>HG991992.1:12572578-13856368 GCA_905220435.1 Amphipyra tragopoginis
AAATTGTCGAGCGAGATGGTTGAGGCCAAGTCAAGGACAGTGGCAAGTGTATCAACGATTACAAGTGGTGACCGTACAAGTAATAAATTACATACCTATCCCCTTGTTCATAAAAGATTGTCATTTTTAAACACTGTAAATTATACCGGTCTTTGTCATTTGTATGCAAACGAATAGAGAAGGCATTAGAATTAAGAGTATTAAAAATATCTGTAATATTACAGAATATTGTGTTAGAAAAACATTTTGTCACAATAGTCTATTATTTTTTTGCTTTTTGCGGAATCTAAGGTTTTCTAGGCAATAGATAGGCATTTAGTTAATGATGGAAAGTGCAAGAAAACCGTGGGAAACGTTGCAATGCATTGTATACAAACAGACGAAACAATCACATCGTAGAATAGAAATAGATGCTAAGAAACTGATGTTCTTAGAAATAACAAATTAATATCTACCTGTGTAATAAATAGTTAAGTTGTTCCGTTTTTTCCGTCATAGCGGCACGACTTACGAATATTTCACCGTCAAAAATAACTTCCTAATGACGAGACACGTAAACAATGTTGATATGATACATCAGGCACCGATCATCGAAAACGAAGCAGTTTCTTTTAACACACTTTAATTATTGTGTTAGAGCGTGGTGCGTGCTCAAACAAAACAAAGATGACTAAACTTTAAGCTTTGTCTACGAAGAGTGATATCAGAGTAGAGCGCGATACGGGCCAGGTGTTGCAAACCTAGCGTTATCAGTGATATGACGCGACGTTATCATCGTAAGGGACCAGAGGATTTTGTTTTTTTCACTCAAACAGATGACGGGGGCCAGATGAGGCAATGTTCTTAGATATAGCTGACACAGTACCAGATAATAAATGTACCTGTATTAATATGACATTATTATCTGTTTTTGTGTACAGCTTGTTATTATATCTGCATTACATCTGGTTGTATAAGAACAGTGACGACTGAATCATAATAACGTGAGACTGCTGAAATGACTAATACAGTTTGAATACTAAGTTGCTACAATATGTAATACACTAGGGCTAATATTAGGGTTGCCAACATTTTTTATCTGATTATAGAATTTATCAGAATAAGCTATAAAAAATAGTATTTTATTAGAAAGATTAAAACAATGGTATATTTACTTATTTATTTTTTACTCTTTTTTATTTATTTACTAGCTAAGGTGTTTGCGAAATAAATATTGATCCATTAAACTGAAATATGTATTTTTGCGTTCTATATGATATTTCTCTACCAATATATTATAATAATATGTGTAGTACGTGGACCAGAAATATAGTACAATATTACTATAATAATAGTATGGTTGGCGGCCCTAGCTTATATGCAGGATTTAATGTACCTATATCTACGCAGCCTTTAGCCTGCTAGCCTGAATACGAAATGAAAATGCGATGACCCAAGATAAGTGTCCACCTATCTGACTTTTCTCTTCTGAGCACAACGAATACCCTATCGAATGCAGCATGTTGTGCTCAAAACCAAAAGTTCAGTTAGGTGCATACTGTTCTTGGGGCAAGGTGTGTTCATTGTATGGCCTTCAAGACTCTAAATATCTGTTTACCTAGTCACGTGAGATAAGGTTTATTGATAGTTATAAAAACATTTTTCCACTTTGATTACCTACTAACACCCACTGCGAGTACCTATCTAGTCCTTTATCTTTATTTTTCATAATGATACATAGGTTTTAAAATGAATCATCACTGAATTCAAGCGATCGATATCATATCGGGGCAGATTATCTTGAATGATAAATGTATGATCAAACGACCTCGCCATCTGTCATATGGAACTCGTACACTAAGGTAAATCAGTCAACAACAAAAAAATACAGTTATTAAGTTCTATTTAAGAGGCTTTTTTACGCATTGCGACTGATCCGTGCCGCAGATACGATCCACGATCTCTGTAATGAAAGCGTCCGGGAACCCTTCCCTTATTGGGTGGGCATTGGTTACAGGGATCATGGATCTTATAGGCACGGTTTGGTCGCAGTGAGTAAAGCCTCTAAATCTGGAAAAATACTATGGCTATATCGTTCGACGCTGTTTAAAGTGCAGTGTATTTTTTTCTACGTGTCTTGTTTGGTAAACATACAACACTCCGTTCCAAAATCACGACTTCCCGAATCAAACACATCATTTAAACTTTATCTATATGAACGTCTTCTTTGTAAGAAACACGTACATTACGATCAAAACTTTTTGACATTAAATACAATATTTTTTTGTCAAAATCGAAATACTAACAGATATCACAGGTGAAACTGATTATACTCCTAAAGTTGACAATATGATATTTAACTCTTTTCCATTTAAAGCTAATCTAAATCTTTAACCCCCATATTACAAAAGAAAGTCTTGGACAAAATCCAAAACAAGATGATGCAGCTCAAAACGTATAAATAGACGTGGCGACTGAAACACAGACTCTTAGGTTTTTAATTTATGTGTCCGAGCGATGTATCCAATAATGAACAGATGAATGAAAAAAATGTAAATGTAATGCTTTCAGACTATAATATTATTCATTCACTAATTCATTCGATGATTTCCCAAACCTATAAATTGTCCTAGGTTACTATTACTTACACCATATTTGTTTACTAAATAAGACATGTAAAAAAAATACACTGTATGATAATGATTCTAGTTAGACAGGTACATTTACCATTTAGAAGATCAAAACGTCGTGTAGGCAGAAGGCGTTGTTTTATGAGTATGTTTTGATTCCGTATTCACTCAAATTTCTAAGAAAATTAAGTACTTGAGGAAAATTTCATTTTCTGTCGATATTACCAGGATATAACATAAAGTTTAAGTTTGTGCCAAGTAATGTTTCTGTGTTATATTCTAAAACGTACTTAAGTTTGTAGATTTGTATTGGTGTAGACCACATCCATCTCCCAGAAGATATTAAGAGAACGGATACACCTATTAATAGTATTAGTTAACCATACAAACGCAGCTGGTTCCGTTTTAAATTAAAGACAATAACGAGAACATATTGATTTCATGGTCCAATACATTCGTATGTCATAATTGCAATTAACAAATCGACTCGTTGGCTCATTGCGAAGCTGATTATGAAACAATTGTATAAATTACACCAAGTTAGAGCCGGTAATAAGAATTCTTAAACATAATTAGGACTGCGAAGAAACGTAATAAATATTAAACACGGGTACCACGGAATATTAGGAAGAGGTAACTCATGTTTTGTGATTGGTATTAATTACTGACAGTCTTCCTGAATGCGAAAATCATGTCTGTTTATACATAGTACCTATAGGATATTTTTGATAAATAATAAAATATTGTATTAAAATATCTTTTAATTTGTTTTTGTGAATGTAAACTAACAAATAATTAAAGATCTGATGAAAATATAAAGTAATAATCTCCTTTATTGCAATACATATAAAACTAGCAGACGTAAATGACCCGAAAGTTCAACGAACAAAACGTAGGTATCAAAACCAGTTCAGTACAATGATAAAAGCAACCAGCGACGTGCAATCGAAACAAGTAGTAAGTGGGTCATCATAATAATATCATGAAAGATACACTCGTAAATTAGAGCGCATAGTAACACCAATATTATTTTATGGAATTAGGTCCTGATAGAAACCAGAACGTACCCGTACAAAAAGTGTACCTGTGAGAAGTATGTATCGAAAAACCTATGGTAATAGATAACAGTGCGCTGAAATCGTGATTTGACACAGCACAGGCATAAATCCGACATAATTATGTTACAGTGAAGTTTACAGACAAAAATAGAAAGCTTTTTTGTTTGGACCAATGTGCTGTTGGCAGCCGAAGTTGAAACAATACTGTCCAAAATAATTATATTTATGCTGAAAGAATATTCTGAATACAGTTTATATGGTATTCCGTAAAAAATGTTAACTTCGCTTTTATGTCAGGTCATTTTGGAAAGGATAAGTGAAAGTCGGTTTACGAAAAGGAAGATATTCAGAACAACTGCTGGTGCAACTGCAACTTGTGCTATTTTGGTGATGTCAGGTCGTGGAATAAGACTCTGTGCTCGCCTAGGACGCAAACTGCCGCTAAGCGATGAGGTTCTGAATACTCAACCAAATAGCTAGTGCGAATATCCCAGGCCTATGACGGGCAGTGGTGTCAGCGGTGTGAGAGGTTTGGCTCTGCAGTAGCCATCATGCTTGCTCAGCGGAGCGACTATGAGTAGGTATTAGATTTGTAGAAAAGGCCTGTACAGTCCGACATGGCTCTAAATGAACGTGGGTAGCGGCGCTAATCGTGAAGGAAGATGTCAGAAACCTGTCCAAAACTAGTAATTTCATGTCAGTTTTTTTTTCATCACGTTCATTTAGATCCATGTCAGACTGTATCTTTCATGGACCGTGGTAGTCTGACAATAGAATGTGACGATAGTTAACCAACCTGTGCCCCTTCCTGTGCTGTGGCGCGGCGTTGGTGCCGCCCGCGTTCTGTTGCCGTTCGCCCTCCGTCATCTTGTTGTTGAACTCCGCGTCTCACCGCACGCCCATACCAATCCTCACCACCACGCACCTCCACCTGTCAAAAATATACATAAAATTAGAAAACATCATAATTTTATGCACTTTTAATTCACACTAATATTATAAATGGGAAAATGGGTTTGTCTGTCTATTTGTTACTTCTTCATCACTAAATTGCTTAACCAATTTTGTTGAAACTTGGCACAGAGATTGCCTGAAATCCGGAGAATGAAATAGGTTACTTTTTATCGACCTACCACAGGAATTTTTGAAAATAATAAGTAAAAGACATGGTAACATTCCTTAAATGATGTAATAGCGTTTACCAAGAATAATTCCTTGTCATAATAGTGTTCTCGTCATGGAAAAATCTCTAGAAATATGTAAAGCGGGCGGACAGGTGAAGATGGGGCTATAATTAGCTTTGTCCATGCCTACGCTTTTCATGCATGTATGAAGAATGTACTGTTATGTATTGCTTATTTTATTTATTTATTAACTGTCCATCTGGTGCACTGTTATCATGACTGTATTCTTGGATAACTTCCAGCTCTACTTTAGTATCGTAAAACGGTTTTAATTTACAAATATGTATAATTATTTATGTATTATTAATGAAACGGCAGTAGTGGTACTGCATCGATCGGAAGCTCTCGCAAATAAAATAGGTACCATAAATATAAAATCGCTATATCAAGCTGACACGGCAAGGTTATGTTGACGCCTAAATACCGAAGGTTGACGGTTCCTCATTAATGGCAATTTGACTAAGAGCCACGTTAGCACGATACTTAATATATTCACGTAATATTATGTTCTATCTAGCTACCTACTGTATTCAGTTATGTTATGAGACTTATGAGTCATGCAATAACAATGGGTCAGCAGCTTTTTACTAACAGCCTACATTATTAAAAATTGCATGAGTTCTGCGTAAAAGTCTAAGCGCACATTACCTTTGGTACGGTGCAGCGTGTAGATAATTTATCTCTAGCTCCTAGGAACCCGACAACGAAATAATCAGTAGGTTCAGCTGCGGCCACTTCAAAGATATGCGCATAAACTTCGCCGGGTGACAAAAACACGAAAAAAATATAGGCAAGCTTTCTTATCAAACAAATATATCTTTTGTGTTTGAGTATTGACATGTAGTTAAAATACAAGACATTTAAATAAAATTTGTCCAATTACAATTTTTATACTTTGTGGTTTGCAAACACGCTGTTGGTAGCTGAGAAGAATACTCAATTCTTTTATTAGAAGTTCCAAATACGTATAAAACCGCGGTGGGTTAGCTGGTTATTATTGGTAAGATGATTCTGTACCCGTGACCCCCAGCGTTGTGGTTTACAACATATGTTTCTTTGTGCGATGAGTCTCTGGGATACAGAAGATTTGTTTACTTATAGCACAGGTGGCTCGCGTAAAGATTAGAAGAGGATTCTTAGTTTAATTTCTCATGCTATCCTTTAGTATAGACGCAATGTTGAATTTATAGCTGGCAACGGACTGAACAGGTTAGTCCGTCGCTTGCAAGTATTGTCAATTATGTTTAACCTGTTTGTCAACAATTGAATGGCCATTTTATTATAGCAATGGTATGACAACGGCTGATAAACTGGATGATTCATTCCCAGATTCCAAATAACAAGAGAATAAACTTGAAGATGACCTCTTTACGGCACGCTGTGAACTATACAAACATAGTCTTTTCGAGCAGTATACCACGATCAAATTGAGCAGCTATATTGTTTTCACGATAAGAAGATTAAAATGACACATGTCAATAGGAGTTGCTAGACATGTGACTGTAGTCGATTCAACTATCGATAAAATTTGTAAAATTTCAGCGAGAATTTGACAAATTATTGTAATGTGAGTGTATGTACATTTCAAATACTTGTGATTTAAGTAATTAGGATTAAGTCAATTAGCATGCATATCTTCAACAATAGACGATTACGTGCTGATGTGATAATGAATCCAGCAGGTATGGGATGAGTGAAAATAAATGTTTATTTATCACCAATAATAAGCCCAGTAGCCGGGTCGCGAAAAAGAGGTTTATCTTGCGAAAGGTTCGTCGGTCCTGAATTTTGGATGTGTTATGTTAGGTGTTTTTATGAAAAGCCCACAAACAGACACACAGACAGAGAGAGAAATAGACAGCCAAACAGAAAGACAGACATGGGCTTCAAACCTATAAAATACCTCTGATTTTGAGTCGGGAATGAAAAATAAGAATTTAATTTTCTACAAAACGGATGTGAATAATTTTTGGTATAAAACCCATAAGGAGTTATTTAATAAAAACTCATTTTTGGGTTCTTTAACCCAAGATGGCAGAGCGCGCCGAGGTCACTCAAGGTACAAAATTTGTAATTTTTATAAGAACACATATCCAGAACGGTTCCCTATCCATTTGCATAAAATTTTAAGACCTAATATAACTTAGCATAATTTTGTTTGGCATAATTATATTTTCGCATAATATAATTACGCATAACAGCTTACGCATATTTTTTTTAAGCATAATTTCTCTAACCATAATAATGATTAAGCATAAAGTTCTAAAGCATAACTTTTTTAAGCATAATATCTTAAAGCATAAATTTATTTACGCATAATGTAATGATATAAAACATATTTTTATAAGTATAACAATGAAATAATTTCCGGAGCAAATTTCAAAAGAACAACGTACAAATCAAGAAAGTTTAAAATAACGATGGTCATTTGATCAAAAGTTCAGCTGATCAAAGTCTGGAATATCAATGTTTAAATTATTTATTACACTATTGACCAAATCGTTTAAAGGTCAAAATGGATTACTGGATAAATTGTTTTTATACACCTTCAAGGCCTCTTCATGAGACGATTATTCGTCACCTACTTTCATTTTCACAATAAAAACTTAAGGGGATGTTTGTAAGGTTGAGGCTTCAAAGCATGGTCAACGGAGCCCCGCTGTGCGGGGCTCCTATTTCTGTCTGCAGGGTTTAAAGTAACCTAACACGAGGGGATGACGGGGGCTTAGTTCGCTCGCTTCGCTCGCTCACTCTAGCCCCCATCATCCCCTTCGAACCTAACCTATCCGTGTCGGGGTGCGCCTGCGACTAGATTATTAGACAATGGTAAAAACATTTCTGATTATCATAACTAACATTATGCTAATAGTCATTAGGCCTACTAACGTTATGCGAAACAAATTTATGCCAAAACAAATTAGTCTTTAAGATGATTATGCCAACATAAAATGTTTGCCTAAAAAAATTATGCCGAAGTATTATTATGCCAAAACAAATTGTGCCAAAATCGTTATGCCGAAGTATATTAGGACAAAGAACATTATGCGAAAAGAAGGGATCCCATCCAGAACACGTATCCAAAATTTAGGACTGACCGACCTTTTGCAAGGCAACTGGGCTATAATGAGCCTTATTTTAATTATTCAATCAACTGAGCCTATCTTCTATAATTATTACGATATTCAAAATATTCATTCTGTTAATATAAATTTATCGAAATTATTTTATCGATATGCACGTCTCTGGCAACTGGTACCATCTGACGCAAGTTTGAAAACGCGTCGGGGTTTTTTCAAAATCATTTATGTAATATATAATTATGGCGTTAAACACATATAACTATATTGTTTCTATGTTTCTGATTTTAAAACAACCTTTTGGGTAACGCTTTATTAATATTTTAAATTGATTTAATACTTGTTGAATTAAATTGTCATACACAAGCGCCATTACAATTTATTTTCATGTCATGAACTGACATCTGCCAAATTAATCAAGTTACCGTGAAAGCAATATAATGTAAGTCGTTCACATTTCTGCGAACATGTATTCCAATTCGGTTGATTGCGGTCAAACTGCCGGCTAAACGTACCCCGTGCTGGGTAGGTAGGTATATAGCAGTAGGTATCTAACGGGAAATATATATGCGGTCATTACTTCTTGCAAAAGCAAAAATGCCGTGTCTAAACTCACTGCAAATATTTATCGTAAATACATACCTTCCTTACATTTACGGTAAATGGTCTGCAGTTTTCTGAATAGTTTTATACCGTTGAAGTCTGAATTGTGAAAGTATAAAACAGAAGTACCTATCTAGGTAAGGTATATAAATCTTAATATTTTATTGGAATCTAGGTTTAAATAAAGTAGAAAGGTACAACTGTTTAGAAAAAACTATCATATCTTGAAGAAACTCGAAGCTCACCCAATCATTTAACATTTTAACCTTATGGCAAATCCATGGCACTGATAGTGAAAACAAACTCAACAAAAAATAATGTTACAGTACATACAGTCTATGTTATTCTCGCGTACAGGCTATCCAGACGCATACGTAAGCAGAACGCAATCAGAATGGATCGCAAACAGAACGCAACCCGTGTGCACGAACTATAAATAAAACCTAGTGTTTTGTGCTATGGATTTAAAGGATTGCTTCAATGTTAACACCAGCAAAAACATCGTGGTCAGGCACTTAATTAAGTTAAACTACCGCGGGTTTTACGTACCAATATCCAATAGGGCATATATTTAGGTCAACACAGCCGGTTGATTAAATCGCTTTAAGGCGTGTTACGGAAACTATCTCTATCAAATACGTAAAAAACAAGGTGATCGTTTACGCTAAACTTAATAATATCTTAGGCCCCACGACGGTCAAAATTAGCATACTTGTTCAATATCATTCATTACTAGTCATATGAATTGAGAACTGACCGACAGATGATATTCATTATGCAAAATCCACATGTATTATTATAATGAATATAAACGAAATTCGCGCGAGTAACGGCAGTGAGAACAGTATAATGAACACAAAGTGGCTCTCACGGTTAGTGTTACAACGTTATAACTGTCCACCTGCAACTGGAATAGCACAATAAATGATAGCGAATTCATAATGACAGCATAAACACAAACTTCTACACTAAGTATATGCTATGCTGTGATTATGAATTTGCTTGGATTTCAACGCGTAATTTGTATACAGCATGGAATAGTTGTAGCGTACTAAATCAGTAAAAAGAAAGAACACAAGTACCCTATAAATTCGCCAACAGTATTCAAGGTTGATTGTGTAGAGACAGGTAGACCTAAGGATACGAATGTATACTTAGAATGAGGGCGCTTGGATAAAGATACCTTGCAATACATATAGTCACAACAGATGTTTTACGACGCCGTTCACCGTATGGCATAAACTAAATACTCAGAACGACGGCACTGTCGCGAACACTGCCGACACTATAGCCGACAAGTCTTTATGTTTAAAGGAATTGAGTAGTTGAACGATCCACAAGTCCATTTCTCGATAATAAGTGTCACTGTTGATATTAACATTAGTCTTTATTATTATTCATGACAAGTTTGTTTAAACAATAATGTTTTTATGTACACAACAGATAATTTTTATGGTTTGAATATTACAAATAGTCATGCCTATCAGTCAAAAGACGGACATTTATTAACGTGTCGACCTATTGTTCACCGTTGCTTACTTCTAAGAATTTGTTGTCATTTTTATGTTACGATGTTCCCAATGAAGGTCAGGGTTGTACTCATGGTTGCAGTGTGCATTGAATGGCTTGGATACATCAGAAAATCGACAAAACATCCTGTCTTGTAGAGTGGGCGCATACCTGCATTGTTATGTAACACTTTTGCAGAGTAGGACGGATGCCAAAATTTCACTCCGCACCAACTGCTACCGGGGTCGCCTATAGGGAGAATTGGAGAATGGTTTACTGCGGGACCGAGACCGCAATATAAACGATTTATTTAATACTAACATAACATCTAACCAGCGCTGCGTGTCCGCTAAACATCAGAATTAGTGTTACGTAACTGCAGTAGTTTTCTGCTTTCTACCTAAGTTAACCGTAAATTTAAACATAATAAAAGTAATAGGAATGAATTTATTTCGTAATCTCCTGCTACACATACATCCAACAAGATTAAAGAAAACTAAGTAATTATTAGTTTTACTAATCTCGACCCGTTTTGCAACTACATGAAACTTTTCATGAACATTTTGTTTTCCATTTATGGATGTCTATTTTCATTATACGATCATAAGCAATGGAAAGCAACACGTTAGGAAAGGACTTGACAAATAACCTGTATAATACTGAGATAATCTTGGGAGTTCTCTGAAGCCAAACTTTGTGACGAAAATATGATCAATAATTACCGAACACAAAATCGAAAAGCTTATTATCTTGACGCGAACCAAGTGGCAATAGCAAAAAGATGAAAATGTCAGCCACCAATGACTCAGCGACACTTGCGATCCGAATGGATAATACAATATCCTATTGCAAATTTAGCCCGGACTTCAATCGATATTAGCTATCTAACCTTATCTAATAGAGAATATGGAGCTACAACTGCTACAACGTTGGTTTCTCATGAATTACTGAGGCAAAGAAAGGCAATTTTTTCATAAGTAGTTCGTATTTATGGAATTATGTTATTTTTTGTAAAATTCGAAAATCCACGTTAATTCAACTAAAGTTATGATTATTTTGAACAGAAAATTAGGGTAGTTAATCTAATTATTGTTGTTAATTTCTGAACTAGCGTAATTGCCCATGGGAAGTCAAATATTATAAGTACCTAGTATAAGGTTAAAGCGAAAATATTAAACAATCGTTTCAGGTTAAGGGTACCTACCTATTACGTAACGTTCAAAGAATTTATCAGTTAATCGAATAAATTCAATTAAAAATTTTATTAACTACAAGGCAGTGTTCGATAAATTATAATTCTAAACACCTAATAAACTGTGTCAAAGTCAAGAACTAGCACGCCGCCGTCCAAGCGAGATGTGATCTAACAGAGGTAATAAAACGTAAATGTGTCTATTGTCATGACGACAGATAATCATAAACGAGGTAAACAGGACGTACGCACTTATGCAGTCGAGCTACGAGCATTGATAGCAAAAGAAGCTTAAAGGGAACTCGACAAGTTTCCACAACCTACAGAAAAGTTGTGCAGTAAGTATTACTGAAGAACTAAGTTTTAAATTTATTCAAAGGCAAAATAGGTTCAAGACGTTGAATCCTCATATTTCCTGTATTTGTAAGAAATTGTCTGATCATGTGAGCCGAGCAATGCGAAGGCTGTTCTTTTCAACAGCGGACGTGTCTCGTGTTAACTAACAATGGAGCACTGAATATGAATAGTCTCCTTTATTCCTCTACATTTCATATCGTTTTAATAATGCGCTGAAGTGCTAATTCTATATAGGTACGTATTTTAGAATGGTAAACAAGCATCACAGTTATTTGCCTTTGAGTAGCACGACAGATGTACGGTTTTTTAAGGGAGCTGACGACTCATTTATCTATCTACGCAAGTTGAAATGTTCGAAAATAACTTTCTACTTCATAACTTTAGCAAACATATTTTGTTATATTTTTCGTACCGAATTCTTTAATTTAGGATCTAAACAAGTAAAATTCTATATTTTCTTATTTATTATCTCATTTTCTCCGAAACGGAGAAAATGAGTATAATAAAACGATATCTGTGTAAATGACTGTAAAATTAATATTCGAGGGCTTCATAACAAAAGGGCGTACACGCAAAAACCGCATTTTCGTTTTTGCTGCATAGGTAGATAGTTTATTATAGACCTCATAATATAATTAAACCCCTATATTTCATCTAGAAACTGATACGTGCCAAATATCAGCCTTAACTGTCAACTGGTTTTGTTTTTATTCAGTTTTTGTCTCTTCTATAAAGTTGCACTTTTGTCTATACGCCCTTTTGTTATGAAGCCCTCGATAAACACTATTAACGATTTTAAATATTTTACACACAGGTAAATAAATCTACTTGCACACTTACAATCTTTTCAATATGCACAGTATTGAAAGTTCTTTGGTTTTCAGAAACTTTAACAAGTCAACTTAGTAACATGTAAATAAAAACTTGCAAGTGTTTCCAATATAATGAGGTGACTAGCACAGATTGATTCGCTGAAACGGCCCATGGCACGTCGGCACATGTAAACAAACAAATCATGCCTTGGAAGATCCGCTGAAACATGGGGATGTTTCATGTGAAAGTGGGTGTGCGTTCAAGGTTAATAGGCACGGACTTGTCAAGCCCATAGGTTACGGTCGATCAATAAAATGCCATTTTGCCGAAGCGCCTAGAATGTATTCTTTCACCGTTAATACAATGGGTGGGTTACGCATCGCGGTCTCAACATTTTACTTAATAAATATTGTTTTAGGTACGCAATGATTTCTCCGCATTTTTCTTACAGAATGTGTTTAAGTCAATGCTCTACAAGGCTTCTAAAGTATTCGCAAAGTAGGCAATAGATCTTATCGAATATAAGTAGCACATGACTGCATTAATGATGGCGTTATGTTAAACACGCCAAAAGCCGTTGAATAACTTTATAGTTGGTAGGCTTTTATATAAATAATTAATTAAAACCCATTAGGGATAATGGTCGGCGGCTGCGTTTCGTATCAACCATGTCCGCAAGGTATTAAATATAGAACGCATTAAGTATATCATTGCACGTTCACATTGGGGAAGCCAAAACACACTTGATGACCGTTTTGATCATCATTTAGATAACACGCTGTAACATTTGTGTACAAATACAAATAACGTAAGTAACACTTCAGTAAAAGGAAGTATGCTGTACAAACAAATCAGTTAGCATGGTAAAATTAAGCAAGAAACTATACATTTTCGTGAATTTTCCATCGATGATACAACGCGGCCGTTGCAGTAATTACAGCAAGGATGTTTTTTTTTATGTTTTATCAAAACGTATTTCTGAATCTCTTTTTAATTGGTTAGTTCCGCTGATTTACATTAAAACAGCGATTTCAGCGGAGTTATTATTTCAGCATCAGTGGAACGAATAGGTTAGTGTTCTGCTTTCAAAGTTTTAATCTGGGCCGGAACTGTCCACCATGTATATCCAAATAAAATTACTTTCATTATAGATCGTTATTGTTAGTCACACAACGTAGTAAGTGACGTGTGTGTGTATGTCTATTGTGGCTAACACAAAACAAATAGGTACAGAAGACCCACCTTATACAATGCGTAATAACATGCTGCTAATAAATCTCAGACTAAATAAAACTATAGTGAAATAAACTAGCGATACATTAGGTATGCGTAAGTTTTTTTACAAACCGCGTGGCTTTTGGTAAATGATGGCCCTTGGGTTATTGTTCTAAGAGGATTGGATGCAAAGATGGGCTACATGAGTAAAAGTCGGTTACAAGTTACAACATACATACTGTACAGTACGCGTAAAATAACTTTGCCGCTCTGAAACCAGGCTTTCAGCGTTCTGTTCCTCACCTCAGAGAGGCAAAGTTATTTAGTAGGTACGCTTAAAATGACTTTGCCGTTCTGAAACCAGGTTTCAGCGTTCTGTTCCCCATTTCAGAGGGCAAAGTTATTTGGTATGCGTAAAATGACTTTGGCTTTGAAATCAGGCTTTCAGCGTTCTGTTCCTCACTTCATAGGGGCAAAGTTATTTACTACGCGTAAAATAATTTTGCCGGTCTGAAACCAGGCTTTCAGCGTTCTGCGTGTTTCGCAAGCGAGCGTAGATCGTATCATATTCAATGACAATATTCCACCGTTTATTGTGCCGGTCTTTTAGGAGGCCCATGTTCAGCAATATGATTAAATATGTGTGCAGTCAGCGCACTCAGTCCTTATGTGAGCTAGGCTTTTATCGCGCGTTGTTTAAAGTGAGCCTACTTCTGTGCCTATTTATCAGTGTGGCTCGTGAGGAGTGAGGTCCGTGTTAGTGCGTGCTCGGCCTCTAGTAGCCGCGTCACCGAGGGAAAGGCTGCGAGGCCGACAAGCCGGTGTGGGCGACGCTGCCCGATCAGGATCGATTTAAATGTCAGTCTTTGTTGCTAATTCAAAACTTGATTTGTGATTTACTTTTGTTTTTATCTTTATGTGACTTAGGAAGCGAAAGGATTTTATAGTATGATCTGAGTATGACTATTTAAGGCGTATCTACAATCTACACCATTATGGTGGGTCAATGTTTAAGTGATTAATAACACATTTTCACAATTCTTTTGCCTCGAGTTTAAAACCTACGTTTTCATTAAGTACTGGAATACATTATAATTGCTAAGCTCATGATTCTAGACAAATTCTTGCAATTTCGCTTAGAAACTATTAACTTTGATGTAAATTGAAATGAGATCGACGCGGGTCACTGCATTATCATGACCTAGCACCAAATATGAATAACAAATGAAGGTTGAGACCTGATATTGCCAGGTAGGTAAATGATCCATACATTAACTTTACATACAAATATGTAGTAATAATTATTTTGCTTAAAATAGGGCATCAGACGTTGGCGTACCTAAGCCCCTTTTACATTTGTAGACTAAAGACTAACTAAATGGTTAGAGAACAGAGGTAAGTATTTATCGAGAGCGCATGCTATCTCATATAGTCGTTACGGGCAAAATGTTAACCTTTCGGGTAAGCGAAAGGAGAGTAGGTACTAAAGACTAAGGATCAAGGATACCTTTTAAATGGAGTGGATAGTACTTTATGGAATAGTGCAGTGTGATAAAGTACACTATATTAGCCCGATCCACTACCACAGAATAAATAGTATAACCTCTACTACATTCCTCAATTTACTTTTCCGGGACTCGACCTAAATAAACATGAGTTTGCCAGCTCTTAGCTATAGGAACTCTTCTTGAATCAGTGCTAATAGGCAACACAAACTGTGTTTATGTTGACTGCAGCAACATGATGCCAGCTTTGTTTACTCATAAAGTTTAGAACGACAGTATAAAAAGTATTGCCATATTTACTTGCATTGAGGTAACACTCTCCGAGTCAAAAACAATATTAATAAAGAGATTTAGGTTAGAGATGAGCGCGTATGTTCGGCTATTTTTTCCACTCATCAAAACAGCGAGGTTTAAGCTGTGATACGGATGCGAAGGAAAGGTAGCACTTGTCTTCTGTTTTGATAGTTTAAAATAATATTGATTTATCTTTTGATTATTTTATCAAGCGCATCAGAGTAACAAAAAGCAATTATATTAAGAGCACAAGATTGCAATAGAACGTGCAATAAATATATATGAGATTAATTACTGCATTTTGCAATATCTCAGACTCATAGAAGATTCAAGTATGTAATGATAATTGTGTATGAGTGTGTAACCTATGTTGAAACTAAAAATGATATTAGAGGAGTATTCATTCATGAGTACCTATTGCTCTAAGTAATCGTAAGTCTTCTCTCGAGTGTATCTTATGTCGAGGACAATGATAATGAAGCACTATTTCTATTATTCCTACTATTTCACTGTTACTTTTTATTATTGTAATAACGACAAATAGAACACGGCTACAATATAATAAATCTAACAAACTAAAAGCTAACATTCAGTGAATAAGAGCATTAATAGCCCATTAAATTGCTTTATTTGGAATGTGTCTATCAAACATAAAAATTGTTGCATGAACGACGGATAAAAGAGAATTAGGAGGCTGCGACATACACGAGGCAGAGTGCAGTGGCAATGAACGATCGTCATCGCCACTCAACCCGAAGACCGGTTTGATACCGGCCAGACAAACATGCATGTTGAATGATGACTCACTTGTTGTCCAACAAACTTATGTAGATGCCTTCGCATTTTCTGGACTGACATGACGTTTTTTTTCCACAAAGAATAATCAGGCAGATCAATTGTTTTAATATTATTGTATAATAAAATGATTTAGCGTTAACATAAAGATGAACCGAATCTCAGTCAGAGTAAGAAACATCTTTTTAATGTAATCCTTTATTTATCGTAGCGGAGATCTAAAACGAAAATGCAAATAGTGTGAAATGGGAAAGTTTTTATGTTTATTTTAACTTCAACCGGATATGCACTGAAAGACACACAGAAAAGACAATCTAAGAAACTCAAACAAAATTACACTAAAACATCATTACTTACATTGAATACGGAAAAAGAAATATTACGTTTGAGGGGACGGAATTATTTAATAAAATCAACCTAACAAGATCAAGGACTGCAAACTAACAGCTCGATTTAAAACTACACTCTTTTCACCCAAAGATGAGTCGCTATGTCATTTCGTAAATTGTAGCCTTAAGGAGGCTGCTATGAAAAAAACGTAAACGACATCATCAAAAACCGCAAAATAGATAATTATAAATACTATCCATGTTTAGTTTTTTAAATATGGGCGATTCTCTGTAAGCTCGTAATCGTCTGTCCCGACCGATTTTTTCAAAAAGTAATTTTTTTTTTTTTTTTAAATCACTCTTCATAAAAATTTAAGCCCAAAACTTTACGGGCCCATTGTTTTTAGAACCATAACTATTTTAAGTTTTTTTCTAGACGTGATAGAAGCTCTAAAAACACAGTACCCTGTCTGTCCCCATCACTGTATTCCCACCTAGAAATGAGATTTATGAAGAAGTTATTGAAACTACATACATTTGGCAGTTAATATCATAAAGAAAATATATATATATTTGAGATTCTTTGTATGGTAACGTTTTGTAGACAAACGTCAGGATTCACCTTTTGAAAAGGCTCGGATTTATTCAGAACAATGTATTTAAAAAACCATAGACACTTATTTGTAAATTGTAACACTTTATGGCGAAGCGACAGTGACAGCAAGAAATTAACGATAACTTAAAATTGAGTAGCCTTTGAGTATTTAACCATTATTTCAGTTATTATGTAAACTCATTGCACGTGAACTGTGTTCTTTATGAGTAATTAATTCGTTAAACCTAAAACTGTTTGCGTAACTTTAATAAAGTTACGCAATCAGTTAAATACCAGTAAAAAGGAAGATAGTTTTTATAAAATATAAGAACGAAACAATGAAAACGGCGTAAATGGAAATAAAAAGCAGTTTCAACTCTGTTCCGCGTCTGCAGTGAATGTAGAGGGTATGAATGGTGAGATTACAAAACATATTCCTGGGTGTGTCATGTGCCTCTGAGTGCTCGTGTTGTTTGCACACCTCTCACAGGTTAATGCAGCCTAGATAGAAGATGGAAGTTGATGGAACAATTTCCCCGATAACAGAATGAAACGTGAAACACGGTTCACTTTAAAAACTTCTACAAATTCGAAATTGAATTCGATGCCAAAGTTCTGTGTTCGAAAACTAGTTATTTAGTTTTAGGCATTTTTATTATGAGATATTTAGCTTGATATTTTAATATAATTATGCCTCATGCATATTAAAATTTCATTTTATTAGATATTTTATAATCAAAAATTCAGAATTTCGTTTTGAACATTAAATGGTGTTATTAAATAACAATGCCGGTTCTAAATATTAAAATAACAAAAGTTACCTTCACAACTTTTGATTGATGACTGTCGTACGCATTCCAAATCTGAAAGAAAGAAAGATGTTTTTATTGCATGTGAAAAACAGGTGTGATACCGACTTTTAATTTGATAACGAAGCCATAATAATTGGAGACCAGGTCAGGTGCTCAGACTAAGGGTACAAGTCCGAGACGGGCTGCAGTCCGCAAACTGCAAAAGTAGTATTGCTTGCGGTGCGATCTGCGGCTGCGGCTGCAGTTTTGCAGTCGCTGTCGGAATACCACCTTTAAAGTGCACACCTTAAAGGCGCTATTCCGAGTGCGACTTGCGTGCAGTCTGCAGTTTGCAGCCCGTCTCGGACTTGTACCTTCATAAAATGTTGGTCTGAGATCTGATAAGACAAATATCAATTTTAAGAGACAACCTCACGTGTTAGTTTTCATTTCAGAATTGATTTTAAAGGGTTATGTTATAACTAATACATGACTAATTAGAATCATGAAATATCTTAACTAGAAGTTATAGCATAGGCAGTTATGGAAAATCGATGTTGCTAGTCAACACTTCAATGGCTTGACGTACGTACCAATGTAATCCACAGAAGTGGTACTTCATATCAAGAGTTTAAGTGTTGTAACACCATTTTAGGTTATTGTATATCTAGAGTTAGGCAGTATCGCCTACGCTTTTTCCCTTGTGAAGTGATCAAATTCCAGTGGTAAATACGAGTGATATCTACTATTTCTGTGGTTAAGAATTAAAATGAAACCACAATAAATAATTACCTACATAGTAAGTAAATTAAAATAAAACAAGACTTTCCTGGTAGAAACCTAGAAACATTTCGTAACATCATGCATGTTTATGTTTTCATATTTCCCCAATTAGAATAAGCATAGATTCAAGAAGGTACGATACGCACTTAGAATAAGTACTAAAGCATAGAAGGAGCGCTACTTAGCATAAACGAATCAAAATATAGCCATGCTATTTACTCATATGGCGGACTCGCTGTTGTCAGAGCGGGAAAGATAAACTTTTGACAGGCCGTAAAAATTAATTTTGTAACCTTTTGTACAGAGACTAGGGATGAGGGTATTCACACTATTAGACTATAGCTATCGATAAAATAAAGTCATCGTATAATGTATATTACGAAATATCTGAAGTGGTATTGTAAGACCGAAAGAAGGTGACTATGATTGTGTTAACCAAATAACAGCCATGCCGGATATTGCCATAGTACATTTAAATACTTACTTCTTAGAAAGTTATAATGACAAAAGTAAAGTCATAATATCATTATTATTCAGCCGAAAGATGCCCACTGCTGGACGTAGGCCTCTCCCGAGCATCATCATTTCGACTGGTCCTGTTATTATCGCTATCAATAAATAAAGTCATCGTTTAAGTATAAATGTCTATTATTTAATTTGCAATTACTAAAAGCTTCACAAAAGTTAAATACATTATTATTGAGTATTCCTTGTAATGTACTTGGACATGCACGTTTTTTTCTGTCACTAGAACGGCGCCACGTGGTCTCAGGTAAGTTGTCTATTTCGAGGCGCTGGAAATTTTAAACAAAATAATGATTGTTTTATATATAACTAGCGACCCGCCCCGGCTTCGCACGTGTACGTTTAATAGCTTAAAACCTTCCTCTTGAATGACTCTATCTATAAAAAAACGGCATCCCTAAAAATACAAGATTTTAAAGATAATTGCGGTAAAGAGGTGTAAAATTTAGTGGCACCAAATGCAAACTGATTGAGAAGTAAGTTAATCATCGTTTATTTAATACCTACGTTAATTTTGTTTAGATTAACTGTTCTCCTAATCTATCAGGCTTGAAGATTACGACTGTATTAACAGCATTTATTTGAAAGATAAACAAGACAATGAAATATTATCTGAAATAGTCTATTGTATGAATGGCCGAAAGAAGATGTCGAACGTAATGTTGCAAGAAAAAAAAGATTTTTATTTTTTTATTTTCAATCAAGCTAAATCCAGTGCGGGGTTAATCTGTCCCAATTTTTTTTAAAGAAATTACTCGAATTCTTTTATTTCCTGTAGACATGCAATTCAATAAGAACTTAGGCTTTTAAATTTAGATTGAAGGTATAATGTTGGTATAGAGTCCTCCTTCAGTCTCCGCCATTTGCCAGAACGAGTAAAAGAAGATAAAGTGAAATGGCTGGAGCAAATTCTGTGGTGCTTTCTTGGAACCCAACCAATTTCGTGAGCTACCACGGCAATCAATTTATTTCGAAAATATTCGTCACAGGGAAACTTAAATGAAAAAAAAAAGTATAAATAGGTACCTAATTAATTAAACCTAACACAAAAATCACGTTGTCGATAGATTTATCGATACAATTTTCGCACCCCTTTAATAATTTCTTTGGCGAATATTCATATTGATAAATAGATAAGATTTAGATAGTTTATACTTATTTATTTTACTTCTTCTAAAAGGTAATGTCTTACTTTTACTTATTTAATGTATAATGAAATATATTTAAAGGAAAATCTATGAATAAACATAAAAATACTACGTACTTGTGGAAACTGATATTTTCACTTTGATTTTTTGTACATCCCTTGCGAGATTTACATTTTTTTACTATTCAGGACGTAGCGCACACTCTTATTTATAAGAACAATGTGCACATATACAAAACACAATTAATTAAATATAAATTCTAGACTAAAATATTTTTTCAAATCACCGCGCCACTGACACAAGTATTATACGACAAAATTTAAAATGTCGTTGCCGTCTGACAGGGGGTACTAGTGGCGGGCAATTTAATTTGGTAGCTAGGCTTTGGCTCAAAATCTCGAAATTGCTCTTATTTGACAGATGCCCCTGTACGTTTTTCAAGTACTGAGGCGGCTTCTATGCTTTAGTACTTATTCTAAGGATACGCATACCTAAATAAAAAAGTAAACTATCAAATAAGGCTATGGTATAAGTGTACGGGGTCAGGTCACGGCACATGGCTCTTGAATAAATTATGAATATGATGATAAAGTAGTACAACAATATTTTTCTAAAAGGCTTATCTTTTCGGTGTACGTTAGTAATTAAATGTATAGGTACTACAACACCCGTTGCGTGCCTCAATAGTTATCAAAGTAGGTACAAACAAAAACCAATAACTCTAAACAGCGAATGTGACGCTACAGAGTGGTTTTATCGTACAACTTTTAAATGTAGCACATCACTTTGCGATTACAATATCTGAGTTCCCAATTCACGTGCAACAATTAATAGTGCAATAAAAATACAATAGGATGTTGCTCTCTTTTGATAACCCTGAATCTCTTTTCTTCTAAGTAAAAAATTATCGGTAAGTAAGTACCTATTTACTTATAACCGCACACGAAATTTCGTTCGGCTATAATGATGAAACCACCAAATTAAAGCCTTTATCTTTTATTGGTAGGTAACCTTTTAGAACCTCACGCTGTGTTGATGTTCTTTTCGAAAATGTTTGGAGAGCGTTCAAGTTTGGAATGAAAGGTTGAAGGTTAGATAAAAATTAAGGAAATGCCATCCGAATTTGACGTCGATTTTGTATTATGCCGCAATTACAATACAATACAAAGCAAAAAAAGTTACAGATTAATAATAATATGAATAAATCAAACAGTATACTGGGAAGTGTAACCTGATCAGCACAGAACTTAAATTTTGTTAAAAATACTATAATGTTCAAGCGGTCTCGATCAAATTTAATAATACAGATAAAGCTTTCTAAATTCCTAAATCTACATAATTTGCATTCCTAAATATGGTTTCGTCCTCGTTCAGATGACACAAAGCGGCTGATGGCCCGCTTATCATAATTAATTTGAGGATAGAACCACCACTTTCGCCGCCCCACTAAACAGAGAGATAAAATTCATGACAATAACAAATTCACTATTACTACCTATATCAATTCTTTTAAAAGGTTATAATGAAATATGACATTGAATTAGATTGCAAGGTGCAATCCACGTGTTTTGCTAGATCAGAAACGGTTGTCTCAGGAATGTCCATCTTTACGACCGGTTCAGCCACATCAATCTATTATTGTATTTACGTTATAATTGAATCCAGTTTTTATAAAACTTTTCTGGAATAGGGCGAAGGACGATGACTCAGAGCCGTCTTGTAGCAGTCAAACTAACACTTACTTTTCTTTTAAAGCGTCACTTGGAAATTACAATGTATTTATGTACTATCATGATTAGTAAATTATTCTAAAGAATTAAATACCTACCTCCTTTTGGACAAATAAGATTGATTAAATAAACTAGGCTTGGTTTCCGGATGCAGGTGGTCTGGCCGTGAACTTTTAAAAATAACTGGTAGATACAGACAGGCAAGGTGAGGAAGATGAAAAATAAACTTACGTCAATATTATACAGTCAAACAAATGTTATGTGAAGGTAAGTGGGCATAAAGTACACTTGTTCATAATGTGGATAAAGGTAGCACGTGGACAGTAATTGGGTTATTCGATATTGGAGCAACTATTAAAGTCACGAAACTACCGAATAAACAAACTTACTTAATTTAACTTGACATACATTAATGTTAAATTAAACGAAAGTTGTTATTTAATAAAAACTTATTTAAGTGAACCACGTAGTTATTTTAAGGCACAAATATAAATGTATGTCCTAATAAAACAGTCTTCGTAGGCGTATTTAAAATGTATTCACCTTTGTCACGTCTTCAAAATCAATCTTAAAATAAAAACCGGCTAAGTGCGAGTCGGACTCGAGGGTTCTTGTATAGGGACCTCGTTTGGATTTAAACATTTTAATATTTTCCATGACAGGGGCCATTAACACATACTCTGTGAATATTTCAACTTAAAGTTTAAATATTCAGCCCTGTGACAAACAGACGGACGAATGGACGGACAGACGGCGTAGGCTTAGTAATAGGCTTTGGATAGTGAACGCTAAAAACAGAAAATTTAATTAATGAGTGAAACTACACACTAAAGTTAACCACAATACGCTATACATTTTGGTGTCAGAGGTTTCATCAGGTCATGTCATCTGTTTCTTGCAGCTGTTGTCACTTAGAATATTGTTGTAACCAAGCATTCCCTATTGGAGATGCCCTAGTGGCAAAAGACAGATCGTGTTCTGACGGAGGTGAGCGACCGGCTGGTGGGTCAACGTCGCGCACGCCTCATGCCTCGCCCGCACTGATTCATCTTCTGTTGCGCAATATGCTAAATGCTCCTTTTTAGACACCTCTGCGTCTGTTACTAATTGAATCTTTATACTCGGTATACCTATACCTAGAAGTCAATCTTTGAAGTTAAACATTTCAAGGTGACAGTCTGGTCAATCAACTTAAATAAGTAAGACGTAGAGAATTCATAGAACTGTTATAATCAGTTTTAAAATGCTTTTTAAAAGGGTTATAATTTTACGAACATTTTTGAGAATTTTGTGTAGGATTATAACCAGCTAGGCTAAAATGCGCAGCGCGAGATAATTTACCGTCGAATTATCTCGTGCCGAGGCGATTCAATAATGCATTTCTTATCTCGTTTCAGCACGAGATAATGCATTGATAAAATTATCTCGCGCTGCGCATGTTAGCCGGACAGGAGAGTGTAAAGAGTAACAACCCAAGTATCTTCCATTAATTTTCACTGCGACCATCGCATCTATTTAAGCTTTTCATCAAGTTTTTTAATGGCTCTACTCCATTATGTATGAGGTAGGCGTAATGCCATTATGCCAATGACTAGGATTTCCACTAAATTTTTAATTACACAAATAGGTTAACCGTTCCATAATACCTAGTCATGAAAAGTCATCAAGGGAATATCATGTTATTTATTATAACAGATTTTATAGACCTAATTCGAATCATGGGCAATGTTATCAATAGGTATGTTTATAAAACGGTTTTTCTCATTGTACAAACCTTGTTTAATTTGAGTTTTGAGATGTAGAAAAAATCAGCAAAAGGCCAGCACCACAGCCAGCACTTTGGAATCACTTCAAGTGAGTTTTTCTTCAGAATACTGCTTTTATAGTGTAATGTCAAGTGCATGGACAAAACAGAATGATATTGACACAGAATGATAGTCTTACGTAAGAGTTCTTTTGCTAATCTGAATAGATTCTTTTACCCTACGCTACATTCAATTATACCATCTTTGATTAAAAGAGTGTTAGCTGTTAAAGCCCAAGAACCCGTGCCTAGCAGTGTCGTAAATTGAATATATCTGATGGCAGGGACCGGTAAACTTTAATCTATAGATATTCTAGAGGAATATCGGTATTTCTATAGAATAAAGTTTACTGTATGTGGTCCTTGTCTGATAGTTAACAGTTTCCACATTGCGGACGGTAAGGGGTCGGTTGTACACAAAAAGTATTGTGTTCTTGTTGGTATAATAAGTTCAATGCTACTTTAAACAAGTTTCTAAATGCAAAACAATAGTACGGCCAGTGTGTTACGAACGTTACCTACTTAACTATGTAACGAGCTAACTACTCACTGCAGACAATATAGCATATTAACCGTTTCAATGATTAACTGACGCAACAGCTTACGAGTACAATCGCCATGGCGTAATAAGTTCACATTAGCTGCATAATTTACTTGGGATTTTTTTATTATCACTAATGACATCATTAATAGTACCTATCACGAGATAAATCGACTTATTTTTATTGGGAACTAGCTTTTGCCCGCAGCTTCGCTTGCGTGAAATTTTGAACCCGTTATGTGACGATTTTCCATACAAACTTTCATCCCCTATTTAACTCCCTTATGCCTTAGGGATTCAATTTCGAAGAATCCTTCCTTATTCCTTGTCTACATTATAAAGGGAACCTCTGTGCAAAATTTCAGCTTTCTAGGTCCAAGAGTTTGGGCTAGGCGTTGATGAGTCAGTCAATCAGTCAGTCAGTAAGGACTTTTCTTTTTATTTATATAGATTTATATATATTTGCAACCTTTCGTAATATTAATTTTATGTAGTGAATCACAGTCGATCAGTCAAATCGTGAAATTGATTAGAGATCGCGGGGGGCTGCTCAAGGGAAAGTGAAGCTTACGTAACAAACTCCATTTTTTCTGAAAACGGACAAAATTGCATGTAATTTATTTTCCATTGTTATTTAACGACGACCCTAATGGAGTCACATTGGCGACCGTCTGACACGGGTAATCTGAATAAATAATGGTTTTGCGCATCGTTGAATCATCAATATGGGTGAATCTTGCAGTAAAATTTGAGATCCCGAGATTTTTCTGTATTACGCTGGCATACAAACGGAACATGATGCCTGGTTTTCATCCCACGTCCAAATTAGTAAGAGTTAACTGTGCGAGCTATATGTTATTCTAATTATACCAGCAGAATGAAAGTCCATTATATTAAACTCTATATCCGTAAGTAACTTCTCCGATATATTTTATAAGAAAATATTGTTATAACATATTTTTTATTTTAAACCGCTTTTTATTGCAAGCATTTTAAATTCGAACAAAAAATGTGCTCCACCTGCTTTTTAAGGATTGAAGGAAAAAACTAAAGGGCGCACGACTTTACATCCAAAAATGTTTGTTCCAAATGGTCCTTTCGTAGAACAACTTCAATTAGAATGCTCGTCGTGATCCCAGTTCGTGGTGCACTTTCTACATCGAACAATAGAAAACGGAACCGCTTTCAGAAATAGTTCTTGTCTCCCAATAATAAGACTCAATACTCTCTGAAGTAGCCTTAAAATAAATGGATAACTCGAGTCAAACAAAGGATGGCTCTATCTAGACTATAGTGTAAAATGACAAAAAGTAGAGTATCATTATTGCTTTACAGTAATATTTACTACGTATTTATGGGCATTCCATACATAGCCAGTCATGACCCATAAAACTAAATGTAAAGATTACAATGCTTTAGAAAATAAAAAAAAAGCAAAGTGGTTTCTTAACAATATTTTAATGACCCTAGTTAGTTCAAAGGGCAATTGCACATTCATAATTTAGCAGTCCATTCGAGGCCAGTGGAGTCTGAAGTCTGTACGTTTATCAGTGCCGTTTGTGAGAATGACCTCGCCATATCGTCGCATTGCGCAGCTGTGCCGGACTTACTGCTACTAGGGTTGGTTTCAATACTTTGAAGCTTGTGCCATAGAATTTCTTGGCTATGCTTGTTGAGACATAAACAAGTTCTTAGTGTTTTTCTTTCTATCTTTGAAAAACATTAATTGTAATTATGTAAAGCTGGCTTGTCTACAATAACGTACTAAGAATTTAATATGAGCTTAACCCAGAATGTTGCATCGACTACAATAGATTAATCCATTTCGTAGAAATTACAATTTGGGATCGCAATGAAGGTATAAGATGGGACAAAGAAAGGTCCCCTTGACTTGCGACTTAAGACGAAACAGGCAAAATTTTAGAGCCCCGAGGCTATCTAGTGATGTATCGGATTGAGGTAAAACTTTCGGATAATCATTTTAGGGCCGATTTTTCAATCCTCAGATAAATTTTATCTAAGGAATAAATATGACGGTTTGACATATTTTTAACCGACTTCAAAAAGGAGGAGGTTCTCAATTCGGTTGTATTTTTTTTTTTATTTTTTTTTTTTATGTTTGTTACCTCATATCTCCGTCATTTATGAACCGATTTGAAAAATTCTTTTTTTGTTCGAAAGGGTATACTTTCCGATTGGTCCCATATCAATTTTATTATGATTAGACCATGAACTTCAGAGATATGGAACGGAACTCCTCAACAGATCAAAGCAAAATTCTCAAATTACTAATATTGCTTTGTTTATATTTGTTGTTCGGAACTGACTACTGGAAAAGAGGAGGGGGTGCGTCCCCCCCCTCCCCCCTTTGGAATGTTTTCATTATATCGTGTAAGGTATCATTTGAAAGGACTTTTTATGCCCGACTACGTCAAAGCCAAAAAGAAGGGTTATGAAGGAGGGGGTTAAAATTATGACACTAAAACGTATTAAATAAAAAATAAACTTTAAAAAAAAGTAAAAACCGACTTCAAAGAAATACTAAAAGGAGTAAAATAATTACCATAATATAAAATTAACAGTTTCAGAAGTCGGTGCAACTCTACACTGAAGCAAATAGAAGCCACCGACTTCTGAAACTGTTAATTTTATATTATGGTAATTATTTTACTCCTTTTAGTATTTCTTTGAAGTCGGTTTTTACTTTTTTTTAAAGTTTATCTATACAAAAGCTGTCAAAACGTCAAACTTATTCCCCAAATAAAAGTTATCTGACGATTGAAAAATCAGCCCTTAGTATTATAAATCTGTGGATTGGTTCCTGGTATTTAGTATAGGTACCTACATCATGTTGAACCTTTAGCTCTTACATACAGCTTCTTCTATAGTATTAGATAGTGCTTTATATTATTTTTGAATGAAGACTGTCAATAATTAAAACTCATCTTTAAAACATCCTTCAAAGATGAGTATACTGGTTATGTACAATTTTTTCTTGTTTTTGTAAATAAATAGAGCCATTAAGTATGTGACTATTGTCTCTGTATTAATTATATCCTCGAATAGTTGGCTGTAGCGGATAAATTCTTTTTTTAGTTGAGCGAACGTGGCAACCTCCTTTTCGAAACTTTTTTAGTGGCTGAACCACAGTGTATATAAAATTTTTACAGAACGACTGTCGTCTGTCCTGCGCAACTCAATAATTATATGGATTATGGATGAATGTACATTGAACAGTTTCGATAATAATATCCAACAGTTCGATTGGGCACCATGTACACTAACATTTCACAATAGGCAGTACCTTACATTGTATTGACGGTATATCCCGATGAAGTCGTCTGAAACTATTTATCAGGAGAAATTGTAGTCTTGATGACATATTTCTGTTATCGGTAGCGGGTAGCGCTGGGCAATGTTGACAAAGGAAGGTAGTCGTCGCTATGGATCAACCTACCCGATGTTATAAAGGCGGTGTGGTCATTCGACGAATCGGAGCATTCTGGGTTGATCAGCTGAAGAAGTCTGACCTTTTATATCTGACTAGCTTGTCCTTATTTTATGATCTTGTAATAATTGTGTAAAGTATTATATTATTGTGATCTAGTTCATGTTATCGTACTAACACTAACACAAATATAAGTACTCTCAGTGGTGGAGAGTCTATGTTGATTTTATTTACTATAATTTCCCTTGCTCGCAATCCTGACATACCGATATTAGCTGTATTGATAGAATCACCCCGACACGATTATATTATTGTGTCGTTTACATTTCTTTAATCACTATTTTCATAAGTAATTATTTCTTACAATAGAATATCCAAAAGCATCTGACCCGTGGATTAGATACCCCTACTCAATGTCAAGGGGATAAGGTCATGTGCATGTCGTACGTATGTTCAACTTAGGATTTACAATAACACATTACACAATGTAAGCATTATGCATTATTTATTTGCACTTAGTACGTTTCTGCTGTCTCATTTTAAAGAATATCGTAATATGAAAAAAAGTTCAAATACCAAAACCTTGGTTTTTAATTAAAGATGATTAAATATTGGATAAATGCACATTTACATTTTAAAAAACTATCAAAAAGGTAAGTTGATAGCTTCTTGTCAGCGGTTTTGCGCATATTTTAAACTACTTATGCGACTTTCGCTCACAATCCGTGTTTGCGATTTAATTAGGTTCTTAGTTCTTACTTATTTTATTAACATAAAAAATATTATTATTAAGATGTGGACTTTAATGATAGGCCT
Source organism: Amphipyra tragopoginis (assembly GCA_905220435.1). Lineage (NCBI taxonomy): Eukaryota > Metazoa > Arthropoda > Insecta > Lepidoptera > Noctuidae > Amphipyra > Amphipyra tragopoginis. The sequence goes on from HG991992.1 coordinate 12,601,300, forward strand.
GTATTCAACGTTCGAAAGCCTATAACACGAAATTGGCCAACTCAATAAAATATGTATAATTAAGTTGCCGAAACTCTTAATTAAAAAAATCACTGGTAATGTGGTTACTTATACGGAAATCGATAAGCGAACGTCCTGCAAGGTCAACCTATCGTCATGTATTTCGCCACGCACCACAGTGTCACAAATTATTATAGGTAATAGGATACCCAGACAAACCACATGATTTAATATGTAAAAAATTAAATAAAAAAACCGGTCAAGTGCGAGTCGGACTCGCGTACGAAGGGTTCCGTACCATTATCTATAAAAACGGCAAAAAACGTTTGTTGTATGGGAGCCCCCTTAAATATTTATTTTATTCTGTTTTTTTTACAGACTGGTGACAGACGAACGGACAGCGGAGCCTTAGTAATAGGGTCCCGTTTTACCCTTTGGGCACGGAACCCTAAAAATGTATACCTATAGTTATAAATTACTAATTCGCACAGCTTTTTCTTTTGATTTGTTTTAATATTTACCATGCAATGTTAGAAAGACGTTGCAGTATTCCGTGGTATTTACTTAAACAAACTTCGTTCATGTTGTTCATATAAAAGCCAGAATTGTTAAGTTGAAGTAAGCATTAATGTTACCGTCCTTGGCTGCTTTCCAATTCTTAATGTATAGGTATTGCAGTAACCTTATGCTTTCCAAAGTTTCACCTAAAACTTTATTTAAGTGGCTGAGTTGTTAAATGCGGCCCTGCGGGTAGTGTAGTGGCTGTAGCTGTCGCGTTGTCGGCATGTTGCGTTAACCCCCAGTCACCGTACGGCACAGCAGCGCCAACGACCTTGCAAGGTCGTCAATTTTACTCACCCCCACTAATCTGACAGCCGTTTCGTGATCGTTTCACTTAATTTTATTATGAACCTTGCGACTTTTTCTATCTTTTAAGCATATAAGTAATGTATGTTCTAAATCTTTATGAACAATTACTTATTTGAGCACTCACATTATGATTTGAGTGTAGAGTAGTATAAACCTTCACAACTAGATGCGGTCATGATATCATGCATTAGTTGACATTATCCGTTGGATCATCACAATAGAGATATAATGAGCATTAAGGACGTATTACAAATCTGCTATAAATAAGTACCTAAGCTGATTTTCGCTACATTTTCCAATCAATCCGTGAAACTTAAGTCAGATTTAATGGTAACGGATGGACTAAGTACTTATTTGTCTAAAAAAGGTTGAGAAAACATTTTATATTTTACAATATACATATGTATAATTGAATAATTAATTTTTTGTAGCCTCCTCTCACGAAAATACTGAAAATGTGGCAAGTTTTGGTACATATTCCTGAAGAATTCAAAGGTTTTAATATACACGAACGTGTATTAATATAATACGAGTAGTTAACTGACATATTAACGTCAAAAAGGCGCAGAAAATAAATAAGAAAAGGTTTGGAATATGCACAGCAAAAGATTATTTTATTCCACATATTTTGATTGACTATTTAATTTACAATACGGGCCGAGCCACGTGTGCAGAGGTTCATTAATTAGTCCAACAAAACTGATCTATCCATTGTACCTATGTTTTCTTTCTTAGGCCAGCAAGGTCGATATTTCTATTAGACGACACGTTTGCATTGGCTTCTGCGCTGTGGGTTCAACTCCCGTACAGGACAAATATTTTTATGGCCATCCTACTGATACCTACTTGTTTCGGGTCTTGGTGCTTGTGCATGTAAGATTTGTGACGGTTAACGCGCCCACGCAGGAGAAATACCAATAATACCGTCGGGCTAAGCGAAAAATACATGCTGCGCCGACCCCAAATAAGTTTGGATAAGGGCAGGAGGATGATGATGATGACGAGATTCACATTACCGCATTTAGACTTTGCTAAGTAAAGTAAGCGAATATGAACCTTATTCATAATAATGTTCATATTCGTTTAAGAGAATGTAATTAAGCATTTCATAGGAATATGAACATTAATTTTATACCAATAAAACGCTTACTTAGTAAAGTCACAGAATAAATAGTACAAGGAAAGTTATAGTCTAAGTGCGGTCTGTGAATCTCGTCTAAAGTTGTAGTCGAAGTTTGCTGTCAAAAGCAGACTATGTTTAAGCTACCTGTTCACACAAGGCTGTAACTAAATTTCAATAAAAAAATGTGGTTGTTAAAATCGTTTTTAAGTAACCAATCCAGAAATAATGGCGACATTGAACCCACGATTAATGAAGCGCCGTGTTTCTTTAACGTGGATCGTGGTGGTGGTTTGTTATGGAAAAATGATTAATTACATTTTGTTAAAAAAAAAAACAGGTATATGCGTAACAATTCATTGTTTTAATTTCACACAATTAAATAGTATGCGGTATTTTTACGGAACTGCTGTTAATTACTCTATTAATATTCATGGTTATGGTTATGTATCGTATGACGTACGTAATAAACAAATCAATACTTTAATTATCAAATTATGATGCCGATTCTGTTGTGCACGAACCACGGAGCAACTTTGTATTTGCATCGTGACACGTACGAACTAAACTTAATTTCGGCTATTGCCAGAGACGGGCTTATTTTTTTTATAACATTCCATACAAATCAAAAAAATATTTTAATTGATTTGTATGGATAGGCATAAAAAAAATGGCGAATTTCGAAAAGTCGTAGAACAAAAGTTGTTCAATTTCCGATACCGACTAAGCCCACAAAATTCTTATATTATTTTCACCATATGATGAGTCCTGACAGCTCGGTCATTTCGTAAATTGTAGCCGTAAGGAGACTGCTATCGAAAAAACGTAAACGACATCATCAAATACCGTAAAATTGCTATAATATCCATGTTTTGTTTTAAAAAAATATTTGATTTTCTTTGTATGGTAACGTTTTGTAGAGAAACGTCAGGAATCAACTTATAGTGAAAAGGGTATAGAGTTGATTTTTAACACCTTTTATAGCTATTTTACGATTTTCAATGATGTCGTTTACGTTTTTTCGATAGCAGTCTCCTTATGGCAACAATTTATGAAATGACCGCTATGTCAGAACCCATCTTACATTGAACAGAGTAAAGGTGTTTTATTTTTTGTTGAAAAATCTGTCTTTTATAAGGCGCACCCATATACGATGTAAATTGTCAGTCGACCTATAAACAAATTTAATTAAGTATCATAATTATGTCCCGAGTCCCAAGATAACATTTTATCGATTTTTATGTTGTTGACGCCTGTATAATCTAGTCAAACAATGGTGTGTAGAGGACAATGAAGGCAAAACAAACGGTGTCTGATAGTAGCTGGTTGTGGTGCCTGTCCTTGTCCAACCTATTGTGTTTGCCACTGTTAATATGAATGGCAATAGTATAGTTTTCCCGTTTCTGATGATAATAGTACGATACTCGTGTTACTTCTAGTCTAGATAACATGAACATATTCATTCACAGTCAATCGACAAAGGTCAAGAAAAACAAGCTTGTTTTGTAGATTAACGTTCTTCGGTAAACATTTAAATCAAATTAATTAAAAAGGGCGTCGATTAACACAATACGGTAACAACATCAAATTACTCTTTGATGGACACAAATCTGTTTGAATTAAAATTGCGTGGATTGATTAAGATTTCACTTAGGTACATCGTACATTCATACTGTTACTCGTAACAAGCATGATGCAGTGGACACTGTCATTGAAATAATATCAGTCGTAGAGCTTATTTTACCTTCGTTAGCACTTCAATCGTTTATCTTATTAAAGGTAATTTCCGTTGTTAGACAAAGTGAAGTTGTCTGTGGTGTTGTACAGTATTTTTTACAGATGTTAGGGACATAGAATATTATAAGGATTTAGAGATCGACTTTGAAGTTAGTAGTTTGTAGACGGGTAGCTAACAAGCGAAGCAATTAACGCCAGCAATGTCGACATACTGCATGGAGGGGAGGGTTGCAACTTGCACATGATGGGAATTGGGAACGCTTGAGCATACATTTTTGTATGTGAGTAAATACGAAAGTCCTATGGTGATAAAGTGAAAATGTAATCCAGAAATGTTTAATCCATGTTCATGATGATACGGCTGACAGAACAGAGTATATTACAATAACGTAACATTACGCTTGTATTCCCCGAAGGGTTGGGCAGGCAGAGGTGTATAGTTACACCCTCATTTCGCAGTCATGTCCCATGTATTGGGGACGAGCCTATTGCCATCAAACGGACACGAATCCAGACTTCGGGCCGCTACTGAGAAACTCCACGAGGAAAAACCCAATAACATTTAGCCCGACTTGGGGATCGGACCCAGGACCTCACGCCCAGACCAACGAAGCAGTCATAACATAATATATTATTCGTTATTACACTATCAAGTGCTATTAAAGTGTCGAGTGATTACTTATGTTCGCTGACAACAGCTTACGATTGCAACCTGTTTTCCTTAATTGACATTTACAAAGCGGAAATATGACGACAGACATTAATTTACAATCCTACAATACTAGGATTATTCATCTATCTACAAGTCTCATAAAACTAAAAATGATCCTATAGAAAGAATGGTTACGTAAATGGACGACAGTTTCCGATTACGACATGAAATACTGACTGACTTTAAGTTCGGTAGTTCAACGATATTTCACAATCAGATCTAGATTTCTATAACAAAAGAAGTTCAGTCTAACATGACGAATTTTACAATGGTATTCTTCAGTGTGATTCTGATTATGCAGTCCACGACTTAGTCTCGGTCGACCTTGTTAGATTTAGCTTTCCAGCGCCGTAAATGCACACGAGTACATTGTGAATAGTGGGCCTTGTATAAAATGTCATATACAGTAACTAGGTATCTGTTAATGCCATTTTACCGTCTCAGGTATCGTTAAAGGATTGCACCATTTTCTCTTTATCCTTGGTATTTTATGAGTCATATAAAATATTGTTGACTTTCAATGGATTTATCTCAAAAGTAGCAACACTAAAGCTTTATCAAGTTTATTAAATAATAGCTACCTATGCAAAGGCTATGACACTTGTTTAATGTTTTTATTAGTGTTCCGTACCCAAAAGGTAAAACGGGACCTTATTACTAAGACTCCGCTGTCCGTCCGTCTGTCACCAGGCTGTATCTCATGAACCGTGATAGTTAGACAGTTGAAATTTTCACAGATGATGTTCTGTTGCCGCTATAACAAAAAATACTTACTAAAAAACAGAATAGATAATGGCACGGACGGAACCCTTCGTGCGCGAGTCCGACTCGCACTTGGCCGGTTTTTCATATATTTTTTACAGACACTCCCCGGAGGTAGGAACTTATGTTTAACCCAATTTCGTTTCGCAAACAGTGAAGCAAAACATAACGGCGTTTTAATAAATAAAATCTGGTAAGGACGAGGAAAGCCAGAAGTACAAACAAATGGATTTTACTGGCGACGTTGCGGCTGCGCTTGCACAACCCGATTGCGTCAGAGCACAGTTCTGGCTACGGGCCTCATGCAGGCTCCTGTTACTGCAAACTTAGAATTTGTGATATAGCTCAGTGAAAGACTTATAAGTTATAAGCGCTCGGTCATGGTAAGTATCCCCCGCATGTTTGGCATTACTTAAATGACGTTGTAACTGGGATAAACATAAAATTTGTATGTGTGATAAAAAAGGCACTTTAACTACATAACTGGAAATCAGACATTTCCAGTTTCCAGTTGAGTAATTGTATTCAATTAAGTACGTATTTATTTAAAACAAGAAGTGTCTTGCGGTCACTAAGTTTAATTGAATACACCGCACATCCAACCCTGCTGACAATAACAACGTGATGATGCGCGGCTAACTGAATTAATGAATTAACACGAATTAGCTCCATTATCTGGGTCAAGATTACGTAGTGCGTGCAAATAACAGCATGTGCGAGTAAACAATTCATAAACACAAATAAAACTATACAAATATCAACCTAGTGGTTAAAATGATTTCGTCAATACTAAATAGGTAGCTTTTGCCCTGTAAGGCAATTAAACTTTATTGGTCCATAATATTAACTTTTTACGGGTTGGAGCATTGAAGTACACCATTAGCGTTTTTTTAATTAAACGAGAGCATCATGAAATTCTAATAGGCCTGTTGCAATAAGTATTGAGTCGGTTGGCAAGTGAAGCACATTTCTGCGCCTGCGCCGACGACGTCTCGACACGGAAGCGCATACTGACCTAGTATACTTCTCTGCTTGGCTTGCAATGCAAATGTATCGTAAATACACCCCACAATTGAATCGAGGTTTCAGATTAAAATTCCAAATGGCCGATTTACACGCGTCACAGATTCACAGGAGTGCACATGTAGCCCACAAACTCGGACCAAAAGATTATTTTTTTGGTCTGAGCTCACAAACAATAGTTCTGTTGTGAAGGTGAATAAAAGCCTGACTAGGTGTGGCGTAGAGAACGTACACCGCGAAAATATCAAATTGCAATGTCAACTCTTATTTAAAGTGAACACATAATAATAACGTAAGTGGCTTGCCACTTATGTCAGAAACAAAGCAATACCTAGCTTGTACCTATGAAATGAAATGACGGATATTAGTTTTGCTGAGCGAATGTGATTTGCAGGCGGAAGGGCGCGGATATTGTGTCGACGACTGTCTTTGTGAGGTTTATAGGTATAAAACAATAGTGGTCTGTTTGATTTATTTCATAAAGGCTAGAACTGAACTGATAATCTCAATGATGTTGAGTGATCTCGAAATATGTTGATGCTGATTTAGCTAATTTCTAACTTTGAGGCTTATTGACGCTTACTATTTTTTATAACATCGTTATATCCCGAAGGATTAGACAAAGCCAGAGGTGTATTTTATCATGCAAGCGGCAAGATTATTGCAATTTATGGAGTACTATAGAAAACGGGCTGCGACCTGCTACCTCACCTACTGAAAAATTTCTAACAGATGCTTAATGCAAATGGGTATTTTGCTCAAACTGTAATCGAATCCTGGACGTTATGTTAGTTAATCGCGCCTACGACGGACAAATGAGGCAGTTCCAATTTGTGATCAAAGGTATTATAACTAGGTAGGTAGGTGTTTGTATACCACATGTGTAGAACACAGTATTGTGTTCAACGAAAGAGGAGTCCTGACAATGCGGTCATTTCGTAAATTGTAACCGTAAGGAGACTGCTATCAAAAAACGTAAACAACATCATCAAAAACCATAAATAGCTTTATTTATTACTTACACATTTTTTTTTAATATTTCATATTATTTGTAAGGTAATGTTTTGTAGAGAAACGTCAGAACTCAGAACTCACTTTACGGTGAAAAGGGTGTTTAGAGACCTAACTTTTTACTACCCATAGTGAGTAGGGTCATAACACCATACAGCAGCTGTCAATCTTTTTACCCCACAGTTAGGTAGCTCAAACCTGTTTTCACTGTCATATTTTCCATTACAGTACAAATTACGAGCACAAAAACCCAGACATAGAAATTACCTATCTGAAAGTTGTACGGTCAGCATCAAAAGTAGCTGAACATTTGAGTTTTTAAACTTGGTATTAATTAGAAAACGAATTGTTTTAAAACAAAAAGTTTAATAGATACCTAGAGCTGCTAGATATAGCTCTAAGCATGCCATAAAATTTTTGCTTTCTATCAATTAGTTATCTAATTAATGCAAAGTTTAAAAACTCAAATGTTCAGTTACTTTTGATGCTGACCGTACATGGATACCTTGGTGCACAAGTGATCCAAGTGACTTGACATTGTACCTATAAGTTTCGAGTTATTGATGTATAGGTACGCGTTTTTCTTTATTACTTAGCTTACAATGCAGTTATAATGATGGAATGTTCTAAAGTTTACTATTTACAGAATAAACAATTTCATTTCAGAAAGCTTAGTGCAGAATGCGAAAATCAAGTCATGACCAAACAATATTTATGTTGGTAATCAATCTTCATTAATTGAATGATTACTATCTATACTAAAATTGTTATCATAACTGTCTCCATTCTGTTTGGATAGTATTATGGATGGATAGTATAAGTTTATTGACATATCAGCGGTAATAAACCATAATTATAATGTCTGTTATCATGCAATTATTGTCTAATTAGTTGTCAAAAGCAAGGCTATCAGCTTAGCTACCACCGGGGTAGCTATGGCAGTGCCCCCCGCACAGGGAGAGGAGCGTTCCCATCAAAGAGAATAAAAAGTCTTCGGTTCCCATGCATAGGGCCCCCCGAACAAGTAGGTAGATAAAGACCACATTGTCACTTTGTTGCCCCACAATTTCACAGCCTTTAGTTATGGCAACCAATGTAACTTCAAGGTGTGTATGGATATTCACTAATTGCATTGCAGTAAATATGTTGCAGCCACTTCATTTAGAATTCTAAATAGCCTTTGGTTATATTTGGAGCTAAACATACTTGGAAAAGGATATTATGTGTATGAACAATGTGCAATGCAACATAACATTGTATAACAGATACTTTTTCCAGGTTTTGCTTTGATAAAACTGTTCAAAACAGAACAGAACTAAGAGCAGGTAGGCAGGTATTGAGCGCACAAACATTTTAAAATAATAATAATCTACCTGTGAATTACTCCAATACTCATTTCAAAGCAATTTGTGTGTGACTAATGATGTATTTGTGCAGTGGCAGGAGCTCAGTCATTAATATTGAAGCATTGTAAACATCTTGTATAGATACCTGCACATTATATTTCAAGCATAGGTATTTTATGATGGATAACACCAAGCATGGTTGTATATGGTGTGCGCCTTAGAGAAGAAACTGGGACCTATGCCAGAGAACAATGATAACAATAATATTGCTGTTCTCTCCAGATGTTCATTCAACAGATGCCTATGTACTTTTACCTGTATTTTTTAATAATAACAGCTATAACTAATCAGATATTATTAAAATTTTAAGAATCTACTTGTTTGTATAGTGTTATTTTGCTGAATATCTGCAAACCAGTGAATGCAACTGCAAACTAAAGAAAAGAAGTATTGGTAGATGTGAAGAAAACACCTTTTTTTTAAATAATTTTACCTCTTTATGTAATGTTTACCCTTCTGAAGTGCAGAAAATATATCCGCATTATAATGGCTAGCCAGGCTAGTAATGTTGTACAACCCCACAGTTTATTTGTCAACTCAGCTGTCTACTATGACTACATGAGCCATTGGAAAATAAATAAATCGATATTTTTCATGGCTAACATTGTAATACGTAATACGGATTCAACATTTTCCTAATTTCCAGCGTGCGTTATAATGATATCATCTAATGAACCTTACCAACTGAAAACTTAGTTTATAATAATTAGCCCCAAAATGATCGGAAACCAAATCAGTAAGGCAAAAACACTTCACCAGAGGTTGGTTAAATTTATCTGAAGATTGTGCTAGAAAAATATTTTTAGTCTACTTTAAAATACCTTCACAATAATTCTACTTACGTTCCGCAATGTGTAGTTGTCGTTTTGGTGAAATGCGCACGGATAAAACACGAAGTATCCCGTTTATCCTTTGTGAAAGAAGTCCGTCGAACACACAATACTTTCTTTCGCACTGTTTTCAGATCAGATCGTAGAATGATCACATATATAACGAAGTAAGAAAAACAATGATTGCACTGGTCAATAAAATATACTAACAAAAATAATTGTATTCCAAACTAAATCAACGTAGTTAAGTATGATAGCACAACTCACGAAATCGAACACAAATTCTCACTGGCTGCTATGTTGGCTGGTTTGCGTGACATGAAGTTGGCAACAATTGGAAAGCAAAACATCATCATAAAAACAGCTGTTTCGCGACACCAGTGACATCTACACTGTATATTTGAAATTAAAAGGAATCGAATGACAATCACGATAGATGTCGCTTATCGGCATCAAGCATATTTTTGATCAAACCAGATTAGCTTGTAGTAGTACTAAATTATGTTAAGAGATGTCACTTTTTATAATTTACTAAAATAATGTAATAAATTAATAACATTATCATATTTATCACTATTTAGCTACCACAAAATAAAAAACAATAAGTATGTAGCTTAAATATTTTAATTTTACAGTTGTTTTGTTTAGCTCTCACATAAAAGTCAGATATAGTTCTAGTACAACGTAGAAACCAATTTTACAGTAATACGTAGGTACAGTAGATACAAATGTTTTTTTTTAAATTTCTGACATTCAGTAAAAAAGGTACAAACTTGTATAGCAAAACAGGGCCCCTCCGGGATTTGAACCCGGGACCTCCTGCACCCAAAGCAGGAATCATACCCCTAGACCAAGAGGCCACATAGAGGGAAGTTTGAAAATACAATTCATAACATAGATGGAGTTATTTTCATTGCCCATACAATGACTCGGTTATTCATAACAATCTTATGGCAAAATTTGGCGACGAGCGACGAAAATGTGTACTTACAATTTATTCTTATTCACTTGATTTTCACTCGAAATAATAGAAGACAATAAATATTATGATTCATGTTTTTTATTTCAACTCGGTTGCTTAGAGTATCTAAGTACGAGAAACAGGTGCATAGATGTATGAAAATGGCATAATGAGTAGGTACATAACTCTTGTATTTATTAATTTTCTTTCTTTATAACCTTTAACCATTTAGATAGTTCCTCTTGGGACAACTGGCAATCATAAATCAATAATAAAACATGCAACTGACAAAACGCCATCCGATGCATGTTCAATGCACTTCACTCTTCCAGTGCTTCCCTGGAAACAGAAGATAAGTGGTAATGTTTATTGAAACATGGTGAATGTTTAGTAGGTAAGCCCGGTACCGTGCCCGTGCAGGTAGTTCTTTCTCAAAGAGACAGGTGGCACCATAATACATAAATTAAGGCATGGAATTAGCGCTTATGGGCCATCCATTAATTACGTCACACGAATTTCATGATTTTTGACCCCCCCCCCCCGTCCTTGTAACAGCTTGTCACCTTTATGAGACCCCCCCTCCCTAGTGTGACGTCACATATTTAGCAATTTTACATCTAGAAATTATTAAAATACAACAGCAGTTCCGAAATTAGTTTTATTTCCATTTAAAACCTAGGTACTTAGATATTATTAGATTTTGAACTGTGACGTCACGAAATTTAGGACTCCTCCCACCCCGTCACACAATGTCACACTTCGTCGACCCCCCCCCCCCTTAACGTGTGACGTAATTAATGGATGGCCCCTTACATTATCAGCCCATTATTGTCTCACTCACTGCTGGGCAAGGGCCTCTTCTCATAATGCAAAGGGTTCATACGCCTTAGTCCATTTGCTACACTGGCATTGGTGTTGGCGAACGTGCAAACTAGATAGACCATCGAGATTTTTTTGGAGCCCTCTCCGGCAGTGCGTAGTTGCGTACCTAGCATTTTGCGCGCCCGGTGCGAGTTTCTATTTGAAAGACGACGCGGATTTATGGAGAGGGAGCGCAGAGCATTGTCGGTTCGGGCTAATATGCTGGCCCGCCGGTTCTTCCGGTGTACAGCGGCGGTCAAGTTAACACTGTTTAAAGCATATTGCATGTCACTGTACTCGGGAGGCCTGTGGTTCAGCTACACCCAAAAGGCCTACAATGCTCTGCGGATCCAGTATAACAACTCATTTAGGGTGCTGTTGCGTCTGCCTCGGTTCTGTGGCGCGTCATCTATGTTCGCTGAGGCACGTACCGACTGCTTCAATGCTGTACGACGTAAGAAAGCGGCCTCGCTGCTTAACAGACTCCGTGGCAGCCCCAGCAGCATTCCAAGCGCTATGGCCGGGAGATATGACAGCCCGTTGCCGGTGAGGTTACTTGTCACCTGTACATTGTCTGTGTTATTAATTAAGTACTAACATAGGTTAAGACTGTTGTTACTAACCCAATGGATCTTTGTTATCTGAATGAATAAATGAATTGAATTGAATTACTGCACCCTCTAAAATGCTCTAACGCATGAATGTTCAAGATTTTTTGCGCAAAACTCTTTGGAGTCTGCGCTCTGTGCGGCGGCAACGGTGGCACTGCCCTTAGAGCTAGCGCGCACGAACAACTTTTGTCTCTGCCACTAATTTGTCTGTCACATTAAGTCTACGGGTTAGTATGAAAGTGCGCGCATGTAGCGATGCGACAGTCGGGCGACTTTTTTCTCCCCGGGTTTGGAGACAGGCCGGCGACGCAACTGTCGCCCTGTTTATTGGTTGGAATGCAAGTGCACGCACGGCGACAAAAAAAGTTGCCGGCCTGTCAGTTCCCGCTCAACCTCGTTGACAGAGCGCGTCTCTTCACCGAACGTCTTCATTCGCGTACGCTACTATACCTACTACAAAATAGAGAAAGAATGTCGATTTCGGAAGAAGATATAGATAATAATAGACTGATTGAATTAAAATAACGAAAAAATTTTTTTGGGAATGCTCTCAATTTTCTAAACATTGTATGAAATTTCCCTAATGTTAGTCTGTCACTCCATAATTGATGCACCCAATATTTCCTTTTTCGTTGTCGTCTTCGATTTCTTAGAACAAGCGCACAGACCTTAGCCGTCTCTTCGAAATCCATATTGATAAATGCGGCAAAATTTTACGAAAAAGTAGCGTTGCTAATTGCTATCGCTCCCGTGTGCGCATCGTCCAAATCTCGGCAAGGAGACAGCGACAGAGACAAAAAAGTTGTCGGGCAAATAAGTTGCTCGTGGGCGCCCTCCCTTAAGTGTGCAGGTTGCATTCTTCGTTAACGCCCGTGATAATCAAATTATTTCGCTTTTTTTTAAATTATTTGTCTTGGTATCGCTTGATTCTGGTCGCACCTGTGTCTGTAGACAAATGGCAAAAGATGATCGCTAGAGAATAGAAACGCCAATGCAAATGTATGCAAATGACAGATCGCTTGACCGATCGAAAGCTTAATGTCAATCCAGTGCATCTTTCTATTCTCTAGCGATCATCGATTGCCATTTGTTTACAGGCACAGACCTGGAGCCCAATTCTACTAACAGAAACTTTTATCAATTGCAACTTAATCGTTTATTCAGACAGTTTTCGTTTACAAAAACTATCAAATTGTTTGACAACAAAAACAAGACCAAACATTTTGACAGTTTACGTCAACGAAAACTGTCTGAATGAACGATTCAATTGCCATTGACAAAAGTTTCTGTTAGTAGAATTGGCCCCCTGATAGATAGTAAGCGCAGGCAGGGTCTATAGTACTAAAAGTCAGAGGTGCGGGACGGCGCGGCGGCGGCATCGAATCCAAACCCGCCTGTATAAAAGCAAAGAGATCGACCGCTAGTCTATCGCTTAAAATTTCATAAAATAAATGGGCTTTAATAATATTAAACTTTAAAGGTTAAAAAGGTTCTTCCTAGATAAACAGCTACGAATGAAAATTTACATACCGTTTAAAGACCAACGTTTTATCAAAACTGAATAATTCTTTCTATCTGTATGAAATAGATTTATTTTCCCATATATTTGTGGAGTAGAAAGCTTAAAATGTGTGTTTCTCGTAAAATATGCATTTTTGGTAAAATATGAATGAAAAGAACGGAAAAAATGTTTCCGGCTCTACATTCACATTGGTATGAAAAATAAATACAGTACCTACATACCTATTAACTCATTAATCTCATTACAAGGTTAGTCAGAAAGGGGTACTAATCCAAAAGGGTGTTAAAGTACCCATGATAATGAATAACTGTTGTTCTACCCCTTTCGCCAAAAGTCAATAGATTAACAGAAATAGCCGTTCAAAAATAACATAAAAATACGCTAAAATCTATCTATCGTTTATGATGTTTACATTTCAGGTCTCTTTTGGGGTCGCAAATTAGAAGCACCATTTACTGAATTCGTAACTAAAGCAGGGATGAAGAATTTTTCAAAAAACTAAAATATAAATAAATTCACATGGAAATAAAAAAAAAAATTGAAATTATTAGCACTTGCTATAAAACCGTCAATCAGTGATATTATGAGTGGCCTTCGGATTAGTACGCCCTTTCTGACTAACCTTGCATAGGTACATACTTTTTTAGGTCGTTCTAATAAGCATACCTACGTACTAATACATAGCGATATGATAGAATTTAGGAAGAATGGAAGTGACCACCTTATAGAGAAGATAGCATCTTAGTTTTTACTTTCTTAGGACATGTCGTTAGTATCTATGATGAGGGGAGGAATTGTATTTTCAGAAATGGACTTTTATTGAAAATCGTCGACTGATAAATCGGCATCGTTGATCGTAGACCAATTTCATTTCATCACACATGCATAATATTTTAGTACTTCATAGATAGTAGTTAGACAACATGTAACAGAAATAACGCAATACTCGTAACTCAAACACCCTAATTAGAATATTCAGTTTGAATTTTAAATACAGTTAACAATGAAAAGTAATAAGAGCGATAATAAACAATATTTAAGCACATAAAAGTAAAATTTAGTGTAGGTATGTATTACGATTATATATCTTATATCCTTGATATAAGACTCCCTTTTTATCTCAATTATAGGAATTAGCGGTAAAAAGCAAGTTTAAAAAAATACGGGCTAAAAATGGCTGAAATCAATTAAGTAGCCGATTTTTAACAAAACACTCACTATTTAACTATTTAAAAAAATACTTTTGGTGGTTCCGTTTAGTATGTTACACGTTGTATACACGTTTAGATGATTTTACCTGCTATGTATTGTGTGATCGCTTCTATACAATGACTTATGTTGGCACATTTTAGTTTTACACCGATAGAATATTAATTACTTCGATGGACATTTTGTAGGCCTTTGTAATTGCATCAATGAACTTTATGTTTATAATATGGGCCATTGATAAAAGAGGAGTATCATCATCATCGTCGTCATCATTCAGCAGAAAGACGTCCACTGCTGGACATAGGACTCTCCCCCAAGCATCGCCACATCAACCGCTCCTGTGCTTCTTGCATCGAGCGGATTCCCGCGACCTTCACCAGATCATTGGTGTATGATTCAAAGAGGATACTCCTCTTTGAATCATACACCAATTACACAGGATTTGAGAAATTAATTTTCATTTTTTTGATTAGTCATTATTATCTCCCTGCTGGTCAAAAACCTCCCCATGTTTTTCACAACTCTCCATCCCTTGCCTTTTCCCGTCAATACCTCAGAAATACGTTCAAATCGTCGTGCCACCGCTTCCTCGGCCTGCCTCTTATTATTGAATAATTAGGCAGTTATGTACTTTGGAAACTGGAGCACAGAATAAATAGTACAAGTACAGAAGCACCACTTCGCGCAACAATTAATAGAAATAGCGACTCTTGCTACTAAGCAACAAAGTGCAATTCAGCTCGCATAAGCGCTCAGTGCCTAACGCTATATTCACCTAAACGTTGCCGCTCTCTTCTAACGCGTAACTCTGTCGCTGTCTGGCGCGGAGTGACGCACTAGCTGTGGCGCTAGGGTTGTCGGCTTGCCGCTGCTACTATACGTCTGTCTACCTACTTGACCCCGGAATCTATCTTTATGTTTGATGCCTATGATTACACGGTCAATTAGGTAGATAGACAATGAATATTTAAGTCCGTCATTTGTAATTAACAAATGAAAGCAAACCTTTAATCTTTAGGCTACCTAGATATCTCTTTGTTTAACATTCCTCAATGACTTACATTAATAATATTTTCACATTTTGCAATAATTAAAAAGTTCGTAGAACAAAAACATCAAAAATTCTGGTTGTTTACATTTTCACTATACTAATTCTTAATTATCTCCTAAACGCGTGGACCGATTTACATGATTCACACGGACAAAATGGTTTTAGACCTAGACCTTTCATTTGATACCAAAGTCGTTAAAATATCTCAACAAACAAAAAATCTAATTTTCAAGTTGCGCTCGTAATTATGTAAAAACGCGTAACAATTCTTTTAAAAACTATCTTATCAAACATTAAACGTTAAAACTAGGGTTCTATAAGATTGTACCTACTTGTTATCTAATTAACTTGTAGATGGGGTTTCGTTGCCGACATAATGCACACGAAAACCAAGCGGACGAGCAATGACAGCCCACTGGCGGAGTGGAGGCGACTCCACGCGAAATTGTAGGCACTTATCGCTGTAGGTACGGCCGAGTGGTGGAGGCCTGACTGGAGATTAATTTAATCGTAATAGTGAGTACCTAAAAGCAGTAAAGTGCTTTATAAGAGTTTCCACGAGTGACAATAGTGCGTCCGGCGCACCCTTGGCAATCAGCCTCACTATCAACCTTGCTGGCTGGCTAATTTTTACAGTACGTCAGCTATTCTTGTATGGCTCTGTAAATTTTGCGTTTGTGACCACAACGTTATACAAACAGAAATATGTGCCGGTCAAGGGTTGAGAAAGAGCCAGAACGCGGCCAGCGGAAGCAATGATGGAAGACATCAGACGTTACATGGCCCACGTAACGTCCTCAGCGTGAATATTTTCATCATTCTCGCCGTGATAGCTGTTCTCACAATTTACTTCTTGTTAAAGGTATACAAAAATGTCTACTGCCGCGCCGCTGAATGCAAAAAGAGATCGGGCTCAACGCAATGCAGCGCATAAGAGCGTCGCTAAGAGGACGTTTCAAAAGTACACCAGACCAGACAACTATATACGATCCAGCATCAATCGAGAGTCAGTGAGGGTGTTTTTTTAAACGAACATTCAGACAGTTACTGTCTGAATACTCATATGTCAGATACTGTATCATAGAGGTGTCGGCGAATTTGACACTGCGCGGGCAAAAATGCATTATATATAATTGTTATAATATTGACCACGTAAAATACACCAATACCAAGTAAAATTCTTCCAACTTTTCATTTTAAATTTGTCATACTTTTGACCACGATTATAATCGTGGTCAGAAGTAGGTATGACAAGTTTTACAATCGTGGAACTACATAAATAGGGATGGATAACTTTCATACATCATCCATGGATGGTGTATTGTATTACCATTGCAATTACATAATTTGCAATGTTAATAATAGAGGCACAAGATTTTTAGGTATCGTGGGCCGTGTTTGTTTTCAGCTGAACAAGCTAAACATAACATGGCGATGACCAACATAGAAATGACGGTTACATGCCATGGTACATCCGAAGTACTACATTGTTTATTACGACACAAATGTTTAATATTATAGGCTTGTGAAACATGCGAATCAACGTCAATTATTAAAAATGAAATATTGTTAAAAAATATTTTGTCCATGGAGATGACAGTTTAATAAATGGAATTGGTGGTTAGCTACGTTCTAAAGGTTCTGTAATTTTATTTTAAGACATTACACGTATTCATTTCTTCATAACTTTCTTGTTTTCTATCAATACCAAGGCTGACAGAATCGAAGATTTCGCAAATAAAGGACAATGCCAGTATTGTATTGTATTGAATATTTTGAAAGCATAAGTCAATCATTATTTTAATTGATAGTAACATCTTCCTAAATTAAAGATATTATTTATATTAAGTATCACAATCTTTTATATGCTGGGTCACAATCAATTTAAAATTTTAAATACTTTAATGTCGACTAACAGTGGACAACACAACAATGCCTATTACTTAAATATTGTTGAAGCACAAGATAGGAAAAAAAACCCTAAGAATGTTTGTGCAACACTCACATCACAGCATTCCCAGTTATTGATTTTGTAATTTACACGCCGAAGTGCAGTGTTTCTAAAAATAAATGCAGGAGTACCACATTGACTCGTGAGAGATAGGGTTATTCATTTTTTATTTATAAAAATAAATAAATATTAGCTTGTAACTGTCCCACTGCTGGGAAAAGGCCTCTTCTCGTACAGAGAAGGAACGAGCATTGATCGCCACGCTTGCTCACTGCGGGTTGGCGATTTCAGACCATAAAGTCCAGGTTTCCTCACGATGTTTTCCTTCACCGTACGTCAGTGGTGTCTTAGATTAACTAAGAAAGTACATATGAAATTGAAAAAGTCACATTAGTACTTGCCTGGATTTGAACCTGCAACCCGGTGCTTAACAAGCGGGCCTGTAACCTCCGGGCCACTACGACATTTTTTTAATTTTTATTTTGTATGTCTATTTATATTTCGATAGTTTTGGTTGTTTAAGGCAAATCCCCATACGACTGTTAATCCTAGTTAATCAGTATTGGAGTTGTGAATTTTTATTTTATTTCGCTATTTTCGATTTTGACCCTAGTCGCATCTGATGGAAAGCGCAGACAGGCTCTACGATGGAGCACACAAATCCAAATAATAGAGATATAGAGGAATTCCCCTATATCCCTATTGGCTCTCACATACAAATGACGGAACACAGTAAACTGCTTGGCTTGCTTGACTTAAAGAAATATCGTAAATGAAGCTCTATCATAATTTATCACAATTTATTTACAAACGGATCAACTCGGTCTTAAAACGTTACGTAAACACACGGCCAAAGAAGTTCACTTTACTGTAATTAGCGAAAATACACCCATGTACATCTAAGTGAACCCATTTCCACATAATTGCACAAAGAAACATCGTGCACCGTATAAAAATATACTTAATAGTACGCAAGTATCCATAGAACGCTTACGTTGTTCGCTCGAAAAGATTAATGAGCAAAAATTACGTACTGGCCTTTATTTAGTGTTTTAGCCCAACACACGCCGTTATTTGTAAGGCAAATGTGTTCTTTAGAGCTATTAGCAGTCTGCTCGGGCAGTCCACGTGCTGCATTCGTTATACCGTTAAATGTAACAGCCTTATATCATTTTGGCCACGCAATTTGACGTAATTACAAATTACATGAGCAGGCGCACTGCCACGCGAAACTACCGACAAGGAAGCGCCCAACCGTTACTTAAACGTGATAATCATCCAGCCGAAACTATTGTGTAATTTTATATATGTTTTATACCATATATGGGTAATGCCTGCTAATGATATATGGGTTAGGTAAGCAGAATCCTGTCCTGATAATTGCAGCGCGCCTTTGGAAGTTATGATAGCAAAATGTGCTGGATTTAGTTTCAAGTCTTGCGTTTACTTTACACTTTGTTAGAACAACTCCATTATGGGTAGAGCGCAGTGTAGTCTTAGTTTATAAGTATCAAGTGATAAACATGGGATCACATGTTGTAATGGATTGGGAAGACTTCTTTGGATAAAATCTGTATCAAGTTCTTACCATGGGTACCAATTCGTACACATATTCGTAAGGGTTCATAGGGATTTTGAGGCTTGAAATAGCGCAAAAGTAAAAACAATTGTACAACTGTATGTGGGTTTACTTGGGAGACTTCGCGTTATACAATTTATTTATTTAAATGAAAAAAAATGTTGCTAATTTTTTAAGGCGGTAAATAATAATACAGTAATAATTTTGTCGTTTGAACTATGCCCTATGATATTTGTGTATCATTCCTACCCACGTCATATTATATTACCAGCGAATTTTCCATAACACCATTAACGATCTAATTTTAGATACATAGGTTTTTAATGAATATTAATATTAATTCCGACATAAAAGAAATAGCCATAAAATCGACCGTTTATTTAAAGATTTGGATGAAAACATGTTTTATCTTATTATACTATTTTAAAACAGAGTAACCCATCTGTGGTATGTAATGGAACAACAGTATTTTTATTGCTAAGTTACCCCGAATGGACTGATCCGTACGGATCCGTAGAAGTTTGAGTAGGATATCATTTATAACTAGGACTCCTTACTTTGACACAATAAATACTGATTTTATTTTATATAATTTCATGTAGTTTGATGTACTAACTATGCTTGTCTAATTAATAAATTATACAAGCATATAGTTAGTGAAGGTGATTTTTCCACAATTAATTATTTGGTTGAGTATTTAATATCAATTTTTAAGGGATGTACTTAAAAAGCACTTTAAATTAATGATAAAAATATATAAACACCCTTCGAAAATAATATTAAGAATGGTTTGTACTATAATCTATCAAAAACAATTTGTTTCTGAATGCACCCATTAAACGAACGGTGGCAATTAGTGATCGGCGCAGCGAATCTTTTCTGGCACTCGCTGCATTTGTTAATTTAATTTAAATATAAAACGATGATTTGGAAATATATTTTTTCCTTTATCTTACGTAAAGCATTAAAATTCTGCGTAATGAACATAAAACTAAACGTTTGTGGTTCATACGACTAGGCGCGTCTTCTCATTTAAATTGCAACATCATGGCGCGTCTTGCGGCCACCTCGAGCGCTGGACAAACACCAAGAAGGTCGTATGCTCGTGTTTCACGTGTATGCTAACTACCAATAATGGTGAATTTAATAATGTTCTGGTAGGATCTAGAGAAAATAGCAGCATGATTTATTGAAATTATCGTTTAAAGTTAATTAAGTAATTACATAATATTTTTTTCATAAAACGTTGGGGTTCACACTACGATTTCTCCTGTATCGTGGGTGTGTTTACAGAGAAAAATGTCAAATAAAAAAAAATGGAATGAATAGACCATCTTCAAAATTAATGGGTTTCGTCTTCTTCTCTTCTTCTATCGTGTCGGCATGAGCTATACAAGAATAGCTCATGCTGTGGTGAAAAGATTAGCCAGTCAGCAAGGTTGGTAGCGGGGCTGACTGCTCAGGGTGCGCTGGACGTACTTAAGTATCGTCACTCGTGGAGTCTCTTTTCATGCACCCCATGGGTTTCGTATAAGGCGACTAAGGATTAATGTCCAAAGTAGGTGGCAACATATTGCGATCACCAGTTCGTCTGGCAAACATTTTTTTTTCTCTTCGACTGCTTGTAGATGTCCTTGCGGACCGTTCCTACGTAACTGGGCAGTAATTGGCGAGACCTGAAAGGTCTTCAGCCAATGGGAGGGAAGTAAAATACCTAATTAAGCTTAACTAACTACTTATACTACACTAACATCACGACTACTAGCAACAACAGCACTAATGGTGACCCTTAGTGGGACTCGGACCTCAGCTAGGGCGATACTGGCGGGGGATCGGGTGGGAGACTACTTGATGACGGCAGAATTATCGGTGTCAATCCGCCAAGCATGGTGATTACAAAAATTTATCTTCTACTTTGGATCTTTCATTGTAGCAGTCACATCAGGAGGCCTATATTCTGATAAGATGATGAATTGAACCGGAAATAAAATAAGGTTTGTTTCTATTGCTTCCTAATAAAAAAACAAAGACAAAGACAAGAAGAATCAATAATAGTAGAGGGAAAGAAGCAATTCGACGGCCACCATTGAAAACCTCGATATTGCCAAAAGCAACGTTTTACAGAAGACGGAAAAAACCGTTTCCTGAAAAATGTTGTAAGGAACTTTACTGTTTTTTTTGTTTTATTATAAACTAGCGACCCGCCCCGGCTTCGCACGTGTACGTTTTATAGCTTTAAACCTTCCTCTTGAATCACTCTATCTATTAAAAAAAACCCGCATCAAAATCCGTTGCGTAGTTTTAAAGATCTAAGCATACATAGGGACAGACAGCGTGAAGCGACTTTGTTTTATACTATGTAGTGATGGACCATTACCTACTAAATATATCATGTAAGTAATTAATATTTGAACATGAATTCTCGAAAGTTAATGCAAACTACAAGGCTACCTTGGAAAAAATAGGATTTTAGGACGTTAAATACAGGGTTATCTGCAGACAAATAAGTGCATTATTCATAATCAACTTCTATATTTGCATTCAAATTTAACTTAGGCCAGTCTAAAATATGGATTGCGAAAACGAAGTGACGCACGGAATGCGAAAACCTTTCTAGATAAAAATTACAAAACGTGTTTGACAAAAATGACTATTTACGAGGTTTTCACTGGTCGCCGGCGAAGTATGGAATATAAGTGCTTAATATGGAATAGCTTTTTATTTTTGTTTGCCATATTATATGTCTAGATTAGGTATACTATTCCATATTTGCTTACTTTCCTGTACTAATCACGGGCGTTACGGTAAGGATACACGGCGACAAATTACACTCGACACTCATTGTCGACACCGAGTGTTGTAGTGTGTACATCGAAGTTACACTGGGTTGCGCATTAGGTCGGGTTTAATTTCAGTGTCGCGATTGCATTGTGTCGAATGTCAGTGTCACCGTGTATCCTTACCGTTACAGTTATAACGGGTGTTATTTATTAATGCGAAGTATAATCGCACTTTGTTCATATAATATTCAGTAACAAGCAGATAATCATTTGAAAGATGATTGACCTTCAGTAAACCGAGAGGCATATAAAGTAGTAGAATAATTCAATGTACTATAAGTCCCACCTTCGTTTTTCTACGCGGGCTAGAACGTTTTTTTTTTTTTTTAAATACGTTGCCCCTCACTAAGATTTCTCTTGTATCGTGGTTGCGTTTACAGACACAAATCTCACAAACAAACGCCCAGATCCGAAACAACCATCTGTAGGTCATACAAATTTTTGTTCCGTGTGGGAATCGAACCCACGAACCGTAGCGCAGAAGCCAATCGCTTAGCCACTTCACCAAACGTGTCGTCATCTTTTTATCGCGGTAGGAGATAAATGTCACGGAATAATATCGAATCTCTCACAGACTCGACATATTTCGTCGACTATTGACATTCCCATGTCTTGTCACTAGGATGATCTCGCACGTTTTACACGAGTTAGCCATTAGTTTCTCAACAGGTTTACAAGTATTTTGCGGAATGTTAAATTAGGCCCTTTGACGTAAAACAAACGGGTCTCTCGTACTAACTGGAAATTACTTTTATAGTTTTGTAAACGGAATATGAACCAACAACAGTAAAAAAAAATATTTCCGTGTTAGTTTACGTGTTAACTCTTATCATGAAATTTAATGTATAAAGAATATGGTGTCATAATAGTATTATCACTTTACAGAGCCAAATGTTAGATACGGTACTTATTTTCCTGATGGAATAGAAGTTATCTTAGGAGGTATTAACCGAAAAAAGGTCAAGAGTGATAGGCTTTGCTTGGTTATATTTTTCCGTAGCGAGCTATCAGTCAAAGATCAGTCGACATTGAATGAGTTCATTTTCAAAACTTTTCCAAATTTTTCAAACTTTTTTTTCAAACTTTATTTTTCAAAATTTTAAAACGGATTCTGATTGTTTATAGTGGTTGTAAAAAGTTGGTCTTAAGTTAACTGCATGATTGCTTTGTATCGTGTCACCGGCCTCTACAAACGGTCTAAATTCATCATTTCAAAATATTCAAATTTTATAAGATTCTGACCAACTAATTAGGGGGATTGATATCTAATGAACACGGTCGTAATAGGTTTTTTAGTTCATTTCAACGTAGGTATTAATCATTTTGGCAGTACGTGGTATCGTGAGTTCAACTGCGCGTAAAAAGCAAGTTACATTACACGTCATTAGCAGAAAAAAGTTTGTATTTGTTTATAGGTAATGCAATATACCTAATAACTACTACTAATAGTACCTACTACTATTATGGGATATAAGATTATTACTAACAGTTGGCATTTAGAATAGAAAAACCTTATCAAAAAGCATATATTTCCCCTCCGTCGCCGGGCAAGCAAGTCGTAAGAGGCGACGAACCTGGCAGTATAATTGTGCCCGAAAAATGTCAATAGGTTCGCCACTAGGCTTGCCAACCTCAATGTATGAATTTACCGGAACTTTGGCAATCAAAATGCGGGACGTGGCAAAAAAAAGCGGGACCTAACTGTCAAAGTATAGAGAGGCGAAAAATACAATTACAAATTATTTTAAATAGTTTTATTGAATGTTTTACTAAGGCTTTTTAATTTTTTTACTTTTGTTTTCATACAACTAGTTAAACAAAACGTGCGTTCACTAAATTTCGACTTCTGCCCGAAGGTTTAGCCGTAGATACGATAAAACGGGACAATTGGCCTCCCGCACACGTCTTTCGCGGGACGCGTCTTCTAAAGCTCTAGAAACGGGACGTTCCGGCTCTCGCGGGACGGTTGGCAAGCCTATTCGCCACCCTGTATTTAGTTCCACACATGGGACTAAATACAAGAGGCGAAGCGTGGTTGTATAGACTCATGTAATAGGAGAATACATCTGCTTGCCCTTTCGGGGATTATAAGAGTGAGTAAATGTATGTATGTATGTAAAAGGATTCATTCAAAGTTTCAAACAATAGATGTACCTTTCTCCTCAGGATCACTTAAGTTAGCGCTTTAAGATGAAGCTGCTGTTTAGCAGTGATGCTTTTGATACAAACTATCTTAGAGCAAAGCGGACGCGGTGGCCGCGTTGCTATATGCAAACTATAGTTTTAAGGAAAATTAATTCATTAAATTAACACTAATACAGTCTAATACGTGTGAAGTTTCATCAAAGTGTTCTTATTTAATTAAAAAAAGTTTTTTTTTAAATCATCAAGCTCTTGAAATCTTTTTCTCAATGTAGGTAGGTATTATGAAGGTATTGCTAAAGAACGTCGTCCTTGACTTTACCTACTGTTTCGAAAGCTTTGGTAGTGACCTTGATATTATACTTATAATACAGAATGAGACAACACATTTGTGGGCGTTAAAATGTGTTACTCAAAAACGTTGTTTTCCACAAAAATACCAATGTTAGACCACCAGTCATGGACACAACGAACGTTGAATATACAAGGTTAGTCGGAAAAGGGGTAGTACTAATCCGAAAAGGTGTTAAAGTACACATAATAATGAATAATTTTTGTTCTACAATTTTCCCCAAAAGTCAATAGTTGAAGAGAAATAGCTGTTCAAAAAATTCATAAAAATAGGCTAAAATCTATCTATTTTCAGCTATGAGCAGCTGTGTATAAATTTTAGGTCATATTTGAGGTCACGGAATAGACACTCCATTTTCTGATTTCGTAACTAAAGCAGGGATGAAGAATTAAAAAAAAAACTAAAATAATAATAATGCTATTTTAAGTGGCCTGCGGATTAGTACCCCTTTTCCGACTAACCTTGTATAAATCAGTCATCACAATTTTTTTTTCCTTGTTCGTAAGTTGTGTTCTACTTTCAATGTTATATGTTTATTTTTATAAAGAGCAATAAACACCTTTTTATTTGCACTTCATATTAATTACTAATTATTCGTAGGACCAGAAAGTCCTTTCAAGACACTCACTTAAAAACAACTACGGAACAGATTCTCACGGTACATTCAATAATTTGAAAATATTGCCGAAAACAACACATAGCTACGCAATAGGTCACAGCAAAAATCCACAAATAAGTTTATCGAAAAGAACCTGTA
Source organism: Amphipyra tragopoginis (assembly GCA_905220435.1). Classification (NCBI taxonomy): domain Eukaryota; kingdom Metazoa; phylum Arthropoda; class Insecta; order Lepidoptera; family Noctuidae; genus Amphipyra; species Amphipyra tragopoginis. The sequence goes on from HG991992.1 coordinate 12,626,607, forward strand.
ATGCTTAAGATGATACGGATGAAACCTTGTAAATTAATTATTATCCAGTACTTAATAAACAAAAGGGACGTCTGTCATGCTAGCGTACTTATGCGTGCGTTTTCCTTGAACCCTATGAAACGCGAGGCGGCCGGTCGCCCTCCCCCGAAGCGTCGTAGTGCAATCTATAAAAGAATTGGACACCAGCTTATTGTCATCCGTGTGTCAGTGACTGCAACAGTGTTGTGTTGTGTATACGTTAACATATCGCCAAGGTACTTGCGTGTTTTTTTTTTGTCTGTTCATTATTCTCCTATTTCAGCAGTGGTAGGTATGCGTTTCAAAGTGCGAAAGGGTAGGAAGTACAGTAGTAGTAGTTGCTCTTGTTCCTTATTTTGGAAATTATCTCATTTAATTTTCCATGCCATAAAGTTAGGCAGAAAAAGCCATACAATGCAAATAGATATTTTAGTTGTTACCTATTAAAATAGCTTCATAGCTACGACATCCTTTTCAATATACTCGTTAGAAATTAGCATAACTTAGCGTAAAATTGTTGAATCACTTTTTTGCGATAGGTACCGGTTCTATTTACTACTCAATATTATTGGAAGTTTAAATCCCATAGATATTGATGGCTCATTTGAATTCGATGTTTGACACATCTAAACCCCACGTGTCAGCCGATATAATATGAATCAACAAATGAATAATTCATGGATTTGACGTAATTATTGCAATATTTATTTGAATGCAGCTGAAAATTTATGTCGTTCTGCGCTCCTGAAATATAACTAGAATTTATAATTTCAAAACGTATGATCGTTATTTTACATTTCTCGTAGTTTCTTCAGTATATTTTTTGTAAATAAAAAATCGGCGTGTATCAGTCGATAGGTAGCGAAGCAAATGTGTTTTCCTCGGCAGCCGCAACCGGATCGCCAAGGAGATGGCTAGGAAATGTTGAACGAAAACCAAATAGAAATGTCTCAATTTCTGTTGGAACGCTTCTTAGTGGAATTGCAACATTTCTTTTTGAGAAAATTTTATAACGAAATATGTTTCGTTTATATCAATTTTATACGAATGAAAAACTAACGTACATTTCATGATATTTCATATCAAAGTTATTAATATGAAGTTTCTCTGCCTTGGCGTGAATTTGTTCATATAAACGTTTACTAGTCTTTTTCTCTTCTTATCGTTAGCGGGGATTTGGACGATTTCTAACGACGTGTCTCAGTAATCCCAATTATCCCGCTGACTCTCTGTTAATTAACATAGATTAAGAGCAAGTCGATAAACAAATACGTCTGGCTCCGTATTAAAGATAATCCACGATCAATTACATAAGGGGTCTTAGAAACAAAAAGCTTAACATTGTATAAGCGACCAAAACAAGTCTTCGCTTTGGTGTTAGTAAAAGCGAGCATAATAATATGCTTATGCTTACATACGGTCGTGAAACTTAAAGTAGGTAATGGATTATGATTCTACTTCAGATCAAAATTACAATGGACTTATCGTCAGTGAAGTTCTAACAGTGCGGAAGTAAAAAATGGCTACTTTACAAGAGAGTGAAAAAACTATTTAAAACGAGCGTAACCTACGCTGAACGCAATATTGTTTTTAATTATCATTACAGATAAACTCTTTGATGATTTATTAAACCTTTGAAAATCCTAATAATCTTTTTCATTTCAAGTAATATCGTCACTTTCGCAGTGTCGTCTGTTTTTGTCATACGCACTGTTAGAACTTCACCGACGTTATTCCCCCATCGCTGCGGCGTCATAGGCGACTTGATCTTGGCCCTAAGGTAGCGACACTACCCTTTTGATTGTATGTGGAGTGTTTATTATTCTTTACTACACGACCCAGCACTATGTATCTTCCCATTCTAAACATATACTAAAGTCTGCTAACCTGCCAGTCAATAATAAATCGTCCTTCACGCAAAAGAACAAAATTATGACTTTCCAAAAATTTCATCCGCAAATTCACCGCACTTAATTAATTCAAGTGGTAATAAAGCATCAATATAAAGGTAATTTAAAATGATAACGACCACCAAAAAACTGTAATTTGGCAGATGACACAGGCTTCCCTAAAAGGCAAAGATGTTTAATCGAATACTCTGTTACCTAAATACTGCCAATATCGATACTGTTTAATTTAACGATGACAATGTAATTATTGTTCTTATGGATCGTGTGAACGTTACACTTGTTTTATAGTGGCGTTATGTAACCTTCCGGCTTCTTAAATAAATAATGTGTCTGAACCAGCCCATAATACATTGATGAACGTCCCAAGGTTTCACATTCGAAGCGAGTAAATTATCGATTGTAGTCCTGGCTCACTTGAATATAAAACGAAAAAATAATTGTTACGATCAGTGGTTTTAGTTCCTGCTTGAAAGTTGTTTTAAAGCATCCAGATTCAACACAATGTTATCTGCTCCAGTTGTGGTTTCCATTCCAACTAGTTTTTATTTATGTTTTTAAAGTTTTGATCATATTCCAAAACAATTAATGGTTATCATGTAGATCGATAGTATGATAGGATTATTCAATGTATACAATAGCCCTAATGAACATCCGCAGAACAATCAACCATGCAGACCTCAACGATCGTAGTGCTCGCGTGCCTGATTGCCGCAGTGGTTGCGCAGGCACACCCTGAACCTCAGACGGTGGACGCGGCACAAGAGTCCTACATAGACACTCCTACGCACGACAGCAGTTCTAGAAATAAGAGAGGACTGCTGTTATTGAAGAAGAAGTTGATACTTGGTGAGTTTAATTTCTGTTATTATTTTTAAAGTATGTCGAAGTTAGGTTTTGCAAATAAATTGATGCTGCTAACGGGAACTTTCTATAAAAAGGCGAATGATATCGATGAATGAATTCTTCTCTTCTCTCGTGTCAGCACGAGCTATACGAAAATAGCTCATGTTGTGGTAAAAAGATTAGCCAGTCAGCAAGGTTGGTAGCGGGGCTGACTGCCCAGGGTACGCTGGACGTACTTAAGTATCGTCTCTCGTGGAGGCTCTTTTCATGCACCCCCCATTTCAGTCATGGATGAATGAATTGAATGTAGTAGTAGCGTCCACTTAATACAAAACGGAAACTAGGTGTCGAATACGACAATGGTTGACATAGAAGCAAGTAAAATAATTAAAGCAATAAAGAATTGAAGATAGCCAGAAAAGTAAGATAGAGTAGGTAGAGCAGGGTGTATTGCAGTGGATGATGATACGCTCCTTTATGTCAGCATGACAAGTGCAGTTCAAGAACTCCGAGAATATTGACAAACTATTGGCAATAAAATTAAAACAAAAAACTGTTAATTGAAAGGTTTTATTGTTTAGCACAGACATATGCTGGCTTCCTCAAGTAATTTGAGTTGTGTTAAGTTAATTAGCAATATGATGACCATCCTAAAGAACCGGGTTTGTCAATTACTCTAACCATTTTTTTATAGGTAAGACCTACTCGTTAATTTCAGCATGACGAGTATAATTCGTTCATTAGTACAAATTCCAATGGGAATAAACATGAGGTTTACTGATGACATTTAAAGCTAAGTTTAGTAGCCAAACGTGTGCGATAGACCATTCATAAATTTATGTGATGTGTGAATAAACTCGATATATTTTTCCAATAAGTTATCTTGTGCTTAGAGTTATCGTTTCAGACATTTATTAATAAGTCTGTCTGGCTCTTTTTTTTTATGAATTATGTTGTATTCGATTATTCTTTAATTTCACACAAGGTGACGTTAAACTTAAATACAAATTAATAGCTATTGCTAAAAATCAAACATATTACCACCTCGCGTATGTTAACATTAAATTTAACATACTATCAAGGTAGCTTTGAAGATGATTTAGTTAATCGGGTCATTGTCGTTTATGCTGTGTCATTTATCAACTGTTTGTTTCTTTCTAGTCGTCACTGGGTGACGTGGTTCACATGATTCGGTTCCTAAATTTTTACGCAAATATCGTAGTTCCCAGTGTCATTGCCATGCAAGGCGTAACATGTTTTAGAAACAACTCGACATGTATCTTGTATACATTACCGACTTAGAATACGAAGCATTGAGGTAAATTTACGTGGGAACCCATTGTTTGCTATTAGCCTTTCCTAATAGCATTGCATGATATTGATTGGCAAAATAATTGTTGTTAATGACTCTCTGTCATTTAATAATTGCATAAAGTTAGCAGCTAAATGCCTTGTTAAGTTGGTTTTAAATTAAATTATTTTTATGTTCGTTAAACATGTTTTATCCATCGTTAAAAGTTAAGTGAGTTTGTGAATACGTCGAGTCACACAATATTAAGGTTGTTATTTCTTACAGCAATTTTAGGGATGATACTTACAGCAACTCCTCATACCCACTATTTTGTTTGAGCACCGAATTCTACTAAGACAAAGTTTTGTCAAGTGTGTAATGAAGTACTTATAAAAACCTATAAGGATTGCTCAATGCAACCTTCTGAGGCGGATGATGGTAGCGAACCATCATTTCCTAATAATCAAATCATATTTTGAATAATCAAATAAAAATTAACACACAACCCTAATATTTTTCTTTTTAACTAATTCGTCCTTGACGTATCAATTTCTGATTAAATAAGTACCTACCTACTACCTACGTCCAAGCTTTGAGTTTAGCAGGTATTTGAATTATTTAGTTAAGTAAACACTCAATGTTTGTAGAGAATGTCAATATTTAGAGACAAACCTCACTAACCTACTTCTAAAAAAACTGTGCTGAATATTAATTTAATACATAATTAGGGATAAAAAAGGTGGACTTACGAATCGTTCCGTTGAAAAAAAAAAAACTGTAATTAGATCCTAATTTCATATTAGACACGTCATATTATAACAACGGTAAGTATATGGCTCCATTACAACCTCGGCCAAGAGATACTGAAAATAAAGTTAGGGCAACTTGTCTATTGAAAATCATTCAAATAAAATGGTATAGAGTAGCGTTAGTCCATCTAGCGTTGCGAGTTAGATTTCCGCAACAGGACAAATATTTGTACTCCAATTGGCTACTAAAATTGGCCTTCAGATATTTATTCAGAATCGCACACAAATACAAGGTTCTCCAATAATACGAGTATAGTGAATCAAAATTTTAACCAGTGCGTCCTACTCGTGGACGTGGACACTCACCGTGGGCCTGGTCCACAAATTTAAGGTTGCTCAGAGTGCAATGGAGAGAGTGATGCTCGGGGTTTCTCTGGTGGATAGAATTCGCAATGAAGTCATTCGCCAGAGAACTGAAGTGACCGAAATTGCACGTAGAGTTAGCACGCTGAAGTGGAAGTGGGCCGGCTATGTCTGCAGACGGACAGATGGTAGATGGAGCAGACACGTGTTAGAGCGGTGACCGCGTTTGGGCAAACGTAGTATGGGACGCCCTGCGGCACGATGGACCGATGATTTGAAGAAGGTGGCTGGCAGCGGATGGATGCGGGCTGCCCAAGATTGGGATGGTTGGCGATCTCTGGGGGAGGCCTACGTTCAGCAGTGGACGGCAATAGGCTGATATGATATGATGAGTGAATCAAAATTACTGCAAATCACAACAACATTTTGACTTAGCATAAAGGATGTTGATATTTTCTTGCACAAGCTATACAAGTTCGATGTTTTTGTTCGCTATGAATACAGTGGATGTTTTTATTACAACAAGGTTAGTCGGAAAGGGGTTACTAATCCGTGGGCCACTTAAAGTATCACTGATGACTGTTTAAAAGCAAGTGTTATAATTTCAAAACTCGTTAAAGTTCGGTTCAATGCAAATTGATTTTAGTATTTTTTTTTAAATTATTCAAATATTCATCCTATGCATTAGTTACCAATTCAGAAAATGGAGTTTCAAATCCGTGATCTCAAATGTAAACACAGCTAATGTGTAATAGCTAAGGATAGATAGATTTTAGCGTATTTTTTATGAAATCTTTGAACAGCTATTACTCTTAAACTATTGACTTTTGGGGAAAGTTGTAGAACAAAAGTTATTCATTATAATGGGTACTTTAACACCCTATTAATCGATTAACCTAGTATAGTAAGTGTTAGGTATAAACTGAGTTACTGAAAAGACATGTTCAAATAAAGCTCAAAAAAAAACCGTGCTAGTATTCCCTATTTCGTAGCGTAGGTAAGTGCATGCTACGAGAACGGGTATCGAAGAGAAGGGATACGAATAAAAAAAAATATAATCACATGATACAGCTTCTTGTTAGTAAAATTTATTTTCTAGAAAGAACCATTGTGAACTTGAAATTTGCAACGTCTGCGTACATGTAAACATGTTTTGGTACGCAAATTATTATCCCGGTCGTTAGGCGCCGCTAATCCGCTGATGGATGTAACAGCACTCCAAGGCAGGATACGCCTGATAGGCGTGCTCTAACATACTACGCTAAAATATTGTCGGACAAATATCACAAGCCGTACGTGTAGAATATTTATGTTAGAGCTTTGATAGTGCAGTGTGCACGTGTATAGCCTTGTGAGTGTTTGCAAAAACTCGGATTGGTAATATTTTTACTTTTTTATTAAAAGCCATGTCTATCGATGTCGATTCTGATTAAATAACGATATTGTGTCCTTCAATGCATGAATGAATGTTGAATAGCGGAAAAATGAATACGAATTATGTTATATTTTTGTTTTGATAGTTACAAACGTGTTGTTTCTATGGATATTAATATATTATTTCATCCACCAGGTGCTCTAGGTATAAAAGCAGCCAAGGTCGGCGCGGTTGGTGCTGGAGTAGTGGGTGCCATCGCCTTGAAGGCTAAGTCCAAGCCAAAGGCCATCAGTCATTCTTATTTCCACCACGGGTAAATATCTGCAAATAACTATTAATTATATTATTAGAACTAAAGATTTGAAATTAGTTTTATAGTGTCGGGGAACAAGGGACATTTTAATATAGATAACTAGAGGTCACTCGCGGCCTCGCCCGTGTATTCCGTATTTCGCGGGATAAAAGAAGCCTATGTCCTTCTTCAGGTTCTAGACTATCTCTGTACCAAGTTTCATCAAAATCGGTTCAGCGGTTTAGGCGTGAAAGCGTCACAGACAGACAGAGTTACTTTCGCATTTATAATATCATTAGTAGAGAAGTAGGGATTAAAGCCGAAATGTCTTCTATGAACAGAATATCTATTAGGATCCAAATTGTATCATTTTTTGCTAGGCAGAGTTCTTCATTTTTTTTGTATTTATAAGTTTAACGTCTCCCACAGTAATGTGCCCACGCGCTGAAACTACCAAAGGAAATACAAAAAAAAAATTGTTTACACTAAATACACAAAGACCTTTTAGAGATACGTAGGTATATCAGTTGGCTTCAAACCAAATGTTTTATGATTTCACGGCGGATTACACAGTATTTATAGTAAACAAAATACTGAAACGTATATCCGATTTTTAAATTCGCCCTAATTTACTATTCATTATACAAATATATTTGTCGCATCCATTTCATAATGATTACGGTCATGGACGTGGTCAGACACGTATTTAGCAATATTCTTGTTTTAGTGAGTCATTCAACCAAACTTTATACCTTATATATGTAGATAGATAACTAAGGTCTATCTGATGCAAGAGAAACCCATCTACATATTATTTAAATATTCTTAATGTAGTTTAAATCGCATAAATAAAATTAATACGCAGTATCTTTGAAAAAGGTATTTTCCAAACAGAAAACGTATGAAACGTATACGAATGTACACCGAATAGTGTTATTGTTTTGCGGATTATAGTTGAATAGGTAAATAGAACATGTTTTATTCATATTTGTGGTATTTCTATTCGTGTTTAGATTCTATTTTGTATGCAATTGATCAAAGATTACAAATTGGCAGCTCTCGTTTAGCCATCTGTTTTAGCTTTCAGTTCCATTACCTAATGTAGGAAATTAGGCAGCCGTTTAATATAGGTTAATGAATGGTCGAGAATGTTATCGTACCAAGATAACTCCAGAATGATAGCCGACTATTTTTACTGAGCATTTTACCCTTGTTTCGTTCTACCATTCGCGCCAGCAGTTTTTTTTGTGCACATCCAACATGAGATTACAACTAGTTGCACTAACCGGCGTCAGTTATACGCGTCACTGGTGTCTTTTGAATGCTCCAATATAGTAGCACCTGTTACTGCAATTCCTAAAACGTGCATTGTTACCGAACGATCGTCGGATAGTCGAGCTATTGGGAATCATTCGGCGTAAGTGTCCGATTCAGTAATTTACTTTAATAAGTACCTATCAGATTTGCACCGAGAACCATTCTATTTATGGAATCGATTAATCGGCGAATACTGTATTATAAATACATTGTCGTGTAGTCTATAGGTAATTAGAAATTATTTGCTTAGGTATTGAATACACTGAAATCATAATTCAATATTTGAAAATAGTAATAGTTAAATAAAGCTAGCAATAACTACTGGGCAACACCCAGTATTGTTTATTTCATTAGTAATTATAAGATTTATAAACGGCAATATTTTACCAATACGTCATTTTATATAGCAATAGACAAATAAGACCTATTTTAGCAAAGAAATGTAAAGAAATAAGCAACATGTTTGCTTTAAGCAGTGATTTAAGACAGTATAAAATTAATGGTCAATCAAGATGAGCTATAATTCTACTTGAAGAAACGGTTTAAAGAATATTAGTACCTTGGTGGGCCACTTTTGTCTAATGCTATAATTAATGGAGTATTTACACTCGGGAGCAATGAATCCGGGTCAGTAACATAACCCTTAATATCTCGGAAACTAAGAATGCTAACTCATTCAAATAAAAAGTATTTCATAGACTATTTAAGAAGTTGTATTAATTTTATCTGACTAATAGTAAATAGTCATTAAAATAATTTTTATTCGAATAAGCTAGCATACTTAGTTTCCGAGATATTATGGGTTATGTTGGTGACCCGGATTTATTGCTCTCGAGTGTATATTATGATGCGCCTACTAACATCTTACAGCCAGTAAGTACCCATTAGCGGACGTAGAAGCCATGCGGTGAGTTTTCAGGTAAATGTTGGATACAATGAGTGGATTTTGCACTGAGTTGAAATGAGTGAAGATAGAATAAAATAATTATGTTTTTCACGGTTCTTGTTATTTACTGTGGTAGTATAGTAATTTCTCCGTTACCGTTAATTGGAGCGGTCATCGGGAGTTCCAAGTTTGATGTTTTGTGATAATAATTGTTTTATGTATTTGTGTTGTGCAGGGACCTACCGCTGGTAATCAGATATTGAGTCGTGGTAACTTCCACTAACTCATATAGTCTGTACCTTGAGTAGCAGAGAAGTTTCATGTCAGTAATATTACTAACCTATTGGTAAAATTTTACAGTTATATGCACTTGTAAGAAAATGTTGCACAATGATGCTTAAGCATGAGTATTGTAATTTTTTAAAACTATGTCCTCTTTAAAGAATCGTAGTATCTTGAATTGAAGCTTTAATTTTGGGCTTGCAGCACTTACCGCATGACTGCAATACGGCCGACGTATCTTGCCGAGTCTGAAGTTAGCTGATTAGCTGCGCAGTAGACAATTTCGTTTCTAATAGATTCATTGCGCAGCCAAACAACTAACTTCAGACTCGCCAAGATACGTCGGCTGTATTGTAAGTACAGTACCTACAATTCAGATACTGAAAAGACATTTATTTAAATAAAGAATACGAATAAAACAGTTTCATAAATCGTATTAGCAATCCGATTTTAATTGAATTAAAAACACAATATTGTAATATAGTCTGATTTAGTACACAAAATTACGAACCAAATTATGACTAAAAATAAAATAATTAGGTCTTACAAGGTAATTTGGTTTGATGATATAGGTATAAAATAATTTTATTTCCGTTTGTTATAAATTGGGGTTCTAGCTTGATAACTTTATGTAATCTTTTTCTAATGACAATCTTTTTCCGCGTATCACTGAACACCCTAAAAAATATGCTGAGGTTGATATTGGTATCACTTCGAGGAATGTTCATGTTTTGAGGAAACGTGATTCATATTTGCCTTTACACTGTTTAATAACATTATATAAATAAGATCCATCTTAGCAAGAAAATGAATAGAAATAAGCAACTTGTTTGCTTCCAGCAGGGATTCAAGATAGTATTATGCTTTTATGAACCTTAACGTTAATCAAGATAAGCGTAAATTCTACTTGAAGCAAGGGTTTAAAAGATATTCCTGCCTTGTTGGGTTATTTTTGTCTAAAATGGAGTAGTTACCTATAGGTGGGTTTTGTGCACAATATACAAGGTGTAACAACATAAATAACGCACAACCTCTTAAGGAGTCACTGTACTCATCATTATGAATAACTTTTACTATCTGCCGTTCCCTACATTTATGTTCGCAAAACTCGTCAAAATGTAGGGAACAGCAGATTTTTTTTTCGCGATTTCTGCTCTCTTCCCATAGTAAAAGTTGTTCATAATGATGAGTACAGTGACCCCTTAAGAGGTTGTGCGTTATTTATGTTACACCTTGTATGTATTTTTAATGTGTATAATAATGTTCAAATACCTATAACCTTTACTTCTACATTGTATAAGTGAGTGTCAATATAAGCCTCCAATGTAGCGAACTCATGCAAACATCTTTAAATGTGCAGTCATGCTTAACACATTCTTAAATACAACTGTTTGTCCGTCTGTCGCGTTGTGAAACACGTAAACACATTGTGTAAGAAATCGCAATGTTAAAAGATTATGGTGCGTATGCCTCTTTTAATTGACAAAGATATGATGATGAATTAAACTTATTGTATTTGAAGGTCGTAATAGGTACTTAGAGAATTCTTTCACATACGGTTATTTGAGTTTCGTAACAAAAATGTAATGGAAATATTTTAAGGCCAATGAAAACTTTAATGAGTGATATAGAAATTGGCTCACATAACATGTAAAATCTGATGGAAACCTAATTAATCATTATCTGCCTAGCCTTTTCCCAACTATGTTGGGGTCGGCTTCCAGTCGAACCGGATGCAGCTGAATATCAGTATTTTACATGGAGCGACTGCCTATCAGACCTCCACAACCCAGTAACTGGGTAATACGATACTCTTGGTAAGACTGGTTGTCAGACTTTCTGGCTTCTGACCAACAGTAACGACTGTCAAAGATCTACAAATGACAGCCGGGACCAACGGCTTTACGTGCTTTCCGAGGCACGGAGGAAACTCGCTACGGTAAATGGTCACCCATCCACAGACCAACCTCGGCAAGCGTGGCTTAACCCGGAAGATCGGTCTATGCGGCTGTAATTATTTTGCCACGAGCTCCTCAATTAATATCAGAGTAAAAAAGTTTTAAATCTGGCACGGATTAAAATTATATACATCCTAATTGCGCAAAACACTTTTAGCCATGGCTTTGATTTTGACAGGTCAACAATTTCTATAGCAACGTATGTATTAATTATTCGGGTTCTCCACAACTATGCACCACGCTACGAATATTTTTGAATTGTCAAAATGAAAACTATTGAAATTACGAATGTGATACGCAATTAAGATGCTGGTGGTGATTCATATAGCCATGACATGATATGAGGTATATTGACACTACTTGTCTTGTACATGAATAATCATGAAATGCTTAGAAGTTCATTCATACTTTTTAGAAGAGATCGCACATAAGTTTAGTTTTGGTCGCATCAAGTAACCGAATAACGATCAGAGCTTCTTTACCTTTGAACCTTTTGAATGTTTTGTTAAATATATTGGGTAGATGACTATCTTAATGATATGTTAAATGACAGTCACGTCCTCTTAATTAGAATAGTTTTATTTACCAGGTAATAATATAAACCGGTATGCCATCTCCATATTTCACCATGTGATCTATGAATAGTTATTAGTTTTATATCCGACGGCAAATGATCGGTAAAACCATAGTGGTATGGAATGCGGATCTGAATGTGGTAAAAGAGTAGAAATAAAGAAATCGTTCACCCATATACGTAACATATATTCTTAGCATTTAATGGACACGACACTATTTTAATTATTTATTTTTCATTGCTTCATTCTTTCCAACACTTGACGCACCTCTTCTATTTTATTTAGTATATAGTTTGCATATGATTTCGCACTGTGTTTATGCCTTAGGGCCGATTTTTCAATCGTCAGATAAATTTTATCCAAGGAATAATTAAGATGGTTTGACATATTTTCTATACGAAAGTTGTCAAAACGTCAAACTTATTCCCCAGTTAAAAGATATCTGACGATTGAAAAATTAGCCCTTAATATAGTAGTTGATTGACGCATTAGAATTAGTAATTAATGCATTTATGCATTAGTAATTAGTATTTCGATTGCCTTTTTAGTATAGTTGTTCTATTTTGTATTGTATATTAATTATATTGTGTATTTTTGGTATCGGAAATGTATCAAATACGGCACTAATTCCTAGGAAATTTATATAGTAAGTACCTAAAATCATTAAGGAATCGTGTAGTACAATTCAGTTGATAACGCACCTTTCCCAGGAATTTATATATTTCATGTGTATTTCGGAAACGTTGTGGCCCGATCGTAGGATTGACCATATCATGATGTGTCCAGCCGTTTCATAAAAAGCAGACTTGGTCAACAAAACGCGATGTCAGCGCTGGCAGTTGGTATACCTACTTTAAAGTGTTGTTTTTTGAATGAAAATGTGAATTTATACCCGACGTTTGATCAAACAGTGACGTCGCGAGCTCCGGGTAGTGGAACAATGCCATTTTAAATCAAGAATCAACGCCGTTTTTTTTCAAATTAAAAAATTGATTCTCGTACTTACTATCTTTTTCAAACATTTCATGAGCTTTATAAATATCCTAGGAAATAGTCATCTAACATATTTAATTTAATACATTTCATAAATCTCCTAATAGTTATACATATAACATTACTGAATTATATACATTTCCGATATAAGTTCTTCAAAACCTAAATTCAATAATTATACCCCTATTTTAAGTCGAATAATTAAATTTGACTACATTATATTCTGTAACTAGTACCTATACATGTAAAAAATAAAACCTAGTTGCGCTATATTTCCTTGTTAATACACAAGCTTATTTTTGTAAAATTTATTGGTGATATCATCCAAAAATGTCGCTCTAGGCTGCCGAAATGGGTAGTAACACACCCATGTTTCGATGGTAAAGCACTTGATATTAACATAAAGAAACCATAAAAAGATAAACTTACATAATATGACAAAATCAAATGTCCAACGTTGCTTACGAAGAATAAAGTCTAGTATTAAACATTTTCTCGTTTTTCAGTTGGTGATTGCATCCGCTGAGGATTTTCTTAAAACGCGTCGAGTGTGTCTACGTTCTAAGAGAAACCAGGATGGTGTGTAAAATAGTATTAACTGCTAAGATTTCGTTTTTATCTAAGAGAGGCTTTTATGTGATGGGTAATTAGATTAAACGGATCATACATAAAATTAGTTAATATAAGAACATCCAATGTGACGCTTGGTGGCAAAATATTGTAACGCTTGCATGAGTTTTTCTTAAAATTGTCGGGTCTTTAAAATTTACTTACTATGTCTTTATACATACTAAAAGCCCAGTCGATATATAAGCTAAAGCAGTACCTCAACTACATATAATCGCCTGAATTGACACACTCACACAGATACGCACTGCAACAAGATCTCTAAGTGAGCTTCACAATGCAATCAATCTCGGCTGTCACAGAGTACATCACAAAGGGTATATTATACTCAGTATACAGTACGTGTATATGTGAGTATGTCAATTCGGTTGATTATAGGTATTTCAGGGACTGCTTTAGCTAATATCTACTGTGCTAAAGGTGCAGTTTTGACAAAATAGCAAATAAGCAAAATACAAAAGTTTGTAAATCTGTGTAAAAATCCACGTCAGTTTTAGTAGTATTTACTTAAAGGTTGCATTAATTATTTGTATAAGCAGCTATGATGAAATCGTATGCAAGTGGCATAAACCCCGAGAGGCGAAACGCAAATAGAACCTGCCATGTAAATTATATCCTCATCTGAAATCAGCGCGTTACGAAAACCAGATTATAATGAAAACACTTTAATTGTTAGCATAATTAAAAAAATAACAATTTTCCAAAAGTTCACTGAAATAAGTTGAAAAACTGGATCACATGTTAAGTTTTCCGCCTAGCAACTTTTCGTAGCAATTTAAATTAATGGAAAATGTAGTTACGAAAAATGTAAATGGCGTCTTAAAATTCCAAAACTCATAAAAATAACATCTGACGCCATAGACACGACACCTGCCAATAACTACATATAGCTGATATCGATGAGGTTGAACGATAAACTCCTAATTGGTAATCAGAAGCGCACACGCATATGAAATTAGTTCCAATATTTGTTATGTCATCATCGTCACGTAGACTTGCATTATATGTAAATGGCCTGTTACATAAACCTAAGATTTAATATAAGTAAACGTTTGAAGGAATGCCATAGTAGATAGTTTAGAAGGCTGTATTAAACTAACCTTGAATATTAAATGCCTGGTTAACCTGAAAATATTGTCAAATAACTAAATTGCAGGTAAAATATATATGTATATATATTATACCATATACCATAGCATTCGTTATGGCTCTAGCACATGATGAGACCAAGACTGTCACTAGGTCTATATCCAACATCATCCGTTGCTTCATTAGTTTGGCAAATGTTAATAAAAGTAGTTTTCTGTCGTCAATGTATGTCAAAAATAGGCCGCAATTGGCTAATGTGTACCAGAGCTATAGCAATGTATTTTATTGTCAAAAATATTAGTGAAGTTGCTTATACGCGATGTTTGTTATAATATTTATAACAACTGCCTAAGTGATTGTCATTTTTTACCGTTTTGTTACGATTAAACGATGTAATTAACGATTGTTTTATTTTTTTGTGTTGTATATCCTGCTCTTATTCGGAAAGAAGGAAGAACTTATATGGGCTCAAACTTTTGTCTAACTTATAAAATTATACAACTTGGGATAAGTTAACTGGGGTATCACTGAAGCAATTTTGGAGAAGAGCTTACAATACACAGGCTCTTTTTAGGGTTCCGTAAAACGGGACCCAATTACTAAGACTCCGCTGTCCGTCCGTCTGTCTGTCACCAGGCAGTAACTCATGAACCGTGATAGTTAGACACTTGAAATTTTCACAGATGATGTATTTCTGTTGCCGCTATAATAAAAAATACTAAAAAACAGAATAAAATAAATATTTAAGGGGGCTTCTATACAACAAACGTGATTTTTTTGCTGTTTTTATAGATAATGGTACGGAACCTTTCGTGCGCGAGTGTGACTCGCACTTGGCCGGTTTTTTGATGCAATGTCTAACACAAACAGTATTGAGGATGATCTTCAAAAGCAGCGTATTTGGTTGAGCTCTCTGGTGCATTTTATTGATATTGTGTTCTGTATTTTTATTTCGAAAAGAAGGTGTTTAAATAAGCCAACTTTTATATTGGCCTCGATTTTAACCAAGCAGTTTTGGAAATAAGGTTTAAAATTTTAGAGACCAGAGGGCCAATTTGACAATCAATTTTTTGCCAAACGCAAACGAACCACAACCGTCAGTCAGTTTTTGTTTACGAAAACTTACTGTCAAAGGTTACTTCTAAGCAAGCGTGCTCCACCGTCGACCACATCATCGCTTCCCATCAGGCGAGATAGTGGACAAAGGCGAGACATAGGCTTTTTTTTTTTTTTTTTTTTTTTTTTTTTTTTCAACCTATATTGTCCCACTGCTGGGCAAAGGTCTCCCCCATAGCCTTCCACTCATCTCTATGCCTTGCCTTTTCTGGCCAATCTCCCATAAACGAATCTAAGTCATCACGCCAGCGTTTCCTAGGCCTCCCTCGGCGACGACGCCCGTCTTCCGGCACCCACTGCGAGACATAGGCTAAATAAAAAAAAAATGATTGGTTTTGTTTTTTGTGCCACTCAATTTGACAGCTTTTGAAAACGAAAACTGTCTGAATGAACGGTTCGGCTTTGGTTCGGTTGCGACTGATCAATGATGCTGTTAGTAGAATTGCCCCCCAGAGCGATCAATTTTTATTTCGGAGATTGAGCCATTGTATCAATTTCCTCTTCGGAGTAAATAAAGCACATAGTTATGTCATTTATTAACATATTGTCAGTATAATATTAAGGCATAAAACCAGTTTCTACCAAATAATCGTTCACATCTACAAAAATACCCAGCACATTAATTTTGAAACTTAAGATTAACTCAAGATCTTTACACTAAATGACCGTTATCTATCCACATGTTAAAGTCCATATGAATTAGTTAAACGGGTAGGTAAATTAATATTGTTAGCATACGTTTTGTGGAGGATGATTTATAAAGGACTATTAATTAAATTCGATGGTGTAGAAAGGTGAATGCCCCATCTTTTTATAAAAGGTGTTTATATGATGGAATGGAATTTTAAGAAAGACAACGTATATAATATTCCTTAATGAATAACTCCTTATCATTATGTGCAACTTGCAAGTTGTTTACTAATATAAGAAGGAGCCAGATTGCCAAGCGCCGATAACTTGCGTTAGCCAAAGCAGTATGAAGTTATACTTACATATATTTGATAAAAATAACATGATATTAAGATGATATATTATTGCTATTGCCTAAGTTCAAAAAAAAAAGTTTTTGACAAAATCTTTCAACTTTAATTATATGCCTACATAAAGTTACATGTGTAAAATGAAATAGTAAATGGTCTGTCAAATTAATTTTGTCGTTTTTTATGCTTTTTATTGATTACGAAACTAAGAAGGTTGCACTGAAATGCGAGTAAAAGTACTGGCAGAATTTAACGCAAAAAAACAAGCCAGCCATAATTTAAAAAGAAAAGAATAAAAAAAAAATTATTAATGGCATTACAAAATTATTTTGACCGAAAATGGCCAGTAGTTGTTTCAGTAGGAAACATAGTTCAACAAAAAAGGTTATAATAAATATAAAAAAATAATTAATTTAAAAACACGAGCTTCCCAATGACTGCCACAATGAAAGGTCTAATTACCAAACTTCCAAGCTTGGCAGAAAGATAAGTGATCGCAGCATGTTGCTATTAGCAGACAGAAGGGCGCTGCTTGCCATATTACTGCTGCACATCCCTTTGACATAATCCCCTTTTCGCCTTTTACAACAACAACAAGCGGAGAGGGGATGCTTTATGCTTTGCCGGGTTGTTATGTTATGTTATGGGTAAATTCCGTAGGGTGTTAATCGTCGACACAAGCTAGGAAGCGAAGCCAAACGATTTAACACTGTCTGCTCTGAAATGCAAAATGGAGTATGGTGTAAAATCGAAACTATATTTAATATGTTCATCACAGGAAACTTTAAGAAAAATTGTGTTACTACATAAGTACCTCACGGGCGTACGTACTGGGTTACGTCTAAATCTGCGATTTACAAATTAACCGTGTGGATAAATTAAGACGTATATTGATCGAAATCGTTAGTACGTTTAAATAAATAATTCGCTTTTTTCCTGGAAATTGTTGTGACAAATAGAAGACTTTCCACTGGATGGACCAGTGGCAGATCTGAATCAGATATATGCAATTATACAAGTCTTTTAAAAAGAATCCTTGGAAATATTTGAGTATACTTGAAGATCAGATTATTGACTTTTAGCCTACACTTCTGATAAATAATTTATACTATTTTAGTTGCATGGTATCGTATAGAAGTGAAGTGTAAACAAATACCGTTTTAACAGCCACTAAAAAGGTAACGTGTTTAATAACAAAAACATCCACGAAGTAAGTCACCAGGGTCTCTAAATAAATTACCAATCCTTCAAAATATTTACCATCAGACGATAAAAAACGTTAAGAAATTAATGTATCGTAAAAATACTTTAACGTAGTAAAACTATACAGGCTGTTATGAATTTTGTGGGGTTACTCGGTATTGGACATTGAACAACTTTTCGAAATTATTTACCAGATAAACAATAAAAAATTTTTTTACAGTTGTGAGCGCTAAGCATAATAAATACACCAGTTTAAAAATGTATTTTGGAACCTAAATTGTATCTTGGCACACATTAACTAGTTTCTAACTAACGCACATGACTAAGCGTGTCTAGACGACTTTAGAACAAATTGTATGAAAAATCTATTATTTTGACTAACTTCTGCTGTTGACATTTTACACTATCATATAAAGAATTTAGGCTTGTCTGAAAGTGAGTCGATTAGTGTAGTAAAAAAAAAAGCCAACTTGATTAATTTTAAAAGAAAGAAAAAGCGAGATAAAAAAATGCTAATATTATTTTATAAAAAAATGTATGTCCCCAAAGCAATTTTTCCTGTAACTTCTTTGGGTTGGAGTTAAGTAAAATAAATCACACTTTATACCTAATAAGATAAAAAAAACCCATACTACTTTAACTTAGAAATTAAGTGGACTTTTCTTTATAATTATTCACAACCAGGCAAGTTTAAATTATACGGAAAGGTCATAGGTAGCTTGCTTTCAGATGCGATCCATTGATGTGTCGTTGACATTAGAAACAGCCTGTTTTAGACAAAAATAAACCAAGTAGGGACTGTTTTTATTATGATTATTTATCTTGTAGGCATCGTGTGGCATACCGCATGACTTTTGTTGAGGTCATTTATACTATTAATAATAATCTATAATAAAATAATAAAAGTGCAGAGGACAGAAAGTCTGTATGTTGGAAATATTTCGACGAAAACTGGCTACGGGTACTAGAAATAAACAATAGAAAACGAACATAATAATAATCCATCTCGATCTAAAAATGCCGACCAAAATGCTGGAAATATATCAAACGTATTTCCAAGGGTTACTTTGACACTGCCTCGCGCCACCCGAACCCTCTAGTCGCCGCAGCGGCCGACTACAGTCCCTCTCTCATCAATAAAGTACGCTGTCTAAGGCACACACTTTTAGAATCCGATGACGGAATAACCCTCCTCCAGGAGGCGAGTAAATGTGGTCAGTACCAGCACTCTACACAGCGTCCGCCGCCTTACCGTTCTCGCCGGCGAAGCCCGTCGCGACGTCCCACAGCCGCCGGCAACGATCCACCGAGCTCTCCCGTCTTAGAGCCGGTCGTCTTTTCAGACTCCGCAGTCAAACCGATAATTCAGCCCCCATCAAGCTGTCTCCCACCCCCAGCTCCACGCCAGCAACGCCCTAAGCCGAGGTCCGAATACCACTAGGGGTCGTCCTTAGTGCTGTTGTTGCAGGTAGTCATGAATGATGTTAGTGTAGTATAGTAGTTTTAGTAGTAGTTCGCTTCGGTTAAGTATTTTACTTCAGGATTTGTCACACAGGATGCGTTCTGCGTCCTCCGGTCCGGTCAAATCGAACGCAGCCCGCATCCTATGTGAACATCATTTGCGTTTTATATATATATTTATGTAATTACGATCTGACTATGCAGGTACAAGCAAAGAACGTAGGGAAAGCACCGGTCAGGCGGTCGGGGTGGGAAGGTAGCGGATGGCCCGCCCGGTTGCGGGCAGGCGTTCAGCGGGCAGCGAGCGACGGGCGGCGGTCCGGGCAGTTCATATAGGTGATTGATGTTTCAAAAACATCAATGATGACATCGATAATGACATCAATAGCTGAACATCGATACTTGATGTTTACCAAACACAAAACATCGATACAAACACATCTACACGCAATCAAATGTAAAATGACCGCTGTTTGCCCTGCCCGTCAGATCGCTGACCGTGCCCGGATCGCCGACCGGATGCCTTGATCGGATTCCGTGCCTGGATCGCTGACCGGTTGCTCTGACCGTGATGTTCACATAGGATGCGGGCTGCGTTCGATTTGACCGGACCCGAGGATGCAGAACGCATCCAGTGTAACAAGTCCTTAACTTCCTCCTCATTAGCTGGAGACCCTTCAGGTCTTGCCAATAACTGCCCGCTTACGTAGAAACGGTCCGCAAGAACCATCTACAGCAGTTCAATAGAAAAAAAAGAACATTTAATAATTTTAGAATTAATGTCTGTTTGTCTGTCCCTCAGTCTGTCTGTCACGTCGGTTTGTCTTTTCGATATCTCATCATGTGAGAACGGTTAAACACAGATTTTAATGAATCTTTTACTGTTGTATAGTCAATAATCTAACTTAAAAGCTCTTAAAATCTGAGGTATGTTTCATCGCGATTGGTTAAGTGGGTTCTGAGGTACAGCTTGACAAAGAGGTCAATAAAATTCGGAAAACAACTTTATTTCGCAACAACATTTTATAACCTCTGGTTTGTATAGGACTGCATACAATATCTCTATTGTATGTAGTCCCATATAAAGCAGAGGTTGTGATTGATGGTTGTTGCGAAATAATGTCGTTTTCCGAATTTTACACGTGAAAAGTTATTGGGATAGGATAGAGATAGTGATAGGATACGATAGGTGACTGATTGGTGGTGTATGGTGGTGTTAGTTTATCGGTAGTAGGTAGTGATATGAGATTGGATAATAAATGAAGAGAAAGGAATAGCGTGTATGAAAGGATGAATGAATGTAGAAGATGCAAAGTGACCATGTAAGGGACCGCAAGGTTCTGTCTACTTACACAGGAAAAAGAAATAGTATGATAAATAAAAACGTTTGACGCGGGTGGAGCCGTAGGCACAGCTAGTTAAAATGTAATAGATATGGTGATTTACTAGAATTTAAAAACTGGATCTATATTTTACTCGTGTTGCGTCTTATGGTTAAAGCTCTTTTAATTTTATCCTTACATCTATTTTATTTGTACTTTATTACATATTCCAATAGCCTTAGCAATTAAAAAAGCTATTAATATTACTTAAGCGTGGTTAAAGGCTTTGTAGTTTTTATATGATGATTTACCCGAGATTATGCGACGACGACGCCGGTGTCTTTGAGAACGGTACCGTTATAAATTATGTAATGTATCTATTTGATATTTCTGACGTCTTGAACTTGAACTTTGTTCAACTTAGAGCCACAAGCGGTAGGCTAATAACGCGCATATTTTTAATATAAACAAAGACATACTGCATTGTGTTTTTTTACGTCCTATAAATACGGACCAAGAAAAAGTACACCAATTGAAGGAAAAGACAGCAGTGATAACATACAGAGAAAAGAAGGAATTGGCTCTGGATGGAGAAAGATGGACATTGCTACACTTTTTGGATGGATAAATATTGCAAATTCCATTAAGTAAAAGTTTTTTTTAAATATTTTGATTTTACTGTTAATAAAGATTTTCCTTCTACTGAATACAACTTTTCTCAAATATAAAGTATCGTTGTGAGATAGTTTTCTGAGTATTTAAGAGCTAAGATTTTTCTTCTACTGGATTCTTATTTACATGAGCTTTTCTCAAATATAAATAGTTCTGAGATGGTTTTCCGAGTATTTAAGAGCTGATATACTTAAGTAGACTGCTTGTCTAAAGTCACTTAGCACGAATTGGATTCATAACGAAAACATTGTATGTTTTTCTTTCATCTTTGCTTCTGCACGAAAATACTTGTTCTTTTTACAAAATATGGCGCCCACTTCTCAATTTTTCAGTACGTGCATACGGTTAGCGTTGAATTGTGTTCTTTGCAGCAATTGTTATGGGGAAACGTATGTAGGGGGAAGCTTACATATGTTTTTTTATAAAGATAATCCTATCCTGTGTCTTGTCTTGGAAAGCGTACGTTGGAGATGAAATTATTTTAAAGGATTATGTAGAGCTCACGTATTTTTGCATTTTATGTCGTGGTGGAGGCGGTCGTTGTTATCTTGTTTGAGGATAAACTGTTGTATGATAGGAGTTTTTCTATAAATATAGTATTAGAGATTTTATTTTAAAATGCTTCTATATTAATTTATGACACAGTAAAAATAAACGAAACTTCAAAACAAGACAATTTATGTTGTAAAAATCAGAGTTGCAACATATATTTTGCAACAGAAGAAACAAACAAACACTGTTAGTGAAAAGTAGTGGTGTTTTATAAAGATATAATGGTATACTAGTAAAGGGGGGCATTACTATTCCCATTTCGTTTGTGTAGAAAGAAAACAACATGTAAGTTGCAAGTATTGTTAAACTCTTGTTTCGAAATGAATCCCTCAAAACAGTATCTGTGTGTGATATACACATCCATAACGGCTTAATTTACCTTTAATAATAAAATACAAAAAAATATCGTACAGGCATTCGTGTCGCCGACGTGGGATAATCTTTATATGATTGAACTTAAAAGACTATATTATTCGGGTGCAATGGAAAAGAGTAATGTATTCAAATATATTTCATTGTGAAGGAGCCGGCGCCTTTCCTCAAAATATTCTGGGCGGTTTATGAGCTAAACAGCTGATAAAACAGGTGCTATGTATGTCCGCAATTTACCTGGGCACTTCAAGATTTGCATACCAAAATTGGATAATTCAATTTGGCATACAAAACTATATTATTACGTAGGGTAAAAAAAAACGAAGAATGTTCACGTTGAGGTCATTCACTGTAAGAGTAAATTGTTTGATGTTAAACAACTATTACGAAGGTATGAGGATGACAAAAAAACTATTTGATGTTGCTCTGACGCTAATTTGCTTATTGACATTGTGGCTTGACGACAACTTTTAGATATGGTATATATAGTATAGTGGGTCATGAGATGAATGATATTCATTCATCTCATGACCATTTGATCGATACAAAAAATTGTTTAATATTCAAATTCTTACATAATTTGTATTGTGCTTCCGTTTTTTGTATTTTTATGAAACTGCCGCTAAGGATGTACTTGAAATGTTGAGCATGTCTTTATTACGAGGAGTTTTTTAGTTCTTACAAAACAAGAAATATCTTAATGTAAGTGAGAATACCATTACATGTATATATGTAAGTATTTAATTAACACCATTTTCCACTTCCTCTCATAATCAGAAAAGTAAATTTTTGTAAGTAAACACTTAAGTAGGTACCCAGCCTATTGTTCTAACAAACAAGTATGATGTTACGGGTATAACATAATCCTCAGGTACTTGTAACCGTAGCTTTTGATTAATACCTATGGAATTTCTCGAGCTCCTAACAAAGTTGAGTTCGCAAACTATGCCCATCAACAATTTCATGTTTGTAATTACTTCTAATGAATATTGAATATCTGAAACTACTGGCCCTGTTGTGTGCGTGATATATACATATATTAGGTATAGGTGGGGCGACAACATACCTTCTTAAAGGCTACAGATAATATATTATCTGCTAGTATGTGTGCTCGCCTCGCCGACCTATAAAAGTCATTGGCAGGACACCATCGCACAGTAGATCAGTGATCAGTGTTTGTGCTGGACGGTGATATTTCGAAACAGGTAAAATTAATTAATCAATAAGAAATATCTGCTAATTTATTATTTTATCAATTCGCGTTTAAATTTTATGGCGTTAAGCTTTGAAGGACGAAGAACTTCATTTAACATTTCAGTGTTTTCGAATATACAATAAATCTCGTGTAGTATTTGTTTGTGGAGTAAATGCTTTTTTAGTTGTTTTATTGGTAAGGGGGGTTAAACCGTTTGTTAATTTCACTTTAAAATATAATTGATTTAAAAAAAAACGATGGGTGCAATATCAATGCTAGAAAAGCAAAGAAACCTACAGAGAAATTACCTTTTTTTCATAATTTAACTTCTAGAGAAGAAGGTTTTTCATAAAAACTTTAGGTACCACTCCTTTCCATCCCGTCAGGGGTTAATTCTTGAAGAATCCTTACGATGCTTGTTTTTTGCTTTGCGTTCGAGTTGATCGGGCGACGTAACAACATTGTCCCATACAAACTTTTACATCTTATAGAACGTACCCCCTTTTTGGTATAGTTTTAGAAAATCGATAATGACATAACTTCATTATACTTGAAAGATATTTAAGCCAAGTTTAAAGTCTTATGGAATAACAATTTTACCACCCTGTTTCAGTCATTTAGGGGTTGACTTTAAAAAAAAAACCTTTTTTAGTGTCTTTTGTAACATATAACTACCATCCAGATTTCAAGTGTCTACCGTTTGATGTTCAGTTTGTGCGAAAGTCTTACATTAGGACATATTCGCTTATTAATTATAAATATGGTTCATAAAAACGTCCTTTAAGTGAAAATATTGATGCTGTTCGAAATACACATCGTAAACATAATTATTAAGAGTGCCAAAATGCAAAATACGAATTAACATAATAGTACAAAACAATAACAAAGCCAAAACTATGAATATTTAAAAAGCTAAAGGATACACGGAATATCAATAGTGATCAATAGTGTTTTAAACACTGTTATATAAACAACGGCTTAGTAATCTATAGATGCACTTGAAGTTTAACATTTTATACATTTTATTATTCAAATAATAGCATTTTTAATCTTATAATATTTACACAAACAATATTTACATAATTACAAGTAAAAGTCTATACAAATAAAAAAAAAACCTAATAAAACTATAAACTAAAATAGGGCATCAAAATATTCCTCCGCACGTGCCCAGAAGGCTGGCAGCATTGCCACTTGTATGGCGATGCTAATCCTTTGACCAAAGTAGAGGCTATCCTTCGGGTCTCGGGAAGTGTCGACTAGCCACTTTGCGACATCTCTGAATAGGAGTTGGGCACTTGGACCCCACGGCTCGAGTGTTTCGACCACAAACGGCTCGAAAATATAATTACTAATAAAGTTATTTATTATATTTTCGCCGCTTCAAATAATATATTTTGAAATTTCTATGAGATTTAATGACATAGAGTAAGTAACTTTATACAGCTAACTTATCATCTTTACTTTATCCGTATTAAGCAAAATAAGTTCATAGCTAAATAAGATTGATAAAAAAACCGCATTTCAAAATTTTTACTTTAACTTTTTTCTAACTCAAGGGTTCTTTAATTTGGAACTCTTAAAAATTTTGGATGTGGCAATGAATAATTTCTTATAAAAAAAAAAAAAAACTAAAAAGCATATGGTATAGACTAGGGGTGTACAAATGACGGCCCGCGAGCCAACTCCAGCCCGCGAAGGGTTTTAATCTGGCCCTCGAACCCTCGCTTCAAGTGTTTGGCCATAACAAATAGCTGTAATTATTTGAGCCAAAACTGTTAGTTTTGGTAAAACAAAATGAATTTGTTTTTTGGAATCCCTTTCCTCTGCATTTATCTTGCATTTTTAGCCCCTGATAAAAAAGTTTGCAAACCCCAGGGGTGTATAGACAGACAGACACTAAAAACTACAGTTTTATAATATAACACTTATTTAAGTAATGTCATTCGTTGGATTATAGATCAAATCAAGATGAAAGTGTGCACGATAATCTTCGGCGTGTTGCTGGCGTGTGTGGCGAGCCTAGCGGCGGAGAACGGTCCCCTGATGGCGGTCCTCCAGCCCGGGCAACAACCTGAGGTCCAGGAGGTCATGCTCGTCGACGGACAGGGAAATAGGGAGAAGAGGAGTCTACTTCTTGGTAAGTTTCATAAAAAATCCGGTATTGCTACCGGATTACGAACGGTAAATCCCTGCTCTTAAGACAGCTATTGAAAATAGAGAAAAAAAAATTGACACTATATTCGGTTTTTTCGTAAATTGTAGCTGTAAGGAGACTGCTATCGAAAAAACGTAAACGACATCATCAAAAATCGTAAAATTCTTTGTATGGGTTACCATTTGTAGTGAAGAAACGTCAGGGCTCACCTTACGTTGAAAAGGGTGTAAGAACGTCTTCATTATCCACGTAATAAAATACGTTCTAAATGGATAAGTTATTGTCTTATTAATTTTGCTTTAAAGATCTTGAATTCACCCAAAGAAAAAAATTAAATGTTGTTTAACGTTGCAGACCAAGATCAAAACGGTCCCTTAAAATATACTTTAAGTACTTCGGCCTTACCCTCTTTTCAAGATTACCGTAATGAATGCTTGAATGCGTGATGATATAATATTTATCTCCACGTAAGGTCTTTTCAGTATCCGTGTTCAGTTCAAGGCCACGATTTCTACTTAATTACCCAACATCCTGTACATTGATAATTATTATAATTATATCGTTTTCGGGATTAATCTGTAGCTCATACATATCATGTTAACAAGTACAGTGTTCAAGGCTGTAAGTCATAGATCACGCAACACTTGCGTGTAGGTAACATGCCCTTATTTCAAAGATCTGGAGTATCTACCTATTGTAACTATGTAAACTATACTCACTAAAACATATAATTGACATATTATAGTATAATTTACACAAACAACATTCAATGAACGTTACCGCGGGAAGCGCCCACATCAGATCTCTCGTGTCTCTCTGTGTTGCCAGCGCCTTTGTGTTATGCGTAGCCGCTAGGGTTGGGACGCGTCATAGGAAATATACGGAACAGCTGTTCGTTTCGTTTCATAGGTACTCACGTTGGAATTTAATATAATTCTCGTTTTGGTGCAAGTTGACACGTTTCCAAGA
The DNA here is from genome assembly GCA_905220435.1 of Amphipyra tragopoginis. NCBI lineage: Eukaryota > Metazoa > Arthropoda > Insecta > Lepidoptera > Noctuidae > Amphipyra > Amphipyra tragopoginis. The sequence goes on from HG991992.1 coordinate 12,653,175, forward strand.
ATTCTAAGCTCAACTTTAAGTACTACGGCAATCTATTCTCTATTAAAATTTTATGATGTTATAAAACTGAACTCGAATTGATTAATTTAGGAACAAAAAGTAGAGTATAATAAAGTTTGTTAGTATTGGTGCCCCAGATTATTCAAAATAGAGATAAAAACGGGCTACTGACTAGGATTTTTGATATCCTATTATTAAATAGTTCGTTTCAGATCATTTTATTTTGCAGGCTATATTTTTACAGTTAAACAACTGTTTGATAAAATAGAACATAGATAGAGGCTTAACGATGATGAAGTACCATCCCAACTGTTCGGCCCTAGTTTTGTACATCCCACACTTATCTTACCTGCTAGCCTCTTAAAGTCGTCGAGAGATTTGTTACACCCTTACACTTGCTGTGAAATATTGCAACGGTGAGAACAGGGTCGAGATCCCCGCTGTAGGGGTTGTGATTACAGTTTTACATACAGAGAAATAAAGTTCAAGTATCTTAGAATTATATTTTATTATAATAAATCTAACTTCACACAAAAAATTATAATATTATACACAATAAATCAAGTAGGTCGCATGAAGTTTAACAAAAATGAGTATTAATTGTGTTTTCTTGTTTCAAAAAAGAACAAGAAGTCTCATGTCGGAGAGGTCAAACTTTACCAAATAAAATTCCAATTAATGTTCGTTTTTTAGTTGACATACCTCCAGTTTCTGAATTAAGAATTCGGGATTAGTAATACATAAGTAGTATTTGAGTACAGAGTTGTCAAAAAAAAGCTTTGAATTCCGTAATTTTTTTGATAACTCCGTACTCGGAGTTATGTAATGAGTACGTAATGTTACTTATGTACTGCTTATCCTAGAATTCTCAATTCAGAAACCGGACGATAGATGTTGTTACTGTAGGTGGTAAGTCCACAAGTAGTACTTTTTACCTGCAAAATCGCGACCTGTCGCAGTAATCAGTCTGTAGGTACCTAGTATGGTAAATTAAAGGATACGTTTTCCACTGTCTTCAGTTATACGCGTTATGACGAAACTTTTTACACACTTGCTTGGTACGTACAAACGTAAAAGATTGGTCGTTTATATGTTAAAACGGTAGAAAAAATACTTTGAGCAAACACATTCTATGTATAATATAATGCCTATAATATAAGCCTAAGTAAAAAGGTATAAAAACCATTAAAGAGTGAGGATCCCGTTACTGATTTCGTGATGATTTCATAAATATTTTTATTTAACCATTAGAATGAAAGTACTGTGTTTTAACATGAATAAAAATGTATGAATAAAACATCGACAAAGCTAGATGTATGAGGGACATTACAACTTTGTTACGAGGTTCTGATGACCGGTCGTCGACCGACACAGGACTCTGCTTGAATATATAGGTACCCATTTATAATTAATTTACTTCAGAACGAACTCAAATTAATTAATAACATCAATATCGGAGCGGATTGTTTACGAAAAATACCACAATGATTATCATAGATATTGTACAATTCGTGAAAATACCTTAACTGGATTAGACTAAGTGACAAGTTTGTAAGTATTTCCCATGACAATTGATTTTGATGAATCATCCTACCATGCCAGTTCGTGCTTCGTTAATTTATGTCCACAGATCCACTGTTTCAATACTCGATACTTTGTTTGAGCAGTCAATAATCACTCATGTTATGGAATCCCCCGTGGAACATTGCTACGTGTTGCGCATATTCGTAAGGTTGATGAGAAATTAATACTGCGTAACAAATACGTCAAGTTGATCCCTGAAGACCTCACTTTCTAGCCCTAGAGGTAGAGATTGATGACGTAACATGAGTTGACAGAAACATTAGACGGATAACCCGATTGCCTATCCATAAAGCCGTAGTATGCTAATATATTGAATAAATAAGAGGGATCGGAGGTATCAACAATAAAGTTTCTTCACACTAAGACCTTGAACTTTTGTCGTCACTGTTATAATTTTTATTAAATGCTCAGCAACAGGATATACAAAAACCATAAAAATTTAAATTCTTTAAGCTATAAATAATAAAAGCAGAGTAAGTAAAGGAATTAAAGCCCTCATAAAAATGTGTATAGAGCGTGGTCCGGTGGGGTAGCACTCGTAAATGCAAATTTGTATGACGATTTATTTTTATGAACAATTAGGTGCGTTGTCTATTTATAATTTCGTATATTTTTACCTAAATTCTGCTTAACGTGCCCCCTCGCATGTTTAAGTATTTTCTCCAAAATTATCCCGCTTTTTATGGTTTACTAGTAAGAAACTTCGCTCGTAATACGTTTTTTATGGGAATATTACTTTTATTCATTTAATCCACAATTCTAATGCTGTAAAGAAGAAAAATAACAAAAAAGCTTATAAGTTTAAAGGATCCAAATGCCAACACGATGACCGCATGTTACGTTCGTCTAATATAAATTACGAATTTATGTTAAAATATTGTTATATCAATCAGAATTATTCTCTTGACCTGTTAAACAAGTTCATTTTAATTTAAAATTAAACTTTTTTTCATGTCTCTATAACAATATGGAGACGATTTAATATGTATGATGTGTAAATAAAGTAAAATGAGATATTCTGCCATTCTGTGCATTGTGCATATATGTTTAAATAATAGTCGCTGAATAGATAGAATGGGCCACTTTTTAAATTATTTACATTACTTTTGTCAAGTCACCTGTGTTAAATTATACAAATGTATCTCTGCTTCACGCAATTTTTCGTCTCTGTCGCCGCTTGTCAAATGAATTGGTGATCACAGTATGTTGAATGACAACTTTAATGAAGACAAAGTATTTTCTATTATAAACACATCGCAAACTTACTTTTATCTATGAAATGTGTAAAAATATAAGTACCTAATGTTATACTTTTTAACAGGTGCTGGTGCTCTCGGCCTCGGTGCTGCTGGTCTGCTCGGTGCTGGATTAATCGGTGCTAAGGCTGGTTTTGTTGGCGGTGCCCTGATCGGTGGCGCCCTCTCACACAAGAGCTATGGCAGGAGCTACGGCGGCTACGGTGGTCACTACGGAGGCGGCTACGGCGGTTACTATGGCGGCGGCGGTTACTACGGCGGCGGCGGCTACGGAGGCTACGGACACGGCGGTTACGGCCACGGTGGTTACGGGTAATTACAGATAACCTCATACTCTTGAAAATAAAAGTCATTCGATTTTAATTTTCTTCCGACTAATTCCTTACCAGCACAAGATACCTATCGAAACTATCTTGTGTTCAGTGTATTATAAGTTCCAACCTAAGAGGGAGCTCTTGTTTCAATATCTACTTTCCACTGAAACTGCCAATTATAGAGAGTTAGCAAATCGTGAATTGAAAGCTGTATCTTAATAAAATATACTACATGTATTAAAAGTATATATCATTATATATTAATAATTACAGGAACTAACCCAAAAAATAATATAATTTATTTATGTATCTATTATAACAGTTTATTTGTTTCTTTCAGGCGCCGTTATTAACCCATGTAAAACACAATTAACACTTTAACCATTACAATATCACTATCACTACAAATTATTCTAAAAACAACATTGATTACATTATTTATCATTTCAATAATATATATATCTAAATATATTTCATAGTTGCATAACACGGTGTTATAACAAAACATAATTGCTACTTCTTGTCACGATACAAAGACATCCATAGTACTTGATGATGGAGTTATTCAAAGTATTCGGACAGCGTGTCGAGATCTTGAAAAGATAGCAAAAAAGTCAGGACCACTGCAGTCACGAGGTAGTATCCTTGAAGATCCATCAACAATATTGGTCACTAATGGTGTTTTCTTGGTGAAACTATACCGTAATACAAAGTATTGACGCTTTGGCAAAAAGATTACACAAAGTGCATCTTTTCATCATTATCGCACTTTGGGAATCTACATTTTGCACCTTACAGCTCTGCACATTGCATTCATGTCATCATATTTTTTTCATTTTGGTGATTTCATTTTGGTCGACTTTTATACCACCAGCAGGTTTCCTTGCTTACAGCCAAAACCGAAAGTATACCCTCGTAATTTGGTGATGGTTGGTAATTCCATACACACATAAAAATTAAAGTCTCGCGGGGAAACTCTCTGGATTGCACTATTTTGCAACTTATTTATATTTTATTCTTTATGCACAAAATTAGTGCAGAGGCGGACTTAACCTTGGGTCCGAGTCACAACGGAATGGCAGCGGCCGGCAGCGACGCGGCAAGCACTTTCAGTGTGAAATAATTTTAAACTTTATTTACATACTTAAAAGACCAGTATCGCTTGAAAAGGTCACTGGCAGCCGCGGGCAGAACCACCGACAAGATCTTTTCAAGCGATACTGGTCTTTTAAGAATATAGATAAAGTTTAAAATTATTTCACACTGAAAGTGCTCGCCGCGTCGCTGCCGGCCGGTGCCTTTCCGGTGTGACTGGACCCTTAGGCATTTTCTACCAGTCAACCGTATTTAAATATATTCTTAGTAGAAGTAGCTCCTTTTGAAAGAGGTCTTCTGGGGAAGTAGTTACTACCACCTTACTTATTTCTGCCTTCAATCAGTATTGATGCCGGTTAAATTACAGCGACATGGGACTTTCCAACTTTGTCTCTAAGGTGGGCAAAGCATCACCAATCCTCTTGTTGTTGTAGGTGTCCATAAGTGGGGGTAAAACTTTCCGACAACTGCGACCGTCGTCCTTTTGCCAACCTTTAAAATTCTTTTTTGTATAATGCATTCTCAACATACATTTATTTTTTGTTTCAGAGGATCGTACTACCCAACTTACGTAGTTTCCGACCGCTGGTGCTGAGCCAACTGACTGACCCAAACAAACACTGTGCAATAATGTATTTAAGTGTATGTGATTATGAATGGAGTGTATTTGTACGAAAACAATAAAAAACATACAAATTTTATCTTTGTGTTTATTTTTACTTATTTAGATATAACATAACATAATGTAAAGAACAAATTGACTTAGTTTGAATGGACTTATGTTTCTATTAAATACTTATTATATTTCTTTGATTACTCAAAATAACAGTAAAATATTTAGCTAGTAGGTATCTTGTATGCATGTCATAACATGCTACACAAAAGATGGACAAGTGTGAGTAAGATTCGCGCCCTGAGGGATTTACAACTGTAAAGCGGAATTATTACGTGTCAAAATTAGTTTCGCGGGTTTTTCATGTAAACTATGTAAAAGAAAAACGACAATATTGTGTTTGTCAAGTTTTTCTTGTTACAATTATTTTTTTAAACTATTTTAATTTATTTACATAATTACAACTACAAATATACACATACCTACAAATAAAGAAAAAAATATCCTGGTTTATTCTCTCAATCACCATAAACATAGACACAATAGATAAACAATAGCGGCGGCAGGTCGGTGTGCCACCCGGTACGATACCGGTAAACTATAAATTATAAGAGAGCATCAAAATATTCCTCCGCATCGCTGTCGATTGGTAACGTGCCCAGAAGACTGGCAGCATTGCCACGTTGTATGGCAATGCTAATCCTTTGTCCAAAGTAGAGGCCACCCATCGGGTTACGAGAAGTGAGTTTGTCTAGTAATAATAATTCAGCGCAGAATTATTGATTTTCCGATTTTTTCCTTTACTTGTGCTATGAGAACTTCGTTCGTGCCAAAAGGTCAACGTGACCTTATAGGATTTGATGTGTCAGTCAGTCTATCAGTATGAACCATAGAAGTAATATGTACAAGTCCTTGGTATGAATATACATTTTGAAAGGTTGTATCTTTTTATTGAACTGAGTTAGAAACTTGAATTTTTACAGGACTTTAAAGCTGTAGATTTTATCATTTGTTATTAATTTCAACTCGAAACCGTCAGCTGTTCCTGAGAAAAAGGATTTTGACGGTGAGACATACAGACGAACAACAAACTGAACCTACAAGCGATTCGTTTTTTCATTTCGAGGTACGGAACCTGAAAAAAAACATTTTTATTCAATATCAAACGACTAATTATAGAAACAGAGATAATAATAAAAAAAAACTAATGTTTGTGCTTCCAAATTAAATCCACTAATTTTTATTTCATATCGCTTGTGTTTCAATTTTGAATTATATTGATTCCGTGTTTCGATACATGTTTTAAAAGCTACTAAGCTACTAGCTTACGAGACATTATGTTACTGTTTTCCATAGTAAGTATATGTAAAAGTATTTGTATAGGTGGATACGTGGTTAAACCCTCTAATATCCACGAAAAAACCTCGCTTGGTAAATGCCAAATGTCGTTAACATGTGCATTTGCAAAATGGATGTTTGAATGTGTCTGAGACGACTCATGCATACGAGTTGCCTTAAACTAGGATTTCCTTGGCGCGCCAGATATTTCCAGCCAGCAATTCAATCAATAGACAGATTTCCAATTACGCTGATAACTTTACTTCTAATAAACAGATTTCGAAGCGTCTTGCATTAGTTTAGGTATTGGATTAGGTACAACTTAACTTCTATAAACGGATTGTACTGCGGTTAATATTGTAAAATCAACTGCCAACTTTATCAATACTTATGGAAAGGGGTGGTGGAATTTACCGATGAATTTAATATAAAAATATAAAATAACTTTTATTTCAGACTATAAAGTCCATTTGGTTAGTATACTAACAATTAATGTTAGTACTTACATCTACCAGAAACAATATTTTATTAAAAAATTACCACACAGTGGTGTGTAGGCGTATCCAATGTCCCATTTTAGGGCGGTCCCACCTGTCTGCTATAGTTTTCAGGATGCTGTTGAGCCTGGCGCATACCCTGCGCATGATGGAGACACATCGCTTGCGTATGATGGCGTGAAAGTCACCTACTCCCGCATCTGCAAACATGCCGATGAACCGCAATAGCGCGGCAACCCCATCAACACCCTGAATGCATTATTATATTGAATGCGCAGAGTGCTGTATGCCCCCTGCGTGTAGTTAACCCACAGACTGCATGTAAAAAAGGACTGACAGTACGCTGCAAAAAGCGCAGCCTTTACTTGGGTCGTGCAGTTTGCAAATCTGCGAGTTAACATATTGCAACGGACAGCCAACGCCCTGCGCTCACGCTCAATGTCTATGTTGTCTTTTAGGACATCGGAAACCCAGTGGCCTAGATACTTGAACCTAGTGACTTGTCTTAAGGGACTACCACAAACTTTAAAATGTGTCGGAATCGGGTAGAATTTAGTGCCGGCCTTAAAGACGAGCACCTCACTTTTCTTAACGTTGCATCTGAGCCCATGGGCCTCCACGTACCTTTCACATGTTTTAAGCAGACACATGCCTACATTGTTTTCATACAAAATCAGCAAATGTCTCTAAAGTATTTCTGTAGCTCGTTGGTTAAAATATTTCCCCATACTCTCCCAGATAAATAAACACACACTGCATAGCATCGACGTACTACCATAAACTTCGAGCGAGTGGAGCCGTGGCAAAAGCTAGTTTCCAATAAATATCATCGCAGTTGATTCGGCCGTGCATCACGTCGGTACGCGGCTGCTCACAGCCACGCTGGATGGAGCCGTCGATACAGCATTAACGGAGATGGATGGCATCGGCCCACGCCATCGCCTCTTTAATCTCACCTACAAAAGAGATATACGAGTGCGCCGTGGCTTTGCTTCCGATGCCCGTGCTTTACATTGTTCTGTTCTGTTCATTTTATAAAATAACTGTACTTTGTTGTCGTAATCGGATTTGTGGAACGTTTGTTTGTCTTATTTGAATACGGAAAGATTGTTTGAAAATCCGCTTGTTTAGTAAACCTGATTTGGAGCGTTTAAGGTCATTTGAGGGAATTTTGCTTAACTCTCCTTGATATTTTTAAACCTATTCCATATTTATTTGGTAAATTGTTATTAATCAAATATGAGTCATATCTTCCTAAGCATTGTAGAACCGTATTTTTACTAAGCTAATTTAGCGCAGATTTCATGAAAGTTAGGTCACTTAAAGATATAATTCTGTTTAGAATTATCAAAAAAACAATGACAAGCTGCACCGAATTCAATGAAGATGTTTCGCATGTCAGTGCTAGGGCTATAAAGCAAAGTAGGCAAGGGGTATAACAAAGAGAGAAATATTTATACCGCTGAGGAACAGATTTGCGGACGGAGGTAACAATGACGGAGATTAATTACTGGCCAATAATGACGGAACAATCTTATCTGACGCCATTGATGGAATAGATTATGAGAACCGCTTGCGTCTAAGCGCCTCGTCATCTAAAGCCACTATTGAAATGGTAGCATTTTGTTTGCTATTGTGATCGTGAAATATCACAACAATAGTTTCTACATCTTCAGCCAAACGAAGGGTTATTTATTACCCAGAATTATGATTTAGGATATAGGAAGTTTGCCAATATTTTTCTGAGCGTAAGTTCCGATGACTAATGAATTATTACATTAGCAAAGTTCTGGATATGTTTAATGACTCATGATCAAATGCATCAAATGTGATATATTTCAATTATTTTAACGCTATACTTCACACAAGCAAATTCCTTTATCAAAGATAATGTAAATTTTCTAGCCTGATTTTACCTAATGAAGACGTTGTTCGTGAAAGTGGGGCGGTAGTAAACCGCGATCATTCGAAACTTTTCAAATAAAACCAATGAGACCCCTTGTTTACGCACTTTGTTGCTTTATCCGCCCTTTTCTTTGTTGAAATCCAACTTTGTCCTGTTTCCTTTAGTAATTTGTGGTTTCAACTATTTTATTGGGATTCAGAAAATGTAGTTAGGCTTTATGTTTTTTAGAGCCATCATCTATCATCTTGGCCGAACAGAAGCAATTGTTGAAAAGAAAAAAAAAAACTTTGTGTTAATAGTACCTAAATTTTCTTAACTAAATGCAAGTAATTATTTCATAGTAAAAGGACTTTTGATAAATGTTAAAAAAACTTTTGAAAGCATGGCGAGAGAGACCTCTTTCTAAAAAATACACCGCAAAATTGTTCAAACCTAACCAAACGTCTAAACTTTTCAATCATTGGTTTTTCAACAATATTTTTTCGTGAAAGTTGCTTTATTGTAATAAAAATAGTGGTCAAAGTTTTGATAGATATTATTTAAAGTATGGACGATGTTTTCAGTGACTAGATAACTTATAGGGGTGAATACACTCTATAAGATCAAACGAAATATATACCTATACAGGGTGGTAATTTGAGATGGGGCATGAAGGGCAACTACCTTAACCATTGTAGTTACAGGAAAATGTTCTTAGAAGACCACCCCTAACTTTTGGAAGAAATTCAATCGGCATTCACAGATTTTGAAAAAAAAGTACAGTCAGCGAGAAAAAGGGCTGTTTTCACAAAACTTTTTTATGATGCCAATCGATCCCATTTCCCATAAGGATCAAAATACTCTTCCGGACCAACTGAGGTTTGAGTACTAGAAACGTCAGAAATAACAAAAAACTATTTGAGATAGGTCAGTTATAAGGGCAGCTACCTTAATCGTTGTCGCTACAGGAAAATGTTGATAGGAGACTGCCCATAATTTTTGACATTATTTCGAACTGCACAAAAAAAAATTGAAAAAAAAATTTTGGTACAGTCAGCAGAAAAAATGGTCAGTTCTCACAAAACTTTTTTATGATGCCAATCGATCCTATTTCCCTTAAGAATCAAAATACTCTTCCGGACCTATTGAGGTTAGACTACTAGAAACGTCAGAAATCACGAAAAACAACATTTTGTTAAAATTAAAGACGATGCCGCAAAAAAAATTATTTTATTTTCAAAATCTGTGAATGCAGTTCGAAATATTTACAAAAAATATGGACAGTCTCTTAAGAACATTTTCCTCTAGCCACAACGATTAAGGTAGCTGCCCTTGTTACTACCTCATCTCAAATAAGTTTTTTGCGATTTTTGACTTTTCTAGTACTCCAACCTCAGTTGGTCCAGAGGAGTCTTTTGATCCTTATAGGAAATGGGATCGATTGGCATCATAAAAAAGTTTTGTGAAAACAGCCCTTTTTCTCGCTGACTGTACTTTTTTTTCAAAATCTGTGAATGCCGATTGAATTTCTTCCAAAAGTTAGGGGTGGTCTTCTAAGAACATTTTCCTGTAACTACAATGGTTAAGGTAGTTGCCCTTCATGCCCCATCTCAAATTACCACCCTGTATATATATACCCTATAAATATATACCGGCGAAAAATTTTATGTTTGATAGAAAAAGACGATCTTTGATAGTCGTATAATTAGAGTTGTTTGTTTTATTAGAGTTGTGTGACGTACTCGTTTATCGCTAGAATTTTTCAAAAGTTCAATACCTTGAACACTTAAATGATTCTAGCCACAAAAATGCATGCTGCGCTATATTCATTACTATACACACTATAATACCTATGAGCTACATAGAATATGTATCCATGCACTGAGAGGCTTGTTAATAACTACATGCCTCAAGGAATTAAAGCATTTATCGCTCAGATAAACCCTTTGAAGCTTCATCTGGCAATATTAGCTCCGTTGAATATTCATAGTATGGGCAAGTCATTATACACTCCTACTATTTTAATGAAAGCAAATTCACTACACGAGCAATTTGCAGGAAGTTTGTGTTAATATGAGTTAATTTAATATTAATCTTGTTAGTCCAATGATTGTTTAATAGGCTGAAGGTTGATAATATAGATTTTAGTACGGATCAAATCTTGCCTTTGAGAGAGTTTGAGAGAAGTTGATTGTTGCTGTAGGTGGAGTGACACTAATTTATCCGCGTAGTCCAGACCTTACACCTAATATTTCCATCACGCACTTGACGTTACTACCAAACTGGACTTATCGACTGGAGTTGCTAGTGTTTAAAGAAGACCAAGCAGTGCGCGTGTTTGCGACTCAGCATAAACCAGTTTTACTATTCGAATCTGGCTGGAATCACCACCACGAATGAGGCCGGACGGTGGACAGGCGATCAGGCGTAGTCCAGCATGTTGTTCAAAACTTTGGACGCCTGTTTGATCTGCACGCACATCCAAAGTGCGTTCAATGGATTTAGATTTAGACTACCAGTGCCAGTGCGCGAACACCCTTATAACTTACACGCGTAACTATTATGTAGAGAATTCAATATTCATCGAATGGCAACATACAAATAGGCATGCTCTCATGGTTCTGACATGTTGGAAGAATGCCGGAGGGCACAATGATAATGAGATTGGGACGGCCTAGGCAACATCGGGAATGCCTGCTTTATAACGGCGTGGACTCATGTTATCTAAAAGGGTTTCTTAAACTATTTGTACGGTATAATTATGTTAGGAAATTGTACTGTACGAATACTATACATCAAGTTTTTTAAGATAAGGTAAAAAAGTAATAGATATCTCTATACAGTATAAAACAAAGTCGCTTCCCGCCCTCTGTACGTTTAGATCTTTTAAACTACGTAACGGATTTTGATGCAGGTTTCATCTTAATTTATATAATTTCTTGCGGAAGGTTTTAAGCCCTTAAATGTACCCGAGCAATGCCGGGGCGGGTTGCTAGTTTTATAATATTTTTCAAAGACGCTCAGTACGAAACTATATATCTAAAGAGCGTTTAAAGTAAAAAATAGGTTCATAGAATTGGAACCAGCTGATTTCTTGGTAGCAAGCGCACCAGCACGGTAGCACGAGCGGATCCTTTAAGTCAAACGATCCTTCGTGGAAAAACTTGAAGATATTTTCGTAAAACATCTGAGCGAAAAATCTTCGTACGAAGATTACGGTTACAGCACTTAAATCAAACCATTCAATTTTGTTACAGCACTAATCCTCGTCGTAAAGTGTAAAAGTATCATATTATTATGAGATGTGCCCCTCTCGCTGTGCATGACACACTTTACGACTATCGTGACATTACATTACATTGGATCACTATTTTTGATATTTATTTTTAAAACTTTAAAGAACGACGTAAGGGTTGTGGTCTTTTGGCGTTATTTGGAAGTTAAAATAACACAAATTAAATAATCACGGCCTGGATATAAAAGATTCTCCACGAGCAACGATACTTAAGTACGTCCGGCGCACCCTAGGCAGTCAGCCTCGCTACCAACCTTGCTGACTGACTAATCTTTTCACCTCGGCATGAGCTGTTTTCGTATAGCTCGTGCCGACACAGAGAAGAAGACCGCGTGTTACTTTTATTCAACTTGGGAAACAAAACCTAAGTCGTTAAAGTTGGCAGTCTTACTTGGAGCAAAGGACGCAGTGGCAACTCAGATAGACCCATAATGCCGTAACTTTGGAAATACGTTCCTAGAAGTTTATTTAAGTATTCAATTGAACAAATATAACTAAATTTATTTTATTTGTTTTACGTATAACCGCTTCTTGGATACCACATAGCAGGTTTAAAATCTGGCATGCACGAATGTGACTTTTTATATCTCATCTGTATTTTCTAAAGTTGATCTAAAGGCCTCTACATACCAAAGCCCAAAGCCGGGTTTCACCCGGCGGGTTATTGCGGCTAACTAAGCGAGCGAACATGACGCAAAACAAGCCCGGCGGCGTGACCCGCCGGGTAAAGCCGCCGGTACCCTGGGCAGTCAACCCCGCTACGAACCTTGCTGACTGGCTAATCTTTTCACCACAGCATGAGCTATTCTTGTATAGCTTGTGCCGACACGATAGAAGAAGACCGCTGGACTTACGGTGAAGGAAAACATCGTGGCTGGTCTTCTCTGATGGTATTATTATATTAAAGTTAGCAACCGGTAAATATCTACACAAACCGCTGCAAACTGTCGATTTGCTTAATTTTGTCGATCGTTTGCTAGTCCTTTGTTGTAATGGAGATAAAGGAAAAATACTTACGCCCTATTGTACCTATCTGTTGTCTACTACCCGTAAGTTACTGTTGTAATTTACGCGATACCGTAAGTTCTAGTCAACCGGGGGACAATCTAAGTTAATCGAAAGCGATGGGTTAGAAAGCTATGGACACTATTGTATTGGACTTTATAGAACAAAGTATATTTGAGCCCATAAAAGCATGTTTAATACGAAAATATTACTCGAATCTGGTTCGTATCAATAATTACATATGTTATCTCATCAAAAACATTTATGTAAAAAAGCCCAATTCTCACGACTCTTTTGCCGCAAAAAGTTCTGAGATCTAATGTGGAGCCAAGCTGGCATTTCATTCATAAAAATATTTTTTTGGACTTGGCAATCACGCAGCATAAGGATGTAGGTACTGAACTACTTGTTCACCGTGGTATAGATTTGTTTAAAAAAATGATAAGGTGTCTTGCATTACAGTAATCCTCATGCTGCGTGAATGCCAAGTCCAAAAAATATCTTTATAAATAAAATGCCAGCCATGGTTCTCCATTAGATCTTAGAATTTTTACGGCAAAAAAGTTGCGAGACTTGGCTTTTTTTACTTGAATGTTTTTGATTGAGCTTAAAAGTGCCTTGAGTTGCTTCGAGAAAAAGGTCTACGGGCGTCCCTGCTCGACGTTGGTGGGGGAACCCGTACCCCCTGATATCACAGTTTTTTTGATACCAAAACAATTCATAAAAACGATTCAGCGTCGTTATTCAAAAATTGAATTTCGGATGCAAAAATTTAGCTATAATTTTAGAAATTCACACAAGACCATTCTAACTGTATATTAAACATTTCAGGTACCTTTGCCTAATTACTCTGAATTAAAACTTTTAAAGCTAAAAATTATGTCATTATGTAATTACAAACACGTTCCAGACGTTATAGTTATTCACAAAAGTAAGGACTTTAAGGTTGTAAGAAAAGAGGTTAGGCCTCCAGGGCGTGATAGCGGCGCCCGTAAAACGAGTTGAGCCAGTGAAAGTTTCAGTTTCCGCTCTTTCGTTACTACGAAGTACTACGAACATTGCAAACTTCAACGCGGTCCGGTGAGCTGCTTTAATTTCTAACAAAATTCCTCTTTAACTTTAAGTAGTAAATGCAAATTTATCCAACGCTTATTAGGTTCTGAAGCGAATTATTATATTACTTTGTAATGACTTGGAACATTATTAACTCAATACGATCTACGATGCTTAAATATCTCCGGAGGGATCTCAGTCGTTTTAGAAATGTGCGTTTTATTATGATGTACTTTGGTTTTATAATTGAAGACACTAATTTGTCTATCGAAATCCACCGCAAGGCAGAAGTGAAATTCTGGCGATATTATTTTTTCTCCAGAATTAATACGCGTAAATAAAATCATGTATTTGATGTATTTCGATTTCGTTTTCAATACTCATAACATAAACAAACATTTTTGTCTGAAAAAAGTACCCAGCTATAAGTAAGAAATTCGCGCATAGTAAGAAAGTCGATTCTTTTGATATTGTAATTGTTAGCAAGCGTCAATGAAGCTTTATTTTTAAACTTGAAACGTTTCTTTGTTCTCAATATTTCCATCTTTTTGATAAAGAAAGCGAAAATTCGTTCGTTATTTTGGTAACTGTTTGAATACAAGACTTGCTAACAAAAAATAACTTCATTTCTGTTTTTTGGACATTCTCAGATGATAAAATAAATAGAAATCAAATCATATTGTATTTTGTAAATTATATCTTTATAGTTGCTTCGATATAGGTATGTATATTATATATTAATATGTATATTAATTAATATAATATATGTGTAGGTTATGATTATTAATATATATTTATGTATGCATGTGAATATGTTATCTAGTATTTATTGGGTTATTTAATTTGTATTTATATATTTATAAGTGTAAATATTATTAGCAAAAATCCCATCGCATCACACACATAATACTATTTAGTGCACCTACCATGTTTTCTCTGCATCACCCTAAGGTCGACTGGTAGGTAGAAAATGCGTAAGGCGTTAAGTCTGCCTCTGTAATAATTTTGTGCGAAAGAATAAATAAATAAATAACTATTAAAATTAATTTAACTATTCCGTCTACATTATTTTACCTACAGACCAAACCCTATTTTTGGACAAACACATCTTCAGCACATAAATCAACAAGCATTTTAAACTACATTAATTCTAGTCGTGACCCATTTGATCTCCTGGTTCGGATCGCGGGAGCCTCTCCGAACGCAAACGCAGCCGAGTCATCCATCAAATCAAAGTTGATCTTTGTTCGATTTATGAAAACCGATAGTTTGCTTTTCGTGCCGCCATAATAATCTCTGTCATATTGGAAAACTTTATGAAGAATCGACGCTTCTTTGCCATCCCAGGAGAAGGTTATTCGAATAAAGCGATATTGTTGTTGTCTCAATATAGGCGGTTCAATTAGTAAGACGATATTTTTATAGATTTGTCTAGCCCAATCTCTCCTGGATGATAAAATAAGAGACCAACTACTGATATCGTTCTTACAGTTTTTAAGGTAGAATTCGGCATGGCCATCAAAGAAAACAACGAAAGATAAGATTTGGAATATTTGGATAACGTTAAATTGTCTTAGAACTCATAACGAACGTAATCAGAAAAGGGCGTAGAGAGGCGGAAAATATAAAAAGCCCTTCAGTTTATCAACTAGTACCGCTTCCAATTATGTTCACAAGGTTTCCTCAAATTACAAAATGTTTCTCGTTTGAAATAGTGATAAATTTTAACATGGGATGGTTAAAAGCACTTTTACAGCGTACCGATATTTCAATATCCACGGAATTTCTAATAACATGCACTTCGTCACAGCGTACCGTCAGCGCGCATCGCAATGGACATTTTGTTAGCCTGAAGCCATGTCATTAAACTCATGCGATCAGCGTTCAGTGCATAGGCTATAGTTTGGCAGGTTGGCGGGTGAAGTTTGCGTCGATGAGCTGAGTCGGCGGTAAAAGTTGGCACATCAATATGCAGGGGCGCCTGGCCGGTGGCCAACGTAGGATACGCCAATTGAATATTTTGGCCATCCCAGGTCCCGCTATACATCCGCGATACAAAACTTGCGACAAGTTTAATGGGGTGCTCATAATAACGCGTCCAGTCACCGATTACGCTACATTTCTTATTCTTTTGGTAAATTGTGTACTTTATGGGGTAATACGGCTTCCTCTATCGTTCTAACTGTATCTAACTTAACATGCATTTTACAAGCTTGCATTTTTTAAATGAAATTGACCAGTTTTTAAAGACATATTTTCATTGGTGTAATAAAATTATCATATCACTATCGGAGACTGGGGCAAGTGTCCGTACATAAGCACGTCTTCCTTTTACATTGGAGTAACATTGCAATTGGTAATACAAACTAGATATTACGCATCTGAAGATTTGATTTTCACGGAATATTCCACGCTATTGTCAGAATTAATAGAGATTATAATGGTGTGTCGTGTGTCAGGGGTGGAACTAATACTGTTGCCGGTTGTATATGTTTGTGTTATGTAGGATTATACCTGTTTAGCGTCAGCAGCGTGTGTGGTGTTCGTGTATGAATGTCGGAATTTGGTTAATTAGTGTTTGTTAGCCCGATGGGTATTCGGCAACAATCTTGTAATCTTGTTACTATCTGTCGCAGAGGATTATATTGTTCCTTCATGCTCAATGTACCTGCACATTCGACTTATTCTTATTGTACGTGACGGTAGTTGGAATGTCTATCACGAAATGCTCTAATTTCCTAAGTTGATAAGGGGTCTATTACACTATCATATATCTAGGATCATAGATCTATGAGTCATAGATTTATGATAATGTAATATAGACATATGAATCATTGCTTCATACACAGATATAACTCTAGAGGGTAAATAAGACTAGATATATGATACTGTAATATTCCCATAAGTGACAGTAGGGTAGCTAATATGAATCCCTTTTTATTTTAACAAATATTTTAATATTTCAATGATTGGTGCGACATTGAACTGTAGTAATATAAATTCAAAGATTATTGAAATCGTTACGATGTCGCGACAACACATCTAAAGGTGGATGGTAAGTTCAAATTTAATCTAAAGTATTTCTCTCGCTGTAAATCAATGCCCGGAAATTTAATTACAAACATTTGTTTCGTTCCCTAAACCTCGTGTAAGTAATTCAAAGGTTGCAGAGTTACAAATGGTAAGGATATTATTTCCTTAAACATTCTATGTAATTTTAACTTCAAACATTACTCAAATGACGATAAGAGTATATAATCTATCGTTCGTTTTAGATATAGAAACATATTGCTAATGACTTATATCATTAGGTATATTCCAACCAAACTCGATGTAAAATTATGTAAACAAACCAGCTATATATTTTCATGTTATCACTTGATGAATTTAGATTTATGAACAGAATTTGAATTAATACTCTATCGTTTTGTTGCCAATTTAAATTGATTATGATCTATTTTTGTAACGATAATCCAAAATGCATGATAATTTGTGTACATCGAGTTTGAGTGGAGTATAGTTAAGGATCGTTGCAGTTAAACGCTTTGTTTTACATGTAAAGTCTATGATAGCAGATAACTTTGCACTGATTCAATGCGGGCCGCTGCATGTTTTGCTAGTACGTGAAGATACGACGTGTTCTGAAATAGCCGTGAACTGAATATAAATTAAATACACAGGCTGCTTCACGCTAGCATATTTGGGTGTTCGTGTAAAGGTTTTATTTGATACGATAAAGCCGTTGGCGTAATTTACTCTGAAGCGTTTAAAACAGATCTGCCTGTAAAAGAGGAAAGTAAAATTGTATGACGCAAGATGGGTTACGAAGTTTTGTTCTAAGTCAGGTAAGAGATTTTAGAATATTTGAGATGATAATACTTCAGTATTAGGTCATGGTAAATTAATGGCCATTCTCGTAAAAGGTCATCATAATTTCAACAACGCCAACTCTTATAGTTTCGGAATAAAAAACAGATAAAATACCTCCTAAAGATTAAATCTGAAACGGTATACCGTTATACAGATATACACAAACAAGTTAACTTCATTAAACAAACGAACCGTTGCAGTTTGAACCGTAGTGTGAGATGAGAGGATATAGGCGTAGAAAATAACAAAGCGGAGTGTGTAGGCCGTCGCCGCGCCGCTTGGGAAAATTTCGATTGCAAATTCTAATTGTACTGGCGCATGTCGAAACCACATCGAAAACCTTACGGGTAAAACGGCGCTTGTTTCAAAACACTCGCAAATGGAACTAGTTTGTATGCAAGTGAAGTTTTTCATAAACTTTTGCCCGTTTAAACCGCGCCAGGCGTTACTGTGAAGCAAAAAGTGTAATTAGAGGAAGAATGGAAATGAATTCGTTTCCTCTTATTTCTTTTATTTCGTGGTAACTACTTATTTTCGTGTTATTAAATTCTTGACACTTCGTTTCGTCCGTTTTGCATTTGAAATTGCTTCTCGTATGCATAGCTTGGCAGTTACACTATGTTCCTAGACGTCGTTTAAGTGTGCCTGATATAAAAATTCCACGCAACTCATCGTCTACATCGATTCTTCTAAAAATAGATGCTATTTTGTAGAGCCATTATCGTCGTCTTCGCTTAATCAATCAAGGATGACGTTCCGATCATTAAATTTAAGTACTCGCAGAGCGAAAATAAGCCGAATGAGACGACAGAAGAACAAAATTAGAATTGTAGAACATCTTTTAGATTATTTTACCAAAGTTGTTTACTTAAGTTCGGGACAAAGGGCACGCTGATAGGGGTAGACTCAGCGAACGTTAGTCTTGTCAACTACTTATGTGTGCAGTTTCGGAATTGTTGAACGATTGTTGGATGCACTTGCAACTTTCACTTACACCCTGTACCTAAATGAAAATTTCTTTAAAGAAATATGATCGTTATTTTATTATTTTCAATGATTTTCAACGAGCATGTGTACAGTATTTCTGGGATTAGTTTTTTGCAATGACGTTTTATAAATAGACGCGTCATACACCAACATCATTGCACTATAAAACAGCGCAAATTTTACGATAGCTATGTACCAGTATATTTAATTATACAGTGCAAATTATACAATTATTTATACAGTATAATTCGTATGTACTATACAGGGACGTATAGCTGACACTGGTTGGTGCATGACTAAGTGAATGCCGGGCAATTACCTTGCATTAATATAGCCAAAATTGAGCGCGGGCAATGTATCTATACTCGTAGTTTCTAATATCATTGGTTTTTTGACGTAATTTTTTTTCTTGCAGCTTGTTTTACTAATTCTCAAACGCACCTTTATTATTTTATTGAGAGTATTGTAAGTAGCGGTTTAAAGTAAATCTGTTATGCTAATGGATCAACACAAGCATCAGACACTATTTGCCGCATACCTTGTTGATGGTACGGACAGGAAGCGACACAGTGCAGTGCCGGTAATCGGATTACCGGCGATGGGCAGCTGTGCGCGAACCTGTGCTACGGTGTTTGAGCTGCCCCCGGCCCCTGCTCCACCGACACCTTGATGTATAGCTAATATCCTTTACCTGCACTGAATTTCGTCAAAATGTTCCAAAGTTGCACTAGAATAAATTACGTTGGTATTCACACGACCGGGGTGGTCACGGTAAGTAAACTTGACGAATGTATACTATTCGTCAGGACCCTGGGCGGTGTGTATATTTCTATTGGCTATATTTTATTTATTTATTTATTGTTCACAAAATCCACAGCTCTTTGAAATCTTATTCTATAACATATAACTAGTCTTACAGCCAATTACGGATTTACAATTTAATATCTATACATATAATACATGCAGCAGAAACGAACATACAGAGTGAAGTGAACTGCTAGAACCATCTAAGCATTGCTAAGTGTACAGTGTGGGTGAGTGTGTAAGAGTGCATGAGGAGTTGCAAATGGGTGTGTGAATGTACTATAGTGGTGTGTGTATTTTCTGAACTAGTGCAGTTTTAGTGCAGTGTTGCATGTGAAATAAACATGCGTGTATTTTATGAATCGTGAATTGTGATGTATGTTATTGCGGTGTAGTCGGAAAGTTTTAAATCAATAAATGTGATCACGTGGCGCACGTGATTTCGTTACGAAAGTTTGGAACTCCGTTTCTGTCGGGGCAGAGATATCTCAGTTAAACATTTTGTCAAATCACTAGATTTTTATAATAAATTGATGCAATCGGTTGGGTTCAACAACATCCGTGATTTCGTGGTATCTCTAGGGATTTCACGAAAACCCTGGTATCGACCATTCCCTGCGACACATGCTTTGCATAATAAAAAAGGTTATCAAAAAAAAAATGATTGAATGTGGAATTTTTACAGAATTTCGTATTCTGCAATTTAGAATTCCATTGTAGTTTTCTTTTAGTCTTGATATAAAAGGCGTAGAATAATAAAGAATATGCAAATCCTAGCATATTAAAATATTACGTTCACACAGTGTGAAGCACACAAAAATCGCTCAGTAGGATTATTCAGTCTCGGTGAAATATTTCGTAGAGCTTCGTGCCCTCGCGGAAATTCAATTAGCCAGTGCCTGTTTGACCATCAGCGCAGCGTGTCGCTATCGCACGCTGTTGCTACGAATTAATACGACAGTTTGTTACTGCGTACTATCGATACGACCTTTTGTCGTTCCATTTTCAAAAGACCGTTCAAATACCTTTAGGTGTATGTTTCAATAAGAACTTGAATTTAAAATAAATAAAAATACATTGTTTTCATGAAATATAAAGCATATATTTATATTAAACATAACTTAAATCGCTATCGAAGCACTGCTGGCAGCTACGTATTCTTTCAATGTTTCAATTTAATTTATTTTATTTATTTATTTAAAGGAACTCCAACGACTTATCCACTATAACATATGTATATATAATTAGGCGAACATTCGTTTTTGGATTATGGTGAATTTGTCACTTATAGGAGTACACAGCACTTACATATTAAGTCGTTAAGCTAAATACATTGCAATGACAATGAAGAATAAAACAAACACAATAACGAAGAATATAATTATTCAAATAAAAAATAATGAGGGTTGTTAATGAGTGCAATTCAAAATAATAATAAATTTTTTTAATGATAAAATAAAATGATAAATGGAAAAAATAGCAAACATACAGAAAATGGGAAAAATTCGTTGCTAGGGAATCTGTAGTTTTTGTAGTTAGTTAATGCATGTTGATGAACTTTTTCTAGTAAGAATTGGATGCAACCGTCGTATCTGAGATTTGATTTCAACAAGATGGCGCAACCTGCCATACTGCACGCGAAACAATGACGTTATTGCAATCAAAGTTTCCACCACCGACCAAAACTGGCCGCGAAGACGTTGCTATTTAACTTGTTTTGATTTCTTCCTTTAGGGTTTTTTGAAAAGCAAGGTCCATGCGAATTACCATGAGACGATGCAAGATCTCAATTGAACAAGAAATTGAACGAGAAATTCGGGAAATCCAAGGATTGTTGTTCCATTTTTTTCCGAACGTTGAAAGAATACGTAGCTGCCAGTCGGTGGTCATTTAAGCAACATTTTAATTCATTATAAATATAAATAGATATGCTTTATACCTATATCATTAAAAAAAAAACATAAAAAGTGCATAAAAACAATAGGTTTTTTTTTATTAAGAAAAATTAATGTTCTTGTTGAGACACCCTTTAGAAATCTGTTGCGAAATGTCAAAGTTACGCTGCTTTAACGTGTGTGTGAGCTTCTCCAGAACTCAAACATTGGCTATCCAGACCCAGTCTGTAATGAATGATTGCTGGAAAAAAGTTGGGATTTAGAAACGACGTTAAGCGGAACCCGTCGACCCGTGGGACAAGGTCGGCTTAAAGTATTGTCTGAAGAACGGAGCATATTTCACATCTAATATTATCTTGAATTGTTCATTTCCGATGGTAGTTTTTTTATTAGGTATCTCATTTTACTATTATTCATCGGATAATTATATTTATTGCCGCTTCATTCAACATAAATATTGTACATATTGTGTAAATATTTGTATTCCTTTTTTTGTTATCGGTGTATTATGTAAAATAAAGAGTATATAAATAAATAAATAAATACATTTTTACATATTTTTATAACAAAACATTTAAAAATATTAAAAAATGTAGCCAACCGCCATCGGGATCAGGGTCCAAGCTACCGGCGGTCAGGAGGACTCTAGAGAAAGGAACCTCCTTCCCATGCGTGCCGTTTCAAGGAGTACCGCCTTCTGTATCAAGCCCTTGATCCCGTCGGTAGGTTAATTATTATTAGTAAATCTTGTAGGTATCTTACTTTGCAGCCTTTGTAGCAACAACTCATAACTGTACCATTTTTATTAAGATTAATATTTTACCTAGATGAAAAACGTACCAAAGACGTAACTAACAATCAAGATAACTTAATTACAAAAAATACTTCGCAGTTTTTATAACAAGCTCAGTTACGTAAGATTTAATCGGGATTTTAGAAAAGTTTGTTCGTGTAACAGGATTTTTAATTAGCACAGTCAGAATCAAATTCAATTAACGTTTTAACCGGGGCTCTTCGATGTGTGCCCAAAGTTCGTGATGTAATTTGCGTTGAGCGTCAATGCGGCTCTTGGTAAAGTCATCGGTAAAACTCGCAAGTCCACTACCGAGGATAATTCGGTAGACTCGGTTAGCAACCGAGACACATCAAATATTGATTACGTCATTCATTTTTAACCGACTTCAATAAAAGAAGGATATTCTCAATTCGACGTGTATTTTTTTTGGTAGTTTGTTTAGCGATATCGTTGCCAATTTTATTGTGAATCGATTTTAATGATTACTTTTTTGAAAGAGTATTTTCCCGGGGTGGTCGCATTAAATTTGGTGAAGACCCGATGAAAACTTTCGGTGATAGGAGCTCTTCAAAGAATAGCAGCAGAACACTTAAATTAAATAAAATTAGTGTGAAAAAGAAATACGGACTTTAAAAAAAAGTAAAATAATTACTACATTACAAAATTAACAGTTTCATGGTGCCTTCAATTTGGTTCAGCGTGAATTAGCACCGACTTCGGAAACTGTAATTTTTATAATATTGGTAATTAATTTTAGTCTTTTTAGTTTTTTTAGTCGGTTTTTCTTCTTATTTTTTTGTAATTTTATGTTAAATATATTGTAGTAGTTTTTGATGTTAGGTGGAATCAGTGGATCAAGAACTTTGAAAAAATCATAAAACTGTTAACTAATACGTTTTAAAACTAGTTTCAGAATATATGCGTTAGTATTAAAAGTCCTTAAATACATCAACGTGATTTGGCTTTATCAAAAAAAAAAAGACGAGCAATTTGTGATTGTTATTCTTATAAGGTTTACTTTGGAACTACGAAGTAATTGATAGCGTGAATTTACTTACTGGCTTGATATCTTGATATAATACGTTCTCATTGTTAAGAAATATTATTACAATCATATTAATGAATATCTTTCATTTACGGAAATTCGTCAATGGTATCTTCACAAAATAAATGATGTATGTGTAATAAACCATTTTAGTAAATTGAGTGACTGTTATCATTTAACTCATCTAAAATTAAAGCTGTCTTTTAACAGTAAAATATTGTGATTTATTTTCATCTTTTACGGTATGTGATGCCAACGATGTCATGAAGTTTACACTATTAGACGCTATTAATGTTAAATCGTAACTAATATTATAAATGCGAAAGTAAATTTGTTTGTTTGTACAGAAACGGACATAGGGTGCCTTTCATCCCGAAAAAAGTACTGTTCCCGAGAAAAACAGCAATAATGATAATAGATGGCGCCACGTGTCTTTTGAATCATGATTGAATTATATTATTATAGAAACTTTTATAGTGTGTTTTAAGAGTTGATTGTCAAATTCTAAATTAACGCGAGTGAAGCCGCGGGCAAAAGCTAGTATCGTAAAATAAGGCGGTATACAACTATCAACTTGTCTAAGGGTACAGAAAATTTTACAGATTTTGTGTAACCAACAAATATATCAGAAATGCCGCAGTAGTAAATATAGCAGTAGACGTCTTTCATCTAATAAGATGATAAGTAGAGTAATTTTAATCGTAAAATATAGTCATACAGTAATAAAATTAATAAAGCAAAAAGCAACTAAGATCTCAGACGCCTAAAGAGTTAAGTAGAGCTTCAATTAGTGCCGAAGTACTAATTAAAACCACATTTGGCACAGATACTGCGAGTTTAAAGTTTATACAATCGCGCAGTGCTGTGAGAGGGGTCAGCTTATGAAGTATTTACTAGTGCAACACTTAACACTGTTCTTCTATACGTAAGTAACATGTTTTTTACTTTTCTGAACTGCAACATTGGCGCTGGTAACATTATGCGAGGCTGCCGAGCGTGAGGTCCCTGATTCTGATGCCCACGGCTAGGTGTGGTTGAGTTATTCTGTTAGGTAATTTCCAGTAGCAGCATGGGGTTTGGAATAGTGTGTTTGACTACAGTAAAGAAGGTATACAAAGTACCGTGTAATATCGTGGATTACGGTTGTGATGTTATACAAGCTTAGTTTTAGTATACACTAAACCTGAAACTAGTTTGTTCAGAATCACTAGAAGAATCGATTGACATATTTTTTACACAACATTTTTTTGTCATTTTTTTTTCATAAATTTGTTTTGTTTCACTATGTTTCTACCTATAAAAGTTGACGGGAATAGACACCTTGAGGCTTGAGATGGTCCGCTCGGTCAGTTTCCGTGTATTAGACAACCCCTGCATAGCACATCTCAGGCATTTCACACTTTACTAGGGAACTTGACGCAACATAAACTAAGGTGTAACTTGGAGATTTATTAAAAAAAAACACGTATTCAGGCAGTTCTGATGAAAATCTTGTTGGGGTGTCTCGGTTTTTGTATATACTAAAAATAACGTTGTATATATTTCTCTAACAGTTCAACGAACGAAGATCACGTCCAAGACATTCATTCGAGCATATTCAATTTGCTTTACGTAAGTACTCGTCTACAAATGCTGGGTGCTTATTCAATCGTATAGATATCGGCTGATCCATTGGCATGTAAGAGGAGCCTAAAGCTGAGGCCTGGAACTACAAGTCACCCGGGATTCGTGGCTCAAACGTAGTTATAGGATTTACATGGCAACACGCAGAACAATGTTTTATTGCCCGACTGTATTAGAGTTCGTATTTCCCAAAGGCCTTCTGAAAATGTATTTGGAATTGCATGTTACGTGAAATGTACCTGGCTCATCTGGCTGCTGTTATACTCAGATATGCCGTCGTGAAGTTACTCGTGACTATTGTCTGAACTTGATTGAAACACGTCTGCATAGTTCTGTCTGTCGATAAACTTTGAAGTGATCTGACATTCAGAATTGTTTCGGTATCTTGAAGTGGTCTTAAACATAACATTCTAAGATTCATAAGATTCTAAGAATTAGTAATTTAGACGAAGTAGGCATTATGGTCTGTAGGCATTATGGGATTTAAATGAAGACTGAAAATAAAGTGTCAAATAATTCTAAAGCATCGAAACGATTTTAATTAGTATTTAATTTCAAACAAGTAAAGCAAATATAATTAATTAGTAACGTAGCTTAATCTAAATTGGACTAAATTCTTAGGACACTTAAATCTAACATCAGAATCGTGATTACAAAATTCAGTTCAGTGATTATTTAAGAAACAACTTACTCGTAGGAGGTATTCGTAGTACATTAAAATCGAATGTTTATTCTGTAACTACTACAGGGTGTAAACGAATTCGTGTAATTCCTTCAAACCACATGATCTATTAATGGTATAGATTAACCCCGCATGGGATTTAGATTGGTTAAAAATAAAAATATATATTTTTTTCCCAATCATTTTATTATGTGACAGAAAATTTCTATGCCATGCATAAATGAATGAAGGGATGGCGACACAGCTGACGAGCACGACTAGCGCGATATCGCTCCACGCTGTCAGTTAACTTGGGACGCTAAAATTACTCCAATACAGAATACCATGGTTCATTTTTTTAAACTATTTTTTGTTGATTCTGAAAAAAAACCTATGCAGGGTCAATCAGTGTCACCAGTAGATCACACGGTTTGAAGGAATTACACGAATTCGTTTACACCCTGTATATTGTCTTCATGATATTGTCGTAGGATCTGACAATCGAACACAGCATCATACGTTCGGGAACCAGCACACAACCTATAGACCCATTGGGCATCATTACGCGGTTTAACTCCGATAAATCACGTGGGAAAAATGTCCTATAATAATGGCTCGGAGCACAATCAACGCTGGTCGCAATTCTACGGCTCACTGAGGAGACCGCATGACCCCAGAACCAAATAAAAAGCGTTTATGGTTTGGTGTCCATTTCATGAATAACCTTAATTTACCCGCGGCTTAACTTGCGACTATTTTGCGTTTGGTCTGCGAAACCAGCAATATAAAAAGCTATTTAATTTGTTAGTTCGTAAATTAATGGGAGAAGGCTTTCACTTCTCTCGCTCTTAGCCTTCCCAACTCTGTTGGGGTCTGCTTCCAGTCTAACTAGATGCAGCTGAATACCAGTATTTTACGCTGAGCGACTGCTATCAGACCTTCGCAACCCATACTCAAAGAACTGGGGAACTGTTCATGGAGAAGGCTTTGGCGCACTAAATATAAATGAGGTAAACATCATTATGTCTCTATCAACACCAAAAAACTAACAGAAATCCTATGATGTTTTATTTATATTTTACGCTAGTGGTATTTAGTAAGTAATAGTATCGTAGACGTATTTTTCTAGATAACTATTCTATACCATACTCGTACCATAAACAAGGTTAGTCAGAAAGGGGGTCCGAAATCCGAAAGGGTGTTAAAGTACACATAATAATGAATAACTTTTGTTCTACAACTTTTCCCAAAAGTCAATAGTTTAAGAGAAACAGTTGTTTAAAAATCTCAAAAAAAAAAAACTCTAAAATCTATCTAACCCCAGTTATGATCAGCTGAGTTTACATTTTAGGACATATTTGGGGTCATGAATTAGAAGCACCATTTTCTGAATTTGTAACTAAAGCAGGGATGAAGAATTTTTGAAACAACTAAAATAAAAATCATTTTACTTATTAGGAAAAAAAAAATATCGAATTTTAAAATTTTAACACTTGCTTTCAAACAGTCATCAGCGATACTATAAGTGGGCTTCAGATTAGTACCCCCTTTCCGACTAACCTTGTATAAAACAAACATTACCTTCATTTTATAATAATATCCATCGTAAAATAAAATGTCTCGTTTAGTGCCGGACTTAAAGAATAGCACTACCCCATCTCTTCCCGTGGGTGTCGTAAAAGGCGACTAAGGGATTCTCTAGAGGATGGGCAGCAGTGTTCTCTGAGTACTTTAACAACCATACTGCGATCGTCAACCCGCCTGCCAAGCGTGGCGATTACAGCTTGAGGACGTGAATATCCATCCAGGACAAATAGTGAATAATATAATGAAGAAAGCATTCTACTCGTATGTTTATTACGCAAAACACAGTGTAATTTATCATGGTTACTACTGTTACTAGAGTCTTTAATTATAAAGGAATCATTTGAAAAGTACTCAGGCATTGCTGAGGAATTCTGTATCGCCGGCCGAGCGATAGTGAAAAAACGAAAAAACATAACAAGTACCCTACAGCCTGCAGACTATAAATTGGGTAACCGCTCCTCGCTTTAGATAGCGGATGTAGGCATTCCTAACTATGAACCTACCTTTATACGATGTCCAGGGACAGCTAGGATATAAAACTAGGACATCTGTTAGCAATGCCCTGGTTATTTTAACTTCTCACTATCCCGTGCATGTTATAGAAGATTACAATACGGCCGACGTATCTTGGCGAGTCTGAAGTTAGCTGATTAGCTGCGCAGTCTGAAGTTAGTTGTTTGGCTGCGCAATGAATCTTTTAGAAACGAAATTGTCTACTGCGCAGCTAATCAGCTAACTTCAGACTCGCCAAGATACGTCGACCGTATTGTATCTCTTCTTTTCCTTCTCTCGTGTCAGCACGAATTATACAAGAATAGCTTCCGTCGTGGTGTCGTGTGGTGGTGGTGGTCGTGGTGAAAAGATTAGTCAGACAACAAAGTCGACAGCGGGAAAGGGTAAAGATTTTCTCTGAAAGGTACGTTAGATATATAAGGAATCTGTCTTTATTTTAGTATACTAGATTACTAAATTCTTAATTGCTATACGTGGCTCAATGTGTAATGCTTTTTCACAAATAAAAATGTCCGCGAAATTATTGTAAGAGATTGTTTCAAAGTGCAATGGAGATGTCTCTTCTAATAATGTGATAACAATCAGAGCACTCGTATATATTTGAGGTCGATGCGGTGTGAGGCTCGCGCGGTAATGGTATTGATTCCGTTTATTTGTGGACCGCTGCATTCCGCCAAGCTTCCCCGTCGCTCCCCCACACCATCCAGACAATTGGCTAAATAAAGATTATGTCTGGCCGTTCTATAATGTTATTATATTCCGTGAAAACTCCGCTTAATTATTTAATGGCAAAAGTAGATATTTCCCGTTTATTATTTAGTTCTTTGTTGTGTTAAAAGAATGTCTGAAAGGCAGTTGCTAGTTTAGGAGCAGTCAGTACAAAGGCTTCTCTCTGTTTGTCTGTAGATTGTATTTTATTTTTGTACGCTATAAAAATGAATAAGTTATGAAGACGAATTCATAACCTTAATATACGAAAGTAATTTGTACCTGAGCACATTGTTTTATTAGGCCGTACCTATCTCGACGAAGGTAATTTGTCTCTAGCGATGATCCTTTCATTCAAAGAAGAGTGCGAATCATTCTTCGTAATAACACCTTCGCTCGGTTGGTGTTAAGATTTACGATTTTATTCAATCCAACGTCCCGGTAAATTACGGGGAGCTGAGATCCATTAAGTGCTTAAGTGCCTCCCGAGCACGAAATTGGGGATGATAATGGAAATGGGTTCCTTACTATGTTAATATGGGACTTTACACCGAGCGGACCAATTCTCGCGTTGTTCCAGCAATATGCAGGGGCGGGTATTGTGGTATAACCGTTTATGTTATGAATAGCCCTTGATTATGCTGACTCATTACTTGACGGTTAATGTTACTTAGGATTGTGTGAAAAGATTAGTTAGACCTTTATAAGTGGGATTGGTAGAGTACACAAGCAGTAACATGTGCTTTATTAAAGTGATTGATGGTAATTATACCTTTCTAAGTAGACTTGGTTTATAACCTTAAAATATTCATTCATTTAAGTTTCAGAAGTCGGTGCTAATCCACGTTGAACCAAATTGAAGGCACCGTCTTCTGAAATTGTTAATTTTATAATATGGTAATTATTTTATTCGTCCTTTTGACGTCGGTTTAATTTTTTGTTATTTGGGCCGATATTGTTCCGGTTTCGACACTCTTACGTTTTAAAGAAACTTTCTTAAAAGGGAAAACAATTAGAGTTTGAGGATTATTAATGCCACCCACACTCAAACCTAGTTTCAAAATTTCGAATCAAAGCGAACGAAGTGACAGAATTTACTTAAATCCACCTGTTCTCTGCAGCACAAGCTCATTTAACTAAGTGATGAGGTCGGTTTCGCTATCCGTAATTTATTTAATTTTCATATGTCCAACTTTGCGTCAGTTTACGACAAGACGGAGTTTCTTCGAGAAGGTTGCGGTCCCATTTATCACCCGCAACTTTCATAACCATTCGTCCGATTCCCTCTATAAAGCTATACATTCCTATACATTATAGTTATGGTATAATAATTTATTAGTTTCGGTTCACTAACTCGATAGAAATGGAAATAGGCGTTCTCATTCGCAACTTTGGCACAATAAAGAAGTTCCAATTCCTTCACACTGGGGCTACAAATGGGATAAGTTTAAGAAAGCAATCGGCCTTATATGGTCGTTATGGACCACTACGAAGGAGCGGGCGTGAAAACCATTGGAAAGTTTCCCTTATCGCTTCATTTGATATAATTCTTCTACAAAAGCTATTTCCGTTTTGGAAACTAGCGCTAGATAAAGTTTTTACTTAAATTATTTAGTGCTAAATAAATGTTAAGGGTGAGACGAGTCAGGGCGAGTTCGGCCCGAGGTCGCTAGAAACAAAATTAATTACGAAATAGTCGAGAAAACTTTTGGGTTGGCGTCGCGTCGTCGGAATAATTGTTGCTAATTGAGTTCCATCCACCTGGGAAAAAGGGGACAGAAGGGGATGGATTACATTCGTGACTATGAATGCGCCCCGTCCCCGCCCGCCGCAGCGCTGCACCTAACGAGTCGCCTTTTAATTACACAGTTACACATATGCTTGCGTCTCATAGGTATATCCAGGCGCTTGGCCGAGGAAGAAAAAATCTTTGGTTATAATGGCAGTATGTATGGTGTAATTAATAGTACAGTATTTATTTAAAACGGATCCATTTATAAACAACATGCCCTAATTATAAAGTGTAGACATTTTCGTTCCCTAATTTAGTGCCTTATTACGCCGTAAAAAAAAGGTGTCTAGTCTATTCCGCCAGTTTCTTGCGATGTCTTATTAAGACAACTCGACTCGTCTTTATTTCTTCGGAATGCCGAGAGCAAAATCAATGGCCAATTAAAAACAACCCTATTAAAATAATTTTCCTTAAAGGCGTCAAAGAGCAAGGTAAGCGATAACGACTCGGCAACAGTTATAATTCAATTTTTATAAAAGCCGGCGATATTAAAACATTTGGTCCCGTCCTCCGAAAATCGCATAATTATGGGGCGAACCCTCTACGTCGTAGAGTCTACGATATTTACTCGTAGCACCTCGTAGCGTCTGGGAACCGGCGATTGCGATGAATTGTCGGATTGTAGCGTTGTAGGTATCAGTCGCCTTATCTTCTACTGGGGGTATCTCGTTAGAGACCGTCGCGTCAATAGTATTAGGATTATGGTGCCGTTCGTCGCGTGATTGGTAATAAGCCAATCATTCGCCACTGATTGGCTTTGAAGATTATATGGAGTTACGGCTCTTCATGTTTATGGAAACAAAGCTGTCTCGTTACGTTTGCGGTCTGTATAGAAATGATTGCAATTGAAAATAAAAATCGAAACAAATGAGGTTTCTTAGGTTATCTTGTAAGAAGTCTGTCCAAAAGTGGATTGTGATAGGTTGACTAAGAATATGACGAGTTAGAAAGAGGCCTCCTCATTTCTATCCACCCACCTGCTTTATCGCACAGTCTCTTGTATTCAGAGACGACTGAGCGATTAAGCAGATCCTTCGTTGCTTAAACTGAAATTCTCCATAACAAGGGTGAAGAAACTCGCCGTAAACTTGTTAATTTACGTTAAAACATGCTACACTTGCGTTAAGTTATCACTTTCAGGTAGTTTGTTGGTAGTAGCTGAGGTTGTTATGAAAGTAAATAACATGTATAATTATGGATAAACTTCTTGAAGGCTTGTAAGTAATAGTGAAGTAAGTTTATAATAATAAATTTTATCTCATACGGAAGTGACGTGACCATACATAAATAAGAAATATTCAGTGCGTTATTTTACTTATTTAGATAGAAGTCTGTATGGTACGGACATGTGTTACGCCGTTCAGAAGACCACATGGTGCGAGTAGTCCTTAATCTGCCGACAGTGACGCGAAATCGCGGAAGACCCCCCTCCATCTGGCTGACAACAGTCCAGAAAGATCTAAAGGAGAGCGAAATAGACACCGCAACCGCTCTGGATCGACATAAATGGAGAAGGCAGACAAGGAGAGCCGACTCCAGATAATGAGATAAGGCAAAGGAAGAAGAAGATAGAAGTCTGTTATACAGTGTGGATTTGTGTACGAGAGAGATTTAGCACAAATTACAGAAAAACTTGACTTTGGCTTTGAATGACTCGTTGGTCTGCTGGTCGCAAGCGTTACTGCTGAGCGTGAGGTCATGGGTTCGATCTCCAGGTCGGGCAACGTGTTATTGGGTTTTTCCGTATGGAATTTCTCAGTAGCAGCCCGGAGTCTGGATTTGTACCAGGTTGATGGCAATAGGCTTAACCCCTACTACTTGGGACTTAAACATATGAAATGAGGGTGTACACACACCTCTGCCCACCCTTTTGGGGAATACAGGCGTGATGTTAAGTAAGTACTGAAAAACTAAAAACAAAGATGTAAATGTTACGTGATGCAGCCAGGCTGACTAAAATCAAAAAGGGGCGTGGTTTACGAGCAGCGAATGTAGATGATGACATATACTTTGTACTAGGTAGGTATTTACCTAAAAATAAGTCAAAACTAATGTACTTTTTTTCTTATTTTTGCGCGCAGAAATATTCTGGTAGTGCGTTATATTTTTTCATGAAAAATAGCTACAACATTAGTGTTTCTTTTTTTGACATAATTACCTGGAACGAGAATCGATTACTCGACCTCCTTCAGTGTATGCCATTCATTTGAAAAGTCACCCTGTATATCCGCAGGTAGGTGTAGATATACTTAGGTAGGGACAAGGTAGGGGCGACGAAACCTAATTAGCATCAACTTAATGAATATGTAATGCTTGTTACGTAATTCAATTATATTCGTCTTCAACGTTATTTTGAATGCAGCTTCCATTTTCCGTTACAAAATTGTTATCCGCCATTTTTTGATGATGCGCTGCAGTATATTTAAAAGTAATTCGATTCAATTATCCGTTTCGTTGGTCTCGTGGAAGTGGGCAGGACCGTGGATACGGCGCACCTGGGAATTCTAGGCTATTTCCCAAGGTTTAATATGTCTTCAAAATGGGGTATCATACATATACTTAAGTGAAATAAAATGATAATAAAACGACAACGCCTCGTCTCAACAGGAAGTGCGTACCGCCGTCTGCTATTTCAATTAACGTTGCACTATTTTTGATGGGCTGTCATAAATTAAAAGTACTTTATCATTTTTTTTTCAAACACTTTTGCAGGTAGTTTTTATCAATGTTTGCATTATTTATTGATACATTATAAAAACACTTTAATCCACATATATAATGAAATATTTATTTAAAACTACCTCTGGCCGTGTGTCGTTACAAGGGTACCAACTAAAAATCAGTGCTGAGTGTTTAACGACTAGCATATGCTGAGTTGGTGATCCTTTCGGCATGGGCATGCTCTCAGCATA
Organism: Amphipyra tragopoginis; assembly: GCA_905220435.1. NCBI lineage: Eukaryota > Metazoa > Arthropoda > Insecta > Lepidoptera > Noctuidae > Amphipyra > Amphipyra tragopoginis. The sequence goes on from HG991992.1 coordinate 12,686,303, forward strand.
ACATTTTTACTTCAACTTTTTCAGGGTTCCGTACCCAAAAGGTAAAACGGGACCCTATTACTAAGACTCCGCTCTCCGTCCGTCTGTCCGTCCATCTGTCCGTCTGTCACCAGGCTGTATTTCATGAAACGTGATAGTTAGACAGTTGACATTTTCACAGATGATGTATTTCTGTTGCCGCTATAACAACAGATACTAAAACAGAATGAAATAAATATTTGTGGGGGCTCATACAACAGATATGATTTTTTTGCCGTTTTTATAGATAATGGTACGGAACCCTTCGTGCGCGAGTCCGACTCGCACTTGGCCGGTTTTTATCTACTAAAAGCATGTGACTAAGAGAGTAATGAATAGAAATGTTGATGGATGGAGGGGAAGAGGGAGACCAAAGAAAAGATGGATGGATTGTGTGAGAGATGATATGAATGAAAAGGGAGTAAATGATAGCGGGACGGGTAATAGGGAAGAATGGAAGAAGAAAACATTTTGCGCCAACTCTAAGTACCTAACTTAGATTAAGGGCAGGTAGAAGAAAGAAGATGCTGTAATTGTGTCCTTGGCTGAATAAAAAATATTTTCGTTTTTGCTTACCTACATATATTTTTATAATGTTTTTCTCACAGAAATCTACATAAAAAACATAAACTCACGCCTGTATTCCCCGAAGGGTTGGCAGAAGTATAGTACACCCACATTTCACAGTTTATGTTTACGTCCCATGTAATAGGGGGCGAGCCTATTGCCATCGACCGGGCACAAATCCAGATTCCGGGCTGCTACTGAGAAATTCCACATGGAAAAACCCAATAACACTGCCCGACCTGGGAATCGAACCCAGGACCTAACGCTCAGCAGTCGCGCTTGCGACCGCTAGACCAACGAGGCAGTCCGTAATGGCTCATTTACACGAGGATATTTTCTCGAAGCGAGACTCGTTCTTACATTGTCTTTCTCGGCGGTGAAAACAGAGACAACATGAAACTCGCTTCGAGAAACTATCCTCGTGTAAATCAGCCTTTAGTCAGAAATCTAAATAATATTCATAAAGATTTGTACTCACAGTGAATCGTCAATCAATAAAATTAAATCCTTTATCCAAAAGGTATTCTGTTTCGGGGATGTTGCTATTCATAGCAAGATAGCAAGCTGTAATTAGTTGCTGTCTAAATGTCAGCCATTAGAATTGAGTCCTGTCTAGCGCTTAAATAGGTTGAAACGTACTGTACGTCCTGTCAAAAAAGTATCGGGAATGGATGATTTGTTTATGGTTCCAAATACAATTTCTTTTTGTTTTGTTGTTAGATTGGCACAACTGTTTTCCATTTTGGCGCGGAGTTTAAGTTGCATATTGAGACTAAATACAGTGCTGTTTTTAGTTAGATCTTATCTAGTGTGTAGGTATTGCAAATTTCATAATGGACAAAAACAACGAACAAAGAGTTTGTCTTAAATTTTGCATCGCCAATGGAATTTCGTGTTCGGAATCACTGAAAAGGTTACAGAAGGCTTATGGTGAATCGATTTTATCAAAAACATGTACTTATGAGAGATCTTATGTATTATGAGTATGTATTTACAAAAAAAAAAGTATGTAATCTTATATCCATTATCTAGTACCCATAGTACAAGCTCTGCTTAGTTTCGGACTAGATGGTGCTGTGTAAAAAATGTCCCAAATATTTATTATTTATCTCTTTGGACATCACGGCTCATCTTCCGTGCGAAAGATGTCCGGTCCTTTGGAAGGCATACACGGGGACACAGGTCCAACGCGCAGAGGCCCCTTTGAGAGCTTTAATCTAAAATGGGGTGGGGCACCAACCCGAGACTATCCACGGCTGCACTATTGGAGTACAGTCATGGACCGTCCCGGGTGGGTGCAAGACTATTGTAAAATATGATGAAAAATATCTGGTCTATGGGATGGGGTGTTAGGTGGACTAGATAACTTCTATTGCCGGAAGAAAACGGCGTCTGCCTTTCAACATTTAAAATTGAAGTGTTGGCAGACGGTGACTCGCCAGCTCACTAGCTGGGCCCCCTGAAAAGCCGCCAGTACATAGGCGAAGGGGGCAACAGACGTGTGAGCGGCTAGAGGTGTAGAGAGGTGTGGCCCCGGTTTCGCCGTCGCGGGTCTAAGAGACCCGGAGTGGGTTTTATTTATTTATTATTATCTATACTAAGCGTTCAAAAGCAGTCGAGATGTGATGGAATGCCTCGCTGCGGTAGGCCATCAACGACTTCAACTGAAGTTAACATCGCAAAAGTGAAGGAAATAGTGACTGAAAATCCCCATTCAAGTTTGAAAGAGATAGCCGCCGAACTTTCTGTGTCTCACGAGTCGATCCATACCATTTTAAATAATCACTTGGGTATGAAACATGTTGCCGCTCGGCTAGTCCCAAAAGACCTGAATTTTCTCCAAAAACTCAATCGCGTAGAGTTGCTGAGGACATGCTAGAACGAGTCAATGCCGACCCAAAATTCATGAAACGCATTGTTACTGGTGACGAGACGTGGGTTTACGAGCTTGACATGCAAACTAGTCAACATGCTTCGGAATGGCGCCTTCCATCTAAACCGAAACCGAAAAAACTACGCCAAAGTCGATCAAAAGTCAAAGTCATGTTGAATGTTTTCTTTGACTATCGCGGTGTTGTGCAGTCGGAATTCTTGCCGGAAGGTCAAACGGTAAATAAAGAATATTATTTGAGCGTTATGCGGCTTTTAAGACAGCAAATTCGACGAAAAAGGCCAGATTTGTGAAAAGAAATTTCTTGGATTTTGCATCACGATAATGCGCCTTCGCACAAGGCCATAATTGCGATCGAATTTTTGACCAAAAACTCAACAAATACCATCGAGCAACCACCTTATTCACCAGATATGGCTCCAGCCGACTTCTTTCTTTTTCCTAAACCCAAATTACCACTTCGTGGCACCAGTTTTCATTCGGTAGAAGACATAAAGGAGAATTCGCGGCGAGAACTGAACTCAATTCCGGAAAAAGCATTTAAAAAAGTTTTGATGATTGGATTATTCGTTGGCGTAAGTGTATCGTTTCTGAAGGAGCATACTTTGAAGGTGATAAAGTTTTGGATGAATAACTAACATTTTGTGTATTATTGATCTTTTCCCGGTACTTTCTTGACAGAGTAGTATATTACTGTGAACTTCGCCAGTTTCTGTGTCAGTAGGTCATCATCTGCCTAACCTTTTCCCAACTATGTTGGGGTCGGCTTCCAGTCGAACCGGATGCAGCTGAATATCAGTATTTTACATGGAGCGACTGCCTATCAGACCTCCACAACCCAGTAACTGGGTAATACGATACTCTTGGCAAGACTGGTTGTCAGACTTTCTGGCTTCTGACCAACAGTAACGACTGTCAAAGATCTACAAATGACAGCCGGGACCAACGGCTTTACGTGCTTTCCGAGTCACCCATCCCACCCATCCACAGACCAACCTCGGCAAGCGTGGCTTAACCCGGAAGATCGGTCTATGCGGCTGTAATTATTTAGCCACGAGCTCCTCCTTCTCCGTCTGTGTCAGTAGGTATGAGAGAATAAAGCAGAGTAGATACCCATGGACTGCCGCTAATTCTGATTTACGCCAATGACATATGAATGAATTGCCACGGGATTGTTCTAACATGGGAGTTAGTACACACGCTCATGGATTGGAGAGGACGGCCAGGCTTAGCAGTGGGACAGTAATCGGCTGATTATGCTTTAACCAGCCGATTATTGTACGACTGCCTCTACTCATAGTGAGAAGGGTTTAGCGATTAATCCACCACGCCGGCCTGCCTCATGATTCAGAATGATTCAATTAGTCACTTGTCGAACGACTCGGTATCTAGGCTATCTCTTTTTCTTTTTTCACGAGAATCGTAGATGGGATGAGATAATAAACTGAATCGGTCGAAAACTGCCTATCAAAAAGGTACTGAATCGGGGAGGCCGGTTCAAGTTGGCAGAATACACACCCGAAAACCTCTTTCTTAAGCCGTCTCAGTTGTGCACGTTTCCTCACGATGTTTTTCTTCTGATGATACGTCCTATACTAAGATTCTCCGTGCTGGGGTCTATTTATGGCCAAGAAGATTGGGTGTGTTAGCAATATTGTGACCCGATTGTAGTAGTTAAAAATTGAAGCTTAAAACATTCTATTATTTCTCTTCATTAATTAATTGGCGTTAAAATGACATCGGCAAATAGGCATCGCATTTCATAATAGACATTTTGGGTCAAACCAATCCCATTTAAAAATAATACAGCTAAAACAAACAATGTCACCTGAGATTTGCATTAAAAGCTCTCCATCGGACGAACGAAACTGGGGCGCTCGTGCAGATTGAGTGCATTTCGGCGTTAAGCTTTTAATATAACGCTGTATCCACATTTCAGTTTAAAATATACTTTTCTTTTAATTTTGACCTAGAAAGCCGCGCCGTGGTTCCCGAAAAAATAAACCGGTTGGTTTTCCAGTACCATATCGTTTGTTTAAAATAGTGAATAGTTGAGTCTGCCACATAATACACGCATATCAATTTCATCATCATATCAACCTGAAAACGATCACTGCTTTAGTAAAATCATGGATACACTAATGAATGCCAGAAGGAGCAGTAGGTATAAACTTTATAACAGATCCCACAAAACATTACCTTACTGTAGAAAAAGCTTGGCTCTAAAATTCTATTATACACGCTTACATTAACGTAAGCGTGTATAATAAGCCAATGCTCGCCGTTTACCAAATGCGAAATGTTAAAGTTTTTATTTGTATGTAATTGAGACAGTTTTCTGCACATCTTGACTTTGAAGAAAGAAAAAATCATTGACATAGAAACATATGGACCTGGGGTCAGCGCTCAAAGACTTCTGAACCGAATGTTGACTGAAACGCGAAATTGAAGACTAATTTACGTCAATGGGTGCAGTCGAATCTAAATTAGGCATTATGATTACGACATAGGATTTAAATTAGTTTGTTGGTATTTCTAAGTTTATATGGCAGTGTGTTTTGGCGCGCGCTCTAATAGTAGTAGGTTTAGTAAAATCCTTAATGCTGAGGGTCGTGACATCCCCCAGGGATCACTTTCTCATGGATGGTTTTTCGCGATCTATTTTGATCACCTGCGATTTGAACAGCGTCGTGAACTGTAATGGAAAGTTATGTGCGGATCTGGGCCTCAAAACAAAATTCCTTTTCCTTAGACATTAGCGCCTGCGGAAAGATCAAATTGCATGAAAATGACTTTTACTTACGCTCGAGCAAATGTTGTTTCTATACAATTTGATTTTGTCTCAGGGGGCTGGCCACACCAACGTGTTAGAGTGCGGCCTCGTTCTCTTCTCTTTTCTTTGCTTCTTTGTCAGTGACTATGAGTTTTTCTAGGTCATCACCTGTCTTTCTAGCAGCTGCAACTATATTTTTACTGAGTGAGTATTACCAGTCTTCTTCATCTCTTGTGTCAGTGCGAGCTGTAGGAGAATAGCGCATGCCGTGGTGAAAAGATTAGCTAGTCAGCAAGGTTGGTACCGGGGCTGGCTGCCCAGAGTGAGCCGAAACTACTTAAGTATCGTCACTCGTGGAGGATTATGCATATGTAGTTTAGTATTTAACACATTACAACTATCCTATACAACGTGTTACATAATTCCCCTCAAAAAAGAAAATGTCATAAAATAAAATCATCACTGAAAAGCAATCCTGAAAACATAAAACTAAAGAGTAGATTACCCAGAAAGTTATTTACATTCTTAGCTAATTTCCTCAAAGAGGTAAATGACAACAACCATAAAGACTACTTGACTAATATTTTCTTTTTTAAGAGGAATTATATTATATTGTTAGGTATTATTTTTTACTTTTTTTCTAATCTTTGCTCCTGACTAGGATTTCTCCTGTATCGTGGGTGCGTTTACAGACACAAATCTCACATACAAAACGACCAGACCCGAAACAACTATCTGTAGGCAATACAAATTTTCGTTCCGTGCGGGAATCGAACCCACGACCCGTAGCGCAGAAGCCAATCGCTCAGCCACTGCACCAAACGTGTCGTCTGCATTATGCATTCATCTGCATTCGTGATAATGTAAAACCCTTCAAAGATCGATATAATTATTTCAGGAGTGAGTTCACCACAATAAGGCTAAGCGTATGCTGAGACGCAGGTGACGCAGGTGCACGCAGCGCAGCGCAGAGCAGATTTTGTAATGTATGAACGTACTAAGAGCTGCGTACACTGCGGCGCAGACACGTGCGACGCAGACATGCGTCTGCCCTGCTCTGCGCCTCGTTGTAGTGCCGGCACAGATTTCTGCGCGACGCGTGTGTCAGAGTATGTAGAATCGTAATAATTAAAAGCTTTTTATATTATATTACGTATATTGTATTTCTTGTTTATTTTCACTTTTAAAGCATTTCTAAACGAAGAGATAACCATGAGTCATGATTCCCGAACGAAAGTTATGATCTGTGGCAATGTTTATTCAATACTAAATACTATTTATTTCAAATATTAAAAAGTAACAATGTCAATATCATTAATGATGTTTAGAATGATCCTTATATTTTATTTTATTATTTCAACTTACTAATTGGTCATTATTCCATAGATGTATAATTAAAACAAGCTCAGTTGATGTTATGTTTTATGGAATGTTATTTAAAGGTTACAATCTAATGCTTATAAAAATAACGTAATTATCTGACTATGTTTCAAAACAGTTCTGCTAAATTAGATCTTATTATTATTACCAATGTTTAAAGTTATTTAGTTAAAATGTATGACAATCTCTGATTGGTTGAAAATGGCGCCTTATGATTACTTTTGTGCTATTGTTTGATAAAGTTATAAAAAGGGAGGTAATTCTCAAAATAGGTTTACATTAGTCTTGGAACGATTACAGGAAGATACTAAGTTAAGTACTTTGATTGTTATTTTACACTGTTACTATGCTAGTCTGATTATAAATATGTCTATGCTAATTTGATTGTAAATAATTATATATTATTTGCTATGTGTGTTTATGTATATTATTTAGCTTGACATTGCTATGGTCTGACCTATATTATTTTATTATCTGACTAGCTTGTCCTTATTATTTTCTATTCTTGTGAGTAATTATATTGTGTATAACATGTAACTAACAACTAACCCAGATACAAGTACTCTCAGTGGTGGAGAGTCTATGTTGGTTTCATTTACCATACCCGCTGTGCCCCTGATAGGTAGATATTGGTCTTAACTGTAATGCTATGCTCACTATATCCATTTCTATAATCATGTCTACCGACATTATTGCTATTCCTAATATCTAGTACATTGATATTGCTAAATTATTGTTCAAGTGAAATAAGTAATAATTAGTATACTTTAGTCAAAGATATTTGTAGTTTTCATAATAAACTATTCATGGTAAATAATTCTGGTTTATAAATGTAGTCTATCTTTCTCTCATTACATTAATATACACCTACAGCTATATTTATATGATTATATGTCTATATAATCTAACACGTGCATGTCGACATGTGTTTTTTACCGCTAATTCGAATTTTATTGCAATTACAGACCATTTAATTGAATTAATGCGTTGTGAACCTTGTTTATATGATACTAATCATCCAGACTATTAAAAAAAAAACGTTTGTCAACTCGAATACGTCTATTCTTTGTACTAGTTAAAATTCGAATTAGTCTTCGACCTGCGTCGCAGCATGCTATGTCTCCCTCGCCTGCCCTGCGCGGCAAAATCTGTACTGTGCTGCGCTGCGTCACCTGCGTCTCAGCATACGCTTACCCTAATGCAGTGGCTGCGGGTGGGGATTGACTCCACGACAACTCTGTCTTCATGTCCCAGAAGAAATATAAAATACCTAGAATATAAAAGAGAATTAAAAACACAGTAAAACTAGTAAAAGTTCCTTATTTTATAATGTTAAAATTAACACAATGCTAGCGTTAATATTAATTTCTTGACAAAGTAATCAAAGTGAATAAAACAGTATTTGTTTAGAACTAAACTGGAATAATAAGTATTTGATTGTAAAAGTTTCAACGTCATTATTTTATGCTAACTACAAAGTAGACTTTAATAAAGGCACATTTGAAATGAACGGTGGATACTTTTCTTCGTATTTTGGCAACGTGATGGGAAATAAATGTGTTAACGTAAGTATTATTCCAGTAATAATCGTAATAATAAAGACGTATCCATATACTTTGGTATTCTAGAAATGTTTTTTGTGATTTACCTAAAATACCACTTCCAAACAAGTTTTTGGCAAGCAAAAACGTATACTTATTACCTACTTATAAAAATGTGTAACATAAAGAATTTGCTAGTGTTAGCATACTTTATTAATGAACCACAGAATATTATATCACGTAGGACACCTTTGTAAAAGTACGCAGTCGCTTCTATTCCTCTCTTTTTCTCAAAACGGAGCAGCATACAATGGTAATTGCATACAGTCCTCTCCAAATTCTATTGCCGCTCTGCACATATAAGCTTCATTAGAGTGTTCATTACATATGAACGAATATTCTACTATTAGACTGAGCGGGGAGCTTGCAGTAGTAAATTTGTCTAAGCCATATCGATCGGCTCCCGCTCTATTCGCGTCCACTAACTACGTAGGTACCTAGCTGAATTTATTCCACTTTACTATATTAAGTTCGTATTTTCATTATTTGGCCTAGTTCCTTCTCGTTACAGTGATTTCGCTTAAATGACAGCAGAATAGGAGGAACATCACAATTATGTCAGTTATCCGTACGAGGTCGTGTAGTTTCTAGCTCAGATTATTCTAAATGGACGAGGAGAATTTACCGGTACACAGATTATGAAATACCGTAATAACCTGATTACGTTTAGTTTCGTATGCCAAGAATCTCGACATTGGATGCAAGAACTGACAATGCTCTTGGTAATGTGGGCACAATAAGTTCCTTAAGGAAATACGTTCCCAGCGGTCCCTGGTACACGAGGTATTGCAATGGTAAGAAGGACTTATTAGTCATTACTAGTCCATACAATACGGCCGACGTATCTTGGCGAGTTTGAAGTTAGTTGTTTGGCTGCGCTATGAATCTTTTAGAAACGAAATTGTCTACTGCGCAGATGATCAGCTAACTTCAGATATAGATAAGACACGTCGGCCGTATTGTACTATAGCATAAGTTGGTAGGCGACCACTAATCACTACCTAGCACGTAGTGGTAGTGGATCATGGTAACGAACTGGTAGAATCTAGCCACGAACAACGTTTTGCAGTGTTAACTTAGTGTCGTCAATAGTGTGATGATTTTAGTCCAAAAGTTAATACTGTCACAGACCATCGTCCCAACTGCACTAAATTAAATAAGAAAGAAAAAAAGCTGACGACGCATATTAGTTTTTTTAGCTAAATCCGAGTTAAAAAATGACGGACCCTGTTTATGTTTCTCTTTCACCCCAAATTGTATCGACAACAATTTTCCCGGGAAGTTTCGAAACTCAACCGCGCGAAATGGGCGGGTATGGTGGTGGGTGATGGGCTATTGACTTTCCTCGTTATCGCTACACGTGGCTTCAAGCTGCTCTAATAAACTCCGTGAGGGATCTCCCATACTTCCCTACACTCACCGTGATAAGGAAAAAGCTGGAGGGGTTCATACGTATTTACGTCAAGTATTATAAGGTGAAAAGAATAGTGGTAGCGATTAATTTATCATTTTGTAAACTCTAAATAGTATAAATTTCGAATTTGCTTTTCACGTTTGTCTATTTGTCCGCCTACTTCTTCTAAACTATTCAATGGATTTTGATGCGGTTTTCATTTTAATTGAAGTAATTTCTTCCGAAAGGTTTTAAGCTATAAAACGTCCCCAACGACACCGGGGCGGGTCGCTAGTAATAGATAAACAATAAAACTTACTGAAAATTTGTTAATTGTATGTAGTGCTGTCTAGTTACTTCGTTAAGTACCTAAGTTATAAGCATAACGAAGAAGGTATACATCAAACTTTTAAGGCTAGATCTTGCGGCCATGTATACCGAGAGCACAATTATTTGAAAAAGTATTTTATAGTCAAGCGAAACGCTGTCTAGTTTTGAAATTACAAAAATAACGAACCTAGCTTTATCATGTTCTGAACATAAAACATAATACAAAACTTTTATATTTGACGGAAATAACCTGCCAAGGACGCATGATTACGATAGTTCAATAAAATATACAGGGGCACTAAAAGGTGTGCTTTCAAAGTATTATAAAACGCAACACTATGAAAAGAGCTGGCTCATGCGAAACTGTAACATAGTGCCTACATTTCGTGTTCGTTCGTGATGCAAACACATAAAAGTTGTGTGTGGCAGCTGTGAGAGGTAATGGTCCCGAAATAATTTTCTTCGCTGAATACTGAATGCTATCGAAGTTTAAGCGGCCCGGCGTTAAATGTTCCGTTATCCGTTGAAAACGTCCAAGAACTTATGTAAAACACTACAATTTTGTAGCCTTTTATCCGCATATATTTTTACCTTTACTATATTTTAGCACGGGTGAAGTGGCTGAGTGCTTATTAATATTTTCGGCCTTATATGACGTACAACACATAACAGGTGACAGAGCGTCCAGACAGGGTACTTTCTATAACGAAAATATAAACTCTACTTCGTGGACGAGACACATCACATTCATAATTTAGCTGACCGACTGACGTCACGTATTTTTAGTTGGCGACGTTTTAGTGCAGGATGAAGTCTGTTAAAAAAGTTACTGCAGTAAAAAGAAACTATTATCATTTTATCAACTAACCATGATAAAGGGTAAGAAAATGTTAAAGTACGGGTGTTCAGTTTCTCTGTAAGAACATTATGCTAACATTTATTTCTCGTGAAACTTGAACGTTCTTAGTATGTCTAAATAATTTTACTTTGCTGTTTCCTGACTACATTTTGGAGCTAAATATTTTCAGCACAGGCGAGTGCAAATTGTTTTCGCATATTTTATTTCTTTCTCAAACAAAAAGGCGTTTTAACACGGCAAATACAGAAACACCAACGAAACTTTTAATGTTAAAAGATTTTATTTTTACTGGCGTATTCGCGGCTATGGCGGCGGGGGTGCAATTAAAGATTATACCCTAGTATTTGCATAATATTGGGGCGTGTATAAAGTACGGCAAGGAAAAATATGAAATGAGGCAAAACAATGGCCGGCTATTCACAAGATTACTAAGGATTTATAATGAATCGCTGAATTACCGGAACAAAGGTTCGGGGTAAAGATGTTTTTTTTAGCAACTTTTTCAGATTTCATACCTAAAATAATTATGTTCATTAAATTCAGTTTTAATCAAATATTAAACAAATCTTACTATTTGCTTTGATAGCAAAAAGGATACAATTCCCAAGGGCGATTTTATTTTGGGTGTATGTTGGTTTCTGCTTAACGAAAAAGTTCTGTTGAAATTTTGATTTTCTTATAAATAGAAAGCTATGGCCAAAAAATGTGTTTCCTAAAAAAATAAATCTTTCTTGTAGTTATGGTAGGCATACAAATATCATGTTTTTTAGGCCCTGCGCAGACGACAGACTATCCGTGACGCACTTTTTAGTCTGTGAAAATAGAACCTATGCAATTATATGCAGTAACGCACACGACGCGCAAAAAGTCCGGCGCACAAAAAATCCGTGTAATTCGGGCAGACCGCACCGCGCCGCGGCGCGCCGCTCCGCACAAAAAGTGTGTGAAAAAAATTGAACGTTTGCTTCAACGCGCGCTAACGCAGACGGCGCACACTTTAGTCGGCAATCTGCATTTGCTAGGGGTGGACGTAACGCACGCGATCTATTATCATGGCTCCAGAGGTCGATGTAACTATGTTAATTCAATAAATACAAAACAGACCAGCAATTTATGATACTTCTAAGGCAGAAGGCACCTCCTCATTGTTGTTTCTGAATGAGTCAAAGCAGGTCTCAAAATAAATAGCAACTCATCAAATGTAGTAACAGACATTTTATAAAATTTGAAAAAAATTGCCGGATGTTGTTTCAGAATTGAATGTTTAGTATGGAACTGTCCCTTCAGTAATCTTTCCGAAAGTATAGGATGTACCCAAAATTCTCTATTTCTTCTTCTTTTTCTGTACTTCATGTACAAAATAATACTTCGCGACCTCTGCACGATTTCCAAAGCGTCTACGTCCCTACAGCTCTGCCGACAAAATGATCGAAGATGTGCGTCGTGTGCGTTGAGTCTGTGAAAAATCCGCGACTGACGTTTTGCGCGCCATGCAGACTTTTTGTGCGCCGCAGACTCGATCGCACAAAAAGTGTGCCGTCTGCGCAGGGCCTTATAGTGTTTGCGTACAGAGTTAGATAACCATTGACTTGTTATTATTTTGAAAATCATTTGCGACATAAAATATATAGGATCCAGAAAAACATGAAACTCTTTTAGTTTGTATTGGTAGGTAGTTTTAGTCTAGGATATAATTTTTCTTTGTTTTTACTTTAGATTTATATTGTATATTTTAGTAACGTAGGTTATATAAAAATTGTTTATAAATAAACTAGCTTTTGCCCGCAGCTTCGCTTGCGTGAAAATTTGAACCCGTTAAGTGACGACTTTCCATACAAACTTTCATCCCCTATTTAACTCCCTTAGCGGTTGAATTTCGAAAAATCCTTCCTTATTCCTTGTCTACATTATAAAGCAAACCTCTGTGCAAAATTTCAGTTTTCTAGGTCCAAGGGTTTGGGCTTGGCGTTGATGAGTCAGTCAGTCAGTCAGGACTTTTCTTTTTATTTTATATAGAAGATAGATAGATAAGATGGATATTCAGAAAATAAAATCCAGTATGTAGGTATAAGCTTTGATATACCTACCTGTAATTACATACTCAGGCAGGTAACTCACATAATTCACTTTATAACCACATCAGTCCACATCAAGCAGTAAACCCAGAGGTAAAAAGGTCTCGCCCATAATTTGGCAAAAATACTTAGGAGCACTTGAAAATGTTGGACGGCTGTCTCGAGCACGCGTACTAAAAGTTTCTAAGAGAAGTCGTCCCAACGAGAAATCTCCTCGGAAGCCGGGGAAGTCGGGTAGATTTATGATGCCAGTTACCGTGACGCAGGTATTTTTACTGAATAAAACTGACCAATGCGTTCACACATTTTTTCTAAAGGCATTTTATTTCCTATGTTGTGTGTGTTCGAACTTCGAACAACATTGACACTTCTCAGTCGATTCGCACTTATGTCGAAACTTGTTTTGTATATTAAACAACTTTGTAGAGAGTCTGACAGTTTGTTTGATTTATTTATTGGTGACTATTAATAAAGTGATGGAGAAGTTTGATGTCTTTTGTTTAACTGTATTATAGTTAACATGGAATATGGAAAAATGAAAATCTAGCTCTATAAACATACACGTATAAGGCATAACATCACGCCTGTATTCCCCGAAGGGTACGGCAGCGGTGTATATTGCACCTTCATTTCGATGCTATGTTTAAGTACTATGTAGGAGGCGAGCCTATTGCCATCAACTGGGCACAAATCCAGATTCCAGGCTACTACTGAGAAATTCCACACGGAAAAACCTAATAATGATGACGACACGTTTGGTGCAGTGGCTAAGCAATTGGCTTCTGCGCCACGGGTCGTGGGCTCGATTTCCACACGGAACAAAAATTTGTAAGGCCTACAGATGGTTGTTTCGGGTCTGGGCGTTTATGTTTATGAGATTTGTGTCTGTAAACGCATCCACGATACAAGAGAAATCTTAGTATGGGGCAAAGATTAAAAAAAAATACTTTGCCTGACCTGGGGATCGAACCCAAGACTTCACGCTCAGCAGTCGCGCTTGCGACCACTAAACCAATTAGGCAGTTATATACATAAATATATAATCTGTATAAACAAAGGTATCTGGCCCTTTAGTTGTGATCCTTAGGGAAGAACCTATTCTAAGCCCAATAGATGGGGTGGCGACCCCAACTTTTCTCGTAGACGTCGGAAGAGGCACTTAAGAGATTATCATAGACAAGGGCCAAGGTAGTCGCAACCCCTCACACCGATAACAACATTCTGAAAATTGGTCAGAAAATCAGAACCTTGTGTGAAGAAACATAAAGAAATGGTTACAAAAAATACTTTAAAAGAAAGAGATACATATAGGATCCATTTAAGAGTTCAAGTATCTATCTCCAAAGGTCTTCATCTGATCTTCACCAAATTTTAATTGGCGACGATGCTGCTGAACAAACATACATGATAAAAAACGGCCAAGTGCGAGTCGGACTCCCGCACGAAGGGTTCCGTACCAATCTATAAAACGGCAAAAAATCATGTCTGTTGTATGGGAGGCTCCTTAAATATTTATCTTATTCTGTTTTTTAGTATTTGTTGTTATAGCAGCAACAGAAATACATCATCTGTGAAAATTTCAAATGTCTAACTATCACGGTTCATGAGATACAGCCTGGTGACAGACGGATGGACAGCGGAATCTTAGTAATAGGGTCCCGTTTTAATCTTTGGGTATGGAACCCTAAAAAATACACGTCGAATTAGAACTTCTTCTTTTTTGAAGTCGGTTATAAATTAGAAAGTGTGCGATACTAGTGCCTCTATCTAAATTATGTTTAGACCGTGAATAAGTAACAATAAAGAACACAATCTAGTTGCTGTAAACACTCGCTTCCTAGCCCTCAATCCTATATGGTGGGGACAGCTTTTCTTATCTTATTCATCCACTTTCCTCTATCGTCGACATTCGTACCGGAAATGTTCTATGTCACTATATCTCTGTGCTTTACATCTATCCAATGAAAGGTTCTTAAAACAATTTTGTTTTTCGTAGTAAGGTCAGGTGGGGTAAGAGGGACGCCAGGTGAAGAGGAACAGTAACTCATAAATAGAAAACTATAAAGCCTAGCTCTATGGTTACTCTGTCGATAAAACAGTATTAGGTATAGTTTCAATATTTTATGGATAGAAGGCACTACAACACAATAAGTACGTGAGTAAAACAGAAAGAAAAAATCTGTTGACAAACTATAAAAATGTGACCTAGCGGTGTTTTTTGTGGGCGATTTTTTAAGGGATAAAAACATCTGTGATAGCCGCAATTTTGTTGGTAAGTGTAATTCTAATGTTAAATCTTTATTTTCCGCATGATAAGTTGTTTGTAGAATGTGTTTTTAGTGCTTTTTCGATGTCATCAAAAACATAAGCTACAAAATACCAAGCCAGGAAAGAGGAACTACCATACCAGGTTAAGAGAAACATTATGTTCCTCTTTCCCGGTTTTAGGGGTAACAAACATTTTGCAAGTTGAAAATCACCTATCTAGATTAGGTAGGTAGAAATACATGGTTTAACTCATCTTGGCGCGCGGAGCTATTTGTGCATGCGCTTATAATTATTATACAGCTTTAATTTGTGTGGTAGTGACTCGGGCCAATTGACAGTCATTCATCGTACCCATACAAGGCACTATGTGTGCGCGCCAAAATGTGTTGATATCTCTATACAACAGGCTTGTTAGTTGTTCCTGTAATTTATTTTTACCGTATTGGAGGTACATATATGTATTTATTTGTTACAGAAAAAGTAAAATGCCTCGAAATTATATAAGAAAAACGGAACGGAGCTTTTACCCGAAAGAAAAATTGTTAGAAGCAGTGGCGGCTGTTAAAAGTGGTGCACTGTCGGGTTATGCAGCCTCAAAACATTATGGAATACCATACCATACCATTATTTTGGTCATTATGTATAAACGCAGTGCAGTATATTCGTTCATGCATAACGATCAGAGTGAAAAAATGACAGAAAAGTGTTTTAAGTTTTTTGTACGTTTGTTAAGTAAAACAAAGATTTTTACAATTATTTGTGTTTGTTTTTATTCAGTTGAGTTACTCACGGTTGGAAAACCGATTTAGATACATTTATAATAAATAAACACCACACTCACTTAGTGACATTCATCGTTTATTTTCCTTAATATTTTTATTAAAAACCAAATTACAGTATAATGTTTTTAACATTCGTAGTTTACAACCCCTGACCTTACTAATATGTTCCTCTTACCCCATTTTTTTTTTATTGTTCGGTATTGCTAAATTAAACCATATTTTAACTATGGTATGGTTTCATTTCCATTACGTCGAAAGGCAGTTCTCAAATTTTTAGAGATACATATAAAAATACGTGTTTTTACTTGTACGAATCGAAGCGTTTCTCTTACCCCAAATTTCGGGAAAGAGAAACACTTAGAAGACCTGGCTTTGTAGTCAGATTGTTCCGTTATTACTGGAAGAATCAATTTCTGTGTTAAAATAACAGTTAGCATGGTTCGTTAGCGAAACTTTGTTTGTATTGCTATTAGAATACGTACATATTTTTAATAGCTAGAGGTCGTAATGTTCAAAAACCAGTAAACTATGTTCCTCTTACCCCACCTGACCTTATAAAAAAAACTTAATAGGTATGTTTGCGACTGACTTTTTTAAGAAAATCTATCTATGTATACAACGTTATTTTTAGTATATACAAAAACCGAGACACCCCAACAAGATTTTCATCAGAACTGCCTGAATATGTGTTTTTTTTAATACATCTCCAATTTACACCGTAGTTTATGTCGCGTTAAGTTCCCTAGTAAAGTGTGAAATGCCTGAGATGTGCTATGCAGGGGTTGTCTAATACACGGAAACTGATCGAACGGACCATTTCAAGCCTCAAGGTATCTATTCCCGTCAACTGTTATGGGTAGAAACCTACTGAAACAAAATTGAAATTGATGAAAAAAAAATGTGATGTAAAAATGTCAATCGATTCTCCTAGTGATTCTGAACAAACTAGTTTCAGGGTTAGTATATTATACTAAAACTAAGCTTGTATAAAAATGAATCTCTATTTCCCTTGGTCAATGGCATCACGCGTGAGCGGCTGAACCGATTTCGCTATTTTTTTTTGTTGTGTTCGTAATTGGCAGCAGAAGTTTTATAAAAAGAAAATTTTGATATTTAAAAAAAAAAAACGAAATTATCTCAGTATGTCCATATTCTTCATTTGTTTACCGCATTCATGAAAATGGTTTTAACTTTTTGTTACTATTTTGATTTTGTTTATGAAGGTAGGTAGTAGGTAGGTAGTAAGTAGGAAAAAGTGCATTGCAACGCATGCCGGGGTACAGCTAGTAAGAAGATAAAAATCGCTTGGATACATTTTAAACAAAGAATTCAAATAGAATCAGGATTTAGGCTGCTCGGAACAGTGAAAGTCTACTATAGACTAAGCTAAGGACTTAATTACTTAAGGTATTTCAGTAAGCCTATTGGGGTCTAATCTATTTTACTCGTAGGAGAAAGGAATGTTTGCCCACAGCCGGCAATTTAGACTTAAATTAGGAAGTTTAACGTTTATATTATTTGCTAAGGAATCTTTAAAATTCCATCTTTTCTTTCCTCGTTTTTAAACCAATTTTCTTTTACCGAGTCAGCAAAAGTAATTGAAAAATCTAGATGAAACCGCAAGGTTTTTACGCTACACAACTTTTAACGTTTTTGTTTTTATTTTCCTTCTTTTTTTCATGGTACCGGATTTTATTTATTTATGCTAAGATACGATAAGCAGTGATAGCCTAGCTGTTGAACGATTGCCTTGAATGCAGGTGGGGTTCGAGTTCGAACCCGGCCCGAACCTCTAACTTTTCTAATTCATATGCGGATCAGTATTTGATTATTACTTGCGTTAACGGTGAAGAAAAACATCGTGAGGAAAACTGCACACCTGAGAGGGCTCCATAAAGTTCTCGATGGTGGATGTAGTTCGCCAACCCGCACTAGGCCAGCGTGTTGGACTAAGGCCTGAAACCTTTTCGTTATGAGAAGAGGCCCGTGCCCAGCGCTGGGACAGTAATGGGCTGATTATGTTTTGCTAAGATACCTCATACAGTTAAATTGACTTGTCAGCAATCGCTAGGTAGGTAGAGATCTATACAGGTTATACACATACACAGAGATATATACAGGTTGAAATTTGTGAAAAAAAAACAGATTTTCCCTACATTTATGTTCGCATATCTCGTCGAAATGTGGGAAAGCAGTTTTTTTTTGCGATTTCCGGTTTGGTCCCATAGTAAAAGTTGTTCATAGTGATGAGTACAATTTCCCATTTCGGTTTGTCGAGTGTTTAAAATTTCAACCTATAGAATATAATTATGGTTACTAATTCGTCTAATTCATCGCCATTTGACCGTCGGATTTTGATAGCACAATATTAATAACGAAACATGATCAAGCAATGTTTTTTTAACATCTAACTTTATTTTTGCTTGTCTTAAAAAAGTTCACTGCCCAAAGCCGCTGTTGAGATTGAAAAATTCGATCAAAAACTGTGCTGCTGCTGAAACAGGAAATGCCATAGTCAATTTAACCAAGCAGAAAAAAAATTTTTTGTTACCAAGCATTTGAATTTTTGACGATATTTTTATTTACTATAAAAATAAGCCTTCAGGGCTTCGTATAAACAAATCTGTTTTAAATAAGCTATTCCGATGAATCCGTGAATTTTAATCAAATGTTATGGTTAGTTAAGTATAGACTTCTCTGACAACGACGACACGTTTGGTGCAGGGGCTGAGCGATTGGCTTCTGCGTTACGGGACGCTGGTTCGATTCCCGCACGGAACAAAAATTTGTATGGCCTACAGATAGTTGTTTCGGGTCTGGGCGTTTGTGTGTGAGATTTGTGTTTGTAAACGCACCCACTATACAAGAAAAATCTTAGTGTGGGACCACGTTATTAAAAACAAATAAAATACCTAAAAAAGAGTTCATAACATCAAAAAGTGGCAAATAAATAGCCTTTTTGTTAGAATCGACGGTTCACAATTTTAAAAACTAATACTTATGTATTGTTGATATGACATCTTGAACCTTATTGCGCACAGTGTGTTGTGGAATCGAATTTGAAATCTGATCGACATTTCGAGTCCGCGGCTGTACATAGGGCTTGTTACTCTAGAGATTTTTCGACTTGTGAACGTCCGCAAATAAAGAAGATCTCGAAAATTAAGCTTTATTCAACAAACTATATCCTAACTTTTCTTCTCCAATTAGGGATCGGAATCGATGGTTAAAATTTTGCGGGTACCTCGGGCCCACGGTGTATATTTTTACTTTTACAAGTAAGGCTAATATGCAGATTCTAATCAAAACGATTAGAGCAAAGCGCAATTAAAATGGCTGCCTTTCTAACTTTGTTTATCCTTCATTCGTGTGTAAAAGACACAACAATATAATCGTTCAGGGGTGATTCTATCATTACAGTTTTAGCTAATATCGGTATGTCAGGATTGCGAGCAAGGTAAACACAGTAAATAAAACCAACATAGACTCTCCACCACTGAGAGTACTTGTATTTGGGTTAATATTAGTAACATTAACTAGATCACAGTATATTACTTTACACAATTATTACAAGATCATAAAATAAGGACAAGCTAATCAGATATAAAAGGTCAGACTTCTTCAGCTGTTCAACACGGAATGCTCCCGCTTCGTCGAATGACCGCCGCCTTTATAACCTCGGGTGGGTCGATCCATATCGACGACTACCTTCTCTTGTCAACATTGCCCAGTGCTACCCGCTACCGATAACACGGCCCTCCTGCAAAACACACGTCCTCGTGTGTTGGTGGTTGGTGGTCGACGCACCATCAACCCCATCGTCAAGATTGTACATCAAGGCCTGACTTCAGTGACACCTCTGGACCTTAAACAGAAACAAATAATACAGTACACATCTCGGCCACACCTGATCTTTGACCTCGTCATTTTACTCATGTTCATGTCTATGACCAAAGTAATACGAAGAGCATCCAAAGAATGTTTGAATCGATTAGAGCTTGTTATCCCATCGACGGCCAACAAGCTCATCACCCGTGGCTTGAACTAGTTGATATTCATTCAGTATCAACCTAGTTCTATATTCGTTCATAACTTCTCGTATCAAAATCTTACAAACATCCACACATTAGATTTCCAACATTTTCACAATAAAATACTATCTCAGATGCCTATTAGACAGTTCTACTTTGGTTAAACATCAAATTATAGTTATTCAATAAATCATAATAGGTACATAAACACACAATCTCATCATACACAAATTCATAAAATCATTTAAATACATTTACAATATTTTTCAGGGCTAAATAATTATATCATTATAGTTTTCACAAATTCATAATACATAAACACTTAAAATATTTCTTGGTAAAAATCTCATAATTATTCACAAAATCATAACATAATATCTCAATAATTTACAAACTCATAGTACATTTAACATTTAAAATATTTTTGATTATATATCTCAATTATTCACAATTCATTGTACCAGCATATAAACACTTCAAACTCATAGTACGTTAAACACTTAAAATATTTCAAGATTAAATATCTCATTATTCACAAACTCATAGTACATATCAACCCTTAAAATAATTCACGATTCAATATCTCATTATTATTCACAAAATCCTACATTCTTAACTATCTCAATTCTTCACAAAATCATAAAACAAACATCCTAAATGTTTCATGGTTAAATATCTTATAATCATTATTCACAGTATCATAGTACCTACATAATTATAAACACTTAAAATATTATCTCAATTATTCCCAAAATCATATTACAAAACTGACATGATGTTGTAAACATAACATTTCTATATTGCGCTAACAGTACAACCTTTTTACAACAATACAATACTTATTAAACACGTCTTTAACGAAAATAAGTCAAATTATTTCTTATTTAAAAATAAATTTGACAAATTAATCATTAACGGAAGTCATCATAGTAATTATCATCAATAATAAATACAATTTCCTGTTTTCGTCTACAAAAAATACATTTTAAACCATAAGTAATAATAACAAACTACTTTTTAAATTCAATAAACTATTTTGTACCATTCTACAACAAGAATTATAACAAAACCAATAAAAACAAATATCAATATTTTCAAAACTTTTTCAAAACATTAATTCAAAACAGAATCTCATTTTCACTGCATTTTCATTTATCAATTAATAGCATCACCCGCCTTGGATTTAGCCAACTCATTTGGCATCACCCGCCTGGGATCCTGCTTTATCAACATGGCATCACCCGCCTTGGATCTAGCCATATCATGGCATATCCCGCCTTGGTTCCAGCCCTATAACAATTGCTTCGTCATGTTAAAGTTTCAGCTTTCCCCAGGCGAAGCCTTTGGCCAACCCCGGCTGGCCAAACCGGGCGGTGCCAAAGATCAACCCTGGTTGCATCTCACCACAAACTCTAATACGACTTGCAATGTATTTTCCTACACGAATAAATACAGATGCCGTATTTATTTTCCACGAATAAATACAGATACCATCATATTTATTTTATACGAATAAACACAGATATCATCTCATTTATTTTACACGAATAAATACAGATAACATCTCTTTTATTTTACATGAATAAGCAAAGATATCATTTAATATTTATTTTACACGAATAAATAACCTCTCATATTATATTTCCTTCCTCAAAATTCCTTCACACATAATAAAATGGTTGTGACTCACCGGATTTATCACATTTTCTCATTCTCACATTTCTCACCATTGTAATATTAATCTAATAATCAAGTTTTTGTCAGTCCGTCTACAGGGGATTTTTACAAAGCAAATAATTTACATGTGGGTATACAATCATAATGTGGACTGGTTTTTTCTTGTTCCACTTCTGATGTAAAAGACACAACAATATAATCGTTCAGGGGTGATTCTATCATTACAGTTTTAGCTAATATCGGTATGTCAGGATTGCGAGCAAGGTAAACACAGTAAATAAAACCAACATAGACTCTCCACCACTGAGAGTACTTGTATTTGGGTTAATATTAGTAACATTAACTAGATCACAGTATATTACTTTACACAATTATTACAAGATCATAAAATAAGGACAAGCTAATCAGATATAAAAGGTAAGACTTCTTCAGCTGTTCAACACGGAATGCTCCCGCTTCGTCGAATGACCGCCGCCTTTATAACCTCGGGTGGGCCGATCCATATCGACGACTACCTTCTCTTGTCAACATTGCCCAGTGCTACCCGCTACCGATAACACGTGTATCCTTAAAAAGCAGGAATCGTATACAAAACAAAAACTACAAATATACGGAATTGCGAAACGATTGTTATTATTCGAATCGATAAACGGTAATTCGAATTAGAAACAAGAAATTGCGAGATAATTGTATCTTCGCTCAAACCTTGTATTAGGAGCAATGAACAAAAACAACTGGAAGCTGTTGCTAAATGAATAAAGTGCTGTTACCAATTTATTGTCAAGAAAGTCGTAACTACAAAAGTAATTACGACTTTCGCACTTGTTGATTTCATTTTCCTTTTCTCATTGGGTAGAAGCAATCTATTTGGCCAGTAACTGGTGTTAACAGTTGATCCTTGAAGCTTATACTATCAACAATATCTGAGGAAGTTCCGCAAAGATCGCAAGAGAAAGGCTTAACTGTTCTCGATGAACTTAAATTAAATGTTGAGATACCTGTACAATGTTATGTATTTTAATTAAAGGTGGAGTGTAAGATTACTAGTGGTTTCCTGTAACTTTGTTTCGTTTGAATTATAAAATTGGATCTTCGCCTATTGAGACAAAAATATATGACTCATATAATAAAGGTATATGTATCATCTACCCACCTACCGGTTGTTATACGAATATCTATGACAATCGTTATGGGTAGTCAGAAGTTCAAAAGTCTGACTACCGGTCTAAACTTAGGCTATCGGTATTGTCCAGTACCCACCTACCTAGGTTGCGGGGGACTGATAACAGTCGCTCCATGTAAAATACTGGTATTCAGCCGTATCTGGGAGTCTACTCCCTAAGCACAAAGTCCGTGCTTCCGGCCTTAGTTACGAGCGTTTCTTACTCCCTATCACCTACGGACATACGATTATTTCGGGGCCCGAACTGAGAATGAATGATAACACGATTTGAAAGTTGTCCCTACTACCGATGTGTTTTTGCCCGCCCGAAAAGTTGAACTTGACACTTGTTTCGTTCACTCCTACGTTTCGGGCTACTTTCGGACGGGCGACTAACTTCGTTGACGGACTTAGGGAGTAGGCCCCCTGATTAGACTGGAAGCTGACATCAACACAGTTGGGAAAAGGCTAGGCAGATAGACAGTATTACCTCATGTAATACCCATATTCAGGTAAATAAATTATTTATATTTGTATAAACTGTTTTAAGTTTCTCAAAAAAACCTATTGGTATATACCTACCTTATATTCCATCGAGAAAAGTCATCGATATAAAGCATTGTTGTACTAAGGTCCTCTCAAAGCAGGAGTTGACTAGCGTTGGAGAGTTCGTAAGATCAGATCCTACCCTGTTGACCTATTGTTAAGACCGAGCTCCTACAAGATTTCTTGCAGGGGTGCAGCCATAGAGGGTTGAGCCGGCTTATCCTTTCAGTATTAAGCCGTTAGATAATAGACGCATACTAGGGGCGGAGGTAGTTGAAATGTTGAACACTTTCTTTTTAAACTTTATAAAGTTGTTGTAATATTTCACATCCATTTTCAGTTTAGTTCAGGGTTCATGTGCATCGCTTGTTTTAACACCGGTTTACACCTTAAATAATATGTATCAGAGGAGGACTGTTCAAACCACTGCCCGTGATACATATTTGTGCGGACTGCAATGGGATTATTAACACGTTCAGTGCCGGTGTCACGCTTAGCGGGTTAAGGGTGGCTTGAGGAGTCAACCCTTAACGAGCAGGTGCACATAAAATCAGAATATAAGAATATCAAGGAAAACTCTTTTAACCATACAATAATATATTTTAATAATAGTTACAAAAAGACTAGTTTACAGGGCGTGGTTCTTAGAATACGATACGAGGAGTCCAGGGTCTTCAGGTGTAGTAGACAGTAACTTAACTGGGCGGCTGCTGAGGCGCGAGAGAGGAAGAAGTGCAGCGTGCCGGCCCTATTATAGGCGCACTCCGCTAGTCGCCACCGCTGCACCGTCACACCGGGTGCCCTCCAGGAGGGCACCCTGTAGTCGCGCTTGACATGCCAGGTGCCCTCGTGGAGGGCTCATTTTAAATGCAGGTTTTTCTTGGAAAATTCACTACCATGAAACAAGCTAACACCTATTTTACAACGTAGTAGCGTATTTTTCAAGGTTTTTAACCTAATGCCAGGAACCCTCCTCGAGGGTTCACTTTTAGCGCAAACGTAATGCCGAAGACCCTTCTGGAAGGTCCCCTAGCAATATGTATGGCGGGTTGGCGTATGAGCTCTATGAAAAGTGTGGTGGAATCGAATGTGTCAATCTTTAGTGTACTCGTAGTGTAGTTTATTTTCAAGCTTCATTTTATAGGTTTTGAACAAGACACAATCGTGTATGGTTTAGATAGTGCCGAGTGGGTACCTACTATACATTTTAAATCTTAAGAAGAAGAAGAAGGGAAGAGCTCAGAGTAAAATAATAAATACCATCCAACGAAAACAATTTATTTCTTAACATTAAAAGAGGCATCCGCCATGTTTATTCCTTTCTTTTTCTGCCTCCTTCCGTCCCTTTCTCTACAATCCATTCATCCGTTTTACTCCTATTTTCCATTTCCCACACGTATCTCTACATTTAAGAACGTTATGAATTTAGTTGCACGATTCCAAAAAAGTTCGTCCCATTGAGAAGAGTTGGCAGAAAACTCCACGGATACTCTTCTCAAATGATATGTAATAGTAAGTAACTATAATCTTTTTTGTTAAAATGTCCTTTTATAGTGTTATCGCGGCGCGCAATAGCATCGGCTGTGACCCACGGAAGTGACAGAAGTCCAGAGTAGTGTGAGAATAATGCAGGTTAATTAATTGAAGTCAAATAATTATCATTTAAATAATCAGCGCGACCAAATAGAAGGAAACCCAACGACCCGATACTTGATGCCATAATTAGCGCAAATAAAGAATAAAAAAAACAATCTCAGTTTTTCGGTACAAACATAAATGCAGTACCACATCCAGTGTAGCAATTTGTGTTTTAACGTCCTTATGATAAACTTAAAGGTGTTGCTGCAACTGCACCAATGACACGGCAAGCTTCTGGCTATTTGCAGAGCAACTGGCGCCTGACCTCCGCAGCTCTAGGGAAATCAAGATTTCGTAACATGATGTTATTAGCGCACAGGTGGCTGTTACTGTCCATCTATATGATATAAGTCGCTCCTTAAGGGACTTAATACAGTTATAAACACCAATTCGCATTTCACTCATAGAAAATGGGCATTTTGTACGAACTTGCGTAAGTATGCTTTCAAATTTGGCACGCTCAGGCCCTCTATAGAACGCTTTTACAGCTGACAGCACATGATGTGGATAAGTGTGTCTAAAAACCATCCAGATTTTTGAGAATTGATGTTAACTAATGTGATTAGTCCTTATGACACCTAAGAAAAAAAACGTGGTTGGTACAAGCCTGAAAATAAACTATAACCAATTTTATTCCCAAGCTTACGACTGAACACTACGTTTCGCAGTCAGAATGAAATCTTTTACAAGAAGTATTCGAATATATTCCAGTCCATTAAACCGTACTCGGTCCAACTTTAACATACTACGAGCTAGTAGTAAGTACCACATACCTTCCCTGACATAAGCGTTTAAGAACGGGTTCTTTAGAGGCCCCTAAGCGGATGAAAAGACGTAAAATTTGTTATCACGGCCCACGGTGTGGGTCGGACATTTAATTCTAAATACTAGCGTAAGAAACGGTCAGCCTTCGCCATGAATAACGTCGGTTCGGTTCCCAAATTATGTTCTGTGGAAATCAAACAATAACTATAGGATGCATAATGCTTGTTTAAATTCAAGTACAGTGCCAACATAATGCTTTATACGTTTGTAAATTAACAATAAATTTGCGTTGCTTGTTAATGGAGGGCAAATATTAGCGCGGCTAGCGAGGCCGATGAGGCTAGTGGGGCGTGCTTCAGACTGGAGCCATGCCAGGAGATACACGTCTCGTTGCAAGAATACTGCTGTTTGTCTTCATTATGACTCGCTCTTAGGATTAACTTAAGACGTTTATCTCGGATTCCAAAGCGCAAAACAAAAATTGCGCAACGACGTAGCGGGCAGAGTAGTTGTGCACTAACTAGTTCACTCGACATGGCTGAAATTGCTTATTATCTATTTCTTTTTAGCGTTTTCTGGCAGAGCTCATTCTGTTTGAATGCAGTTAATTGATGAAAACTTATCTTTTCCTGACCAGGCCTACACGGCAAAATTGTTTGACTGTAAATATAATTGATAGATTATGGAGAGGTTAGTAGCTAAACAACAACCGCGAGGATGGTACGATATGCGAAAGTAAGCTGCGCTTCCCACCAGTTAGCCTGATCTGTGTTTAACAGAGAACATTAAACCGTTGGTTACGGGTATCATACGAATACGTATGGCAATCCTTACTGGTAGTCAGAAGCCTGAAAGTCGGACAAACAGTTTACCCTTAGGATATCGGCATAGTCCAGTAATTGGGTGGCGAAGGTGTCAGTCAGGCAGTCGCTCCGGCTAGACTAGAAGCCGACCCGAAAACAGATGGGAAAAGGCTAGGTAAACAGCAGAACAGTTTTCATTCATTATCGTAGTATAAAAAAAGTCATATTTTAAAAACTTTGTCTTAACAAAGTGTTAGTATTACTACATATAACTGTTGTGTATCGTTATTTGCGGTTAAAAAGTTTTTGTAACTTTCCGTAGCATCTTCCTGAATTTCAATCTTATACGAACGCTGCAAAAATGAAAACTTCAGAGTGTCTCCAAGGGCTCTAAATCGTCGACGATTCGAGAGAAAAATGACCGAGCATCTCGGAGCACAGGGCAAAACGCTTTACGACTGATACGTAAACATTTTTTATTTCGCACGCAAGGCTAACTCCGAAAACAAAGTATGAATTAAATTTATGACTGCATAAAATTACTGGTGTACCTTTAACGAACATCAAGCCGTATAAACGTGTAAAATCTGCCAGGCTGACTCGGCCCGCTCATTACGTATTCTGTTTCGGCGAGCGAATATTTCGACAACAAACATTATGGTAATTTGGCCGCATAACGATCTATTTTACACCTGTTTACGTAAACACGCTGCCTAAGCTTCGAAGACGATTTTTCCCTGCTTACACTAGTTCGTTAGTCGCCAAAACGATCGTTTATTTACAAAGGACGCCAAATAAAATGGCACTCGTACTGTGATGAGGGTCTAATGTTTGTAGTTAGTCCGGGGCTTTTTTGTACCATGTCAAATGTTTTAGAATGTCATTATTGAGTAATTATCTACGATAAGGGCCGTTATGCCATTTTATTAGGCATTCAAACGGTTTCAATGGATACATTCAGAGTTTAAATGTACACATTTAATTCGTAACTTGTTGCTTGAAACATTAAGAGTTTTAATCTGGCTAACATTATGCTGGGTTTAGTTCCAGGTCACGTTTAAGAACTTACAGTCGATTGGCTAAAACTTAATGCGGAAGGATTCACTAAGCGTTATCTCCAAATCTCAGACGTTATTTCGATTTATTCGAGCGTCGTGGAGATGTGGGATTTCTGGACTAAAGTTTCTGGCTAACAACGGTTCAAACCCATAACTTACATACCTCTTGAGGCACATTATAACAGGACAGACAATGTGCACAATACTTATAGCTATTCCTTGTTTTTATTTTGAAAGCGTTTGCAATTAATTGTTTCTGTACTGCGAACATTCAAACTATTAATGACAACCAGAGGAGTATCAACATCTAAACTTGTCCGGACAACTGTTCCGAGACTAAAGTTGGTAAATGAATTTAAACTCTAGTACGTCAGTTTAAGGTTTAGTTTGTTTACAGTTGGTAAAGTGATTGCGCCAATGCTCATGAATACATCAGGCGCAATCCGGGGTGACGGGAAAGTGCATCACATCATTCGACCTTCGGTAGTGTAAATTGCGGACTCTTGGGAGCATGCATGCAGAAATTTATGTTACAAACGTCGAGTAGTTGTAAATTTCTGGGTAATATTCATGTATCGTAATAATACATCATTAATTTTCATTCTTCTTTGGTCATTAGACAAAGAATGCAGCTTTCGCTTTTTTTTAGCATACTCAGCCCATTACAGTCCCGCTGCAGAGCACGTGCCTTTTCTCAAAATGAGAAGGGTTTAGGCCTTACTCCACTACGTTGGCCTGGTGCGGTTTGGCAGACTACACATATACGAGAACTGTTTTTTTTGAGTCAGTCTCATATATGCAGGTTTTTTCCTCACGATGTTTTTCTTCACCGTTAACGCAAATGGTAATCAAATTGAGAGAGAGCTCAGAGCTGTGGGCCGGGATGGAACTTAGATTTACCTGCATGGAAGGCAAGCGTTCAACCGCTAGGCTATCACTGCTACTGGTACAGTCCGCGAGGTCTAAGCTGAGCTTTGCGTTTGTGTGAGTGCACATAGTGTAGGTGTGATGTAGGCCTAGAGCGCGACGCGTTGCTTGGTTTAAACCGGTTTATACTGCTTTTTGGCAATCGGCCTGAGGCGCGGTGCGTCTCTCGCGCAACTCTACTCCGCCGCGCACCTTCCACACTTCACCTCTTGTACTGGTAGCAGCGTGACGTGTTTAATTCTTAATGTTTTGTTTTTGTGTTCGATTTATTAGTGAAATGGCTGCCAACACAAATAAACGAAGAATACGAAAACCTTTAAATAACCAAGTAAAAGAAATTTTGTGTATTTTAAATACCTAGTTATTTTAAAGACATGAACGATAAAGACATGTCAAGTGTCACTACATCAGCCCAATTGGTAGCGACATCGACGGGAATTCCGCTGTCCACTGTAAAAAAGTTGACACTATCACTGTCACACAAGAATGGAAAAATGTATGTCATCACGCAATAAAAGAAGAAAGAAATTTTCATGGTCACAACGCCATTCTTGATGACGTATTCCACATTGGGCACCCGCTTTTACGGCACCCAAGTTAATGGCACCTGAGGTATTCCATATTCGGCACCTGTAGGTATTTTTCGCAGGTGCCATTAGTGGAACAGTTTATTATTTAAAATTTTATTCCACTTTCGGCACCTACGAACCAGTAGGTACTAGTGATGGGACGTTTACTTTTTATAGGACGTTAAAATTAAAAATTCGATTAAAATCAGTAGAGTTTAATAATATGATAAAAATATAACTTCTTT
Organism: Amphipyra tragopoginis; assembly: GCA_905220435.1. Classification (NCBI taxonomy): domain Eukaryota; kingdom Metazoa; phylum Arthropoda; class Insecta; order Lepidoptera; family Noctuidae; genus Amphipyra; species Amphipyra tragopoginis. The sequence continues at coordinate 12,715,661 of HG991992.1, forward strand.
ATGTATTTTAGTATCACAATCGGTTTCCTTAATCACATATATTGCAAAATCAGCCTTGAGTTACAATAGTTTTTTTTTTTTAATGTTTTGAGGCTTTTTATCAAACATGATCATGCCAGCCTCATCGTACACAATAGAATTTAAAAACAAATACTTTTTAGGTTTACATACATTATTTCTCTTCTTGATTAACTTTGTAATTAAAATTCAACTGTTTTTATTTATTAAAACTACCAGGAAAGCAGAAATGAACTGGAACTAGGTGCTTAAGCGACTTAACATACATAGCTCAATAATGGTAAAAATACAGGTTTTGAAATTGAATCATTTGTTGTTTTGAAAAGTACCAGGGCGACAGAAATGAACAGAAAATAGGCGCTTAAACGATATCACTAAGTGACAGTTATAGGTAAGATATAGGACAGTTTTAAGACTTCTATCGATATAGTGAATAATAAGGAATACTTTATATTCCTTTTTGTGTTTAATCATTGGTGCACATCTTAGTGACATCGTTTAGGCTGTCACCCTGGTACTTTTCAAAACAACAAATGATTCAATTTCAAAAGTTCTAATTTTAGCATTATTAAGCTAAGTAGTAAAGTCGCTTAAGCACTTAGTTCCAGATCATTTCTGCTTTCCTGGTAGTTTTAATAAATAAAGACAGTTGAATTTTAATTACAAAGTTAATCAAGAAGAGAAATAATTGTATGTAAACCCTAAAAAGTATTTGTTTTTAAATTCTATTGTGTACGATGAGGCTGGCATGACCATGTTTGATAAAAAGCCCCAAAACATAAAAAAAATAAACTATTGTAACTCAAGGCTGATTTTGCAATATATGTGATTAAGGAAACCGATTGTGATATTAAAGTACATAAAGAAGTTATATTTTTACCTTGTTATTAAACTCTACTGATTTTAATCGATTTTTTAATTTTAACGTCCTATAAAAAGTAAACGTCCCATCACTAGTACCTACTGATTCGTAGGTGCCGAAAGTGGAATAAAATTTTAAATAATAAACTGTTCCACTAATGGCACCTGCGAAAAATACCTACAGGTGCCGAATATGGAATACCTCAGGTGCCATTAACTTGGGTGCCGTAAAAGCGGGTGCCCAATGTGGAATACGTCTTCTTGATGATATAACGGTTCATTATTAACAAAAACGATACATCAGACGAGAGGGAAAATGAAGACAAGAGTTATAATGAAAATGATGAAGATGCAATGTCCGGTGTGGAAGAATTGTTATAATTTTTTTTATATTTGAATTTTATTTATTGATCTCTGACTTCTCAGTCACTCTTACATATACACATACCTACTCATCAGTCATATACAGCGTGTCCCAGAAAGTAGTGTCAAGCGGAAGTCCAGAGGTAGAACATCCTTTGAGGTACCCAAATCACCCCTATGTATGTTCCGCGATTTTTTGTAGTTTTCGAGTTATGAATATTTTTCATGTTTTTTAATCAAACTCTGACTATAACGACATTTTTGATCATAGTAACGTGAATAGTTGAGATACACGAGTAATTTTTTTTTCTAGATTAGCTGATTAGTGACCCTATCGAATGCATAAACATTTGTAACCATAGATGTAACGAATGCGTTACAAAAAAATATTGAATTGTCATAAAGTTAAAATCCTGCATGTTTCCTAAATATTTGTGGGTGATTTAAAAATAAATCTCCCTAAACTTTTTTTGTCAGATGTATTTTAAAAACTTATCCATTTTATCAGCTATTTACCCTGTAAATTTCATCGAGCTATCTCTACGACATCACAATACAAATTTCATTCAAAGCATACAATATCGAAAATTCCAGTTGTAAAAGGGTGAATGAAAAAATGATTAAAACTAACTAATAACGTCTTTTTTAGTAACCCTCGACGCAAAAAGAGGGGTGTTATAAGTTTAACGTGTGTGTCTGTGTGTCTGTCTGTGGCATCGTAGCTCCTAAACGGATTTTGATTTAGTGTTTTCTTTTGTTTGAAAGGTGACGTTATCGAGTGTTCTTAGCTATGTTTCAAGAAAATCTGTTCAGCCGTTTGAAGATCATCAGTTCTTTTCTGGTTGTTGAAGGGATATGAACAACTTGTACTGGTCTGATCGATTCGAAATTTACTATCCTATGACTTCAATGATATTACAATAACATGGTAACCTTGACCTGATACTCAAGCATCATCTGAAATAGCATGATACCCAACTTACAGTAGAGGTATTGTGTGCCTATTGATTCTTTAAGTTTATGATAAGTTGTAATGACCTCAAGACATGTGACATGTGACAAGAAGGATCTTGTCACATGTCATCAATATCATTGAAGTCACAGGATAGTAAATTTCGAATCGATCAGACCAATAGAAGTTGTTCATATCCCTTCGACAACCAGAAAAGAGCTGATGACCTTCAAACGGCTGAACAGATTTTCTTGAAACATAGCTAAGAACACTCTCGATAACGTCACCTTTCAAACAAAAGAAAAAACTAAATCAAAATCCGTTTAGGAGCTACGATGCCACAGACAGACACACAGACACACATGTTAAACTTATAACACCCCTCTTTTTGCGTCGAGGGTTACTAAAAAGTTAGTTTTAATCAATTTTTCATTCACCCTTTTACAACTGGAATTTTCGATATTGTATGCTTTGAATGAAATTTTTATAGTGATGTCGTAGAGGTAGCTCGATGAAATTTACAGGGTAAATAGCTGATAAAATGGATAAGTTTTTAAAATACATCTGACAAAAAAAGTTTAGGGAGATTTATTTTTAAATCACCCACAAATATTTAGGAAACATGCAGGATTTTAACTTAATGACAATTCAATATTTTTTTGTAACGCATTCGTTACATCTATGGTTACAAATGTTTATGCATTCGATAGAGTCACTAATCAGCTAATCTAGAAAAAAAAATTACTCGTGTATCTCAACTATTCACGTTACTATGATCAAAAATGTCGTTATAGTCAGAGTTTGATTAAAAAACATGAAAAATATTCATAACTCGAAAACTACAAAAAATCGCGGAACATACAAAGGGGTGATTTGGGTACCTCAAAGGATGTTCTACCTCTGGACTTCCGCTTGACACTACTTTCTGGGACACGCTGTATATCATAGCTGGCTTTTATTTTAACAATTTTTGCTTATTTAGTTTTATTTTTAAACTAAATAGAATACCTCTCGCATTTATGTTATGTATAGCTAAAACGTAATAAAATTTATTTTTTAAAGTTTAATGTCCGACTCTACTTTTGGTGATCACTCACACAAATGCACGGCTCAGCTTAGGCCTCGCGGACTGTACTGCTGATTCCATAAGGTAAACTTAAAGCAATTACTTTCGTGATTCCATTTCAGTATCAAAATATTACTAATGAAATATTGACTTTGTAAAAAAATATTATCGTTACAGGCACAAATTACACAGACTCAGAACAAATACGGCCATACAAATATTTGTTCGGTAGGATACGTTCACAATCGACTCAATCCAACTGGTATCGGCTCTTATAGAAAGTTAATCGTAATCGACTGCTAGACATTCGCTTCTTCAAATATACATACTTGAGGCGTAACTGCAAAATAATTGTGAAAACACCTGTATATTGATAAAGTTAGTGTTGAAGGATGTACATTTGTAGTATTCTTAGGAGCGTCCCCTCGAGACGCGCTGAACAGCGGCTGTATGTAAATGTAGTCTGTAGTCTCGTGATTTGTGGCAGAGTGACAGGCTCTCAGTGCGCGCCCCGCGGCTCCCGACGACACTCCAACACACCCTATTGTTGACTCGCGTCGTGTACAACTTATACCTACACTTGCGTACAAATATCCGCAGACAATAAACGTCTGCCCGACCAAATCCCCGACTTTTTTACCTTGAACGAAGGAGATTATTCGGAAAAAGCCCTAACTTTATGGCTTCCGAGCTTTAAGTAATCGGAAATTTATAGTGCCTATCCGAAGGCAGATCGCTTACGAGACTAATAAATGGAATAAAATATCCAGGTTTCATTTTAATATTATATCTTTTTTAATCTTTATAACCTGCGAAATGTTCCTGAAATATTATATTCTAGAGTTCGAAAGATCAACAACTACAATTGTGAATGATACAAAAGCGTAACTAGCAATGTAAGCATGTATTGAGCCGTCAGATGTGCCGCTGTCTATTGTTAGCCGCAAAGCCCAGATTTACATAACACGCCCCGGATCATCGGCTGTGATTGTTTCGATGCCAGTTACAGCCCGTGTAATTTGTAGGGATTCCGATGAATAAATGGCTTAGATTTATAAAATGTTTCATCTACTTCCAGGCTCAGAATAAATTCGGGTATTAAGAACAATTTTTCAACTCAAATTATTGTAATAAACTTAGTTGCTACAAAAATGTTTGTGTAAGCTGGCTTCATAACATGAAGTTTCCGATAAAAAAAGGTTTGGATAGCACAAAGTAGAGTGCCCTCGCTGGGTCTCATCCTGATAATACATCACCACTTTGTTGGAAAAAAAATGCGTTAATATTTCGCGAGGAATTTCATTACTGCGAGCCTTGTTGGCTTTCAAATAAATAGGCGTTTTATTGCTTTTCTTCGTTCGCCGATGTTCGATATTGTGTATCGGGTTGAGATTAGACAACACGTATTCAACATACTTTCCCTACATTATTATGTTATTAACGTAAAGTACGTTTAAGTTTTTTTTGCTAGATTCTGTAATCGTCGTTCCACAATATTGTTACTGATATTTTCAGACTTTTTATTTTCGTTTGCAATTGTATTGTGCATTACCTAAATTACCTTTACCTTTTAAGATAAAGATCGTATTCATGAACAGGCTCCACCTCTTTCTTTAATTCTGCCCGAACTCGTATTTTTATCTTATGTTATAAACTGCATGAATTTGTTTTCGAAGTGACATAAACTATTTCATAAAAGTGTTCAGTACGAAAGTACGAAATAGTAGATATTAAAATGCCCTGTTATTATGATGGACGAACAAGTTTAATTTTTTTTTTTACCTCTTGTTGTGACGTTTTACACGTAAAGTTTTTAAGCGTCATGCTTTTTTTTTAATTTTGTAAATACACCCATACATATACTGACGCCACTAATTTCCGAAGGGGTACGCAAAGGTGTTCTCCTATTAGTCTGTACACCCACGTTTCCCCTCTTGGATAAAGTCCCATGTAATAGATGGTGAGCCTTTTGTCATTTTCGGGCACAATTATAGTACCAGGTTCGACTCACTGGCCCGGCGACGGGGGGGAATTGTATTATTAACCCCTAAAAACATTCAATAGTAGAGCCCTTAATTTTGTATTATTTCTTTATACTTTAACTACTTACAATATTTTGCTTTCCAGTATTTTCGTAAACTCATTCTTGTATGTAATATGTTAAAATTAATAACATGTGAGTGGTTGCTTTGTTTTTATTGCGTGGGTTCCGCCAACTATTTTGTAAAAGTACATGTTGGTTTTCTTTTGTAGCCCCAACGTTTTGCCACATTATCCCTTCAAAGTATCGAGATTTCGATTCGCACCTTGAAGTTGCGGATGGTCGAACATTCAACGTTTCATTACTAATAGGGTTTCGTTTTTGACGGTACCCTAAGACATACGCGTGTGGCGTAGAGTGAAAATTGTACTCGAGGGAGTGTAAGAAGAGGGTGAAAATGAGAAATGCAAATAGGTTGTTGAGCTCAGCGCCGCGCGGAATAAGCCTATGAACGCTTGACAAATAATATTATGTTACGATTGCGCGTCACACGAAGTATAATAAATAATAATAGTTTAATAAACTGGCAATATATTTTTTATTGCGTCGACGTAGGAATTTATAAAATGAAATATGCCACGTTCACAGGTTGGACACAATATTTCGTCAACATTCAATTTCCTGTCGTATGAAAAGGTTACGTCCCGCTATCGAAAATGTCAAAATAACGAGCGGAAATCGAAATGAACTCAATAGTAGCGATAAATATATAGGTATACGATAAAAATATTGTTGCGATTTTAGGGATGTCAACTATCTGTGGGGTGTGTAACATGCACCACGTTTACTTTTTTATGATTTATAGAAGTAATATATTTGATACAGTAAATTCGAAAGAGTGAAGAACCATTGAGTGAAGTTTAAAAAAAAATTGGTATTATTTGTTTTGTTGTCATTATAATTAAAAATGCTGTCACCATTTTGGCTCTTTTCACTTAGATTTTCATTTAAGATTTGTAATAGTCGTAATTTAACGTAAGAATGTGACTATTAGGATTATACACTTGGGAGCAAAGAAATCGAGCCACTCCTTTTTTCACGTGCCTCGTTATTAGTTTTGGTTTCATGAATTATATTATTCAAAATACAAAAAAACTACCCTCATTGTAAAGGTTATCAACTAACCTTTTAGGCGATATATGTTTAGAATTGATCTGTTCCATAATACCAAAAATAATAACAATTATACCTACGTGAAAAATAGAAGTGGCTCGATTTATTTGCTACCAAGTATATTTGCCGAGTTGTTTCTCCTTATTTGTGTCTATACGGAGAGCCAACTCGCAATTCTCAGTACAAGTCGACCTGTGCGTCGTTTACAATGATATACCAACATATTTGCTATTGACATATCTCAATCAGTGTCACAATTGTCAAAGAAAAACCGGAAAAAATGTTACCTGTAATATACCTATAGTATTGCTTTTCGGTTTATTTTGTCACGACGTGATATACGTCACGAAGGGCGGTGAATCATAACAATTGAACCTTATGTCAGGGACGTCAGGGATATATAAGGTTAGTCGGAAAGGGGGTACTAATCCGAAAGGTTAATTTACCCATAATAATGATTAACTTTTGTTCTACAACTTTCCCCAAAAGGCAATAGTTAAAGAGAAATAGCTGTTCAAAGATTTCATAAAAAATAAGCTAAAATCTATCTTTCCGCAGTTATATTCAGCTGTGTTTACATATTAGGTCATATTTGGGGGTCACGGATTAGAAGCTTCATTTTTTGAATTCGTAACTAAAACGGATGAAGAATTTGCGAAAAAATAAAATAGGTAACAATTTTGTATGTTTTTTTTATCGAATTTTGAAATTTTAACACTTGCTCTAAAATAATTATCAGTGATACTTTTAGTGGCCTGCGGATTAGTACCCCCTTTCAGACTAACCTTGTATATGTCACTATTCGTTCTTTGTGAGATAGAACAACCCTATTTTACTCTACCCTAGTAGTATCTACATTCAACCTATTATAGTTTCATTGTTTTCAAAACGCATAAATAGAGAAAACTTTTTTTAAATTTTATATCTATCTCCAAAATCCCTCATTTCAAACTGACTATCAAAACTTTTGCGCCTGTAGGTATGTTTATCTTTTACTCCTAAAGCAGCTAGGAAACAACTCCATCTACTATATTATTATCTTTAGAATCCCGTATTCGGGCCGGATCAATATTATTCTATCCCTGTTTAGTAACTGGTATAACATCCGCCAAGGAAAACGTATAGAATTGACCTTTAATATTTTTTACGCGCTATGGGATGTTCAATAGCGATACACGGATGCCACAATTTGGGTACAAGGATGGCGGCTCTATACCTTGTAACGTAATGTTGTCCATATAATATGTGACGTGACATTCTTACTATACAGATCAGATAACTATGGAAAGCAATGAAAAGAAGTAGTTTAATTTCCGCATTAATCTCAAAAAGAAAATAACTGATTATAATACAAATCGTCTAACAATATTAATATGATAATAAGATTATTCTCAACAAGAAATATTCATTATGCAATGAAAATTTCTAAGAAATCCGAGTTGAGTGAAACGCAGCGTCCTTGTTAGCGATCAGGATGATATTTCAGTACAAAACAAAGAGATCAAACCCTCTCTTGTTCCTTGAGTTAACAAAGCTTCAATGACCCTTTGCTGTCGGCACCTTCTTTGTCATCGCGGAGCCCTTGTCGTTAATGTCGAAAAAGATTAATTACCAAACAAATTAATGGGAAAACGTCTAGTGATGACAGAAATGACATATTGCAGTGTAAGCTCTATTGTTTTGGTCAGTTTTGGTATTGTTCGCGGAACGAGCGTATTTTTCAATAATGTGAAATAATATTTTGAAAAGGGATCGGAATTTGAGTTGTGTGTTATTCTTTTTAATTTAATTTAGGGCCGATTTTTCAATCGTCAGATAAATTTTATCTAAGGAATAAATAAGGTGGTTTGACTAGTAGTTTATATTATCATTGGGTTTGACACATTTTCTATACAAAAGTTGTCAGAACGTCAAACTTATTCCTCAGGTAAAAGTTATCTGATGATTGAAAAATCAGCCCTTAATGTTTTAAAATAGGAGATTAAACATGTTAAATGTATTTATTTACTCAACAATATACGTAATGAGTTGAGCCTACTAGGATAATACTTTAAGTGACCTTTGTGTGATTTTGTCACATAGCATCGCATCGTGTCGCGCGGTGTCACGTCGCTTATGATCTAGTGCGGGTGGATGTGAGTTAATTAGGTGAATTAACTGCATATACCCGACAAAGCTTTTAAATGAACAGCTCCGGCGACCTACTACAATGATAATCTGCTAACTTACGTTGTGTTAAGATAAATCTCTGTACAAAAGATTCATGCCAATTTGGTAATTAAAAAAAACAATCAGCATTTCACCATTGACTGATTAAAATTCGCATTATTTTTGACTTTCAGAATGATTACGCAACAAGACAAAAGGACGTTTTTACAAATCTGCTTTAAGTAAGCTGTTTTTCGATACCTTTTCCGATCAATCCGTGAATCTTAGCTAGATGTTATGGTAAGTTACGGATATTCCTTTGTCTAAAAAAGGTGAAGAAAACATTTTGACAATTTATAATTGAATAATATTAATTTTCCGTAGCCTATTCGCATGAAAATAACGAAAATGGGGTTAGTTTCGGTACAAATTCTTGAAGAATTCAAGGGTTTTAATAAATAAATACAATACCCTTAGTTAGTAGACGACATATTTCAATTTAAAGGGCGGAGAAAAAAAAAAAATTTGCTAGACAGGCGAACCGTAACTGTGTGAAAATAGAGTCCGTTTTACATCTGTCATTTTACTGTTGGCTGTCATCGTGAGTGGACTCGAGTCGCTTGACAGGAAAAATAAGCGGTCCAATAGATTCCTTCACGGTCACAATGATTTGGATTGATCTAACTTGAAGATAAGTTATGCTGTGTGTGTAAGCATATTTATCGTTATTTTACTTTTTGCCCAGGTTTTCTTCAAAGGCGTCCTTAAGAGCGTTTTATTTTCACCAAAGTTTTTAATAGTGAAAATTATTAATTACTAGCATTTGCCCGCAGCTTCGCTCGAGTTAATTTAGAATTTGACAATCAATTCGAGTTGTAATAAGTACAATAAATAATTCAATCATGATTCGAAAGTGACGTGGCGCCATCTATGAAGGTTATTGTCGGGAACAGTACTTTTTTTGGGGATGAAAGGTACCCTATGTCCGTTTCTGTACACCTGACAACGTATATAATATGCAAGATTTCAGGATGATCGGTTCAGTGGTTTAGGCGTGAAAAGGTAACAAACAAACAAACTTACTTTCGCATTTATAATATTAGTTAGGACATTAAATATTATTAATATTTATTTATAATAATGTACGATTATCGTCTATTAAATGAATTAATTCAGTTATAACTGTTATACTTAAGTAATACAATAATTTCCCGCTTGAGGGAATATCCGCACAAACCACTAAGCGGTGCTGCAGTGCTGTGGTCTGTGGTAGTGCTGTGTGTCGAATAGTCTATCGATGTTACTACAACTATGCAAATACTTATAGAATGCAGTACGTTGATGTAACCCGCTTCCACCGCAACCCAGAAACATACGCTGTATCAAATTATATTTCCGTACAAGTTGGTTTTAGCTGCCACATCAGTTTAGTGATGGTACACTTGGTTGGCAATCGTGAGGGTTTATTAAGTTTTTGTCCAAGACAAGGTCAAGTGTTGATCTTCTTCTTCTCTCGTTTCAGCACGAGTGATACGAAAATAGCTCATGCTGTGGTGAAAAGATTAGCCAGTCAGCAAGGTTGGTAGCGAGGCTGACTGCCCAGGGTGCGCCGGACGTACTTAAGTATCGTCACTCGTGGAGGCTAGTGTTGATGAAGTAATCCTTTTATTATTTGCATGTTTGTTTGTCTGAATTTGTGTTTGTTACTGGATCATGTTGCAGGGCCTCCAACGAACCCGTCGCCCGACCAGCAACAGTCTCAGAGGTCTGCCAGGTGCTGTCGGACCAAGGCCTGCCGGCTTTGCGGTGCATGCAGCTGTGAATCTTGCGACCCCGGTACTAGGTCAGGAAAGGAATACAGTGGGTTTTTAGCCGGTAAGAGTCCGGCATAACTCTCCGTCTTCCACGGGTGGAGGGTATCCATGAGGATTTTCCTACGATAAAAAGAGGGCTTCTAACGTTAGCTTTGAATTTCTTAAATTTTAACATTTAGTTTTGGTTTTAGAAATAGATGCAGCTGACTGCTATCTTTGAGCACGTACGAGTTAAAAAGACACGCTGTATTCGATAATACAATAGAAAGAGAGTAAATACCAATAAAATTATCCACGCAAAATTACATCGCAAGATAATACAGCAGCTTGATGTTCCCGCAAGCCTATCAATAATCTGCACGGTTGGCTTGCAGTCGACATCAAACATGAGTAGCTTCACACCACTATCGCGATCGCGGTGGAAGTGATTATGCACTCAGGCGCCGGCGCCGCTCCGGCTCAATTTAATGCCATTTGCAGGGCGGGCGACTCTCCCGCTTAACTGCCAATTAATGACACCTATTTAGCCCCAGTAACGACGTTATAAAAATAGGATGGAATTATCGAGAATTTGTCAACAGATTTCAATTTGTCTTGAGGATTTGATTTTAATTGATTTTAAAAAATTACTAGACTCTGAAGGATGTTACCTAAGAAATTCGAATTTATTTAAGTAATAAAAGTGTTGTTTTATGGTTATTTTTGAATACAGGGTTATTGGTTACTGGTCTCGATCCCGTGGCAGGATTGTAAGACATGTTATGCGCTATCTAAACGTCTAGTAATACTTTTGCAAAAGTGAACTGAACCATTTCCGATATATTATTAGAAACCTGCCAAAAAAAAACGAAAATTCAATTCGTATATTTGGTTTATTAGAGAGATGATAACATGTCCGACAATCTTGTGACGGGATCGTGACCAGTAACCCTGTATAATTATCTACAGCGAGTGAGTGGCGTACTATACAAAAATAGACGGGCGGGTAATCACTAGCACACTCTTGCGTGGAGTCTGCTCTAAACGTATTACCAATCATTCTCGACTGAATTACGGTGTCCTGTTCGAAAGGCCATTAAATATGCATCTAAAAGTCATGACATCTACAGAACTAGCGAAATCAAGAGCCTTCCCATGGTTATAATCTTCATAGATTTCTCCATTTACGTACGTTTCCAAACAAGCGTGATGCTTATCTAAAAGGTATTAACAGCAAAGTCTTCGATTTCAAATACCTCGATCGTTAAGTGATATTTGACTTCGGTAGTCAAATAGGGAACAAGGGAGAACCATCACTTGGGCAACGTAAACCTAATCATTGAAAACTAACAGTATTCGAGCATCGGCCATTCCCAGTCGAGATATGTTTGACTTGCTACGTTTGTATTCCCTCTGTTTGTGATTGAGACTCTACGTTGAATAATCTGTCTTCATTTTAAACGGATATATGTTGGCTTTCCTTCGCTCCATCTTGCTGAAATATGTTTTCTTTGTTGAAAAAATTAATATTGAACTTTTCAATCGTTTCGGTGCTGTCGATTCTCGTATCCATCCGTATTGTTTGAGTCTATTGTTTGACGTAGAATATTGTATTGGATGTTGCATTTTTTTATAATTGGCTTGTTTTGTAATCTAAATATTATGTATTATACAGGGTGTAAAAAGACCCATCACAAAGCCGAAATCTACGCACTCTGTACATCAAACTAAATTACATTGACCAAAAATAATTGCTGGGAAACGACTTTTATTTTTTGGCATGAAAAAAAATGCATTTTTTTGTAGCGCGCAAATTATGGTTGTGGCGATGCCTCGCGTTTGCATGCGTGTAGCGGCCACATAGCCGAGCCAAGGCGGTCGTGTGCGTTTGATATTCATTGCGTTTTTGTAACTTCAAATGCGTAATTTGTTAGGAAAAATTTAAATTTTTGATAACGTTTGTATGGAAGAAAGTTTAGTATTTTGACTTGGAAATCGTTTTTGGACAAAACTAAAAAAAAAATGTGTACTTTGACCTTCAATATCTCCAAAACCAATGATTTCCCAGGTATGGTTTGTTCGAAAAAAATGATCCCAACGATGGGTAGAATACGTGGTTTTCGTTATCGTTAAGGGTCTTTTTACACCCGATATACTATAACTCGCTCTTTCGATACTTCTATGAGAGTCATATGTGTTTTAATGGCATAAACCCGACTTGACTGGCGCTGAATAGATCGTGAACCCACAACAATAAATGAAATGCGAGGTAAAAACTGGTGAAGTTTCAAGTGGCTGCACAGAAGCGGGAGTATAGTGACGTCACAGGTCCGGTAAACATTGCATACAAATCAGCGCAGTGGCCGACTTTCAGCGAAACTTTGTGAAATTAACTTTGATCGCGTTTTAATACCCGCGCTTGCGTGGTAAAGTATTAAATCTCAATTTATATCCAAACCGTCTTTATCTAACTAGTTTATGAATAAGTTTTAAAGTTAACCCATTAAGTTGCAGTTGCTCTTACAGAATATTTTTAAAAGGAGAGTCAATCATGAAATCGTTTATTTTCCAAGAAACTATATTAAACTAATTGTAAACACAAAATTTGTTAAATAATCTAATGTAGTAAAAGTAATCATGTTAATTGAAACATGTATTACATTCAGATCTTACTCATCTTGAGGTCGAGGTCGATAGGTTTTAGGTGCGGAGTTCTGTTACCCAAGAAAGGAGAGTGAAGGATGCCGAAACTTGGGGCTGGTGCCGATGGCTTGTTCACCATAAACTGTGAACAAAGAACAAAACAAAATGATTTAAAAGTAAGAATATTATGCATACCTTTGATTTTTCGCAAATCGAGTTCAATTCGTTTTCAATAAGTCAACCACTGTTAATAAAATAAAAGATAAATACATTGAAATAAAATCAATTTGATTGAATCAAATTATACTTAATGGTTGTCGATTCGAGACTTTCGCAATAAAGTTTTATTTATTATGTCAATTTATAGTTGTCGCGTGTCTGAAAAGCTGTCCCTTCAATATCGGTTGTCACGGACTATTTGTATGAAAAGTTGAAATATACAGACTAATAAAAAATAAATATACTACGATTTATCAGTCTGACTATTCAAAAACATACAAAATATGATTTATTTAGAGTAGAGTGAAGCAAATGACTGCATTTTAGACGACAGCAATAACACGATAAAATAAATGTACTCCCCATAGAATGCCCGTTCTTCTTATTATTTTCAAAAGCCATGTTAAGTAATTTTATATGATAACTAAGCCAGAAATCAATATCGTTTATTTCTCAACCGTTATGAAGGCCAAGATAAACACATACAGTGGATTACATCACGGACCATAACTACAAATGTTGTGTGGGACATATTTACAAATCTATATCTATAATCTACATATTCCGATCAATCCTAGCTAGATGTTATGGTAAGCTACGGATAGAGTACTGCTTTGTCAGAAAAAGTGGTGGTTTTTTTAAATTTAAGAGATTATAATTTCATAATATTAATTGTCCGTAGCGTTTCCACGAAAATGGGATGACTTTCGGTACCTTTCGAGACATATTCCTGAAGAATTCAAGGGTTTTAATAAATGAAATATCATTAGTTCGTAGATATATTAAACTTAGAAAATGTTTGGAATACGCACAAAAAAAAAATGTTTTTTTTTATATTTTCACTTGCTAGACAAATGAACCTTAAAAGTGTGAAAAAAAGGTTGCTTTTCCATCTGTCATTTTACCGTCGGCCGTTATCGTGAGTGGAATTGAGTCGCTTGGCAGCACAAACAAGCGGTCAAATAGATCCCTCCACGGTCAAAAATATTTTGACTCACCTAACTTGAAGATGAAGTTACGCTGTGTGCGTTGGCCGTGCGCATATTATCGTGATTTGTTTTTTTACCTACCTTTCTGCAAGTGCGTTCTTAAATGATGTATGTATGATGTACTTGTGATGTACACAAAGAACAATGGTCACTTTGGACTAGGAAAAAACAGAAATTGTTCCCGAGATGAAACTGTCACCAATATATAATAGTCTAAGATCCGGCCTAACATCGACCTTCCCTCATCTGTTTTTCTAAAAAGAGGTATTTTATTTGAAAGATTTTATGTAAATAAACAAGTCCCGCATGGGTTGCCTAGTCAAAAGTGGTCCAGGCTACCCTTAATTAAAATTCATAAAAAATAAAAATAAATTACTCCTTCCCTCATCTGTTTTTCAAAAAATATTATTGCCAATCGAAAGGAAAATATGTAAACTAACAGAAAAAAATAGGTTGCCTATATTTTTCTGGGCACATTCCAAGGTTGCCAGGCACAAAAAGGTGAGTTGGCATGAGTAATTTACCCTCATCTGTTTTTTGATTGAAAAAAGGATTAAATTAAAGATAATTTTATTGTGAACACGATGGTATAGGGTTGCCTAAAAAAAAGTGGTCCAGAGTTAGGGTTGCCGCGATTTAAAGTTTCAATATTTGAGCAGGAAAATTGAGCGCGACATAGTAGCACTACACATAGTACTCTGTACAATAGAAAGATATAACATGGCAGCTGCTAGTGGGCCCATTGCCGAGTAAAAATCAGCGCGCATGCGCATTTTTTCGTATGTTAGAGAGTGAACACTCTACTCCCGAGAATATTTTTCGGAGTAAATTATATAAAAGTCATGGAAAATAAAATATTTTACAGAATAATTAATATACAGGATGAATCAGAATTAATTTCATTCCTTAAAACCACGTGATCTATTAGGAACAATTTGTATGGCGCCTACTGACATATAGGTAACTTACACCAAATTTCCGAAATGTATTAATAGAAGTCTGTCAAAATCAATTTGAAACAAATTAAAATAGTATATTTTTATTTTATTAAAGGTCCTATAGTGCCTGCGCGTACTTAGATGACTACCGTAGTAAAAAATGAGTGTAAAAGTTCATCCTCAGAATAGTTTTTTTTCCCTCTGATACAACGAATTGAACATTACAAGAAACTGAGTTCGCGAAAGTTCACGCTTGACTAGAAAATTAAATATTTCAATATTGTTTTCATAAAAATTGAGTAAATGTCCCCAAAGAAAGATTCCCTGTAACACCTTTGCTCAACAATTTCCCCAGAGTGTCCCAGTTACCTAAATAAATCACATTGTATACAGGCTGTAAACGAATTTGTGCAATTCATTCAAACCGCATGATCTACTATTGACACAGATTAACATTGCATGGGATTTTTTTAAGAAGCAACAAAAAAACCCATTGCAAACAATGATGTTCTGTTTTGCGTCATTTTAGCGCTCCGAGTTAACAGACTGCGCGGATAGTTTGGGGGCGTTAAAATGACTCACGTTAAGAACACCATTTATTATTATTTCTATCTCCCACGTAAATCACAATGCTTTATGGAATTACACGAATTCGGATATATCCTTTAAATTAATTATTCTGTAAAATATTTTATTTTCCATGACTTTTATATAATTTACTCCGAAAAATATTCTCGGGAGTAGAGTGTTCACTCTCTAACATACGAAAAAATGCGCATGCGCGCTGATTTTTACTCGGCAATGGGCCCACTAGCAGCTGCCATGTTATATCTTTCTATTGTACAGAGTACTATGTGTAGTGCTACTATGTCGCGCTCAATTTTCCTGCTCAAATATTGAAACTTTAAATCGCGGCAACCCTAACTCTGGACCACTTTTTTTTAGGCAACCCTATACCATCGTGTTCACAATAAAATTATCTTTAATTTAATCCTTTTTTCAATCAAAAAACAGATGAGGGTAAATTACTCATGCCAACTCACCTTTTTGTGCCTGGCAACCTTGGAATGTGCCCAGAAAAATATAGGCAACCTATTTTTTTCTGTTAGTTTACATATTTTCCTTTCGATTGGCAATAATATTTTTTGAAAAACAGATGAGGGAAGGAGTAATTTATTTTTATTTTTTATGAATTTTAATTAAGGGTAGCCTGGACCACTTTTGACTAGGCAACCCATGCGGGACTTGTTTATTTACATAAAATCTTTCAAATAAAATACCTCTTTTTAGAAAAACAGATGAGGGAAGGTCGATGTTAGGCCGGATCTCGTACTATAAGTGCATTGTTAGTGTATTTATTGGATATCTTCGTTTATTTTTAAAAGCTGGGGAAATATAGATAATCTTATTTTAAAAATACTATTTTATTTATCAGAACGCTGTATAAAATATCTAACTTCGAACGCATCCGTAATTACTTACGTTATTAGAGAAGTCCATACTTTTTCTAGTCTATTATGATTTTATTTCATAAATCGAAATAAAATCCCAGGCAATGTCAACCGTATAAACTCACATCAATATTATACTAAGCTTAGCCACTAATAGAATTTGATGTTACTTCGTGGTAAATTGTTTTAATAAAGCCATGAATTAGATAAAAAACTAATGATTTTACATCTAAAAATCGATACTGTCATAAATCGATTGATTACGTCCCTCCCTATTCTTGACAAGTAAAAATAAATTGACGGTTTTCTGTAGCTAGCTACTATTAACTAATCTGTGGTTTTCTGCGCTGACCGTGTCCATGGTAACCATGTCGTTATAGTTTCGGCGACGACTGTGTTCTCCTCGTTTATTGTTAAGTACAATATTCTTTGGTGTTCTGTGCGATTTTATATTATTTTCCCTTTTTTATATTTTTGCATTGCTTACAGACTCCGATTGATCTTCTACTCTTGTTGACTTGACATTCGTTTAATGGACTTGGAATTGCATCACGTTTTGAATCTGTTAATGGAAGTGGCAAAATATCTTGTCTCTCCGACCTTTTAAAAATATATTGAAGGCTGTACTTATTTATATTTATGTAGGCGAATGAAACGACATTATGTTTCATTAAGTTACGTTTTGTTAGATTTTACTAGTACAAGCATGTTAGCCGAGTGACCATTGTTCTTTGGGGTGCATGAAAAGCCTCCACGAAAGACGATACTTCAGTGCGTCCGGCGTACCCTGGGCAGTCAGCCCCACTACCAACCTTGCTGACTGGCTAATCTTTTTACCACAGCATGAGCTATTTTCGTATAGCTCGTGCTGATACGATAGAAGAAGACTTGTGATGTATTTCCATTGACATTTAATATGGCGTATGGCGCACAACATTTATAGTTTCGGTATGTGATGCGCCTAATCATTATAATACGTGTATAATATGTGTATAAATATACACACATCAAAAGTGTCTAGGGATCAACATATATTTTTGCAATAACTTTTCTCCTGATTGATATTAATTAAAATTTTCTTTAAGGATTCATCAAATAAAGTGTTTTCGTTTGTCACAGTAACGATAAACCAAGTCACCTTTGCATTAATAAAGAAATTTGCCATTTTCCTAATAAAGGGATTTTTGACATTTGAACCACTAACACAAAAGTTCGAAAAAAAGACTGAAATAACAGTTTTCTTTAAAATTTTATTGGGTAACTTAAACAATTAATAATCCGTGTTTCTACCGCGAACACTAACAACACAAGAACATCGGTTTGGCATACTCAAAATGAGTTCATCCAAATCACGCTGTGGAATGGCCGCCCATGTTCGTTGCAACAACAAAAAAAGGTCTTCTTGCGACTGGATACCCTCCATATTCGGCAAAGCTCTTCTCTGTAGCATATCCCATGCATGCTCAATCGGGTTCAAGTCTGGCGACTGAGCAGGCCAGGGCAGGACATTGATGTTAGCTGCGGCGAGAGTCTGTCTTACAACTCTTGCGGTGTGCGGTCGTGCATTATCATGCATTAACTGAAATAAGGGACCGATTTGCGCTTGTAGAGGAACGATGACGTCTGATACAATCGTCTCAGCATAAATTTGAGCGTTGAGGTTGCCTCTGATCCAAATCAACTCAGTTCTTCCGCCGATCCAAATACCCGCCCATACCATGATGGTTCCACCACTATAAGGATGGACTTCCTGGCAGGATTTTAATCGCTGTTGGCGTCCAGGGGTTCTCCAGTGTCGTATACGTCTTGTATCCGGTCTCATACCAAAACGAGACTCATCAGAAAAGCACACGAAACGCCATTGTTCTTCTGCCCAATTTCTGTGTCCAAGAGCCCATTGATATCGAATCCTACGATTGTGCATTGCTATAGGTGGTACCCGTAGCGGTCTTCGGGAATGAAGGTTCACTTCATGCAAGCGGTTTCTGACTGTTTGGTCGCTAATTAAGTTCCCTGAAGAGTGATGAAGCCTCACGGCTAACATCATGGCGGTTATTGTTGGAGCTCTTCGAGTTAAGATTTGAATGTATCGGTCTTGTCTCCGTGTGGTGCAGCGATACCGTCCTCCATGGCACTCAGCCACGGTACCAGTGCTTCGGTAACGTGTCCAAAGTCGACTGATAACACTCTGACTTGTATTCAGAGCTAAAGCCACAGTACGTTGCCGGGAACCAGCTTCTATCATTCCCACGGCTCTGAGCATTTCTTCCCTGCTTAAATGACGTCGCCGCTCCATAATAACGTTGGTTTTAATCAGTAGTAGGGAAACAGTAGCACTAATAATGTCTTCAATGCGTTGTATGTTTTTATAGGGAAAATATTGACAGCTGATTTTCATCTTTTACTCGAATTTGATTCACAGTTCCTGATTCAAATTATGAAATGCACCAAAAAGGATCCATATAAATTTATAAAATCATAAATTTATTACAAAGCCACATCTCAATCTCAAGAAATCCGCATAAAAATGCTTGATCCCTAGACACTTTTGATGTGTGTATATACACCGTGGGTCCGAGGTACCCGAAAGCTTTTAACAACGCCTTTCTCATTGTGTTATGAATCAAATGTTGTAGTAACGAAAGTCAAATGAAGTATTATTTTTTTTCTTTTATTACTTCCTTGTAAACAATACCTTAGGTTGAACAGGCAACATTTATAAATTATCGTGTGAGTGGATAAGAAAGTTCTCACTTCACAACCCTCCCCGACAAATAAGACATAGGTACGGCGAGAGGGGTATGGTCTGACAATAGTCGCAACGCCGCGTTCATAGGACTTGTTACCATAGAAATTTTTCGATTTGTGAAATTCCGTAAATAATGAATATTTCGAAAATTAAGCTTTATTCAACAAACTATATCCTAGCTTTTCTTCTCCAACTAGGCATCGGAATCAAAGGTTAAAATCTTTCGGGTACCTCGGGCCCATGGTGTATACAGGGTTAATTGAAAAACACGAACAACCTCTTAAGGGGTCATTGTACTCATCATTATGAACAACTTTTACCATGAAACCAAATCTGAAATCGCGAAAAAAAACAGCTGTTCCCTACATTTTGACGAGCTAAGCGAACATATATGTAGGGAACAGCTGTTCCCTACATGTTGTATAAAAATAATAATTATCATACTTCCGTACCTTTTTCTCGCAGTAGGTGTTAGGAGCAGGGGTGATTAGGCCTTTAATGGGCCTGAATCCATGCCCTAAAGTGTATATTGGTTTCTTCTTCTTAACAAACTTGTAATTAGGATCGTGTTCTCCCGGACCTGGCATTTGAGCCTTTTTGAGGCTCCTCTCCGGGTAGGGGAAGGTATACGCTGGTGCTCTTCTGCGAAATTTAGTGATAATAATAAAAAGTTAACGAGTATAAAAACAGATAAGTATTTTGGGAGAAGAAACAAGAGCGTGTGGGACCTATTATTTCTTAGGTACATTTTGATTCCATGGCTAATATTTATGTATGTTATGTTCATTAAATTCTAGTTACTTATAGGTTAAATATACAGGGGACTAGGTAGCTAAATTCGGTACCTAGTTCTTAGTATAAATATCCGCATAATAATAATGAACGACGGAAACATAGATTCCACAAATAAGGCCTCAAACACACAAAGCGTGTAATTGCAATAATGCATAGCAATGGACTGTAACGAAGAATTTAACCGGAACGGTAAGTATAAGCCCAGCCTACTGCCTAAGTTGCAGTAGCCACAATGTAAATAGCATTACTATTATAAACAAAAAACAAACATGCACACTGCAACGTTTCTAATCCTCAGATTTACTTGAAAATGGAACTGAATTCTCTAACATATCCGTTAGAAAGTAAAGCTGTATTCTTGATTCAAAATCCCCTATTTCAAGCATAGGGGGAAACGTAGTCGTTCGTTTTTGTACCGTATTTACAACTTTGTGTGCATTTAATATCTTTTTGCTCATAAACGTCCACGGCTGGATATGGGACATCAACGGTAGTCAGGTAGTATTACTACAGGTATATGCGAATTCGTGTAATTCCTTCAAACCGCGTGATCAACTGGTGACATAGAGTGACTCAGTCGCCGAACTTTCGGTCGCGTAATGGTGTGTCAATTTCGCTTCCTATTCAAAATGCGTAGAATGTGTTGTTGTCTATCTAACTTCCGTCGACCGTCGTTTACTCGACAACCGCTGTCAGCGAGATTAAGCCTGCAATGACTTTTTATATCATTTGACATACCAGGCTGAATTCAAGTCGCGTCTGGTCAATTATTGACACTTGTCGTTGGAGCGAAATTGACACACCATTACGCGACCCAAAGTTCGGCGACCGATTTCTTGACTGAATTCAAAGGTCTTGACGTCCATTCCGCAAAAGCGTTAATTACATTGAACGTCATTTCAGCTTTTGTGTGTAGCAACCGAATACGTCACCCGCCGAAATTAGGTTGTGTAATTTCGGTATGGTGTGTCGCTACACTTAGGCTTAAAACACTACTAGCGGCGCGTGCCGTTTGCGGCAGGCCGCACATCGATTTTTGCATGAAACCTCATTATATCGACGCACTGATTTGCGGCCAGCCGTCAACCGCTCCGGTTGTTCTGGGGCTGTGGCGCGACACGCCGCATCGCGGCTGGCCGCTAGTGCGTTTACGGGCTAAGTCACCTTGTAGGACACCTGCAGGAAGCGCATATTCCTTGTCGATACACGGTTCTTTCCACTTACCGCATCGGTATCGGCGGGCAGTACATATTCGCCGGTGGGGTCCACATATCGAAAGGTTGGTACGGTGGCTTCATGGCAGGTCGCAAGCTGTACGCCGGTTCTCGCTTGAATTGTACCCTCATGTCCGGATCATGCGCACCTGGCCCTGGTATCTTCACCTTCATGGTCGGGAACTCGTTATTGGGGGTCATCAAACCTCCCGGAATTTTGTCAGCACCTGGTTGAATAGTCGTGTTTTATATTATCGGCATCGGTTTATTATATTTATTTTATAAGTATTACTTATTTCACCTTTGTTAGTTAGGACAACAATATTATATTTATTATGTTTTAACAATATCGTGATGCATTTTTTCTTGCCAGTTGAGTTGCTGTATCATTGGTGAACATGGGCACCGCTATATTAAACGTTGTGTCGCCAATATTCCATATATTCTGACGACAGCAAGGCCGACGGATTCGTGAACGCAGTTCCATGCAAGAAGGTCAAAATGTTGGGCCACTAATAACAACACACGTTATCATCTCCCATAGCAAAGAAGTTCGTTTGTAAAAAGGCCAAGCTGTATAGAATTTTGATAATTAAAATAAATACTTTACCTCGTGGATTGGTTCCCCTTATATCTAACATTGGCGCATTAGGTAAAACCGACTTCGCACGAATGGGTTGCAGCACTTTACCAAATGTGTAAGCCGGTGCGCGCCGTATTTTTGAATACCCATTTCCACCTGAGAAACAAATACAATGTGGATCGAATTAACGAAATATATTAGTTGTGCTATAAAGGTTTTAAAACTGTGGTTGGTTAGCATCCGTATCTAATCCAACAGCTAAACACATCTGATGCACATTTTAGCATAATTTTATATCACTACATAGTATAAAACAAAGTCGCTTCCCGCTGTCTGTCTGTCCCTATGTATGCTTAGATCTTTAAAACTACGCAACGGATTTTGATGCTGTTTTTTTTAATAGATAGAGTGATTCAAGAGGAAGGTTTTAAGCTATAAAACCTACACGTATGAAGCCGGGGCGGGTCGCTAGTTAATCATAAGAGGTTCTTTGCCTTTCTGCTTTGAGTACTAAAGTACAGACTCAACAATAAACGCTCACAGTGTTCATAGCCTATGGGCTTTTGATTACTCACTTACAATTCCGGGCATAAAGCCAGTCCTATATTATCTGTATACACGTGATATCCCGAATCATTTATCGGAATATCATATTGTTTCATTTTCATATCATGTCGCATCCTAGAATTATTGCAAAGGACTCATCACAAAGCTTTTGTATCGATTCCAATCCAGTTAGCCTGTATCTGTTTCAAAAAGGATTCTGGGTAGATTTCTAATTCCTGGCTAAAGAGAATTCTTGTCGCTACAAATTCTGTGTCGGAAAGTTAACTTCAAAGGGCAATAGCAACTGTGTTTGAGAAGATTTATTGGATAAATTATTTATCTAGCTAACTAGTATTTGAATTAAGAATCGATTGTGATGATGCTTAAAACGACAGTGAAGTTAACGCTACTTGTTTCGTTGAATCCACAAAGTTACAGTACACCATGGTTTTGTATGAGAAATCTATGTATTTCGAGGTGAACATAAGTACTCAAAATACACAATCCTATTGCACTGCACTAAACATTGCATGCAACGCAGTCGCGACAACATGGCCTTGGTAATTTCGCATCGCAAAATGTTAGGGCAAAATTTTTCAAAACCATTTACTTAACGCATCGACTTACCGCATATCTGTGACGTTTCATAATGATCAGGGCCAGGAGTGTTAAACTCTAGAGTTATAGCGCCATGCCGTTCGGTAGGCTTTGTTGGGACTTGTTTTATAAGCCTCGCCTTGCACTCCCATCCCCACGGCATGTTCTAATTTTAATAACATAAAACTTGCACAAAAGCCTATAAAAAGAACTTTTAATTGTAATGTGTGCTGCGCAAAATGTAATATAATCCCCAACAATAACACTAAAGAATATTTAACACTACTACAGCAGCAAATAAAGTAATTATACTAAAAGTAAATCCGGATGTCAACGTTGATTACACGTAATTGTGTGTCAATAAAATATTTATCCTCAGCCATCGACATAGCAACGAGTCTATAGAAAGGAGATCGCAAATCATACCGACGGAAGAACGGAATAAAGCTAGCGATAACATTTGGAGATAAAAACGGCACGAACGCGGGAATCAGGAGGGCAAATAAAAACTCAGTGGAATTTCCACGGTCCAGGAAATTGAGCTGCACCGGATATCGTCGCACCGGAGCGACGTGCGACGGAGGAATGGCTTCCGGTCGAGGTGGGCCTCCTTCATTATTCCTCCATTCTCTCACATTTCGATTTTGCAAATATTATTGCAGCAAGCATAAAAGAAAATCGGTGTCATACCACCAATTAATAAGGTTATTACGCGGGCTATTCCGGAGCTGGCCACTTGCGTTAAAGTATTAAAAAAGTAATTTCTATTTTGAAAATGGAACTCTTTGGCTGTAATAATTTTATTATTTACTTTTGTCATTTGTTTCTCCTTTGTAGCGCCAATTTGAAAATTGCGTGTTTACCTAACGATGGATTTAAGTCGAGATAATTTATAATTTTTGTTTTTTTTTTACGATTTTCGGTGTGGTTAAAGTCAACAAGAAAGTTGCCAAAGACTTAAATTAGAATTTGGTGATGAAACCTTATCCCGTAGTTCTATGTAATTCTGGTATAATTAATTCAAACGTGGACGTATGTATGCATATCCAAGATGATTCAAGTGAAGGCCGGCTGGTGACAATGGAAACAGAAACTAACATTGATGCTGCACGACAGCTAATTAAATCGGATAAATAAATTACATGCCAGCAAATTCGAATAACATTGAGCTTGAATCAAGTGCCAAATATTTTGCACGTACACCTGACCGTTCGGAAGCTTTGTTCAAGATGGATACCGCATGAGTGAACGGAAGTTCAAAAACGACAGCGAGTAGAGTGGTGGCATAAAACTTTTCCCAATGGTTTCAAAGAATGAAAGTGTATAAATTGTCAGGGAGAAACTTTGAAAAACAACTAAACAAAATTTTCTTTCATAAGAACCTTCTCCTGAAATTTATGAACACAACAAAAAAAATTTTGCGAAATCGGTCCAGCCGCTCACGCGTGATGCCGTGACCAATGGAAATAGGGATTCATTTTTATATACGAGTACATAGATAGCCAGAAGTTTAAAGCTTGCCTTTCATACAAGACGGCCTGAGTTCGAACCCGGCCCGCACTTTTCACTGTTCGAATTCATGTGCAGGTCAGAATTTGATTATCATTTACGTTATCATCATCATATATCATATCAGCTGCGGCTGAAAGATGATCCGTCCACTGCTGGACATAGGCCTCCTCCAAGCATCACCACATTGACTGGTCCAGTGCTTCTTGCATCATTTGCGTTAACGGTGATGCAAAACACCATAAGAGTTACGCACTGCATCCGATCCGAATCCGTAAAAATACGTTCCGAAGTAGTCATAGAACTATTTGTACGGTAGATTACGCACTAGATCCGACTTCTGTCATTTGATTTCTCTCCGTCATCCGTGCGTGAGTCTCCACTCGGAAGAAATATTGACGGACCGAAGTAGCCGTAGTACTGTTTGTACTCTTATTATAAGTTCTGTGGTATGAACGCTTTCGCATTACCTCGGATTCAAATCAGACATATGCCAAAGATAGCCCCTGAATTGCTTGAATTTGGATCAGAGATCGGATTAGTGCGTAAGCAATACCTATCCGAATTCGGTCCGAGATTTTTAAACTCTAGATCCATATTTTCACGAATTCGGATCGGATGCAGTGTGAAAAGCAATATCCGAATTCGGTCCGAGTTTTTTATATCCGTATTTTGACGGATCCGGATCGGATGCAGTGCGTAACCGCGCTAAGGAAACCTGCACCTGAGAGCCAAAAAGTTCTCGAAGGTGTGTAGTCCGTCACCAGGCCATCGTGGTGTACTAAGACCCAAAATCTGCTTATTCTGAGAAGAGACATGTTCCCTGTAGTGGAACCGTAATGGGTTAATTATGCTAGTAGGCAATATACAGTACATGTTATGTAGGAATATTCGATTTTATTTTAATAATCAAAACCTATGATAGTTTTCGATTTGTTTAGCTAGCTCACGTTTTTATATTAAAAACCACTGTTGTGGAAAATTAGAATAACTCAGTTCGGTTAAAACATTAAAAGATTTTTAGGTCAAATATAGTTACGTATAAGTATTAATCTGTACATAACAGTTCGAAGAAGAAACTATTTCAGTTTTAATCAATAACCGCAACATACCGACCGTATGAAATACGAATTGGATATTTGATACGCCAAAATACATCATAACTTGATGGTGAATAATCAATGAAGCGTAAATGTACTGTCTCGCGTCCCTTTTATAATTTATTCATGTAAGTAATGGAAAATTAAAAACGACAACGGGGCAATATGGCGGGTCGTCTGGCATTCATTATTCAGGCCATATTGCCGGGACATGCGGATCGCGGGTTTTATGGATCCTGCCATGGATACGCTGAACTCTCGGCAATAACTATACTTAGGGTTATGGTGTTTTACGTTCCAAAGTTATGGTAACGATCAAAAATGTGAACCTACTG
Source organism: Amphipyra tragopoginis (assembly GCA_905220435.1). NCBI lineage: Eukaryota > Metazoa > Arthropoda > Insecta > Lepidoptera > Noctuidae > Amphipyra > Amphipyra tragopoginis. The sequence continues at coordinate 12,741,684 of HG991992.1, forward strand.
CTTGAATTTATTTATTTATTTGGATCTCCAACAGAGGCTACACAATTACATACAAAATACCAATTACAGGGAGAATGACGAGGGTGCTCCTCCAATTACAGGAGACCACATCGTTCACTTATAGTCTAGGTACAATAAAGTTTGACAAGGACAATTAAATTTGAAAAAATATTAAAATAAACAAAAACACTCTCAACAAAAATCTTTCCAAGCAAAACAGAAGATACAATTAATACTAAAAAACACGGATAAAATTAAAATTAATAATAATTATAAAATTTAATATAGATTAAGAGACCGAATTAACAAATTATAAAAATACAGATTCGGGTCTAGTCGCGTAGAAACTTAGAAGGCACTAAATACCTTTTTTATCCCGACGTTTCGGCCGAATTACACCGGCCGTGGTCACGGGTAGACTGAAGTTGCGGAGCAGTTGTCATCTTCGTGAAGCAAAAGTATTTTCATCTACCCTCACTCGATCTCGATTTAAATAAAAAAGGTATTTAGTGCCTTCTAAGTTCCTACGCGACTAGACCCGAATCTGTATTTTTATAATGTGTACAAATCGCGAAAGTTTAAAAACACGAATTAACAAAGTAGGTATTTTGGCAACATGCGTTTAAGGTCTTTTTTATATTTGGATATTTTGCAAGTACTCGTAATATCCAAATTATTGCGTTTAGATAATTCGTTGTAGTTGTAGATTTTGACGGGAATTTGACGGAAAGGGTTAAGGGACTTCCGTGTATTTGTAACTATTACATATTCTGTATTCATATTTAGATACATTACTTTAATTGAATTAGAATTCTGCCTTCTGAAGACTGCCTCGTTGGTCTAATGGTCGCAAGCGCGACTGCTGAGCGTGAGGCCCAAGGTTCGATCCTCAGGTCGGTCAAAGCGTTATTGGGTTTTTCTGTGCGGAATTTCTCAGTAGCAGCTCGGAGTCTGGATTTGTGCCCGATTGATGGCAATAGCCTCGCCCCCTATTACATGGGACTTAAACATAACGGCGTAAAGAGAGTGTAGGTACTATACACCTCTGCCCAACCCTTTGGGGAATACAGGCGTGATGTTGTGTTGTGAATAAGAATTTTCTTAGAATAATCTAAAAAGTGATGGATTAATTAACAAGCAGATTGTTTATAGCACTTACGGTATGCAGCGTCAAATTAAATAAACATGAACGTGTTGATTGATATTCGATTATAGGCTCAAAACAACAACAAATAAAGTTTCTATACTTAATCATATAGCATAAGTTTCCAAAACAAAGTGAAAAGTACCTTTTCATTTTTCAACACACAAAGGTATCTAAGGAAAACCTCTTAATGTAATACACATGTATGAGCAAGCATCAAATAGATTTTGTAACAAGAAATTGGACTCTTCACGTTACACAGCCAGCTTGGCAAGTAAAGGGGGGCACACACTAACAGAAAATACGAAGTGTGATCGCAAGATACGAATCTATTTATTCGGTTCAGTGACAATCCGCCTTAAAGTTTTATTTCCGTGAATATCCATTGAAAATACTCTAAGGCCTCTTGTTTACGCTCGTTTTTTCACCGTAAAAACCTACGGTTAATTAGCCGTGTGTAGGCACGATCATCAGTGTTGTATGGGCTACTATAGAAGTTTGTTGACGGACACACGGGTGGCCCAACGGCACGTCTGCGCCGCCGCCGCCGTATGCACCGTGGCTACTCCTCTTTGGCGCATGGTTTGATTTACATTAGTGTTGTATGACAGTCTTTGAGAGTTTGTTAACGGCACCAGACGTTTTCGCGACGGGCATTTATTGCATGACAGCTTTTCAACGCTGATTTTGTGTTACAAAATGGACATAAATCAGTGTCGACTGGCGGTTTGCCGTGTCGTGTACAAGCTCACACAATTTTTCTCGGGCGCAGCTAATAGGCCGTACGGTTAAGAAACCGTGCCGTGAATAAGAGGCATAACTGATGATTGCCTCGTTGGTCTAGCGGTCGCAAGCGCGACTGCTAAGCGTGAGGTCCTGGGTTTGATCCCTAGGTCAGGCAAAGTGTTGTTGGGTTTTTCCGTGTGGAATTTCTCAGTAGCTCACGGCGAAATGAGGGTGTACTTATTCACTTCTTCTTTCGGGAAATAAAGGCCTGGTATTATGTTTATATTGAAAATATAACCTTTTAATAATAGAACCCTAGGGCAGCACTGATTTAAATAAATTACTTAAACTATATAATTTTAAGATGCGAGAAAAAGACTACGGCTTTCTACAATAGGTTTTTACAACTTCTTTGCAAAATTACGTAGGTGGGTAATTGAGAGACTTCCCCCGTGTCACAGAATAAAGTTCTGTTACACGAGTGTGGAGGTGCTCTTGTTAGGGAATCTCGCGCTTCGTTGCCTTCCGCGCAATTTGCGGTTCACTAAACTTTATTACATCTTTTGTTTTAGGCGGATCCAACTAGTGAGAGCAAGACAGAGACAGAATACAAAATCACCCGTTTGCTATACACACACAAATTTTTAGAGTTGTGTGCATTCGAAATTCTCTGTTAAGTTTTAAGACAATCACAAGAAAAACAATGAGGTACGGTGGAGTTAAAAATCAATAGAAAGGTCGACTCAATGCCGCTCGGCTTAAGCTCTCTGAAAAAAGTTGCCAGTTGGAATTGACTTTCCCTGTTCAGGGCCCGAAGTTACAGTATGCTTCAGTTCCTCGTAATACAGCTGACCCATTTCGCCATCATTGTTGTAAAGGCGTGTAGTTTTAATATTCAACGGCGTGATTTATAATTGCTCAGATAACTTTTACGTAAAATTTTATTAAAAATGAAATTAGGTAGCTAGCTTTATTTTAAAGTTAATATTTTATTAACTTACGCATCATATTGTTTTAAATAAAAACTGTTTTGAACCGTTAAAACACGTTTTGAATTAAGAATGAAATGAACTAGTTTTTTATCCACTTTTTTTATTGTATAAAATTGACATCCAGCATGCACTTTTGCTTACATTCAGCATTCAGAATTAGCCATGACATGGATAAATGTAAATTTAAAAAAAAAAGTATTCATTATGAGTTCACGCCACTTCTACAGTAATTGCCTTAAGTCCAACTATGTTGAAACAACACATAGCCCGTAGTAACGAAACATTTTCTATGAAATAAGTAATAGAGGTATACTCGGCGTCGCGTCGGTATATTTGATTGCGCGTAGGAGTGTGCGTGTGAATTGCGATCCAAAGCGAGTAATTTTTCGGATCTTCGCCGCAAAACAAATATATCCCGAATTACTTTTCTCTTTCTGTTAGTAAATCATATTTCAGCAAGTTGCTGGGAATTATATTTCTGTGAGAATGTGTGTTGTAGTTTACAGTTACAGTTTTACAGATTTTTACAATTACAAGGATATGAATTACATTTACAAGTAAGGCTTGTTTTATTTGAACTGTTTAAGATTTGAACAAATATCTCTGCCTTGAAATATGTAACTTTAGTATAATGATTATAGATAAATCAATTACCTACTGCGCTAGTCCATTTCATCCAAGAAAACTTAGTTGAACGTTGTGATTGATAATAAATGATCTATTTCCTTGATATAGTAGATATATTAGGCGTCTATCGACTACAAAATATAGATGCAAGTGCAGGGCCGGAGTTTAAGGTTTGGAGGCCCTGGGGCAACGAAGAAAGGAGTATGGAGGCCCGTAAAAATGCTTTTATAATAATACTCCATGTGTGTGTTTTTTTTTCTCTTTATCAGAACAGTAGGCTAATTTACGTAATTTCATGACGCGCCGATCAAGTTGCAGTGACGCTGCAGTTATGTATGTTCACGCGAGCGTATCTGGGTGAATATTGTAATATCTTTAAAAAAAAAAACAAATCATTCTTCTCCTTCGTTGTTTCATTAATATTAGTTTCTGATTGTTTTTATTCTTGTCTTATTGTTTGACGGCAGTGGTATAGTTTGATTTTTCATTATTAAAATTGAAGTTTTAAACATCTGCGTTTAAGAACTTCGGGATGATGGTAATGACGATTTTATTTTTTGTTAACATTTTTCGAATAATCACCCATCTGACGGCGAACGCCTATTAAGAGAACACGAAAAGTGTTGTTTTGATCAAAACTTAACTGCAACTACACTGCAACTGAACTTCTTTAGTTAGGCAGGTGTCATTTCTTTCATCTAAAAAACAAACAAAAAAAACTCATTTGTGGAGGGCCCTCTCTTGTGGAGGCCCCAGGACTAACTCCCATGTTGCCCTCCCCTAAATGCGGCCCTGGGCAAGTGAAGCCACGTATTCACTTGTAAACAAATGTTTCAGATACAAGTTGGCAGAAGTTTCGGAAACATCACGTAAATGTTTGTAGAAACAATGTTTCGGTGCTTTTGCCATCAAAAACTGTCAGTAGTGTTTACCGCAATATGTATCAATGTTTCAGAAACACCTACATTCTTGTTTCTGTAACAGTGTTTATAAACAAAAGTTTACTAGTGAATCCGTGGCTTGATACTCGTAAAAAAAGTTTCATGTTCAATAATTTTCCAGTCTACTTCTGGGTAATTTATTCAGAAAACCTAAGTATCGTAGAGTAGGTCACTAGCGCTGTTCGGTTAAAAGCTTTGTCGGGCATATGCAGTTAATTCACCTAATTAGCTCGCATCCACCCGCACTAGATCATAAGCCTTTCGCTACGACACTAGTATAGATATCAGGTCAGTCACCTTGGCTGCTTATTTTTTGTTACTTTAATTAACGTTATGAACCATCTTCATGTATTTTCGATAACAAATTCCATGATAATCAATCAAAAGTGAAGTATTAAATCTGGCATAAAAATCATATGGTATGTCTACACCAGTGCGCTTTCATGTTCATCTTGCGCTTTCGTCTGACGCATGCCTGAAGCGCCATAGCGCATGCCCTAATCAGTGGCGTGCCTAGGGTTCAAAGTTAGGGCAAGCCCGATAGATTTTTAGGAAAAAAACCATGTAAAATTTGACTAAATTCGTTATTTTGCGAAATTACACAACTATTATTTTCACCCTAATAATAAATAGGGTGCAAATAATACAATTGTGTGATTTTGCAGAATCAAGTACAACTTGGTTTAAGAGCCATCTATGAGCATTACAGGTGCTTTTTTGCGCTCTTCGAGTTCGACGGGAAAAATGACACAATCGCCCGTCGCCGCCAATAGATGGCTCAGAAATAATTGATGAGCATAATTACGCAATGTTTATAATGTTGAAAAAAAGATTGTTAATTTATAATAGACCCGATCTATATTTTTATAATGTGTACAAATCCCAAAAGTTTAAAAACAATTTATAATTACTTTCGATGTAAACAGCCATGTTTACATCGAAAGTAATTATAAATTGAAGAAAGAGAGATTAGAAGAGAAATTATAAACTCTTCATTCTTCGCTTCTTTGTTACTGCTGATGACAAACAACAAAGCTCACTGAAGGCATGGTATCACTAGATAGATTTACAGACATATCAGCAATCACATACCTTCGGTGGCGTTGATAAAAGCCGTTTGTTGTTTCGTTCTATTTGTTTAGAGCAATTAATCCTGGCACCAGATAAGTTATTCAAATCATCGTAACCTGATGTATTCCAGGCGTTCGTATCGTTAGAGAAAAATAGGCAACACCAGCAGAATAATTTGTTTAAATGAGAGCAACCTACAATCCAAGGAGTTTTGTAAGCCGATCTATGAAAATGCCTATCATGTGACTTTGATTTACTAGAAATTGTCAAATCAGGAGTAGGTTTAGGTGAAGTAATAACACGGTATTTGTCTGTAAAATTCAAAGTATTTACCTTCCCGAGTAACGATTGCACACACTTTAATCCATCACAAGGAACAATTATTTCCGAATTCATCTTATAAGAAAGGCAAATCACAAAGAAACTTAATCACAAACGTTGAAACAAACTAATAAAAGTTACACAATACGTTAAATCACAGAAACTGAAAAAGTATTTATCGCGTCAAAAAAGTGGTCCCGTATCGCTCAAAACAATAAGTGAACTAATTTGAAATTTTATCATTTCTATCGAAATACAAACATCGCGGCATCTATGTGCCTAAACACGCATGCCACACAAATTGCACTTCTAAACACACTACCGTAACTTTCAATTTCGTTAAACTAACAGAGTCATAAGCCCGGCTTATTTTTGCGAACAAATTATGTGCACTTATGTATATTTACTTATATATCTCTATGCAATTTATGAATGAAATTGAAGGAAAAGTGACAGGAGACTTAAGCCGCGTAAGAAGCCAGCGCGTGCGACAGTAATGCAAGATCTTGCAGGCGGTTTGGCAACGTTACGTGGGCCGGCCGAGGCGCGACGCGAAAAATCTTGTTTATTTATGTAAACCTGGCAACTTAGTAACACACGGAGGTCACGGAGGCTCGCTGTATTGCGCGCGGAGTTTAAACATTTTATTTATTACAGTAGGTATCAGTTGTTATGTTATGAGACATGATGATTCAATACTACTTTACAGGAGTTTTTTTTTTGTTTTTTTTTTTTATTAATCTCGCATTCCTGATATTAAGCCGGGCTTTTCGGCTTGTATGGAAGGCACGCCACTGGCCCTAATACTAGTTCGAGTCGTATGGCAATCAATATTGCATGCGCTTGACGCAAGAGGAATTGAAAGCGCAAGATGAACATGAAAGCGCATGGGTGTATACATACCAATAATATATGTGTACACATCGTTTTGGATTTCGGTTTCTTGCATAATATTATAATGTGGTAAACTTTAATTTTGGGAGGCACTAGTGGCTAATTATCAACCGCACGGATCATATTACTTGCAAGGTTAAAGGATGGGTGACCGTTCGTTACACATAGAGACCCCTCCGGGCCTCGGAGAGCACGTTAAACCGTCTGTTTTGGGTGTCGTACGAATACCTATGACAGTCGTTACGGGTAGTCAGAAGCCCAAAAGTCTGACAACCGGTCTAACTTTAGGATATCGGTTTTGCCCAGTGACTGGGTTGCGGTGGTCTGATGGTAGTCGCTCTGTGTAAAATTCTGGTATTCAGCCTAATCTGGTTAGACTGGAAGCTGACCCCAACATAGTAGTGAAAAAGCTAGGCGGAACGCAAACTCTAATTCAGAACTCATCTAAGGTCGAAAATCCTTTAGCAAGTTTATACCATAAATATGGGCCTGTCCACATCTCCACGTCACGACGTCGTCAACGTGGAACGGTGCGGTAACGCGGCACAGTACGTTGACGTAACGTGCAAATTTACGTTACCGTATCGTAACACGTTCCGCCTCTAGCCGCAAGCGCACACGTATATGCGCTCCGCCCGCGCTCTCCACGCCCGCGAGTTAGTCGCCGTCTATGTGCTCTGATGCTTTAAAACCATACCTTACTGTTTCTCTTATTAAAATTCAGGATCTACATGGTCAACAATAAAACTAACGATTTTTACTGTTGTTACTGTTACTTTGTCCTGAGTAGTCGTAATTTCCAAAATCATGTAATAAATTACTACTGTACGCCGGACGTTATAAAATTGTTTCATACTATACTATACCTATACTATACTCTCGTGTTGGCACTACACTAGTTGAGAATAGCTGACGCCGCGCCGTGGTGAAAAGATTAAGCCGTCAGCAAAGTTGGTAGCGGGCTGACTGCCCAGGGTGTGCCGGACGTACTTGAGTATCGTGACTCGTGGAGGCTCTATTATTGCACCACACTACTTCTATAAAAAGTGGACCACTCAGATCATTAGATCTTTCTATAATTATCTATCACACGGCATCCGGACATACAGGGGGAGACGTGATGTCATGCGTTGTAATGAAATCCGTATGGAAATCTAGGAGGTCGGCTGTCAACTATGTGACGTGGCGCATAATGTCCATACTAGATTAGTGTCAGGGCACTTGATTGGATAATAAGACAGGGCGAGAAGCCATGACGTAGGCTACTAATTTACGCCGTTTTATTAAACCAGACAAGTGCGAGTAAGACTTGCGTCGTAAGGGTTCCGTTTTACCGTAAAGTGGAATTATTAGATGACAAACTTTTATTTTTTTACTTTCTCTACCTATAAGCAAAAAAACCACAAAATTAAGTTTGTGTTGAAATAATTCCACATAGAATTAGAAATGAATGATTTTCAGATTTTTCCTTTACTTGGGACCTTCTTTCGTGACAAATTTCAAGATTCTAGGACAACCCTATAGATTTTGATGTGTTAGTCAGTGAGTTAGAAACTTGAATTTTTTATATGAGCATGGGTCTGTTATTTTTTAAAATTAATTTGTCTTTTTCTTTAAAACGTTGCCCCTCTCTTTTATTTCTCTTGTATCGTCGGTGCGCATCGCATGCACAAACACAAACCCGGAACAACCATCTGTAGGCCATACTAATATTTGTTCCGTGCGGGAATCGAACCCACAACCCATAGCGCAGAAGTCAATTGCTCAGCCATTGTACCAAACGTGTTGTCTGATTTAGTGCTAATTTCATTCCGTTGCCCCAAGCCGTTCTCGAGAAAATAGGTCTTAATGGACCAGATAGACAGACAGACAACAAAGTGATCCTGTAAGGGTTATCATTTTATCATTTTGAGGTACAGAGCCGTAAAAACCGCACAATTAAGTTTGTCACGTGATAATTCCACTTTACGGTTATAAAACGGTACAGAACCCTTAGGGTGCAAGTCTTACTCGCTCATGTCCGATTTTCTAGCAGAGGTGGCATTTGATTCCCTCATTTTAAACAATAGATGCATCAACATATGAGCAGACATGTAAACATACATTTCAGTACCATTTACTGTAAGTTTGAGGCTCTGCCTCATTGATGTGGACGTCGCAAGCGCGGGTGCTGAGCGTAATAATCGTTTTACACAAGGACAGGGCAGTGAGGCGAAGTAGTGAGCAGAACAGTACTGCTACCTACTACATATTTGAACGCGCGTTTACTGTTCTGACAGTACTGTTCTGTTACAGCACGCGTGTTCAAATAATAGCAGTACTGTTCTGTTCACTACTCAGCCTCGCTGCCCTGCCCTAGTGTGAAACGGGCTTAAGGCCCTGGGTTACTCAGGTCAGTATCACTGGGTTCAAATAATATTTTTGAGTTGCAGCTTGATTTTGGATTTTCTTTATGAAGACACAATAAAAAAACAAAACGTTTTTTTTTGCGAATTTAATGTAGCTATATTATACATAACGTTCGTCCTTTTTCATTGTATGACGTTAGATTTATCATGTAACGGCTATAAACTAATTACAAATTGATTGAGCCTTTGATAATTATGATTCAGAATGATCTTGCTCAGCAAAATTATATTTTGTTCATTTCGTCTTCGCAATAAATACTTACTTGCATGAGAACCGGGATCAACGGTCTGAAACAGGGAGGGCTCTCAACAATCAATTCAAAGATGAAGTTTAGCGTTTATTTATAATCATCACAGTATGATCAGGACATGTCAATGACATTAGAAAAGTTAATTCTTTTACATAATTAATGGAGAACATTCGGTGTGGTACTGTAAGGTTTAATGTACGGTCGGTTATATTATTATAAATATACTAAATTAACTTCTAATGTGACATAGGTTTTTAGAAAATAAACTTCAATGTCGTGCGTTTTAAGCAACTATCGGACGTGTATTTTGGCTCTGTAATCATAAAATTTTTAAATTGATCATGCTCGTCTTAACAAAACTTATTAGAGCATTTCAAAGATTACACAAGATTACAAAACCATTGATCCCGTAATGTCACCGATGTCACTTCTCTCTGACTGTCATAATTGCCAAAAGGTCTTAGGCAATGAAAAACACAGGAAGATGATTTCTTCTAAATTATTCAGCGCTTTGAGGGTGACGCAGACCTTTCGGATGATCACCAGAAACCAATCGTCAGCATCCGATCCTGTCCAGGCACTGTTCGTGGAGAAACTCCGAGATTACAGAACGAAGAGCGCCGGTGGCCAACTCGTGGATCCCAGCCCATCCATTCTGAAGGAACTGAATGCGGATCTAAAGAAGATTGAGAAAATGTTTGGTGGTGGTCCCGGAGTCGACATGACCACGTTTCCTACGTTCACCTTCGACGAACCCAAGCTCGACCCTATTGATGAAGCCATCCCTGTAACTAAGAAAGTGGGGAAGAAAAAGAAAAAGAAGAGGAAGAAGAAGAAGTGAATAACTTAGCCATAGTTGCGATATTCGTGAATCTTCTTACAATAAAATTATTGGTTATCTTGATTATTTTAAAGTTATGTATGTAAACTGAATAATGAGGTATTTTACAGATACAGTTTTGTTTGTTTTGTTGGGATTTACAATCACTTTAAAATTAATGAAAATTACAACAAAGTATAACAATACAAAACTAATGATTCGCAATATAATCAATCAAGAACCCCTTAAACTCCCTATTAAACGAATGGTTGAAAGTGATTGGCGAAGCAACAATTTCTGGCTGTCGCCGGCCGCTCCCGCGGCTCTGCTCGCTTCGCTCGCTCGGCTCGTGCGTTAAGGAGTCACAGTTCTGATATAATCTAATCTACCTTTCAGCTATCTGTTTGTAATTACTTATTATTGCGGAGGACTTTGAACTTAGAATCATTAAGATTATAGTGCGAACTATTATTTTTAAAGAAGACTTCTAAAGTTAGAAGTATTAAAATGAAAGTCTAAACTATTCGTTTTAAAGATAAGCCTTTATAAAGTGGAAACTATTATTTTTAAAGCTCATTTATATGTATAATCATATTAAACATCCCTTTTAATTTTAACGTTTTCTTTTATGTAAATAATTTACAAGCGTTATGAAAAATCTGATTACAGTTACTAAAGTGGCTAGCATAGTGACAAGACAGTATTGAGACATTAGCATTGGGACATTCCCAATGCGATAGGGGCGAACCAATCGCCATTTACTGCAATCCCGGGCTTAAGAGAAAAACCCAATTACTTGGGCTTTTGTGAGGATGTTCTCATGTTATATGCTTTTTGCCTGATTTGGCATAGTATAGTTATTTAGTTAGTCCCATTTCCGCAAATATATAAATCCGTAATAGCTATAAAGATTTGGGGCTGGAATCTACTTTTTGGTACCCAGTATTGACGTTTATTAAGCACATGTAATAGTTCACCTGAATTTAAATGCTGCTGTTCTGTCTTGTTCCTTGTATCATTCGAGGGACAAAATAAGAATAAGCTAGCCTAGTCTTCCACGGCAAATCATACAATGTACTGAAATAACTATAAGTTTTCTGCGTACCTTTTTTTCTTCAGAATTCCATATAAAACTACGCCAAGGCACTTACTACCAAATATTGCTCATATACTGATGTTATGAACAATAACGTACCCTAATTTAGTTGAGAGCCTCAAACTTGGGAGGGCAACTGAGCGTGGAATTCCTTACAAGAGGTTCCAACACTTCAGTAATATAAGTTTATCCAGTGACACGGAGGTATCTTTATTACCTACCTGCCTACGAAAGTATCTACGTAACTTCTGAAGAAGACGTAAAAGTTACAACCTCGCAAAACATTTGGAGTTTTTAATTCAGTAGTGTAATTCTGTAAAGAAGAAATTGAACATTTCGTTTGATGGTATACCTTTTTCAACGTATGGTGAGTCCTGACGTTTTTTCTACTAAACTTATAAAGAATATATAGAAAACATGTATAATATAGCTATTTTACGGTTTTTGATGATGTCATTTACGTTTTTTCGATAGCAGTCTTCAATATACGAAATGACCGCTATTGTAAGACTCTTCTTTCGTTGAACAGAGTATATACATATGTTAAGGGTAAAGGCCATATGGCGGTTATACCTAGGTTTACCCGGGTACTACTAGGTGCAACCAGTAGCAGTTGGGTAGAGTTAGGTGTAGCTTAAGTCGACGGAGCCCCGCTGGGCGGAGCTCCTATTTCTGTCTGCACGGTTTACAGTAACCTAACACGAAGGAGATAACGGGGGCTTCGTTCGCTCGCATCGCTCGCTCACTCTAGCCCCCGTCATCCCCTTCGAACCTAACCTATCCGTGTCGGGGTTCCCCTTATCCACCGGTGTGCGGGTACACCTAGTTCTACCCACTATGATGAAGGGTAAACCTAGTTCTAACCGAAGGTAAGTAGGATACATCTAAGTTTAACCGCATGTGGCCGGCTGCACCTAGTTGTACCCGGGTAAACCTAAGTGTAACCGCCATTCGGCCTTTACCCGTAACATATATACTAACTAAGGGGAAATGCTGACTTCCACTACTGACATGGGCCTGCTTGTTGGCTGTTATTATACTCTGGCTCAACTCAGTAGCTGATGAAAGTCATATACAGGACGTTTTTTAATCACCATCTAATATTTTTCTAGGTATGATGTAAAGTCAAACGTTAAATACTACGTTCATCGTGCATGCACTGAATGAGAGAAAAGGGTTTTCTCATTTAGTGCCATGCGCGACAAGCGTAGTATTTAGTGTTAGATTAGAAACCACGCTGAATTGATCATTCTTTCGAGAAAACTATTTTATTGTGAAATTTTGAATTCAGTAACTATTTTTTTCAAAAATGGAGTCTTCCTGTTATTCAAAACGACTAGAAAAAAATGGATGGTGATTTAAAAATCATTCAGTATAATAAGCTCTTCCTATACTATTTATGTGTTAGCTGCTTCACCGGTATGAGAACTGCAGTGGTACATCAAACTTGCCTAGCCTGGTGAATAAGTGTGGCGACTATGATTTTTTTGAGAGGCCTATTTTTATATTAAGGAGTACATTGCGATAGGCTGTTGATAGTGACGTGTGAGGCGGCAGTGTTGTTTTCAGGTACTACTACCAAAACTATCCACTTTTTAGACACAAAATAGTAATTTAATTTATTGAAAGCAAGATGTCAAAAATAGCTGTAGGTACCTATAGCTGGAACATAAACGGAAAAATGTGCAGGTACACGAACACAGTCATAAATAAAAGTACCGTTCCTTATAATTTGAAATAATGCTTATTACTGTTAGGCAATTTCGTTAATGAACGGAAAATCACCGTGTTTGGTAATTAGTACGACCTTGCGATTTCTTCTAATTTATACAAATTGAATATCGTTGCGTAGGTACTTCAATACGTTGTTCTATGATCAGAATACACAAGAACTATTCAGGAGGTTTTAGGCTATGCTAAACTAAGTATATGTTTATACAAGGTTAGTCAGAAAGGGGGTTCTAATCCGCTGGCCACTTATAGTATAACTGATGACCAGTGGACTGGAGACTTCCTTACGACAACATTTTTTTCGTGAAAATTATTCCGGGTTTCGGGACATCCTAAAGTACATTTAATATTAATGTTAATAGTACAGAAAACAATTAAATTCGTTTCCTATTTTTGTTTCCCAAAATTGTCACAAAACCAGATGACACGTTTTTCATTGTTTTTAAAAAAGAGATTGTTTATTGTTTTCAAAAAAGGAGATTGTCTTTTATTTTTTGAAAACAAATGAAAGACAATGTCCGAGGAAATCCTCCCGAAAAAAAAAGTCGTAAGGACGTCTCCAGTTTTTGTCTCTGTTCTTTGAAGTTTAGGTAAATTAGCTCACCCTTTTTCCGATCACTGCTGATGACTGTTTTAAAGCAAGTGTTAAAATTCGATAATTTTTAATTCCGCGGAAAATGATTATTATTTTAATATTTTCAAGAAATTTTTCATCTTTGCTTAAGTTGCAAATTAAAAAAATGGAGCTTTTAATCCGTGACCACAATTAAGACATAACATATAAACACAGCTGATCATATCTGAGAATACATATATTTTAGAGTATTTTTTATGAAATCTTTGACCAGCTTTCTCTTAAACTGTTGACTATTGGGGAAAGTTGTAGAACAAACCTTATTCATTACTATGGGTTATTTGACACACTTTCGGATTGGTACCCTTTTCTGACTAACATTGTATAATTCAAATTAACTGACAAAACTTCACAGGGTTACTAGATATCATTAATAGAACACATTCAAATGAAAAAAAACACATAAACTGTAGTTAATTAGATAACAGCGCACTTGTTATCTAATTAACTAAAGTTAAGGTATTTTTAGCACCCTAAAGATCGAAGGTATTAACAATAGACCCGCGCATCATCTAATTAATTACGTGCAGAGACTAAGGGTTGCTCTCTCACGTAGTTTTAAGACTTCTTTTCGTGAATTAGGCTAGTTTTGTAGCCACTATTACGATTATTCAGGCTACATAAACCGACTGACTGAGAGGCTTGTGCGTAATTATCAACTGCGCGAATTATGCGATTTGCAAGATTAAGCTGCGCTTGCCGCGGTCAGTCGGTGGATGGGTGACCGTTCGTTACACATCGAGACCCCTCCGTGCCTCGAAGACCACATTTAATCGTCGGTCCCGGGTGTCATATGGGGGTTTTAAACGGGTCGATATTAGCCGTGCGGCAAGTCACCAGAATCGCCACCCCATTTACACCGGTCGACAAAAATCGCATGCGACTTGTTCATTTCTAGCGGAACAACACAGCGCAAAACACACCTCATGCGGCGGGCGATCGCCTGCAACTGACCATTTACACGGTCGATTTTAGTCACCCGCCGCATGCGGCTTGTCGCCGCACGGCAAATGTCGGATGGCACCCAACTTTGGGGCTTGCGATTTTAGTCATTTGCGGCCTAGTCGAATTGTCATATAAACGGTCGATTTTCTCCGTGTGGCCTAGCCGTGCGGCGAAAATCGACCCGTGTAAATCCCCTAATACGAATACCTATGACAGTCGTTACGCGTAGTCAGAAGCCCGAAAGTCTGATAATCGGTCTAACCTTAGGATACCGGCATCGCCCAATAACTGAGTTGCGGAGGTCTGATGGCAGTCACTGCGTGTAAAAATCAGGTATCAGCCGCATCTGGTAAAACTCGAAGCTGACCCTAACATAGTTGGAAAAGTCTAGGCAAAACAGACCAGTGCCTGTAGACAAATGGCAAACAATGATAGCTGAGAATAGAAACGCCAATTAAATGTATGCAAATGACGTAACAGATCGCTTGACCGGTCGAAAGCTTATGTTAATTCAGTACATCTTTCTATTCTCTAGCGATCATCGATTGCCATTTGTCTATAGGCACTAATCAGATTGACTGAAATCTAAAGAAAACAAATAAAGTTGCCTAGATGCAGAATGTGGCCAGCCGGAGCATAGAGTGCTTTTAAATAGGCCACTCCTTCCCCACGCGAGCGTGTCATAAAAGGTGACAAACGGCCGAAACCAATCTAACCGATCTCAATCCAACATCGCTGGGTTGATGTAGATTTTTGACAGAAATTCAATTGAAATAATGTCAAAAACCTACATCATAGTTGAGATAGGTGCGGTTTCCGCCGTAAGGCTTTACGACAAGAAGATATGCAGCAGCGTCCTAATACAGGTTGAAATTGTAAACACTCGACAAACCGAAAGGGGAGATTGTACTCATCACTATGAACAACTTTTACTATGGGACCAAATCGGAAATCGCGAAAAAAAACCAGATATTCCATATATTTACGTTCACATAACTCGTCAAATAGTAGGGAACAACAGATTTATTTTCGCGATTTCCGGTTTGTTCCCATAGTAAAAGTTGTTCATAGTGATGAGTACAATCTCCCATTTCGGTTTGTCGAGTGTTTACAATTTCAACCTGTATATGCTTATAACAACAAACAGTGATCAGGAATTCGTTTTTAAAGCGTGATGATTATGGCAATTTCCCCTTTGGGTCTCCTATTGACCGCTACTATACATAGTGCATTGTAGCGGTCAAAGGGAGTCCCATGTTTAGCAGTGGAACTTTACGGTCTGATATGATGACCATATGATTGAAGCAGGATAGCAACGCGACAACAGCGCTTCTTGGCATTATTTGACTTGGTCATGTGTGAACCTAGTCGCACGTGATGGGGAATGCAGACAGGGTAAATTAAGACGGAGCACACGAATCCAAGTAACAGAGATAAAGAGGGATTCCCCTATACCCCTCTGGCACTCACATATACACGACGGAATATAGTAAACTGCTTGGCGCCGGAGTTTAATGTGAGGGTGGTAGCTAGCCAGCGGCCTGTGGGCGACGGTTTAGGGGACCCGTCGCCCGACCTGTAACAGGCCCGAGAAGGCCACGCGCATATGTTCCGTGCGCGCCTCTCAGGAGGACGTGGGACAAGGCCCCACAGAAGAAGAGGTCCGCCAGAGGCTGGCGGACCGAGGCCTGCCCGGTCCCGCGACCCCGGCCAAGGGTCAGGAGAAGGAACACAGTGGGTTTTTAGCCGGTAAGAGTCCGGCATAACCCTTCGCCTTCCCCGGGCGGAGGGTATCCATGAGGATTTTACCACGATAAAAAAAAGGGTGGTATCTAGCCAGGCGGACCGTATAGATCTTATCACCAAGTGTGGTAAGTTTTATTGAATCTTACAACACGTATCTAATACCAGCGTGCGGTGAGGAAGTTTTATAATCTAGCCCGTCCCCACACGGTTTAAACGGGGTTAACACGGGGTTTACAGTGATCACTTATTTTCTTTACTGTCAAGAATGTTTTGTATGGGAGATACATCATACACATGCACACATACAGATACTTTATTTTAATTTGTAAAACAATTCTCGGTTGTTGATCTTACACAGAACTTATAATGCGGTAAGTTTGACGAAAATCGTTTGAACCTTTTATAAAGAAAAGTATATTTTTTATATTATATTATTATGTAAAGAGGATTCCTTTTCAGTCTTTTCCTGGATTTTGATAAAAACGAGTTACGTCGTGATTATAATTAAGTTTATGAATTACTTTAGAAGAAAATTGCAAGAGTCGTTTTTGAAGAAAATCTTTTACCTTTAAATGACAGGTTTAACCTACTTTAAAATTTCTAGTTATAAAGAAAAAAGAACTGCGTAGTTAACCTTTCTACGGAGTTGGTTCAGTGATTTCTTTGCCGGAGAACAGAACTTGTACTAACTTCTATAGAGAAACTAGTCGAGCCCACGTGAAACGTTATAAATTTTCCTGTAAAGTTCTTTTTGCTGTTTTTCGGTTCAGTTACCTGATTGGTAGATTACCCGAGGAGACGTAACAAACAGGCTCGAAGACAGACACTATTGAATTGTTTGACGTCTTGATTTGGGCAGTGGCTAAACGATAGGTCGCACGGAACAAAATATTTGTACCTATGGCCGATAAATGGTTGATGCAGATCCAGGAGTTCATGTGAGATTTTTGTTTGTAAATGCACCCATGATACACAAATCCTAGCATGGGCAACGTTCAAAACAAAATTCATTTTATTCTTTGTTTCTTCACAGGGGCTTTATCACTTAGTGATAATGTCACCATTTTGAATTTGTAGACATATTTTTTACTAAATACAGTATCTAAATATACAATTAATGATAGAATGTGTGAAACATAGTCGGTGTACTAATCAAGGGTGTAGAAACGCGTCTGGCGATCAAGCATACGGCTCTGAATATTCAACAGAGCAATTACTAGTTAAATCTCCGGTGTCTTGGTGAATTCAACCACTACTACTGGTCTACGCGATTTATGGCACTTACGACTTCGGTTGCCATTGATAAAACGTGTACTTGTCTTATTGTTGGTGATCTGATATATGATGGTGATACCTAATGAATCATAAGTATGTTTAGTTATTTATATCGGATGAAAGTACCTACACACAGTGCCGCCGGCACTGCCGCCCGGGCTTGCCGGCAGGTGTTTAACCAGGCCGCCGGGTATAACGCCTATTGACTTACACCCGCGCGGCAATAAGCCGGCGGCAAAGCTGACGGCATTGTGTGTCTTTATGCAATGTCTTAATGCCTTTAAGGCAAACAAATTTTGACTTTCTTTCAGATAGGTGTATCATAAAGCTTTTGGTGAAGGGATGAAAATAGTAGGTTCATTTTTTAGTAACTAATTAGATTAACGTCTGTTAGAAAGTATTAAGGTTTTTTTTCAAAAAGGCTGTAGTTCGTATTTTTGTTTTTCACGTGCCAGTTTAGGTATATTCCTATAATTATGTAGGGTTGACTAAAATAAAACTACTGAAACCTAAATAATATTAATCCCAATATAACTACAGAATATGCAGATATACTAAATTATCTATAAGTTTAATTATAAGCGGCGAAACAAGCTTAACATCGTAGATGTAAGGAGCTCCAGTAATCACCATGGTAACGGCATATAATACCGTCTAATTCGCGTATCCCAATGTAAACACGTAGTTGAGATATTAGTGTGAGCACGCCGAGCCAACTTCCGACGGGATAATCCTTCAGTTAATATTCACTGTCGGTAGCTTTGTTAGGTTTCGATGTGTGTTAGAAGCTGGCTGATATTGAATATACAAGTAGATTACATAAAGAAACGGTGTTAAGGTCCAAACGCATTTACGTTGCGCTGCACAAACTGACGTGCTGTGTAGCGGCGCGGCGCCGCGGTGCCGGCGCCGGCGCGGCGGCCCGAAAAATTATCTATGTATATAAAATGAATCCCTATTTCCTTTGGTCACGGCATCACGCGTGAGCGGCTGAACCGATTTCGCAAATTTTTTTTGTTGTGTTCGTATTTGTCAGGAGAAAGGTCTTATGAAAGAAAATTTTCGTATTTAAAAAAAAAGTTTTCTCAGTATGTCCATATTCTTCATTTGTTTACCGCATGCATGAAAATGTTTTTAACTTTTTGTTACTATTTTGATATTGTTTCTGAAGGTAGGCAGTAGGTAGGTAGTAAGTAGGAAAAAGTGCATTGCAACGCATGCCGGGTAAAGCTAGTTCTTTATAATTATGGGTTTGTATGGAGTAAGACGCATTTGAGCGTTGTGCTACTTGGCCTGCTTGGCCGCGTGGGCAACTCTCGCAGGTGAGGATTCCGCCGCAGGGTGCGGGGGAAGCAGCCGCCGCCCAAGGTTACTAGATGGGGGTATTTTTCGCGAATTTGGGGAAAAAGTTGGCTGCTGAGGTAAGATTGAGGAGAAATTGTCGTTGGGTAAATTAAATAGGAAACTGAGATGTTTTTGCAGCTGTACATGCAGTCACGCATCGCGCAGCGCAGCGCAAGTGCGTTTGGATCTGATAAATGGCCTCGCTACTTGTCGTTACTTGCCTCTTGTTTAGGTACATACGGCTACACATCAAGCTATACATAACCAGTTTATCTTGGCGTCACTTTGTATAATCTTTTCGCACAAGTAACGGTCAGCTTACACTGGTTTTGCGAAGCTTGAAGTGTAGCCACATGTACGCACAGTCTTTGACCGAACGATAAATATTGGATCGGCATTTTCGAATCCCATGCTTTAAATAATCGGCTCGTAAGTCGCAGTAATGGGTTATATTACTGTGACTTATACTTACGAAATCACTACAGATTTACTTAATTTCCAGATTTGGCTATCGTACTGAACATATCGGCATAATAAAGCAGTCTCGCCGTCTGTTGTCCCATTGAATAATATCTTTTATAGAATTGCTGGTTCTAGCAATAACAAAGTTGTCATACTAGACACATGTGTTGATACCTAGAGTGATGAAGATTAATTTATCTTCTTGTCATTTGTAGTACCCAAATAATCTTAAAATGTTCACGATTTGTACACATTATAAAAAACAGATTACAGATACAGACAGGGGATAAAAAAGGTACCTACCTATTTAGTGCCTTTTAAGTTTCTACGCGACTAGACCCGAATCTGTATTTTTATAATCTTTAAATTATAATGAATCGTTGCAAATCGATGTGACGTTTACGGAAGCCTATTTTTTATGGACTCAAGATTTTTAGCCATCGGTCTGTGTACTCAATTTAATAGCAAAGCAATAATGTTCGATTTCCCAGCATTTGCTTGTATTTAACAAAATAAGACCTACCTAATAATTCTATTGCAACAAGACGTACTTATCGCACCCAATAATCCACGACTACGAAATCGAACCGTTTTACCAACACGCACGTTACTCTCGGTAATTATAAACAATATGAAAGAAGTTTGAATAAAACCTTGCATTCATTTATTTCATAGCCCTATTGGCATGCAATGAGTTACACACAGTTTTAATTAATAAATGTATTTCCAATGTTCGCTGGGAACACAATAAAAGAAGCATTTCTTAACTTCAGATGAATTAATGAAATTGGCTCGCAAGTGGAGAACTCAGTAAAGCTGAAATATATTTTTCTTTTTTACTTGCATAAGTAGTGGACAAAACATATTTCGGTAGTTTTTTTTATGCGGTTAATTATATTGATTCAAAACCTAATTATAATGAATAATGGTAATAACCATTATTCTTTTTTTTTTTACTTCTGCAAAGTAGCTCGGATCTAGACAAGATTAGCTAATAGTCAGCAATGTTGCTAGTAGTCCAACGTGTGTCGCACCGGACGTACACGCATCAAAAAAAGTTTACGATCACTAGCATCAGCTGATATATTCAGAAGAAATTGCTAGTATATTCGTAAGTAAGTATGTTATAAATAATAAAATAAAAATAAAATAAAAATAAAAATAAAATAAAAATTATTTATTTCAGACCACTGAGTCCATAGTGTTAGTAACAGAAAAACTTACAACCTATGTTAGTGAGCTACACGAAAAACAAAATATAAAAACAGAAACTACTTAATATTAGTGTCGATTCACTAGTTCACACCTCTCACATGCAAATCAATGAATCGACTAAAGACGGCTGAGTCCAGTCTATCTGCTATCATCTTCAAGATTCCGTTGCCGCTCCTCCGCACACCTTGCATGACAGACGCGGTTTTCTTGCGCATGATCGCATAAAAATCTTCTACATGCGCATCTGCAAACATGCCTGAAGCACTACAATAACGAGGGAGCCGCAACAGAGCCCTGAAGATGTTGTTGTACTGAACTCTGAGGGCACTGTAGGCCTTTTGCGTGAAACTGACCCATAGACCACTCGTGTAAAAACTTTGACAGTACGCTTTAAAAAGCGTGAGTTTCACGTCAACTGTACAACGAGCGAATCTATGAGACAGCATGTTTCCGCGCACCGACAATGCCCTCCGTTCTCTCTCAATATCCTGATCATCTTTTAAACTCTCAGTTACAATGTGACCAAGATATTTAAACTGCGACACACGGTTCAAAACTACTCCATTCAGAGACAAATGTGGTACACTATCAGGTACTTTGTTGTTTCCCACGAAAATCATAAATTCACTCTTTTTTTCATTATATTTTAAACCGTGTTTCGCAGCATACGCTTCACACACATCCAAAAGTTTTCTCAGGCCACCAATTGACGGGCTGAGCAGCACCATGTCGTCTGCATAGCTTATGTTATTTACACTAACGCCATCTATGCGGCAGCCGACATGCATGCTGCTCAACCCTTCAATCAGCTTATTCATATATAAGTTAAAAAGCCTGGGAGAAGTTAACCCTCCTTGTCTCACACCAGAGTTCAGTATGTACTCATCGGAATTTACATTTGCCCATTTGATAATATTTTTTTGATTGCTGTACCAGTATGAGAAAATGCCTATTACTTCTGGAGAGACCCCTACATCCTTTAATTTATTCCAGAGCAAGTCATAGGATACAAGATCGAACGCCTTGGATAGATCGAGGAAACATGCATATATTGGTGTTTTTCTTTTGAGGTAGTAATTAACAGTATGCTTAAGTGATAAAATAGCGCTTTCAGTTGACAAACCTGCTTGAAAGCCGAACTGGGCATCCTGTAATTGTATGCATCCACCAAGACGTTCATCCAACACCCTATCCAACACTTTTGCGATTACAGTGGCCAGCGAGATGGGTCTATAGTTGGTTTTATCAGTTATGTCTCCTGTACGATTCTTTACAAGCGGAACAACTACAGTTCTAATTAAATCAGGTGGCAAGTATGAGTGTCTTATACAGAAAGTAAACAACATAGAAAGTAACCTATTTATGTGAGTGCCAGCATACTTTAGGTGCTCCACACTTAGCCCATCATGCCCTGGTGATTTCCCCCTTTTCATATTGTCAATTGCCTGACGTACCTCTTTACTGGTAATTCTAACTGGTTGTGCAACATTACTACCGTTATCTGTCCTTAGAAAATCACAAGTTTTCAGCGGTGATTCTACTTTAAAATGCTGTTTGAAAATATTGGCAATATCTTTAGGGTCAGTAGTGCCAGCCACACAGGCAGGCAGGCCCGCCCTGCCATTCAGTTTCTTAGTGCTCAGCCAGAATTTATTAAACTGCTTGGCAGAGTGTTGTGACGCAAGTATATTCATTCTGATCTGTTCCTGATTTTGTTGACAGAATTTAAGCCTTGCTTTAAATATTTTACGACTTAGACACATTTTGTCATAAATAAGGCCCGTTTCAGGCTTACCACACAATACATATACCTGGTAGTCAAGCCTAGCCTGCCCATGTGACTCAGCTACATGTTTGTTCCAACCTAATATACATTTACCGTTAAAACTTTTATTTACATTCTTATTGCAGCTGTCTATTGAAGCCTGAGTAATTACCTTGACAATATATATATATAAATATATTATAGTAATTATATTATATAAATTGCTAGTATATTGCTGATATATTCAGAAGAAATTGCAGCTGATATTTCCAGAACAAATTTGTAAGGTTCGTGTATTTGAAGCAGTATGGGGTATACCCAGGCTATCCGCTCCTGTACCCTACTCTATTTGTTCTGGGTATGGTGGGGTATTACAGGCTCGAAGTAAGAAGGGAGGTAGCTCTCACCGTCTACCTATTTAAATTAATCCGCGGAAAAATCCATAATCCGAACGTGTTGGAGGTACTCCAGCTGTGCGTCCCGGACGAGTACGTGGGGCGGCGGCGGCGGCCGGAGCTGCTGGCCGTGCCGCGTGCGCGTACATGCCTGCTGCAGCGCGCACCGCTCACGCGTGCGCTGCGTGCGCTCAACACTATGGCTCATAGAATAGATCTATTTTTGTGTACATTGAACGAATTTACACGGGTCGCTTATTGTGTAATTTGTTTAGGTTAGTTTATTATTTATGTTACAATTTTTGTCTTAGTTTTTAATATTTATGTACATAGGCTATTGCATTAGGTAATAAGTACCTGTAATGATAGTTTTATGTTTATACGAAATAAATAAATAAATAAAAATAAATAATATAATTTTTTAAATTGAACTTTGTCAACCATTGAACTGTTTTATTGTTTTATATTCTAAATCTATATTTTTAAATAAATAATCTAAAAAGAAGAAGAAATCATAATAATTATAATCTACCGTAACAAAAAAGATTTCGATTTTTCAAAGTGATCGCAACCTTTTTTTGATGTGTGTAGTACTGTCACTCATGGAGGCGCTTTTTAACCGATTTCCAAAAAAAGGAGGTGGTTCTCAATTCGACGTGTATGTTTTTTAGGCACTCCTCTCTTTTCTGTTTAGGTCTTAAGATGCAATATGCTCTTTCTAATAAATCTCAGAACAATAACTTTAGTAAATGTTTTAAGTATGTAATAAACCAGTGTTTTATACCAGGTATTGAGTTTTTTTTTAAGTTCCATCCTTGGTCCACACTAAGATTTCTCTTGTATCGTGGGTGCGTTTACAGACACAAATCTCACATACACAAACGCCCAGACCCGAAACAGCCATCTGTAGGCCATACAAATTTATTGTTCCGTGTGGGAATCGAACCCACGACCCGTAGCGCAGAAGCTAATCGCTTAGCCACTGCACCAAACGTGTCGTCAAATTATCAACATGAATATACTTAGTTATTTATAACAGGAAACGAGAAACGGCAAGCATTTAAGTACCGGATCTTTGGTTGAACACGCTGACATCCTCAAATGAAATCCAATAATTGATACCAATCAGAATTAATTCGTAACGATATTTTATATTCTTTCGAAAATAACGTTTTTTAATTTGCACGTATTTAAAATATTTGAAGTTTTTAAATTACATAAAATTATTAGGAATAGTTAAGGAAGGGTAGGGCAGAGGTGTATGGTACACTCTCATTTCGTCGCCGTCATTATGTTTACATCCCATGTAATAGGGATTTGTGCCCGGTTGATGGTAATAGTATATTACCGTCAATCGGGCACAAATCCGGACTGCTACTGAAAAAATCCATTCAGAAAATCCCAGTAACACTTTGCTTGACCTGCGCTTGCGACCACTAGTTTTTAAATAAATTACTATATTTATCTTGCTATGAAGCTGGGTACACCTAAGGAATATACAGGGTGTAAAAAGACCCATCACATAGCCGAAATCTACGCACTCTGTGCATCAAACTAAACTACATTGACCGAAAATAATTGCTGGGAAACGACTTTTATTTTTTGGCATTAAAGAAAACGTATTTTTTTGTAGCGCGCAATGTGTGGTTTTGGCGATGCCGCGCGTTTGCATGCGTGCAGCGGCCACACAGCTGAGCCAAGACGGTCGTGTGCGATTGATATTCGTTGCGTTTTTGTAACTTCAAATGCGTAATTTGTGAGGAAAAATTTAAAATTTTGATAAGGTTGTTTAGAAGAAAGTTTAGTATTATCACTTAGAATACGTTTTCGGAAAAAACAAAAAAAAAGTTAACTTTGACCTTCAATATCTCCAAAACCAATGGTTTCCCAGGTATGGTCTGGTAGAAAAAAATGATCCCAATGATGGGTAGAATATGTGGTTTTCGTTATCGTTAAGGGTCTTTTTACACCCGATATATCCTAGTATCAGATTCTAGTATGAATACTAAATTCCTTTTAAATGTATTACAATACATAATAAGTAAGAATGTCAAGAGTGTGAAGGTGTAATGATTCAAAACCTCATTTAGATACCTTATCCATGATTTGCAAAGGATTAGGGCAGGGCAGGTCGTACAAGTACATGTCTTTTTGTATTTAATATTTGTACAATAAAGTATATTGTATTGCATTGTATTGTACAGGATAACCCAATATCGGTTATTTTAAAACAAGCAGTGTCCGGGGCTATGTATTTTTTGAATTTTCTGGAATGAAAAATAGTTTAAGTCCTTTCAAACACAATTTATTTCTACCAAATATCATCGAAATCTTTTTGGCAGTTTAGTCGTGACAACGCAACCATGCACACATTTTTGCAATATAATTTTTGCCCGACTTGGATATGAAAACGTCACGGTTTTGCAACCGTGCTTGTTGCGACTGTACCAATGAGTGCGTGCCTGAATGTGTAATTTTCATGCATCATTGTTTAAGTCCATTAAGTCACAAAAAGTTATTATTATTACATATTATAGATTCCGGTTCACGGATATTCCGACAATGCGTGTGCGTTCGATGCAACTCCCATACATAATAATAAGTGTTTCATTATTAAGTCTAGTTTACTTGAATAAAGTCACCTTGTTGGTCAAGTCTTCAGATTTGTTTAAATTATTCTAGTTATTCAATGATAGTGATTTTTAGATATGGATAAATCAGTGTCAACAAATCGAGTCAAGTTTACAATCAATGGGCGAAAGTACAGCGGTGAGTGTATGAGTATATTGATTTATCTGAGTTTAATTTGTGCCAGTGATGTGAATGAACAAATAAGCCATATTATCCTGAATTTTGAAGTTGTCTTTAAAACCTAATATATTTTTCAATCATTTTTTTGCAATGCAACTGCTCTTTCCTTTACACCTACCTATATACAAGGTTAGTCAGAAAGGGGTACTAATCCGAAAGGGTGTTAAAGTATAATTAATAATGAATAACTTTTGTTCTACAACTTTACCCAAAAGTCAATAGTTTAAGAGAAACAGTTGTTCAAAAATCTCAAAAAAAAAGTCTCTAAAATCTATCTATCAGCTTTGTTTACATTTTAGGTCATATTTGGGGTCATGAATTAGAAGCACCATTTTCTGAATTTGTAACTAAAGCAGGGATGAAGAATTTTTGAAAAAACTAAAATAAAAATCATTTTATTAGGAAAAAAAAATTACGAGTTTTGAAATTTTAACACTTGCTTTCAAACAGTCATCAGCGATACTATAAGTGGGCTTCGGATTAGTACCCCCTTTCCGACTAACCTTGTATTTATAGCTTAACATAATTGGTTAACATATTAACATAACTTTTTAATGGTACAGTTAAAATTAGAAGCGTTATGTATCTTACTTGACATTGACAAATTCTGTTGCAAAAGTTCTTTTCTCATCTAAAGGGAAACCAGTTGCTTTTTTTAATGACCAAATTATTTCTTGACATTTTCAGCCGGCAGCGAGTTCACAGTAGACCTGACGTTAAATGAATATATCCGTCGGCATGCGGAGCTCCGTGGCACTAAGTACATGTGTCGGGAGGGTGGGTGCGGGTCATGCGTCGTCAATGTGTGCACACGGATCCCTAGCACGCAGGAGATGACCACGTTCTCAGTTAATTCTGTAAGGATGCCTTTAAATACCAGATTAATAAGATTTCTAAATGAAATGCGAAAGTTTGCGGAGTCTAAGGACACTTAGTACCTACTAGTCTAGAGAGCGGCAGTGCGTGCGTGGTCAACGTAGTAGACAGGAGATCACCATAATTTCTGTTCTATGTAGATGATTAATACTCAGTTGCAAGAAAGGTCCATTAAATTTTAATGCTCTCATTTATTGCAAGAAGCTAGATTTAATGGAATGATTAACTATCCATTAAAATTAATTTTTGATATGTCAAACTCCCCATGATTTCTATACATGATAATTAGTAAATGAAGAACGAACTACGACCTAATTAGTGTTCATGCAATAGCCATTAATTTAATGGAAACATTATTCTTAATGACGGATTAGTTAATGATCACCTAATGGTATCTTTCTTGCAACTCAGTGTAAGCCTCCTATTATAAATGTGAAAGATAGAACGGGAGCGACATGTCTCTTGAGAACGGGGGACTTATTTTTCCGTGCCGTGCGTTCGTAGTTAGTTTTTCGCGCAACATTCATGAGATCAAAACATTCTGCAATGATCCTTATACACCGTGGGCTCGCTCGAGGTACCCGAAAGATTTAACCACGCCTTTCTAATGGTATTATGAGTCAAATTTTACAGGGATCAACAAAAGTTCAATTCACTCTTTTTTTTCTGTATAAATCAATTAACTTTAGTACTTCCTTATGAACAATACTTTAGGTTGAAATGGCAACATTTATAAATTATCGTGTGAGTGGATAATAAACTTCTCAGTTCACAACCCTCCCCGACAATTAAGACATACGGCGAGTGGGGTATGGTATGACAAAAGTCGCAACGCCGCGTTCATAGGACTCGTTACCATAGAAATTCGAGTTGTCAGTTCCGTAAATTATGAATTTTTCGAAAATTAAGTTTTCTCCAATTAGGCATCGGAATCGATGGTTATAATAATCTTTCGGGTACCTCGGCCCCACGGCATATAAACTAATTCAAAGTAAATTACAGTATTTCATTAAATTTTCGATATACATTACAGTATTCATAAAGTATTACATTAAATTTTCGGCAATGAAGTGCCTACCTAATGGAAATGATAACATTTATGTACTTATTATACGTATAAATCGAAACTACCAATGGGTAACCGCTAAATATATTGGATATTTTAATGGAGCTACTGGTTTTCAGATTTTCATAGTAAAGTTATTTGGCAAATTCATTTATGTTTTCGTGTTAATTCCAAATTAATTTCATATTAGCCTTAAGGGCATTAAAATAATCCTATAATGCAAACGACTTCACACTTGTGCTTGGTCCTTAGGTCCGCCCATCTCAAGTTAGGTGTTCAACCACCGAATGATTGCCATTGCGATGACTGAATTAAAGTATTTATTACACTGTGCAAAAAATCGAATTATAACTAAATGAGACAATATTTTACACTGATATGCTTGATTATTATTATTGCTCACCAGAGGAAAAAGTATGAACAGTTTACAGAAAAACAATTTAAGACAAAGTCCAAAAAAGTAGTAGATTTACAGTCTCAGAAGTAGCTCTTAATTTTGATCGATAAAGACTAACATTATAAACATTTTGTATACTAGTGTCTTGTTGCTGTCATGTCCTGTGATGGCTGGGATGTAACAACTATTGAAGGTATCGGCAACAGAAAAGTGGGCTACAACATCATTCAGAAACGTCTCAATCATTTTTTTGGATCACAATGTGGTTATTGCAGCCCGGGATTTGTGATGAGCATGTACAGGTAATCTTAACACCATAAACATTCAATTATGTTGAATGACTGTTATGACAAGTACTTATTACAATTCTTCTTCTCTTGTGTCAGCACGACCTATACGAAAATAGCTCATGCTGTGGTGAAAAGATTAGCCAGTCAGCAAGGTTGCTAGCGGGGCTAACTGCCCAGGGTGCGCCGGACGTACTTAATTAAGCATTAAGAGAGCCTCCACGAGTGACGATACTTAAGTATCGTCATACGTGGACTCTTTTAATGCACCCCCTTTTATTACATTTTATTTTATATGTTTTATTTATTACAATTGGTTAAGCGATTTAATACGAATTAGATTTGGTTACTTTGTAACGTACATCCGTTTTTGTATACAACAGATTTTTGTAGAAACTATTGCATAGTGTTAAAATATTTTGTTTAAAATCCACGTGCGGTTAACCGCAGTGCGTGCTCGGCCATAAGGTTAATTTTAGTAATTTATCATTTATGTTTATGGAAAAACGAGAACTAAGCCGGCAAAATGTGCACGGTTCTATGGTTTATGATATATTCCTAATTTAAACGGGAAAGGAGAGGCATGATGTGTAGATAAAAACCAATTATAATCTTTTCAGCCTTGTACAGGGAAGTGATCGTCATCTAACAGAAGGAGAAATTGAAAACTCTTTGGGTAGCAACCTATGTAGGTGTACAGGCTATCGTCCTATTTTAGAAGCATTCAAATCGTTTGCCGTCCACCCAGACGCGAATATATTGAGGAAGATAAAGGATATTGAAGATATATCTGAACAAATATGTCCTAAATCCGGTAAAACGTGTGGCAGCACTTGTGGGACCAGTGAGGACTGGTGTTTGGTAAATATGAATAATATGAGTGTACCGGATTTGCCTAAGAAAATATCTCTCGCTGATGGAAGATTGTGGTTCGCTGTTAGTGATATAAGATCAATATTCACTGCTTTAGACGATGTTGGTTATGATTCTTACATGTTGGTCGCTGGTAATACAGCTAAAGGTAATTTTAAATTTATTCTTATTAGTTTGAAGAGGATAGTTCTTGAAACATTAGGCGAAGTAGAATGATTAGAAATACTAAGCGTAAATACTTTTTAGGTATTGCAAAGTTATAACTCCTTTTATTGCTAGAAATTTTTCCAGTAATAGATACTTTTCAGAAAACTGTCTGGATGCAGAATTTTCAATTAGACTCCTTTTAATTTCTTCGGAGAAATTTTAGCTAAGGATTATCAATTAGTAGTTTCTTAGAATACATGTTTTCTTCGTTGTATTCCAGGAGTCCGTCCAATATTATTTTATCCAAAGGTGTTGATAGACATAAGCGATGTAAAGGAATTGGCAACACATTACTTAGATGTTAACTTGGTCCTTGGAGCCAACATGACGTTGACTGATACCATGAACTTATTTAAAGATTTCTGCAAAACTAATGAAGACTTCTGGTATTTAGAAATATTGTATGATCATTTAGAACGAGTGGCGCATATACCAGTGAGAAATGTAAGTAAACTTATATAATTTACGTAATTAAAATCACACCTAGCTTTTGAAAATCTCCCTAAAAATGACATTATGATCATGATCGATTATTAGAGTACAAATTACAATTAATATAGAAACTGTTTAACACATATCTTAACAGTCATGTTTGGAGAGTAGTTGTCTCAATTTATAGCAAGAACGAAGAAATTATTTTTCGAATGTCTTTCGAAAAAATATTATACAGGGCTACTGGTAATTCGACGTATTCCTTGCACCACGTTATAGGGGGGCTAATATGCAACAAATTTAACCCCACATATGTTCTACGAAATTCAATGGATATCGAGATATTGCAATTTATATATTATTTTTAATAATACCCAGAATTCCTTCTTAAACACTGTTTATCTCTAAAATATGAAATTGATCGGCTTTGATTATGATATTAACTTGTAGCTGATACTTTTACGAAGCTTTCTGCGTATTTAACTGTTCTTAATGACCATCCAATTGAAAGTAATCATTAAAAGTTAAATAAGTGTATTAGAAAATCATCGAGGTACACGACATTGAATGATGTTTATCTCAAAAATTTACTATGACACTAAGTGTACAAAATGCAAGACAAACATCCTTATTTAATCAGCTATCCAACGAGGTATAGACGTTCAAAAAATATTTAGAAACTAATGTAAAAATGTCTTATAATATTGACAAAGGCGATTTCTGAAAAATCTCTACAAGCACGCAGGTGGCCCGTTAAGTGCAATTCATTGCATAATCCTCGCGTAGAGATTAAACAGCAGTCTGTCGGGCACCAACTGTCCTCTAAATGTCAGGATTAGATTAGGTCAGGTCGTTAGGTTATGTTTGGTCAGGGTTAGGTAGGTTAGGTTAGGACCTAAGTGTGCGAGGGAACACCGGGGTGGTTTTAGTCAGTAAGAGTCTGACAGACCCGTCTGCCCACCCCCAGGACGGAGGACATCCATAAGGATATCCAGTAGGCAAAAAAAATATGGTCAGGTTAGGTCGTTAGGTTAGGTCACAGTTAGGTTTAGGTTAGGTCACAACTTCGATGCCCTGGGATCTAGAGGCAAGGCCTGCGTCATCTGAAAGCTGAGGTTGCCATGTCGCCTCTCCAGCCACTCCTCCATTACGGGTCTTACCGCCACTATTGCGGCGTTGCGCAGGTCGTTCCCTCCACAGCCACTAGGATCTGGCAGAGACCACTCCGCTCAAGCGCCTCCTCGCTTTGGCGATATCTCAGCGCGAGGGCCCTCGCCTCCAGATCCCTGTGGCCTAAGAGAAGTTGTGACCTAACCTAAACCTAACCGTGACCTAACCTAACGACCTAACCTGACCATTTTTTTTGCCTTCTGGATATCCTCATGTATGTCCTCCGTCCTGGGGGTGGGCAGAGGGATCTGTCAGACTCTTACTGACTAAAACCACCCCGGTGTTCCCTCGCACACTTAGGTCCTAACCTACCTACCTAACCCTGACCAAACATAACCTAACGACCTGACCTAATCTAATCCTGACATTTAGAGGACAGTTGGTGCCCGACAGACTGCTGTTTAATCTCTACGCGAGGATTATGCAATGAATTGCACTTAACGGGCCACCTGCGTGCTTGTAGAGATTTTTCAGAAATCGCCTTTGTCAATATTATAAGACATTTTTACATTAGTTTCTAAATATTTTTTGAACGTCTATACCTCGTTGGATAGCTGATTAAATAAGGATGTTTGTCTTGCATTTTGTATACTTAGTGTCATAGTAAATTTTTGAGATAAACATCATTCAATGTCGTGTACCTCGATGATTTTCTAATACACTTATTTAACTTTTAATGATTACTTTCAATTGGATGGTCATTAAGAACAGTTAAATACGCAGAAAGCTTCGTAAAAGTATCAGCTACAAGTTAATATCATAATCAAAGCCGATCAATTTCATATTTTAGAGATAAACAGTGTTTAAGAAGGAATTCTGGGTATTATTAAAAATAATATATAAATTGCAATATCTCGAAATCCATTGAATTTCGTAGAACATAATTATGTGGGGTTAAATTTGTTGCATATTAGCCCCCCTATAACGTGGTGCAAGGAATACGTCGAATTACCAGTAGCCCTGTATACACCGTGGGCCCGAGGTACCCGAAAGATTTTAAGCATCGATTCTGATCCCTAATTGGAGAACAAAAGTTAGGATATAGTTTGTTGAATAAAGCTTAATTTCCGAGGTATTAATTATTTACGGAAATTCACAAGTCGAAAAATCTCAATTTAGGGTAACAAGCCCTATGATCGTAGCATTGTGACTTTTATCATACCTTGGTCATACCATACCCCACTCGCCGTATTTCGCGTTTTGTCGGGGAGGTTCATGAAGTGAGAAGTTTCTTATCCACTCACACGATAATTAATAACTACCATCAGAAAAGCGTGGTTAAAATCTTTCGGGTACCTCGGGCCCACGGTGTATACGTATGAAGTTGATACGAAAACTTTTATTCTCTCAGTTTATAAACATGAAACTACACAAATACTTTCCAAAGTAAGTAATGAAATATTTATGCCATAGCATGTGGTGTTAAGTTTGTTTGGAAGAATCTTATTGGATGGTCCACTTAATTCGAAACTTAATATAAATTGTGTAAAGTACATAAAAAAACACGTGTTTAAGGACCTTTTAAAAATCAACACCTAAGAATGAAAACGGATAGTAAAGTTTATAGGAAAAACAAAGTAGGTATGTATGTAAAAACGTAATGCCGATAGATACGTACGAGCAAAGCTAGTAGTCAAATATTTTTAGTCAGTGCAGTGGTTATATTAGACCAGTCTTTCATATTGTATTAACCTTTGTTTTACTTTCATCATTTGCTGTTCACTATTTTTATATTTTGCCTTGCATTTCACATTTTCAGATTGGAACGCTTGCTGGTAATTTGGCTTTGAAAAATTCGTATCCCAGTTTTCAATCAGATATATTCCTCTTATTGGACTGCATCGGGGCTACTGTTACTCTGAGTATAAATTTTTATATTTCATATCGTAAACATAAAAAAATGCTTTCACAAGCAAAAATAAAATATATTTTTATTCTAGTTGACCGAAAGATGACACAGACGGAGATGAAATTACCTGAATTTTTGACGACAGATCTAAGAGGAAAAGTAATAACAGAAATAAAACTACGGCCCCTGTCACGAAAGTATGAATTAGTAACTTATAAGGTGGGTTGTGTTATTTTGTCCTAAAGCTAGGACGAGTGATTTTGCTGCAACATTCAAAGTATCGTTCAAACTTGCTTGGTTTCAAAAGTAAAAACTGCATTTATTTATATCTTTCTTATCAAATAACAAGACCCATAGATTGACAATAATATTTGGTAGGTAACAAAAACTCTAATAACAAAGCTACATTATTTCGTTACCCGCCATACAGTACTTTTTGCTAACTTTCGACTTATCTCTACAGCAAAAACGCTTATATGAGACAAATAAAACTGACTAAACAGGAACATTCGCTTCTAGATTACGCCGAGGGAACAAAACGCTCAGGCAGAAGTAAATTCAGCCTTTCTTTTGAAATTCCACCCTCATACACATCTCGTTGAAGAAGCGTCCATTGTGTACGGTAATATTAATCCATCATTTACCCACGCTTACGACACTGAGAAGTTTTTGATTGGACGAAATATATTTAGCAATGATACCTTACAATCGGCTTTGCACCTGTTGGAGGAAGAAATTAATCCTGATGTTCGACCACCGTATCCACCGCCATTTGCTCGAAAAAAAGTGGCTTTAGGACTTTTTTACAAGGTAGGTACAAATATTTGTGCTTTTGCTAGCCATTATTAAATTAGTGGCTTGTACCATTACAAAAGTTGTAAAACAAAATAGGATAGGTCTTTTGCAATAAAAATAGTTAATCATACATTATGATAGCCTATTTGGTTTTAATATTATAAAATACCTTTTAATATTCCCCTATTCCTACATAGACAGTAAATGAATTTGGCTGCGGCCTACCTTAATATCACGGACGACAAACATGTATTGGATTTGAAACTATGTCTAGGTTTATCGAGTGATTAGAAATGCCCATTTGAAATAAATAGAGTCTACCTCTAATCGTAAAGCTGTGCTCCTCGTAATTATAGTTTTAAACGAAAACGTTAGAGCCATGTTGAGATATAGAATTCAATAAGAACAAGGTGTATTATTTCTTTTCTTACAGGCTATTATTAAATTATGTCCAAAAGACATATTAAATCCTATGTATAAGTCTGGAGCTACCACACCTAGTGATGATAGACCACCGGTCAGTCGCAGTTATCAAGAATATGACACAGATCAACAAGACTATCCTATAACACAGCCGCTGTTAAAGAAAGAAGGAATGATTCAATGTGCAGGCGAAGCTGTTTATAGTGATGATCTGCCCACTATTAAAGATGAAGTTTTTGCTGCATTCGTTCTTTCCACTGTAGCAAAGGCAGAAATAGAAAGTATTGATGTTTCAGAAGTATTGGTATGTACAAAATGGTTGCCATAATGTACTAAAATTCTACATACTATTATGCTTACTGATTTTTATTATTTTAGAAAGTTCACGGTGTTTTGGCGGTGCTGACTTCCGCTGACATACCAGGCGTCAACAGCATAGTTCGTGCAGATTTTTTGCTCATGTTTGAAAATGAAGAATTGTTAGCTAGCAATAAAATAGTATATTACAATCAGCCATTGGCTATTGTAGTCGCAGTTACCCAAGTATTAGCTGATAAAATGGCGTGTTTAGTTAAAGTGAAATATAAGAATGTTTCTAAGAAACCTATTGTTTTTACCATAGACGATGCAATACATGCACCGAAAGAGGAAAATAGGCTTTTCTCTTACCCTGGTATTGTCCCAACGGACAGAGGGATTAATGTTAAAAAGGTTATCAAAGGCACGTTTATCAGTCCTCGACAGTATCACAATATGATGGAACTGCATGCAACTATTACAAAACCCGTTGATGAAGGTTTAGAAGTAATATCGGCATCTCAATTCATGGACATTACTCAAGCAGCGATCGCGCAGCTTCTGAATATGCCTGAGAGTTTGTAAGAGAGTCAATATTAATTTCCTTAATTAACATTTTATTTTTACAATATTTAAAGTCTGTTGTTCATTTTAGAGTTATAGTGAAAACACGGAGATGTGGAGGTGCTTTTGGTTGCAAAATCAGTAGGCAAAATTTTGCAGCTTGTGCAACGGCTTTAGTTGCAAAGAAACTAAATAAACCATGTAGAATGTCTATGTCAATGCCGAATATTACGCGCGCTACAGGGAAAAGACCAAACAGCAGACTTGACTACGAGGTCTGTTACTGTATTTTTTTAATGTTTTTATCATAATAAAACGAGTTTAATGATAATAGAGGATTCTTTAGATGAGCTAAAATATTGTTCTTTAATATTGCTTAAACGTATTGTAAAAGGCTTTCGAAGTTATATCTTCTTTGTTTTTAAAAAAGGTTGGGGTTGACGACAGAGGTGAAATCCAATACATGGACGCTGTATTTTACTTGAACGATGGCAATTCTCGTAATGAAAATGAGAATTCGTATGCTACAGATTCTTTGAAAAACTGTTATGATTCCCGTAGATGGAAATGTGATTCCTTCAGCGTCATTACAGATACTCCAGCAAACGTTTTCATGAGGGCTCCTGGTAAGTCGGAATATTATAATAACATTCATTTGCAATCTGAAGTCTTTAAAATAATGATCTGAAGACTTTAAAATAATAATCTTCAAAATAATAATCTTAAAATAATCTGAAGTCTTTAAAATAATAGGGATATAAGGCTCCATATTGGACACTGGTGTAGTCTACTTATGCAATAAGGCTTGTATAAAACAAAGCGGGTAAATAAATCAATCTACTTATTATTTTAGGTGGTTTTGAAGGAATTTCAGGAATAGAGCATATTATGGACCATATAGCCGAAGAGTTGAATAGAGATCCCGTACAAGTTCGCATGGCTAACTATCGTCGAGAAGATAATGATTTACCGACTCTTGTCCCGATGTTTCTTGAGAGAATTAACTTTAAAGAGAGACAAAAGACTGTAAAAGAGTTCAATTTTCTTAATAGATGGAAGAAACGTGGGATAAAGCTACACAATATGGCCTTTCCAGCGCAATATCTTGGGAATTATGGAGCACTAGTGTCTGTGTACCACGGCGATGGAAGTGTGGTCGTTAATATTGGTGGTATTGAGATTGGACAAGGAATCTTCACTAAAGTGGCCCAAGTGGCAGCTTACGAGCTCCATGTTCCTGTTGAAACTGTTTCTGTCATACCTAGTCTTAACTTTGCAACCCCAAATTCATTTGCTACTGGTTCCAGTATTACTAGTGAATGTTGTGCTTACTGTGTAATTAGATGTTGTGAACAGATCAATGAAAGACTGGCACCTATTAGAGCAGGTATGCCTACTGCGTCATGGCGAGAAATTGTCTTTGAAGCTGACGCGCAAGGAGTATTATTACAAGCAAATTATCTTACGAGTGCAAATGATCCACGATTGGAAGAATATTCGATATTTGGGATAGCGGTAACCGAGGTAGAGGTAGACATTCTGACTGGTAGTAAATGGGTTGTTAGAGCAGATGTATTCGAAGATGCTGGTCGCAGCATGAATCCAGCTATAGACGTGGGACAAGTAAGATATTGGACTTGTATTTCTATCTGTGTTTGCTGTTTGCATTACAGTCATCGCAATCTAATAGGTCGAATTTGGCACCTGTCAAAATACTGTGTGTGTAGTGTTAATACTAGTAATTATTACTCTAATGCGCGACGTTAAGGTGCATTGTAGCACGTAAATAAAAGGCGTCTTTCTTGAAGATCAAAGGAGGTGTATCTTCTAACCTATTTTTTTATTTCGTGGTTTTATAGAAACGTCAACTCTGACCTATAACGTTGTGGCAACCATAGTGATGAATTATTATATTTTTCGAATAAATGTGAGCATTTAAGTGTTATTAAAGTGTGTTGTTTGTATCGGTGTAGGTCGAAGGAGCATTTATAATGGGATCATCTTTGTGGTTGATTGAAAATACCGTTTACAATGAGCACACCGGAGAAACATATAGTGATCGAACGTGGACTTACAAAATTATAGGAGCAAAAGACATCCCTTACGATTTTCGCGTTTATTTGAGACGAAAAAAACCAAATCCTGTTGGTATTTTGGGATCTAAAGGTAAAATAATTTATTACTATGGAGAATTTGATACCTCGTTCGTAGTAATTTAACTTTGTTAGAATGAAATTATTGTATAATTTAACCAATTAATTTTAAAACCGTTCTTTTTGCTTCTGTATATAGCTATCGGTGAACCTCCTTGCTGCCTTGCTCATGTTGTAGTGGAGTCATTGAGGGATGCAATAGAAGCTTCTAGAAGAGACAGTGGCTATTTTACAGATTACCTCCCTCTGAGTAAGTTATTTAATCTTTAAGTAACGATTAAGAACCAAGCAAAGGATCTAAGAAAACCAACCACTTCGATATGATATGAAATCGAAACCCGCTGTTTTGACATAATATAACAATATGTTATGCCTATCATTTCATCTACAATGGGTCTACGAAACGATATAGACTTATAAATGGAGTGTGAAAATACCAATAGTCTATATAATACGCCGCTGCACACTTTATAATCTTGATTGGATAGTTTTCGACAAAACCATCACAGTCTAGTCAAAATAGACAACAAACATTCTTAAATTTCGAAATAATTCGCATAGCGCTGAACATTGGTGCAGACCATACACATAGAAGTAATAAGCATACATCATTACAAATGAAATGTCAAAAGTCCCCATAGATCGCACTTCTGCAAAAAAAGTTATTCAATGTCAAGTAAAAAAAAAACGATTATTCGTAAATATCTCTTAAACGTTGTACAAGGTCGTGCAAAAGTAATCACCCGATGTTATTTTGCTGTAATTTTTTTGGAATGAATATTTTTGTTCTGCTTGTGGATCAGTGGCGAAGGGTGATTTTTCTAAAAAGGGAAGCCGGACCAAAAAATGCTTACTTACCTTTCTCAGGTGTGATGCATGAATTCCAGTAACTACTCGTTTCGAAAGGGAAGCCGATAGGAATCGAGTTGTATGGAGCCTTCGCCACTGTTGTGGATTATGTTTATTTAATGAATTAGATTTTTTTCCATCAAGTCGAGAAAATGATGTCGGCCTACTGGCCGCCGTCAGAACTGATGACCCATACAGGCTCGTTTTATGGCATTATCCATCTTCCATTTTTTTTCGAGAATGCCGCGTGCCCGTTGGTTACATTGGACGGCAAGCGCTACAGAGCCATGATCAATGATTTTTTCCTCCCTCTATTGAATGAATTGGGACTGGACGACATGTGGTTCCAAGTTCCAACAGGACGGAGCAACGGTACCTCTCGCTTCCGACCGTGGTTCTGTCCATGGTCGTGAGCGAGAGTGCGTGGGAAGCCGTCGCCTCCTTCTGCGAGGAGGTGATGGTGACCAAAGAGGGAGCGGAGAGGGAGAGAGAGGCAGCTGCCAGTCTCCATTCCTGCGCCAGACGCACCGGGCGCCGGAGGGCGCGCGACTATCTCCGGCCACCGTAGTGTTTGGCCTGCAGGCGGCGGGTTAGGGAACCCGTCGCCCGACGGCCCGAAAAGGTGGCGCGCTGTGTTCCGTGCGCGCTTCTCAGGACGTGGGACAAGGCCCCACAGAAGAAGAGGCTGGCGGACCGAAGTCTGCCGGGGTCGCGGTGCATGAAGCTGTGAATCCCGCGACCCCGGCCAAGGGTCAGGAGAAGGAACACCGTGGGTTTTTAGCCGGTAAGAGTCCGGCATACCCCTTCGCCTTCCCTGGGCGAAGGGCATCCAAAACAAAGAAAAAAGGACGGAGCAACGGCGCACACTGCACGAGCCACAACCGATATTCTGAAGTAAGCATTTCATTGATTGATTTGCACTGGCCAGCCAGATCACCCGGTTTGACCGCTCCAGACTTTTTTTGTGGGGTTACTTGAAGTCCCGGGTTTATGTAAACAAACCTCAGACTCTTGAAGCCCTTCAAGAGAATATCCGACAGGAATGCGAGAACCTAGCGCCGGAAGTTCTGGCAGAAGTGATGGAAAATGCCATAAAACGAGCACGTATGGTCATCAATTCTGACAGTAACCACTTGACCGATATCATTTTCATGACTTAATGGAAAAAATCCAATTCATTAAATAAACATAATCCACAAGTAGAACAAAAATTTTCATTCCTAAAAAAAATTATAGCAAAACAACATCGGATGATTAGGCCGTGGCCCCATGTCTACGGTGCGGCGCCGCGCTGCAGCACGGCGCCGCCCACGGTGCCGTGTACGGCTTTGTATACGGCGCCGTGGACGGTGCACCGCACGTTTATTCCGTGGCTGGCGTAAACATGACATGTCTAAAATTGCAATTTTTCAGCGCGACCATTTTAAAGTTATGACCTCTTCTGGTAAATCGGTAAATTAGTTTAACGTAAATGTATTTTAGTTGTTTTAAATATACAGGATGTTAACAAATTCGTGTAATTCCTTCAAACCATATGCTCTGCTACTGGTGTAGATTGTCCCGGCATGGAAATTAGGCAGCTTTAAAAAAAAACACTTTTTTTTTTCATGCGGTTTTATACTAATAATGCTTTATGGCTAACTGATCGAATCTAAACCACAGGATTCAGTAAAATACAAATGTAAATGACGTCAACGTCAAAATCCAAGATGGCGGCTGTGAAATTTTACAAAGTATGCATCATTGGTGTCGTTTCCGTGGTTTTCGGGGGTGCTGAGGACGAAAATGAGGTCAACGTCAAAATCCAAGATGGCGGCATATTTGTAAAATTTCACAGCCGCCATCTTGGATTTTGACTACGGCCGCCGTGTGATGCTGCGTGCTGATGACGAAACGGAGGTCGTAGTCAAAATCCATCCAGACCTCATTTCCGTCATCATCGCCCCCGAAACACGGCACCCATGATGCATATCTTGTAAAATTTCACAGCCGCCATCTTGGATTTTGATTTCGACCTCATTTTCGTCATCAGCACCCCCGAAAACCACGGAAACGACACCCAGGATGCATATCTTGTAAAATTTCACAGCCGCCATCTTGGATTTTGATTTCGACCTCATTTTCGTCATCATCGCCCCCGAAAACCATGGACATAACACCCATGATGCATATCTTGTAAAATTTCACAGCCGCCATCTTGGATTTTGACGTTGACGTCATTTACATTTGTATTTTACTGAATCCTGTGGTTTAGATTCGATCACTTAGCCATAGGTACCGCATGAAAAAAAAAGTTTTTTTTTTAAATTTGCCTAATTTCCATGCCGGGACAATCTACACCAGTAGCAGATCATAAATGGTTTTAAGGAATTACACGAATTTGTTAACATCCTGTATATTTTAAAACAACTAAAATAATACGTTAAAGTAATTTACCGATTTACCAGAAGAGGTCAAAGCTTTAAAATGGCTGCCCTGAAATATTGCAATTTTAGACATGTCATATTCACGCCAGCCACGGACGTACGGTGCAACTGACACGGCGCCGTACACGGCACCGTGTGCGGCGTCGCGTCGTCACACGGCGGCCGGCGCCGCACCGTAGACATGGGGCCACGGCCTTACTTTTGCCCCACCTTGTACTTATAAGTGTTATCATCATAATAGTTTATACAAAGTTGTAGATCATGCGATTCTCTTCAAAAAGAGTCACAATATTTTTTCCTACGAATTATCAATTCATTCATGATGTATTTAAGGTCGGTACCAATTTTCAGCTCTATTGGAATTATTCCGAAGTTGAATATCTATTTTGAATGGACTAATCAACCGTTCATAAATAACGACGTGAAGCGTGGTTAAAACGTTCCAACAATTTTTGAAGTTAAGATAATTAGTAAAATATAGCTTTAAATATCCTCTGAATATAAAATTACTGTCATAAAGATCAAAGAATAACTTCCTAGTCGTAGTTTTTCAATTACGGAAGCAGACAAGGCAGACTCTTACCTAATTTTATGTTATGGTCTCAGCGTTTCTACTTCTTCTATATTTGAAATATGATAAATATGCAACTAGAGCTGGGGATAAAGCAAAATGTTCAGATTTCGACTTAAAGATTTGTAGCAGTAATTTGTATTAATGGACTAAAGAGGGGTGGGTGTACAGTAACTAATATTGTATTAATATTATTACAGAGGTTCCAGTCAATCTTGAAAGTATTGTTGAGGCAGCCAATGTGAGAATAGAAGAGTTTCGCCTATATTAAATGACTCCTCAATTCTGGAAGCATTAAGAATGACAGAGTATTTTCCCCGTGACGGCATAATTTAGAGAGAGCCGATCTTTTTTCTCTCAATTTTGTTAAAGTAAAAATATAACTACTGACTAATTAATTTTATATAGATGAAAATAGGGATGTAATTTTAAATGAATACTTTCTTTCAATTGTTTGAACAATGTGTTACCACAGTGTTAACTATTTCACACTGATCTGTTTATTTGACGAAAATATACTTTTATTAGGATGGACATGTTTATTTTATAATGAATATCAACTTAGTACACTATCAGAACAGCATTTTGTTTTTCTAAATTGTCAATTATCTCACACAAATGATGATCTTCATAATATGTTAACTACCAATAAAGTAATAATTTCAGTGAATCCTACCTAAGCGTTTATATATAAGTAGAATGATTCTCTTTGTCGGTCGTAAATCCATTGCTTGTACTAGGGTTTATTTGATTATGTGGACGGTCTCGGCGCCCGGACGGCCATAACCAAGTTTATTGCTTACTTAAATAACTACCGTACTACGGAACCCCTTGTCTATGATTTTTGTTTCACGTAATTCATTTCTCAATCTTTATTAAATTACCCGTGGCAAGTTTATGTTTGTTGATTTTACTGTCGTAGTTTTTTAATTCATTCGTTGCTTGTTAAACCTTTTTATAATTTTAATCTATGGTGGTTATTGTGTAGTCACACGTCTTATTAAGGAATGTTATTAAATTATAATCAAATAATGTAATAAGGTCGTAGATTTAGAAATATTATTAAACTTGCAGTAACGTTTCTCTTTTATTTCCCTCTGACCAAGGTCTAGGTCAATTTTTCTTACCGTTATATTGGTCCTGGGTTTGTTTGTATCAATTTTCGCAAATTACTCGTGCTTTTTTATATCAAAACAGTAATTCAATTCATCATTATTTACTTGTTCATTCAATTTGTACAATAACTCAAGTAATTTGTTTCCAATTTTGTATAAATTCTTTAACCTCGAGTAAAGTTGTCAAATATTTTCACCATCTGACTTTCAACGGATTATATACTGTTCCGATTAATATTTAAAGTCTGAATTCGAAAGTCTATTTCGTCTACGCGTCGCGTTTATTAAAGAAGTCTCGCTACATTGTTTGGGATAGGTCAACGGCCGGCACCGGCAGGTGTCACCCACACCGGGACATTATGACATGAATCGTGCAATTCCTTTCAAAATTAATAAAATATATATCAGATTTTTCATTTATTTCCTGGTACTGTCGCGTCGTCATGTCGATATATTTAACCGAACATTTATATGTCTAGCCCACAGCCCTACCTTATCTTGAATAGGGTTGCTACGAAAACAGCTCAGACTGGAGTACATAATGTCTTTAATAATATTAACATAACATCACAATTGTGTTTGAGACGTGACACAATAACAGTTTACTTTCCATCATGGTTCGAGTGAGTCCCGGCATAGAATAAGCTAGCCTCTCGGATCCCTATCGTCGTGGGTGTTCTATAAGGCGACTTAGTTATAATGTCAAGAGGGCCGGCAGTAGTGACCTCCTGTGTTTGCTAACAAGTGTGTGGAGGAACGAGGTGTG
This sequence comes from Amphipyra tragopoginis, assembly GCA_905220435.1. Classification (NCBI taxonomy): domain Eukaryota; kingdom Metazoa; phylum Arthropoda; class Insecta; order Lepidoptera; family Noctuidae; genus Amphipyra; species Amphipyra tragopoginis. The sequence goes on from HG991992.1 coordinate 12,784,414, forward strand.
GTATTCTTCCAACCAAAGGGAGGATCCTCCAACCAGGCGGAGTCTTATGCCTGGCGGGCTACTGCGCAACGGTTGATGTTGGGCGGTTGTATATATACTATCTGCGTGTTAAATCATGATAGCGCGATGTAGGAACTGTCATCTATGAGAGTTGTCGATATTGTCGCTGTAGTCGTCTACACCCATCGTATACACACATTGGTGTGTTGCGTAGTTCGCATGTGGCATGGATAGTTGCCGCCACAAGTGCTAATAACAACTGCGAATAAGGGTGTCACCGCACCAATCGACCGATCGTCGATCGATGGTAGAGTAGATTAGTCGACACCGATCGATAGTTTCTACTATACACTACACCAATCGATCGACTGAACGTCGACCGATTGGTGTAGTCATCGATCGGCGATCGATCGATTGATGTGGTACCCTTATTAACGCGTCTGCCAACCATTGTGATTATCACAGTTTCCCTTTTCTGCCTAGCGTTTTCCCAACTATGTTGGAGTCAGCTTTCAGTCTAACCAGATGCGGCTGAATACCAGTATTTTACACGGAGCGACTGCCATCAGACCTCCGGAACCCAGTTACTGGGCAATGCCGATATCCTAAGGTTAGATCGGTTGTTAGTGATCAATCAGACTGCAGTAGCGGGTGCGGGGCGGGCGCGGGAGCTTGGGTCTTGGCGTCTGTGTGTTCACAGTACCGAACGAGCTATCGTTGGAACCACACGCACAGTCACCTAACAGACGCTATAATACTGTGAATGATACGAGCGGACTGAGCCATTAGAAACACCCGCGTCACCGCGCCCGCGCCCGCCTCATGCAGGCGTGCGACTCTCGGGCGCACTGTGAATGCAACTGGCGTCTACATACATTTGATATACACGCGCCCGCGCTAGCACCCGCGCCCGCCTTCACTCTGAAATACGGCTTAGTGTGCGTCCATACTGAACGCGCGGTGACTAGGGCCTGTGGCGGGCGCGATGGCGGAGGCGTGCGGTGGCCACAGTGATGTGCGAGCCGTTGTAGCGCTAAGGCGTATTTCAGGTGTTGCAAACCATGGACGAGGATTGGTATTTTTATTAGATAGTCCGATCCTGAGATGGGAGGTGTTGAACACAAGAGATGGTGTGCACGAAATAAATAAAAGTAGACAAGTTAATGGTGATTTTTTTAATTTATTCGCTCAATAATTTTCTTATTATTGTGCGATTACTGTGGTGTGGATGTCCATATAGCTAGTTTAGATTGAATCACACTTTTAGATACGTCAGGATGTACAGATATTTAACAAAAACAAAAAACAGAACAACATACGCCGAGCGATAAGACCGAAATGGTTTGATACCCCCGCCACCCGCGTATTAGTTCGCTTGTGGACTAGGCCCGTAGTGTGGCCATAACGCGCGGATAGGAACGTTTGAAAACTACGCGCGCTATCTCGCTCGAGTCCATCGCGGTAGGCGCGCCTTAGTCACTTCACTATGGATGCAAGCGGCGGTTTCATATGTTTGATATTTCGCGTCCGTCGTCGCAACCGCGCTAGGCCGGCAAAGTGGACGCACACTTAGACTTTCGGGCTTCTGAATACCCGTAACAACTGTCGTAGGTATTCGTGTGACTACTGGGACCGACGGTTTAACGTGGTCTCCGAGGTGTGGAGGGGTCTCGATGTGGAACGAATGGTAACTCTTCCATGGACTGACAGTGGAAAGCGCAGCTTAATGTTGCAAATCATATCAGCGCGGTCGTTAATTGGCCATGAGCCACTACCGCAATTTCCCCTTTACGTGCTGTTATAATTATGTATGACTAGCTGTACCCGGCATGCGTTGCAATGCACTTTTTCCTACTTACTACCTACCAGTGGCGAAGGCTCCATACAACTCGATTCCTATCGGCTTCCCTTTCGAAACGAGTAGTTACTGGAATTCACTTGAGCAAGGTAAGCATTTTTTGGTCCGACTTCCCTTTTAAGAAATTTCACCCTTCGCCAGTGCTACCTATCTACTACTTACCTTACCTACCTTCAGAAACAAAATCAAAACAGTAACAAAAAGTTAAAACCATTTTCATGCATGCGGTAAACAAATGAAGAATATGGACACACTGAGATAATTTAGTTTTTTTTTAAATATCAAAATTTTCTTTCATAAGAACCTTCTCCAGACAATTAAAAACACAACAAAAAAAATTTTGCGAATTCGGTCCAGCCGCTAACGCGTGATGCCGTGACCAAGGGAAATAGGGATTCATTTTTATATATATGGATTACTTTCCACACAAATAAGTGCTTGTTCACACAGAAGTCCGTTTTACAAGTCCGCTTTATCGTATACTACGTTTTTATTCGGCGATGACGTATGAAGTTGTATGAGCGAGTTCACACACATGACAGCATTTCAGATCCAGTAAAAAATACCGATCCGACAAAATATACAGCAGTTCGTTTTACAGGTTCGTTTTATCGTGTACGTATTGGGCAATGGCGTATGTAGTTGTATGAGCGAGTTCACACACACAACAGTATTAAAATACTGATCCGTTTTGTCGGATCGAAGGCGCGCGGGGCGTGGCACAGAGAACGGTACTGTAAATGCGGAGTGAACATCACGTCCAGTAGCGACGGATCCGTTAAAAACGGTACTTACTGTAAGGCGCATAGTGCAACACACTGAAAACGCATTCACTCACAGTGTTTTCAGTGTGTTGCACTAGGCGTGTTTTCTACAGGGTGTTAACGAATTCGTGTAATTCCTTCAAACCACGTGATCTACTAGTGACACAGATTAACCCTAAATGGGAATTTATGAAAAAAAAAAATAAAAAAAAATTGCAAAAAATTTTTGTTTTCAATTTCTGAGTCATTTATGAGCCTTTAGTTATCTGACTGCAAAGAGCGATACCGCGTTAGTCGCTCCTGCCAACCGTGTCGCCGTACTTTCATTAATTTATGCGTGGCATCGAAATGTTCACACAAATAAAATATTTTTTTTGCAAAAAAATAAAGTCCTATTTTTTTACTGAATCCTTATTAGGTGGTTTAGATACGATCGGTAACAAAGCCGCATGAATAAATAATATTTTTATTTTTTATTTTTAATCAAACTAAATCCCGTGCGGGGGCTGTCTACACCAGTAGAAAATCATGTGGTTTTAAGGAATTACACGAATTCGTTAACACCCTGTATACAAATACAGATACTTGCAAACAACATAAGAACACGCACTCCCGCGCTACGTTGCGTGATGCGGTGCAGTGTGCGAATCGCCTAAATGCGGTGTGAACATCACCTCCAGTCGCGATGGATCCGTTAAAAACGATCCTGGAAATACGGATGCTCTGTGTAAACGAGCCCTTACGTTATACATGCTTATGCAAACTCAAAGAGAAAACTATCAATATTTATATAACCATATAACCGCTACTTTGCTAGTTTATGGGATGTTCGAGTCCCCTTGAAGAGTGTATTGTGGGCTATAGAGATAGCGGTGTATTTGATTTAAGATGACGCCGTAGACAATGGCGTTGGGTATCATTTTACATCAAAGCCCAGGGAGTGACATTTCGACCAGGGAGCCAGCGTAGCGGAAAATAGCCTGCGCACTATACTGAGGAGCCGACGCCGACGCCTCTCGGCTAAGTCTCGATTACGTATTTTATTTATGATAGGGTTGTGTATTAGAAATATTTATTCTGTAGTAAGCTTATATTGTGATGGGTATGAGATGTTTGTAATCAAACAAACTTGCTAACAAGTTTTATCAAGTCGCAAGAGGAATCGATAAATAGTAGAGGTTTAGCTTAGCTATGAGACTTGGCCGTTTTTCACGGGTTATGAAACGATACGGCAAAATAAGTTGAAGACTTACAACGATACGACACTATTACGCTCGTATCTATAGCCGAGTAAAAGTCTTAAGTAATTACTTAAGTATTCTTTTTTACATTTTTCAGCAAAAATACGTCGACTGACGTCCACTGCTGAACTTGGGCCTCCAAGTGACAGCTGCGTTGAACAGTCAAAGATCAGCAGTTGACGATTGTTGGTGGATAAATATAAAAAAATAATGCTTAAGTAATTACTTAAGACTTTTACTCGACTATACGAGTGTTACTGTCGTAGTAAACAAAACCGTAGAAAAACGACCTTACCGCCTCTGACAATAAAATAATTACGAGAACCATGTTTAGTTGCTTAATCTGCATTCGAATTGCGTATCACATTCGTAATTTCAATAGCTTTCATTTTGACAAAACAGCAATATTCATTGCGTAGTACATAGTTTTGGAGAAGTGGGATTCTTAATACATACGTTGCTATGGAAATTATTGACCTGTTAAAATCAAAGATATATCGATTATTATTATTTTTATTTATTCACTGGCTTACCAACTACACACACACAGTTAATACACAGTTTAACTACAATCATAATAATAGAATTTGAGATCTCGCATGCATCTAAATTATAGGATAGCACAACAGTGTTAAGTGTACGTACATTTTACATAAATTTGTTTTCACTAAATACTCAATGAAAGTTATGTAATTTCAAATATTCTAATGACAACGAAATCCAGAACACAAAAGTTGTAATAATGAACTTAGAATATTACATACAAATTATTTATATTACTGTTATTTTAATTGCTTATACATTTATTTAGTTATTTTTAAGTTAATATTAAATTTTAAATTAATGTAGTAAAATATGGTTACATATTCTTATAAATAGCTTTCTTAGAGAAAAACAAGTTACCACTCAAAACATCAAGGTCACATTTGTAAAATAATTCATTGCATTTTCTGAGGATATATGACAAAGGCGTATTATTATAGTATAGTATAGTAAGTATTATTAAGGCGGATTACGAGTGTTTTGCGCAATTAGGATGTCTTGACAATGAATAAGTACAGTTTTGAATATTATTTTACCTTAACACAGATACTTAAGACATAAATTCAACTTCTGTAATTAAAACCATTACACGCTAATAAAACCAGCAATTCTTTAACCCAGCCAGGAAATCAATTCCTTTCACTTACACCGAGTCACTAACGCCTCGAAGGAAATTAGTACAAATGGCGTCAATATGGCGGAACAAATAAATACAATTCCCAGTCGTTGGTCATTTGTTCGGCACGTGCGTGCAAGCATATTTATCTAGATAGACAGAATTGCCAATTTGTTCTGTGTCACCGCTGTTATGTGAGACTTGAAGCCCAGTAGTCTCATTTTGTACAAAATTTAATCTACCATCACGCAGTTATTTTCCAAATCTGTTGTAAATATAAATACATTTTGCTGATAAAGATATGCTTTGCTGAAGAAGTATCTGAGTAAAAATATATTAGATTCCTTCTCTTAACGTTTTCAAGAGTAGAATAAGGAAGCATTTCCTCTCTGAATGATTGATAATATTATATGTGTGTTGTATATACAGGGCGTCCCACGACTTTGCCACATGGAGGGGAAGTAGGTATCTTAAATACTATAGATAGAAAAATTTACTGAATGAAGACTTCATTTTTATTTTAAAAACAATACGAACTGCATTCAAAGAATTTTAAATAATCACCTGTCTGAACCGGGAATCGAACCCGCTTAATGTGAAAACAAAAAAAGCTGTAATTTTATTGTACTGATCGAAAGGCCGCCTTTGACCTCTTGGAGGTGGGCGTTAATGGCTGCGACACAGTTTTATAACTAATGTAGCTATTATCGTACGCAATTTTATTGTAAACCTGTTTTTTAGTTCCAATAAAAATATTATTATTATTCCGTTTATTCGTTTTACAAATACATATAAATTACATTTTTAAATACATATCTTACAAAAAAACAATATACATTTAAAAATATAAAAAATAGTATCCCACCGGCATCGGGAACAAGGTCCAAGCTGCCGGCAGTCAGGGCTCTAGAGAAAGGAACCTCCTCACTATGCGTGCCGTATCCAGGAGTACTGCTTTTTGTATCAAGCCCTTGATCCAGCCATCCAACGAGAGCCTCTTAAGGTGTTGGTCGAGGCTCTTGGCTATGAGGCCATTCGCCGTAACGACTATCGGAACAATGACTGCTGAGTCCACATCCCACATGGCGACAACCTCGTGTGCTAGATCAAGATATTTTAATTGTTTATCTTTCTCAGCTTTCACGAGGTTCTCGTCATGAGGGACCGTGATATCAACAATCATTGTGCGGCGCTCTGATCGATCTATTACCACTATATCAGGCTTATTGGCAACAATAGTCCTGTCAGTGATAATAGATCGATCCCAGTACAGTGTGGCATGACCATTCTCGAGAACTGGGTCGGGCACATACCTGTAGTACGGTACTTCCGATTCGACAAGGTTATATTTTAGAGCAAGTTGCTGATGAATAATCCTGGCCACCAGGTTATGTCTGTGCAAGTATTCACCGTTGGCAAGACGAGAACAACCGGAAATAATGTGTCGGATAGATTCTCCCGGACGGTGGCATGCCCGACAGATGTCAACCGTGCCATCCTTCACAATATATTTCCTATAATTGTTCGTCATCATGACTTCGTCCATAATTGCACAAACAAAACCTTCGGTTTCCCCGAAAAGGTCACCAAACCGTAGCCAGGATACGGACGCTAAAAAGTCAACATCGGGCCCATGAAGGGCTCGATAGAAGCGCCCGTGTAGCTCCTTGCTTTGCCATACTTCCTCGCAATCATTGGTACTAAGTACTACAGGCTTGCGCCAGTTCTCTTTAGCCAAGGCGAGCGGGGTAAGGCCCCTGTCCACTGCGACCACATCTCGATGCATCTCCCCTTCAGCTTGGAGGAAATACTCCCTGAGACTGTACACTTCGCGATTGTGTAGGGTCTTAGCGTTTAAAAAGCCTCGACCCCCACACTTTCGCGGAATGTACAGCCTCATCACTGAAGAGCGTGGGTGATGCATCCGATGTACAGTCAGCAGTGCACGGACCCTTCTATCCAGGGCGTCAAGATCAGTCTGAGTCCACTTGAGTATGCCGAAGGAGTACATCAAGACCGGCATGACCCAACCGTTAAAGGCGCGCACCTTGTTTCCGCCTGATAAAAGACCTTTCAATACTTTATTCAGGCGGCCAAAGAAGCGCTCCCGTAACGATTGCCTCATGTCGGCCTCACTGATGCCTAAAGCCTCCGACATACCCAAGTATTTGTAGGTCTCAGTTGGGGAGAGAGATCTAAGTTGTATGGAATTCGAGAGTTGGATTCCCTCGGATTCCACAATCCCCCCTCGCTTTACATGCATGACCGCGCATTTGTCCACACCAAATTCCATCCTGATAGAGTTACTGAAGTTTTCAGTTACCTTCAGTAACTCCATCAGTTGCAAATCAGTGGGGGCAAATAGTTTTAGGTCATCCATGTATAGGAGGTGGGATATAACTTGACCTTCTCTCCTCAACCGATAGCCTAGCCTTGTTCCCTCCAGCAATGTACTTAGGGGGTTCAAGGCTAAGCAAAACCACAACGGACTCAGACTGTCTCCCTGGAATATACCTCGCTCGATCCTTATCGGTTCCCCTCTCCCCAGAATCTCTCGACATCCCGGATAGCGAAGGACCGTTCTCCATTGCCTCATACATGACATCAGGAGGGTGCGAAGAGTTGTATTTATTTTATACAACTCCATCACCCTCATGAGCCATGTATGTGGCACCGAGTCATAGGCCTTCTTATAGTCTATCCAACATGTCGACAGATCCTTTCGGGAGCGACGAACTTGTTGGCTAATGGCCATGTCAATGAGGAGAAGCTCTTTAGTACCGCGGGACCCACTCCTACATCCATTTTGAGAAGGAGACAGAATATAATTATTATCAATATGATTAGAAATTTTGACTCTCAAAATGGATGTAAAGAGTTTATAGACCGTCGGTAAACATGTGATCGGCCTATAATTCTTGGGTTCCGCGGTACTACCAGATTTATAGAGCAGGTGGGTAACTCCAGTTGTAAGAAATTGGGGTAGCGACCCTGACTCCAAGGACGATTGGAATTGGGACGCCAAACAAGCGTGCGAACTACGTAGCCACTTAATCCAAAAATTATGCAGCCCATCCGGCCCCGGAGACTTCCAATTGGGCAATGGACGGGCTGCAGTGGCTACGTCTTGGGGGCTGATTACAATTTCCCCCATTTCCGGTATTGTTTCGCACGCTCGTTCGATATCCCGCATCCAATCACCTTCGGTGTGAGCGACAGGCACCGACCAGATGCTGCGCCAGAATGAACTCATGGCATCATCATCCGGTAGGCGCATATCACTCACACCTGGGACAGGTCGCTCCCAAGTTCTATATACCCGCCTTTGGTCACTCTGGAAAGTGCGATTCTGAGTATATCGCTCCACACGTCGCTTATATCTCCTAATGCGGTTTGCCCATGCATAAACCTTCTGCTTCAGGAAGTCGATGCGCTCTGTGACACGGGACATATAATCTCGAGGGCTGATATCAGTCCCCGAGAACGCCCGCCTCACAAAGCGCATCACTCTTGGGCGAGTGTTGCCCTCCCTGAAGCAGATCAGCTTGCCAATGAGTGCTCTAGCCCCGTCGATACGACGTTCAATCCTGCACTGCCAAGCCGGTACGGCGGGTTTCGGTCGTGTAGCTCGTTCATTTTGAGTAAGTTTAACGTGAGCTACACGACATGCCGCAATCGCCGCGCAGTACAGGATCGAGTGGGTATCGCCGAGGTCTTCGCTGCCATCAAAATAGTTTGACAGCAGCGAATCCAGAGCACACACCAGCGCCCGATTCTTTTTATGCATGGGCAAACGAGGCAAGCGTGGTTTTAATTCTGGCGGTGTGGCCCGATATTCCAAGATCGCACCCTCCAGAGCGCTCCTCAATTCGTCACTGCACTGGCTACTTACGTTAATAACCGCACCGTCAGATTCCCCATCAACATGAATGGGCCGCGGAGCCACAGCAAGAAGCTGCGGCTGCTCCGCAGCCTGCACCGGGGGTGTGACGGCACGGTTATTCTGTTCTTCAGAGCGAAGCCGCTCAAGTACGGCGTCGTCCAACCTACGATTTCGTTGGATGACACGCACCTGATCCGACAGTCGCTGGGTCGAAACGTTGATGGCTGGCTCAAGCACCTGAAACAAAGACAGCATCCTATCTCGGTACGCAGTGAGGTTAATTCCCCCCTCTGTAGCCCCATAATATGCGCGCATGACGTTTTCATTGATGGACTGAGTCCATCGCATGCGCGACACATTTCCACCGGCAGCGGGGACTCTGTTCGGGGCCGGTCGGTCTCGAAGTCCCAAGCTAGCTGGCGGCCGGGCTACTCCCCGACGACGTACAGGTGGTGGCGACGACGGCGGGGAGAAATACTCGTCGCTGGAGCTCGACGCTACTGCAGCTGCGGGCGGGGCTGGATCCAATTCCTGCTGCTGCGAGGCGGAGCTCGGCGACGAGTCCGGAGGTGGTGGGTGTGCGTGGTGGTTTATTATTATTATTATTATTTGTATCTCGTCTGAATTCACGGCTCATCTTCCTTGCGGAAGATGTCCGGTCCTTTGGAAGGCATACACGGGGACACAGGTCCAACGCGCAGAGGCCCCTTTGAGAACTTTAATCTAAAATGGGATGGGGCACCAACCGGGGACTATCCACGGCTGCACTATTGGAGTACAGTCATGGACCGTCCCAAGTGGGTGCAAGACTATTGTAAAATGTGGTGAAAAATATCTGGTCTATGGGAAGGGGTGTTTAATGGATCTGTTAACCTCTATTGCCGGAAGAAAACGGCGTCTGCCTTTCAAGTTTAAATTTGAAATTTGTTGGCAGACGGTGACTCGCCAGCCCACTAGCTGGGCCCCCTGAAAAGCCGCCAGTACATAGGCGAAGAGGGCAACAAACGTGTGGGCGGCTAGGGGTGTAGAGAGGTGTGGCCCCGGTTTCGCCGTCGCGGGTCTAAAAGACCCGGAGTGGGTTTCCCCGCTATTACGCCTTTAGACACTTCCACCCCCGAGCATATAGCTCTGGCGGCCCCCCTCTGGCCGGCCGATAAAGGCAAGCCGGAGTTGAGAGTCCTGCGGGCACTCTTGGGGTTCCACTCCAGCCAGCCAATAAAGGCAAACTGGAGACGAGGCCCTGACCGACTCTCTGAGGCAATAAGGTACGCAGTGTCGCCACTCACCAACAGCTCGCCACAAGCTGCCCTGCGGTTTGTAAGCTTTTCAGTAGACCTCATCTTAGATTTTTTATTATACGATGGGGTTATAGAAAGCTAATCTAATGTACCCTCCGGTTTTACGTTAATCTCATGCTGAGGTAACGCCTTTCCCAGAGGGGTTTTATTATTATTATTATTATTATTTCTTCTCAATAACATAGCATCTAAAATGAAAGGAACACCATGAAATTTAACATTTGTTTGAAATACTAAGACACGTTTAACTGTATAACTTACAAACAATTTAATTTAGTAAATGCTCAAAATGCGTCTCTTCCTATTGTATACAAATTGTAACTCTTTTAATAATCTCGCTTACCGTTGATTTATTTATTTTTTCATGGTGAATATTTGAAATAATACTTCGAAATAGTAATAAAGCAGAAAGTAGTACATAAAGTCAGTTGAAAAGCATGACATAGTCAGAGAAAATGCTATTCATTATTCTGAACAAATTTTAAATTAAATGTTAAATTTCATGGTCTTCCTTTTATTTTAGATGCTATGTTAATTGGAACAAATAAATGTATCTGATCGAGCCGTTCGATCAGTACAATAAAATTACAGTTTTTTTTGTTTTCACATTTAGCGGGTTCGATTCCTGGTTCAGACAGGTGATTATTTAAAATTCTTTGAATGCAGTTCGTATTGTTTTTAAAATAAAAATGAAGTCTTCATTCAGAATTTTTTTCTATCTACAGTATTTAAGGTACTTTCCCTACATGTGGCAAAGTCGTGGGACGCCCTGTATCTTTAGGTTTATATATTTTATTTTACAGCATAAATAAGTAGATAACTATAAATATGACAGTTGCACACTGGAGTTTGCCCTCAACCATATTATCAATCTCTCTCTATCACTCAAAGGTTTGCTGGTAGAAAACTCATTTTTGAGTTAAGCTCGCCTTTGTTCATGACTTCACTAAATTGTAATGTTTTAATATAATTTTCTTGTGTACAATAAAGAATAAGAATAAGATCCTATACTTCTTACTCATACACACAGTGGTTCTACAAAGGCGTATACTAACAACGTGGAAATATATTTTGTCTCTAGGTGTAGCTCGCGTTTTCGTCAAATTTGTCGTCGGGAATAGGTGTGACGCGTAGTAACGAGCAAGCGTCTGCGGCGTCGTTCCGCGACTAACAATAATTCATTCCAGCTGCCTGTCAACAATTTCACCCCCTGCTGTATATATTCTCGTGAAACTAAAAGGGCGTATGTCTGCTTAATGTTATTTGGAGCAAAATTGCAGTTTCGGTGATTTAGGAATTCGTAGCTCTCGTCTGAAACACGACACTCTCTGCTACTTTATTATGAATGTGCTGTCATCAAATGTATGTAAGTGAAAATATAAGACTCATATGGTAGACTTACGCCCTTTTTGTTCAGCTCTAGAGTGCGGATATACGCTCCTGCCTGTTTACAGTGAAATTTCTGAAGTGACGATTAGGGCCCTTTCCAGTTATGTTACCTCGGGATTTAGTTTATGCTCGCAATACAGTATAAGTAATTTGGCAAAAAAAGTGTATAGTTTTCGGAAACTAAGTGGGTGATTTATTAAATTTTACAAGTACTTAGAGACTGAGTTCGGAGTAAGCAACCAGTAAGGTAATTTACTTATTATTATTTATTAGCAAGGCACATCAACGACATATTTACAAAGGTAATAACAATAGGTAAACGCGAGTCTTCGATTCTGTGTAAATACATCACTTATAGGCACGCACAACATTCTCATTAAAAGGTGAACAACTATCAATTATACAAAAAATAAAATTTTAAAATACCTATTAGCAAAACATTCATTTGTTACATAATAAATAAGATTAGATTAGAAAATTATTAACAATTAATTTACCTAACTAAAGAAGTTCTGTTGCAGATAAGTTTCGATCAAAACAACGCTTTTCGCATTTTAATCGGCGATCGCTGTCAGGGGCCTAATTCTCCTAAAATAAATCTTGATAAATCACAACCGAACCAAGGCCGAACCGTTCATTCAGACAGTTCTCAATTTCAAAAGCTGTCGAATTGTTTGACACAAAAAACAAAATCAATCGTTTTGAAAGTTTACGAAAACAAAAACTGACTGACGGTTGTGGTTCGATTGCGTTTCGCAACAATTTTTTTTACGAGAATTGGGCCACTGATACGCTTGCGTGAACGTAACTGCAGCGTTACTGCAACTAGGTCGGCTAGTCATGAAATTACGTGAATTAGCCTACAGTGCTTCAGCGAAATCATTAATTTACAATAATACCTTTGAAAGACAAGTAAATAGTCGGCATGGCGACCGAAATACAAATATGAAATATCAAAGATTTTCCGTGGAATTAATATCCATATTGTTATTAAAAATATTTCAGTAGAATTGATAAGCACAGGTATATAACACTGGTTTATTTCCACGAATTTTAATTTTCTTTTAATATTTTATTCTTTTAATACAAGCCCTCGACGTGTTGTTGGTCCCGAATAGATTTCGTTATGAATATGAGGGGGGGATACATATTCAGTAGAGCACAATAATAAAGGTTGATTTTGACACTATAATTATTTCTATAGTACTTTCAAAAATTAAATGATGTAGGTAACAGCCTTATTAAACGGCAGAGACAATTATTACCTATATCAGCATCCTTAAAGGCATGTTGACAGAGCGTCAATAAATTGCAAATGTAATAAGTCCGCCTTCGAAAAATAATGGACACGTATTTTTTCTTTTGTTAAATCGTTGTTAAAAAGTTTTGGTTGACGTAACAAAAGAAAAAATACAGGTCAAATATTTTTTGATAATCTAACTGACGGACTAATTAGATTTTTGGAGTCAATACCCTATTTTGTAAAACACTCGTATCGCTGTCTTTTTTTTTGTTTTTTAAGGAACGTTGCCCCACACTAAGATTTCTCTTGTATCGTGGGTGCGTTTACAGACACAAATCTCACGTACACAAACGCCCAGACCCGAAACAACCATCTGTAGGCCATACAAATTTTTGTTCCGCGTGGGAATCGAACCCACGACCCGTAGCGCAGAAGCCAATCGCTTAGCCACTGCACCAAACGTGTCATGATCATGTCTTTGATTTTAATAGGTCAACAATTTCCATGGCAACGTATGTATTAACAATCCGACATCTCAACAACTATGTACCACGCAAAATGAATATTGTTGTATTGTTAAAATGAAAGCTACTGAAATTACGAATGTGAGAAACAATTCGGATGCTGTGCGTTAAAATAAATTTAGTTTCGTAATAAATCTGTTTCAGGTCTTCAGACATAAACCTTCCATCAGACGCAGACATTATAGGATGGCTTGCACTAGACATAATTATGAGTTTGTGCTTAGCTGGAAAAACCGAACTTTAGTAAAAACTGCTATGCAAAACGTCTATCGCTGTATTTTTCTCTCTCCATAGACCGACTGATTTTTTAAAAGATTTTTTTTACACGTTTTGTAAACAAAATTTCAGGTTTCTGGTTAACCAGGTTGGTTTAACTTGTAGATACAATGCCAAACAGGGTTGTTACCCTTGTTACCCTCTAAAGGCTCTAAGTATAAGGTCCAATTGAATGAATTATTTACGTATAATACTTTGGCTTCAGAAAATGCACGTCATAGTAACATCGAAATATAGACTGATATATGACAGGCCCTCATATATTTTACGGAAGTTGAACAATGACACGTACTCCGCATGATGGGGTGTCGGGAATATCTACCCTAACTTTTCATCATGTATGGGAAATATTCCAACTTTTACTCAACTAAGGGGAAGCTAAAATTAAGTTTCTTTATAGCAGTATTTTGAAATTCGCTTTCAGTAAGAGTATTTTTTTTAGCAAATATTTTGCCTTTACCCAGATTTCTCCTACATTGTCAAACAAGAGAGGTTAACGGAAGGTCTCCCAGTCCATGATAAATGAGCGGACGGCATATGTATTTCGAAGCTATGCGAATACCTGCGACCATGGAACCATAAAGATGGCGCTTCGCCAATTCTAAAATTTATATTTTTAAAACATAGCTGTACAAGCAAAGAAACCGATTTTAGTTTGAGATTGCGTATAGAAAAGTTTTAAGACAAAAGTGTCTGCGCTTAGATAAAATACACAGCGGATTGCTACGGTGCCGGTCGGTAAGATCCATAAAGAAGCTACGCTACCTAATATCAGAGAGTAGTCTTAGCCATGTGACAATTGTGTGTTCTCACTTAGCTGCTACGAACCTTGCAGGTACTATTATAGAGTCTTAATTGCGCGCTGCACCTTTATAAAACAATGGTAAATACTCTGTCGTGACAGTCATGGGGGCCTGGAGGCTACAGACCCGTTTGTTAAGCACTGGGTTGTGAGTTCAAACCCAGGAATGTAAAGTCGGGTTCATTAATGCAGTGTCAGTTCAACGAAATAATCGTATGCGGCGACTTGCTCGGCTTTATACGCTTACACGTTGCTGACGTCTCAAACGCGCAAGCTAATGTCGCCCGTAAGGTGGGACTGCACTTCTGGCGCCGACCGTACCAATGTGACTTTTTCAATGTAACTTTCTTAGTTAATCTAAGACGCCACTGACATACGGTGAAGGAAAACATCGTGAGGAAACCTTGACTTAATGTTCTAAAATCACCAACTCGCACTGAGCAAGCGTGGTGATCAATGCTTCTTCTCTGTATGAGAAGAAGCCTTTACCCTGCAGTGGGACAGTTATAGGCTGATTTTAATTTATAAATACTACTGGGACGGCACTGCGCCTTTTATCAGCGGTTTTATCAAATCAAAAGTTTTTATTTCATATAAACCATTACAGGCACTTATGAAAAGTCGAATTTAGGTGCACGGTTCCAATTAGTCGTTTTCTATGGAGAAGAGTCGGCAAGAAACTCCATGGTTACTCTTTTAAAATCAATATCTTTAACAATTTCAGTTAATACAGTACTATGATTTAGGATAGATATGAGAGAACAATGTAGTCTTGAGCACAGACCAGTAAATAGTAGTTTATTTTTAGGTATTCGTTTAAAAAACTTTAGAACAAGAGCTTTGATAAAATACACAGCGAATAGCATCAGTGCCGGTCGCTAAGACTCATAAAGAAGCTACGCTAGCTAATATCAGAGAGTAGTCTGGGCCAGGTGACAATTGTGTGCTCCGAGCCTTACTCGTAACCACATCTTAACGCTACAGTATGCACCCTGCACTACAGTTTTAATTGCTTCACCCCGCACTTTGAGGTATAAAACAATGATAAATAAAGGCCCCTTTTCCTTTCTCTCCGTATTTTTAGGTCAGTCGCGTTATAAATTACGTTGCCATGATAATGACTGCTCTGTCATTGGGCGGAAATTAAATGCGTTCAATAAATTTACGCATTATTCCTTCAATATTTTGATATTTATTTCTGAGTGGAGTTTAACTTAACAAAAACTTTTAACATTAATGCTTTGATTAGGTATAATATTACACTTCTCATCAAAAAAATCGAAACACTTCCGATTTTTTTCTAAATGGAATTATTCGTCTTTTTTATTAGTAATGGTCGTCGGAAAAAAAATCGGACATTGTTTCGATTTTTTTGATGAGAAGCATACTACGTGTTACAAAAATACCCAAGCCGAAAGGGGATTAAAAGGTCCCTTGTAAAGAGTCTATTGGCAATATTATAAAATAAAAGAAGGACACAAAAAAAAAATATTGACAAGTAATAAAATAAAACCATCACTGAAACGCAACTCTGAAAACATAAAACTAAAGAGTAGATTACCCAGAAAGTTATTTACATTCTTACCTAATTTCCGCTGAAAGGTAAATGACAGCAACCATAAAAGACTACTTGATTAACATTTTCTTTTTTAAGGGGAATTATGTAACACGTTGTATGTGGTATCGTAAAATGCCGTGAAAACGCGTTTCAACTTCTTAAAAATTGTTCTGACTGAATGATTTTTTACAATTTGTTAGCAAAATTTAGGTCTGGCTACGTTGTGGTTAACGTAAACCTGGTATGAATTTTCGATGTCTTGGTGGTAACGAGGATTCGAGTGCGAAACCGACCCGCACCTCTGACTTTTCGAATTCATGTGCGGATCAGAAATTGATTATCACTTTTGCCGGTGAAGGAAAACATCGTGAGGAAATCTGTACACCTGAGAGGGCTTCATACAATACGGCCGACGTATCTTGGCGAGTCTGAAGTTAGTTGTTTGGCTGCGCAGTGAATCTTTTAGAAATGAAATTGTCTACTGCGCAGCTAATCAGCTAACTTCAGACTCGCCAAGATACGTCGGCCGTATTTTAAAGTTCTCGATAGTGTATAGTCGGTCAACCCGCACCAGTCCAGCGTGGTGGACTAGAGCCTAAACCCTTTTCATTCAGAGAAGAGACCTGTGCCCAGTAGTGGGACAGTATTGGGCTGCTTATGTAATATTATGTATGGTGGTTATGGTTCCAACCTGACCGGCTATCTTCTTCTTCTTCTATAGTGTCGGCACGAATTTTACAAGAATAGCTCATGCCGTGCTAAAAAGGTTAGCCAGTCAGTAAGGTTGGTAGCGAGGCTGACTGCCCAAGGTGCACCGGCTATGATGTAATTTGAATTAAACGCCTTCCAACACATCATAAAAAATATTCTTGCATGAGTCATCACATTCACCAACTGCTGGGATTGGTGTCAGTTATTATTAAAATTAGTTGATTAACATGAAACAAAATTCGTTATCAATAATTTAGTTTATCATTTTGTTAGAACTTTAACTAAATTTTATTAATTCACGTCCAATGTGACTGGTGTCGTAACTTAGTGTGTTTAGGGCATACTCACCTTTAAAATTAACAAGATTATTACAAATTACTTGAGCAGCATAAAACAAATTCGTTGTCAATAGTTTAGTTGATCATTTCGTTAGAACTTTAACTAAATCTTATTAGTTCACGTCCAATGCGTCTGGTGTCGTAACCTAGTGTGTATAAGGCATAGTTACTCACCTTTAAAATTAATAAGATAATGACAAATTACATGAGCAGCATAAAACAAATTCGTTATCAATAATTTGTCATTTCGTTAAAACTTTTCACTAAATCTTATTATTTCACGTCCAATGTGACTGGTGTCGTAACCTAGTGTGTTTAGGGCATACTCACCTTTAAAATGAATAAGATATGACAAATAGTCAGTGGTTATGTAACAAATAATGTTGAAAACGATCATTTTTCATAAGTATTACATAAATCTCCCACGACATTAGTGCTGTTTCGTGATAGTTTCAGATTTTCAGCAAAATTATGTTTTTGCTATGCAAAATAAAGGATAAAATGTATGAATTTTGCTGAGGACAATTTCTCATAGCTTCAGCTGGGTTTAATGCTGAAAAATTAAAATCGTAGCGGTTGCGATATTAATGTATTCGTCGGGAACTTGCTGGTTCACTAATTATATTATTTTTGTACTTCATGAAATTGTAACCAGTTAATAAGTATTTATGGATTTTAATTGAATGTTTGTGGCACATTTTTTTACTAGTTTTCTCTCTATATAAATAAAAAGAAACGTCCTGACTGACTGACTGATTGATTGACTGACTCATCAACGCGCAGCCCAAACTCTTGGACCTAGAAAGCTGAAATTTTGCGCAGAGGTTCTCTTTACAATGTAGACAAGGAATAAAGAAGGATTTATCGAAATTCAACCCCTAAGGGAGTTAAATAGGGGATGAAAGTTTTTATGGAAAATCGTCACTTAATGGTTCAAAATTTTACGCAAGCGAAGCTGCGGGTAAAAGCTAGTTTTAAATAAATGTTCCACACAAAAAAACTTCATTTATTTTAAGAGTGCCTATCATGGATGTAGGTACATTCTTTCTGAATCACATAAATATTGCTATTCGTAAATTGTCTAAGCTTTATCAAACACCACCTCTATATGAATGTGTGAGAAATATATACCATGTCATGACACAGTTCAGTCCCATATATTTGAGCAATTTGTTTTATAAGCCCGGTTTTACAAAAGGACTTCACGGAGGCATTAGGTACTTTGTCCTTCGTTCAAATAAAAAAGAGATGGTAATTAAAAATATTTGTTAATTAATGCAACAATATTTGTCACACTCGATGGCGCAAATGTCCATTTTTTAGGTACCTACTTAACTAAGGGTAACAAATAACTACCTTCTTTCAGATAACTCCTTTGTTATCAATTTCATAAATAACAATGACAGTTCAAAGCCCTTCACCGCCATAGCTAGGATGGTTTACGTTATATTATTTGACTTGAAATTTTAATGATTGCACCTGACTGTAATTTCTTTTGAGGGGTTTGTTTTTTCACAAAAACGTGATGAAAATGTCACAACTTATACATTCACCTCTCGCGGCTAAAGCATTCTTGTATTATTTTCCAAGGTGGCGTCCAAAAACTCTCCTGTCTGATTTGAATTTAAAATACTCTCTGGGAACAATAAGACGCTCATCATTTTCCTCGACGGCCTCGGAATTTGCATCTATCCATCATGAAGCTGTCGAAGTGTTTCTATTCGTTTTATTTATGTACCATATTATAG
This sequence comes from Amphipyra tragopoginis, assembly GCA_905220435.1. Classification (NCBI taxonomy): domain Eukaryota; kingdom Metazoa; phylum Arthropoda; class Insecta; order Lepidoptera; family Noctuidae; genus Amphipyra; species Amphipyra tragopoginis. The sequence goes on from HG991992.1 coordinate 12,803,206, forward strand.
ACATGGATATAATATTTATACGCCTATAGTATTACCTATATTTTAAAAAAGCACATCAATCAATGTATCCGTTGCTCATTATGTCTGACTTTATAATTTTCTGACTGTAAATGTTCGAAACAAATTTTTTTTTTTTTTTTTAACTCTCTGAATACACTTAAAGGCATTTGGTTGTCCTTATCAGTACCCCAAGTGTGAGTTTTTTTCGTTAACTACTGTAGTTGCGTCACGACAACTATGTATGAAAATTTAGGCTGCGTCTCTAGGCGCACCGTTCACTAACTAATATTCGCGCGTTAATTGAACGGTGCGCCTAGAGACGCAGCCTAAATTTTCATACATTTTTGTCGTGACGCAACTACAGTAGTTAACGAAAAAAACTCACACTTGGGGTACAGAAGCAGCCATCGTACTATGCGTGGGTTTGCGGGCGAGGACAAGCAAATTAAAGTCTTTGAAATAAATTACAAGTCATACTTTGAGAAACACAAATAAAATGATGCGCAAAGATAGACGACGTTCCACCGAGTACGTGGGGCGCGAGCGCACATGCATCCATTCCCAATCACTTAAGTTATCTTAATAATGATCACCATTAATAATCAACACCGGGGTTTTGATCGATAGCTCTGACATTATCCCCCTTATTACAAAAGATGGTCTAAGAAAAACCCTGGTTTTAGAGTAGCCCCATCTCTTTTTGTTATATGACATAAGAAAGTGATGGATATATTTTAAACCTGGGTTTACCTTAGTCTTGGTTTAAACCATCTTTTGTATTAAGGGGGTAACTGTCTAGCTTTTTGCGGGCCACCTCCCCAGTCCCCGGTGTTACGTCAAGTCGACATTGACCGCTGTCATCTGGTAGATGTCATTCGTCCAGGAATCAATTAAGTTTGGCGTCGTCAAGCCAATTCTCTCGACGTGCCGTCAAACTCGTTAAATACAAGGACTGTTACTCAGATATTCTTATACGTAGTGATAATCTGCTATAAATCTTGCAAATTGAGGGATGCCAAAGGAAACTATCAGGCAGTTAACGTTTTTATTTACGCCCTTGGCCTTTAGAACACACATAATTTCCCTATAAACCCGGAAAAACCATTCCGGTTTTATGCTTTAAAAGCGCCCGGAGGTCTGTAACGTATAAAAATAAGGTCCATCTGACCCATTTTATCGGAATCAATATTTTTACATAGACGAATAAAAGCAAAGGACCGAGAGATCGTATTGCTAAACGACCCCTGTAATATTGAAATGATTATGACTGAGATTAAAGTATATACTGCACTCCTCTAAAATTGCCACTCTAAATCACCAATTTCACATCAATTAGCCACGGCAGGGCTACAAAATGATTATGCTAATACACCAGGCAGGCAATTGCTTCCACGTTGGTTGCGCCGCTGTAATTAAAGTTCATCAGGCATTCGCGTCGCGTCTTCAACTCGCTTGTATATTGCTTTGGCTGCAAACCTACTACTTAAAATAGACCCTCATTATTTCCTTTGTGTGACCCCTCGGTGGCCATGTTGGTTGAACTGTGCGGGGGGAGGGGTGTCCGTAGCTACAATGGATCCTACCTGTTTGCGGTAACAGAGGCGCTGCGTTGGCCTAACTACCGTCATAAATTGTGCAAGTGGCGAAGCGGTTGGGAGTTTTTCGTAGCAAGTCTTTAGAGAGCACTCAAGGGAACGGTTCGAGCGAAGATTTTTTGCGTGAATTAAGCCAGCGCTACACGTTTGGGAATTTGCTTGCTGTACTAATGCTAATGCAGGTAGTACTAGTAGGAGCTCAATAGTTAACTGCTGCATTTATGCTCGCTGTACGTTGTGTATGCAATTAAAGTAATGTTATAAATGTTGATTGCTCGTGTTCAATAGAATTTAATTGCAACGGCGGTGCTTTTGCAAGACAATGAGAGTGAAACACCTATACCTACACACGTATTAGGTACTAATATAACGTAGAGCAAAATTCTTAGTAAAACGTACGTGAACAATATGAGTAAATTCTTCTCGGCTCATTGGTGCAGTATTATGCATTTGATGTGGCGCCAGGCGTCGGATCCGGGCCGGAACAGTGTCTCAAGACAACGAGCTTCATAATGAGACGGCCGGGCAGATTGCTGGCTCGGTACCCGCCCGGCTCGGGGGAAATTCAGTTTATTTAGACATACATATATCAAGCGACTGAAAATTCCTGTTACGTAAAAATATTAGATTATGCAAATCGTTTTTTATTCAAATTTTTGGATTATGGAAATAAACGGAGAATAAAGAGGATAAAGCTTGTTGTACTTTGTACCTAAGAGTATCTAAGTTATCAGAATGTTATTTTGGTTTGGATTTGATACGGAACTTGCGACTCTCTGAAGTGGTTATAAACAAACTGGGTGGTTTTGTAAGTTACTATTCGTATTGTGTGTTTTTTTTGTTAACTTTTGTACTCAATACTTGGTATATCATTACTCACTGGTCTGTGTGGTCAAAACTACATTGTTCTCTCATAACTATCCTAAATCATAGTACTGTATTCACTGAAATTGTTAATCTAATCTAGCTGATCTTTTCACCACAGCATGAGCTATTTTCGTATAGCTCGTGCTGACACGAGAGAAGAAGACTGAAATTGTTACAGATATTCTTTTTAAAAGAGTAACCATGGATTTTCTTGCCAGCTCTTCTTCATAGGAAACGACAAATTGGAACCGTGCACCTAAATTCGAATTTTCATAAGCGCATACCTACTGACGGAGGCGAAAAAAATGAAAAAGATTTTCTTGGTATATGTTTGAAAAGGGATCCCTTCTTTTCGCATAATGTTCTTTGTCCTAATATACTTCGGCATAACGATTTTGGCACAATTTGTTTTGGCATAATAATACTTCGGCATAATTTTTTTAGGCATACATTTTATGTTGGCATAATCATCTTAAAGACTAATTTGTTTTGGCATAAATTTTATTCGCATAACGTTAGTAGGCCTAATCACTATTAGCATAACGTTAGTTATGATAATCAGAAATGTTTTTACCATTGTCTAATAATCTAGTCGCAGGCGCATCCCGACACGGATAGGTTAGGTTCGAAGGGGATGATGGGGGCTAGAGTGAGCGAGCGAAGCGAGCGAACGAAGCCCCCGTCATCCCCTTCGTGTTAGGTTACTTTAAACCCTGCAGACAGAAATAGGAGCCCCGCGCAGCGGGGCTCCGTCGACTCTGCTTTGGAGCCCCAACCTTACAAACATCCCCTTAAGTTTTTATTGTGTAAATGAAAGTAGGTGACGAATAATCGTCTACCGTATACCTATAAAAATATGTTTTAATATCATTATGCGTAAATAGATTTATGCTTTAGGATATTATGCTTAAAAAAGTTATGCTTTAGAACTTTATGCTTAATCATTATTATGGTTAGAGGAATTATGCTTAAAAAAATTATGCGTAAGCTGTTATGCGTAATTATATTATGCGAAAATATAATTATGCCAAACAAAATTATGCTAAGTTATATTAGGTCTTAACATTTTATGTAAATGGATAGGGAACCGTTTGAAAAGCATACCAAATTAGGTAGATGGCTAGTAAAAGTATCCTTACTTAACTGGTTGATGTTACTACGAGTAATAGCGTAGGTCTTGTGCTGCTCGATCAAGAATAAATACATTTAGTCGCTTACCTTTCTTTCGAATCAATTGAACAAACATCAAATAGTCTTCAATGCTTACAAAGGCGTATTTTGTTACGACAAACGAAATAAAACCAACACACATTCGCAACTACGAAAAACCGGTCAAAAATAAAAAGACACAACACGTCGGTGTTTTCAGCGCCGGCACAACATCCATCAGGGCGGTTACGCGGCAAATCGCTGACAATATCGATTACTAAGGAGAAAAATAATATTTATGGCACTTTCCTAGTCAACTTTTTGCATTATTCCCTTGTTTGTTTCAGTTTTTCAACTAACAACAAGGAAACACATTTTCGTCGAGAAATACGATGGGAAAGTTACACGACAAATGTTGACCTTGATCTACGGAATACGTGAAAAACATGGCTATTTCGGTAACGGGTACGATTCTATTTTAGTTTTTTATAAAGGGAAGGAAAGACAAAGACGTATTATCGCTTACCGAACACAAACAAAAATACGTAACATAACATCACGCCTGCATTCCCCAAAGGCTTGGGCAGAGGTCTAAGTACACCCTCATTTCACCGTTTTGTTTAAGTCCAATGTAATAGGGGGCGAGTCTATTGCTATCTACCGGACGCTAATCTAGACTCCGGACTGCTACTGAGATAGGTATTCCACATGGAAAAACCCAATAACACTTTGCCCGACCTGGGGGTCGAATCCAGGACCTCACGCTCAGCAGTCGCATTTGCGACCACTAGACTAACGAGGCAAAAAAACAAAATACATTAAATTATGGAAAAACTTATGAGGTAGAGCCGGCCCAAACGCTTCCTGCAAGCCTAAAGGTCATGGCACATTATACCGGCGCCGCAACTGCACAGCTGCAGCGCGGCGTTGCCTCGAATTTAGGCTACGGCTAGCCGCCGGCGCGTTAACTACGCGTCGTCCGCGAGGTGCAAGCTCGCATTATACGCGCCGGCCGCGAGGTGCAAGCTTGCTGTCACCGCGAACACAATTGTTATATGGCATTTATGATTGAACACGCCTAGGACTTGCACGTTTTCATAATGTGTTTCACGACATCGTTTCGCTGGTGACTCGGAGTCGGCGCGCCGTAAGCACGCAGTCGGCGCGCTGTAAGTACGCGGTCCGCTTGTTTGCAACGCGCTGGCTACGGGTCGAGTTGTATGGTAGCGGCAAGCGCGCCAACTGCCCGCCGTTGGTTTTTTCATATTGGCATTATGAAATATATTTTACGGCACAATATTTAATGTTTTAATTTGAATGACAAGTTAATTACTGGGTTGGAGCGGTGCCGTGATATTGTGCCATGACCTTAATGCAGCGCCACATAATTTTGTCGTCGCATTATCACGTGCCGAGATAATGTACTCGTATGATTTAACTCGTCTAGGCACGACATAATGCAACGACAAAATTATCTCGTGCTGCATATGTTAGTTAGCCCGTCTGATCACAAAGTCGTTAGACAAGATGTAGACAAAAAGCAAATACGAAAACATATGGTGTTAGTTACATCAAGAAGTAGAGCAGATGCATTCAATTATGTGCTAATAACAATGTGCTGCGATCTACAGTTCACCTCCCCAGGCGTGGTAATTAACACATTAGCTCAGAACGCGCGAACGTTAGAATAATATATTCCGAAATTACATTTTTTCTAACTGAAATACTAATAGTACATTGACGTAGAAATACTTGGAACTCTGGCCAGGCAGCTCTCAATAATACTCAAACCGAATGTAGGCTAAAACGCGAAAAAGAAGACTAATTTATGTTATTGGGGGGTACACTACAATAATACGAAAAACTAAATTCCGATATTCTTAATCCCGATTTTTATAATACCGATTTTCATAATTCCGAATGGTTTAAAACTCCTAATATGACAATTCCGATTAATCATAAAACCTACTTTTATAAATCCTAAATTACAAAACGCCTAACGTTTACAATCACGAATATCAAAATGCCGAGTTTCAATACACCTAACAATAAAAAGTCAGATTCAACAATAATCCGAAACATCATAAATACGAATTCCGAATATTAAAATACCTATTAATTAAAAGTCCGAAATTAAAACGCCTAGTAAACCTAAATAGCAAAACAGATTAACACACAATGGTTCAACTTTATCCAAAGGGAGCAAGTTAAGTATTCATAGGAAGGTAGAAAAAGAAACTAATGACAGAATCACTTTCCCTACTTATAATAACATAATTGTGGGAAAAATATTTTTCTCTCATTTAAATATTTTTTCTTTAAACTCACCATTACGCATTACGCGCTTTTTTATTAAGTAGGTATATGTAACTAATCGGTTCCAGCACTCGCCGGCCGCTGCCGCGGCACGCTCGCATCGCTCGCTCGGCTCGTGCGTAGGGGGTCGCAGTTCTAACCTAACCTAACCAACTGCTCACCTTTCTTTGTTATGTTTAATACTCTATTGCTTGACATAATTTTTATTGTTTTCGGAAAACTGCAAATCGGAATGCTGTTTTTCGGGCCAAGAACACATCGGACGTTTAATTCTTCGTACTTTTGAAAGTCGGAAAACAAATAAATCGTATTTATGACATTCGGTAAAATAACTTTCGTGTTTTTTAATAATCGGTATTTTATTTTGAAGGAATTATCAAATTCGGGTTTTTGAACATCGGAATATCCAAATTCGGAATAAAATATTTCGGAATATTTGGGTGTTCCCGTCATTGGGTGCAGTCAAATCTTCGTATGGTGAAAAGCTAAATTAGGCATTGTGATGACGATATAGGATTTAAATTAAGTTTGTTGGGATTTTTAAGTTTAAATGGCATATTGACTTGGCCCGCACTCGTTGTGTATGTAAGTAGTGTCATTCTGTAAGAAACCCACCTCAATATCGACAGTTAGCTCGATATCCATAATGTCATAGTATAGTTTATAGAAGCAAATAACACACAGATAATCCACAGTTTCATCAATAACGCGTAGTTTTGTTATCCACGCTGTGTCACGACAAGTGTCTAATTGACAGTCGCGATTGAGGTGACATTCTTACAGAATTGCACTGCTGGACACTTTTTTTTGTGAATTTTGCACTAGACTCTTGGTCCTTATGTTTTTACGTCAAAGGAAAAATGAAAACTTTTATACCTACTATATTTCGTGACATCCCCCAGGGATAACTTTCTAATATTGACTATTCGCGATCTATTTCGATCACCTGCGATTTGAACAGCGTCGTGAACTCGTGAACTGTAATGGAAAGTGATGTGCGGATCTGGGTCTCGAGACAAAATCCCTTTTCCTTAAATTGTGAATTCGTGTTTCTACATAAATGATCTAACCCATGGTGTGATCAAAAAGTTGGCAATCCCTTTATAGCTATCAATTTTCCCATTTCATTTGTTAAGACGTTAACACTATCGCACTAACACGTATTATACCCCAACACCTACTACCTAAAGTACTTACTTACATTTGCGAAGGCCTTCATTACAAGACACTAGCAAGTTTGATGCTTATGGCCTAATAAAATACCTATTGGTCTCCAGTGGGCAGTAACGCGGCACCTTCCACGACCTAGACGTATCGATTGCTGAACTTCGAACTCCCCGCACTATGTAACCACAATTGGTGTCAGCAAGAATATAATATTCCTATTCACAGTACCTAAGCAACAGTTTTTAAGACCTGATGAAAAAGGAAAAGTCATCTTTATAGAACGTGAAAGCGAAGCTTCAAATCTCCCCCCTCATCGCACTAATTGCGAGATTCGTAGAAGAATTTTTTTGCGGAAACTTTTAAAAAATCCATAAACTGTAGGACCGAGAAAAACTAAAGCTGTCTGGCTGCTCGCTTGTCAACTGGGAGAAAAATACTAGTGGGTAGGCTATAATGGTGCTCTGGCAATGATATAGCAGCCTGGCATATACAATTTAGTTATACGTTTTGTTACGAGATAATAATTATCTGTAATTAAAACAGTCGGTCGTTTACCCTTATCCAAAAAGAGTATAAAAATACGGATGTTTCAAGCATTTCCCAGTATTGTGCCGATAGGGATGTTCGAATTCCAAGTACGAAATATTTTTTATAAAAAAAAATTGGTATTTTTCCAGCATGATATACTAATTTGCTACTGTAATTGTAAGTATAATATAGGTAATGTGTGTTAAAAAAAAGTTATTGGATTAAGAAAATATTGGAACTGTTAACGTAAAGTAACACTAGGTAAAAGGGCTTAAGCTGAGTGATGAATGGAGCTCACGCAAGAATTTAGTCTCGGTTTACATAAAATTAACTTTTATGATATATTTACGTGACTGACTTGAAACAAAAGAACCTTATTTATCAGACAGTATTAAGGGTTTTGAGAAAATTATAAAAATCCACGTTACACTTACACAGTTCCAATCTAACAAAAATCATTATGTTGCCTTTCGTTTCGTCGATTATTTTGCGTTTCACAAATACTTAGAGCCTGTTTCATAATCGTCGGAGAGAGATAAATAAGGTAGCTTGACAGATTTTCTAGCGATAAATTGTCAGACCATCATATAACCGAAGATTGTGAAAGAGGCCCTAAAACTCTCCATACATATTACATACTTAATTTATATAAACTCTGTCTGCCTTTAGCCTTAGGAAGGTCGGTTAAAAAGTGCGGTAAGCTGGATTGCTGTCAAGAGGGTCTGCGAGGGAGCCGCCGACCGACAGTAGGCAGCAAGATAACTGTATTGTGAAGCAATAAATAACACCCCTTGTGAAAATAGGGACGGATACCGTTTCGAAGGAATTAAGACTTATTTTAAGATTTTTTTGTTCTGGTTTTTTATGTGTATATTTATCCAAAGCGTAGCTTAGTAGTGGCTCGTTTGTATGGCCCGAAGGTGTTCAGCCGTACACCATTTACCGGACACAGTTCTAAACTGTAAGCTGTATTGTAATTGAGATTTTTCGGCAACGGAAATCCAATTCCACTTTGCCCCAGGAATCGAATCAGGACCTCACGTTCTGCAATCGAGATTGTTATTTTCAGAAGTCCATTCGAGTAGTAGATACCCTGAATTCTCGAACTACAATTTATGTAATACGAAAACACTTCAAAGTTGAAAGCAATAAAACACTTTTCACGCTTATTTTAAACCGTTTTATTGAACTGTTTGTTTTTCGACATTCATTTATAAAGGGAGACAAAATAGTCATGACATTGTCGCGCATTTCGCACTCAATACTCGAGCCTGTAGACGACATTGAACGATTTACGAACTCCCTGGTGATTAATATGGATCTCATCGATCGCTTGGGAAAATAATGCCCGGCACTCCCCGCCGATAAGCGCCAATTATGTAGCTCTATTATTTATCAATATTTTTCCTTTAATGAGTGGATTTGCACAGTATGTGACTACTGGTATGTGTGAATGTGGAATATTTTTTGTGTGTTGTGTAATAATACATACATATATTATTATGATGGTCTGGCACAGTTAGGGTTCTTTGTGTAATATAGGGTACAGCAATAGTATCTAGGTATGTATTTACCTTGAAAGCAATAGAGGCCGTGAGAGCCAGAGTGGCCAATCAGGCATTTAAGCAAAATGAGTTTGCTTCTTTTAATTATTGTCTTAATGATAGAAGTAATAGCCTACAACGGCCTAAGTCTCCGTGTGTGTGGTGCCATCTATTGAAAAATTATAGAATCACTGTTAGGCTATTGTGACCCTACTACGTTCATCATGTACGATAACAAAAGAATTTAAACTTTTTTTTTTAAATTACTATTTGGCCACTGTGGTCCTCATGGCCTCAATTTATCGTGTCTCTATTGAGGCCTTATGTGTATTTTGATTTGTAAGAAAAAATAGTTTATGTAATTTATACGCTTAGATTATATAAAATGTCCAGATTCCTAGTAGGCCACCGTGAATTGAAGCCAAATACAAGTAGTCAAAATTGACTACTTCGTTCGATCCCCACTTCACACGCCAAGGAACGTTCCCCGCGTAAACACGTCAAGAGTCGGTTTTTTTATTTTGAAAAAATTACAGTTTATGCTGTGAAATCACGTAAAAATTACACTTCAAAAAAAGAAAAGTGCCTTAACATATCATTTCATAAGTAAGTATTCAATTTCACTTTGTATTTCTTTGATAAACGACTTTTAGTTATGAAGACGGGAAAATAATAATTTGACATTACTGTGACGCCATAACTGTTGAGTGTTGCCAAGGGCATGAAATCTATTTACCCATACATGTAGCTTTTTAAGACTCTTGAAAAAAAAAGAAACGAGGGATGACAAAAGAGTTTTATTAACATGAACGATGATTGTTTTTGTACGTGTTATTTTGTTTCTTCAAGCTCACAGCCCTCTAAACACTGAACCGATTTCAATGCGGTTTTTATAGTTCGTAAGATTTTTTTTCAGATATGGCTCGTATTTCAGGAGTAAAAATGGTTACGTTTTTCCCTAAATTATCATCTTTACTTATACAGATTACTTATACAGAGGTACTTCCCGAAACACTCATGTCCCGAGAGTACCTGCGTCAGCCGGAAGCTGAGGGCGCCATGACGCCTCTCCAGCCACTCCACCATCACGGGCCTTACCGCCGCTATTGCGGCGTGCCCTGCCTACCCTATCCACCTAACCTAACCTATCCTATCCCTTACCTATCTAAAATAATAAACAATGATGATTGAAATTACTTTTTATTTTAATTTTGCCCAAAAAAGTGATTAGGTGTTTTTAGACGCTATTGGTACGAAACATGGGCATTCTACTTATTAATTTTATAAGACACGAAAATGGGGCGCAATGGTACACGCAGGATTTTTCTCAAACGAGGAAAATTTTGTTTAGAAACTAACTCCACTTGAAAAAATCAGCGTTGATATAAAAATTACGTACCGACACCGGATTTTGAGCCGTTACACCTACCGATTGGGCTGCTCCTGCTTACTACTCATTTAATTAAACCGAAAAACATACATTTTACAAAAAAAAAAACATAAATAACAAAAAAAAAACAAGCACACCACTAAAAGTCATCTATACATATAATAAATCTGTAGACATGTTGTGTCTGTACATAGCAAATATTTTGAAAAAACTTGGTTGGGATGTTAAACTATAACCAATAGAACCCATTTTTAACATTTTTGGAATTTTTGTCTGTTTGTCTGTTTGTCTGTTTATCTGTTTGTCTGTTTATCTGTTTGTTTGTTCAAGCATCACGTAAAAACAACTGATTCAATGTTGTTGACTTTTATAAATAAATATTGTGCTTATCTCTAAGTAACATATGTTTTTTGTTTCATCGCAATCGGTTCACGCAATCAAAAGTTATGCGAATTTTAAGTTTTCTAGAAGAACTTAGCATGTATTTGTGTATACCATTTCTTTTCAATAGATGGCGTTACGTGTATCAAATCACGTTGTGAGGAAATATAATCAACGAATATATTACTATTCTCAGTCTACGGAAGGTCTATTGAAATGGTATCCGAAGAAGGTACTAACTAAGCTTTTATAAAAAAAAAACGAAGATAATGTTATTTAAAATGTATTAGGTACCTATCTATCTGAATGGCAGTGGAAGAGAAATACATTCAATTTCACAAGCGAGTGTAGGTATTCTAAATTTGTTGTGCAAGGCAATACGATAGATTAATTTGAAATACTCATTTATTTTATTATGAATACTTAAATACGTATTTATAAATCTATTTACTATTAATAAAATTCAAAGTGCACTTTGTCTGTAATTAAATGTTTTTCCAAAATTTCGATTCGGTGGTAATATACAGAAACCATAACATTTTTTTTTTAGAATTATTAGTGTCTGTTTGTCTTTCCGTCCGGACATCACGTAAAATCCCGTGGATGGATTTTGATGGGACTTTCGTTGATGTGCAACAACGTAAAGAGCGACAATTTTGCTGGTACATATATCATCACGCTATTGTTCATAGGAGCCGAGCAGTGGAACATTATTTCCACATACTGGGAAGTATAAGCTTAATATTCGGATCGTAAAATCGCGTGAATCGATTTTGATGGGCCTGCGCTTATGCTGGTATATAAATTATCACGCTACTGCTCATAGATGCCGAGCAACGGAACATTATTTCCATATACTGCGTAGTATAAGCTGTAGACAGAAGTAAGTGCTGCAGTGAACGGTCGCTGGCTCAGTGTCCTGCACTGAGCCAGCTCACCTCACTTTAAAAAATACACTTTTTGTAATTTTTTTGGAATATTTATATGTTTTATTTTGTTCATTGTTGTCAGAACTGTTCAAAGCCTGTCATCGCCGTTTTATTAAGTTTATTTAAGCCTTAGGTAATGTCCCAAAACACATAGCCATGAAGGGAAAGTACTTTAAATATTAAAAAATGCAAATTTCACTCAAAGGCGACTTCATTTTATTTTTAAAAGTAAGAAATATTGCCTGTACTGATTTTTTTGCCTGAACCGGGAATCAAACTGACACAGCTATACCATCTGGTGGCACCTGTTGACAATATCTTTACGGTCAATAATCAGGATCAAATCTCTCCAACAAACACACTGTCTTAAATTGAACGAAGTGGAAAAAATAAGACAATTAATAAGTGCTTGAATTTAAATGTACCTAAGTCAGTCAATTTTCGTTTTATGGTCTTCCATCAATTTCAGACACAATGTTTATTGGAGCGATTTGATCCGTATTATTGATCCTATCGATTGGTGAAATTAAAATACAGATGATATTTTTTCGCATAATTGGGTTGGTTCGATTTCCAGATCAAACTTTTTGAAATCTTTGAAAGCAGTACCTATTTCTAACTTATAAAAATAAAATGAAGTCTTCTATAGGTGAAATTTTTATATACCTATTTAAAGTACTTTCCTATTCCACACCTCGAACGAAATCATTTTATAGACTGCACTGCGTAAAATATTTTGATTTAGTTCGCCGATTGTGACTAGATGGCGTTGTAGCTATTTTTGTATCGCCATAAGGTTTCGTTACATTATCACAATAAATATTAGTATTCAATTATAATCCATTTTAGCAAGGAAATGTATGGAAATAAGCAACGCGTTTTTAGTATTATGGTTATATGAACCTTTGCGGTCAATCAAGAAGAGCTGAAACTCTACCTAAATAAGTGGTTTAAAAGATATATGTCTTGGTGGGACACCTTTGTCTATTATTATAATAAATGGAATACATATACACTATTTAGTTGCTGCGACACAATGTTGTTTTCCGAGTTCCACGCGAACGGAGTCGCGGGCACAGCTAGTAACATAATAAAGTTGATGCGGTCGCACACGAAAAAAATTACACAAATGAAAGCAAATAACATAAATCATCAACAGTAATGACAAAAAATCTTATAATTATAACTATTGATGTTATCTTTTACAGTATACTTAAAATATTTAAAACTCCCACATTTTTAGGGTAATTATCTGCCACTGGTATTACACATGCGTTGCACACAAACGCAAATGCGATACGTAATACACTCGCGAGCGTGGCGCTCACTCACACATGTATAAAAAATTGGCTTCATGATAAACGTTGCGTTTTATTAGGAACACGGAATCTGGACATTTTATAATCTAAGTTTATACGATTCTAAGTAAAATCTACAATTCTGAAATGTTTGACTGATCTGCTGTAGTTTCAACGCATCTAAATTAACTTTTTTATATTACTTTGCTTGTAAACTTTACATGTGCTAAGCTTACAATTAACATAATTTAATTTTGTACATGTGGTGTGATGACTTAAATGTAATAAATAATTGTTACACTGTAATACGTTTTATGTGCATATTTCTTCTTTTACGAGATGTTAGTGTAAACAAACTTTTTGTAGACCTATTAAATTAACGAAATAAAACTAACCTTTCGATCATTTACATTCAACATGAAAACACCTAATATTTGCCTATGCATGTCCGCGGGTTCACAAACATTGCCACAATAACTGTTACCAACATTTGTTAACTTGCAAAGCGTATTCAAAAAGAGTATTCACAAACATTGGTGCATCAAACAAGACTGATCGTCTTGAGATAGTCGCCATGACACGTCCTCCGGCGACATTTTTCACTCTCGCATCAAATTGCAAGCTAAGTTCAATTTGAATAATTTATGAAGTGAGCTTACATACATTTTGAATCGATAAGTCACACTATGAATGTGTTCGGTTTTAACTTTGTTTATGTGTAAGCACGATTGAAAGCGCATGTAACACTTTTAGTGTTCTATCTACATATATCCATAGAAGGATCATTAGACCTAACTATGTAATTAAGTTAATAGTTCTGGAACGTGTTTCCCATCAAAAAGGCCGTCTTTCCTCGCGGCTGTCGTAAAAGAGAGTCTTGGCGTATGCTACACGCTCATTATTTATCATGTTTGGATCATGATATTTATTGAGCGTTTAGATCAAGGTATTACTTTTATAACCCGGGGCCCAATTCTCCTAAAATAAATTGTTGCCAAACGCAATCGAACGACGCCGGATACTAAATGTTACAAAGACAAAAAGTCAATGGGCAACATAGTCCTAGTGTCAAAATGTACAAATGTCTTAATGTATATGAATGTGCAAATGACAAAAAATAATTGTGATATAATGCGTAAGGGTCTAATTGTTAGATTGTCAAAATGTACAAAAGATAAAACACAATTGTGCCAAAATGCATCGTGGTCCAATTGTCACACAGTCAGAATTCGAACCCGCAAACCTGGGCTTCGAAGGTACGATCACTAACGACTGAGCCTACATACACCTATCTGCTACTTGATATCAACATAATTCTCTGCACTGGATATCTAACTAAAATCTCTTCTCTATCTAATCTCTTTGAGTATAAATACTTCTTGAAAGTCCGGTATCCTTGAAAAAGATGATTGAAATGTCATTTCATTTGTTCTATCATAGCGGCATTTGGGCAAAATGTCATTTTGGCACTGGGCAATTTGTACAATTGAACATTACAGCTTTAATGTATTCTATCATAGCGGCATTTGGGCAAAATTACATTTTGGCACTAGGCAATTTGTACATTTTGACACTAGGACTATGTTGCCCATTGACTTTTTGTCTTTGTAACATTTAGTATCCGGCGTCAATCGAACCACAACCGTCAGTCAGTTTTTGTTTTCGAAAACTTTCAAAATGATTGATTTTGTTTTTTGTGTCAAACAATTTGATAGCTTTTGAAATTGAGAACTATCTTAATGAACGGTTCGGCCTTGGTTCGGTTGTGATTTATCAAGATTTATTTTAGGAGAATTAGGCCCCTGGAAGCGGAATCTCAAAACAATTGAAATGTAATAAAGATAGGTCATTGTTTTTTTTCGAGTGTTTTATTATTATATCTTTTTAACAGCTGCGAATACAGACGAAGGAACAGACATCTTGGCCATTTTGACGACATGTTTGGTGCAGTGGCTAAGCGATTGACTGCTGCGCTGCGTGTCGCGGGTTCGATTCCCGCACGGAACAAAAATTTGTATGGCCACACATGGTTGTTTCAGGTCTGGGCGTTTGTGTATGTGAGATTTGCGTCTGTAAACGCACCCACGATACAAGAGAAATCGTAGTGCGGGGGAAAGATTTAAAAAAAATACCCACACAAATAATAGATCGACACGAAATGTCAAATTTAAATAGACATAGACACGAGATAATTAATTTTTCATTCTGATTACAATACTATAGTACCGTAATCAAAAGAGATCAAATATCATAATAGTGTCTATAGGGTAAATTTTCCGAGTGGCAGTTGTTATAATTATCTATACTAATATTATAAAGAGGTAGAATTTCTTTGTTTGTTTTTTTGTATGTAGGAGGTAATCTCCGAAACTACTCATCCGATTTCAAAAATTCTTTCACCAATAATAATATGATGAATATGAATATATATATGAATATGAAGCTACGTTATTCCTGAATGCTATATATGAGTGCTATAGGCTATACATTTTTCATATACGTTGTCAGTTGTACAGAAACGGACATAAGGTACCTTTCATCCCGAAAAAAAGTACGGTTCCCGAGGAAAATAACGATATTAGATGGCGCCACGTGTCTTACGAATCATGATTAAATTATATTATTTATGAAACTTTAGTAGTGTGTTAAAAGTTTTTTTTATTACTTATACTTAAATTAACGCGAGCGACGCCGCGGGTAAAAGCTAGTAGATAGATAAAATGAAGTGGGGTGCATCAAAAGAGCCTCTACAAGTGACGACATGACGATAAGTACGTCCGGCGCGCCCTGGGCAGTCAGCTCCGCTACCAAGCTCGCTGACTGGCTAATCTTTTCACCACGGTATCGAGTATTCACAGAGATTACTGACACGAGGAAAGATTACATGAAGATTATGTTATTATATGGTTTGAGGTCAACCGGGCACTTTCGGCTGCCGGTGGATTCTGGCTTGTTTTACGACACCTACTGTCTTAGTGGTTTGAATAAACATCATGGATACCTTCCGTCCTGCGGGAAGGCGAAAGGTTATGCCAGAATTTTAGCGGTCAAAACGGTATTTTTTCTTCTGGGGCCCTGCTCCATTGCCCGACGATGTTCTGAGAGGCGCGCGAGGAACACGAACACGGCGCGCCACCCTCGTGATGGCTAGAGTAAAGCCTACATTATTCCAGTTCGGCTGGCTTAAGTCTCCATGAAACCACGCAAATCCGTAATATCTGATAATAGAACAATTCAATTTTCTATTCTATTTGAAGCTAATTAATTGTATAATCTAGTTTATGTAGCTAATTAATTGCAATTCCCAGAATCGAGTACCGTGACCTGAAAATACTAAATCGTTTAACAAAACATTTCAATAGCATAATTAACATGTAAATCAAAGTAAATTACGATAATTTTGATTATTGTGAGTTTGTCTAATTAACATAACATCACGATTAAAATCCCCAAAAGGTTAGGTATAGGTGAACTAGTTTATATCACCTATGACTAAATTAGATTAGATAGATTCGACTCGCCACCTCGCCGCGTGATCAGCTCATGATTAAGGGCTCGGTTTGGGTCCGAAACTAGTCGGGCAATCCCAAAAAATGCACGTGAGTAAACCGTAACTAATCATAAATATGAATTAGATCCCTAGTGAACGGGGCGAGAATATTTTCATGTCTCAGCACCGCTGTATCTATTTTGCTTATTTTCTATTGGACTGCTTGTAGATGGTCTTTGCGGGCCGTTTCTACGTAACTGGGCAGTTATTGGCGAGACCTGAAGTCCAGGCAAGCAGGACCGCTGTAATCTACACGTAGTTTTTTTAAATAATATATGTCGTAAGCAAACATGTTGACGGCCCACCTGATGGTAAGTACTTTAAACCCTGCAGACAGAAATAAGAGCCCCGACGGGGCTCCGTCGACTCTACTTTGGAAACCCAAACGTCTATAGCCTTTCTATAAGCATCTTCCGATATATGATCATAATAACATACACATAACATAAGCCTATAACCATGTTACTGCGACAAATATATTGTTTTATTTGATTCTATGGTAGATTTATAACTATGTATTTAACCAGATTAGTTTAGTCAGATAAACATATTACTAGATTGCGACCGTAAGATAGTTGAATCGCTTTCGTATAACTATGTTCCGGTATATAGTTATATCCCTAGGGATATAACTATATTACGGCTTTATCTATCATACTGCGACACCTATAGACCTACAACACCAATAGGATTGCTGATGCGTTGCCTACCTTAGAGATAAAGTTGGAAAGTCTTATAGGTCTGTAATTTCACCGACACCCTTAACCCTCAAACCGGAACACAGCAATACTGCTTAACAGCAGAAATATATATGAAGGTACTTCTCATGACGAACTCTTTTACAAGGAGCTTTACTACTCTTAATCTGACTGAGTAATTAATAAGGTTTTGATCTTCACATAAAAAAGTAACAGTCTGTTTTTAAAAACTGCCTAAAAAGTCAATTACTTACTCTTTAAATGATGGAATCAGGCGTTACTTAGCGGAAATCCATGACGTACAAATACAATATCTAGCTTTAATTCCGCTGAACAAGATCGCTAGTTTGGTTGCAGTGTGCATAACCACCCTCCGCCGGCAAGTATATGCACATGCAGAAAGAGTGAAAAAATAATGCAACATGCAACATGCAACCAAACCAATACACAACACATGTTTCGCCCCTGCACGGGGCATTCTCAGGATACGTTGACTCCTCGACCGCTAGGACACGAAATTGTTTTCGCGTCCTAGCGGTGTATTACTTTGGATGCATGTTGCATTATTTTTTCACTCTTTCTGCATGTGCATATACTAGTGGGCGGGAGGGTGGTGATGCATACTGCATCCAAACTAGCGATCTTGTTCAGCGGAATTAAAGCTAGATATTGTATTTGCATATTTGTTACTTACTCTTTTGCGATATGCGAATTGAATCTTAGACCTGCCGCTCACATACTAAAAATCCAGAACAGAACAGATTGTCCCATTAATCATTCTATAATAATGATTTTAATAATTCGTGTTTCGATGGTTTTTAATACCGACGGGTTCAGACGGTTACTGACTTGTGTAACATGTAATGTAATCTACGGTGTAATGGAACAAGACTTGAAAGTTCAAAGAATATAATATGACTAAGTGAAAAGTTGAAAATACAATTAGAACCGCTCATTACATACATAACAGTTCGCTATAAAGTCCAAAACTAATTAATAATGTTGCATTACGCCACTAATTACACAGCACAAGTCTGTCCCCATCTTTATTAGGGCAAGTTTATTTATTATTTCTGTGGAAATAAACAAATTGTCCTTGTTTGCTCAGATTTTCATTTGAGTCTTTATTAATTAATTTCCACCACTTCATTAGTCGTCTACTTCCCGCTTTCTTTTGTTTGTTTTATAATTTCCATTGTAAGAATTGTTTAATTAAAATGCCTGTTTATGAGTTGTTGGTTTTATGGTATTGGTCGATATATTTTACGGTTTCTATAACAACAAAATGAACGATGATATACATTGTTTATAGGGTTTCTGCTCGAGAATTCTCGAGGCGAGAAATGTCGAGAAATCATGCTAACTTCGAGACAAGAAAAAACACCTCGAGAACTCAAGAACTCGAGAAATCAAAGATTTTCTTTTATTACTGTAAAATTGGCTTAAAAGTGGCGTAATCTTTGCATTTTGGCTTCATTGTTCACCTTACGAGGCGCGCGTAAGCGAGGCAAGTGAAACAGACACCTAATATACCACCAACTCCGATTACTCTTATTATAATGCGAGATAAAACGTCAAATAAAAATTAACTGTAGATAAACTGAGTTCATCTATTATTGGGTTTCTGAATACAAAATCGACAATTATCCAAACAATAAGTAAGTTCGTAAATTGACCACTAGATGGGATCCCTTTTTTTAGCCCAGCTAAATATATTTTTCTTGTCTTAAACTTTACAACTTTTTGCAGTGGACATCAGGTTTAAATGAAAATCTCTTCTGGTATATGCAATGATTTTAAAACGAACCATTACATACATAAAATTTAGATCACAATGTTTTCTCATTGTTATTTTCATCATAGCAACTACACAATAAAACTACGAAACCAAAATATTTTAAATTTTATTGTAATTTATAATATTGGGCAGTAAAGTTTATTTATTGAAAGAATAATATTTCTAGGCTAACGTACTTATTTGTGGTGTATGAATACCGTTCTAGGGCAGGATTAGTTATTTCACAAAGTTATATCCTAGTGCCCTTGTTAAAATGACATCTCATGTTAAATTCTTCATACGTGAACATTTCGGATGGATTTAAAGATTCAAAAACCGGAAAAATAAGTTATCTGAAGTTTGAACTGGGATTATCTTCTGACTGGGGTGTCCAGAAACGCAATGAGTCAGTTTATCGAACCAATAGCGCTATCGAACAGATAAACTACGTTCAAGAGTACCCCAGAAAACGACCTTAAGATGTTTTTTTAAGGTTTTTAAAAATTTCTCGAAAGACCCGAGAAACCCGAGAAATCGGTCTCGAGAATTCTCGAAACCCGAGAAAAAAAATATGTCGAGAAAACAGAAACCCTAATTGTTTATTATATAGATGTAGTGTTAGGGGATCGAGTACCAATAAAAATCTATTTGAATTAACTTCTTTTAATCTGAATAATTATAAAATACTTTTTCCAATTCACTTCCTACGTCCTTATATCGTCGTCCGCCATTAATGATAAATTTTTCTCTCTCATTCCCTTACTCATTCTCTACTTCATTCCCTTCTTACTCACTCTCACCTTCATTCTCTTACTCACTCTCACCTTCACTTACGTTTCGTTCCTCCCATGTCCCAGCATTCATTCCCATATAGGTACTCATGTTTTGTAAGGCCATATATAAGACGGTCGCGTATTGTACGTATTTTTTTAAATCCGTTATGAGTTTCTTGCTAATGGAAAAACTAAAATGACGTTGTAAACAAGGTTAAAACAAGTTTATGTATACTTTCCTTTTAAGTAACAGAAAGCGTTGCTCTATATTGTACATCTAGTTTGTTTAACTTTTTCTTCGTGCTGTGTGAATTTCATGCGGTGTCGGAATTCACCAAGTTTGGTGACGTTAGCAATGTCTAAGTTCGCATTGCATAGGCGGTACTGTACAGGCCGCTGCAACGCTCACCGTCTGCAAATTGAATTTCTAAGTTATTCCCCAACTTGTGAAGGCACGAATGAAGTGAGCTCGTTCCCAGTTGTTGTTTCCCGACTTGGGACTCGATGATTGGAGCCGAGGGCACGAACGAGTTCGGTTTAGACCAACTTCTTGCTCTCTAACACTCTGTTTAGATCGCCGTCGAGCAGCATAGCAAGTAGACATCGATTATTTTATTGCTCTAAAGTCTAAAGCTTGCGCCATAAGCGACACGTTTCATACGTGTTTCTCGGGAATAATCATTTGGAGAAATATTCCGTTTTGTATTCATGAAATGCAAAAATCTAATAATCGGGTATCGCTGAAGCTTTTCCCTCTCGATTTTTGTAAGGTATACAAACTCATTTCAAGTCCTAGTGCATAAGTAACAAAAGGCAAGGAGCAGTTAGACTTTGATGCTTTGACGCAGTTTGAGTGTCTAGTGATAACAAACTCCATCCCTTGGCGAATCTGAAATAAATGTATTACAGTTAAAACACTCTCGTGTGCATACTCTGTATATACAAGACCCTTGTAAACGGGATCGGGTGTAATGCTACTCCATTAGCATGTTAACTGTCGCCTTGTGATACTCTTGGCGTATCATTGTTTGACAGGCGTTTCAGGCGACGCGCCGCGCCGGCGCTCGGCTGCGGTCTGAACAAAGCGTTGTAAGTGATTTCGTGTACGAAGCCTGACGCGATGCCCTTGAGAGATAACTCGTTCATTTCGAGAGCAGATTGAACCGATTCCCCTGTTCAAGACATGAATTTAAAATGCCCGATTTACAATTCAGTTTCGTTCATGGAGCAACCCCAACTTTTTGTTTAAATCTGTACCCCTGTAACAAACGTGATTAGATTTTTAATTAGATTCGTTTTTTTCAATGTTTCGAGCTGCCAAGTAACCGTGGTTTGCGTGTACACTGTGCATTAGTGTGCATTAACACGCTACCTCTCATACCGCGTTACTCAACGATAATTGCTATTATTAACTAGAAAAATTACAGTCGATTTGAGACCTTATTCTAACCTTTAAAAAGTTGCAATTTGATCATGTAAACTTCGATTATTTTTACTTATTATTTTATACGGTGCTTGTGTGTACTTCATAACGTTTCCCGTCTTTGGAGATTTCAGATTTCCACGTAAGGTTTACTTTAGCTTAATTAGATTGAGCTGGTGTTATTCAATTATAGAAATTGATTGCGTACAACACATTCAACAGAATGCTTGTATAAAATGTTTAATTACTTAGTTAATTAATAACTACCTCAAGAGGCTATTATCTGGGATTACTATTAATGTTGGAAATAAAACACTCTTCCGTCGAGAAAATATATTTTTAGTATGATATTACTAGCGAATCTACCTTCAAGATGTTGAAGAAGTAATAATGTATAAACAATAAAAGTATGAGCAATAACTATTCTAGAGATAAGTTCCTTTTTTTATTAAACTAGGAGAATGAAAAGGTACATAATATATGGTAAATACGTAAACAGTAGCCTTAAAAATATATTCATACTATACAACCGTATATTATTACAGAAAGTTATTGGTCCGAAAGAGATTACAAACTTTTAGCAGCCATCATATTACTTTCGGATAATTTGCGTCCTTAATAGTTTTCATATTCATCGACGCATTAAAAAGAGATCAATATGAAGAACAAAAAATGTGTACAGTCGACAAGATAGTTAGGCGTACAGGCAAACAACGAGAATCAATGCACTAAAGATGTAGCCCGCTGGCTGGAGGTCAACATTAAACGCATTTATTACAAGAAATGACGCGGAACAAATCAAATTTCAGGTGAGATCTAGTAACAAATCTAGAACTAATTCCCTGAACCACCCGCGCTCTGTTATGGTGTGGGGGTTGCAAGGTTTAGGCACACAGGTAACTGTCATTGTAATTGTGAGCATTGTAACTTTTTATACGCAAGTCAAGCTGAGTCAAGAGGTGGGAAAGACTTGGCCACACGTATATAGGTCTGTTTAAATACGAAAGTAATTAATTGAGTGTATACTTATCTCTTTGGTTGACTGTACTATGAAGGATATGTTATTTATCATTCTTATATTATCATAAGAAAGGCGGCTCATTCATCATTATCGTACCGACTTTTCTTTCAGGCTGTGTTGTGCGTAAAAGGGATCTTCTACCCAACAAAGACTTACTGCGGAGTAGGTATAATTTGTTAACAAAAGGCCAGAAAGTCTTACTTTTAAATTTATTACTTCCCCTTCACCTCAATGTGAGTTCTCTCAAATATAACAATATTAGAGTGACTTTGGGGGAGCCGAAACATAGTTTAGGTTTGCAATGTTGTGGCGGCAACCATTGTCAAAACTTTTACATTGTTAACTACTAAATAATACTCCGAAACAAATATTCTATTATTTAGGTTTGTTTGTGTAACAAATAATAGCGGTTGTAGTTCCCGTAGGGCTAGGTAGAGTTTGACTAAATCTTCATGAATAACTCTATTTGGAGTACCTAATATAGCACTCGTGAGCAGAACATGTGTCCGCGACTTTTCAAAATCAGATTAACAGATGAATGCTTTGTTCCAACAGTCAAAAACTAAACGTTTTGCTTACCAATGGTAGCATTTTATAATGCCAAACTAGGCATACACATGAACTTGTAGCCTTATTTTACCTGTGGTAGCTACTGACGTGTGAGAAAGTCTACTATGCAGCTATGGGGTCTTTGCTTCATTAATGGTAAAAATCGACGCTTCAAAGGCAATATTTACCAAGCGAAATGTTGACAATATTACACTGGAGCACGTTAAAGTTTTTTTTTTTAGAAAAAAAATCATAAAATATCGCCTGTTTCTCATAACAACTTGATTCTAACGAATTTTAAATGCAGTTCAAAGGCTTAATAAACTGGCATTTAAAGATTATGAACTTAAATAAATAAATAAAAAAACATAAAATAAATATATATAATATAATAAATAAAATAAAAAAAACTTTAAAATGCTCTAGTGCAAAGTGGCCAATATGTCGCTTGGTAATTTTTGCCTTTCAAGCGTCGATATACAATTTAAGTTTTAATTTTAACGTGAAATAAAGGAATTGGCCATAAATAAACAGACAGTTTTTTCTCATTTCTTCCTAACGTACAAATTGTGGGCTTTATATCCCACCGTCAAGCTAGCTAGTAATTAATTCGTTTTAGGAATCCGCTAACAGTTTCATTTACTGTTGTCTAAGTTCAAAGCTGTTCGTTACGTTTGCAACTTCGAAAGAGGATAGTAACACAGAGTACTAAACAGGGTTTCCACGCTCGTTGCCCCGACAACTATTAAAAGTTTTGATTGATAGAGGTATTTTTGCTTTCAAAAATGTCTTCAATATAACCAACACCAGCCTACCCGCCAGCTAGCGTGGTGGACTTTCATTCTGAGACGAAGCCCGTTTCCAGCAGAAGGAGAACAATGGGATGATTACCCTTTATGCTTTACTAGCGACCCGTCCCGGCTTCGCACGGGTGCAACGTATTATACATATAAACCTTCCTCTTGAATCACTCTATCTATTAAAAAAAAACGTATCAAAATCCGTTGCGTAGTTTTAAAGATCTAAGCATACATAGGGACAGACAGCGGGAAGCGACTTTGTTTTATATTATGTAGTGATTAAGGATTGCATTTATTAGGGATGAAAAGAGCCTCCACGAGTGACGATACTTCAGTACGTCTGGCGCTCCCTGGGCAGTCAGCTCCGCTACCAACCTCGCTGACTGGCTTATCTTTTCACCACGGCATGAGCTGTTCTCGTAAAGCTCGTATCGACACAAGAGAAGATGTTTATTAAACTAAAATAAACCTAAAAACTGTTACTTTGTTTTATACACAGGAAGGAAATGTCCGTAAGTGCATAACAGCAACAAGAGAACAGATTTACGAGGTTCACCAACAGAGCAACAGTTCCTCATCACTCATAGTGATGCGTTTATCACTGTTACAGTAGACGTTACATTGTAAGTTACGTAATGCACCGTAGGTGTACCCAGTTATCCTGGCAGGAGGGCATAAATCGAGCGTGCGTCCGCTAAACGTACACTGAGCAACAGTGACAGCACAATGTTCGCTTATCTTAATTGCCTTCACAGATACGATCGTAGAATTTATCTGCGGCGCCGGCAGAATAAGTACGGCACTTTTTAGCGGTCTGCGCGGTAAAAAGTTTAATGATAGTGGCCCAGCTATCTGCGACAGTTGCTCTTTATTTTTCACAATTAAAATAAATGCTACTTGGAGCTGTTTTGTATCAAATAAAGCGATGCGCTGAAGATTTTTATTGTTCGTTTCGTCGTTGGAAAAGTTTTCAATCTATTAAGGAATAGTTTTTCATTTTCCCAAAATTAGTTTAGGAAAATGAAGGCCTTTTTCCTTTGTAACTTGTTTTGTATAACAGTCCTTGAACATGATATATTACTGGTTTTTAAATGATTACGACACACCTACCTACTACCCACACCATATTACATAAATGATAAAATAAATGTACCTATACAGTTTGGATAGCATTAGGAAAACACTCTATTTAATGAAAATACGAAATTCTAAAGTCAAAAGGTCTGAATGCCAAAGATATTTATTAAAATTCAGCTGGCTCGGGAAGTATTTTCAATCACGCCAGTTTATTGTTTCTCTATTGTCTCGCAAGCGGCTGATTTAACGGACTAACTGAATGAATAATGCATAGCACAATGAACTGCCAAAATCCAATCTGAATCCATTTTCGGAATCTTTGAGTCCGATAAATATGAATGTTTTCGGCTGAATTTGATCTGATTATTCCTTATACATATGTAACCGTACAGTGATTTCCATTCATAACATAAAGTGATCATTATTATTAAACCGCTTTTTAGAAATTTCAAACTATAAACAGTAAAAATATAAACTCATCCCGCGGTAGAGATGGGTAGTTATTCTAATAACTAGTCAAATAAGTACAGCTCTTAAGATGTTCGAATCATATTTACAAAATAGAAGTCAAGTGGTAAAAATAGATAAATTCCGTAGCTTGCCTCAGAATCTATCATACGGCTGTCCGCAAGGCTCAATTATTAG
This sequence comes from Amphipyra tragopoginis, assembly GCA_905220435.1. Classification (NCBI taxonomy): domain Eukaryota; kingdom Metazoa; phylum Arthropoda; class Insecta; order Lepidoptera; family Noctuidae; genus Amphipyra; species Amphipyra tragopoginis. The sequence goes on from HG991992.1 coordinate 12,828,683, forward strand.
CCCACTACTTTTCTTAATCTACGTAAACAACATCAATAAAATAGGATTAACCGGTCACCTAACGTTATACGCAGACGATAAATGCCTTTTTTACTTTGATAACTCAATTAATGATATCATAACCGACGCTCAAAAAGACCTCCACTTAATTAATGAATGGCTAAAGTACAACCTACTCACAATAAACACATCCAAAACCTCTTATATGATTTTCGCAGCAAAAAATAAACAAATCCCAGCCTACCCACCTCTGACCATAAATAACGAAATTATACAACGCTCAAGTGAAGAAAAATACCTAGGCCTATGGTTAGATGACAAATTAACTTGGAAATCCCACATTAATAGCGTGCACACTAACCTTTTATCGATACTGGGAGCACTACGCAAAACGGCTAACTGTATACCAATGAAAGTACGCACAATAATCTATAACTCACTAGTCAAATCACACTTGGAATACATGATTGAGAAATGGGGATCAGCAGCCACCACAAATTTGAAACCGCTACAAATACTACAAAATAAAATTATCAACGTATTACATCATTATCATTACCCCCACAAAATTACTATGTGAAAAAACAAAATTATTAAATCTTGCACAACTCTATACGTATTGTACATGCATTACGGTAAAAAAAAAAATACGATGATACAATCCAAACAAACATAACATTACAGAAAAAAGAAACTACTCACAATTTAAGAAACAAAAATAAAATAAAATTAATTAACCCACGCACGAATTATGGAATGAAAACTATCTTATTTGAAGGAGCACAGCTGTATAACAAGCTACCAATTGATTTAAGGGATTGTGACAATATGAATGTTTAAAAAGCTAAATTAAAAAAATATGTAAGCACACAATAATAATTATTATATTAATAATGTACCTGTATGTAATTCATCCAATAATTTATTGATTTTATAAATGATACAATGTAATTTATATAGCATAATTAATTCTAATGTATTTGTTGATTATTAGATTCCACTAACACAACATGCCAGATGTATATGCCAAAATGTTTTTATAACAAATTGTAATGTTGCAAATCTTATTTTAAGCAAACTGTATAGTTTTTATAAGAAATGAATTCTTTAATCCGAATAGCGGCTATTCAAAAAATAGCCGCGGCTATGATATCCGTCAACACGATAACTAGCCATTGGCTAGCTAGAGTAGCTAGTGGTAGCTAGAATATCCGACAAGTTGTACGTTGTAAGTTGTTCGACACAGCGACTAGCCACCACAGAATATAATACAAATGCGTTTTAAGCTTTTTAAAAATTCATACTTACCCCTCGATAGTTAAAGAATTAGAAATGGCGCTGTTTAAAGATTTTCAACATTTTTAGAAGAAAAAGTTACTAATTACTTAAAGAAAAAAGTGTAAATAAGAACTAAATCTTAACAAACTTATTATTATCATCTAAACTTATTGCCGCGGTGAGGATTGAACTCGAATCGCCTAGCTAAGTAGTTTAGCTACGCCGCCGCTAGCGCTAGTCGGTAAGTGAGCCATTTATTCAATAGCCAAATAGCTGGTTATTTCACCACAAATAGCCGGCTAGCTAAGTTATTGAAATTTCAGCTAGTTGCCCATCTCTACCGCGGTCATGTCGTTAGCAGTTATTAGTAACTGCGTCGAAATACAAAATCGGCTGCTAAATACAAAAGCAGATGTAGGAATTTATCCTGTAAGTAACAATAATTATGAATGTAGTAAAAAATATTAAAGTCTTAAGTTCTTAGCGAAAATACCAATAGTCCAGTCAAAATAGACAAAAATTCCTTAAATTTCGGAATAATACGCATAGACTTGAAAATTGATACCTTAAATATTTCAACTTTCAAAAGTCTCATCAGTCCCACTTCTACAAAAAAAGATTTTCTATGTCAATCGTCAAATAGTTCGGTTATTCGTGAATATCTCTTAAACGGTAAGTGTTATGGTCGTAATAGTTTACACAAAGTTGTAGATTCTCAATATGTAAATATTTTTTTTTCTACGATAAGTTTATGAGATATAGCGATTTAGAAATTGGTAAAATCACCTTTATAAAGAATAAGTCCTAATATAAGATTCTCGCACAATCTAAACCCCTTAAGGTAGAAACTTGTTGGAGAGTAGTTGTATTTTATTGCGAAAAAGCACACTACATGCGGATATTTTAATAATCCTCTCCTAAAGTTGAAAAGGGGACAGATAAGATAAAGATCATATTAAACGACAGCAGTTGTCGTTATATCTATATCTTATGTCAAAGACGTTTAGAATATACATTTCTCCATTCGACTCTATAGTAAAAAAAGTTAATTAAAAATAAAAAAAAACCCGCCTGCATAAAAAGCTAACTAAAAATATGTAAACAAGACGTACTTCTAATCATAACATACATAAATAACGTCAAACATACGTAGGTTTTCAAAAAATCATACTATCAAATCGTCACATGCAGTTGTTTTTTTTTTAAAACGTTGCCCCACACTAAGATTTCTCTTGTATCGTGGGTGCGTTTACAGACACAAATCTCACATATACAAACGCCCAGACCCGGAACAACCATCTGTAGGTCATACAAATTTTTGTTCCGTGCGGGAATCGAACCCGCGATACGCAGCGCAGCAGTCAATCGCTTAGCCACTGCACCAAACGTGGCGCCACTTTCAGACTTTCTCTTACATACTCATTTATCATTCTATCAATCATCGCGTAACACCACACATGCCTCTTAGCTTTCTCATCTCAGCTGCATGCCTTTCATTCGTCCCTTTTGTGGCCCAACATTCTGATCCATACAAGACAGCAGGTCTAACCATTGTTTTACAGATCTTCTCCTTAAGTTTAAGGGGAATGCGGGAGTCGCAGATTGTTCCCGTGACCTGCTGCTCAGAATAATCTAAAACCAGTTAAAACTAAGCTCACGTGGTGTAGCAACAAGCTTTGTGATAACAATTTACTGATGACAGAATACTTAGTTATTAAACTCCGTTTCCATAACTTTTATAGAAAAATCAGACCTTTGCATTCGCTTTGCATTTAACTACTTGTATTAGTCTAAGTGGTTCGACCACATGCTAAGTTATCTCTTCTTAGAACAGTTAACCAAACTTTGTAATGGATATCTGCTAACTGACCAAATTCTAGGAAGTGTAAAGTTATATGGCAGAACTTGGTGCTTATTCGGTGGTTAGCTTTGTGGAACGCGCCTTAGTTCAGCCTTAATCCAGCCATTGCCTAATGTAAATTAGCGGGGGGTATTAATATAACCGATCTTAATCCAAAATCTCTGGATTGATGTAGGTTTATGACAAAAAAATAATAGAATTAATAAGTAAGACATTCTAAAGTTGAGATTTCCTTCCAATTATCACCACGAATGGACCTTAAAAAGATAAAGAGAAACATGCTTGTCTATATATGTAGGCAAACATATTTTAGCTACGTAACTGAAGGTGTGTTGCTCTCTAAATTCTTTATTTAATCTCTAAAAGCAACCAAACAAGCTCTGTATCATACCTTAAAAGTATATTAATATGGCATGTAGTTAAAACTCAAGTCGAAACGACGGCAACGCTGCCTGATACATATCATATATATGCCTGATACCATATATGCCTGATATATATACATGTCATGAATGGTCACGAAGAGCAAAACGAAGCATCGTTAATTAGTATAATTATTGACTTTGACCATCCTGGTAAAATAAAATAAATTAATACCAACGTATGTGAAGTAACGGTGGGTGTACACCGAGGACAAGTCAGAAATAATATATTTTATCGTTATGAGAATATAGTGACAGCGCACACAAAACACTGGTTTAATACCATTTTACACTTCGGATGAATATATTTAATGGGTGAAAGGCAAATAGTCGTTAACTGGCCAGTTGGCACAGTCCAATGCAGGCTCCGTTAATTCCGGGGGCGGTCACGGAGCCGGTAAATGTGTCATGTTAATAGCTCCCCGGTAAAATATCGCACGTTTTCATTTTATGATCTTCCAATTTTATCGGTAGTGCTGCTGATGGGAGGTGTAAAATTCTGGCGCTAGGCTCTTGGAGTTTATGAAGGAAGTGGGTGTTAAGTGCATGTGTTGTTGGCCGAACACAATCGGGACAAAATAAGGGAACAAAACTGGGTGTATTAGTGTGACTACACCAGTGCGCTTTCATGTTCATCTTGCGCTTTCAACTTTCAATTCCTCTTGCGTCAAGCGCATGCAATATTTATTGCCATAAGACGAATGCAGCTTATCGTCTACACCGGTACGCCTCGGTCAGTCGTCAAGATGGACGCGTGTGAACTTGTAGCACTGTGCGGCATATTTAGACGGATGCATGCGCTAGGGGCATGCGCTTTTGTCGAACTAGTATTAAGGCATGCGCTATGGCGCTTTACGCATGCCTCAGACGAAGACGCAAGATGAACATGAAAGCGCACTGGTGTAGACATAGCTTAATGGTATCGCGGATGCGTTATTGGCAAAGAGAAAGAGACAGAATGAGAAACCGACACAACATTTTTATTGGAGTAAGGATCTTAGCTAATTTGATTCGTTCACATTAAATTCTAGTACATAATATCAAGTACATATGAAAAACATGTAGGTACTAACAAAATTGTAGTCAAACCGCAAACGAATCGTTCATTCAAGACAGTTTTCTTTTACATTAACTGTCAAAATGTTTGGTTTTTTTTTTGTCAAACAATTTGACAATTTATGTAAACCAAAACTGTGAATAAACGGTTCAGTGTCGGTTCGGTTGCGATTGATCAACGTTTCTGTTAGTAGAATTGGATCCCTGATTTTAAGGTTAGACGTTTTCAGAAGAAATAACTCTATTCTTATTCATTAATTTGTCGGCGTCTGTGGTCTAGTGGTTCGAGTGTCGGATTGCTGATCACGAGGTCGTGGGTTCGATTCCCACAGGACACAATTATTTATGTGATGAACATAAGTGTTTGTGTTGGTCTGGGTGTTTCTTATGTATTATAAGTATGTATTTACAAAAAAAAAGTATAAAAGTATTATATCCATTGTCTAGTACCCATAGTACAAGCTCTGCTTAGTTTGGGACTAGATGTTGCTGTGTAAAAAATGTCCCAAAAATATTTATTTATTATTCTCCTCCTTATCTTTTGTCTAATATAGTAGTTTGTGAAGTATATTTAAGAAATACAATTTATTAAAGATAACTTATTCATTATCATTAGGCTGAGATGAAGCCTTTTGTGAAAAAGAGCCTTTGAAAGCAAAAATAATGATCATAGACGTTAATGCTACAATCAGCTGCACCCGATACATTAACTCTAATACTAACCGACGATAATATACTTTACGGTCCACTAAATACGGTTAAAACAAGCAAATGACCTAAAATAGATATTTAACTATGAATATCGACGTTCAAATCCGCGCCCCCAGGCACTGGCGATAATGGTTATGAATAAAAATTTATTGGCTTCGAAATAGCCTTCTATTCTGTAAAGCTTCATCTCAATTAAAATCCTATTATCTACTCAAAATGGTGGCGCCACGTGCCGGGAAGTGCTGCTATAAGTATTATTAACAGCGAATTATCAGGCCGTCCGTCGATAACTTTCTTTGGCCAGAAGTGTAACTATTTAAAACAATTTTGCAAAGTTTTCTTATGCAAACTTTTCCATGTTGAAGATTGAAGGGAAAACAATGAATTTCAATGCGTTTATCGTCTGGAATGAGACAACTGAAAAAATGTATTTGGTTTCTACATATATTTGTTATATGGTGAGGGATACCTGGGACATAACATCGTTGTCATTACGAGTTATTCTCAACAAATCATGTGATCACGCAAAAGTTTCCCATCGGACTATACGACTAAACAAAAAAATACAATTATATTCCCAACGAATCGCGTAATCCGATGCCACTACTTTCGTTTTTTTTCTCAACAACCACTTATGATTAATTTATTCATGAGTTATAAATTAATTTTGCTAACGTTAATATTAATTTTAAAAATCTGTCTTATATTTTTTTTGTCAAAATTAGGTAACATTAACAATTATACAATGGATCACGTGATTCGATGGGAAACTCGTCATTACGGTTTTAGGAATTGCGTGCAAAACTATACACCTCTACAACTTTTCAGAAATATGCGTGGCTTTCGACTTCGGTTTAAAAACAGAATCATTTTAATTAAAAGTTTAGCAATCCTAACTGTAATATTATAAATGCGAAAGTATGTTTGTTTGTTACCTTTTCACGCCTAAACCACTAAACCGATCATCCTATAATTTTGCATATACGTTGTCAGGCATACATAAAAGGTCATTTTTTTCATCTCGAAAAAAAAGGGAAAAAAAGTACTTGTCCCGAGGAAAACAACAATAACGTTCTTATGATAATAGATGGCGCCACCTGTCTTTCGAATCATGATTGAATTATACATATTTCCCGAAAAATACGAAATATGCGACATCCAGGTGGGCGAAGACGCGAGTACTGAGAATAGAATAGAATAAGAATCATTTATTTGTTAAACATAGGTATTTACATTTAGGATCTTAAATAATTAGGATGGTAGTGCACTATGTTTTGCCATTAATGACATACAAATGTTAAGTAGGTACAGAAACAATATAAAAAATAGCAAAAACTTAAAAATTAAAAAGAAAAAAAAAGGAAAAATAATGTAGGTACGTTTGGGAACTAATGTGTAATATAAAACACTTTGTTTAAATTAAATTATAGTGCTCTGCAATTATTATGTACGCACCCCTTTTAGAATACTTTCCGTAATAATAATGGTATCAATTCAAGTTGTGGTCGCAATTTATCGCTTGACGTAATGAACAAAGACCACTTAGACTTTAATGATACTCTTTTCATGCAAATAACATAATTTTTCCTTTTATTATATTCTAAAAGTCTCTTAATAGCTCACGATTAAGCTTAATTACTTTGCTAGCGTTGTAGATAAGTATACTCTTGTTTGTATCATATTTTTATGAAGAGATATTACGAAAAGGATAACAGATGTAGAAGAAGCGAGGAATGTATCTTACGATCGTAGCTAGTGGCTTTCAATTGTCTCTGCCTGCCCCAGTGGGAAATAGGCGTGAGCTAGTATGTATGTAGAAATATACTGCAAAATAGTGTGTTAAGGTTTTAACTCTTGCAAAATGTTCATGAGACTTGGGCATGCGCCCACTGGCAGGCAAAGGACTTTTTTTAATTCAAATAATTTTAATCCTTATTTTTATACCACTAGCACTTGCATTTGCTTAGCATACCGCGGGAGGCTTCGTCGTGCCGCGGCATGCTGAAGCATCCCGCCCGCGGTACGGCATCTACATGCTGTTGCCCACATGTTATATCTTGCTCCCATTTATGTTTAGAATCAACAATCTTATGTTTGTTGTGTTAACTGAGGTACAGTACAACCAAACTAAGAAGTTTCATCGGCAAACTTCGTAAAACCGATCACTTCCGTACTGAGTGCGATTTCAAGAGTTATTACTGCAGTAAAACGCTTTACGCTGACGCAATAACTGTGAGCGACTGCCATTGGTTGTACGATCAGGTACATCGATGTAAATTATTATGTCGTACATGTCGTACGGCTACGCACACCACATCACATCGCACACAAATAACTAACACAGTATGTATTTTTTATTTATATTTTAAATGTACCTATTATTTTTACAAGTTTTAATTAGTACTTTCTTATTTAATTAAAAAAAAATAATATCGTATTTATTTTTTCAACTGGCTTACCATCCGTGGGCCACTAGGGTCTGGTTGAAAATCAGCGCCAGGCATTCAGTGCAATTTACATTTTATATAGGTGGTGGGTAGTGTTTAATTATGGTAAACATTTGTGCTGAATAAATGATTTTTCTTTCTTTATTTCTTTACTATACCAAATTATTGTAGTCAAAAAGCTAAGAGTTACTAAACTTGCCAGTAATCCGGACGGTTTCATACCGAAACAAAGCTTTGTCGATTCAAAAGACGCAGTAGAGGACCTCGGTTTTTCGAGGTCAAGGTCACAGTACCATTCTCGCTTCGTGCCAAATATGTGAATCGCCTTCAGTTGCCAAGTATTTGTAAAAACTGCACTTACTTGTTCCGAGGCTAGATGTGTCATGTTTGAAAATAACTAGCATGAGTCTGAAGCATTTTATAACTTAACTTAAGCCAGGCACTGAATACAGGGTGTTAACGAATTCGTGTAATTCCTTAAAACCACATGATCTACTACTGGTGTAGACAGCCCCCGCACGGGATTTAGCTTCATTAAAAATAAAATTATTATTTTTTCATGCGGCTTTGTTACCGATCGTATCTAAACCACCTAATAAGGATTCAGTAAAAAAATAAGAATTAATTTTGTGCAAAAAAAAATATTTTATTTGTGTGAACATTTCGATGCCACGCATAAATTAATGAAAGCACGGCGACACGGCTGGCAGGCACGACTAACGCGATATCGCTCTTTGTAGTCAGATAACTCAAGGCTCAAAAATGACTCAGAAATAGAAAAACAAAAAAAATTTGGAAAATTTTTCTTTTTGTTCTTTTTCAAAAATTCCCATTTGGGGTTAATCTGTGTCACCAGTAGATCACGTGGTTTGAAGGAATTACACGAATTCATTAACACCCTGTATACTTATATATATACGCTAAAGCAGTACTTCAACTACCTACAATCGTCCGAATTGACACACTCACACATTACACGCACTGCAACAAGTCTTCTAAAGCTGGTTTCCACGGTGCGTGGTAGCGCGCACCGGCTGTGCGTGGTATCATCCGTAAAATCACACACCGTGGGAAGCCACATTATGAGGGTGTGTGATGTGGATACGGCGCACCGCTCTGCACGCGTCCGCGTTACCACGGACGAGTCTCTTCCCAAGGTGCGTCGGTGTGAGCTCGTGTGTCGCGGTGCGCGCTATCACGCACCGTGGGAAGCCGGTATAACGTAAGTTCGGAATACAGTGACATACAAAAACAAAAAAACTACTCAGTGTACAGTGCGTGTCGGTATGAGAGTTTCAATTCAGGGGATTATAGTAAGTTGAGGTACTTCAGCTTATATGTCTACTGTGCTTTAGGTCTGCTTACGTAGCCAGTCTAATACGAGGTCTATCTTGAGCAAGAAGCGGTTACGGGATGTTTAAGCGCCTAAGTAAGACCTTGAATTAAATCAGTCAAAGGGAATTAATATTGCAGTCTGTTGCAGATCATCGTACGATGGTCCTATTCACGAAGCAAATAGAAATAGGGGTTTGCCTAAGCAACTGTACACTGTTATACCAGCTAAGTCCTGACGTCATCACGGTGGGCGTGGCCTTTGTCAGTCCGCTGGCACTCGTCCTGTGTACACTACGTTCGCGCTCCCATCTCATTTTATTATTTTCTTTGTTATTTTAAAGAAAAATATGAAGTTTTGTGCGTTACCTTGCAAAAGTTACTAAGGTAAACGTTCTGATCGAATGAAAATTCACTTTTAAGCAATTTTATAGGTAATTTATTACATTTGTGACACTAGAGACATCTAGTTCTTACTTAGAACTGTCATATCATCATCTGCCTAGCCTTTTCCCAACTATGTTGGGGTCGGCTTCCAGTCGAACCGGATGCAGCTGAATATCAGTATTTTACATGGAGCGACTGCCTATCAGACCTCCACAACCCAGTAACTGGGTAATACGATACTCTTGGTAAGACTGGTTGTCAGACTTTCTGGCTTCTGACCAACAGTAACGACTGTCAAAGATCTACAAATGACAGCCGGGACCAACGGCTTTACGTGCTTTCCGAGGCACGGAGGAAACTCGCTATGGTAAATGGTCACCCATCCACAGACCAACCTCGGCAAGCGTGGCTTAACCCGGAAGATCGGTCTATGCGGCTGTAATTATTTAGCCACGAGCTCCTCACTTAGAACTGTCATATACAAGGTGGTAATTTGAGATGGGGCATGAAGGGTAGCTACCTTTACCATTATAGCTACAGGAAAACGATTATAGGAGACCACCCTTAAGTTTTGGAATAATTTCTAACTGCATTCACAGATTTTGAAAAAAATGTACAGTCATCGAGAAAAAGGGCAGTTTTGACAAAACATTTTTATGATGCCAATCGATCCTATTTCCTATAAGGATCAAAAGATTCTTCCAGACCAACTTAGGTTGGAGTACTAGAAACGTCAGAAATCGCAAAAAACTTATTTGAGACGGGGTAGTAATAAGGACAGCTACCTTAATCGTTGTCTCTTCTTTCCTGAAGAAAGCTGTCGATGATAGGAGGCTGGCCATAATTTTTGACATTATTGCGAATTGCATTCAAAGATACCTATACCTATGTGTGAATGCAGTTCGAAATATTTTCTGACGTTTCTAGTACTCCAACCTCAGTTGATCCAAAAGAGTCGTTTGATCCTTATGGGAAATAGGATCGATTGGCATCATAATTATTTTTTTGTGAAAACGTCCCTTTTTCTCGTTAACTGCAATTTTTTTTCAAAATCTGAGAATGCAAATTGAAATTATTCCAAAAGTTAGGAGTGGTCTACTAAGAACGTTTTCCTGTAGCTGCAACGGTTAAGGTAGCTACCCTTCATGCCCCATCTCAAATTACCACCCTGTATATTCGTATCACAACTGGGACCGATGGTTTAATGTGCCCTCCAAGGCATGGTGGGATCACTGATCGCAGCAAGCACAGCCCAATATTGTAGATCGTGCGATCCGTGCGGTTATGATTTAACCACGAGCCCATCTAAAACTTTTTACTGCATCTCCTGTGGTTATTAGACTGACAAATGACGACGACGCGGCGACGCGACGCCCAGTCCAGTCCATCCGTCACTCCCATTTGGCTTCAGTGCAGCATATATCATATAACATAAATTCGACTACCGTCAGTTTTCGGGAAGTACAACACATAAAATAGGCACATACGATGCGGTATGCCTCTTGCATTGGATTTACCCACCAAGCTCTTAAACTATTGTTTTGGCAAAAATAGTGCTGAATTATATATTTCAAGATCCAACTTCTTTCTATTCCAGATTTTACAAAGTATTCAGATAGTGTATAAATATTTAAAAGCCTGTTTTAGGGAATGTTCTGAGGAGGTAAATACAAGTTTTGAGCTTTAAAATTTTAGTAAAACTGTGCCCGGTTGTACACTTCTCAGTTAAATGAATGTAGTAAAATATTCAATATCTATTTACTAAAAACAAAAATACCGCCCCCTCCTTCTACTACCACCCATCTTGTTTTAATAGATTAGACGTAGTTAAGTAGGAATATTACGAAAATTCGCATAATAAGACCACATCTCTCGTCTTATTTTGATTTTTTGCGAAACTCTGCGTGTGTTCACGAAAATACGGATTACGCGATCCTTCACCGACATGTAGAAAGATACCTACTGTATCCATCGTGCCAAAGGCCAGCTTTGGCCTAATCCCAACCCCGCCCGGCCTAATCCCAGCCCCGTATGCACAGCATAAATTAGCAACATAAGTTTTAAAATCGATAATAGCGTTAGTTACCAACAATCCCGCAGATTAAACGTCGGCGGTTTAAATTAAGCGTTCACAAGTTTTATTATCAGTTAGCCGGTGTTGCAATGAATAATAAGGAGTTTGCCAGTGGGAAGTTTGTTGGCATCGCCGTGGCCGGCGCGCGCGCCCTCTATCTGCGCTAACTTAAACAAGTGCTGTCAGCGATTTGCGATTGAGATTGTTATGACTATGTTAAGTGAATATGGTTATTGTAGCTATTACTGAAATTGCAAATCGCTGGCTGTGTTTCTAGTAAGAAACTACTGTAAGTTTAGACTGAAGTTTAAACAGGGATATTGCGTTGTGGGAAGAATTAAAGATCTGAATACTGACTATATATAGCAGAAAACAAGGGAACGTCCTGTCAGTATAATTATTTTCACTTTCTGCACTAAAATATAATATGAAACTCCACTTCACTTAAGAAATAAGTTAAGATTTTTCATATTACATATTCGAACGCGCATTTATTAAATCTAGTATTACCTACTGGTAGCAACGTATGTTTATTTAGATTTAACAGTTTAAATTGTCCCTATCTGCACATATTACGTCGCTACCCGCATCCTTCGATCCTTTGTAGACAAAAATAGAATCAATCGCCCATGGAAACAACGTAATAGCTGTCCCAGTTCCGAGTCCCTCGTAAATATATTATAACTGTATGTATACTGAGTGTAACCGCTATTTTTGTAACCTGCACAACGTTTTTGTAATTTCGAGGGCTGGAAAAGACAAATAGAAGTAACACGGGTACCTGCTCTGTTTATTGCGACTGTAATAATAGAAAGATCCTTCACACGTCTGTTGCCCCCTTCGCCTATGTACTGGCGGCTTTTCAGGGGGCCCAGCTAGTGAGCTGGCGAGTCACCGTCTGCCAACACTTCAATTTTAAATGTTGAAAGGCAGACGCCGTTTTCTTCCGGCAATAGAAGTTATCTAGTCCACCTAACACCCCATCCCATAGACCAGATATTTTTCACCATATTTTACAATAGTCTTGCACCCACCCGGGACGGTCCATGACTGTACTCCAATAGTGCAGCCGTGGATAGTCCCGGGTTCGTGCCCCACCCCATTTTAGATTAAAGCTCTCAAAGGGGCCTCTGCGCGTTGGACCTGTGTCCCCGTGTATGCCTTCCAAAGGACCGGACATCTTTCGCACAGAAGATGAGCCGTGATGTCCAAACAGAAAGATCCTTAATTCTCAACTCTGTCTTGCCTTTATCGGCCGGCCAGAGGGGGGCCGCCAGAGCTATATGCTCGGGGGTGGAAGTGTCTAATGGCGTAATAGCGGGGAAACCCACTCCGGGTCTTTTAGACCCGTGAAGGCGAAACCGGGGCCACACATCTCTGCACTTCTAGCCGCTCACGTCTGTTGCCCCCTTCGCCTATGTACTGGCGGCTTTTCAGGGGGCCCAGCTAGTGAGCTGGCGAGTCACCGTCTGCCAATGTATTTCAAATTTAAGCTTGAAAGGCAGACGCCGTTTTCTTCCGGCAATAGAAGTTATCCAGTCCACTTAACACCCCTTCCCATAGTTCAGATATATTTCACCACATTTTACAATAGTCTTGCACCCACCTGGGATGGTCCACGACTGTACGCCAATAGTGCAGCCGTGGATAGTCCCTGGTTGGTGCCCCATCCCATTTTAGATTAAAGTTCTCAAAGGTGGCTCTGCGCGTTGGACCTGTGCCCCCGTATGCCTTCCAAAGGACCGGACATCTTCCACACAGAAAATGAGCCGTGATTCAAGATAGATAAAGATGCTTGTATTTTTTTGAATTAACACTTTTCTATCTAGTGTTTATAAAAGAAATTGAACTAAATCTGATTTTGAAATCACATTGTTTATAGTAGTACCTTCTATCTATTTTTCCAGTGTTGAGAAGAAAGAGAAGCTTAATTATTTTTTTCTAACGCTGTGTTCTTTTTTGCCTGCAAACAATAAACAACTTCTTTTTATTAAAACAATAATACCTTTACCTTGCTTTTTAGTACCTAGTTTACCTTGCTCTGCAGCAGTTTCAAAATTTTATTTATATAAAAATAATTAAATACGTATGTACCTTATTTATTTGAGTATGTATACATATTGATCAATTATTTTTTATCTTATTTACAATAAAATGTGTATATTATTGTGTTATAATACGTATCTATTTATACTTAGTTATTATTTGTACGCTGCAAAAAGCCCTTTATATTTTTCTTAGGAAATTCTTTCCATCTAATGGTTGTCTGGAAGAAATTGCTTGAAGCGATAAGACCGCCATTTGTTCTATTCTTAGTTATGTGTAATTCTTTCTGTTTTATTTATTTTAGTGCACAACAAAGTATATCTATCTATCTATCTGCCTACTTTCCTTATTTATTTTAAAAGCACTTTATGAACATAGGTCTCTCCTCAGCAATCTGTCACGCGGTGATGTGGCTTTTTGGGGAATTGCGCCGGTGTGACGTGTCATTACGAGCGGCGCCCCTGCACCGACGTAATCCACGAAAAAGCTACGTAGCCTTGACCGACAGCCCGGTAAAAAATGGGCTGTAATTATGAGACTTGATTATGTTTAAAGTTTGCTTACCATTACTTTCAGTGTTAACCTTGTAATTTATGATACTGTTTTCTTCATGTACCTACTTCTTTTACAAAAGTATTGCATTTTTCTTTTTTTAACTTTAAACTAGCTTTTAAACTAGCTTTTGCCATTAGCTTCGCTTGCGTGAAATTTTGAACCCGTTAAGTGACGATTTTCCATACAAACTTTCATCCCCTATTTAACTCCCTTAGGGGTTGAATTTCGAAAAATCCTTAGTTATTCCTTGTCTACATTATACAGGAAACCTCTGTGCAAAATTTCAGCTTTCTAGGTCCAAGGGTTTGGGCTGGGCGTTGATGAGTCAGTCAGTCAGTCAGGACCTTTCTTTTTATTTTTATAGATAAACGTGCCTTTATGATGTCATCTCAGCTTCAAAATCTCCTAAACATTTAAGCGGATCTCACACTGTCACGCGCCACGCTCCGGTGCACGGGGCTACGTTTTGTAACGTTGACCGTAAGTACTTCAGTTTGTATAAAAAACACAACATATGTAATAGATAGTGCAACACACTGACAACGCGTCAACGCGCGTGGTTGCAGACCACCCGCAGATTACGCGATCAGGCGCCTGGGCGCGTGGCGTCCCGCAAGGTATAACACACTGGGATCTGCAGTAACGCGCAGATTTTTACGAATAATGGACGTGTCCACGATGGAACTCGATAGGTTCATCTGCGGCCCCGCACCGAGACGCAGATAAAACCGCATGATGGTGCAGATCTGCGCCTCCGTCGACGTGCACGTGGATTCGTCGCTCCGCGCACCGGAGCGTGGCGTGTGGTAGTGTGAGATCCGCCTTAGAATGATTTGATAAAGCAGCGCAGAACATCCTCACATTGAGTTAATAAGCTGTGAAATTGACATAGAATGTAAGTATCAACTATCAGATTACTTAAATTATTTCTACGTATTGTTTGATATCTATCAATTTCCTTGACCCACATAAACACTCGAATATTTTATAGCCAGCATTATTCTTGTGGCCAATAATCTGAGAACTTTGCTAATTTGAATATTCATAAAGTTTTTCCCCGCTAAGCTACGTAGTTAACTGGCTATTATCGTGATCGCTTTGCTGCGGCTACCATTGCCCGTAAATAAATTCAATATTCTCATAGACAACCATGTCATTTCATAGAGCTTATTGGGAAAATGAAAAGAGTCTCCACGAGTGACGATACTTAAGTACGTCCGGCGTACCCTAGGCAGTCAGCCCCGCTACCAACCTTGCTGACTGGCTAATCTTTTCACCACAGCATGAAGATAGAGCTTATTTGAAACATGGTGATTCAGGCTGTATAGAAAAACTCTGACGATGACGGCAGTAATGATCAACTAATTTGTTTTGAAAAATATATGCCCTGATATTTTTATTTATTACGGTGTTGAGGACATTGTTCGTCTATAAATATACACTGAATAACTCTTTTGTTACAACTAGAACGTTACGATATTAGTTACATATAATACTGACTACATAACTTGTACCTACTACTAGTAACAAAATCAATAAACTACCAGTAAACAAGCGGTTTACTAATTATTATCAAACTTTGTTTGCTAGTAAGCACAATTTGGCTGAATATGAAATTATTAAACTAGTTTTGCTGTCCATTTTTTTCAGAGTATCCTCTTACTTGAAACACTAAGGTAATTTAGGTTCATGGAGCAAAAGTACATTTTCAAAATTCATATGCCTGTACGCGCTAAAATTCAACGTAGGTAATATACCGACACCAAATTGGCACACGTAAAATCAACTACCGCTCCAGCAGCATTTGCGGCTAATAACCGCAGCGATACCTATAACCCAAATCCGTAATATCCACGCGACATCGCAGAAGAACATACGTCAATTGTCACCACAAAAACCGCCGAGGCAGCGCTTGACCGACCTAATTAATGGGGACTGCCCCCTGGGACAGATTAAGCCACACATAAAACCTTTTCCGTGCCCATACGGTCCGCGAGAGACCATCGATCCTTTTCTTGTTAGTCGCTGCCAATCAAATGCAATCAGGATCCTGCGACAATCCACTATCTCACCATCGGTGTCTCGCTGCTCGTAAAGTAGGGTTGTAAAAGCATTACCTAGCTCACGCAAAAAAAGGAAGGATCATGCCTTGTTTTATATCCTGTATCCATCAGAATTACTAGAGCATGATGAAAGTTTTATGTCAATCTGATAAGCCTTTTTGCGCGGAAATGCTAAAATAAAGCTCTATAACTAGATTGATTAGATTGCTTAACAGCATTAACTAAAATATTTACAGCACAAAGAACAGAGATTGTTATTATACAAGAATGATGAGGTCGCCCAAAAACCACACATCTTCAGTAGAGTTGTGAATTCATAATTAGAACATAGCTCATTCTAGATTATGAGCTTACTTTTGACCTAATTTCAGCTCATGCATACCGAGGTCCGACTGGAACTCTGTTTAGTAGGTTTGAAGAGACCAACTTGTACGAGCAAGATTGCACTGCATATAGTAGGACATCAAAGTTTTGCCTTTTGTATGAGGAATTCGCTATATTTCCATGACAACGCGGGATTCATTGAAATGCAGTGAGTCCGCGGAAAGTAACATCGCGGGAAAGCCCGCGGTCCATAACTATGCGCCGGCGTCTTCCTCTCCGCTCTCCCAATAAATTCTAACAATGTCGTCGAGCGCGCCGAATATTTTACACTGAATTTAAAATTTGTGTATCGAGTGAAATGTGGTTTGCTATAACTTTAGTTTGAATGTTAGGTGTTGGTAAATGGAGTAGTGGGACTGAATTGTGTTCTAGAGACGGGGGTTTGGACATAGGGATATTTGTGGGCCACTGTAGGTGATGTAAAACTATGAAGCTTTAAACAGCACGTTAAATACCCTTTTCACCCTAAGTTGATTAGTGACGTTTCTCTACAAAACTTTACCATAAAAAGTATGTAATATATTTTAAAAAAACAATGCATGGATAATGTAGCTATTTTACGGTTTTTGATGATGTCGTTTAAGTTTTTTCGAAAGCAGTCTCCAATTTAAAAAATGACCAAGCTGTCAGGACATCTTTGTTTGGGTGAACAAAGTAGTTAGTACTATGATAAGATACAAAAAATCAAAATGTATCCGAGTATCTGCAGTAAGTAGTCTTCCTGAACATTTAAGCTAACAAACTTACTAATTAATTTAGGATCAACATTTTTTGTCGTCCTCAAAACTTAAACAAGGAAAACGATCACATCACCCATAATAAAAACGTATTACAGCATTATTCTGTAAAATAAAAAAAACAAAAAAGATAAAAACCGGTTTGGGTATAACGGATAGAAGTTTACCGTATTATTCGCTTCAGATATGGTCAGGGCGACGGGTACTAAATAATGCGCGCTGTTTCTATTGATTGCGGCTATTTTCAGCATCGGTGCCGCCGCCGCATCGTTGTCGAGCACTAACATTATTCAACAACTTTGTTGAATGGGAACACCTACATTTAACATTTAATTTGCTGATAATCGGAATCTCTGGATACTTAAGGGCTGTTAACGATTAAATGACAGTGTAGATTAGAGAATTTGATCGATTAATTTTTTTACTTTTATTGCTGATTTGACTGATTAGGCTAGGCTGATTTTAGGGTTTCGTACCCAAAGGGTAAAACGGGACCCTATTACTAAGACTCCGCTGTCCGTCCGTCCGTCTGTCACCAGGCACGAACCGTGATAGTTAGACAGTTGACATTTTCACAGATGATGTATTTCTGTTGCCGCTATAATAACAAATAGGTACTAAAAACAGAATAAAATAAATATTTAAGGGGGCTCCCATACAACAAACGTGATTTTTTTGCCGTTTTTACAGATAATGGTATGGAACCCTTCGTGCGCGAGTCCGACTCGCACTTGGCCGGTTTTATTTATAAGTAATCGTGGAGGTTTTTATGCTTTATTTAGGGTTTACGTTAATGACACCTGATGGGCTGGGAGGGGTGAATCCAATCTCGATTCATATTCACAATCATAACTGCAAAAAGACTGCACATCCAGTCGTAACTGCAAATTTTGCAATTGCCAAATGCAGCTTGAAGGCAGTTAAGATGCAGTCAGTGCACTTCACCTGCAGTTATGATTACGAATTAAAACGAAATACAATTCACCAAATGTGACGTAAGCTCCACTGAACAGAAGAGATACAAATTAGTAATTCTTTCTTGTTATTTCTAACTCTAGATCCCATCAATGAATTTTATGATTCACATAGTCGACTGAATGTAGAAATCTATGTATATAAAAATTAATCCCTATTTCTCTTGGTCACGGGCATCACGCGTGAGCGGCTGGACCGATTTCGCCAATTTTTTTTTTGTTTTGTTCGTAATTGTCAGAAGGTTCTTATGAAAGAAAATATTGTTATTTAAAAAAAAAAACGAAATTATCTCCGTATGTCCATATTCTTCATTTGTTTACCGCATGCATGAAAATAGTTTCAACTTTTTGTTACTATTTTGATTTTGTTTCTGAAGGTAGGTAGTAGGTAAGTAGTAGGTAGGTAGTAAGTAAGAAAAAGTGCATTGCAATTGCAACGCATGCCGGCTACAACTAGTCACTACATGGTATAAAACAAAGTCGCTTCCCGCTTCCTGTCCCTATGTATGCTGAGATCTTTAAAACTACGCAATGGATTTTGATGCGGTTTTTTTTTAATAGATTGAGTGATTTAAGAGGAAGGTTTATATGTATAATACGTTGCACCCGTGCGAAGCCAGGGTGGGTCGCTAGTAATTAATACAACAAACCTCCAAAGTAACACAATATGTCCAACCATATGATATTTAAATGCCCATTAATTTACCCAACCATACTGGGGCAGGCATAATACAAAATAGATGTTCATAATTGTTCACTGAGTGTCCTTGTACGTCATTAAGTCATCAAGGGTGTTAGATGTGGCGTTCTGATTATGTTGACACGTAGGCAGAGCTTTATGGTACGGTATTAAGACTGCGAATCACCTTTTTTGGAGACACTTTCGTACAAAAAAATTGCGTAATCTTCCTGCTAATCTTTTACGCTACTTGCGATTTTCTTGGATTATAATATTTCCGTTGGACTGCCACGGTTGATTGATATTATTTTACTGATTTAGCGGTTAATCACACGGTAAAGGTACAAGTCCGAGACGGGCTGCAAACTGCAGACTGCACGCAAGTCGAAATCGGAATAGTGCCTTTAAGGTGTGCACTTTAAAGGTGGTATTCCGACAGCGACTGCAAAACTGCAACCGCAGATCGCACCGCAAGCGATACTACTTTTGCAGTTTGCGGTCTGCAGCCCGTCTCGGACTTAACTTTAGTCGGCAAGGGGTTCTTATTCGCGGGCCACTTAAAGTATCACTGATGACTGTTTTAAAGCGTTAAAATTTCAAAATTCGATAGTTTTTATTTCCATGCATTATGATTTTTATTTTTTTGGGGAGGAGGGGAGGGGTAGGAGCTCGTGGCTAAATAATTACAGCCACATAGACCGATCTTCCGGGTTAAGCCACGCTTGCCGAGGTTGGTCTGTGGATGGGTGACCATTTACCATAGCGAGTTTCCTCCGTGCCTCGGAAAGCACGTAAAGCCGTTAGTCCCGGCTGTCATTTGTAGATCTTTGACAGTCGTTACTGTTGGTCAGAAGCCAGAAAGTCTGACAACCAGTCTTACCAAGAATATCGTATTACCCAGTTACTGGGTTGTGGAGGTCTGATAGGCAGTCGCTCCATGTAAAATACTGATATGACTGGAAGCCGACCCCAACATAGTTGGGAAAAGGCTAGGCAGATGATGATGATTTTTATTTTTTAATTCTTCATCCTTGCTTTAGTTACGAATTCAGAAAATGGAGCATCTTATTCGTGACCCCAAATATTACCTAAAATGTAAACACAGCTGATAACAGCTGAGGATTTAAGCATATTTTTATGTAATTTTTGAACAGCTATTTCTCTTAAACTATTGACTTTTGGGGACAGTTATAGAACAAAAGTTACTCATTATTATGGGTATTATAACACCCTTTCGGATTAATATCTCCTTTGCAACTAACCTTGTATATAATTAAAGTATTTACACTACCCAAACATGACATGGACACAATTGAGAAGATAACCCTTACCCTAAACGTATAACTTTGCATACAGATCAATGGCCCCTTAGGAAGGTTTTGCTTGTGTATGATAAGATGCTACCCACTTAACGGGTACACCTTACTTACCTCTTTCCAAACATAGCACTCCAAGCAATTATGTCATTTCTGCGCTACTTAGGCTGTTGTTCACCAACATTAATTCTCTGGTAAAACAACAGATTACCTAAAATTCTAGTACATTATTCGAGTAAACGGTTGTTGTTGGAGAATTAATAATATTGGTGAACTCCAGCCTTAAGCCTCATTTACACGATGCAAGTTTCTTGCCTGTTGCATACAATAAAACAGAAGCAATAAATGACTTGCATCATTTATTTATTTATTTAATAAGCATGGAAGACTTACAGCTAAAATAAACAGAATAAAAACAGTGTGTGGGACTGACAGCCAATTAAAAGTCTTCACTTATAGAAACAGATTGGAAAAATTAGTGAGAACAACACTAAACAATACAGCTACCAAGAGGCTTGATAACAGCAAACCTTAACTTAATTTACATTCTAAACACAATTCTAGAATAAAAGCTAGTACAGACAAAAACTTAATTAAAAAAGTCAAGGCTCATGCACTTTCTGGCCGAGGACATACTTGTTAGGAAAGGATCAAAATCATGCTGCTTACACATGTTATTAAAATGACTACTTGCACGCACTATAAATGAGTTTTGCCTATAATTCGTAGAGGAAAATGGAACACGCAGTTGTGCGTTCCATCGTTTCGACCTTCTGGGAACGTTAAAATAACATTTAGATATAATATCAGAATCGTTAATAGAATTATTGAAAATTTTAAATAATGAAATGCAGTCGGAGATTGATCTCCGATTAATAAGGGGTAATATATGAAATTTCTTACAGAGAACGAGGTAATCTTCAGACCGGTAGGGCACCTTCTGATGATAACATAAATACTTGATGAATCTTTTCTGGATGTTCTCTATACGATCAATGTATTTATGATAATATATCATCTAAATAACACGTAACATTCTTGCTCTATAGGGGCAAGTTTAGATTCAATACTGTCCTCGGTGTAAACAGCAACTACAGTTATTATAACGTTCAACAAATGCATGAAAAATTCGCTGACGCAAATACATGCAATACTTGAAGCAACGCGTCAAAAAGGAGTATAGACGAGTCAAAACTTGAAAGCAATAATTTCCTAAACATAATTGCCTCGGTGTAAACAGAAGACACTAGCAATTATTTCGTTTCAAGATTTGAATACAATAATTGCATTCAATTTTATGTTTATCATCCGCGTGTAAACAGTTGCTTACAATTCTTGAAGAGCAAATATGGCACGTATTTCATTGCATTCAATAATTGCTCTGGTATTTACAAGAAACTTGCATGGTGTGAATGGGCCTTTAGTCTATCGCTGGACCCATGCAGGTACTACGTGGTCACGCACTTCAATACAACACCCAGACCTTGCTCATGTTTTATGTATATTACCTACGTAATAATTGTTATGTTAAACAATAGCAAAAAGGCAGTGGTAACAGGTTGGTAACCCATCGCGTGAGGGTGACTCAGTACGTACCCTATTTTCCTCAATCGACTTTTACAACTTTTGCACAAATGTAAGCGGTGGTACATTCAGATTTCTGACAGACCCGACCGGAAAACTGGTACAACTTAATAATATTCTTCGTTCTATTTTAGTTTCTGATTTTATTCACGTGATTTTCATATCCTGTGTAAGATACCATTTTTTGGGGGATTGGCTAGTTAAAGCTAAGTTAAAAATAGTATTAGTATTTAGGGTTTTTTTAAATGAATAAAGAATTTGAGATTTTTTCAAATATTTACACATTTTTTGACTTTGGAAGCGCATAAGTCATTTTCTTGAAACAAATTGTATCAAATTATGACTTACTAAGAATGCAGAATACAACGAAAGTTATTTTGTGCTATTACAACCACAAACAAAAAAGTTATGACATCTTAAAAGCGATATAGCCAGATAGCGAGAGCCTTTTTAGTCTGTGCTGTATGTATTTTCTTTCTTTCTTTAGACAAAGATGAAATTAAAAAAAAACTTATATCTTTTA
Organism: Amphipyra tragopoginis; assembly: GCA_905220435.1. Classification (NCBI taxonomy): domain Eukaryota; kingdom Metazoa; phylum Arthropoda; class Insecta; order Lepidoptera; family Noctuidae; genus Amphipyra; species Amphipyra tragopoginis. The sequence continues at coordinate 12,851,112 of HG991992.1, forward strand.
CCGTAACTCTTGGGACATGGGGAGTAACTAGCAAATGACTTCCAATCCCTTAGAAAATTGTGTCGGTCCTTCTACCAATCACCCTGTATAATTAATTATCTATTGGTGAGAGGCACTTGCAAAGAAAGGTTTTCAGAATCAGATAAGAACAGAGGTTGTCCAAAATTGCTTAAATGAAAAGAAATAGGCAACACAAATGGCCCAGTTCAAAAGTGTCATTTCCATGGATAAGACCGGGCCAGAAATAACCAGAAATTATTTGGTATGTCTACACCAGTGCGCTTTCATGTTCATCTTGCGCTTTCAACTTTCAATTCCTCTTGCGCCAAACGCATGCAATATTGATTGCCATAAGACGCATGCAGCTTATCGTCTACACGGGTGCGCCTCGTTCAATCGTCAGTCGACATACAATAGACGGATTAGCGTGCGCTAGAGGCATGCCCTTTTGTCGAACTAGTATTAAGGCATGCGGGGCGCTTCACGCATGCCTCAGACGAAGACGCAAGATGAATATGAAAGCGCACTGGTGTAGACATAGCTATTCATCGCTTTACTGACATTTGATAAAGTTAAACTTAAAAACTAACATGACATTACTCTCTATCATGCCGGTACAAGCTGTATGAGAAACAGAGAACAGCTCGTTCCGTGGTGAAAAGTTTACCTAGCCAGCATAGTTTATAGCAGGGCTGACTGCCCGGGGTGCGGCGGAAGTATTTCAGTATCTCTCGAAGAGGCTTATAATAAACCTCAGCGTGACGTACACTGAAATACCAGGCTCTATCTAAACTCTGCCCGCTCTGGGAATCAAACATTTATGGTTCGTAGCCGAATACACACCCACAGACTAATGACAAACTTATTTATGGTTTATTGAATTTACCCTAAGTGAACTTCAACTAAAATTATACGAGACTAGCTGTACCCGGCATGCGTTGCAATGCGCTTTTTCCTACTTACTACCTGCCTTCAGAAACAAAATCAAAATAGTAACAAAAAGTTAAGACCATTTTCATGCATGCGGTAAACAAATGAAGAATATGAACATACTCGTACTGAGTTTTTTTTTTATATCTAAATTTTCTTTCAAATCAAATCAAACAAAAATGAAAAATCACATACACCAATAAAGGCGCTTATGAAAAGTCGATTTTAGGTGCACGGTTCCAATTAGTCGTTTTCTATGGAGAAGAGCTGGCAAGAAACTCCATGGTTACTCTTTTTAAAAAAAGGATATCTTTAACAACTTCAGTAAATACAGTACTATGATTTATGATAGTTAAGAGAGAACAATGTAGTCTTGACCACAGACCTGTGAGTAAGAACCTTCTGCTGACAAAAAGAACACAAGAAAAAAAATAGCGGAATCGGTCCAGCCGCTCACGCGTGATGCCGTGACCAAGGGAAATAGAGATTCATTTTCATATTAATAGATGATGCATCCGAAGAGATTTAATACACATTGTTGTCCATCTTCCGTTGTACCTCATTGCCACGTTGTCCAAAGATAAAAAAAGGTATATTCGGTTTGTAATTCGATAATTCATGCTATCCGTAAACCACTCCTACACTAATGACAAAATAGTCAAGAATTGTTTATACGCTGTTTACCTGTATTTATATTTGGGTTGACATGGTTCCGTACAAAAACGGCTCGGCACGGCACCCACTTAATTCGGATCACGTGTGGCGCTCGCAATGAGCTTGTAAACACATAATATGTACGCATCAACTACGCGATGACAATATTGTGTACACGCTCATCATTCAACCGATGTTTGGGAAGTAATATGGAGTATTACTTATCGAACAGTTCTTTTTCGAACAAAGATTGAGTACCAAGCCTTTGCATAGAGATTGCACAAAAGGAATGTAAATGTTATGAAAATATTTTGGCCTACATGATTTATAAGTCACTGTTAATAAGACATTTTATATAGGAGAATCAGAGATTATGTTTCTGAAGCTGCGAAAAGTCAGAATTACTTAAACAAGATGACCATTTTTTTTTTCTCTGATTGTTGAGCAAATAATCTGAAATCATTTAACACTGTTTTCACACACAGCTACTACTATACTCCTATACTATACTGCTATACTCCTCTTTCATATTAATCTAACACTTTTTCAGGTATCGCAATGGTGTCATACAAAAAGACAAGGATTGTTTTTAGACAAAAAATAAATGAAATCGACGAGATACATTTAATGAATCTCATTACTACATAAATTTTAAAGTGAGGCCTTCAGAGCTGCTCTTATCATAAGAGGATGTTCCAATTTCGAGCATATTGTGTTACCGGGTTTTATCAGAACTGCAGTGCGAGCACGGTTCTTTGATCGATAAACTTCTCGACTCGATAAAAGTTTAAACATACCGAATTTTATCGAGAGTCCGTAGCACGGAACTTGCCTCGGTATCTTTATCGAGCCTTGTCGACGGCTGCCTTCTCGATAGCTTATCGACTTTTCAAAATGGCAACACCAGATTTAAAAATATAATTCACTCATGTAGACTTTATTTTATTTACGAAATAATCTTTTCCTGGTTACCTATTTCTCGCGACTGAAAACTATTTCGTTATATTATTTTGTTAGAAATATTGTAAACATTTTTTTATAATCTTTGTAAGATTGTAATAAATATTTAAAACATAATTTTAGTGGCATACAGTCTGTCAAAAAAGAGTGGAAAAATTGGGGGCACCACTAGTCATACATTATTGAATTAAACTTAAATTCGCGTCTCTAAACTCCGCTTGTGGATCCTTTTCATGTCACGATGCGTTCTGCTTTTAACATCTAACAAAATGAATTCTCCAAAATCCATTTGTTTTGCAAAAATAGCTTCAAAGAATCTTTATCTACCAACTTTTAACTGACGACAACAATTCGTGATAATTCGAGAAATTTACCAATAAGAACTGTCAAAACTCGACGTAATCGATAAGATTTGTCGATTATATCGAGGCCTCGATAAAATACGATCCGAGCTACCTTTGTCGTTTTATCAATATCTTATGTCAAATTTGACGTTTAGAATAGATAAATTTCTCGAATCGACTCGATAAAAAGAACCGTGCTCGCACTGCTGGAACGAGCGCATCCCATTAGAGAAGTTTCCTGAGACTTATCAAATTATCCAACATTTTGCTGTCTCAATAAAAAAGTTTTAGGTACTCGTCTCTCGATTGTCATTCATAATTGATTCACCCGTCCAAGAAATCAGGAAGTGTCCTAATAAAGTATGGAGGTGTCACTTAATGTCCAACTGAAGGACCGATGTCCGCTCTAAAAATACGATAAGGAAGCTATCACCCGGCTGGTTATCGGCGCGGCAAACATAGAACCAACTGTTCATGAATAGTTAAAATCTGAACCTCTAAGGAAATGTCCACATGTACAAGAAAAATAAACACCAAAACCCAAATACGAGTCTCGCGGAAAACTCAATATTCCAAATTCAGCAAAGCTAACTGCTACATAAAACATTGCGGATTCAGTCGCCGATAGAGTTGTTGTTTAAATAAAAATCAGTTTCACGGGATGTGCAAGCTCTTTAGATGTTCGTGTGAGCTCGGGCTTATTGTGATGGAGGCATGCGCGGTGCGCGGCTGGCAGGGAAACCTGGCTCAGTGGCATTCGGCGTGAAGCGAGGCTCGCGCGCGACCCGAGCCGCCCGCCCGGCTCACACCGCGTGCCTACTTACGTAAGTCACGTGAAAAATAAAATAAAAAAACTTGACACACAACTCTCCATGTGCTTGCATGTGATATCAAATAAAGACCTAGGTTTATTTTCCTTGTAAAAATACGCGGTCAAGTGAGTAAAGTGAGTGAACATATGATTGTGTTTGTTTGACATTTTCTGTGCCAATACGGACAGTAGATGTTTATATATAAGAACGTGATGTTTGGTAAGTGTACATGTGGCCTTACAAGAATGTTGTATGTAGTTAGAAGCTGAAAACGGATTTAATTCTGTGATTTTCGTATACATTGAATTTGTACGTAAAGCTCGTGTTAATTATATTATGAATTCTAAATAAATTGTGTTATTAATAACGAGAAATAATTAATATTAAATTACCAAAAAATCATTCTTACATTATTCTTTAGACTACAATTTTGACATTTTTGGATAGATATCACTCTCATCTTCTTTCAAAAGAATGAGAATTATTAGGGAGTAGATATTTAAAGCCAAATTAAGTGATTCTATCATTAGATTCATCAGCACCGTACCGTAACGACTTTTGTAAATGTTAATATCATGATAGTAGGAACCAAAAATTGGTTCAACGGTTTCTAATAAATGTTTCATTCCCTTTTATGCCATTGAAAAAAATACCTCAACCTTAAACTACATAATTCCTTCGTAACCTTTACACAGAGATTACACAGATAAACATCGTGATTATCTTCGTAAAACTTGGTTTTACATTAATTCCTCAGCAACAATATATCCAATAACCGAGGCTTTAAGCGCGTCGTCACTCAAAGATCGGAGTCAAGTGGTTCTCAATCTATCGTGTACAGCCTCCTTGTTATATTGCCAAATATATGATATTGAAACGGAGCCCGCGACCAAAGGAGTTACAGTTTGCTACTATACATAATTATAACTACTTGTTATTGACGATAGGGAAAATAAACGAAACTTTGGGAAAAGTAATTTTCAGGCGATTAATAATTCTTGCTATAATTAGTGATTTTCCCAGTTCTTTAGAAACCTTTTAATGTGTAGATGGATTCTGGTAAAAAAAAATCCAATAAAAATAATTGAGACTGTTGACAGGTTTTCGAAGAAATGTGTCGTATTGATTGGCCTTATTTAAACATATTTCCTTTTAATTTTGGAATAATTTGTCGTACGGTATACCAAGCGTTCGTATTTATAAAAGTTTCTTGGTAATTGCTAGATTTTACACGTCCTGCTTGAATATTATACTAGCTTTTGCCCGCAGCTTCGCTTGTGTGAAATTTTTAACCCGTTAAGTGACGATTTTCCATACAAACTTTCATCCCCTATTTAACTCCCTTAGGGGTTGAATTTCGAAAAATCCTTCCTTATTCCTTGTCTACATTAAAAAGGGAACCTCTGTGCAAAATTTCAGCTTTCTAGCTCCAAGGATTTGGGCTGGGCGTTGATGAGTTAATCAGACTTTTCTTTTTATTTATATAGATAATTTCTCAAGGTGTAACATTCAATGTTGGATTGATTGCTCTGCCATTTGATTGCTTGTGCTTTGATGGTGCAATGATGTACGATTCAACAAAACTCAGCACGTTTGGTAGGATCTATACGGGTCTCCTGGCTAGCTAACACCCTCACATTAAAGTCCGGCGCCAAGCATTTTACTGTGTTCCGTCGTATGTATGTGGGAGCCAAAGGGGTATAGGAGAATCCTTCGATATCTCTGTTACTTGGATTCGTGTGCTCAACCTTAGGCCCTGTCTACGCTTACCATCAGGAGCGACATTAGGGACAATTTTTTTTTAAATTATGTCCCTATTTAATCACTCGCATAGTGATACAATTTTTTTCTTAACCCTCTCCGTTAGGTCAATTATCAACACATATTTTAGGAACAACATTTATATTAGATTTTTTACGGTATTATAACGAGGTACCGTCCGCGAGGCCTAAGCTGAGCTTTACATTTGTGTGAGAATGAATGCAAATGCGTCCTTTGCTTAGTTTAAACCGTTAGTTTAATTTTTAACCGATTTCAAAAAGGAGGAGGTTCTCAATTCAGATGTTTATATTTCATTTTTTTTTATATGTGTGTTTGAGCATAACTCCGTCATGTATAGACGGATTTGCAAAATTCTTTTTTTGTTTAAAAGAATATTTTCCTGAGGTGGTCCCATTTAAATTTGGTGAAGATCTGATGAAGACTCGGAGATTCCATATCTTCTCAACCAATTACCGGCTGATGTAAGAAGCCAAAAAATAAAAAGTAAATTTGCCAAATCACTAAAGCAGTTCTTTCTCGGGAATTTGTAGACCCATACTTAGGTGGTTCTCAGGTTTCTGAGACAGAAAAGACCAATTGGTAAAAATATTATTAGTTATTAATATGTCATTATTATAAGTCCGTACTACTAAATTTTTATGTTGTTAAAATTGTTTGTTCAGTTCCCGCAGACAAACCGTGCAAACGGTTTTGTGGGGCTTAGTATAAGTAAGCTTGTATATAAAACTTTCTTTATAATAAATAAATAAATAAAAATAAATAATGGAACTCTTCAATGGATGCAAATTACTCGGGTTTGCTGTATTTGTATGTTTGTGTATTGTTTATGCCCCTTAAAATAGAAAAATAGATTAACTAAAAAAAAGTAAAAACCGACTTCAAAAAAAAAAACTAAAAAGAGTAAAATAATTACCATATTATAAAACTAACAGTTTCAGAAGTCGGTGCATTCAATTTGGTTCAGTTTAAAATTGCAATGACTTCTGAAACTGTTAGTTTTATAATATGGTAATTATTTTACTCTTTTTAGTTTTTTTTTGAAGTCGGTTTTCACTTTTTTTTAAATGGCAATCGATTCTATGTGCACTCACACAAATGCAAAGTTCAGCTTACGCCTCTCTAGTGTTGTACCCCACATCAAAGTCTGAAATAGTACATTCCTATAGGACATTAATCTACGCAAGAACGAAAGCTCTACCAAGTCTTTACAGCAGGTTTTATATGAATACAGTACAAGGAAGCAAAAACGAACAAGATTTTTAATTAGTGGTGGTGAAACTTTTATTTTTCACATGTACGGGTTATACCATACCTGGGTTAGTAACATGCGGTTCGAATGCAATTTCTTACAGTTTTGTTGATACAATTAGCCCCTACATAAATAAAGGCTATGCTTAACCCATAATCGGGCATCAGCTTGTAAGAAAAGTAAATAATAACCAATTTGGTATTTTTTTATAAATAATAATGCATATTTTTTGTGTCATTTTTATTTTCTGTAGTAAAAAGTATGTAACATTGCCAGGTTTAAAAACAAAAATTAATATGACAAGGAGGCTTTTATTTATTTATACTTCTATCCACTATGGTGGTACATAAGGCGGACTTAATGCCATTAGGTATTCTCTACCAGTCAACCTTTGGGTTAAAAAGAAAAGCATCGAAATAGGTACAGGACAAAAAAATGGGTTGTCAATTTTGAACTGAATGTACTACGAATTCATAACTTACATTAAATACATACTTATGTAAAAATAATAATATATACAAGGTTAGTCGGAAAGGGGGTACTAATCCGAAGCCCACTTATAGTATCGCTGATGACTGTTTGAAAGCAAGTGTTAAAATTTCAAAATTCGATATATTTTTTTCCAAATAAAATGATTTTTATTTTAGTTTTTTCAAAAATTCTTCATCCCCGCTTTAGTTACAAATTCAGAAAATGGTGATTCTAATTCATGACCCCAAATATGACCTAAAATGTAAACAATGCTGATCATAACTGGTGATAGTTATATTTTAGAGATATTTTTTTGAGTTTTTTGAACAACTGTTTCTCTTAAACTATTGACTTTTGGGAAAAGTTGTAGAACAAAAGTTATTCATTATTATGTGTACTTTAACACTCTTTCAGATTAGTACCCCCTTTCTGACTAACCTTGTATAGATATTAAAATATATAATATCAAATACAAAACATTATGAAAACTAAATGCAATTAAACGAAGACTAAATTAAATGATTAGGAGTGCAGCGACTTCAAGTGGTAACTTTTGAAACATCTTCCAAAAAAGTTGGTGGCAAATATATTCTATTTGCATTATTAAGGGTTAATTGTGCAGAAATAACTGGGTAAAGTCAAAGCGGGTTGCTTATATAAAATAAACAAAATATACCTCCATAATACAGTTCATATGAAAATTGATTAGCTAATATATATTGTTTGTCTATGTAAATGAGATTGTTGGTTGTGATACCGCGTACGCAGCGGGATCATGTTACATGCTTGTTATTTTTCAGTCAACAGAGATTTTCGAAATGTGTTTTTAAATTCTATTACACTGTTCTTTATAAAAGATCAAACAAAAAAATATAGTTTCAGTTCCTTGCACGTTACTTGAGATACAATTTAGGATTTTCCTAGAGTATACTTATATGTAACCGGCAATGTGTATAATGCAGGTATTCTATACAATGCCTAGGCAATGTATAGAATGCCTGGGGCCTCCAGGCAATGTATGAAATATTATGAATATTATTGTCCATTATATACTTTGCCTAGGTAATGTATACATTTCCTAGGGATTGTGTAGAATACCTGCTGGTCCACCGGCAATGTGTGAAGTAAATAGATTTGGTCATTCATTTGGGGCACCCCGACACGGTGGTTACTACTAGGTTACTTTAAACCCTGCAGAGAGAAATAGGAGCCCTGCTCAGCGGGGCTCCGTCGACTCTCTTTTGGAAACCCAAACAACCTTCCAAACATCCACTTAAGTTTTTAATTTGTTTTTATTGTGCCTCGCGTGGAGTTTACTGCCTGCTCGCACGTCTTCCTCTTCGCCGCTCTCGTCTTTTTCACACATTACCGGCTGCGCATTCGGTATTGTATAGAATGCCTAGGCAAAGTATAAAATAAATAATATTTCATACTGAACGTTTTAAGCATTCTATACATTGCCTAGGCATTGTATAGAATAGCGGATTACACAGATTGCCGGTAATGTATCGTCGCCTTAGAGTAAAAACCTCGGGAATGCAGTTTGGTCATTTTTATTTTATCACGATGTACTACAATTATAAAAGAACCACTTTATGCGAAATAATTTTGTGGGCACTGAAATTAAGCCTTTATTGGGTAAATACAATTCGTAATGAATATAATTGACTAACTTTTGCCCGCGACTTCGTCCACGTGAAAGCCCCCAGGGGGCCAATTCTACTAACAGAAACTTTTATCAATTGCAACTGAATCGCTTATTCAGACAGTTTTCGTTTACAAAAACGATCATATTGTTTGACAACAAAAACAAAACCAAACATGTTGACAGTTTTCGTAAACGAAAACTGTCTGAATGAGCGATTCAGTAAATTGTAATTGATAAAAGTTTCTGTCAGTAGAATTGGTCCCCTGGAACCGTGCAATGACGGAATGCATTCTCGAGTTTTTCACTCTAAGTCGACGGTATAGTGGTAGGTACCTTTAATTAATGTCAAACCGATCTTTTTATGTCATATGTACACACGGCTAGATATCAAGCTATACATTTCCAGTATAAGCTGACCTCTCATTGTACGGAAACCCTGTACAATGCGAGATCACTGGCAATTATAGCTAATTTGTAGCCGTGTGCCTTAGAGAACTACGCAAGTGATAGAAAACTGGAGAGTATGATACTTTTTAGGGTTCCGTACCCAAAGGGTAAAACGGGACTCTATTACTAAGACTCCGCTGTCCGTCTGTCACCAGGCTGTATCTCATGAACCGTGATAGTTAGACACTTGAAATTTTCATAGATGATCTATTTCTGTTGCCGCTGGGGGAAGTAAAATACTTAACCTAAGCTAACTACTTGTACTACACTAACATCATGACTACCTGCAACAACAGCATTAAGGGCGACCCCTTGTGGGACTCGGACCACGGCTTAGGGCGTTGCTGGCGAGGGCTTGGGGGGGGGGGGACGGGAGACAGCTTGATGAGAGCTGAATTTTCGGTGTGACTGCAGAGTCTGAAGACACGACCGGCTCTACGACGGGAGAGCTCGGTGGATCGTGACCAGCGCGGCGGCGGTGGGACGTCGCGACGGGCCTCATCGGCGAGGACGGTAAGCCGGATGGCGGCGGATGCTGTGTAATGTGCTGGTCGATTTACTTGCCTCCTGGAGGAGGGTTATTTCGTCATCGGGTTCTAAAAGTGCGTGCCTGCGACGGCGTACTTTACTGATGAGCGAGGGACTAGCGAGGGACTATAGTCGGCCGCTGCGGGTTCGGATGGCGGGGTCAGGAGTTTTAAGAGTTTGACGATTGTTTATACATTGTTAAAGCGCGAGACGAAATGTAAATGAAAATCAGAGATATCAAGATATATTTATCTTATTCAAAGAGTCTAGACTGAAATTCAGCCTCGAACATAGACAGTCTACACTGAATAAACAAAAAATATTATTATTCATTAATTATTAGATAGCAACGGTATTTCTTGTTTACAGTTTATTTTATGTTTCAGCGGCTAGGGTAGGTATGGTTATAAAAAGAATTTTATTATTAAAGATGTAAGTATAGGCCTTCTCGACACTGAGAATTTTTTGTTACAATCGCTACATGTAATTATTGCTGTATGATTGTGTAATTTCTTAAAGCCACATAGTTACTGGTATAGTTAACCCTGCACGGGATTTTGCTTCAGTAAAATAAAATAAAATTTATCTTTTTTGTTTTGCGATAGTAGTTATTGATCGTATATAAACCACCGCATAAGGTTTAGATTTTTGTAAAACACGAAAAAATATGATTGATTTTTTTCGTCATGCATAAATAAATGGAAGCCCGCCGAGACTAGCGCGGTACCTATCGCTCCGCGCAGTCAGTTAACTCGGTGCGCTAAAATGCCTCACGGTACTACATGTTTTCTTTCTGAAAGAAGTTTTCACTTGAATCTAAATAAATCCACGTTGTTGTAGTATTACGAGTTTTAAAGGAATTACATGAATTCGGTTACAACCTGTACCTGTGCCTGTACAGTGTCAGTGGGGAGCCTCTGCACAGGATTTATTCCATCTACTTTCTTGCCCGTCATGCAAGACCTAATTCTCCTAAAAGAAATCTTGATAAATCGCGAACGAACCAAGGCCGAACCGTTCATTCAGATAGTTTTCAAAATCTGTCAAATTGTTTGACACAAAAAAACAAAACCAATCGTTTTGACAATTTTCGTAAACAAAAACTGACTGACGTGACGGTTGTGCTTCGTTTGCGTTTGGCAACAATTTTGTTAGTCTAATTGGCTCCGTTGCTACATATTGGTCAAACTAATTTGTCTGCTGACACCCTTGACGTAGACGCACGGACTTCGAGTTAGCGCTCAAAAATGTCCGAACCGAATGTAAACTAAAACGCGAAAAAGAAGACATATTTACGTCAATGTAGGTACTCGAATCTTCGTGTGGTAGTAAGCTAAATTAGGCATTGTCATAACGACATAGGATTTAAATTAGTTTGTTGGTATTTCTTATTTTATATGGCGGTGAGTCTTGGCGCGCGTTGTGGAGGTTTATGTGAACTCAGGACACTTTTTCGTGAATTTTGTTCTAGACCTTTGGTCCAAGTGTTTCTACGTCAATGGTTGGCACGAAAAGAAAAAGATAGAACAAAAACCGGCCAAGTGCGAGTCGGGCTCGCGCTTAGTATTTGTTGTTATAGCGGCAACAGAAATACATCATCTGTGAAAATTTCAACTGTCTAACTATCACGGTTCATGAGATACAGCCTGGTGACAGACGGATAGACAGACGGATAGACAGACGGACAGCGGAGTCTTAGTAATAGGGTCCCGTTTTACCTTTTGGGTGCGGAACCTTAAAAAGTAATGAGCTGCTTTTCTTAATCCGCTAAGACCACAAATTCTACAAAACCACTAAGGCTAACGACACGAAACAATACACTCTAATAATCACATATATACGTACGATACGATAAGCCTCGAATTCATCCGCAGAGCTCCGCTGACCTAATAAAAAACCAACCACGATACATTATAGCGGTACATCAGGCAAATTAGTCCATAATACATGAGAGGTGACAGCACCTAAATAGGTCAGACGACACGGGTGCTAATGCACCATTTCTCGTTCCCTAGCACTTTCATTTTTTGTATGCAAGTGAGAATGCCAAAAGTTTTGCGCACTGCGTCTCCCTCCTTCTCAGCTGAATATGTATGGGACAGACTTGCCAATTCAAATTCGGTTACTTTATTCACCACATTGCAGTCTTATTGGAATTTTTAGCGGTGATAATCTCCTTTTTGTTATTTAAAACATCTTGCGCTTCAATTTTGTGTTTTAGTACTCTGTTATGAAGCAGGAAATGGCGTTTTGCAGTATGAATTATTATTAGAGTTCTGTACCAAAATGGTAAAAGGGAACCCTTATGGTGCGACTTTGTCCGACCGTCCGTCTATCTGTCTGTCTGTCACAGCTGCTTATTTCAGAAATTACTAATGCTATCATCTTGTGTAGAATAGTTTTACATAATGCTTGTCCATCTACATAGCAAGTGAAAGAATTGAATTTATTTTTTTATTTTTGTTGCAATATGGACCGAAGAGAGGTTTCGAAATTTTAAAATGAGTTTGGTATCATGTTCAAGGTTAGTCAGAAAGGGGGTACTAATCCGCGGGCCACATATAGTATCACTGATGACGGTTTTAAAGCAAGTGTTAAAATTTCAACATTCGATAATTTTTATTTCCATGCAAAATGATTTTCATTTTAGTTTTCTCAAAAATTCTTCATCCCTGCTTTAGTTACTAATTCAGAAAATGGTGCTTCTGATTCGTGACCCCAAATACGACCTAAAATGTAAATACGGCTGATCATATCTAAGGATAGATCGATTTTAGCGTTTTTTTTTTGAGATTTTCGAACAGCCATTTCTCTTAAACTATTGACTTTCGGGGAAAGTTGTAGAACAAATTTATTCATTATTATGTGTACTTTAACACCCTTTCGGATTAGTACCCCCTTTATGACTAATATTGTATATTGCAAGTGAATACATTGAGAAAATATTTTTATTTTCATTTCAATAGATACCGAAGTGAGGGGTTGAAATTTTAAAATGGGGTAACTAGGTCAAATTTGGTATTACACAAAAGGGCTCCATCTGCACACATATTTTTACTTTTATTTCTGCGGCATAGTTTTTGACTTATGATGAAGAATGTCTATAAAAATACCATTAATTTCCTTATCTCCGAAGTTTACAAAGCGAAAAATCTGGAATAAATCGAGTTGATAGAGATTTATGTAAATATTATAGGAAAAATAAAACGACGTCTGTAACTAGCACAGTTTTTTAGAAACCAGCAAAAATCCTTTACAAGCCAACTTAGTTGTTCAGTTCCAAATTAAATGAAAATTGAACTTTCTAAGGTACGGAGCCTAAGTGATCGAGTCCGACACGCACTTGCCACGTTTTTTTTTTTGTATTTCAGCTAAAATATTTAATGTTAAAACCAAAAGAACGTAACATACGTAATACCCAACAAATGCCAAACTTAAAAAGTGTTAGATTTCGTAATACCTATTAATATTTATTCATTCAAATGTATCAATAAATCTGAACCATTTAGTTACACTTTAGCTATCATGCCCGACTTTAGCCATCTCCTTTTTAGGGTTCTGTAATCAACAAGGAACCCTTATAGTTTCGCTGTGTCAGTCTGTCGGTCTGTTCGTCCGTCCGCATCTTAGCTCAGAGACTCGGCTTAAAACGCACTAGCGGCCAGCTGCAATGAGGCGTGCCGCTTGCGGTTGGCCGCACATCCATTTTTACATGAAACCGCATGATCTCAACGCACTGGCGCACGACGGCTGGCCGGAAATCAGTGCGTTGAGATCATGCGGTTTCATGTAAAAATCGATGTGCGGCCAGCCGCAAGCGGCACGCCGTATTGCGGCTGATCGCTAGTGCGTTTTAAGCCTTAGTAATAGAAAGCTATAATTTGGCATGAATATACATATTAATCACGCCGACAAAAAAGAAAAACAAAAAAATAATATGTTACTTACCTCCTGCACATATAAAGTCGGGTTGTTTTTTTTTCCTCATCTACCCCATGGTATGGAGAATTTTTGGATTGGTCTTTGAAAAATATTGCGGGTTTGTAAAACAATTTTTCGATTAAGGGATCTCTTTCTGAAATATTAAGCTTTAAAGTGCTAATTTTTGTTAGAGTCAAGTGCCCCCTGCCAGCTAAACGGTTAGTTTTGGATATGTGGAAAATTCATGGTAGTAGTATATACAACGAAGTTAAAGGGAAAACTATCACAGCTACGTAGGCTTTACAAGTTTACGAGTCATAATCGACCAACTTATAAAATGTACTTGGAAAAGTAAAAAATCGTACAAATTCCATTGAAAAATTACTTACATAACGTTGTTAGCTGTGTAAAACAGGTTAGTCTGCATTATTGTACAACTACGGAACCCTATTACAGCGCGTGGCCCGACACGCACTTGGCCGGTTTTTTAATGTAATATTGTTATTTTCATAACAACAATTTCCTTCCAAAAATAAACTCATGAAAAACTAAACAGAACACACGTGTTATTTCGGATTTTCTTTATATACATTGCTAATTACACTTCCTTTGTAATATTCCACGTTGGTTAATTAAATTATTTTCAGTACACGAAACTTGAAACATTTATATCGTTTCATCATTAATATCGGTATCGCGGCCCTTATATTCTCATATTTTAATTATGACCAGAACTAAAACTTTTCAGGAAGACCTTTGCCGTAATTAATTTGTAAATAAATTATCGCGAGCCGAGGAAAACATAGTACATTTATAACAAAGTATTAAAACATTAATGAGGAGAGCGTTGTTAACGATCAATGTAGACTAATTTAAACTGGCATAAGTTCTATTCAATTGTTTTGTGTAGGTTGTCATGGTATATTCTTGTGAATAGTCTGCAGTGGGATAAGTAGAGATGTGAAGTCGCCATAGTGATTGTTTTAGCCCTGTAAAAATACACTGGTTTTGCAACAATTGCATTAATGCAATTATTTGATAGCCAAAATTTTGCCACAACGCACAAACCCTACCTGTCTTGTTCACACATCTGCATAATCCACCACTTAAGTATCATAGTATATATTTACCATGAAATATGTTTATGTAAAAATGTAAGAAAATATAAAATATCCCTGCACATGTCAGACTTGGTGTTACAAACTAGTCGTGAAACAGAATGATATTCGTAATTCACGTAGGTAACATTTTGTTTCTAAGAATTCTTAAGAACTTATTCCTCGAGTCTTTCTCAAAAACAACAACAAAATATGTAGGCACACTTGTTTATACTACGTTATATATGTCTTTATTATTTCCTTGAATCTTGTAACTCTCATAAGCTGTTATATTTGTTTATTCGATTAGTTACAATGCTATCACATGGCGTGAGTATGTGATAGCATTGTGATATCAATATGTTTGGTTATGGACTAGCGATATTCTAGGTACTTATATAGCAACTATTCTAGTACATAAATGCACTACACACTAGGGTCCAATCCACTTCCCCGCTATTTGGCAGCCATTTGGCTTTTTTGTTGAGATATTCTCTATCTTAAAGTTATGAAAATGTTAACCCATTGTATCGTAATGTAAACGATATACAATATTGTTGCCCCCCGAATAAGCCCACTTTTATCCCAGTAGTACCAAAACTTTGAGAGATATGACATTTTTTGTACACACGTACAGAATAATGGAAGTGAATTGGGCCCTAGTGTATTTGAGTACTAGAATAGTTGTTATACAAGTACCTAGAATATCGCTAGTCCATGACTGGACACATTGTATATATGTTACGGCTAATAGCCGAAGTGTGGCTACACCTAGTTTTAGCCGGGTACAACTAGGTGCAGCCAGTAGCAGTTGGTTAGAACCTTCAGATGCATAATGTATGAAAATAAAAATGTCGTGAATTTTAATTTGTTTCATACCTCCAGTTTATACAACAAGTGATTTTCATAATGTTGTAGTAAGTTATTCCCTTAGGGAGTGCTATATTCGACACTAGACTACGATGGACTGAATGCATGTTTAAATTCCTATTGCGCCTTTACTATAAAAGTAAATAATGAACGGTATTCCAGGCTGTATACTGGGCAATCCACGACAAATTAATAACTTTGTCAACAACATATGGCTACCTATTACTACCTAATATATATCTATCTATATATACGTAATTGTAGCTCATCACGTGACGTTATTTAGTTACACCCAAAACTAATATCCACGTTAATGACACGCCGAACATTGAATAGCTAGTAATTATGACATACCTTAGCATCCTACGAGTATGTTATAATTATTATATATACTACTAGCCAACGGCCGGGGCTTCGCTTGCGAATATGCCGTTAAATACACACATCAAAAGTGTCTAGGGATCAAGCATTTTTATGCGGATTTCTTGAGATTGAGATGTGGCTTTGTAATAAATTTATGATTTTATAAATTTATATGGATCCTTTTTGGTGCATTTCATAATTTGAATCAGGAACTGTGAATCAAATTCGAGTAAAAGATGAAAATCAGCTGTCAATATTTTCCCTATAAAAACATACAACGCATTGAAGACATTATTAGTGCTACTGTTTCCCTACTACTGATTAAAACCAACGTTATTATGGAGCGGCGACGTCATATAAGCAGGGAAGAAATGCTCAGAGCCGTGGGAATGATAGAAGCTGGTTCCCGGCAACGTACTGTGGCTTTAGCTCTGAATACAAGTCAGAGTGTTATCAGTCGACTTTGGACACGTTACCGAAGCACTGGTACCGTGGCTGAGCGCCATGGAGGACGGTATCGCTGCACCACACGGAGACAAGACCGATACATTCAAATCTTAACTCGAAGAGCTCCAACAATAACCGCCATGATGTTAGCCGTGAGGCTTCATCACTCTTCAGGGAACTTAATTAGCGACCAAACAGTCAGAAACCGCTTGCATGAAGTGAACCTTCATTCCCGAAGACCGCTACGGGTACCACCTATAGCAATGCACAATCGTAGGATTCGATATCAATGGGCTCTTGGACACAGAAATTGGGCAGAAGAACAATGGCGTTTCGTGTGCTTTTCTGATGAGTCTCGTTTTGGTATGAGACCGGATACAAGACGTATACGACACTGGAGAACCCCTGGACGCCAACAGCGATTAAAATCCTGCCAGGAAGTCCATCCTTATAGTGGTGGAACCATCATGGTATGGGCGGGTATTTGGATCGGCGGAAGAACTGAGTTGATTTGGATCAGAGGCAACCTCAACGCTCAAATTTATGCTGAGACGATTGTATCAGACGTCATCGTTCCTCTACAAGCGCAAATCGGTCCCTTATTTCAGTTAATGCATGATAATGCACGACCGCACACCGCAAGAGTTGTAAGACAGACTCTCGCCGCAGCTAACATCAATGTCCTGCCCTGGCCTGCTCAGTCGCCAGACTTGAACCCGATTGAGCATGCATGGGATATGCTACAGAGAAGAGCTCTGCCGAATATGGAGGGTATCCAGTCGCAAGAAGACCTTTTTTTGTTGTTGCAACGAACATGGGCGGCCATTCCACAGCGTGATTTGGATGAACTCATTTTGAGTATGCCAAACCGATGTTCTTGTGTTGTTAGTGTTCGCGGTAGAAACACGGATTATTAATTGTTTAAGTTACCCAATAAAATTTTAAAGAAAACTGTTATTTCAGTCTTTTTTTCGAACTTTTGTGTTAGTGGTTCAAATGTCAAAAATCCCTTTATTAGGAAAATGGCAAATTTCTTTATTAATGCAAAGGTGACTTGGTTTATCGTTACTGTGACAAACGAAAACACTTTATTTGATGAATCCTTAAAGAAAATTTTAATTAATATCAATCAGGAGAAAAGTTATTGCAAAAATATATGTTGATCCCTAGACACTTTTGATGTGTGTAGAATCAAGTTTCATCAAAATGAGTTCGGTAGTATAGTCGTGAAGAAGCAACAAACAGAAAGACAGACAAACTCACTTTCGCATTTATAATATTTAGTTTGGTACACTACTTAGAACACACACATTGTGGACTTAGTAATAGAAAATCTTGAAATTAATATTGTGTTTTTTTTTTTTGTAAAGCCGTATTTCTGTATACAATGTGTAACTTAAATAACGCACAACCTCTTAAGAGGTCACTGTACTCATCATTATGAACAGCTTTTACTATGGGACCAAACATAAAATCGCGAAAAAAAATCTGCTTTTCCCTACATTTTGGCGAGTTATGCGAACATAGGGAACAGCTGTTTTTTTTTTCGCGATTTCATATTTGTTCATATAGTAAAAGTTGTTCATAATGATGAGAACAGTGACCTCTTAAGAGGTTGTGCGTTATTTAAGTTACACCATGTATAGTTTGTTGAAAAACTAAGTGCAAAATGTAACGAAATGAGCATCAAATTGTCGGTGGTTTGAGGTGTTTTAAGCTTTCTAAAACTTTATCCTTAATGTTGTCATAAAAATGCAATTTATTTTTATATGACACACGTAAAATAAACCACCCTCTCACCACTTAAAATGTACAGTCGCTTTAAAGTAAAAATAAATGATGTCGAACAAAAACTGCTAGTTTTACTACAAAAGTTGTAAGCTGTCGAACTATAACACCTGAATACTTTTTAGTTTATATCGCGCTGCCAAGCAGCCATTAGTATGCTATCCTACATCCCCTAGATCCGGCTCTAGCCTATAATATCCTAACTTACCTTAACTGGGCTACTTTAGCATTAAAATCGATAGTGACCCATTTTAAAGCACTTTATTATTAACAGAGCGGAATAATGTTATTCTGCAGACGAAGTATGCAGCATGACTGGTTAATCACTTTGCTTCCGAAAACTATGAATTCTGCTCATCATTGTGTAAAACTTTTACTATGGGACAAATATTCATCATCATCATCATCATCATTCAGCCGAAAGATGTCCACTGCTGGACATAGGCCTCCCCCAAGCATCGCCACATTGACCGGTCCTGTGCTTCTCACATCCAGCGGATTCCCGCGACCTTTACCAGATCATAGGTCCACTTTGTGGGAGGCCTACCCACACTGCGTCTTCTGGTACGCGGTCGCCATTCCAGAACCTTTTGGCCCCATCGGCCATCCGTTCTGCGGCAATGTGCCCCGCCCACTGCCACTTAAGTTTGGCGATTCTTCGAGCTATGTCGGTTACCTTGGTTCTCATGCGGATCTCATCATTTCTGATATGATCACGCAGGGTAACTCCGAGCATAGCCCTCTGCATTGCCCTTTGGGTGACCTTGAGCCTTCTTATGAGGCCCATTGTGAGTGACCAGTGACAAAAATTGAAAGGAAGAGATCGTCTAATGCGATAAGACCGCCCATTGTACATCTCTATTTTATATTAAAGTTTCTTGTTTGTTTTGTGTGTAGTACAATAAAGAGTATTGTATTGTATTGAATAGGTGAAAAAGAAAAACAGCTATTCCATATTAAATAATCAATGTTGCTTAACAAAATCTCACACCGATAATTCAGCCCTCATCAAGCTGTCTCTCCCTCCCAAGTCCCCGCCAGCAACGCCCTAAGCCGAGGTCTGAGTCCCACAGGGGTCGCTCTTAGTGCTGTTGTTGCAGGTAGTCATGATGTTAGTGTATTACAAGTAGTTAGCTTAGGTTAAGTATTTTACTTCCCCCCCATTGGCTGGAGACCTTTCAGGTCTCGTCAATAACTGCCCGGTTACGTAGATGGGGTCCCCAAGGACCATCTGCAGCAAGCTTAGCAAAATGTAACAGATGATTTTTTTTCAGGAATTTAGAGTTTGTCCCATAATAAAAGTTGTAGAGAAAGATGAGCAGAGTTCATGATTTTCGCATGAATGTATAACTTAGTTACACGCTTTTAATTACAAACAGCTTTAATGACTGCCTCGTTGGTCTAGCGGTCGCAAGCACGATTGCTGAGCGTGAAGTCCGGGTTTCGATCCCCAGGTCGGGCAAAATGTTATTGGGTTTTTCCGTGTGGAATTTCTCAGTAGCAGCCCGGAGTCTGGATTTGTGCCCGGTTGATGGCAATAGGCTCGCCCCCTATTACATGGGGCTTTAACGGCAAAATGTGGGTGTATTATACACCTCTGCCAATCCTTCGGGGAATAAGGCATGATGTTATGTTATTTTATGTAATTACCAATAGCTCGTCTTGTCTCTTTTGGAATCAGAACAACAGTTATGTTCAAACTCTGCACTAGAAGAGCAATACATACATTCCGAAGTATCCCAGAATCTTTGTTATCCGAAGATTGCGTCTTCGTAAAATCGGAGCGGTTCGCCATAGCTAATATAAGAGTAAACAAAACAACGGCTGCACGGTTCATATTATTATTACGAAATATCGTCTGACATGACAAGCTAAAGAAAAGATCAAAGGCTCCTCTTCCTTTATTAAATCCTATAACAAGAATGGTAATAAAACTAAGTATCCATAATAATGTTATTATATATCTCTATAATTATTTCCAACGCGCAGAGGCCCCTTTGAGAACCTTAATCTAAAGTGGGATGTGGCACCAACCGGGGACTATCCACGGCTGCACTATTGGAGTACAGTCATGGACCGTCCCAGGTGGGTGCAAGACTATTGTAAAATGTGGTGAAAAAAATCTGGTCTATGGGAAGGGGTGTTAAGTCGACTGGATAACTTCTATTGCCGGAAGAAAACGGCGTCTGCCTTTGAATTTTAATTTGAAATACATTGGCAGACAGTGACTCGCTAGCTCACTAGCTGGGCCCCCTGAAAAGCCGCCAGTACATAGGCGAAGGGGGCACGATATCATATAACTCTATAATTATTTCAATTAGCTATCGCAAATACGCTACTGCGCTAAATACATCCTGTAACCAGGTTTATATCAAACGTGAAGCACACAAAATAAATTATATCAACAAACTGGCTCGTATTTGCAAATGAAGGTAATTGCTTCATTTGCGTTCGCAATCTCGTTAATACATTGTATTTTAATTAATATCTAAATAGGTGTACACTTTGGGAACGAGCCGGCACGGAGCATGGGGCTCATTTGAAATCCAATCATATCCGGAATCAAATAACTGCTTTACCGCACCTGCGCGGTCGTTAATACAATTGCTGCGCTCAAATCGGACATGTTTGAATGTTTAATTTTGTTTTATGGGAAAACGTTTAACGTATTTTATTTGCATGTCTATTGATTGGTACAGGATGGATGAGAGGAGCTCGTGGCTAAATAATTACAGCCGCGTAGACCGATCTTCCGGGTTAAGCCACGCTTGCCGAGGTTGGTCTGTGGATGGGTGACCATTTACCATAGCGAGTTTCCTCCGTGCCTCGGAAAGCACGTAAAGCCGTTGGTCCCGGCTGTCATTTGTAGATCTTTGACAGTCGTTACTGTTGGTCAGAAGCCAGAAAGTCTGACAACCAGTCTTACCAAGAGTATCGTATTACCCAGTTACTGGGTTGTGGAGGTCTGATAGGCAGTCGCTCCATGTAAAATACTGATATTCAGCTGCATCCGGTTCGACTGGAAGCCGACCCCAACATAGTTGGGAAAAGGCTAGGCTGATGATGATTGGTACAGGATGGAAACCTGTGCAGTTGTAGCCCGTGGGTTTATAAATGAAATAACCATGTTAAGGAAGAAAAATATTTTTTTGTAAAAAGAAGTAAAGCTACCCGTTGGGTGATTTTCTGAAGGTGGCTTGCACAACGACTCGCTTAATACAATATCAGAAATACAACAATGTTTTAATTATGTTTTGCGATACTTGATTTATTTGTTTCAATTTCTATATTTTAAAACATTGTAGTTTACGCTAGCCTCGCATAAAGTTGCGTCATAGTTTCACAATAAAACGACACACACGTACCAGGTGCAATCCCGCGCACAATTATTTCTCTAATAAAATTTGTACACCCATTGAAACTGAAAACACGCAACCAATTTCAAGTTATACTCGCAGATTTAATTGAATTGGTTAGTTCTTTTCCACAGAATCACGTTACGTTGTTCTGTCACAATTATTTTTAATTAACGTTATTTGATAGTTGGGAAGCTTTGTTTAATTATTAACAGTGATATTTAATTACTTTTGATTGTTAAGTTACTATTCATAATGCAGTAATCGCATTAATTGTGTTACATTACTAAACATAATTGTGTTATATTTATTAATCACTATGTCAATTACAGTTTTTGTTATGGGAAAAGAACAATGGTCACTTTGGACTAGGAAAAAACAGAAATTGTTACCGAGATGAAACTGTCACCAATATGTTAGTGCATTGTTAGTGTATTTATTGGATAGCTTCGTTTATTTTTAAAAGATGGGGAAATATAGATAATCTTATTTTAAAAATAATAATAATATAATAATAATAAAATACTGTTTTATTTATCAGAACGCTGTATAAAATATCTAACTTCGAACGCATCCGTAATTACTTACGTTACTAGAGAAGTCCATACTTTTTCTAGTCTATTATGATTTTATTTCATAAATCGAAATAAAATCCCAGGCAATGTCAACCGTATAAACTCACATTAATATTATACTAAGCTTAGCCACTAATAGAATTTGATGTTACTTCGTGGTGAATTGTTTAATAAAGCCATGAATTAGATAAAAAACTAATGATTTTACATCTAAAAATCGACACTGTCATAAATCGATCAATTACGTCCCTCCCTATTCTTGACAAGTAAAAATAAATTGACGGTTTTATGCGCTGACCGTATCCATGGTAACCGTGTTGTTGTAGTTTCGGCGACGGCTGTGTTCTCCTCCCATATTGTTACAATCTTCTTTGGTGTTCTGTACGATTTTATATTATTTTCCTGTTTTTTTTTTTATATATTTTTGCATTGCCTACAGACTCCGATTGATCTTCTACTCTTGTTGACTTGGCATTCGTTTAATGGACTTGGAATCGCATCACGTTTTGAATCTGATAATGGAAGCGGCAAAATATTTTGTCTCTCCGACCTTTCAAAAATATATTGAAGGCTGTACTTAGTTATATTTATGTAGGCGAATGAAACGACATATGTTTCATCAAGTTAAGTTTTGTTAGATTTTACTAGTACAAGCATGTTAGCCGAGTGACCATTGTTCTTTGTGATGTTGGGTAAAGGAAAATGGGTCGGGCGTTTGGTCTGCCCCTCCTCTAGCAATAGAAATGTTATTTTAAGAACCGTAGAACGGGGTTACTTTGATAAATTTTTTGAGCTTCATGTGTTTGTATCTTATTTATTTTTGCTGTTAGCTGCTAAAAATTAAAATTGTAACTAAAATTAATTGATAAAAATCACTTAGACTAGATAAAAAAAAAAAAAACTACAGAGCATAGTTTTCGATAAAAAAGGAGAAATGTTCCTTATCAAAGTCGGACCGTAGTTAGCCTTTTACTTAGATAATCCCTGTTTTATCATTCAGTGTCATTAGGACACGAATTTTGTACATAATAATCACGGGTGTGATTTAGTATTTTTTATCATCTTCGCCATCTATCTTCGCAGATACCTCTATACCGTATGGTAAAATAGGAAAACTGTCAATGTTGCCTATACAGTTAAGTTAAAATGCATAAGTTCCATTTTTACAGAGATATATGACCAAATGCAATATTTTTAGTAACTATCAATGTCGCCCTTTGATATCAAAGTATCGCTGGTACTTAGACATTTTATTGTATTACAGCTACTGTTAATTATTGGTATTAATGAAATTAAAGCCCATTAAATGTAACCATTTCAAAACTATGTCAACGCTGAAATATGCTATTTATTTATCATCTTTTTAGTTTAGCCATAGGAGCTTTGTTATACTAATTATTTAAGTAAGTAGCACACATAACGTCACTCCTATATTCTCCGAAAGAGTAAACAGAGGTGTTTAGTGCACTCACGTACCATTTTTATAGTTGTGCCCATTTTATATCCATATGTATACGTATTCAACTTTGGTTACGGAATACACAATCTTTTTATTGCTCCTGTCTTCTTTTTAAATTATATTAGTATTGATAATAATTTATGATGTTTAGGATTTCTACATTATTTTATTGAAAAAATATATTTAAAAGTCTGGTTTATTCACACTATAATTATTATTTGCAAATAAGAACGTTGGGATACTTAAGAAAAATGATAAAAAAAGAAATTATGATCGTATGGATGTAACGATTTTTCACTTTAACCCTTTCCCTGTCCCATGAACCACATATGAACAAGTGCATTGTTTAACTATTGTGTCTACTGTCTGGACAGTGAACGTGTAGGTGTTATAACTCCGAAAATACTAACAATTGACTGTAGTTGTGTTAGTACCAAATGTTTTGCTTAAAAAGACCTTTCCAATGACATAATGTCACTCATTGCTAGAGGAGTGGTAAACCAACTTCCAGGCATTTCGCCCATTCTCCTTTGTTTGGGTGTTAATTTGAATGTGAATCCTATCAATTCTAAATGCTTGAAGACGATTTTACACCTCTTAAGATTGTTAACCGCAAGCGCGGGTCAAGATTACTAGATATCTTTATTTAATTGATGTTTCAAGCGAGTGAGGTTTACAATAGGCATGGTTTCCACCAAAGCGGAGAGGAGAAGAGACGAGAGGAGATGTGTTTTGAATAACCAATCAGATTTCGTTATTTCCACATCTACTCTCCGCTTAGCTTCGGTGGAAATGGATCAAGCGGAGAGATGTCTCATTTTTCTATAGAATTTTGTGCCGCGGGCGAGCAAGCGGCGTGGCAGAGCGGAGATGTGTGTAGTCGGGCTTTTTCTGTCTCGTAGCTTTCTGACAGCGGTAGGTACAACTGGCGAGGCGTAAGCTGAGCTTTGCATTTGTGTGAGTGCACATAGAATCGATTGCCAAAAAGCAGTATACACCGGTTTAAAACAAGCAAAGGACGCGTCTGCATTCATGCTCACACAAATGCAAAGCTCAGCTTAGGCCTCGCGGACGGTATTTTCATTGAAGTAGAAACGTATGGATCAAGGGTCAATTACAAAATTCACGATAAAATTGTCCACCGCCATTTAAACTTAGAAATACTAACTTAAACTAATTTAAACCCTACGTTGTCATCACAATGCCTAATTCATTTTACTACCATTACAAGATTCGACTGCACCCATTTACGAAAATTAGTCTACTTTTTCGCGTTTGTTTTACGTTAATTATGTATTTTAAATAGAATTACATGCCTACAGCCTTCATATCCAGCGGGCATTAAGGTCATTTCACCTAAATTGAATTTCTAATATAAAGTTCAAAGCATATTCTAACTTGTAAGTCACAATAGAGTCGTTACGTGGAAAACTGAGGTCGTAAACTTATGGAAGTTAACACTTAACAGGTTTCACCTTTGAACGTTGCGTTGCTTTGTTAGGCGAAGTAGCAGTTAATGAAAAGCAAGCCCTAAGTAGTTGGTCAACTTGTACTTATGCGTTTTGCAAAGTTAGCAGTAAGTGGTAAACGCAGTTACCTATTAAGTTTAAAGGTTCTTTTTTTATTCAAAAAGAACATATTTTCTACACTTAGCGAATAAATACAATACTTCTTAGTGAAGTGCAGTATTCAAACTCAAACCTCATTTATTCAAAATAGACTAGAATTACTTGGTTGTTTTTGAACGTCTAATATTACAATATACAGTCCCCAAAAAAGCCCACCCTTCACTGCTTCCTAGTGTTTATGTTTTAAAGAAGAAACGGCGCAACAAAATCCCCAGTAACACAAATCTGTCTGTCAGGTGATAATAAACAAAAATACATACATAAACTCACACCTTTTTCTCATGGGGGTAGGCAGAAACTGTAGAACGCCACATGCTACGATCCTTACATACTCCTTTCTGCTTCGTCGACGTTTATACATCTTGTCATACACGCACGCCGCTCCAGAGTACGCACCTGTCCTTTTTGAAGAACATCACCAATAACATCGATGTATGTCTTTCTAGGGCGCCCTTTACTGGCGTTTCCACTGACATCCGCCCTATAAATTCCTTTTGTTAATCGCCGTTCACTCATTCTTTTGGCATGAACACTAATCGACTAAGGATGAGAAAAAAAAACTGATCGGCAGTAGTTGGTGATACATTTTTAATGACTACAAATACTTCTAAGTATGCGTACTACGCATGTGTCGATTCTTCTAACTTGGAATCATATTAATATAAAAGCAAATAATATAATAAGCTGCCTCATTGTTCCAGTGGTCGAAAGCGTGACTGCTTAGCGGGAGGTCCTGGGTTCGATCCCCAGGTCGGGCAAAGTGTTATTGGGTTTTTCTCTGGATTGGTACCCGGATGCTGGATTGCCAGCCTATTGAGGCTCGCCTCTTTTAATATGGGATTAAAACATAACGGCGAAATGAGTGTGTAATATCGCGGTATAAGAACCAGATGAACGGATCTCCCAAAAACTCGAAAATCGTTTTTGTTTCACAAATCTGTTTGGAGAGTGGTCCTGCATGATATGCCAAAACGACGTATTCGTTGGGCCAATATTTCACTAATTCCATCAAAACGAAATACTATAAAGAAAAAATACAACAGAACCAGAAAAACGTAATATTGACATTAATTATTTAGGAAACGTGCTAAACACTGTTGATAAAACAAAATTTCTAGGAGTTGTTGTAGATAAAAACTTAAATTGGAAGGCACATACTGAAGAACTTAGTAAAAAAATTAGTTCTTCTGCCTATGCTCCATTATCTGTTCTGTGGCTCCATCCATCTATAAAAACCCAACATCTTACATTGCAAATCTAATTTGTACTGTGTATATCTTTTCACAAATATGTAAATTATCTTTATCTTTAACGTAGTTTGAGTACCATCAAAATAGTTTTAAAATTGTTGGTTTTAAGTAGTGGCACAGGAACGTAAATACCAAAAACATTATATTTGAATCGTTAATAAACACTTCTGTCCAACTCTTTGGTGAATACAGGTGCTATGTTTTGTTATAAATAATGAAATAATCCATGATACAGTATGGTCACTTTTTGCAGTTTTGTTGCTTTAAATCCGCAATGAGAAACATGCTAAAAAAAAACATAGAAGGTAGATGTTTTTACTTTAAAAATAAAATGAAGTCTCTTTTAAGTATCATTTGTTTTTTTTTAATATTAACACTACGTCACCTTCGCGCCCACAAAAGGGCACCCAGTGGGTATATTTTTTTTTATCTTATCGTTTTCTCGCCCCATTCAAAGAAAAAAGTCTCGCGTTAAAAATAAGTGAACGTTACTTTATCTCATAAAGAAAACAGGCGTCCGTCACTTTTAAATGTAATATCCAAATTACAATTATCTTAAATGTTCATCCCCAGATTGTTTTACGAACCGCTACCAGTAAAAGTTTTGCTGGTAGGTTTATTAATAATTGCTACACTTGACACTTGACAGACAGAATGGCGAGAGTATAATAAAATTATTTAGTTATACCACAGTAGTAGTAGAGGAGCTCGTGGCTAAATAATTACAGCCGCATAGACCGATCTTCCGGGTTAAGTCACGCTGGCCGAGGTTGGTCTGTGGATGCACCATTGACCATAGCGAGTTTCCTCCGTGCCTCGGAAAGCACGTAAAGCCGTTGGTCCCGGCTGTCATTTGTAGATCTTTGACAGTCGTTACTGTTGGTCAGAAGCCAGAAAGTCTTGACAACCAGTCTTACCAAGAGTATCGTATTACCCAGTTACTGGGTTGTGGAGGTCTGATAGGCAGTCGCTCCATGTAAAATACTGATATTCAGCTGCATCCGGTTCGACTGGAAGCCGACCCCAACATAGTTGGGAAAAGGCTAGGCAGATGATGACCACAGTAGACATAGACTAAAGCAGTACCTCAACTTACTATAATCGCTTGAATTGACACACACAGACACGCACTATATACTGAGTATAATGCACTCTTTGTATGGGACTGTATTCTGAAAATACCTTAGAAGTCTTGTTGCAGTGCATGTCTGTGTGAGTCTGTCAATTCGGACGAACATAGGTAGTTGAAGTACTGCTTTAGCTTGTATACACCGTGTGGGCCCGAGGTACCCGAAAGATTTTAACCACGCCTTTCTGATGGTATTATGAGTCAAATGTTATATCAACGAAAGTCCAATTCAGTCATTTTGTTTTTTGTTTTTCTGTACTTAATACATCAATTAACTTTAGTACTTCCTTGTAAACAATACCTTAGGTTGAACTGGCAACATTTATAAATTATCGTGTGAGTGGACAAGAAACTTCTCACTTCACAACCCTCGCCGGCAAATAAGATACCTATACGGCAAGAGGGGTATGATATGACAAAAGTCGCAACGCCGCGTTCATAGGACTTGTTACCATAGATATTTTTCGATTTGTGAATTTCCGTAATTAATGAATATTTCGAAAATTAAGCTTTATTCAACAAACTATATTCTAGCTTTTCTTCTCCATTTAGGCATCGGAATCGAAGGTTAAAATCTTTCGGATACCTCGGGCCCATGGTGTATATAATTATACGTGGTTATACCTACATAGGTCGATGCCACTGTCCCTTAATTGATTAATCCCTAACTCGTCCCTCACAATAGCTATACAAAGGTAGCAATAGGTGTTTCTATTTGCAGCCCAAACCATTTCGGAACAATACCCTTACACGCACAATATTTTATACACACATTCACACCTTCCCATAGTCATAACAGAGTTAGAATAACACGTTGCCCTAACGACTATAAAATTATATAACAATTTTATGTACGTACCAATGCAGTCCCAGCGGTAACAATTACGAGGGCGGTGCTTTCATTAAACTTCATGAACTCTCGTAGATTTATGTTCGGAGAGTTTCAAAGAGTTTTGCGCCTTGCTCACGTCGTTTGGATGTCTCGTCGAAATGTTTTGTGAGCTAGTCGACCGCTTCAAATAGCTTTTCATTTTGTAGCGTTTTGTGTCAAATGTGAAAATTGAGGTCGCCGGTCGGTGTGACATGGCTTTGTAGTTTTGTGGTTAGATCTTGATTAGTTGGATCCTGTTGGTGGTATTAGTTAGAGTGGTTATTTAATTATTCATTTGGTGTCCATATCATCTTCTTATATATAAAGAGACTGGTACTGACTGACATTTCATTCATCAACGCAGAGCCAAAACCACAAAAGCTGGAAATATGAAATTTGGACAGTAGGTTCCTTACGTGACGAAAACCTCCACTAAGAAGGGATTTCTCGAAATTCAACCCCTAAGGGGGTGAAAAGGGTGATTAACGTTTGTATGCAAGTCCGTCATTTTTGAAGTAAGAAGCATGAAATTAAATATTAAGGTTTCTGGTTAGGAGTAAATGTACACGTGTTTGAGCGTTTTTGGAAATTCAACCCCTAAAGAGGTGAAATATGTGTTGCAAGTTTGTATGAGAAATCTGAAATTTTTGAAGTAAAAAGCATGGAATTCAATATTTAGGTTACTGGTTAGAAATAAACGTACACATGTTTCAGGGTTTTTGGAAATTCAACCCCTATGGGGATGAAATAAGTGTTGTAAGTTTGTATGAGAAATCTGGTACCTACTTTTGAAGTACGAAGCATGGAATTCAATATTTAGGTTACTGGTCAGAAATAAGCATATACGTGTTTCAGGGTTTCTGGAAATTCTACCCTTAAGAGGTGAAATAGAGGATAAAAGTTTCTACGAAGTTAAAAGCATGAAATCAAATAATAGGCTTTCTGGCTAGGTATAAATACATGTTTTTGAACGTTTTTGTAAATTCTACCCATAGGGGGTGAAATAGGAGGTGAAAGTTTTATGTAAGATAAAAGCATGAAATCAAATAATAGAGTTGATTGTTAGAAAGAAATGTACAACTATGAGCGTTTTTGTAAATTAAACCCCTAAGGG
Source organism: Amphipyra tragopoginis (assembly GCA_905220435.1). NCBI lineage: Eukaryota > Metazoa > Arthropoda > Insecta > Lepidoptera > Noctuidae > Amphipyra > Amphipyra tragopoginis. Next base: position 12,880,805 of record HG991992.1, read on the forward strand.
GGTAAAATAGCGGATGAAAGTTTGTATAAGAAGTCTGGTACTCTTGAAGTAAGAAGCATAAAACATACACGTGTTTCAGGGTTTTCGAAAAATCTATCCCTCGAAGGTGAAATAGAGAATGTTTTTTTTTTATTGTTGACACTTGCACGATAGTTTCTGGCATAGAATGTACCTTCACCGTAATATAGGAGGTGGTGCGCGAGTCGTAACGGATGGTTTTAAATAAAATTCACATCGTTTATCCGACTGAGTTGAAACTTCGTTCAGTTGATGTTGGTACTAGCGCCAGAGTTCCTGATATAGTACTACTATTAACGTACAAGAGGTTGCGCGCGTGTCGTATCGGATAATTGTAAATAAAAATACGCATCGTTCATCCGATTGAGTTGAAACTTTGTAGGTATAGTTGTTGTTACTCACGCGAAAGTTTCTGATATAGTACCTTCAACGTATAATAGGTGGCGCGCGAGTCGTATTGGATAATTGTTTGTCTTCTTCTAATATAAAGAGAAAGGTACTGACTGAAACATGACATTTGGACAGTCGGTTCCTTTTGAAACGTAAGCATCCACTAAGACGAGATTTCTCTAAATTCAACCGCTAAGGGGGTGAAAAGGGTGATTACCGTTTGTATACAAGTCCGTCATTGTTGAAGTAAGAAGCATGAAATTAAATATTAAGGTTTCTGGTTAGATATAAATGCACACGTGTTTGACCGTTTTTGTAACTTCAACTCCCAAGGGGGTGAAATAAGGGTTAAAAGTTAATATTTTGGTGAGAAATAAACACCCATGTTTTTGAGTGTTTTGGAAATTCTACCCCTAAGGAATGAAATATGGGATGAAAATTTTTTTTTAGTTAAAAAAAGCATGTAATCAAATAGGGAGTGCCTCCGCTGCCGGCGCCGGTTGCCCAACTGGCTGCGGGCGCCGCGCCGCGCCTGCTACATACACTGTTTTTATACACGCAAAGCCTTAAACTGCTGGGTTTAGAAATTTGAAATGTTCAAAGTAGGTACCTCTAATAACGTTGGCATCCACTATGGAAAGGTTTTTGGAAAATCCACCCCTTAAGTAGTGAAATGGGTTGTTAACGTTTGTATGAAAACCCTTATTCCATGGGATTAACTTAAAATTTGGCACAAACACAGTTCAAAATAAGTAATAAAAGACAGATTTTTTTAATTTTATCCCTACATTTAAAAAGGGCTTAAAAAGGGTTTAAAATTTCACGCAAGCGAAGCTGCGGGCAACAGCTAGTAGGTACATATTTGTGGGGTACCTACCTATATACAGGGTATAAACGAATTTGTGTAATTCCTTCAAACCACATGATCTATTAATGATTTAGATTAACCCCACATGGGATTTAGATTGATTGAAAATAAAAATAAACTTTTTTTTCTGAAATAAAATTTTTATGTGATAGAAAATTTCGATGCCATACATAAATGAATGAAGGCACGGCGACACAGCTGACGGGCATGACTATCGCGATATCGCTCCACGCAGTCAGTTAACTTGGGATGCTAAAATTACTCAGATACAGAATACTATGGTTAATTTTTTGAAAACTTTTTTTTGTTCATTCCAAAGAAAACCTATGCAGGATCAATCAGTGTCAGCAGTAGATCACGCGGTTTGAAGGAATTACACGAATTCGTTTACATCCTATATATACTCTGGTAAATAACATATTATCATGAATTATGAAGTAAAACCTCATTTGTTAAGATAATTTTGCTGATATAGATGCTGTTTCTATTTTAATTATGATTAGGACCAAAGTATTCACTGTCTTCCTGTACATCCAAAGGTTGTCTGGTAGATATCGCTATCAGCGAGCGAAAATACCCTTCAATGTATGAAATTGTATAAGAGCTAAGCGATGAAGACTGCTATAAGAAAAAAAAAGAAATCGTTTAAGCCATACCTACGTCACTTAAGTGGAAATTTCCAAAACCATCTTCTCATGCAACTAACGAAGAGTTCTTAGAACAATACCAAATTGCAATTAGCGAGAGCGAAAACAATAAAAAAAAAACGATCATCATGAAACAAAAACCCTTTTTCTGTGGAAAGCATAAATCTTCCTTGTTTGGGCTCTTTTTGGCACTCGAGGGTTAGCTAACACATAAATATATACATTGTTTTTGTTCATTCTTTCCAGATATTTTAGGCTCTTCTTTTTGCTATAAAATAATAAGTATCCCATTATTAATCACTTTTAGGAATGTTTTTTTTTTTATGATTGTCACGTCAATGTCTAACCATTCGACTCAGAGTCGAGACGCAGACTCCAGCTAGCCTAATGTATGGCCTATCGAGTATCGGCATGAGATAATGCATCGACAAAATTATTTCGTGCTGCGCATGATAACCAGCGCAGGTTCTCTCAATACAATATTGGGTAGGTTTAGAACTGCTCTTCCACTGATCAATGTGTAAAGCATCTACTCTTGCATAATGATTATGAAAGTCGTCTAACAGCGATTACGCACTGCATCCAATCCGGATCCGTGAAAATAAGAATATAAAAACTCGGACCGAATTCTGATATTGCTTTGCGCACTGCATCCGACCCGAATACATTAAAATAAGAATCTAGAGTCTAAAAAACTCGGATCGAATTCGGATATCGCTTACGCACTTATCCGATCTCTGATCCAAATTCAAGCCATTCAGTTGCCATCTTTGGCATATCCATTTGGCGTCCGATTTGAATCCGAGGTAATGCGAAAGCGTTCATACAAACAGTACTACGGCTACTTCGGTCCGTCAATATTTCTTCCGAATTGGAAACTCACGGATCATGGAGAGAAATCGGATGACGGAAGTCGGATCTAGTGCGTAAACTACCATACAAATAGTTCTATGACTACTTCGGAACGTATTTTCTCGGATTCGGATCGGATGTAGTGCGTAACCGCTGTAACTGTATCGTCATGTCATTCTACTCCTGTGAAAGTCAACGGAGGATTGGCCGCTGTGGGTTATAGCCATTTGCCTCTGTTCATACCTGGCGTTATATCTTGTAAACAATGACCAAAACGGCCACACTTCCTCGATAGTTAAATCCTTTGATGGCCAGTCCATATAGAAATAGAGCGATTTCCGTCGAATTGTCTGAAATGACTCATTGGCCTGACAACCTGTCCGTATTCGTGCTATGAGCCGACCTTTAAACTCGAAAGGTTATTTTACGATTCAGCATCTAATATTCATGCCGCTCAGATTCAAATGTCAAATGAGTGGCACTCTGGCGGTAACACCATAATATAACGCCAACTTAGTGGAGCCAATTAGTTTTGGATTAGGTAGAGGCCGTTAACGGTATAGACACCAGTGCAATACCTATAAGACAAACACATCGCTATTAACTTGGTGCAATTCATGAATAGGCAAAAGTATCGCTAGCACGGGACGCCGTTGCTGGGCCGCCAAAATGCTAAATAGAAATTACCGTAACAGGTAAGGTAGTATTCTAGTATCCTTTCGTGAAGGTACTTAAGAGAATCGTTTATCTGAAATGCGTATTAGGTCCTTATATCTCTTTTGAGAGATCTCCCAAAAGGAGCAACAATAAAGTAGAATTTCATTGCATACATTTGACAACTTTTTTTTATTTCAGTTCATGTCCTATCAAAACGAAAGTACTATTTCTTCTTCCTGCCCTGTTCCCAAGTTATTTGGGTCAGCGCAATATGTTTTTCTCTTCTATTCTTCCTCACCTCATCATTTACTCCTTTTTCCTTCATATTCTCCCTCACACAATCCATTCTTAAACGAGAGCTGTATGCTGCTAACCATATGCCATACGGGCATATGGTTAGCGCCCTTGAGGTGACTTTAAAGGCAATCTCAGTCCCAGGCTAGTGTAGTTTTTTTCTTCTAATAAGTAAATCAAAATAAATAAATAAATATGTTTGGCTCCACTCTTAATAACTATAGGAACCAAGTTCATAGGATCAGCATGGAGTAATATAGGTATATACGAAAATACAATTTTTTTGGAAAAAAGTTTACCTAAGTATATTATTTTAAAAACATGTAAAAAGAAACAAAATTGTATTAGTTAATTTGTGTTCCGATTGTATATTCTTTTTTTTATGCATGCTGTGTTTGCCGATTGATATTGTACACAACGGATGTTTAACTATTGCGCATATAACCTTATTATGAAAATGTGTAATAATTGTAGGCGAATCAATAAACAAATAAATAATAACAGGTACACTATGTCCGAACCCAGGGCATCAAACAACGCAGTCGCGTTAGCTAGTTATCATAATGAGACTAATTAATACGCTGACAAAAATATTTAAATAATAAACATTGTTCGTCCAATCAGTGTTTGAGATCGCAAACAACTGTTGTTTATATTAGCGTGGAGCTATCACGTTGTTAATTGTTACATGGTGTTTGTTGAACAACAAACAACTAAATCGGGCTGCGGATAGTCTGGATTCAATACTATATTTTGTTGTTTGTATTAGTCGAAGTTTGTTTTAGGGGTTTTAAAAAACAATATTTATTAATAGTCTCTTTATTTTTTAGGTAAAAGATTGCATCACATTTTGTTTGTTCATTACTAGCACATATTAAATTATATTTAAAAATACACATGTTATAAAAATCAAACAATACATATTTTAAATTATAAAAAATAGTAGTCCACCGGCATCGGAAACAGGGTCCAAGCTACCGGCGCACATTGGTTCAAGGGCGGAAAAAAGTCCTTTGTTTCAACCTTGTTTAAAATGTCTACAATTTGGTACACACATACTAGAATGTTAGTAGAAACAAGTCCTAAAATTAATACGGTTAAATAATTATACAGTATTTAATTATATGATGCCAAAGTACCTAGGGTGATCGAGAATTTACAAATTTCGTGCAAAAAATATTGTTATTTCAAGTATGAATAGAACCAAAATACTATAATTATCAACTTTCATTTTTAGTTTAGTCATAAGTTTATTGTGCGTATTAATAAAATAGTAAACATAATGTTATAATATAATGAATAATTACTTGCTATTACATTTTTAGTGAAGAAGGTCATTTGGAACCTTTTGTTTTCAATCATGAGATCATAACTAATCTCCGTTATCGACCGATACGTAATAATATACTTTCGGAGATTAATTAGACCCTATAGATTAAGAATACATTAGTTTTGGCTGCGATAACCTGCGATCTTGGAAATACCAGGTCCTTAACTAATGACCTACCTCAGATCCCCTTATCAACAGTTTACGTGCAGTACCGAATAAAAAATACTATCCTCTTCACGATGATGCCAAAGCTTTATTAGTGGATAGCACCCATCTCTAAATCAATGTCTTCTCTGTTTAATATTTAGTTTATTAATATTTATTTATTTAAAAATGCTGATTTAATTATATGAAATTCATGTGAAAAAATTTGATGAATATTTTCATGTTAATAAAAAAAAATACGTGTTATATCTTTCTCTTTGTAAACTGGTACATCCATTATATCATTTTAATAAAGTATTATGAAGAAACGCAACGTCTTTTCATTTAAAAATAATATTTTCCGCATGCCCGTACTACCTGCACCACTGTGCGGCGCGGCGGTCAGGGCCCCAGAGAAAGGAACCTCCTCACTATGCGCGCCGTGCCAAGGAGTACCGATTTTTGTATCAAGCTCTTGATCCAGCCGCCCAACGAGAGCCTCGTGAGATGTATGTGCGTAAGGATTGAGGGCCATAACCGTGAATCGAAAAACTATTGTTACTAACTATTGTAGAAGTTGTAAAACAATTGTAGAACCGATTTAAAAAATTGTAAATCAAAATTTAAAAAAGTTATTGCACTTCAAAGGGTGTCCCTCAATCCTTACTCAAGGGTACCTATATCTCGGTAAATGGATGCAAGGAGATGCTAAATCTAATATCAAGATTTAGTAGAAGTATAGCTAAGCATCTCCGCAAAAATTCAGCACGATCAACGAACATACAAAACTTTTATAGAGGTTTTGAACATGTCCCTCAATCCTTATAGTATAACATTGCGTTTTGGCATAGTGGCTATGTGTACAACATTATTTTTTTCGTAAACATTTAGTAGAAGTTGTGTTGTAAACTGTTAAAAAATAATAATTGTAAAATACTTCTCGGTTTAAAAGTTATTACGCTAGAAACCATGTCCCTCAATCCAAGAAACATTTGCTCGTAGCTCACTAGCAACTTTAAATATGTAGTTATGTATGAATATAAATTTTTGTAGAAACTTTCTATTTAAAGTTTATAAAGTTATTTCGCTGAAAGATTCGTTATTTATCAAGATATTAACTTACCAATATTCCAGGAGCTAAATACGTATAGGGTGACCAAATATATTCAAACAAGCTCCTTGCGGCCTCCACATTTTATGGAAACACATTTTTTATAACGAACTATGCTTGTTAGGCAGCATTTTTAATCACCAACCAGCTAGAATAATTCTGTAATCTTTACGCCAACGTATAAAAATTCTGTTTAATATCGATGTAGATTATTGTAATGCAAAACATTTATATTAATTCGAAACAATAAAACTTTATTCAAATTAATAAAAATGTAATTAAGAGGGTCCTGATAAAAGTCACTCGATTAAATGTCGTATAACAATGAGAAAAAGGTTCTTAATGTAACCGAGGGTGCTCGCTGTCAGCCCTTCCTATTGATGCACAGATAGGGAGGACCCTATCAAAATTTAAATGCGGTCCATTTTAGCTGTTTCGGTCTGCGGCTTCGTAATGAAAATATCCTTTACATTTTCCTATATTAGATTTTTTATTAAACTCGATCCCCGATTATTTCGTGATTGTGATCTCGCCTTTTACACAAATTGCGGCAAGTTTAATATTTTTCCTTTGCAATATTAAGGTTGTACTAAAAGTGTAAGTTTAGACCGCGCCGCAACATCAACTCACAAGAGAAATATAGCGCTTTCATAAAATCCGAGGTGTCATTTCCTTTTGAATAGTTCGTTATATCTGCGCTCGGAACGAAGCCGCGTATAAAAGTCTCAGGTTATTCAGGTTATTACGAGTTGCCCGCGATCCTTACGCGTCATTGTGGGGCGAACGTGTTATAAAACGGACACTTCTATTGACAAATGTCGGCGCTCGTTACAATACTGTATCATTTTCCAGGCCCATACCATGTTATATTTCCTTCCAGCTATTTGATGTCGCATGATCGTAAACTAGTATAGCTTCCTTCCCACTGAGCGATAAGGATTGAATATCCCCTTTGATGTGTACATAGTATTTGCGTCCATAAATAAGGCCGTTACATCGACGTTCGTTTACCAGTCTTCCTTTATTGCGATGTTTTTGTGGCTATTTAGTGCCGTTTATTGAACTATAGTCGGATTGGGACGAGAAATGTTCATGTGTAATGGTTTTTATAGGCAGAATTCAGACTAGTAGATACACAGTACAAATTGATACTAAATTGGAAATAGGAATGAACAAAACAGGACGTGAAAATCAAAGTAACACCCATCTTAGTCTGATGTAAATTTCTTCATCTATAGAAGAATAGCATCACCATATACTGTACTGTGTCATCCCCGCATATATTTTATATTATTCATATACTTTATATCGCGACATAAATCCTCACTTTCAATACTTTTTATATCCCATACAGAAGAAGGAATTTATTACGTTTCGATAAATAAGTATGGTATAAACCCTCTTTGTGGGAAGGGTCATAAATCACCTAAATGAACCCGAGGCTCCATTGACAAAAGTACCATCATAAATAAATAAATACATTCTTACACGGTTCCCGCCACTCGTACAAAACTCCTTCAAGTGATGTTCCCTTTGTGCAAATAATGGTAAATAGGCATTTATACAAACATATTTCGCATTTGTCAAAGGTGTCCTTTTATGGTGATTTGTGTATATTTTTTTCGGTTTAACGGATCTTTGTTCCTTTGTTTGTATATGTTACTGTAAAAGCTCGAACAACGGTAAACCCTAAGATTCTCCAGTAAAACCTAAGATTTACCAGGTCTTAATGGTAAAAGTCCGAACTCTTCTGTGTTAATCGTTAATTTCGGACTTTTACTAGCATTCCCTCGGTAAATCTTAGGTTTTACCTCAGACACACGGTAAATGTTGAAGATAGTAATTTCTAGGCATGCTCGGAGCACTATTGTAACCAAATTGACATTAATAATACCAAATGATAAAAACAATTAATGAATAATCAGCTCAGCTAAAGTAGTAGGTATTATGTTTGTAAGAAGAAAATTTTATTTTTGCTTATTTTACTGTACTTACAAAAAGTATTTTGAAAATGTTTTAAAATTGTTAGTAACTTACCTGCAGCTATTGACTCGTAATTATAATGTTTGAGAAATACTTTCTAATTACATAATATTGTTTTTTTTTCCAAAACCAACATTTACTAATCGCCCTTGGTAAAACCTAGCATGTGCCAAACTCTAATGGTATAAGCCCGGAAAATGTTCTTACTTTATATCAAACCTTACATTTACCAACTGATGTTGGTAAATCCTGAGATTTACCAGTAAAACCTAGGATTTACCAATATTCGGGCTTTTGCAGTAACATTTATACAATTTATACTGCAGACACAGAAAGTACATTTTATATAATATATATTTTATGTTTCCTGAAAATGATCCCCATCGGCATCCCTTTTGTTTTGGTGTGAGTGGATAAGCACATCACTATGGTAACTCACTTCACGATGCTTACAAATGTGGGCTATCAGAAGGTTATAAAGTGGAAATATCATACAATAGGTACGTACGAGGGCATCGCTATCGAATTCACTTCAAAGGACAGAGCGAAAGGAACAAGTCGATTGGAAATAATCTTCATTTCCAGGAAAGACACGTGACTAGTAGACGCGATCTTATCTATGAAGTTAGCAATAAAGTGGTAATTCATGTGTTATCGCGTCATATATTCATTAAACTTACTAATTTATTATACTTTCGTTCTCCCAGTCTATTGCGGTAACTACATAAACCTTGCTGTAATGTATTCTAATAAGTTATTGAGACATGTATACAAAGTCAAAGTCAAAGCATTTATTTCAATTAGACCATTTACAGGCACTTTTGAATTGTCGAGAAATAAAAAGAAGTTACCGCCGCGTTCCAAAGTGTAGATTCCTATGGAGAAGAACGGGCAATAAACTCCATGGTTACTCTTTTTCATCAGATATTTATACAAAAATTTGGTTACATTGTGAATAACAAAATAAATGTGAGAACAATGTAAGATATGCTATACTAATAAGAGTACCTACAATTCATTTGCCATGGCAGATTAGAGATGACCAGTCCCAACTGACGGCGCCCGTTCACGAACATGACGCATGCATCAGCATCGCTCAGCTCAACCATTTTGTAGGGAACCGCACGATCCAACACACACGCCACCATCAGCGGGACATTTGAGTGAGCATGACATGCTCTAACCGCCAGACACCAAGTAAAGTTTTAATTTTGTATATAGATACATGGTACTCACATGTAGTACAATACGTATTAAGACCGGCAAAAAATTATACAAAACAAAAAATGAAAATGCTGTTGGCACACAAAAAAAAACGGTTAATAATAATAAATATCGATACATGGTATATGTACTCGTAAATGTCAAAAAATTAATAAAATTGTATAAAAATAAAATGAATCATGTCAGAGAATAAAAAAAAAAAAGAGTAAAAATAAAAATTAATTACCATGTCACATGATCAAATGTAATAAAAGCGTTCGTACGGAGATCTCTTTAAGAATCCATTAGTCAAGTGGTTGTGGAGCAGGACCAGCATGTTTCCAAGCATTTTTATCAGCAATATAATCTTCTAACTTGTAATATGCTTGTTTACATAGTGTGCGTTTTATACAAATTTTAAATTTCTTCTCATTTAATTGAAGAACACTATCAGGTATTTTATTATAACACTTTATACAGTACCCCATAAAAGACGTGTGTACTTTTGACAATCTGAAGCGAGGTTGCACTATCTTATTTCTATCTCTAGTTATGTAATGATGTCTTTCACATCTTTTACTAAAAAGATGCAGATTTTTTCTAACATACACATGGACGTACAAAAAAGATCGGACGGAACTCCCGCTAAGACAAAACTGTGTCCCGTAATGGCGGCGACTATCTAAGTGTGAATGAATTTAGGGTTGTCATGTTAGCCAAATTTACCCATTTTTTATCATTTTATTTTAAGACAAATACAGGTTGGCAGACAAATTTCTTGGAAATGTCGGCAGAATTATACCGTGCCATTTGAAAAGGTTAATGGTAAGAACCAAATCTCCCTATGAAAATATCTGCAAAATAAATGCCATGTTAGCTTAGATTGTTAATTTACATTTTGAGGTACTGCATATGTAACAACACACCGGAGTCCTCCTTTAGTTGTATTATATATCTCGTTAGCTTCAAAATGTAGACTGCAAATGACACTGTATTTGTTTGGAATTCAATCGTTTTCACCGTTACAATTTCTCATTTTTTTAATCCAATTATTTCTGGAGGGATTTTAGCGGTGTAATTACCGTAGTAAACCTTTGTGCGATGGGGCGGATGCTTTCGAGCCGTTATGAGCGGTGTTTACGTACACTATAAAATTGATGAGCAATCGCCGAAGGAGTAGGAATGGTAAAGGATAAAGGACTCACCAAGCACTTCTTCGGCAGCGTACGTAGATATAAAGTTTGAATTTGCAGTGTCCAGTCCTTTGAAGGTTCCTTATGGGTAATGCACTTCACCAGTCTATAAACACTGCACTAGTTATTATTATAAGCGGGGAATGTTAATTTTGCGGTTATAGAAAAAGTTTTGCGGGAGCCGGCTCGAACGCGCGTAAAGAATATACAGTTGTGTTGTGTTTTTATTTTTTCTTCCGCAAGTGCATATGGCGCCACTTGCGATCACAGCCGAAGTCCATCTTCTTTCTCTCTCTGCCATAGGGGTCAGGGTAATGTGAGGGAAAGGGAAGGACACAGGAAATAGACGAAAGCTCATCAAATTATAGTGTATTTAGCGGAAATAAAGAGTTAATTTGACTATAAGAGTCACAGATAATTAATCAGTGTTGCGGTTTGAAAAATAGTAGAATATTGAATTAATTTGGCCAAAACATCCTCCGCCGCCTTGAGAATACGTAGTGTTCTCGAAAGAAAGATTAAACTGATATCTAATACTTAATTATATTAATTAAACTAAAGGGAAATATGAGTTATATGCGGTTAAATTTATTGCGAAGGTAAGGGGCATAATTTTACAATGGGTCTTTTAAAAGAACCATTGGCCGTTTTAACTAGTGCGACGCGGATCGTCCCATCTTTTCCGGGAAATACTTGAGTGATAATACCCATAGGCCAACGTAATGGGGGGATATCATCTTGATGTATGAGAACTACAGTACCGACTTTAATATTATCTATATTATTAAGCCACTTCTGCCTAACTTGAAGATTGTGTAAATATTCCACACGCCATCTTTTCCAATAGCTACACACCATTTGGTCTAATAGTTCTTTCCTACAACGTAAAGACATAGGGTCCCCGGAAACATCCCGGACAGGCAACGAAGTAAGAGGTGAAGCCATAATAAAATGAGCGGGAGTAAGAGGCTCCGGATAAGGATCTTCAGATAGAACACAGAGTGGTCGCGAATTGAGAACTGCCTCAATTTGAGTGAGAACAGTCAGAAGTTCCTCATAAGTGAGAAGCTGAGAACCGACAACACGGTATAAATGCGTTTTTACGGATTTAATATTGGATTCCCACAATCCTCCGAAGTGAGGAGCGCGGGGTGGAATCATTTTCCATTCAATGCGGTAGTCATTGGTCAGTAGTTCTTGTAGTTGAGCCTTAGCTCCAATGAAATTGGTTCCATTATCGGAATATAGATATGCAACAGGACCTCGACGGGAAAGAAATCGCTTAAATGCGGAAATAAATGTATCAGAAGACACATCTGTAACTAATTCAATGTGAATTGCTTTGGTAACAAAGCATATAAAAAGACAAATATAAGCTTTTTGACTTCTTTGACCTCTGCGTCTACATAAAGTTACTTTAATCGGGCCAGCATAGTCTACACCCGTGTGAACAAACGCTTTGGTCTCCTGTACGCGGCAAGTAGGTAAATCAGCCATTTTAGGGCTGGGGTGAGAAGGAGAAGTTTTAAAACAAAAATTACAAGCGTGTACTCTCTGTCTAATGACACTTCTAGACGAAAGTATCCAATACCTTTGGCGCAACAAAGAACTTAGAAGGTTGGCACCAGTATGACAATGAGCGCGGTGAAAATAATCAATTAAAAGATGAGTAACATTGTCATGTTTGGGTAAAAGAGCGGGATGCTGAGCTTCAAATGGAAGGTTAGCATTAGATAGTCTACCTCCGATTCTAATAACATTATTGTCGTCTATAAAAAGATCGAGTCGTTTAAGCGGTGAGCGTAAGTTGCCCTTTTTAATATCGTCGTAAATAGTTTGAAAATGGAATTTTTGAACAGCGCGGATTAAGTAAGTTTCAGCTTTACTTAACTGTGAAACAGGAATTATATTATGACATTTGTCACGCGGAATTATACGAGAAAATCTTAGTACGTAAACTATTAGGCGTAAAATCTTATTCCAAGATGAGTATTTTTGAGCAATATTATAAATTAAATTAGGCTCTATAGAAGCGGATGCGGTAAAAGTTAATGTTTTATTGTTATATTCGGGTAATTCTTCACAACATGTTGGAACAAATGGAGTGATAGGCCACTCGGAAATTGGATATTGAAGCCATTTAGGGCCATGCCACCATAAATCATGTGACAGTAACTGTTCAGGTAAAAGACCTCTAGATAAACAGTCACTAGGGTTTTCTTTACCGCTAACATGATAAAAATGTTTAGGAGCGAGGTTTTCGTGACATTTAGCGACGCGGTTACTAACAAAAATATTCCACCTATGTGGGGAAGAATTAATCCATGAAAGCGTTATTTTAGAATCGGAAAAAGCATAAATGTTATTTATAGCGGTACGAGAGCGGTAAGTGTCATTAATTAATTTTATAAGTTTTGACATAAGAACAGCGGCACATAGCTCTAAGCGAGCCAAAGAAACGACCTTTACAGGTGCAACCTTTGATTTAGCACACACCAAACGTACGTGTGTGTTACCATATGTATCAGTAACATGTAAATATATGACGCAGCCATACGCTTTCATGCTGGCGTCAGCGAAACCAACAATATTCGTTGTACAGCCAATAGAAACGGCTAAATGACGCGGAATTTTTAATGAAGAAAGAAGAGGCAATTGCTCTTTAAACTTTTGAAAAAGTGATACAATATCACTCGGAGGAGTACCATCCCAATCTATATGAAGATTCCATAATTCTTTTATGAGTAATTTGGCAAATAATACCACTGGAGCGGCAAAACCGAGAACATCCCACAAGCGGGCAATAGCGGAAAGTATGGATCTTTTGGTGCAACTCTGATTTATATCTGACGTAGTAAAAGTGAAGCTATCGTCTGAAGGAATCCATTTAAGGCCTAGAATTTTTAAATTATCCTTATCCGAGAAATCTATAGAAGCGCGGTTGGATTGCGGCACAGAAGATAACAACTCCGGGGAATTACTCGCCCATTTGGTGAGGTCAAATCCACCAGCTTTAAATACAGCGATAAGTTCGTTGGATAAAACCTTAGCTTCTTCTAATGACGGAATGGATGTGGCTAAGTCATCCATGTATAGTTCACGCGAAGCTACAATAGCAGCGCGGGGAAAACGATCTTTTTCATCAGCTGATAACTGGCGCACAGTGCGCATCGCTAAAAACGGACTTGATTTAAGACCAAATGCAACCCTGTTAAATTGAAACTCTCGAATAGGTTCAGCGGTATTAAAGCGGAATAATATTTTTTGATACTTTCTATGTTCGTATTTGACATTAATTTGAAGATACATTTGCTTTATGTCGGCTGTAATTGCGACTGGAAATAAGCGGAAATTTAATAATAAAAGAAATAAATCAGCCTGCAAATTCGGCCCTGGATGCAAAATGTCATTTAGTGACACTCCGTTATGGCACTTGGCACTTGCATCAAGGACGATGCGAACCTTAGTGGTTTCTTTATCCTGCCTAACGACGGGATGATGCGGTATGTAATACCCGTTATCGCGGTTATCAGTATTATTTGAAGTAATTTCTGAAAGGTAATTTTTTATCAATGTATTCTTGAATAACTTCGTTATAACTAGCGCGGAGCTCGGGATCTCGTAATTTCGAATATTCTAAAGCAAGTAAACGTCGATAAGCGACAGAGCGGGAATTTCCCAACGCAACTGGATCTTTACAAAAAGGTAACGCGGTAGTATATCTGCCGGTGGAGTCACGTGACACAGTAGCAGAATACTGCTGTTCACACTCCGTTTCGGACGGACTCAAAAAAGTTTGCGCGGGAATTTCTTCGAGATTCCAGAATTTATGAAGAGAATCATCTAAGGAAAGAAAACAGTTATTCAAACTAGCTGTGAAAAAAGTAGCGGTATTTAATGCAGCGGATGCAGGGTTATTACAGTATGGAATAGCGGGAACATCACCCATAAGAATATAACCGAATACGGTTTCAATCGCGGATGGAGCGGGAGGTGCGATAATTTTGCCACCTAACAACAAAAACGGGAACAATTGTGCCCCAAGAAGCAATTCTACCTCTCCGGGTTTATGCCACAGAGGGTCAGCAAGCGGTAAGTCAACTAAATGTTGCACTATAGAAGTGTCAACAATGTCTGTCGGCAGCCTGTCTGTAATACAGTCTACGACAAGAGCGGTTAAATTATAAGAATTATTTTTATCTTTCGCGGTAACTTTAATTTGAACATAGCCTAAAATAGGGCGTGATGCAGATCCGACACCTTTAATACACGAGTTGGTAAGCGGTATAATATTTAATTGAAGCTGTTTGCAGCAAGCTGTAGTGATAATGTTATTCTGTGACGCGTTATCTATCAAACACCGAACTAAAACGTATTGATTTTCATTATTATTAACGTAGACTTGAGCAGTCGATAAAAGAACTGTAGAACGGGATGAATTATTAGGAATAGGTGAAAGTATATTTTTATTTTTCGTTTCAACTCGCGATCTTGTACAAAGCGACACCTGTGGAGTAAGTGTGGTACTACTAGTAGGCGCGGTCGAAGCAGTCGCGGACGGCGCGGTAACAGAGTTTGCAAGCGATGTATTCGGTGCATCGGACACCGGCGCGTGCGAGCGAGACGCCACTATACGGTTATCACGAGGCGGTGAGTGAGACGGATGCGAGTTAGATACTACTTGTTGCGAATTATTATTTTGGATATCTAAATGTAACAGAGAATGGTGATGTTTATTACATGTTTTGCAAAGATAGGTAGATTTACATTGGGATGCGGTATGTGTAAGACTGAGGCAGTTTACACACCCTCGTTTGTTTTTAACGAAATCCAAACGTGATTTAGCGTTAATCGCTTTGAAAGATGGACAATAGTATATTTGAGAGTGATCAGATTTATTACAATATAAACAAGCGGATTTTAAATTATTATTATCGCGGGTTACGAAAGAGTGGTGGACTGTATTTCGCGGTTGAGTACGTGAAGCGGAGAAATTATTTTTATTAGGGTTATTTCCCATTGATGCGGTTCGTGATAATCCAGAAACTGGTAAAGCGGTGCGGTCTAATATTTTAACTTGAGACTTAATAAAGTCAACAAAGTCCTTATAGGAAGGAATTTCCTCGTCTCTCTTATGCATTTCAAATAAATGCGCGGTTGCGGGATCTAATTTTCTCATGGCTAAGTTAAGTAAAATAAAATCTTTTAAGTCATTAATTTTTAATTGTTCTAAAGCTGAAACAGAGGCGTGGAAACTTTCAATAAAAGTGTTTAGAGAAGCGGAATTATTATTAGCGGGTTTCATATTAAGTATGTTTGACATGTAATGAGAACCTAGTGCCCTAACATCCTGATATTTCTTGACTAAACTGTCCCAAATAGCGTGATAATTTTCTCCTGACGGTATAATCCCTGCGGTTAACTGTAAAGCGTTACCTGTTAATTTACCTATCAGGTACTGAACCCTTTGTGAATCTGTAAGGTTAGTATTTAGATGGATGTTAGATTTGAATGACTCGTAGAAAACGGGCCAATTATCAATCTTTCCGTCGAATGATGGGATCTGAATTGGTGGTAGTTTGACGCAACCTTTAAATTGGGAATTATTATCCGGCAATTTAGAGTTGGTCGGCATTTTATGCGTATTTGCAGCGACAAGAGACCGAAGCCGCTCGACACGTGTGTAAACACTATCGAAAGAAATAAGGCTATTGTAATCGATCTTATAATCGGGATTTAATTGCAGATTAAGGGCGTTAATGTCATCTAAATTGGCACTAAATTCCTGTCGACTGGTAGACAATATTTCGGTGTCTGCCATGAATGCTTCCGTGGACCGAAGTTCGATTGTTGTGGAAACATTCTTATAAGTTTCATATAAGAACGATAAGCGTTCAAATATCGCCTGGTTTTTGGCTTGGAGTAATTTTAATTTAGTAACTTCCATGTTAGAAAAATATGGCGGGTAAAACTTTGCTAAAGAATGCAAAATGCGGTAAAGTATTACGATAAAATACTATAGGTAGGTAAGTAAGACAGACGTGGCTCACTAAATAGATACCTATTGTATGCGGGATAATAAGTTATAATAACGCGGTATAAATTCGTATGGAACGAAGCGGTAAAGTTAACAATATTAAATTGGCGGGAGATAGGTAGGTACTTAGCACGATAGGCGTCCTAAGATGGCGGTTTTACGAAAAATCGTATTTTAGGTATAAGACCTAATTCTAAGGTATAAGACCTATAGAATACGCGGGAAATTAAGGTTTACTACGGTTAATATAAGGTTATGTATATAGCGGTTAGATTATTCACTGATTCATAGGGAATCCGGTCGAAGGCGTACCAAACAAAATGGAGGGATTTTAGCGGTGTAATTACCGTAGTAAACCTTTGTGCGATGGGGCGGATGCTTTCGAGCCGTTATGAGCGGTGTTTACGTACACTATAAAATTGATGAGCAATCGCCGAAGGAGTAGGAATGGTAAAGGATAAAGGACTCACCAAGCACTTCTTCGGCAGCGTACGTAGATATAAAGTTTGAATTTGCAGTGTCCAGTCCTTTGAAGGTTCCTTATGGGTAATGCACTTCACCAGTCTATAAACACTGCACTAGTTATTATTATAAGCGGGGAATGTTAATTTTGCGGTTATAGAAAAAGTTTTGCGGGAGCCGGCTCGAACGCGCGTAAAGAATATACAGTTGTGTTGTGTTTTTATTTTTTCTTCCGCAAGTGCATATGGCGCCACTTGCGATCACAGCCGAAGTCCATCTTCTTTCTCTCTCTGCCATAGGGGTCAGGGTAATGTGAGGGAAAGGGAAGGACACAGGAAATAGACGAAAGCTCATCAAATTATAGTGTATTTAGCGGAAATAAGAAGTTAATTTGACTATAAGAGTCACAGATAATTAATCAGTGTTGCGGTTTGAAAAATAGTAGAATATTGAATTAATTTGGCCAAAACAATTTCTCCATACTTCATTTTCTTTAGGAAATCTAGTAAAAAAATATATAAATAAAATACCTACTTAGTAATAAATAAATTGAATTGAACAAAAAACTATAAATTTCCCATATTTAGGGTAATTTGCACACGTGAATATTGACAACACTGGCCTTGTGACAGATTCTTTTCTTCTGGTGAATACATTGATTTTATTGTATACAATTGGGAATTAAGTGATTGAATTATTCATTGACCTATGAAACGTGATTCCTGGATTTTTTTTCTTCCGATCACTACGGTTTTTACACCATTTCACCACACAAGACATGCTATATTTTAATTTTTTTTGCCGCTTTTTGTCCCGACTCTGTTGACGTTTACGCGTGTAATGACTGACTTTTTTTGTGAATGTGTGCGTGCCAGCCTGTACGTACAGCAAACTGACTGACTCTGAGTGACACAGTTTTTTGTTAGCGAAAATCTGTCCGATCATTTTTGTACGTCCATGAACATACATAATATTTTCATAAATGTATTGACAAGGCACTGTCATGATGTTTATTTCTTTAAACAGTTCCCTTAGAGATTCGCGTCTGCGGAGATTGTAT
This sequence comes from Amphipyra tragopoginis, assembly GCA_905220435.1. NCBI lineage: Eukaryota > Metazoa > Arthropoda > Insecta > Lepidoptera > Noctuidae > Amphipyra > Amphipyra tragopoginis. The sequence goes on from HG991992.1 coordinate 12,899,054, forward strand.
ATTGCTCTGACAGCTCTCTTTTGCAGAATAAAGATGCATTCAATGTCAGCAGCTCGTCCCCATAGTAAAATACCGTAAGACATGATACTATGGAAGTAACTAAAGTAGACTAATCTCGCGGTATCTACATCTGTTAATTGCCGGATTTTCCTCACAGCATATGCAGCTGAGCTTAGCCGCCCTGCAAGAGATTTTATGTGAGGGCCCCACTGTAGTTTCGAGTCAAGCGTGATCCCCAAGAAAACAGTTTCATCGACAAAGTCTAGTTTCTCCTTGTTCAATACTACATCACATTTACTACTTTTAACATTGGGTAAAGCAAATCTGATACATTTTGTTTTTTTTCCATTTAACACTAAATTATTTGCAGTGAACCAATTATGGACCTGAAAAATAGCATTATTTACGTCATCAAGATTGTTAGCACGCCTATCTATTTTATAAATTAGAGATGTGTCATCAGCAAATAACACCATATTTGGTTGATTTTGCAGCAAATGGGGTAAATCGTTTATATACACCAAAAAGAGGAACGGACCCAATATTGAACCCTGTGGTACTCCCATTTTTACTTTTAAACCCAAAGAATTCACGCCGTTTATTTGAACTTGCTGTTGCCTATCATTCAAGTACGAATTTACTAAACTGAGCGCTGTTTTACCAAGTCCGTAATGCTCAAGTTTCAACAAAAGAGTCTCGTGATTTACGCAATCAAATGCTTTCGAGAGGTCACAGAAGATTCCAATGGCATCATGTGCCTCCTCCCACGCGTTAAAAATATGTTTTAATAAAGTGACACCGGCGTCAGTTGTGCAACGTCCTTTGGTGAAACCGTACTGTTGATCGTGTAGGATGTTGTTAGTATTAAAATGACGCAGCATTTGAGTAAGCATTACTTTTTCAAACACTTTGCTGAGAACCGGTAAGACCGATACAGGCCTATAATTATTGGGATCTTTACTATCCCCAGATTTAAAGAGTGGAATTAATTTGCTATATTTCATTAGGTCTGGGAAGACTCCATGATCCACACACGAGTTAAATATTAAAGCTAAATAAGGCGCTATAGTTCCAATGACGGATCTGCAAACCTTAACAGACATTCCCCATAGATCTTCGGTCAATTTGATCTTAATTGAATTGAAAGCTTTTATAATGGACGTTGGGTTTATATGGTCAAACCTAAATTCCACAGGACAGACCGATACGTTATCTCTCAGTAAAGATATAGAAAGTACCGGTGAGGAATTTAAAGCTTCTGTGGTTTTAAAGGGTATGTTAGTAAAAAATTTAACAAATTCCTGAGCTACTTCCCCATTAGAACTTATAGGACCTTGTGGAGTCTCTAGAGTGTAATCCTTATTAAATGTTTTTTTTCTGCTAGTTTCACTATTAATTATTTTCCAAGTAGTCTTTATTTTATTATCAGCTGATTTGATTTTGTTACTAATAAATAGGGCTTTAGCTATCTTACATATAGTCTTAAAAGTTTTTGAATAATTCGCAACATACTGATTGAAAGTGTCAGTGTTAATATAGGGCTTTTGACCATATAGCTCAAATAGTCTATCCCTACTCTTTCTAATGCCTGTAGTTGCCCAGTCGCTGAATTTAAATTTTGGGCTAATACTTTTTATTTTCATTTGAAAATGATTATTGAATTCCGTCTGTATTACCGAAAAGAAATCCGTGTACAATTTATTAACATTGTCTATATCCTGGCCACGAACATGTAACTTACTAGCTAAAGTATTATCAAATCTCTTTAAATTACTGGATGTTATTTGCCTATATTTAATCTGTATTTTTTGGAAAGGTGAGTATGAGCAGTATGCTGATCAATTAGTCTGACGTTGCAATTGATAGGTAATCCATATCAGCCTATCCCGACAGCTACTCATCGTTTCAAATGCTCTTCGGGATTCGAAGCCATCATTGCAAGGCCAAAACATAACATCTATGAAAAAAAAAGATGATAAATAATAAAGAAAACGATAAAATTGATTTTAATATAAACATACATTCTATTGGATACTTCAAGTGTTGGAAAGTGTATTCTGAATGTGTTGAGAGTTTACCGACGTTTCGCAAACCGCCGAGTAAAATGTTTGCTAGCCAGATTTCAGCAACACTAACAAAACGCATCGAGAGTGCATTTTCATAGATGCAACGAGCAAACATTCTGCATTGAAGCAATTTAAAAAGCTCACCAATATTCGGGCAGTGAACATTTTACGTTTAATTCAATAACCTCGCAAACGATCTCGGAATACTTCAAACAATTTAAACTCAGTTTTTGTGTTCAACGCCGAAACCAAAGATGAACGTAGAGTTAAAAGGTAAGTTACCGCAAAACAGTAAATCAATTTCACCCCATTGAATAAAACGCTACGTTTTATGAATTCGTAGTTAATGAACATTTCCTTGTCAGTGGAATATTAGATTTTTATTGGCTTTTTCCAATATACACCAATTCTCTTCGGAAATGATGTGCGGAATCGGCAAGTAAAAGGCATTAAATCTGTCTGGAGCGTTCGATTTGCATTGGGAAAATTGCATTTTCGAATCGACGGCGACAAGGAGGCGGCGCCTGTGAATGTTTGCAAATGTGTTGCAAAAGCTTTGCTTTAGAGTTTTGCCCCCAGCGTTGCCACTAGCAATACGACGGCGCGGCGTGCCAAGCAAATGACGTAAACCGGAGACACTTGTGGACTTTGCGGCAAATCACATTGTATTTGTCCTGATTATTTTTGTTGAATCGTTCTTGTGCCAATATTTGCGATACGAGACAAATAAAGTTCAAAACTAAATTATCTGAACGAGGCTGCGGCCATCTACTAAATAAAAGTTTTATCTTATTGGAATTACAGTTAAAACGAAGCATGCAGGAACTAAATCTAAATCGACTGGCCTAGACATAGAGCAACGCAGCCATCAATGACTTGGTCTCCGTGGCCGTCGCCAGACAATAATTCGACACAGTCACAACTTTTAAATTATATCAAAATCACTAAAATCAAGTTCTAGACCACAAGGCGTGTAGCAAAAAGGTTTCAATAAAATGATTTGTTTTAGAAAAGTGGCAGTTTTGAAAACATTAAATAAAAAATGAAAAAAAAAGAATTCATTTTAAAATTGACAGTGAAAAAACATCACCATAATTCACAAATTTTGGACAAAAATCTAAATTTTTGTAAATGTATTAACGTTATAAACGAAATTAACAAGCAGAAAAGAGAATATTTATCAAAACAACAAAAATATGGAGTGTTGCTATCCATCTGACTGCGGGGAGTATACTGTGACTCCGATGTTGGTTGCTACTTGTCCTCCGAAGTATTGCGAAGAGGAACCGGCGTGCTACCCTTGTTTGCCGCTTTGTCCCAAGCCAGTGCACTACTGCTGTGAGAGAAAGCCACAGGACCGTTGTCCCTCTCCTCCCCCGACAAGATGCTGCTCCTCTCCTTCCCCGGAAAGATGCTGCGCTAACCCGCGATCCCCTCCCCCCATTAGGCATGCCCCATGCCCAGCACCAGCACCAGAACCAACCTGCAATTCTTATTGTAGCCCACCTTGCAAACCAGTCAAGACAAAATACATCATGCCTTGCTATAGATACGAAGATGGGCGAATTGTAAGTTTATTTAAAGCATTACTCCTTTGCATTAGTAAGTTAGTTTTTCCTGACTATAGTCTTTTTAATATATATAGATTAGATTTATATATAGAACGTTAATATCGTGGATATTTTAATTTAAATAGAACAAAATAGTTATACATGTGTTTAAATATATATTTAAGTACCCGTACTGAAACCAACTTCATGAAAGCAAAACCAAAATTAATTTGGCAAAGGAGGACCGGGCAAAATAGTCCTCAAGACCAATAACGGCCATGCATGCATGTCATTAGCAAGCTATTAGGTTGTACTTCTCGACACGGCCTTCTCTGGAGCCCTGATCATCGGCAGCTATGACTCTGTTCCCGATGCCGGTGAGCTATTTTATAAATTTGTAATGTTTTCTTTATTTTTATAGAAATATTTAAAAATGTATCAAATAAGAATGAAAATAAAATAAACTAATCAATAATAATTAGTAAAAACTTTCAGGTCTTCTTGTTAATTAATTTAATTTAATTAAACAATTCTGATTGGGGAAAAAAACTCTAAAAATTACGACAAGCAGAAGGGAAATAAATAAACATTGTATGGCAAAGATACAATACACCGCTTTTGAAAAGAGCACCTTATCAAGTATCTTGCAATGGCTGAACCGATTTCCATCAAACGCACCGATTTCCATCAAACGTAACCTACAACCACAGTTTTACAATCCATACAGTTGGGCAACGAATGTACAGTCTTGGAATGAAAAGGCCTTAAGGTCTATTTTTGCTTGCACAGTGCAAGTACGAACGATTTTACCGACTGCCAACATTATAGGAATGAAAATACTAGTACATATTTTTTGACAATATTATTTTTTTCGACTACTTTTTACCAACATCGGGAATAAAAAGTAATACGTAATACTTTTACGAAATCTTGTAAAAGTAAAAAACCGAGCAAGTACAAGTCCTACTCGCGAACACATGCCATTTTTTTATTAGTTATTCGTATGTAAATATAATTTGAAAGAAATTAAATTATACTGCTGACATAGCAAACCGCAATACCGCAAACTCGTTTAGTTTGCGGTATTGATCGACGTGGGTTTAAAAATATTTAAAGTATCATTTAGTAAGTTCTATCGTAAAATATAATGGTGAACACAAACTGTTCTATCTACGGATGTAATTCGACTTTCTAAAATTTTGTAGATTTATGATGCGAGGTAAGTTTCCCATTTATTGGAATCCTGGGCATAGTGAGTACCTACCTACCTACATATTATCTAACGGCCGATATTAATAACCGAACTCAATCCAAAATCTCTGGATTGATCTAGGTTTTTGACAGAAATTCAATAGAACTAATGTCAAAACATAATGACGACACGTTTGGTGCAGTGGCTAAGCGATTGGCTTCTGCGCTACGGGTCGTGGGTTCGATTCCCACACGGAACAAAAATTTGTATGGCCTACAGATGGTTGTTTCGGGTCTGGGCGTTTGTTTGTGAGATTTGTGTCTGTAAACGCACCCACGATACAAGAGAAATATTAGTGTGGGGCAATGATTTATAAAAAAAAAAACCTAGATCAATCCAGAGATTTTGCATTGAGATCGGTTATTAATATCGGCCGTAAGTTGGAAATTATTGTGATGAGAATAAAATTCTGAGGTCGTTCCCATTATTTTGTTCCATATAAAATGACGTCATCAGAAAAAATTAGACAATTATTTCTCGTTTTATTCCATAGAACACATATTTAAATTCCCATTTGTTTTATGGAACATAACTATTTATTTTTTAATATATCTAACATTTATTTTAGCATCATAGATGTCACTCACAAATCTCTTTTTTATGATTATGATCTTTGTGTCAAATCTCAGAATACAGAAAGTCCCAGAAGCCGTGATCGCGCCTAATACTGAAGCATCAAAAACTACTCTTAAATAGAGTAGTTTGACGCGCAGTCGATCAGTTACTATGGGGACGTCATAACGACTACATGTATTTACCGGTGTCAAATTAAATTAAATTATGCAGTTTTGTGTCGTTCGAACCTATAAAAATGCAGCGGGGCTAAAAACAAAACAGGATGGGATCACATTTCACGTTTAAGTAGCACAGTAGCACATCAATAAATTGTTCAGTTTGTAATTGTCATAGGGAATGATGCGTCCATATTGTTAGTGTTGTCAGTATAAGAGTTTTGATTTTCCCTTCTTTTTATTAGGGCTTAAATTAAACGTTTTTTATCTAAAACGTGTTTTATTCCTATTAGACCTTCGCCAATTCTTGAGATTATCAGGTACAGTTAGCGTTGAATAGGTATATCGCGACGAACAGACTGTTCATCATTACCTAAACAGCTAAAGGAATTAAACTTTATCTAAATGGGATTCTTGTCAGAATGCCAGTTGACCTGTCCTACGTTCATTCTGAAACGCCCCTTGTTTCATTGACATAATTATACAGGGTGTAAACGAATTCGCGTAATTCCTTCAAACCACATAATCTATTAATGGTATAGATTAACCCCGCACGGGATTTAAGGTTACAGCTCATTAGAACCACGCGGCACCCGACCCGCACCGCCTCATTGCTCGGCGTCCACTCGTTGTCAGCAGGTGGTCCACGGGTGGACGCCGCGTTATCACTAGTAAACGTCGCGTGGTCAACCAGAGGACCTCGCGTGGTCATCGAGTGGACATCGCGTGGTCAACCAGTGGACCTCACGTAGTCAACGAGTGGAAATCGCGGGGTCCACGAATTTCCGAGTAGTCTGCCAGGGATCTGGTACATTTACGCGAAAGACACTTGCGCGATTCCCTTTGCACGACTACACATTATGTGCGAATGGAGTTTTGCGCGACTAGACATTTCCGCGACTAGACACTTGCGCGACTGGACATTTCCGCGAATAGACTGTTACGCGAACCCAGTTGCGCGACCGATACTTGCGCGACTGAATTTTCCGCGAAAGACATTGCGCGTATACACTTCCGCAAAAGGACATTTGCGCGATATTTATTTCGCAAAGGACATTGGGCAAAATCCGAGAAACGAGATTCCATACCATCACGCCTGTATTCTTCGAAGGGTAGGACAGAGGTGTATACTAAGTACCTATGTATATTATAAACCCATTAATCACTACGTTCATAAAGGCTAGTTTAAGTTGGTTAAAGTTATATTATCTCTCACGTTTCCCCTCCAGAGGGTGGGGGAGGTCAAAATCAAAATCCAAGATGGCGACTGTGAAATGTTACAAAATATGCGTTATGGGTGTCGTTTCCGCGGTTTTCGGGAGCGCTGAAGATGAAAATCAGGTCAAAGTAGAAATCCAAGATGGCGGCTGCAAAATTTTACAAAATATGCGTCATGGGTGTCGTTTCCGTGGTTTTCGGGGGCGCTGATGATGAAAATGAGGTCAACGTCAAAATCCAAGATGGCGGTTGTGAAATTTTACAAAATATGCGCCATGTATGTCGTGTCCGTGGTTTTCGGGGGCGCTGATGACGGAAATGAGGTCGAAGTAAAATCCAAGATGGCTGTTGCGAAATTTTACAAAATATGCGTCATGGGTTTCGAGTCCGTGGTTTTCGGGGACGCTGATGACGAAAATGAGGTCGAAGTCAAAATCCAAGATGTCGGCTGTGAAATTTTACAAAATAAGCGTCATGGGTGTCGTTTTCATAGTTTCCGGGGGTGCTGATGACGAAAATGAGCTCAAAATCCGAGATGGCGGCTGCGAAATTTTACAAAATAAGTAAGTATGCGTCATGGGCAAAATCTTACAGCCGTCATCTTGGATATTGACTTCGACCTCATTTTCGTCACCAGCGCCCCTGAAAACCACGGAAACGACACCCATGACGCGTATTTTGTAGAATTTCACAGCCGCCACGTTACGGAGTTGATGTAGTGAGCGCAAATCCATACAAATTCATATAAAGAATACGAACTGCACGAGGCGAGGCTTTGCGGGTCGAGTGCCGGGTGGGTCTAATGAGCTGTAACCTTTAGATTGAATAAAAATTTAAAAAAAAAACCCTTTTTTTATTTCATTGAATATTTCGATGCCATGCATAAATTAATGAAGACACGGCAACACAGCTGACGGGCACGACTAGCCTGATATCGCTCCACGCAGTCAGTTAACTTGGAACGTTAACATTACTCAGATACAGAATACCATGGTTCATTTTTTGAAAACTTTTTTTTTATTCTGAAAAAATCCCATGCAGGGTCAATCAGTGTCAGATCACGCGGTTTGAAGGAATTACATGAATTCGTTAACACCCTGTAGTTTTGTTCGGATCATTTTGAACAGTCTGTTCGTCCCTATATATTTGACGCTGACTGTACCTACTCAGATATAAAATATTGCCTATATAGAAAAGCACAATTTTGATTTTATTATTATCTTACCTCCAATACTCAACGTTTTCCCCAAAAACGGGTAAACTATGTCTGAGCTAGCAACATTACGCGGGTGGGAAGTGAGACGGGCGCGGGACGCATGCTTTGATTTTGGACACAGCGTACGGCTTGCTAGTACTTCTAGTTCTTTCTGTATTCTAAGTGTCAAATATCGCTCCGGAGCAGTTTACCAGATTCTCAATTCACCAGATTCGCAACTCACCAGATTCTCAACTCACCAGATTCGCAATTAACCAGAAGTATAATCAAAAACAAATTGAATTTAAATATTAAACCAAAAGAAAAAAAGAAAAAAACAAAAAATTTTACTCCATTTCTCGTCTGTTAAAAATTTAAGAGTTTAAAGAAGCTAGATGCTTAATGCAATCAATTACACAATTTTTTTCATGTAAGACGGTAATAATGCTATTTATTTTTTCATTTTTTTCTTTCATTTCTTTTGTTTTCTTTATAATGCAATGTATCTTTTTGAATTTTTATGTCCTGGACTTCTGCTTCTTTTTTAAATACTAAAATGCATTTAAGAAACGATGGTTTGGAACTTACTTTTGTATTTTGGCGACGGTGCCACCCTGCGCACCGCAAACTTGTGTAATTATTAATGTTATCCGACCTCTATTCTCTGTTAAAGACGCAAAATGTGCATATTGTTGTTTATCATATTGATACGCATTTTCTGTTTGATAGTACAAAATCTGGTTGATTGCGAATCTGGTGAGCTGAGAATCTGGTGAGTTGCGAATCTGGTGAATTGAAAATCTGGTAAACTGCTCCGGAGCGCTATTTTGTTCCATGACGTCACTGAACAGTGAAGTCGGATGAAATACTAGTATGCAGTTCTATGGAGCAGATCAATAAAAAATAGTCCGTTGACGTTATGTTCCATAGAACAAATGGAAATCACCCAAATCCTCATGAAGTTTCGCAAAAAATAACACGGGTATTAATCCTTGCATTTTTGTGTAGGACAGCGTAAATACCTAAACGTGCGGTGGCATCGCCCGACATCAAAGCATCCAACTATGGATGGATGTATGGATTTTAAAACTGTACCATAACTATCCCGATTAAACTGACTTTCAAACAACAACAAAAAACCGCATTGAAATCGGTTTTTCCTTTTGGAAGCTACGATGCCGCAGACAGACAGACAGATATCCTTCATAATTATTACACCCCTCTTTTTTTCGTCAGGGGTTAAAATAACTTACCTGTCGCCCGACCAGTAACAGGTCCGAGAAGGCGGCGCGCAGTGTTCCGTGCGCGCCTCTCAGGAGGACGTGGGTCAAGGCCCCACAGAAGGAGAGGTCCGCCAGCGGCTGGCGGACCGAGGCCTGCCGGGGTCGCGGTGCATGCAGCTGCGAATTCCGCGACCCCGGCTAAGGGTCAAGAGAAGGAACATCGTGGGCTTTTAGCCGGTAAGAGTTTGGCATACTCCTTCGCCTTCCCCGGGCGAAAGGCATCCATGAAGATTTTCAAATGAAAAAAAAAGGGTTAGAATAACTTCTCTCACAGCGATTTTAAATGAGCCGCCATAATAACTATTATTATAGTAAGTTTTACAATAGCTTTCTAATGAATTATGTGTGGTCTTTATTGGTCTTGAGGACTTGAAGACCAGGTACCGAACAATTTTGCCGATTCTCGTTTTTATTGTGAAAAGCATTACACTCTGTTCACGATATGAGGATTGTCGAACACGTCAAATTTTGGTTTTAGAGATGTGGCACAACATAAATCGTAGGTTGGTTATTCGATTGCCGATTCTTTTCCGGAACTAAGTAGTATCGATGTCGTGGCCAGATCATAGAATTGATCACTTCATGATGTGGCCAGCCATTTCATGAAATGGTTGCATTTCATGAAATGGCCAATACGCGCTGCCCACATCATGAAATGGCCTGGCCAGATCAATGAATAATCAGCGTTTAACGATATGATCAGCTAAACGCACGGCTACTTCATGATATGGTCAAACATTAGTGACCATATCGTAAAATAGTTACATTATTCACCGTTAGAGGCGCTGATATCGTTTTGTTTTTGTGATGCATCATGGCGGCGGACAATTATTCTGACAAAAAAGCTAAGTAAAGTAGGGTGACCACGCAACGAAAATTAATGGACTATTATTGGATTTCAAAATATGACTTCATGGTAACTGCGGGTGAACTTTTCATAGAATTTTATTTGTTCGATTATTTATCTGGTTAACCTGTGAAACTACAGCACAAAATATCGATGCACGTTACTGCAAACATTTACTATTTAGTATATTGAATCATTTGGGTTAGGTTAGGTTAGAACAGTGACCAATAACGCGCGAAGGCGAGCGAGCGAAGCGAGCGTGCCGCGGCAGCGGCCGCCGAGCGCCAGATCCCCTTAATTGTTGGTGAATCATACTATTAAACTTTCGCGGTAACGTGCATCGATATTTTGTGGGTCGAAATTCCGTAGTCTACTCCTTTGCTTGCATGGTACGTGCTTCCTTTATTTGGATTTTTTATTAAAGCTTTGATATCATTGAAACCCTACATTAATGATATGGCCAAACGTGGATGGCCATATCATTAAACGTTGACGTTTCAACGATATGGCCAATTTTAGTTGGCCATTTCATGAAATACAACCATTTCATGAAATGGCCGGCCACATCATGAAGTGATCAATTCTACGATATGGCCACGACATCGATAATGTTTTGAAGCGATTTAATGTAAGTTGTGTAAAAAGGCGTAAAATTAAAATGAACAAAGAAGTATAAAAGCCAGTAATGATATTTGTAATAAACCTCGTCGGTATTCACGCGTGGACCATTTAATTACAATTATTGTTTATTAAACTTGATTTCGTAATTTAAGTGGATTAAATGGAATCGATAAATTTTAATCACGAAGTCTTTATTCGATTTTTTTTCCACATGTCCTCTCTCTAGTTAGTAGTAGATCATAGATTGTAAAGTTGCACGAAGTGTGGACATATAATTCACGTTTGTATATTATTTAAAATAAAATAAAAATTGTTTCGAGGAAAACTTAAATTTGGCTTTATTGTGTAAAGTGGTTTCATAATTTCTTCATTAATTTGTATTTTTGTTTTTTCATGATAACACTTGGTAATCGGAATTCATGTTTTTAGAGTAGTTAATTACGTCGTGCAAAATTTGTCATACAAAGCTTCATTTCGTGAACAGAGTGTAGTCAATAACAGCTGATCTATTCATTACAATAATTCCTTGAATCACAGCGCGGACATAAAAATATAGTGTATTCAGAACGCACATACCTGGTTGAATAATTCAGTGGATTTGCCACATTACCAAGCCTGGCGGGTCTTTGTGAATATTTTCGTGGTTCCATTGTTTTGTTGTTAGTTTCAGGAACGGTATGTTCCGACACGTTACGGTAGACTCCCCATGTCAGCATACCGTCGAAACGGAATACAGGATCAAATACATGGGTATCGCGGAGCTATCCGATACTTGTGTACGAAAGAAGGACCGCATGGCGGGTGTTGTGTCTACACTGCCGTCGAGCCCATGTCTAGAATATACCCAAAAGTCACACAAGAAGTGTATGCTGTAAAAAAGAAGAAGGATAAAAAATGAAAAATCTTTCTTAGCCAATTAATTGTAACGTGCGGTCATTCATATGTGTATTTTAATGTGAAATAAATCCTGTTCAAAGAAAAAAATAAGATAAAAGAACGCACCTGACAGGTTCATCCTCTGCCGTCATCTGCGCTAAAGCGGAACGGGCTTCAAGATCAAAAAATGAATGAGTGCGGCAGCATTTCATACATTCGCAAGTGTTGGCATCATCCGATTTGGAGCTACCAACCTCTCGCCATCCCTGTCAAACCTCAGAAAAAATGTGCCGTACTTATAAAGAAGTAGTGGCCTCTATTCTGGTGCGTAAATTATTAACTGTAGCGTTTGTTAAAGGCTTAGAACAGCGGTGATCCATTAGTAAAGCCACGCATTTATTGCTGTTACAGAAATAAATTCAAATAGTCAAAAGCAAAGGTATCAAAAATGAACGATACTGTCTTTCACCATATTTTTGTTTAATTTGCGAAAATACGGGGAAATTCGCAATGCCTGAGTAGGGCGCAACTAAACTGCGTCTATCTGGTCCGTTGCAGGTGAGGAAGCTACCCGTATCCGCATTCAAGCGCAATGGCATGCAAGACCAAGAGCACTCGAAGCTGCTCGGCACTGCGAATTTCCTCTTCAGATGTCCTCGAGACGTGTCCATCGAATGTGACGTCCGCATGAACCCTGTCAAAGTAACCGACCCAGCCAAAGTACCACCTTGTTGCACCAAACACTCAATCGGCTGTGCCTACCTCAAGAAGAAGCCAATTGAAGTATCCCTTGAAGACATATTAGACGATTAAGAATAACGCTCTATTGTGCTTGCTAGTGTTGAAGCGAAAAGAAAAATGATTTAAAGCAAATCTGGACATTTGAAAAATTGTAGACGTTAAATAAGAACAGAATAATAAATGCGACCACCTCACGTAAGCGGCTTTTTCTTGTATTATTGCGTCAACTCTTCTTTCTTGTATATATGTATACCTTCTTACAGAATTGAAAATGAATATGTAAAAGACAAGACAATAGAATCGTATGGGAGTGAATCTATCATTACATTTATAGCTAATATCAGTCTGTCAGGATTGCAAGCATGGTAATACAGTAAATAAAACCAACATAAACTCTCCACCGTTGGGTTTTGGATTAGTGGTTGAACTGGGTCACCATATAATGATTACACAAGATCACAAAATAACGACAAGCTAGTCAGACATAAAAGGTCAGACTTCTTCGGCTGATCGATAACAAATGCCGCGCATCGTCAAATGACAACCGCCTTTATAACTTCCGGTGCGTTGATCCATATCGACGACTACCTTCCTTTGTCAACATTGCCCAGTGTTGCCAGCTACGGAAAACACGCCCCTCCTTCAAAACACGTAGGTATTTGTGTGTTGATGGTTAGTGGCTGATACAGCATCAGGCCAGTATCAGGCCTGCATCAAGGCCATCAACCTCATTGTCAAGATTGTACATCAAGGCCTAACTTCAATGACACCTCCCGACCTTAAACGGAAACAAAAAGCACGGTACAGCTCGGCCACACCTGATCACTCATCTTTGACCTTTTAGTAGGGTGCGTATACATCTGACGAATGCGCCTGTTTGCGGAAGGGTCACGAGTTGCACGCGTGGATTAAATAGTGCGATCTGCTTCCGCAATGCTCCTGCGCCGCTCGCGTGCACACAGTGCCGCGCGTGAACTGAATAATACTGCCGTGCTTGCTTCCTCCCGCCGTCATCCGCACCTCAGTGCTCACCCGCTCAGTTTTTTCATAACTACAACTGTGGGTTATTAAAGGAAGTGAACTGAATTGCCTGCGCGCGATCTGCAAGCACACAAAACGCGCGCATCACGCACGAATTGTGCGAGCTTTACGTTAGTTGTATAAAAGAGGCACACCAAACATTTGCAGTAACTAGACGCGTGTCAAGCTCGTGCAGCGCATTTGCGGCGCGTTCGCCAGATCTGTACAGACCCTTAAATCACACTCATTGTCCATGATCAGAGTAACATGAATCGGACCATTCATAGAATGTTTAAATCGAACAGACCTTGTTATTCCATCGACGGCCGACAAGCTCATCAGCAGCCCAGTGTTACCAGCTACGGACAACATAAATCTTTATTTTTATAGGGCCAGGAAAAGCAGTTGTTAAAATGTTAGGTCCAGGAAAAGCAGTTGTTAAAATGTTAGGTCCAGGAAAAGCAGTTGTTAAAATGTTAGGTCCAGGAAAAGCAGTTGTTAAAATGTTTGTTAAGTGGTATTTTTGTATTGTTTCAGAGAAACCAACCAACGGTGCTTATGCGCCGCGCTTGTGAGGTGGCTTGCGGGACACGCGCGAGGCGGAAACCTTTCATTGTTTCAACATACGCGGCAGACCCTTACAACGAAGAACGACGGTACCACTCTGAAGATGAACGGGTATATGACTATTCAGACAACTAATTCTTAGGTACTACACGAATATCAGAAAATTAGGTGTCTAACCTTACACTTTGCAAGCATGCGATCATCTTGTGCTAAAATATGAGCTCTTGAATCGATTATTAGCTAGAATAATTAAGTCTACAATTTTAAAATAATTCTTTCTCACAAATAACTTCTTTCGGTTGATTTCAATTGAACTCGGCGATATTTTATAAAAAATTAATATTCAGTAGGAGGATGGAAAACCGCCACCTGAATTGATTCCCACGCAATATCCTTTTAGAAGCCGAAGCCAAAGCAAAAAGCCGAATAAACGCCGAGGAGAAATTCAATTTCATTACAAACCCAGGTCTGTGCTAGAAAAATTAATCCGACGTGGACCACGACCGGAACGAAAATGAGATTAGAATTCTTTTAATAACAATTTACGAAAAGTTTCGCACAAAAAATAATCCGTTACGATCGAAATAATTGCATTACAAAAATAAAAGTTAAAATGTATATTCAGGCCAGGTAGATATCATTTTTTTTTATTTTAAATAAACAAATTTAGTACGAGAAGGGGTGTACTAATCCGAAAAGGTGTTAAAGTACCCATTATAATGGATAACTTTTGTTTTACAATTTTCCCCAAAAGTCAATAGGTAGTTTATGAGAAATAGCTGCTCAAGGATTTCATAAAAAATATGCTAAAATCTATCTATCTTCAGCTATGATAAGCTGTGTTTACATTTTAGGTCATATTTGGAGTCACGGATTAGAAGCTCCATTTTCTGAATTCGTAACTAAAGCAGGGATGAAGAATTTTACAAAAAACTAAAATAAAATTCATTTTATTTGGAAAATAATAGGCGTCAAAAAAAAAAACTGCGGGTACGCATATTTCGGGGAGCTCAAACATGTTGTTTGATTTTCGGTTTTTTGGCCATTACAAATGACATGCTTTATTTATTTTAAATAATTTTCACGATTAGGTTTTTTGTTTTTGAACTTATGAATTTTTAAACCTATATATTTTAAATTTCTATATTTTGATATATGTATCTACCCTTCAGGCCAGACATGACATTGTTTTGCAACTTGATCAAAATATTTAAAAAAAAGTTATCGAATTGAAAACACAGGTAACCTCAACCAGTAGTCATAAATTTTAATATAAGGTGTGTAGGTGCTCATGTAAGGTACAATGTAGGTACATTACGTTCCTACGTATTACCTATTTGGGTTAAAGCATTAACCTCGATTATGCCGGAGTTTGCGACGTCAAACATCAAACGTTTAGTATTCATAGTTAATGCATATGTCGCAGCGATATTCTAAAAGCCGCTATATATTATAATAAGTTTAGCGATGTTATATTATAACGAAATATTGCCATTCGGTCATATATATCACAATATTACTTACTCATTTTAGACTTATTTTTAATATCGCTATTTGAAATTGTCAGTAGCCGTCAAGCGGAGGTGAGACGGGGGTTGAGCGCACATATTTGGTCAAATCTTTAGTTCAGGCGCGGTTGGTCCAATTTTCATAACATCCAATAGGAAAAAAGGTCCAATTCGCGGATGCTCCTATATGCGGGTGGTCTAATCGCCGATAAAAATACATTACGTTTTATGTGCACCTGGTAAATACGATATCAACAAACTCAACCTCTATGATCTATCGGCGCGGCGGCGGCGACCGCAAGAATGCGCGAAATAATTCTACAGATATACGAACATAACCTACTACAACTGGCGAGGCGTAAGCTGGGGCCCAATTCTCCTAAAATAAATTGTTGCCAAACGCAATCGAACCACAACCGTCAGTCAGTTTTTGTTTACGAAAACTTTAAAAATGATTGATTTTGTTTTTTGTATCAAACAATTTGACAGCTTTTGAAATTGAGAATTGTCTGAATGAACGGTTCGGCCTTGGTTCGGTTGTGACTTATCAAGATTTATTTTAGGAGAATTGGGCCCATGAGCTTTGCATTTGTGTGAGCGCACATAGAATCGATTGCCAAAAAGCAGTATGAACCGGTTTAAACCAAGCGAAGGACGCGTCTGCATTCATTCTCACACAAACGCAAAGCTCAGATTAGGCCTCGCGGACGGTAACGATTTATGTGCTCCTGGTACAACATCAGCAATTATTTCCCATCAATCTTACTAGGGATCGAACCGATCCGCCCACGGGTACCTTTCGAATCTAACCACGGACACTGTTATTAATCTAACAATCCGATCTGACCACCGATACCTCTCGAATCTATAACCACGGACAGTTATAATCACCTACGGACTACGGAAGATTGTATTAATCTAACAATCCATCTGACCATGGGATCCTCTTGGTTAATTGGACAATCCGCGAATGAGACCAACTTCGAATTTGACAGTTAGCGAGTTTTCAGAGGAATTTTCAGTTCGGACCTTTTTTTGCCCATTTTTAGAAATGAGAATTGAATCAATCGCGCTTAAACGAATTCATAGGTGGTGACCGTTTTTGCTTGTGTCATATGTATTTGTCAAATAATAACGTTAACAAAAGATTGTGTTGTTTTGCGTGCGACCCGCGTCAGGGCCTTTTCACTGTCATGCGGGTTTGTGCCCGCATGCGGCCCGCAAACTATCGTATCATACATGTTTCATTGTCATGCGCGCCACACGCACGCGGCACACGGGCGTATCGCGGGTGGCTCGCACGGATGCGTGCCGCCTGTGTGCGTGTGGCGAACCTTGACAGTCAGTGTTGTTTTTAGTGTCAAGCGGGTCGCACGCACGTTGTATGATCAATATGAAAATTCATTCATTCATTTTGACACGAGTTCTCTTCCTGGCGACACGCACAATACTGTGGCGGCGAGGCGAAAATAATCTGCTCAGCGTGCGGCCCGCAACAAGCATGCGTGCCTGGCCTGCACGCGGGCGCAAACACGCATGACAATGAAAAGGCCCTCACAGTAAAAATAACACTGAAGGCAGAAGAATGCCGCCCGCATCCGGTTAGCACGCACGCGGGCTGCATGCCCGCAGCTAATCCGCGTTCCACGCGCGTGCTGCCTGCATGATAGGAAAAACATGCATGAAATGATGGGATGCGGGCAGCCTGCACGCGGACCAGATCCGCGCGCAGGCGAAAATACGCATGACAGGAAAAGAGCCCTAAGTAATACTGTAATATGAACGAACGAATTTATTTTTATTATAATATAACTTTAGTTATTATAACTCGGTGCGATACATACATAAAGGTTGATTCATAATCGTCGAATCTACCACCAAAACAACATTAACAAAGTTGAAGGAACCTTTTAGTTCTCAACGTCTAACCAAATTACTGAATTTGTCAACTTCAAAATGAGTGTTTAAGAATCGGATTATCCGTTGAATTAGAATTTTAATTAAATTGCTACACTATTTACGAGCAATTTACGTGAGATTAGATGTTATTTGGAGTCCGCCTGTTGGTGTGTTTTTGACATCGATCGTGCCGTCTCTTGGACCACAATGTTTATTCGGTGAACGCGACGTGGGTTCAGATGCGGATTTATTTCCGACCGGGGCTCAAGATACGACTCTTCGTGATTGGACCCTGTAATCCGAAGGCTCGCAGAATTAGGCCGCTTCTGTACACCAAATACCCGCTGAGTTTGTCCTGTCTAGTTAAACATTTTATTGTTTGACATACTTGACAGTTTAATTAAAGTTAAATCTCTTAACGTGATGGTTCACTAATCCGCTGCGGTCCGCAGACCTGGCGCTATCTCACAATTGAATATTCAACGGATTGTACACACCATCACTTGGGCCATTTGGCATCCTTTAACACGAAAAGAAAGTTAACAGATCTCTAACTGAATTTAAACTTTAACTCTCCTCGTCTAAACCCAGTAATTAACAGAAAGCGTAGTTATTATCCGAAACACGAAAACTTTCTGGATAGGAATTCGGACTTACAATTCGTGCTTTTTTACCTGCAAAGTTAATTAATTTACGGGATTCCAGTTGGGAAACTTATCTGCTTATGCAAATAAGGAGATTGCCGTCTCTCGTAGAGATTTTTAAATTAAATTTGGATTGTATTTGTTGATTCTGGATGAATTTTTGATCTTCGTTGAGTTGCTTTTCGCCCCGTTAATTTTTTTATCGTTTTTTTAAGTTTTCTTTTTTTTATGAACAGGGTAACTGTTGCTTCCACTTCGAGAGAAACAAACCAACGAAGTGTGACCCGTGTACTGTTCCGTGTCAGCCTCAGATGTGTCACCCTTGTCAATACACAGACTGTGTGTATGCTCGCCCTGTGGAATCATCTGCCTGCTGCTACTATTGCAGATGATAAGTAAATGAGATGAAAAAAATTGTGGATGTCCGTAAATTATGCGTGCTGTTTTTTATTATGCCCAAACAATTTGGCGGCTATATGTTGTTAGTAAAGTTTTTACATAATGTTAGTGTTTCATTTTTAAATATATTATGTCACAGTAATATAGCCAATTACGTTAGGTTAGGTAGATTACTACGAATCAATTTAAATCCCAGCTGTGGCTATTTTACTGCAACATACCTATGCATTTTTATTTGGTAGTCGTAGAACCACTGGTACCTATATATTTCAAAACATTAACACTAGGTATTCTTCGGAATGATATGGGAACATACACAGTCTTGTATGGATCATATGCTGTCAACCATAGGGGCCAGCGAGCGCCCAGTGACGGCACGGCATGGCATGGCGTGGCAAAGGATTTTTTTTGTGGACAAATGATTTTCGACCTTACGAGTTTAGCATTGACATTCTTTTATTTTAATCGAAACGTCTCGTGTGATGACGCGAATTACCGCTGCGGCATGCCGCGGACGGCCACTGAGTCGTCAACCGCGTTGCTCTTAAGTTGTCAACATATCCAACAACGCACGTATATTTATAGGTGCTCCCATACCGGTGTTCACAAAAGTTGTAAACAGTTTTGATCAGTTTTGTTTTGTAGCAAAAGGGTAACTATGCGCGTTCCCATTGAGGGACCACATTTGAATTTTGAGCTTTTGAATGCGTCAGCCCTTAGTAAAAGTGCTCAAACGATTGTAAATTCAGCCTCTAGTTTGTAAAAGTAACCACTCAAAAGTTACAACCGGTTAAAGGTGGTCCCTCAGTCGTGACTGACAGGCATCCATATCTCGCAAGATAGTTAAAACTTACAACTGCTATAAATGACTACTCTTAGTAAAAGATTTGTAAAACTAATTTACTGAATATCAACCCTTCCTGTGCACTGAATAAAAAGAACTAGCATGCAGAAGGTGGTCCCTCAATCGATCACCATAAGTTCACCGTGAGTGGAGACCCCAATGGAATTTGGAATTTTCGTATGGGTCTAGCGTTAGTAAAAGTACTTGAATGATTGTAAATTTAACCTCTAGTTTGTAAAAGAAGCCATTCAAAAGCTTCGATCAACAATAGCAACTAGATATCGGGTCGGCGCAAGAAAATCGTCTCGGCAAATAAGAGCTCGCTTGAGAAGTGAGCTCTTATTTTGTTTATATTGCTTTCACGGTAAGTTGATTAATTTGGCAGATGTCAGTTCATGACATGAAAATAAATTGTAATGGCGCTTGTGTATGACAATTTAATTCAACAAGTATTAAATCAATTTAAAATATTGGTTAAGCGTTACCCAAAAGGTTGTTTTAAAATCAGAAACATAGAAACAATATAGTTATATGTGTTTAACGCCATAATTATTATTACATAAATGATTTTGAAAAAACTCCGACGCGTTTTCAAACTTGCGTCAGATGGTACCAGTTGCCAGAGACGTGCGTATCGATAAAATAATTTCGATAAATTTATATTAACAGAATGAATATTTTGACTATCGTAATAATTATAGACGATAGGCTCAGTTGATTGAATAATTAAAATAAGGCTCATTATAGCCCAGTTGCCTTACAAAAGGTCGGTCAGTCCTAAATTTTGGATACATGTTATGGATATGTGTTCTTATAAAAATTACAAATTTTGTACCTTGAGTGACCGCGGCGCGCTCTGCCGTCTTGGGTGAAAAATGAGTTTTTATTAAATAACTCCTTATGGGTTTTATGCCAAAAATTATTCACATCAATTTTGTAGAAAATTAAATTCTTATTTTTCATTCCCGACTCAAAATCAGAGGTATTTTATAGGTTTGAAGCCCATGTCTGTCTTTCTGTTTGGATGTCTATTTCTCTCTCTGTCTGTGTGTCTGTTTGTGGGCTTTTCATAAAAACACCTAACATAACACATCCAAAATTCAGGACCGACGAACCTTTCGCAAGATAAACCTCTTTTTCGCGACCCGGCTACTAGGCTTATTATTGGTGATAAATAAACATTTATTTTCACTCATCCAATACCTGCTGGATTCATTATCACATCAGCACGTAATCGTCTCTTGTTGAAGATATGCATGCTAATTGACTTAATCTTAATTACTTAAATCACAAGTATTTGAAATGTACTTAAATCACATTACAATAATTTGTCAAATTCTCGCTGAAATTTTACAAATTTTATCGATAGTTGAATCGACTACAGTCACATGTCTAGCAACTCCTATTGACATGTGTCATTTTAATCTTCTTATCGTGAAAACAATATAGTACGCTTGAAACACGGCCAACGTAATCACGTCTCACGATGCCGCAGTGTGTAATTACAAGTTGCAAAAATAATACCCGAAAAAATAATTTAATGGCCGGAGTGTCTTACTTTCGGTAAGTACATAAAGAATAAGTAATATTTTAAGCTTCATAAACTAGTAAATAATATCAAATTAGACAAAATTACCAATTTTAAACCAAAACCACAAATGTTTGTGCGTGTGTTGGCGATCCTTTAGCCAAGGCTCGCCAACACACGCACAAACATTTGTTTAACAGAACAGTGGATGCATGGAGTCGATTTGTATTGTAATAATTTTTAATTATTATTTGTTACCAGAACTTCAAAATCGGTTGTTTAAAATTGGTTAATGCTACTTTTGTGTCTGTTTGTTGGACTCTCATTAGATCTTTGATTTGATTTCATTAGAGCTTTCCTTTTTTATTTTAGCTTTCCTAGCAATCCATTTACGTGTGCAGAATGGATCTCGATTGTCGCCAGAGAAAGAAGAGACGACTTTTATAAGCCACCTAAGAATTCGGTTGCTATTGTTGATCGAAGAAGATGATGATGATGCTGATGGTGATACTTCAGCAAAGGAAGCGAAATCGCGTTTTTGAAAATGACGATGTTGTAGTTTTGCAAGAAATGTTCTATGCTCTTTCAGTTGGATCAAATATTTAGCGATCACAATAAATATAACTAATAATAAAATCTTTTAAAAATTAAGGTTGCTCTATTACTCCTATGTTCTCCAAATTTTCGTTTAACATTAGATGAAGTTTCGAAATTTGAAAAATTGAGCAGTGCTGTCATGTTTTCGTATGGTAAAAATTGTTGCAAGCTAAATTAGGCATTATGATAACGACATAGGATTTCGTCCATCGTAAATGAGCTTGTTGGTATTTCTAAGTTTATATTATGTCAATTCAGGACACTTTTATCGTGAATTTTGTACTATACTCGTTGTCTATACTTATTCTAAGTCAATGTTCAAAAGTTTCAATCGATAAAAGGTGGTCCCTCAATTGAAACGTTTATCAAAAGAAAAAACTATTTACGTGGCATTCCAAAGTTAAAAAGACGAATGCTACAGTCTATCCGATGTAAATTTTTTTTACTAACGATTACTTTACCAAACAGTGTCAACAACTGAACCGTTTTATTTTAAATAATAATCGAATTCCTGCGAAGAAATACTAAGATCGAGGTAAGGACAACTGGATTTTTTTAGAGACTGTTACGTAATACAACATTTCATTGATATTTGACATCGCTTAGCTAATTTCAAACCCAAAGAAAATAATGAAATAGGGTAGGAGTAGTAACAAAAAATTTAAACTCTTCTGAAAATTATTGTACAATATTATTTTTTATTAATCACATCACTGCTAATTAAAAAAAACAGACAGAAAATAATGCGTATGATAATTAAAAAAAGGATGGTTCCCATTTCTTCTATGGAACATCACGTCAATAGAGAAAATGAAACATTTTTTTCTCGTTTTAATACCGCATACTAGCACTTCATCCGACTTCACTTTTCGGTGACGTCATAGAACAACATGGAAATCATAATTTTTCCCAAATTTGACACAAAAAAAAACTTTTTACAATTTAAAGCGGCCGGCGGCGCGGCGCAGCGGTCGCGGCGGGCCGTGACTAAGGGAAAAAGGGATATAATTTTATATAAATAGAATAGTATAGACGGACAGAGACTTACAGACAAAAGCTTCAAACTTATAAAACATCCCTCTTTTTCCGTCGTGGGTTCACCTCTCACCTCTCTTTTTGAGTCGGGAATGAAAAATAAGAAATGCTTAATAGTTATGTTTTTTTTTCTACTTTAGTAGTATATCATGCATTTTGATTGGTGCCAGTACCAGACTCCATACATTTGTGCCCATCATCCTTTGGGAAAAATTATGATTCCCATGTTGTTCCATGACGTCACCGAAAAGTGAAGTCGGATGAAGTGCTAGTATGCGGTATTAAAACGAGAAAAAATGTTTCATTTTCTCTATTGACGTGATGTTCCATAGAAGAAATGGGAACCATCCTTTTTTTTAAATTATCATACGCATTATTTTCCGTCTGTTTTTTTAATTAGCAGTGATGTGATTAATAAAAAATAATATTGTACAATAATTTTCAGAAGAGTTTAAACTTTTTTTTTACTACTCCTTATTTTCTTATTATATATAATTTCATTATTTTCTTTTTTTTCTTCTTTAATTATTATATATTACTATTTCATTATTTTCTTTGGGTTTGAAATTAGCTAAGCGATGTCAAATATCAATGAAATGTTGTATTACGTAACAGTCTCTAAAAAAAATCCAGTTGTGTGGTCACCTCGATCTTAGTATTTCTTCGCAGGAATTCGATTATTATTTTAAATAAAACGGTTCAGTTTTTGACACTGTTTGGTAAAGTAATCGTTAGTAAAAAAAAATTACTAAAGGATAGACTGTAGCATTCGTCTTTTTAACTTTGGAATGCCACGTAAATAGTTTTTTCTTTTGATAAACGTTTCAATTGAGGGACCACCTTTTATCGATTGAAACTTTTGAATGGCTTCTTTTACAAACTAGAGGTTAAATTTACAATCATTCAAGTACTTTTACTAACGCTAGACCCATACGAAAATTCCAAATTCCATTGGGGTCTCCACTCACGGTGAACTTATGGTGATCGATTGAGGGACCACCTTCTGCATGCTAGTTCTTTTTATTCGGTGCACAGGAAGGGTTGATATTCAGTAAATTAGTTTTACAAATCTTTTACTAAGAGTAGTCATTTATAGCAGTTGTAAGTTTTAACTATCTTGCGAGATATGGATGCCTGTCAGTCACGACTGAGGGACCACCTTTAACCGATTGTAACTTTTGAGTGGTTACTTTTACAAACTAGAGGCTGAATTTACAATGGTTTGAGAACTTTTACTAAGGGATGACGCATTCAAAAGCTCAAAATTCAAAAGTGGTCCCTCAATGGAAACGCGCATAGGGTAACTAAATGTTTCGTTGAGAAATGTTTCACAATCGTTCGTTAAACTGTTTACGTTACTATTTGAAACTGCTAGGAAAAGGCTAGGGATTGTATTGGAAGTCTATACAGCGTGTCCGGTCATGTACTAGCATATTCTAGGTACTTATATAGCAACTATTCTAGTACAGAAATACACTACACACTAGGGTTCAATCCACTTCCTCGCTATTTGGCAGCCACTTTGCTTTTTTGTTGAGGTATTGTCTACAACTGTATGTCTTGTATGTGAACCCATTGTATCGTAGTGTAAACGATAGACAATATTGTTGCCCTCCGAATAAGCCTACTTTTATCTCAGTAGGACCAAAACTTTGAGAGATATTACTTTTTTTTGTACACACGTACAGAATATCTCAACAAAAAAATAGAAGTGGATTGGACCCTAGTGTATAGTGTATTTGTATTCTAGAATAGTTGTTATATAAGTACCTACGTAGAATATCGCCAGTCCATGACCGGAAATATTGTATGTATATATAAAAGGAGAGGCTGACTGACTGATCTATAGATGCACAACCTAAACCGCTGGGGTTAGAAACTTGAAATTTTGACAGTAGGTTCCTTTTGTAACGTAAGCATCGACTAAGGAGGGATTTCTTGAAATTCAACCCGTAAAGGGGTGAAATAGGGTATTCAAGTTTGTATGCACACTGTGCCCACACCGGATGTTTCTAAATGTTGAAATACGTTTGTGAACCCGTGTGTGGGAGCACCTTACGGAAGCAAGTGGTCAGGCGGTTCGAAGTTAAACAACCGTGACCTTTTAAGTCCCGTACTCATTGTAAACATTTGTTTATAAACACGGTTGTATAAACATGTTGCTGAGTTGCTGTCAACATGTTGCAGTCAACATTTGTGTTGCAGAGTTGATCACGCCACGTTGAAGAGTTGCCGCTTGGCGAGCGAAAACATGTTGATGTTGAGAAATTTTGGTTTTGAGCAACTGTTGTGCAAAAATGTTTGGGCTTTACCTGTGGGCTTTACCTAGCTGGGCATCGAAGTGCTTTGCATTGTGTAGAGTATGGAATCGCAAAAATAGCAAGCGATATACAACGTCTTACATAATTCCCCTTAAAAAAGAAAATGTTAATCAAGTAGTCTTTTATGGTTGTTGTCATTTACCTCTCAGAGGAAATCAGGTAAGAAAGTAAATAACTTTCTGGGTAGTCTACTCTTTACTTTTATGTTTTCAGGGTTACGTTTCAGTGATGATTTTTATTTTATGATTTGTCCAATTTTTTTTTGCGTCCTTTTATTTTAAAATATTGCCAATAGACTCTTTACAAGGGACCTTTTACCTTTCGGCTTATATGCCTCCTATATTTTTTTCATCTAAGGGCCCATTTTTCAAATGTTAGATAACTTTTATCTGAGAAATAAGTATGGCCATTTGACAGCGTTTGTATAGAAATAAAACCGGCCAAGTGCGAGTCGGACTCGCGCACGAAGGGTTCCGTACCGTTATCTATAAAAACGGCAAAAAAATCACGTTTGTTGTAAGGGAGCCCCCTTAAATATTTATTTTATTCTGTTTTTTAGTATTAGTATTTATTTTTATAGCGGCAACAGAAATACATCATCTGTGAAAATTTCAACTGTCTAACTATCACGGTTCGTGAGATAAAGCCTGGTGACAGACGGACAGACAGACGGACAGCGGAGTCTTAGTAATAGGGTCCCGTTTTACCCTTTGGGTACGGAACCCTAAAAATGTCAAGCTACCATATTTATTCCTCAGATAAAAGTTATTGACGATTAAAAAATTAAAAATTGGCCTTAATGTATCATATTTTATATCTGGGGCCCAATTCTCTTAAAATAAATTGTTGCCAAACGCAATCGAACCACAACCGTTAGTCAGTTTTGGTTTTCGAAAACTTTCAAAATGATTGATTTTGTTTTTTGTGTCAAACAATTCGACAGCTTTTGAAATTGAGAACTGTCTGAATAAACGGTTCGGCCTTGGTTCGGTTGTGATTTATCAAGATTTATTTTAGGAGAATTAGGCCCCTGTTTGACGCCCTGGTAATGTGGCTTTGTCTGCCGACTGCCGACCGTGGTCGTGAGTTCGATTTCCAAGTCAAGCTAAGGTTTATTCTGGTTATTTAATCTCTTTGTACCTAGGTAATTTTCATTACGAACGCAGGCCGCTGTTTGCAGTTGTAACCGAGGCAATAAAGCTTTCCACTATTAGGTACATGGGAATAATTAATATCGTCACCGGTGCGTTGTGGGTGTACCAATGCGTGATGGAGGCGTATAGGTCTGCCACATTTACACTTATCGCACAGAATAATAAATCAAAATTTTCACTCCCTAACTAGTACTACGTCAAATCTATAAAAATGTGCTTCACGCATGCGAAATTGAGTTTTAGGCCGCTTGTACACGCTAAGAAATCTCACCATGTCTGCTGCAGATAGGACCAATTCATCATGTACACTACAATAGTTTTGTCGGATCTATGCAAGAAATCTTCTCGTGTCTACAGCAGACAAGACGAATAGGAACGTGTAAACGTTAAGATTGTTTTCGGGCAGTCGTGCCTCTACTTCCACGCAAACAAACTTACAAAAACTAGCTGAACCACCTTACCCTACCCCGCTCCCCACCGCATCGCAGCAACGTTCACGCGTCGTGTCTAGCGCAGACAAGATTTTTTTCTTGATCAGCGCCGAAGTAGTGTACACAGTTCGTGTGTAGAAACGACACGAATTCTTGCATAGGCCCGGAAACTTTTCTTAGCGTGTTCAAGCGGCCTTCACTTGTCTCACCTCCAACGAAGAAGCGACTAGCTATCTACTATCTTCTCAAGAAACGTATAATAAATGTAGGTCCAGAGGCCTAATTCTCCTAAATTGAATTTTGTTTTTTTTTAAATCGCAACCGAACCAAGGCCGAACCGTTCATTCGACAGTTTTCAAATTCAAAAGCTGTCAAATTGTTTGACACAAAAATCAAAACCAATCATTTTGTCAGTTTTCGTAAACAAAAACTGAGCGACGGTTGTGGTTCGTTTGCGTTTAGCAACAATTTTTTTAGTCAAAGGAGACAATTTGGTCATCAACTCTCACATTAGGTTATTGTGAGAGTCATGTTTTGATTGTCGTATTTTATAGTATTCCGGTTACATAAAGTTTTGCTAATATTTCCACTGCAATCTAGAGATTATGAGGAATAAACCAACATGCATTTCATTACTATACGCCACAATTTGTGGTGGGCCCATATGATTAATATACGTGTAGGAATGTTTTCCTGCATTGTGAATGATATGTTGATAAGATCGGTGTTTTAACTCTTGCTATTAAAACAACCAAAATGCTTGATATGTGCTAGCGGCTGCTGATGCCTGCTAGGTTAGGCTGCTGGTGCCTGATGATGTGCATGGCGTTCTAACTAACTGATGTGATAGAATAAAATAACCATGCTGCTTGAGTGCGCTTGATACACTAAAAATATATGATTTATTAAATGCTATGAAAATGACAATGTTTGTTGCTAAGTATGTAAGGACCGCCTAGTCATCAATATTATAAGTTATAATTTAATTTGTGTTACACGAGTTTACAAATTTGCTGAGCATATAAAAATGTACGAGTGGCTCGTACAATACGTTACCATTTAATAATGGGCTTAAAAAAATTGGTCTCCTTTGCCCTGTCAGTGAAAGAGATACACAAATTAATAGTTGATCGCTGACTGTTCATACTGCCGGCGAGAATTCTCTCTCCACTCTCCACAAAGAAAAAAGCTATCAACGAAAAAACTCGCTCAGGGACTCGCTTGGCAGGCAAAACACTCGCTTCGGCGGTTCGTACAGACGGCAGCAGGTCAAACTACCCGAAACTGTCAAATTTTCCCAATCAACCTTGAACCTAATGCTTTCGTGATAAAGATGAAAGTCTATTAAAGAAATTTGACAGATTGTAGTAGCTTGATGTGCTGGCGTCTGTACATACGCATACCTGCCTGCAAGTCTATGTCTGCCGCCCCGAGCGACTGGTGCAAGTAATCGCCCGTCGCGCGTCGCAGTCGCGCACTTGCTATAGCCCAGCGACAAAAGTACACACTTGCTGCTTGTTGCTCATCAACTCTTTTCTAGTTGCTAGCTCTACTCACTTTTCGCTAATCGTCGGCGGTGGGACAGGTGCCTTAGTGTAGTAGTCGAGAGTGTTCCCAGTCCGTTGTACGTACGCGCTCTTATCAACGGTCACTCACTAACATTCGGTTCAGTTTTCTTTTGTCTTTCACTCTGGAGTTGCAGTGGCGCGTAGGCATGTTTTTAAACTAGAGTGATACAGGCCTGTTTACCGTAAACTTCTAGTAAATACTCATAATGATTAGTTACACACGGAATAAGAAACCTCTGAACTACAACCGACAAAGCAATCGACTTTCGAACTTATCCCATGTTTAGTCTTATAGCTTCCAATAACTTTTAGGTGTGTTTCACGAAACAAATGAACGAAATCTGTACCAGACATAAAGATGAACGATCAATTTAGCGTTATTACTTTGATTCCCGCCTATCAGTGCGTAATAAGGCGTTACAGAGATAATATTTTGTTGCAGACAACACGCCGGCCAAAATACGCTGCGCAATCAAACGGAAAAGGGAACATCGCCGGGATTTGTAATAAAACCGCAATAAACTACAGTGAAATAAAAACGACTTTAGAAATATTTGTGAGTAAAAATGCGATTCGTGCGTTGTGTGAAAAGTGTGTTTGTGCTCGTGTGTGTTTGTGAGGGTGTTTGAGGGGGCGCAAATGCGAAGGCGGCGCGGTAGGGGGGCGGGGCGAGGTGTGCGGTGACTGCCCGCTGCACCATGCGACCGCCGCTGCCGCTACTGCTGCTCGCCGTGTGCGCCGCTTGCACCGCGCAGATTGCGTGGACGCCGATTTTCCTCGACGGCAGCAGTAAGTATAAAAGCTGTAAAAGTTAACCTTAATACCAGATTTTTGTGACTTATAAAAACGCGAAGGCATTTGGCTTGCTCATCTTTTAACTATAAAAACGATGTTATCTCTCCTCTTCAAGTACCTCGAAAAATAGGCCATAGTAAAACTGTAGCTCACATTCATCACTGATTCTAGCATATTAGGAATTAGGACAATCCACCTTATCTGTTCTTAGGTCAAGTAGACCTTTGGACGCAGTCATCGTCGGGGTGCGCGTGCCCCGGCGGCGATGGCGACGACTGCGCATGTTGCGTACGCGACGGCGCCTGTCCTTGTGGGGATGTTGCGCCTACGCGGTGTGCGCAATGCGGTCTTGAGCAGTATTGTGCTAACAGTAAGTAGATCTGTCAGATTGCTTTAGTTTGTTTTAGTGTTATCTAATAGCTTATGAGTAATCAAATAATCAAATCAAAAAATCTAATCAGCCCATTACTGTCTCACCCGGGCCTCCCACAAGAAGGGTTTAGACCTTAGTCTATCAAGCTGGCCTTATGCGGGTTGGCGGACTATACACACCATCTCTTAGATGTGTAAGTTTCCTCCTGTTGTTTTCTCTCACCGCTAACGCGTGTGATAGTCAAACTCTGATCTGCACATGTCATGAATTCGGAAAGTCAGAGGTGTGGGCCGTAGGCGAACTTGGTCCCGCCTCTATGCAAGACATGCGTTCTTTTAGCATAGTGTAATTTATATTGAAACTTGTTATAACCCAGATGCTTGATTTAAAGCACCTAGACTAGGGGAGGGCAAACTACGGCCCGCGGGCCAACTTTGGCCCGCGATTGATTTAATCTGGCCCGCCAACACGCGATTTAGAGTAGCCATAACAAATAGCTGTAATTATTTAAGGCAAAAATTTTAGTTTTGACAGAACAAAATGCATATTTTTTTTGGAATTTTGACCCTTTTTAAAAAGTTGGCCCACCCTTTGTCTAGACTATATAAGGACGTAAATATCGACAGTAACCCCCTTCATTTCAATTATAACACCCTACATGTACGATGCAGAGATTTGAGCATGTGCCCTCTAAAGAACTTGCACTATAAAAGTGCTTACACGTTTACGATCTCGCCAAAGTCGAGCAATGTAGGTGAGGAGTAAACAGACAACTTGTCAATGATTCAGGCAATTGTTCTGACACCTTAAAAAGTGGGACAAATACCAACATCTAGTTGAGCTGGGGGCACTAGCACCTACACCCTTCATTATGAACCAGTGTCATTTTTTAACCGACTTCAAAAAGGAGGAGGTTCTCAATTCGGTTGTATTTTTTTTTTTATTTTTTTTTTTTTTATTTTTTATGTGTGTTACCTCATATCTCCGTCATTTATGAACCGATTTGAAAAATTCTTTTTTTGTTCGAAAGGGTATACTTTCCGATTGGTCCCATTTAAATTTTGTTATGATTAGACCATGAACTTCAGAGATATGGAACGGAACTCCTCATCGGATCAAAGCAAAATTCTCAAATTACTAATATTGCTTTGTTTATATTTGTTGTTGGGAACTGATTACTGGAAAAGAGGAGGGGGTGCGTGTCCCCCCCTCCCCCCCTTTTGAATGTTTTCATTATATCGTGTAAGGTATCATTTGAAAGGACTTTTTATGCCCGACTACGTCAAAGCCAAAAAGAAGGGTTATGAAGGAGGGGGTTAAAATTATGACACTAAAACGTATTTAATAAAAAATAAACTTTAAAAAAAAGTAAAAACCGACTTCAAAGAAATACTAAAAGGAGTAAAATAATTACCTAATATAAAATTAACAGTTTCAGAAGTCGGTGCAACTCTACACTGAAGCAAATAGAAGCCACCGACTTCTGAAACTGTTAATTTTATATTAGGTAATTATTTTACTCCTTTTAGTATTTCTTTGAAGTCGGTTTTTACTTTTTTTTAAAGTTTATTTTTTATAACAGGAATTAAATTATAGCTGTACTTTTCATTAATATGCCAATAAATAGAGATGTCAGTTGACTTAAAAGCCATTTCGTTTAAAACTTTTAAATAACCTTTAACCATAGTTTATAAGGGGTGCTAATTAAACAGACTTCTTTTTAATAGCATTATTCGCCTCTAAAAATCTACATTGGCTTCTAAATTACTAAGTCAGCCACAATTAACGAGCGTCTGAATGATACTATCTTAGCCACTAGTTATCTTCTATATAAGCCACTGTTCGTCACCCACTTTCATTTTCACAATAAAACAAATGAAAAACAAAAAGAGTCGACGGTGCCCCGCTGCGCGCGGCTCCTATTTCTGTCTGCAGGGTTTAAAGTAACACGAAGGGGATGACGGGGGCTTCGTTCGCTCGCTTTGCTCGCTCACTCTACCCCCCGTCATCCCCTTCGAACCTAACCTATCCGTGTCGGGTGCCCAAAAATTTAGTTGGCGTTGTAAAAAAGTCGAATTAGTTTATTAGAGGTTATCTCATTTTCCCGTTGCTTAGTTATAAAATGAGAAGTTTGGTCACGTGGCCAATAAATAAATTTGTGGCTTGATTTATTATTTCTCGTTTATAAGTAAGGGTGCCAATGTCTAAATATTTAGAAACAGACGTGACGGTAATTCATAGTTTTTAAATATGTAGATTAATGGCCGATGGTGAGAATACAAAGCCTGAAAAAAATATGTAACTATCTTTTTTATAGCGGCTGAAGTTGGCCAAGTGCGAGTCGGACTCGCGCACGAAGGCTTCCGTACCATTATCTATAAAAACGGCAAAAAAAATCATGTCTGTTGTGTGGAAGCCCCCTTGAATATTTATTTTATTCTGTTTTTTAGTAATTGTTGTTATAGCGGCAACATAAATACATCATCTGTAAAAATTTCAACTGTCTAACTACCACGGTTCATGAGATACAGCCTGGTGATAGACGGACAGACGGCCAGACGGCCAGACGGATAGACGGACAGACGGATAGACGGACAGACGGACATAGGAGCCTCAGTAATAGGGTCCCGTTTTACCCTTTGAGTACGGAACCTTAAAAACACCTATGTGCTTGTGCCAACAGTCTTGCGACGGAAGCCACTTCAGTAAGGGCAAGGTTCCCGAAAAAAGTAAAAAAAAGGAAAAGTAAAAAAATAAATAACAAAAAAGGCCTTTTTCTATTTTTCACTGAGCGTTATTGGTTAAAATACAGACCCCATAGCTTTGTATAGTAGATCCTCAGATACATTAGTAACACAGGTAAGATAAATTTACGAGTCCTGGGTAAGAGTTATCCGGCGATTCTGAAATAGACCCTAAGTACGTACTAATTACTTCACTAACAGGACGGAAGCAGATGTTAAAGTGTGGCTAATTGGCCTTTGTATATAAAAACTTAATACCGGGTTTCATGTTGCATCCACCACACTTAGCTTTTATTTTACAAAATGACTGTTCTCCACGGACAAGATGTATCTTTGTTACAAGAAATTCAATTATTATCTATGCGGTTGGCATTGCGCCAGGCTATCATTGATATGTTTCCTTTTCCTGTGGAAAATTAATATTTTTAATTTTATGGTACGATACACAAGACACAATAACAAATCTTGGACGATAAATAGGAATAAGAGGAATTTGGGTCACCACATTATATTTATAAATAGCAAGCATTGATATACCTACGTTCATAACTTCACGCTTGTATTTCCCGAAGGGTTAGGCAGAGGTGTAGTACACTGTCAATTCGCTGTTATGTTCAAGTCCCATCTAATAGGGGGCAAGCCTATTGCCATCAACCGGGTACAAATCCAGACTCCGGGCTGCTAATGAGAAATTCCATACGGAAAAACCCCATAACGCTTTGCCCGACCTGGGGATCGAACCCGGAACCTCTAGCTCAGCAGTCTCGCTTGCAACCACTAGCCCAACGAGGCTATACTCTACGTGTCTCTGGTAGAAACTTCATTCAAGTCTAGATGTGACTTTAGATCTAATAATTCGATCCCAGAAAAACTATGAGAACCTGGTTTTGGAAAATCTCTCTCACCTAAGGGTGCTTTGGCGATTAAAGGTCGACGTTGAATATAGGTAAACAGTGGTGTCCATGGAAGAGAACAACTCCTTAAAGCCTCTACACATCAAAGCCCGGGTTATTGCGGCAAACTAAGCGAGCGAACATGACGCAAAACAAGCCTGGCGGACCTCACTAATTGTTTTGCGTCATGTTGGCTCGGGCTCTGGTGTGTAGAGGCCTTAACATATAATACACACAGCTACATATCAAGCTATCATTTCCAGTATAAGCTGACCTCTTATTGTACGGAAAGCATATACAATGCGAGATCAGCTCATAATGGAAATGTATAGCGTCATATGTAGCCGTGCTTACATATTTGAATCTACACAAACATCCAGCTATACAAGTATTTGCTCTGACGCCGACGCAGGAGTCACGTCACTCCATATAGCAAGTTGCTACCAAACCACAGATACACAAGGTTAGTCGAAAAGAGGGTACTAATCCGCGGACCAGACTGTTTTAAAGCAAGTGTTGAAATTTCAAAATTCATCATTTATAACGAAATGCAATTTTTTTTTCAAAAATTCTTCATCGCTCTTTTCGTAGCAATTCTCAGTATTCAGGAAATGAGACTTCTAATCCGTGATTCCAAATATGATCTAAAATGTAAACACAGCTGATCATAGCTCAAGATAGATCAATTTTAGCCTATTTTTTTATGAAATCTTTGAACAGCTATTTCTTTTAAACTACTTATTGACTTTTGGGGAAAATTGTAGAATAAAACTAATTCATTATTGTGGGTAATTTAACACTCTTTCGGATTAGTATCCCCTTTCCAAGTAACCTTGTAAATTTTTTTTATGTACAAATACATTTCACTGCGGCGTGGCGCCATTTTATTTAATCTATCCTATTGACAATAACCTAGATCGAAACAGACTACAATCATATCCAGTTGTTTAGCAAAGTGCTCTGTTGTTAAATCCTTAGGTTAAATCTATTAATATAAACGACGGATGCTATTACATAGTAGCTTTAGGATCCCTCTATCTGATCCGTTGTCTAGTTTCAACGCATTATCGATAAACACGGTTTTAACGGTCTAGGTAATGGATCTGATGAAATCATTTGGCTTCTAATCGACGTAGAGCAGTGTAATTCAACCCTTATCAATCACTTTCAATATATTACGTCGGCGTCATCACGTTTATGAACCCGTACGGGTTTTGAAAAGGTACATACAAAATATGCAAATACTCACGCCGTGGTCTTCGACCGTTAGGCAGGACCGTATAGCGATGTACTTTCAAAATTTACCAGTGAATGAATTAGGTTATAGGGGCGAGTCTAACGCCATTTATCAGGCAAAAGCCAATGTCAGCCTAGAAGTGAGACCTTTTCTTACTGACAAATTAAATTAGGGATACTTTTTGCCTGACCTAGAAATATAATTAAGGACCTACGGTCTGCTAACGTACTCGCTACAATAAGACTAAAGATAATAGACTAATGTCTTAATTGTCCCACTCAGAATTAGGTTATCGCCTGTTTTCCATTGGCGTATATGTACTGAGGGAATATTATAAGCAGATGGTAAGCCACACTCTTCTATGCTATACTCAAACAAGATGATTGGCTGCCTCTTTGGTCTAGTGATCGCAAGCGCGACTGCTGGGCGTGAGGACCTGGGTTCGACCCCCAGGTCGGGTAAAGTGTTATTGGGTTTTACCGTGTGGAATTTCTCAGCCCGGAGTATGGATTTATGCCAGGTTGATGGCAACAGGCTCGCCTTGTATTACATGGGATCTAAACATAACGGCGAAATGAGAGTGTACTACAGGCTGTCATTTATGCGTGGCATCGAAATGTTCACTAAAATAAAATTATTAATTTGCAAAAAAAAAACTTTTTTTTGCTGAATCCTTATTAGGTGGTTTAGATACGATCACTTACACAAAAAATAAAAATCTTTTTTTTTCATGTGGTAGGGCAGCATGGAAAAAAAAGTTTTTTATTTTTAATCAGTCTAATTCTCGTGCGGGGCCAATCTACACCAGTAGTAGATCATGTGGTTTTAAGGAATTACACGAATTCGTTTACACCTTATATACACCTCTGCCCAACCCTTCGGTGAATACGGGCGTGATGTTATGTCATGATTACCGCAATATTCTCACCACCGTTATTGGAGTAGTTTGTGTGATGCACGCGACACATTGTCATTAATTATTTAATACCAGCCTGTAATTGTCTCGGTGCACTGCGTAGGCATCTTCTCCTAAAGAGAACGAGCTTCAATCACCACGCCTGCTCTGCGTGTTGGCAGTTTCAGACCATTAACTCCAGGTTTTCTCATTATGTTTTTCTCCGCCGGTAGGGCGTATACATAAAGGAAACAGGTAACCTACGCCGACCTACCAGTGCTTATCGGTACTGGTCCGTGTAGGTAACCGCTACATACCCATAGGAAGCGGGTAGAAGCAGGGGCTGACATTTTTAAACAAAAACATGCCTTGTTCCAAATATAAATTCGCGCAAATACTTACAGCAGCAAATGACGGCTTACCAGCGTTGATCGGAGCAGGTCGGAGCTTGTCGGCGCAGTTCGGAGCTTGTCGGCGCTGGTTCGCCAAACAGGATAGAGACTATCTGCGCCGACTAACTGCGCGGACCAGCACCGACAAGTGCTGACAGATCGGCGCCGGCAATCCGCTTTCTACGTGTATACGCACTTAGTCATTTATGTCTTAGATTAACTAAGAAAGTATATAAGGTCCTAACAAAATACATGAACAAACTTTTACAGATCACAGTACTCATGAATATAAACAACTTTTACTACGGGACCAAAACTGAAATCTAAAAAAACATACATTTTAATCGTGTAATTACTGTGATCTATAAAAGTTTGTCCAGGTATTTTGATTGGACCTTATATATGATATTAAAAAAGCCACGTTGGTGCGGATGAGAATTTGACTGTCACTTGCGTTAATGGCGTAGAAAAATATAACGAGGAAACCTGCAAACCTGACTTTTATAAAGTTTTCTGTAGTATGTGTAGTCCGCCAACCCACCCCAGGCCAGCGTGATGGACTAAGGCCTAAACCAGGGGTTGGAAAACTGCGGCCCGCGGGCCAGCTATGGCGCGCGAAAAGTTTAATCCGGCCCGCCCACCCTCCATTTTAGAACAAGAGGGCCATAAAAATAGCCGTAATTATTTGAGGCAAAAAGTTGGTTTTGTATATATTTTTTTTTGGAATTCTGTTCCCTTGCAAAAACTTCTTGCGTTTTTCTGACCCCCGATGAAAAAAGTTTGCCCATCCCAGGCCTAAACCCTTCTCAATCTAAGAATGGCTCCGTACCCAGCGGTTAGAAAGTATGGGCTGATTATAGTATTATGCTATGGTACCTGCCAGGGGATGCTTCGGCAACCTGGCAGTTAAGAAACGGGCCCGTAAACCTCCGGGCCAGCTCTACTTACATTGTTATAACCACATCCTAACCACATTTTTGTTCATAGTGTGCAACATCACGATCGACTCCCGAATCCTCAAGAGCAAGTCGGGCAAGACGTTTGGTCAGATCAAGTCGCCTTCCTTCGAGGGTCCGGGCGCGTGTTCCTACTTCCTGCAGCCGGACGCTGGCCAGCGGGTCGAGATACAGCTTTACCGGCTCGTCTCTGTCGGAAAATTCAATGGCACCAGGTAATTGTTATTTCAAAGTACTATTTTTGAGGCTCGTTTGACTGAAAGCAATAAGACTATTTTGGTTATGGATGAAATTTATAGCAGCTCCATGCATATAAGAAAGGAAGGAAAAAAATTGTTCTTCCTCTGACAAAAGTTCCTGGCCTAGCCACTAACTATTAACTAAGAAAACACAATTAAGAACGCTAGTTCTAACCAGATGTGACTGAATGCCCGTGATTTACACAGAGCGACTGCCATCAGAACTCCGCAGCCCAGTTACTGGGCAATGTCGATATCCTACAGTTAGACCAGGTGTCAGACTTTCAGGCTTCTGACTGCACGTAAAGACTGTGACTGTGACACACGGGACCGACGGTTTAGAGTGCTCTTCGAGGCACAGGTCACCCATGTACAGACTGACCGCGGCGAGCGCTGCTTAACTTTGCTAATCGTGTGATCGGCGCGGTTGATTATTAGCTACGAATCCCTTACAGCGATTACGCACTGCATCCGATCCGGATCCGTGAAAATAAGAATATAAAAAACTCGGACCGAATTCGGATATTGCTTTGCGCACTGCATCCGATCCGAATACGTGAAAATACGAATCTAGAGTCTAAAAAACTCGGATCGTATTCGGATATCGCTTACGCGCTTGTCCGATCTATCTCTGATCCAAATTCAAACAATTCAGGGGCCATCTTTGGCATATCCATTTGGCGTCCGATTTGAATCCGAGGTAATGCGAAAGCCTTCATACCTACAAACAGTACTACGGCTACTTCGGTCCGTCAATATTTCTTTCGAATTGGAAACTCACGGATCACGGAGAGAAATCGGATGACAGAAGTCGGATCTAGTGCGTAAACTACCATACAAATAGTTCTATGACTACTTCGGATCGGAACGTATTTTCTCGGATTCGGATCGGATGCAGTGCGTAACCGCTCTTAGAACGCTAGTTCTAAGTCGACGAAAATCTATTTTAGATGGGTTACATAGAATCTATTTATATAGATCACAATTTCATAAAACACTTTCTGATAGCGAATTAAAACTACATCGAGCTACAATAAATACCATTCATGAATACAAATAACATTATTATCTCAAATCCAATATGAAATTCACATTGCAACTCCATTATGGTCCTGATTTTAAATATGACAAGTATTAGCAGTAATTCCTCTTGTGGCTGACAGACACATTTAGCATAATTGAAATGCAATGGATTCCATCCGCAATTACCTATGCAATCGGAAACTAAGTCCCGATTCAACTATCCTGATTTACTGATCCATTTGAAAGGAATTATACACGGGCTATATGTTTTTGGACATAATATTAAATTATGCAATTACGTAACACATTAGTTTTGTTGATTATATATTTAAATTATAAAACAATAATGGCTCCATTTGCTTTGTAGTTCACGCGTTTGCGATACGAATATTGGGTTTATTCCGAACCTGACCCGAAATCCTAACCCGGTCGCGGGTTAGGTTAGGAACTTGAAAAAAATGATAACATTTGTTCCGAACGTAACCCTCTTCCTAACCTGACCCGATGTATCGTTCCTATCCTAACCCGAATTGCGATATGGCAGGTTTCCCTCTGCTTTTTCTCAGAATAAAAGGTACCTAGGTATGTATATGTCAAATCAGAGTTTAATCATTGTGTCAATCATCATGTTATCAATTAACACACTAACAATTAACGAAATTAACGTAGAATAATTATAATAACACAGAATCAACATGAATAATAAACAATATAATTTACTTAAATGTAAAAATCACTTTAACATTTCTAAGCCGTGCCCTACAGTAATCTTTCCTTTCTTAAGTTGACCAACAACATACAAAATCCATAAATCTCTGTTAATGGAATGTTCACTCCTTTTTTCATTTAAATATTTATTTTTTACAATGTTTAAGTCCGAATCACATTTCAGAGCATTTAGAACTGTCATTAAATTACAATTTCTTCCAATTTTTTTGTTAATCCTATTGTGCCACCCTTCAAGACAATTTGTTGTCCTGTGTCGTTCCATGCTTACACACCAGATATCAATGAACTTCTCATCTTTTATCCACTGCTTAAACATATAATCAGTGAATGAGTTTAACTTTTCATCAGAGTTCATAACGTCCAGAATGTAATTCCAACCACCATTTATTAAATTTCGGGGTAGAAGAGGCAAGGCAGTGCACAAAGCTACGGTTCGGTATTGGAGCTTAGTTTTGTCTAATTTTAATTCTTTTGCTCGTTTCTTCACAGCTTTTGCCATATGGAACTGACAGCCCTTAATCT
The DNA here is from genome assembly GCA_905220435.1 of Amphipyra tragopoginis. Lineage (NCBI taxonomy): Eukaryota > Metazoa > Arthropoda > Insecta > Lepidoptera > Noctuidae > Amphipyra > Amphipyra tragopoginis. The sequence goes on from HG991992.1 coordinate 12,937,747, forward strand.
CAACTTCAGGAAAAATACATGTTATAGCATTCATAACGGCTTTTTCAAAATCCGATGTAAACTTGAGAGGTTTCCAGTTCGGTATCACTGTTTTGATTAAATCAAAACATATTTTATATGATTCCTCGTTCATTTTTGTCATGAGCACGTGTACCAATGGTATAACGCGTGTGTGCTCCATTTCACTGTTATTGTCGCCGTGAATGGTGTAAATTTGTTTGAATGGAGTAGGACAACTTTTAAAAGTCCCATCACCAAAATAATGTTCTAATGTGGACATGAGATTTTTCGCCTCTTCACTAGCAAATATTAAAATGCGGTTATCGTCATCACGATAGTCTGCTATCAAAAAATCTGTAAACTTTGCTGGAATTTCCACATCTTCGGGTTTATTAAATTTTATTTTTTTAATATTCTCTTTTTTGTTTCTGTTATAATAAAGTGAAGATTTAACACTTTTGAAAGTGGGAACTTTTGTAACTAGCTGTATACCAGTGTCATTAATTGAAGCTATAGTTTCATTAAAAATGGTCGGTACAGGCTTAAAATTTGAATTAACAACATGTTTTTTTAAATTATCCAATTTTATGTCAATTTCGTTTTTCGCAATATCCGGAGTGCATTTGTGTGTTGTCTCTTTCATGATTGTTGTGTTTTGCTGTAAAACATGAATTATGTCAATAATCTTAACACTATCGGGGCAGTCGAAAAAAATATTGAATATATAATTATATATATATATACATTTACTTACCTTCACAGTTAAGGACCCACTACATTTAATATTTTTGTGAAAATTAACACATCTCCACACAAGTGTTTCTTTGTTTTTTTCTTTTTTTTGTGTACTGGAAACCAGCTCGTAATAATACACTACCACCATTTCGATTTATCAAATTAAAATCACAAGTACTATGCGAACATCCTGGTATATCAGACATAATGATTCTGCAAAATTAAAAAAGTACCTAGTTATTTATCACATAGACGGAAATAATGCAACCAACAAATACACTCAATGATAGCAATTCATAGACTTACTGTTTATTTATTGATTTCAAATTAATTTCAGTTTTTAAATGAGAATAGCACACCACGTTACCACAAATGACAACTTAATAAAACACATTTGCGATAGTTTGAAAGGTTTTTCAAAAGTACCTTCATTTTAAGTTTAGTATTCTATAATAATTTATCTTACATAAGTGTGTTTATAAAGTAAATTCAAAGTATGATTCTTATCAAAAATTTTTACTACAGGCACTAATTAATGTTTTCGTTAATTGTTAATGTGACGTATGGATTGTTAATGTATTTTAAATAGGTATTAAACTCTGATTTCACACATAGGTACCTTTTATTCTGAGAAAGAGCAGAGGGAAACCTGCCATATCGTAATTCGGGTTAGGATAGGAACGATACATCGGGTCAGGTTAGGAAGAGGGTTACGTTCGGAACAAATGTTGTAATTTTTTTCAAGTTCCTAACCTAACCCGCGACCGGGTTAGGATTTCGGGTCAGGTTCGGAATAAACCGAATATTGTATTTAAATTAAATGGATCATGAATGAAGATCAAGTGCGTCAGACTACGCATTAATCAGAGATTCGTTGTGTCGTCTATTGTTTGAATACAATAAGAATAAGAAAGATAAAAAAAAAACATCACTAACCGATAACAGGCAATTAAATTATTTATGGAGTATGTGCGGTGTAACTTTGAATGATAGATTGAAGGATGATGTGATAAGAGAAAGTTGCGGTTTAAAAGATGATGTAGTGCCAAAAATTGAAAGGAGTATGCTTCGGTGGTTTGGGCATATTGAAAGATTGAGTGAACGGCGGTTAACAAAAGGAATTTATAAGACGAATGTCAGTGGAAACACCAGTAGAGGACGCCCTAGAAGGACGTGGTGGTGTTATTGGTGATGTTCTTCAAAAAGGACAGGTGCGTAGTATTTTAAACCGGCGTGCGTGTATGACAAGATGTATGACCGTGGACGAAGCGAAAGGAGTATGTAAGGATCCTACCCCCATGGGAAAAAGGCGTGAGTTTATGTATGTATGTAAATTATTTATGCAGTCGACATAACAATTCAGAGTTCCTGATAACTTGGTACCAACACAATGTTATGGTCCGCCTAGCATTTTTCCCAACTATGTCGGGGTCAGCTTCCAGTCTAACCAAATACGGCTGAATACCGGTATTTTAGCCGGAGCAACTACCATCAGACCACCGCAACCCAGTTATTGGGCAATGCCGATATCCGAAGTTTAAACCGGTTATCAGATTTTCGGACTTCGGACTACCCGTGACGACTGTCATAGATATTCGTATGATACCGGGACCGACGGTTTCACTTGATTTCTCAGGCACAGAGGGATCTCGATGTGCTACAATGGTCACCCATCCACGGACTGATTTTGGCAAGTGTAGCTTAACTTTGCAAATCATATTGATCTTCGCTGTTGTTAATTAGTCACGAACTCCTACACACCTACAAAATGTTATAAGTGTATCAAAAGTTTTATAGAGATGTGCCGACTATGACCGACCGACTAGCCGATTAGTCGGTTGTAAATAGGCCGACTAATCGGCTGACTAGTCGGCCAAGCCGATCACGGTTTCGAGGGTATTTGACAATTTCCGTGACGCTTCTTTTACAGTTTATTTGCGCGCATGTCAAAACCGCCGCCTGTGAGCGTGTCGGAATACGTTTTGTTTACTTCGCATTGTTTCTCTTTTTATTTAATGTAATTAATTCCTCTATAGACATTCTATTGAGAAATACATATAAAGTAAAAAGCCGGATAGTCGGCACTGTTTGCCGAATAGTCGCCAACTACGAAAGTGGCCGGATAGTTGGCTTTGCCGACTAGTCGGAACATCACTACAAATAATTCTTTCAGATCTTTAATCATACGGATAAAAAGTTGGGGACACATTTTTATGACATACGGTCAGATGAACATGACAAAATTATGTCCCTTGTCTACCACACAACCTTAAAAAGCAATTCATAAAAATTCTGATCCCTCGATCGAATTCATCGCTGAACATGTATGAGAGTTATATGAAGCGGGATGCGATTGGTGGAAAAGAATCGGGTGTGACGGGTCCAGGGTTGTCACACGCTGCCATGATCAATGCCCCGTCAAATTTAATATTTCCAGGGGATCGTCTTGGGTTCGACACCGTCCATATGTTAATATACCGCTGAATATATGCGTTAAGATTTACTGAACAGGATTTCTGGGCGAATGCTACATGCACATGGACGTTTTGTGCGGATGTGACGCATATTTATCAAACAGATTTTTTTGTGCGTTTTGTCGGCGTCAGTAAACATATTTTCTTTCTTTCTATATGTATATTTATCGGTATATTTGGGTCGCATCCCTGGATTGATTGATCTAAAATCTAAACGTTCAATAGATGTCACAATCCAGGATTGCGATTCAAATATTGTGATAAATATTGAGCATGCAGCATGCGCCATTAGCCGTATTGATAACATGTAAAAATAAGAGTGTATTACTCTAAGCAAAGCTAAGCATAAGCAATAGCAATCATAATAGCTTATACCCAGTCTTAACCTATGATTGACCAGGTGATTCAATATTGAGCCGGATTCCACTGTTTATTTATTTGTTTTATACACCGAAGGCCCGAGGTACCCGAAAGAGTTTAACCATCGATTCCGATGCCTAATTGGATAAGAAAAGCTAGGACATAGTTTATTGAATAAAGCTTAATTTTCGAGGTATTCATTATTAACGGAAATTCATAACTCAAAAAACCTCTAGGGTAACAAGCCCTGCCCGAGAAGGCGACGCGCATGTGTTCCGTGCGCGCCTCTCAGGAGGACGTGGGACAAGGCCCCACAGAAGGAGAGGTCTGCCAGGGACTGGCGGACCGAGGCCTGCCGGGGTTGCGGTGCATGCAGCTGCGAATCCCGTGACCCCGGCCAAGGGTCAGGAGTAGGAACACCGTGGGTTTTAGTGGGTTTTTGTAGCCATGAGGATTACCCAACGATAAAAAAAAAGCGTGACAATCCCTATGATGGCGGCGTTGCGACTTTGGTCATACCGTGGTCATACCATACGTCATGACTCGCCGTATGTCGTGTTTTGTCGGGGAGGTTCATGAAGTAAAAAGTTTCTTATCCACTTACACGATAATTTATAAACGTTGCCAGTCCAACCTAAGGTATTGTTTACAAGAAAGTACTAAAGTTAATTGATTTATTTTGTTCCGAAAAACAAAATAGTTAAATTGACTGAAATGGACTTATGTTGATCTAACATTATTGACTCATAATACCATCAGAAAGGCATGGTTAAAATATTTCGGATACCTAGGGCCCACGGCGTATACTCTTTATTGTACGTACATAATACACAGGTAAACAAAAAAGGAACACAAACATTTACACAATAGAACTATTGTGTCTATATTTCCAGCAATTGATCAGTTATTGCAGATGCAACGTCAAATTCAGCTGTAACGTCATCAATGTAGCTGTTCTGTGCTCCGGCCACGGTGTTCGGAGATTGGATGTCAATCATATGCGAGTACATAATTAAGATTCTAATCACTCAACCCAGGCTAGACAAAGGTTAGACCTTATAATGCTAAGGCTTGATAATCGGGCTTTGGCTAATGTCCGTATTGTCGCGGTAAAAGGAATATCAGAAATGTGTGCGATATTTGAATGATATTTTCGTTAATGTCATCATTATCATAGTTCGTAAACGTCTATCGCTGAACGTAGCATGCTAATGACCGCTTCAATTAACTGTTAATTTTGAATTTCCATAGGAACCACACTTGGCAGACGGAATAGTGGGTGCCAGTGTTTTTGCCGAAGTATTTTATATTGAACTAGCTTTTGCCTGCGGATTCGCTCGCGTTAATTTACGGATCCCTAATTTTTGATCCCAAAATATAGCCTATAGCACTCAGGGATAACGTAGCTTCCTATTGGTGAAAAAATGTTTGAAATCGGATGAGTAGTTTCGGAGATTACCTCCTACATACAAACAAACAAACAAATTCTACCTCTTTATAATATTAGTAAGTATAGATTTCATTATGCCGATAACGATTCGCCGACGTAATCTTTGCCGAAGCAATTTTTACCCTAATTAGATTTCGCCGAATGACTATTAGCCACCATAATTATTTGGCCAAAAAATCATTTAGAAATTTTGTTTTAGTCGAATACTTATTGGTTATTGTTTAATTTGCCAAATAAGTATTCGCATAACATTATTTTCACACAGCGGAATGTAATGTTAATCCGACTCAGCGCACCCCGACTACACGTGGTCAGATTCTGTCCTACCCCTAGAGTGTTTTTTAAAAGCGTGGAGCCAGAAGCTACGACCTCCCGAGTGTAGCGCTGGTCAAGTGTTCGAGCGAAGCGAAGGGGCTACAAAGGGGCCAATAATACAGTTGACTAGTGAAACAGTGGCCAGCAGACTAGTCGGCGTAACAAAAACTTACAAAACATAATTAGGGACTTTAAATCATTCGGCGTTTTAATTATTCGGCGAAATGAAAAGTGGCGAAAGGTTTTCGGCCAGATAAGAATCGGCTAATAATATTTCGATATTCCAACAGAGAACCCGGATTAATACTTAACATTGGTGTATTTTCTTTCTTTCAAACCATATAATACAATGAAATGTTCTTGTTATTCTCTGCCAGCATTTGCATGCCGAAAGGTTGTATATGGTTATATAAACTGTATAAATTGCGTAAATAAAGATATGATTGATTGGTGATTTTCCTGTTATGCTTATAAGCAGACTGAGATCTGCATAGCGTAGGTACTTAGACTTTGCTCAGACTTTACTTTTGAATTTCGTCAAAGTCGATATTCATATAGCAATTTTCGAATCCCTCTGAGTGCATGCTTAGGCCATGCTTAACTCCACAAAATCGACGATTGACTAAAATGTTGACAATGAGCGTAACAAAAATCTACCTCTCTAGGTCTATCAATAATGGTCCATTTTACGTAAGTCAAGTTTGAGCAAAGTCTAAGTACGCATTATAGATCTCAGCCTCAGAAAGATACTTCTGTTAATCCTCTTGAAGGAATCAGAATAGCCCTATCCGAGTAGGATCCCTACCTTTGGTTGTAGTAAACATCGACTAGGGTGGCTTTTTCTTTGCCGGGAATCAAGCAAGGCTTGGGCGAAGCGGCCCCTTCACCCACGGCCTCACACTCAAGGGTGCCTCGTAGTCACGGGTGCGGACCTGAGGCCAAACACCATGAACAACGAATACTAAGACTAGTACCTTACTATAATTTTACCACAACACATGAGTCTGAAAGTGGCGCCAGTGACTGAGAAATTGTGTGGAAACCGGTTATCATGTTATGGGCATGTGATGCGGAGGAGTGAGGAACATGTCGTAAGGAAAGTTTTGAGTACTATGAATGGTTATAAGAGTAGAGGACGACCAAAGAAACGATGGATGGATAATGTAGGTAAAAGATGATATGACTAGAAAGAGGGTGACTACTGAGATGACGGAAAATAGAGATGTATGGAAGAAAAATACATGCTGCGCCGGCTCCAAATAAGTTGGGATAAAGGCAGGAAGATATAGACATAATTTGATTGATTTTACATACAGATTGGCAAAAAAGAGTAAAAAAAATGGGAATAGGTACAGACGCCAGCACATCAACCTACGACAATCTGTCAAATTTCTTTAATACATTTTCATCTTTATGGCGAAAGCATTAGGTTCAAGGTTGATTGGGAAAATTTGTCAGTTTCGGGTAGCTTGACCTGACGACGTCTGTACTGAATGAAAAAGGCCTCGCTGACACAACTTCACCTATGGCTACACTAGTCCACACTGCGCCACTGAACGAATGCAGTATTTTGGACTACGTCGCGAATACATGCGAATATTCGCCGAATCCCGATAATGCAGTCCTACCATAAACTACAATAATGTCTCTTGTATTTGTCAGCACATAAAGTGATGTGGCGTACATTTTATGCGAGTTAAGCGCATACTTATAACATTGTAGGCGGCGGGCAGCTTGCCCACTGTGCAGTGCAGTCGTTGTTGGATTCAAGACAAATATGTCTGGATTACGTCGTATACAATATTTTGTATGTATCTGCTGGAAACAACACATTTTTTGCATTCTTTTTGTTCGTTTCCTTGCAACTTTAAACTAAACAGGGTGTCCCTGGAAGTATGGATCAAATCGAATAGGGGCATGGGGCATGGGCAATGCCATTTCCAAACTTTTTAACCCTGAGAATGTGGGTGCAATTTTTTACGGTTTAAAAGTTATGACCAATTATTGTCGACGTCTTTTTAATTTAATTTTAACGACGTCTGTGGTCTAGTGGTTCGAGTATCGGACTGCTGATCACGAGGTCGTGGGTTCGATTCCCACAGGACACAAATATTTATGTGATGAACATAAGTGTTTGTGTTGGTCTGGGTGTTTCTTATGTATTATAAGTATGCATTTACAAAAAAAAAAAAGTATATAAGTATTGTATCCATTGTCTAGTACCCATAGTACAAGCTCTGCTTAGTTTGGGACTAGATGGTGCTGTGTAGAAAATGTCCCAAAAATATTATTATATATATTATATTTATTTAATTATTGTTTTTTTTCAATCACTTCGCAAACAAAAAAAACATAAAAAAAACTATCAGAGCTATCATTTTTTTTCAGGACTTTGGCGAACAGTAGGCCTTTCTTGTGGTAATACTTTTACGCAGCTAGAAAACATGTGTTCAATAAGAAAAACATTTACTGCAAAAGCTTTTTAGGTCTGGAAAAATTTTACTTTCTTTTCTTTTTCTTTGTTTTAAAAAAACGTTGCCCCACACTAAGATTTCTCTTGTATCGTGGGTGCGTTTACAGACACAAATCTCACAAACAAACGCCCAGACCCGAAACAACCACCTGTAGGCCATACAAATTTTTGTTCCGTGTGGGAATCGAACCCACGACCCGTAGCGCAGAAGCCAATCGCTTAGCCACTGCACAAAACGTGTCGTCAAACTCAAGTTTTGACTACTACAAGTTTTGAAATGACCTTGCCCACGCCCCTATTCAATTTGATCCATACTTCCAGGGACACACTGTATAATTCACAACCACATAATAACGACTATGTGGACATCCACATTGTAACCACTTAACCCGTGGTATACAAGGTTAGTCGGAAAGAGGGTACTAATCCGAAAGGGTGTTATAGTACCCATAATAATGTATAACTTTTGTTCTACAAGTTTCCCTAAAAGTAAATAATTTAAGAGAAATAGCTGTTCAAAGATTTCATAAAAAATATGCTAAAATCTATCTATCTTCAGTTATGATCAACTGTGTTTACATTTTTGGTCATATTTGGGTTCATGGATTAGAAGCTTCATTTTCTGAATTCGTAAACAAAGAGGTGACGTAGAATTAAAAAAATATTAAAATCATATCATTGAAAATCAGTGTGATTTTTCATGGAAATGAAAATTATCGAATTTTGTTCAACACTTAGGCGCGACTGCAAAGCGTGAGGTTCTGGGTTCGATTCCCAGGTCTATCAAAGTGTTATTGGGTTTTTTCGTGTAGAATTTCTCAGTAGCAGCCCGGAGTCTGGATTAGTGCCCGGTCGATGGCAATAGGTTCGCCCCCTATTACATGGGACGTAAACATAACGGCGAAATGTGGGTGTACTATATACACCGCTGCCAATCTTCGGGAAATATAGGCGTGAGTTTATTATGTTTTAACACTTGCTTTAAAACAGTCATCAGTGATACTTTAAGTGGTTCGCGGGTTAGTACCCCCTTTCCGACTAACCTTGTGCCGATGGCAAACACACAATTTTCATAATTATTATTGTAATTAGAGATCTCTTTGTATGTGGTGCCCTGAATAAGACACAAACTCAATTACTGAGTTAACTATCGCTTTGTTTACCCAAGTCATACAAAGAGGACCAATTACTAGTATCTAGTACTATGTACTAAGGCTGGTGTTCTCCAACATTAATTATCTGGTTAAACAACCGTTTAATCGAAAAAATAAATAGTTTTTTTATTATTTGACTGACAGGTTCGAAGATGGAGTACACGAATCCAAGTAAAATTTATATAGAGGGATTCCCTTATACCCCTCTATAGAACTTGTTTGTTAACCCCGAGAATTATTGTTGGTGACCACCAGCCTAATAGGAGCAGGCCTAATCTCTTCCCCTCCCATCATATGTGCTTGTCATTTCGAAAACCGCTTCAAGTTGGTATTCTAAAAGAGTAGTCAAGGCCCAAAATAAACGTGTTTTGTACTGAGAATAGAATTCCTATGCTTTAGAGTACCAGAGACATAGAGTCCGCCAGGGTTGCGGACTTTGTTCGAAAGAGTTACCGCGGCCCTGGAACGCAAAGGGCTTTAGGAGGAATACGGATGGGTTTTAGTCAGTAAGAGTCTGACACTCCCTTCCGCTCCGCCCAGAGCCGAAGGAGTCATATGATGATAATTATCACATCCTTAAAAAAATGCCTTAGAGTACCGTTACTATAACGTACAACAAAAGCAACAACAAGTGTTACTGATGTAAGGGCATTGATAATACGTAAGTATTCATTTTCAGAAAAAACTGACCCATAAACAAATTTTTAATTATTATTTTTTGACTGTGTCTCATTTGATCCTTAATATCAGCTGATGGTAAGCGCAGACAGGGTCAAAGATGGAGTACACGAATCTGAGTAACAGAGACATAGAGGAAATCCCCTAACCCCTTTGGCTCTCACATACACCCGACGGAACACAGTAAATTACTTGGCGCCGGCGACTTTAATGTGAATGGTAGCTAGCTAGTCGGACCGTATATATTCTACCACCAACCGTGGTCAATCAATTGGTCAAAATCGCCATGAGGGATTTTCCTTGCCATGCCATGCCGAACTGAAGTGGCGGAAGGTCGGGCGGTTGCACTGCAACGATACACCAAGGTTGACATTACGTACCATTTGCGTGCTTTTGTGGAATGGACTTCATTTAGCCTGTGGTAGATTTTCTGGTTCGATCAAGGATTCCCTCGTTTAACTCTCAGTCACGTAATAGTGTGCCGCTATCTATTAAAAATGCATAGAATGAGTTAACGCGACGTAATTTCGGCATGAAGTGTTGGCAGATTAATTAAAAATGCTTGCAGGTGTAATTACATCGACGTTCGGCCGCGTAATATCATCTATGGTGTATACGGTGTATCGCTATAATTAACTTCTTATAAAAAACATGCATGTGCAAAAAAAAATTAGGTGCATTTTGTAGAACTTGTTTTGTTTCCGCAGCTGCGTGGGAGGTTGGCTGCAGCTGGGCAGCGCGAGCGCAGTGCCGGCGGGTGGCGCGGCTGAGACTCGACTGTGCGGCGCCAACGAACGATACACTCCACCTGTCGTGCTGTTCGCCGACCATGGCGCTTCTACTTTAGAGTTTAGGTGAGTTTTGAATGTAGCCTACATACGTGGCCTTACGCGACGTCTTACGTAGGCGGTTTAAAGCGACGCGAATTGCGAAGCGATGCGGTGACACGCGATGCGGTGCGAAGCGGCGGCTTTGTCCTACGAGCTCGCGGACCGCTCATTCAGTAGCACTGTACGGCACCGCATCCAGTTCGCATGAAAATATCAAGCCAACTGACAGCGTTCGCTTCGCGCCGCGCCGCGCCGCACCGCACTCCACGTGCATTTGGTCATGTAGGCCACTTCAATAGGTATCGACTGTTTGTTGTTTTCGCGTCGCGCCGCGCCGCTTCGCGTCGCTTGTAGATCGCTCACGTAGGATGACGCGTAAGAGCGTTTGTCCACCGCCGCCGTCACCGAGAAACGAGATTATTTCGGACCGAGTTCGGAACGACGTGACGGCGATCGTGTATCTACCGCGACCGATCTCGGTGGTTCCCAACATAAGATAAAAATCCGAGCACCGGCGCCGTCAATCTCGGATGTAGTGGACAAGAGCAGACGCGTTTTGTATTGCCAGCATTTCGGTCCGTCACGATCTCGGCGGAGTTCTAGCGGTAGCGCCGATTTACTGACAATCTCGGCGGCCGAGATGACGGCGCTCGGATGACGGACACGCGGTGGACACGCGGTCATAGTAATGTATGTATCGCTACTTCGGCAACGTCATCTCGTTCTCGGTGACGGCGGCGGAGGACATACGGCCTAAGTGTAATACACTGAGTAGCTTTAAAATCGGAAGTGCTACTAGAGGAAAATTCTCAGATAAAATTTTATTCCCCTAGGATGTTAAGGGAATAAAATTATATCTGACGATTTTCATAATTATTCGTTGGCGTAATTTCAAGCAACTATCCTAAACGGCAAATAAAAGGATCATTACCAAGCCGCCGAAATTGTTGTTCTGTTGATTCAGTAAGGTAATGTTTAGTAAGTTTGAACAGGTCGCTCTTAAAATTATATATTTTTAAACAATTTTCTTCTTAATTAGTATATTTAGGTTTTCGAGAAGCCTAAAAGCAGCGAAAGCGCTTATTTTGATGACAAGCATTAACCTTTTAAGCTTTTTTACCATTGTGTACCCACGTAGGTACATTTTGTGGGTCAACGTACTTAACAGTTTCAGAACCGAATAAACTTGTTACTTGTGCCGCGCAACGGATATCACAAATGAAGACGACATTATCCTGCGTCTCCCACATACAGTTCGATATTCAAACCGTCGGTACGTGTGTAGATTTATCTATCATTAAACGTAACTCGTTAAGCAATCAGGTGTACTCGCGGTGGTAATGAATCCAACCAAAATGAACAATAATTAATTACATTTTCGTCCGCTAATGGGAACGGCAGGCACTCAAATGAGCATTATTTCCGGATAGTGAAGCGATGCGGCCGCGTGGAGCATTTCAGAATTTATCTCCATTTGCAGTTCGGTTCGGAAACGCGAATTCCGGTAGTGAGCGGCAGTCGGAATCGGAACAAAAGGTCGTCACAGCGGAACCGGTAATGCTCGATTCGGAATTGTGGCCGGTTGTCAGGGAGTGCTGCAAATGCTCTTGTCAGCAGACGACGGTGAATTGCTTGATTTTATGAACTTACGTACTGGCGCGATGTTGGCGCGCTCGGGACGTTGAATGTGTGGTTAAGATTTTATGTCAGTGGAAATAATTTGCTGCTGACTATTATAACGCTAATGTAGATGCAGACTAGTAAATAATTGCGTTTTAACTTAATGGTTTTTGTTTGACGCAGTTCTGATACGGAATATAGAACGGTTGCTTTATTTGGACTAACAGCAGTTATTACAGATAGCATGTATGTACAACATTAAGTACGACAGGTAGTAGCCCGGTGATAACCGCCATTATCCAACATGTAACAGAAATGCGTAGTCTTACAAAGGGATCGTTGGGACTCTTAAACAGATCAACATTTGGTAGGTCAAATAAAAAACAACTGCTATAAAATTTTCGACTCTCCATACGAACTAACATGATCAGCTGATGCAATTTGAAAGGAGGGGCAAAAAAAAGTACGAATTCTTTTCTTTGACCTATCAAATGTTGCCCTGAATATAAGAGTCCAATCAACTCCCTTAAATATTACCACACATTTTTTATACACGTTGTATACAAGGTTAGTCAGAAAGGGGGTACTAATCCGAAAGGGTGTACACATAATAATGAATAACTTTTGTTCTACAACTTTTCCCAAAACTCAATAGTTTAAGAGTAACAGTCGTTCAAAAATCTCAAAAAAAAAATCTCTAAAATCTATCTATCCCCAGTTATGATCAGCTGCGGTAACATTTTAGGTCATATTTGAATTCATAAATTAGAAGCACCATTTTCTGAATTTGTAACTAAAGCAGGGATGAAGAATTTTTGAAAAAACAGAAATTAAAAATCGAATGATTTGAAAAAAAAAAATCGAATTTTTAAATTTTAACACATGCTTTCAAACAGTAATCAGCGATACTATAAATGGGCTTCGGATTAGTACCCCCTTTCCGACTAACCTTGTATATAAGATGTCCCAAAAAGTAGTGTCAAGCGGAAATCTAGAGGTAGAGCACCCTTAGAGGTACTTGAATCACCCCCATGTATGTTCCGCGATTTTTTGTAAACATTTCGAGTTATGATTTCTTTTCATGTTTTAATCAAACTCTGACTTTAACGACATTTTTGATCATACTTATTCATCATTTGGGACTACTTTTTGGGACTTCTTGTATAAAAAAAGAAAGGTAAATATGCATAACCAAGAAACTGATACTATTTTCGTGATGAGATAACGACTTTAATATGAAATTGTAAGTTAGTTCCGTTTTGCTGCATTCACGCAGATATATCTAAATAAACCTTTTAATATTTTGTTTAATGTTTTCTATTTTATATATAAACCTTGCTTATATAACAACAATATAAGCGAGTCTTATTCAGCTCTTTGTTACCAGGATAATAGAAAAGACTGTGAGGTCACAGTTCCTCGCGTTCTTCAGTTTCACGTCGCTAAGTAATACCCAAGGCGTTGGGTTTCACCCGAGGGGCGGCTCGCGGATACCCCACACAGGTAAAGTATTATTACATAGAAATATTAAATATGTACTCTACTATCTACTTCATAAGTAGCACAGGACTGTATGGGAATCTCGAGGTGAAATTAGTTATGAAATCATTGTTTTCTAAAAGAAATTGTTTATGTACCTACCTACCTATCTACCTATATCTATGGGCGTACACATATAGGAAGCAGGTAACCAGCGCCGATCTACCAGCGCTTATCGGTACTGGTCCGTGCAGATAACCGCTACATAAAGGAAGCGGGTAGAAACAGGAACTGGCATTTTTCAACAAAAATACACTCTCCCTTGCAAATATAGCAACAAATGACGGTCTGCCAGCACTGATCGGAGGTCGGAACTTATCGGCGACGTTCAGAGCTTGTCGGCGCTGGTTCGCCACACAGTATAGAGACTACCTGCACCGACTAACTGCGCAGATCAGCACCGACAAGCGCTGGCAGATCGGCGCCGGCAACCCGCTTTCTACGTGTGTACGCACTATTACTAGCGGCCCGCTTCAGCATCGTGCGGATACGTGTTACAAATTAAAACCCTCTGGAATAAATTACCTAAATTAAGATGAAAACCGCATCAAAATCCATTGAGTAGTTTAGAAGAAGTAAGCGGACAAACAGACAGACGCGAAACGCGCCTTCAATTTAGAGAAGACGATTACGTGTAAAACAAAAAAAAAAGACTAATTCGGTGGAGATCGGACGATCCCTGCCTAATTTAATCTATTAACATTAATCTAATGTCTACGACACTTTACACCTAATATTAACATTAGATAAAGCTTGACACTTCAAAGGATATTTATCTTTGAAAAGGCACCTATCCCAGTTTTATTTCACAAGCCATTTTCAGAAAAATCAAATTTTATATAAGACATTGTGAATGTGCCGAAAATTACGCTTCAAGAAAAATTACGGCGCCTATTCAAAATATTATTCACCTTCACAATATGGCCGTCAGTTTTTGTTCCACTATTAGGCTTCCTTTGTCTTACAGTTGAATTATTGCTAATTAAGCAGGTCGAATAAAGGTTGAGACATGATTGCCTATTCTTCATCCTAACCTGATCCCAGCTTATTGTTGGTCCGCTTTCTTAAAGAAAGCAGTGGGAAGCCACTAACAAGCACATGACCGTTTCCTGCGGTCATATTGTGGAAATATAATGGTGGTGTCCGGTTTTACATCCTTAGCCTATTGTAGAACCAGGTAACCACAGTAGGTATGACGTTTCCATTGAGCAGAAGGATAATACTGCTAACCATTTTTAGCTCCTATGAAACCCAACCTTTACATTCGTTATCCTTATAAATTTAATGGGATTGGGTACCTGCACCTCATTTTATTACATTAATAGGTACATACACGTATTTGTTAACTAGCTTTTGCCCGCGCCTTTGCTCGCGTTAATTTAGAATTTGACAATCAATCAATTCGGGTAGTACATAAGTATATACAAAAAAAACTCATAACACACTACTAAAGTTTCTATAATAATATGTATAATTTAAACATGATTCGGAAGACACGCGGCGCCATCTATTATCAGTTCAGTGGTTTAGGCGTGAAAAGGTAACAAACTTACTTTTGCATTTATAATACACTTGGGAGCAAAGAAATCGAGCCACTCCTTTTTTCACGTGTCCTGGTTTTGGTTTCATGAATTATACAACGTTATTTTTACTTTATGCGAAAACCGAGACACCCCAACAAGATTTTCATCAGAACTGCCTGAATATGTGTTTTTTTTAGTAAATCTCCAAGTTACACCTTAGTTTATGTCGCGTTAAGTTCGCTAAAAAAGTGTGAAATGCCTGAGATGTGCTATGCAGGAGTTGTCTAATACACGGAAACTGACCGAGCGGACCATTTCAAGCCTCAAGGTGTCTATTCCCGTCAATTGTTATGGGTAGAAACCTACTGAAACAAAATTGAAATTTATGAAAAAAAAAAACAAAAAAAAATGTGGTGTAAAAAATATGTCAATCGATTCTCCTAGTGATTCTGAACAAACTAGTTTCAGGTTTCGCATATACTAAAACTAACCTTGTATAATTCAATATACAAAAAATACCCTCATTGTAAAGTTTATTAAATATCCTTTTAGGCGATACATGTTTACAATTGATCTGTTCCATAATACCAAAAATAATACTTAACCATTATACCTACGTGAAAAATAGAAGTGGCTCGATTTATTTGCTCCCAAGTACATTAACTTGCGAAGTTATGATGAGTAAAAAATTACGGAAAACCGTGTAATTTCGTTTTAGTAAATACAAAGTAATCTTTAGTATTCGATTTATGCGAATATTTTATTATGAAAGGGTCGTTACTAATATAATTTAATATCTATTTTATATCTTACTACTAAAACTTGAAAGCTGACCGTAACATGGTTGGGAAAATGCTAGGAGGAAGAGAGTTTATTACTAAAACTTAAATAAAATGAATATAATTCAGAACAAAACAGATAAAACGTTAAGTATTGAGTAATTAATCAAAAAATTAATGGACACATGTACAGTAATGACATCTTGTAATAATGTAAACCTGGTTTTACTGATCATTGTGCATATGAAATAACAAATAGCTCGACACAGTTTTTTTTTTCGTTTCCTGTATATTTTAGTTGATTCGCCTAATAAACCACTGTAACTAATTTATTGTATAATTATTTACTTCGTTCATGTGACATTACTTATTAAATACATTTTTAAATATTTCAATACAAAAAAAACATTTAAAAATATAAAAATATAGTAGCCCACCGGTATCGGGAACAGAATCCAAGCTATCGGTGGTCAGAGCCTCAGAGAGAGGAACTTCCTAACAATACGCGCCGTGTCCAGAAGTACCGGTTTCTGTATCAGGCCCTTGATCCAGCTGCCCAACGAGAGCCTCTTTAAATGTTGGTCGAGGCTCTTGGCTTAATTATTTATATTATTTCAAAATTTTATAGGAGACTTTCAGCACACCTAATTAACGTTTCGAAAGTCTTGATCCTTTTTTAAGAGAAACTTATAGAAAATTATGGCTAATTACAATTTGCTTATGAGATTAGATGGTAATTTTCTTCGGTCAAATATACTTAGTAAGGGCTGAAGACTGTCCAAATTATGGTTTTGTGTCATAAACATGGAATCAACTATAGTTAAGTTGTCAAGATATTTTCGGAAGTTGCGCAAGTGTGGCGGGCGTCAGCGACCCTCGTCAGAAGTTGCCTTATAAATACAGCCTATATACCTACAGCCCATATAATAAGACGTATACATACCGTATTTTAGGTACAGACGCTAGCACATCAAGCCACTGCAATCTAATAATAGATTTTCATCCTTATCGCGAAAGCATTAGGTTCAAGGTTGATTGGGAACATTTTACAGTTTCGGGTAGATTGACCTGCTGGCGTCTGTACTAGCGATGGGCGATTGTTGCAAAAAAAACAATCGACTGAATCGAAAATTGTACTGTTGCGCATTCGATTGTCGATTTAGTAGTTCCTCACCATAATTATTCGAATAACAATCGACGAACTACTGAATGTAAACTGAGACAGTAGAGGACAAATTATATAATCTATTAGCGCCAATCGCATAAAAACTGCAGTTGTACTTGTAAGTAGTGGCGCACGGACTTTTAACTATTGAATTGTGGCGCAGCGACAGAGCACGCACCACCTTTTAGTAATTACTTATTTAGTAGTACGAGTATAGTAATACGTGCGCTGCAATTCAATACAAATTAGTAGTTGTTGATACGGTAACCGTATCAGTGATTGTCGCCTGCTGCGCGCCGTTAGTCGATAACAGTCGACTAACGTCAATTGTTATCGACTTTTATCGACTGGACTGAACAATCGACTAAGTCGATTAGTTTTAGTAATAATCGCCCATCGCTAGTCTGTACCAGTTATTCGTGTCTACTGAATTTAAGTTGAATTATTATCTTGCCATCGCGGTTTTGTTAGTCTGTTTATATACCTACTATTATTTTGAGTGTTAGTTGTAACTATTCTAAAACTATCTGATAATATTGCAACGAATTAAATTTTTTTTTGTATTAAATATAAGTCGTATAGTGGAGAGGTGTTAGGAAACAGAAATATAATTGATAATTCAATAGATTTCTGCAAGAAATAACAATCTACCTATTTCAAAAATATGTTTATGGCAATTCTTCTTGTGCTCTTGTGTCAGCACGAGCTACACAAAAATAGCTCATGCTGTGGTGAAAAGATTAGCCAGTCAGCAAGGTTGGTAGCGAGGCTGACTGCCGAGGATGCGCCGGACGTAAGGTACTTAAGTATCGTCACTCGTGGAGATTCTTTTCATGCACCCCAAAAAAAAAAATATGGTAATGAACAATGGCAATGTCATGGTATAACCTTACATGTGCAGCGCGACATAATTTTGTCGTCGCATTAGCTCACGCCGAGATGAGATATTGTATCACTTATTTCGTCTCGGACGGCACGGTAGGCCTGCTGGTAGCCTTTTCCCATGACAGCCAGATCTTGCAACTGTCCACATTTCGATTATATCTACGACATAGCAACTGATGAACCATTAAAATTCGGTTTCTGTTGCCAAACTTTGTTGTTATTGGCGGGAAAATATTACAAGTCGTGCTGAAAATCTAGACGAGTGACGCGGGTAGAGATTAGGTATCTTGTAATGCTATGTAGTATGTGTACCATGGCCGAAATCATACCTAAGACATAAAACGAACGTCATAAAATACGAAGAATACTAAAAAGCCTTTTATTTTTATAGATGTTAACGCAGGGTTTAAGAAAAACTCGGGAAAGAATGACAATATTTTATGAAACAAAGTGTATCCCAAATGTTTAAATAGCTTTTTAAGCTTAGTTTCCTACAATTCTGACTCTGTTATGTGTATAGTGCTATAGAAGTAGAAATAAAAGGAAATAGAACAGCTGTTATCTTTCCACGCTTACAAAAACTTACTAAACAAGGAAATAACATAAATTGTAGGTTGCTCGAAGGCGTAGGATAACAAACAACCCCCTCTACTCCTAACGTTTGATCTCTAACTCCAAATGTTATTTTTGTTCACAAATAAAGGTTAGAGTTTTGCCGTACACCCCTAGCTGTTTTCACAAAGAGTGAAGTTGAGAATTATTCTGTGAAACTGTTTGATTCCTGTAATTGACTGCATAGATTTCTTCAAAGTGGATCCTGTAAAATAGGCAGCAGGTCTAGCCCGCAGTACAATGACAACATGTATGGGAGTTACATCACTACATAGTATAAAACAAAGTGGCTTCCCGCTGCCTGTCTATCCCTATGTATGCTTAGATCTTTAAAACTACGCAACGGATTTTGATGCGGTTTTTTTTAATAGATAGAGTGATTCAAGAGGAAGGTTTATATGTATAATACATGCATATTATAGTGGAGAAAAACGCGGAATACGCGATAAACGACATCCACGCGAGCGAAGCCGCTGGCAATCTCTAGTCGATATTATAAAATATGACAAAATTTTACAAATACAGCCTAGCCTTTTCTCAACTGTCTTGGAATAAAGGTAAAGAAACATTTATTTGGACACAGCACAAAAATAAGGTCATAAAAAAGTCTTGGGTATGTGTCTCACGGCTGGACCAAAAAGGTGTCCAGATCAGCTTAATGTCAAGCACTTTAAGTACTTGACGCTGGTTTTCGTCTGGAATCTTTGTGCTCCACGGATGTCAGTCTGTGGTCATGCTCGTTCACTTAAACCAACATGTGTGTGTGTGTATATGTGTAGTGTATGTAAAGAAAGAAAATAAATAAATACGCAATAAATAAGGAACAATCTAAAACTGTATTTAATGTAAATAATATAAAGGCGCCTGAATACCAGTATTTTACATAGAGCCATTGCCATCAGACCTCTACAACCCAGTTACTAGGCAATGCCGATATCCTAAGGTTAAACCGGTTGTCAAACTATTGTGCTTCTGACCACCCGTAACGGCTGTCATAGGTTTAACACACGGAACTGACGGCTTAACGTACTCTCTGAGGCACGGATGGGAGTTACGTTGATATGATATACAAACTGGCTTGCCAGTTTTATTTTTTTAGTATTTAATTAATTTATTTATTTACTAAAATAAATTTAAAAAATAAATTATTACCATTATTAAATTATTTATACATATTATATTATAACTACTAAGTTATAATGTAATATGTATTATGTATTGAAGTGTGAGCAAAAAACAATCCTGGACGCTAAAATGTTGATACTAAAACCTAGTGTAAACTAAAAATTTTAGTATTAATTCGGGTATATTTAACACCATTATATTATCTACATTATTTTCTTAGATTGCGACTGGTTATATCAAGACGTGTCGTGCCGGGGTCCGGGGTCGTGCGTCCTGGCCAGTCCCGGGTACCCTGGCCTATATCCGCCGCACCGCCGCTGCCGGTACCTCTTCGCGACCAACTCCGTGCACACTAGGGTCAAGATCATATTTACTTCTATTTTGCTGCCTAGAAAGTAAGTATAACCATTTTGATATTTTTATTTTGTAAATATAAATACGTGACAAGATTCTCTACGAACTATTATAATTATAATATATCGATGGCCCCACCGAATAAACGTGCAAGAGTTCTTACACGATTTTTTTTTTATTTCATTTTTCGTTTCTTTTACCTATCCAGCACCTACTTAATTTTTTTTATGAATTTTAGACTCAAAATACGCCTATTATAATAGTGAATTTCTTTATTCTAGGGAAATAATTAATTTTAAAATTAAACGAATAATAGTTTATGCTATTATTACATGCTTTTTGAGTCGCCAAGTACACAAGAATAAACATGTTAAAACCTACAGACGTTTGAGAAGATTTGTGATTGTTTCCAAATTTGGGTAACGTCTTCTTACACGTTTATTCGCTTAGAAATGTATGCAAATTTTATTACCAATGTTTCATTCCACAAAATGGAAGTTTGAATATAAATAGGTTATTAAAATTAAAGTATTGCATTATCTCTTACTATAATTATTTTTTTCTAACAATTGTGTTAAAGATTCAAACATTAAGTGCATTAATTGCATATTAATTTAAGTTTATACCTAGTAACGGTAAATAAACAAATGTTTACGCGATAAATTCTATTCTAATCGTACGTAACGTTAGAAAGGGGTACGGGGGGTAAGATGCGAGTAAAATAAGGTGACTAGCTTGGAGTCAGTGGTGACCTCTCGCTTCCGGCCGTGGTTCTGTTCATGGTCGGCAGCGAGAGTGCGTGGGAAGCCGTCGCCTCCTTCAGCGAGGAGGTGATGGCGACCAAAGAGGGAGCGGAGAGGAGGAGAGAGACAGCTGCCACTCTCCCTTCCCGCGCCAGACGCACCGGGCGCTGGAGGGCGCGTGCCGATCTCCGGCCACCATAGTGTGTGGCCTGCGGGTAGTACTAGTACTGGCCTGCGACCAGTAACATGCCCGAGAAGGCGGTGCGCAGTGTTCCGTGCGCGCCTCTCAGGAGGAAGGACGTGGGGCCAGGCCCCACAGAAGGAGAGGTCTGCCAGGGGCTGGTGGACCAAGGCCGAGGCAGCTGCGAATCCCGCGACCCCGGCCAAGGGTCAGGAGAAGGAACACCGTGGGTTTTTAGCCGGTAAGAGTCCGGCATACCCCTTTGCCTTCCCCGGGCGAAGGGCATCCATGAGGATTTTCCCTCGAAAAAATAAAATAAAAGGTGACTAGCTCGGAAGGACAGTCTTGTTGTGATTCTATGCGCGCTATTACATAATTTTGTTTCGCGCAATTACATTCAATTATAAATATTATAAATCTACTGCCATTGGAAAACTCCATCTCGGTCTCCAATGACAGTGAGGAGGAGGATTAGTCTAATATCGCAATTCGTTTTTTTTAATCAAGAAATTTACTTTCTTTGTAACTGTAACTCTATTTTCTGTTCACGTGGACAAATACATAATTATATTTTCTTTATTCTTTATAATATCTGTATTTTATTTCATCCTTTTGAAGTCAAAGTCAAAGTTTTTATTTCAAATAGACTAGATTACAGGCACTTTTAAAACGTCAAAACTAGGTGCACGGTTCCAAAAGGTAGGTTGCATGGGGAAGAGCTCAAAACTCCAAGAATACTCTTTTCAAAATAGTAATTCATGACAATTTCATTACAGTAGTGTGAGAAATAGAATGAGAATAATGCAGGTTAATGTAAGAAATAAACTCACATAAGAGTAACAAATAGAAAAATATTGGGATATCTGGGATTGCCATAGCAGCTAAGGGCTAACCAGTCCCGACAGACAGCAACCCTTCACGAGCATGACGTGCACATCCGCATCGCTTAGCTCAACCATATTGCAGGGAACCCAATGACAGGATATACAATGCCACCATAAGCAGGACATTTAAGTGAGCATGACAGACTCATACTACCAGACAATGGGCAGTAATGTGATATGATTATAGGTGTATCATTAATTGCTGCATGATGCTCAAACTTTACAGATTGGAAAATGATATTATGAAAATTATAATTATAAACAATACCAGACTATTTAGGCAGAGTATTATAAATACATTAAATAATAAAATTATAATGGGAATATAAAAAATTCAGTATTTGAATAAAAAAAAATATGTATATGAAAATTGATCAAATAATGTACAGGTTATTTTAAATCAATAAAAAGAAGAATACTAGAAGTAAACATTAAAAATAATGTTAGGTCATACAACCAACCAGTTAGACAGGGCCAGAGGATCGCAATGCAGGACGGAGTTGTACGCCAGGCATCTTTATCTTCGATATAATGATTTATGTTTTAATAAGCTTTAGATATCAAAATGCTCTTAAGAAATTATTTAAAATGCTCTTAATAAATGATTTATTGTAGAACCTAACACTGTTCCCCAGAAACGTCTTGCTGGTTTGTCTTAGTCTAAAACCAGGTACTGTTAGCTTGTGTTTATTGCGAGTATGTATGTTGTATACGTCACTTTTCTTGTTATACTGGGCAATATTTTTTCGAATGTACATAGTGTTACTAAGTATATACAAAGATGGTAGGGTAAGTATATTTATTTCCTTAAATAATTCACGAAGCGATTCACGGCAGCCTAGATTATAAATAGCTCGGACTGCTCTTTTTTGTAATATGAAAATAGTACCAACATCAGCAGCCGAACCCCACAGTAATGTGCTATAAGACATAATACTGAGAAAGTATGCAAAGTACACCAACCTAGCTGAAGCTACATCAGTCAACTGCCTAATTTTCCTGACGGCAAATGCAGCAGAACTCAGTTTGCCTGCAAGTGCCTCTATATGAGGTCCCCATTGCAATTTAGAGTCTACTGTGATGCCCAGGAAGACAGTTGAGGGAACCGGATCTAACGCTTTCCCGTCAAGTTTCACATTTGAATTAATGTACACTTGAGGTGGAGAATTTAATACTTTTGGTTTTACGAAATTATTTATATTATTATACCTTGCATTAACAAAGATGTATTACATAAATTAAAACTGATTTTATTAACACTAATATAAATGCATACGATCTTTCCAATTATATAGAAGCAGAACACTGTACTGTAAACAAGCGTGTAAATAGTTATAGCTGGGTTCAAAATAAACTTGAATTACGGAGAATAATAGTGTAACATTACAGTACATTTTATTCGTTGTGTACTATTACACGTATAAACGTGTAATGATATATTGCTGTGACCTAGTCATGCAAATTTCACAAGAGTATTAACATTAAATGGTTTTTCATGAATTTCCTGAAACTCGTTGATATTTAGAAAAAAGTAAATACACAAGTCTACAGTTTATTTTTTTACCTATAATTCGATAATACATTATTTATACCTATTTACAATGGAATGAGCGTTATTGAAGTTTAAACGTTTTTATTTTTTCCTGAAAAGTTGTCATTTTTCTCTTACACGTTTATTCGGTGGGGCCATCGATATCGATAAGGCTTCATCTGTTCCGGCAAGTTTGAATGCAATATATTACTGTAGGCTTAGCACCAATGTTTTGACGTACAATAGGTAATGTAAACGTAACGTTAATGTGTGTGAATTTTAAATCGAAAATACAACATTCCTAAGTGTTTTGTATGCGACAAGCACAATTTTTATCATAGATATGAAAAAAGATTTCAATTGAATTAAGTACCTATTATGTGCGAAACGAGTACCTATGTTACTTACGTCGCAATATTCGTGCTAGGCCTACTGGTCATCATCTTATGATTTACGTGACATGAAATGGTGATGGCTGAGCGCTTGGCTACTGCACAACGAATCGTGACTTTGATTCTCGCATAGCACAATTATTAGTAATGTTGTGCGTCGGGTCGTTGAGCTCCCTAGGATAGGGTTGAGCTACACGATGGCTGCTGCATGCGTGCCATGTGTTGGGACAGGTCCTCTCAAACTGCTCTGGAACTTTCCTCAAAAGGCCAGTCCAGGCATTGCACTGCATTGTCCTCACACAAATATTTGCTACAGAAAATATGTCTGGACTTCAAAAGAGACTTTGACCCCTGAGTTTGTTTCGGCCTTTCTTCTCAGAGGTAGTTGGATAGGAAACACCGACGACATCTAGCTTTAGCTTAGCAAAAAACAAACCGACATGTAAAAGTGATTTTTAAATATCCAATTTGCAGAATAAATTAATTCATTTCATTTGTATGGCCTATTGTTATTTCAGGTCTGGGTGTTTGTGCATGTAATGATTTGGAACTGCACCCACGATAAATTACGATTCACAAGACACAATACTGATACATAGAGCGGGAAAAAGCTTTATTTTTATTTAGGTACAGTCAGCATCTAATATATCGAGACGAACAGGATGTTCTTAATTACCT
The DNA here is from genome assembly GCA_905220435.1 of Amphipyra tragopoginis. Classification (NCBI taxonomy): domain Eukaryota; kingdom Metazoa; phylum Arthropoda; class Insecta; order Lepidoptera; family Noctuidae; genus Amphipyra; species Amphipyra tragopoginis. The sequence goes on from HG991992.1 coordinate 12,962,227, forward strand.
AAACAACTAAGGGCTGATTTTTCAATCGTCAGATAACATTAATCTGGGGAATTAGTTTGATGTTTTGACAGCTTTTCTATAGAAAATTTATGTCAAACCGTCATATTTATTCCTTGAATAAAGTTTATCTGACGATTGAAAAATCGGCCCTAAATAAATTAAACTTTATCTCAACGTGATGCAATTCTTGTCAGAATTACAGTTTTTGTGTACTGTGCTCATTCTGAAACAGCCCTTGTATCATTGAGATATAGTTTTATTTTCTTAGTTATTCAGATCATTTTGAACAGTCTTATCATACATATACCGACGCTCTTTTCCTTTTTTATTTATGTACATACGAAACACACACACTGCATAGACATTTATAAAGGAAAATTAAGTTAAAAGGCAATGATTATTTATAAATAGAATCGTTTTTAATAAAAGAGTTATAATTACAAGTAACATTATGGCAAATAAATATTGACTTCCTTTGTTTACACGAATGAACGATCTGCATGTTTATGTAAACAGGAAAATGAATACGATAACAATTTTACAAGAAGTTGGCTCCGGCGCAAGTCTTTACGTAACCGAGTTTTGTACACCTAAACTGAGAAAATTGTGTTTATTCCTTCGTATAGTAAAAGTCATCACATTGTCCTACGGTCAACGTACTTAGGATAAGTGGCGGTCACTCAAGTGACCAAACCGCAAATGGACATCGGGGTCAAGTCACGTAAGTTCATACCACTTGCGTGAAGTTCCTCACCTCCTAACCACAATAACAATCATGCGACGTTTCCGTTTCACGCAACGAATGAACTCAAACTTTTTCCAGAGGTACTTATTTAAATTTATGAGGTATAACAAATGTGGATGGTTCACAAAGAAGGCGCCATATTGAAGTTGCCTTGAAAAGGGTTTGGGACGGATACCGCCTTCCCTAAATTGAAAAGAGCTGTTGATAAGTCAGGGATATCCATGTGGGTAGGGATTACATATTCTATCAATTTAGATTATGTTATTCATAATTATATGTAGGTACGCGTTGGCATACTTATTTGTAAAGCATTTAACATTACATTTCCTTTCTAATTTTTTGTGAGCGTTTACGTTTGTATCATTTGAATGTTTTTGTTTTACAAAATAAAGTGCTTTTGATTCATCAGAATATTATGTTTAATAAAATCACAGGCATTCAAATTAACGTCTCATTAACACATTAACTTTAATAGGCGTGTCAGTCAGAAGTCTCATTTGCTTAATCTTATTCAGAAAGTGAGTGACGAACGCAAATGACTTTCTTTCCTCTTATTTGTTTACCTTCAAAATCTTAAGTATTTGTTTACAATCTAGTAAGTAATTCACAAATAATTTTCTGCTAGAAAGATCAGCGTATCAACAGTGAAAACTAAGGGAAGAAAGTTGTTTTTGCGATGTAAATATACCTTCTTGTCTGTATCTAAGAAAGTCTAGACGTAGCCCCAAGGTTTATTTTTCTACACCCACTTTCGTTAGTGACAGTATTTACAACATCTCGGTGAAGTAAGGGAAACTCATTCATCGCCTCAATTCCCAGAATATACTTGGTACTTTGTACCAGAAAAGGAATTTCAGATTTGAAGATAGAAATATCAAAAAGTATTTTTTTAAATATCAAAGAGTATTTTTTAATAAATGCTTCATCGTCACAACACAAGTATGCTTTGTGCTGAATGCGCTTTTGTATACACATAGCATATTAAATATGCTATGTGTATACAAAAGCGCAGGCACTCAAATTCGGAATCAAAATGAATATCTCGGCTGTCCCATTTGAAAACTAGTAAGGGACACTTTTTACAAAAATCGTTTTATTGCATAATCTTGCTAACCTAGAAAGTCTCTACCAAATACAAAAACACCAGCGTTAAAAACTCTCACAATAAACAGATAATTATTTAAGCATCGATACCTAGTAAGTGCCATTCACTGCCTCTGATCATTTTAAAACCTAGTAAGTCACTTTAACCACATGGTTTTACCTAACATAAATACTTTTCAAAGGCTGACCGATTTAACGTATATGTTGTTGGGGCTGTAACTCCGTCCCTTGGGTTATTGTGTGTGGAGATAAATGAAAAAAGATGGTTTTATGACTTTAAACTTATAATGAAATTAATTTCATTATGTTACAAAAATATGAGCGCTACGCGACAATAATGACTGCGTTTTTTAAAGATAAAGACGCGTGTGCGTAGCGGCTGCTCCGGTCGAAGTGCCGCGCCCGCGGCGCGCGAGCGCCGGAGCCCGAGAGGCCGGCTTGGCCCGTTGCTCCGCGCCTCCCGCGCACCGCGCATGATGCGTAGAGGGCGCTAATGTGCGCGCCAACACGTCTCGGCTCGCTATTGGTCGAGGCCCGCGTCCCGCGCAATTGTAGAGGGCGCTTATGTGCGCGCCAACAGGCTCCCCCCGTTGGAACTTGTTCCAAAGTCTGAAGTGGGCAGCAGGCAGAGCCTATTGTAGGCTCGTCGAAGCACGCCCGATGCAGTCCTGACGTCAGCGACGCGTGCGATGCCGTCGGAGCCAGGATGCAGGTTCACGATGCGGCCGAGTCGCCAATGGTTGGGTGGGAGGCGGTCTTCCTTGACCACAACCAGGTCTCCCAGCTGCAGCAGCTCCTGTTCATTGCGCTGCCATTTTGCTCGCCTTTGTAATTCTGAAAGATATTCAGTTTGATATCGTTTCCAAAAATGAGCCGCCAAGGCTTGTGCCCTTTTATATCGAGGCAAAGTGCTGATCTGTGTTTCTCGTTCTGTGTCCACCTGAGAGGGCAACATCATGATCGTTCGCCCAATTAAAAAGTGTGAGGGAGTCAGTGGAGTCATGTCGTTGGGATCAGAAGATAATGGAGTAAGAGGGCGTGAATTCAAGATCCCTTCAATTTGAATTAATGCTGTGTTTAATTCTTCGTATGTTAAATGAGCTAGAGATAAGATTCTTTTAAGAAGGAGTTTAACAGACTTAACTGCGCCTTCAGCTAAGCCGTTGAAATGTGGGCTATAGGCAGGACTAAATTTAAAGTTTATTGCCTGCTCTGCTGCACCTAAACTAATATCATTACACCTCGAGTTCAGAAAGGTTGAAAGTTCTTTACAGGCTCCTACAAAGTTTGTACCGTTATCAGAGTGTATGTTGACAGGCCGACCCCTGCGAGCAACAAATCTATTTAATGCAGCCATGAATGCTTCAGTGCTTAGATCGGTGACCAGTTCAACATGTACTGCCCTCACTGCCAAGCACACAAATATACAAATGTAGGATTTTATAAGTTGGCTGCCTCTACCCTTTCTGTTGGCAATTAGAATAGGCCCAGCATAATCGACAGCTGTATTAATGAATGGATATTCACTATGAACGCGTTCTTTAGGTAGATCTGCCATGATTGGCTGAATAGTTCTGCCGGCGAATCTACAACACTTATGACACTCATGAGTGATTTTTCTAGCAAGGTTGCGACCACCTATTACCCAGTATCTTTGTCTTAATGTAGCAAGCAGTAATTGAGGTCCTGCATGCATTAATAATGTATGATAATGTTTAAATAATATTTGGGTAACATAATGAGAAGCATGAATTAAAATAGGATGTTTAACATCATAGGTGTAATTTGAGTTTGATAATCGACCTCCAACTCTTATTACCTTTTCATGTGACATAAATGGGTTAAGATTAAGTAATTGTGACCTTTTTAAAGATTGGCCCTTTTTTAATGTTGAAAACTCATCTGGAAACATATTTAACTGAATGAATTTACATAAAAGTAAAATGGCTGAATTTAATTCAGAAATAGTCAAGAATGTAGTGTTTTTATTATGAGGATGCCTACAGTTATTTATAAATCGTAATATATAAGCTGTGACACGTTGCAATTTACTAAAGCTTGAAAATTTATGTATAAAATTGTTTTCTTCATGATCATGAACAAGATTGCATAGCACTTTAGTCTCTGGTAGGTTAATGGGTACAGTAATGGTTTGACTAGGCCACTGTGTTTGTGGTAATGTTAAAAATGGTGGTCCTGTCCACCACAATTTGGAACTCTCCAGCTGAGTAGCATTACAACCTCTAGATCCTATATCTGCTGGATTTATTTTAGTGGGAATGTAATTCCAATCCTTCGCATTGGTAATGTCAGTGATTTCATTGATTCTATTGAAAACAAATGTTTTTAAAGATGACTTCGGTGTTCGTATCCAACCCAAAACAATTGTGGAGTCGCACCAAAATGCCCAGGTATGTATATTTAATCTTAAAGCGTTTTTAACCTTTGTTGCTAAACGAACCGCTAATAGAGCTCCACTAAGCTCTAATCTTGGTACAGTCATGCCCTTTAGAGGTGCTACCCTGCTTTTTGCCATGACGAGATGGACTGTGATATTGCCATCCTTAGAGATTGACCGAACATAAACACAAGCGCTATATGCCTGCAAGGAAGCGTCGCTAAAGGTATGAAGCTCATAATGTACAGAACGATCGCATAGAATACGCCTAGGTACAATAATGTTATTTAATTGTGAAAGTGATTTCAAGAAATTTAACCATCTTTCTGTGATTTCAGGTGGTAATGCATCATCCCACGCAAGCTTTGAAGCCCATAATTCTTGTAAAATTACCTTTGCGTGTAGAATGCAAGGATTTATAAGACCCAATGGATCAAACACCTGTCCTACTGTTGACAGTACAGATCTTTTACTTATTTTACTCTTTAATGGATCGCTAACTGTTTCAAAACTTAATGTGTCAGCCTTACAGGACCATCGCAGACCTAATGTTTTAGCATGGTCATCATTGACTAACTTGAGCACATGATCATCCATGTCGCCTTTATTTATACTATTTAATATATGCATGTTATTTGACCGCCATTTCCTTAAATGAAACTGACCCTTTTTTAATTCTTTAATGACCCCTTGACATATTTGTAATAACTCTGCTTCTGAGTCGTGGCCTGATATAAAGTCATCCACGTAAAAGTCGTGTAGTATTGTTTCACGTACTGGAGGAAATGAGCATTCTTGTCCTAGTTGCACTAGACACCGTGTGGCCATATACGGGGCAGATGCAGTGCCATATGTCACAGTATTGAGCCTGTAAGTATCCACCTTCTGAGTGGCATCGAACCGCCACATTATTTTTTGAAGGCATCGTTGCTCTGGTGTTACCAATACACAACGGTACATTTTTTCGCAATCCGATGTAACAACGTACTTGTGTTGCCTAAATCGAACTAATATGTCTATTAAACTATCTTGGACTGTGGGACCTATATACTGTATGTCATTAAATGATAAATGTGATGTGGTCTTTGCTGACGCATCAAATACAACCCTCAATTTTGTGGTTAGACTAGTGTCTCTGATCACACCATGATGTGGCATGAAATATGAATATTTATCGTTACTATGATTAGCTAAAGACATGTGACCAAGATCAATATACTCCTTAATAAAGTTGGAATATTTTTCTTTATATAATGGATCACGCTTGAACTTTCTTTCTAAAGACTGAAATCTAGATAAAGCTTGTTCGTATGAGTCACCTAATGTTTCTGGTGACTGCCTTAAAGGAATTTTCACAACAAAGTGACCATCTTTCTCGCGAGTGGTTGTTTTTATAAAGTTTTGTTCACACTCGTTTTCTTCTTTAGTAGTGGTACGGGGTGAAGAAACTGATTCCAATTCGAAAAATCTGTCTAATTGTTGTTGAAGGTGACAATCGTTTACAAAATTACAATGAGCTGTGTTTGAGTAAGCGGTGGTTTTATTACTATTCGTTTCTTGTTTATACATTACACCTGATACCAACCAACCTACTCTTGTATCAATGAGAACTGGTTTATTCCTACCTAAAGATATGCGTTTTGTACCTAATATGTTCCAAAATATTTCAGCACTCAACAACATGTCTATTTCTAAAGGAACATTGAAGCTAGGGTCAGCTAGTTTTAAATTTTTTGGAATATTTAGGTGCGAGATATCAAAACGTGTGGTAGGTAATAATTGAGTTATTTTTGGTACAATGAAACAATCAATGTTGTTTATATATGACTCAGTGCGTGAGGATATAGTCAAGCTAGAACGTTTAGTTACATGTACTGACTGACTTAAACCTTCAACTGAAATGGAAGTAGATTTAACCGGTAAATTAAGTTGATTAGATATTTGCTCTGTTATAAAGTTAGATGTGCTACCATTATCAAGTAAGGCACGGACAGTATGTTTTCTACCGTTAAAATCAATAATGTCTATTAGTGCTGTAGACAGCAATACACAGCTATTATGTGTAGATGACAAGACAACATCAGATTGCATTGTTGGAACTACATTACAGTGGCAATCCTCTTGTGAGGCTAACACTACGCATTTGTCCCGTGATACACTGGTATCTGACTGCTGCAGAGATGCTGGTTCGTCTATATGTAATGAAGTATTATGTGGTTTATTGCATACTCTGCACGGTCCAAATCTGCAATCCTGAGGTCCATGTCCTTGTCTTAAGCAATTGTTGCACAGGTTGAGTCTTTTAGCTTCGGCTATTCGTGCTGACACAGACAATGACATGAACTGAGGACACATATAAATGGGATGGTTTTGCTTGCATCGAGGACATGTGTATGAGCCTTTTGATTGTTTTTTATTAGCAATGAATGTTCGGGGTTTAGCATTTAAAGGTTCACTGTGCCTACGAGTGTGTGTAGTACGAGTATGTGTGGTCCGATTGTTAATGTCGATTGTCTCTAACAGTTCAGCACGCCCTTTAACAAAATCAATAAATTGTTCTAAGGTAGGTATTTTGTATTTTTGAAGGTTAGCATGTTCCTTCCATTTCCTGTTAGTTGTACTATCTAATTTTTTACACATAACATGAATGATGATAAGATCCCAATTATCTATATTGACCTCTAACATTTTTAAAGACCTAAGGTTTTTATTTATAGTATCTATGAGGCCCCTCAGTGCAGAGGGAGCCTCCTTTGTAATGTTTTCAAAATCGAATAATGCATCGATATGATTATTAATAAGCAAGTTGTTATTTTGATAACGCTCACATAACAATGACCATGCTGTATCATAGTTTTTTTCTGAAAAATCTAAAGAGGCAATAACGTTCGCAGCCTTGTATTTTAATGCCGATCGTAAATAATGAAACTTGTTAATTTTAGGAATTTTCCCATTTGTGTGAATAAGAGATACATAAGTGTCGTGAAATTCTAGCCAGTTTTCATATTGCCCAGAAAAGGTAGGTAAATGAATGGTCGGTAATTTAATATTTAAGCTTGGCCCACCTGCAGTGAGGACAGAACCTGTTACCGAAGACTCCGAGTCGTGCTCCGCTTCCCCAGAGACCGGCCTGCCAATCACCTCTCGTGCCTTGCCGACCGCCGCGAAGTATTGCGACTCGAAGCACTCGCGCTCACCATATTCCACTTGACACTCAGCATCTGTAATGTCCGGCAAGCTTTCTATTTTAATCTGTATGGAATCGTATTCGCCGTAGCACTCTTCAATCTTTTGCAACCTAGCCCCAAGCTCACTGAGTTGAATGTTACTAGGCTTCTCACATGTGCACATGATTGAAAGATATTTTTCAAACTGTGTAAGTTTAGCTTTATAAGAAGCACGTTTCTTTTTTAATTCTTTTAGGTTAGACATTGTGAACTAATTGAATAACTTTATAATATTAATATAAGAACAGGCAGTATTTACGTGCACAGGAAAACGTGAAACTCAAGGTGTAATGATAGCAGGTTATACTTAAATGCAAGCGTGCAGTGCAGATACAGGCAAGAAGAGAGTGATATGCGCGTGGACAAGCAAGCAGCCGCTGTCCCACGTGACAGCAAGGGCGCAGCCCCGCTCGATAGCAAGCAGGCGTGCGCGTGCCCCGGAACAGGCGAAGACAGCAATGAAACGCGCCACGTGGCGTCGTCGCTCTGCTCGGCTTTAGCGCAAATGCTGTTGATATGCAATTAAACTTAATGTTAATATGGGAAAATTGATAATGCAAAACGAGTTCTGAAATAGGGACGGGATAATTACAGTGAAATAAGTATAAGATGCATTACTTAATGTCCGTAATGCATGACATGACATGTGCTCATTTAACGTACGACGACCAACAAATTAAGGACTTGTTGATAGCAGTGCCATGAAAATAAGGAATATCCACTTAATGACTTAAAGTTGGGATAATTATAATGATAATTGGAACGAACTCACAAAATTAATACCCTCCAGGATAATGTTAGCACTCGTTGTTCGATCGAATTTCGGTTTCTAGTCGGACGCCATTTTGTTGTGCCATCACGAACACGGAACACGAACGATTCGCTTCTTGAATTCTTGATGGAGCTTGACACGACGCGACGACTCGAACCCGGGTTTATGTGTTCTATGAATCGAACCACGCGATGATGCCGGGAGATTTCACGATGTTTGTTCCAATTTTCTTCAATAATCGCGGCTTCGAAGGACCATTGCCGGGGGCTGTAACTCCGTCCCTTGGGTTATTGTGTGTGGAGATAAATGAAAAAAGATGGTTTTATGACTTTAAACTTATAATGAAATTAATTTCATTATGTTACAAAAATATGAGCGCTACGCGACAATAATGACTGCGTTTTTTAAAGATAAAGACGCGTGTGCGTAGCGGCTGCTCCGGTCGAAGTGCCGCGCCCGCGGCGCGCGAGCGCCGGAGCCCGAGAGGCCGGCTTGGCCCGTTGCTCCGCGCCTCCCGCGCACCGCGCATGATGCGTAGAGGGCGCTAATGTGCGCGCCAACACGTCTCGGCTCGCTATTGGTCGAGGCCCGCGTCCCGCGCAATTGTAGAGGGCGCTTATGTGCGCGCCAACACGCTCTCCTGTAAAATTTCGTTTTAAGCCCTTACTAGGTTTTGAAATGGGACAGCCGATCTGTAGCACGGTAAATTAATAATATCCTCCCTATCAAAACTTGGTTATGAATTTTAGCATAGAAAAGGAACGCCACGACGTTAGTGTCGCCAATACGGTATTTCACTATTATTTTTTATAAAAAATCTCGAAACTATTATTTACAAGGTACAATAATAAGCAACAGTGAAAAAAAATTGAAATATTTAATAAAATGCCCATTTTATAAACGATTTAAGAAAAAACACAAGACTGAGACAACACTACTACCTAAGCTACTACCATGACGTAATACCTTAAAAACATCACAGTGACTTGATATCCCTCTGAACAATATCCGTTTCGCGTGACAAGGACAGAAACTGCTTCTTGAAGAAACTTTTAAAGCGTGTAGCTCCTCTATTCTTTGATCGATTTTATTTATTTTTTCACAACCCGTGTTTTTTCTATACTTTCTATAAAATAATACTAAATTATTGTACATTTTTAATTGTAGACGATGGACTTAACCACTTAGCACATACAATGTAGATATATTTAGATGTCCGCACACTTAGGGTGCCTTTCTACCAGAGATGTGCTATGCAACGTTGCTATGGATGCATTTGATATCCACCAATTATATTCATTGGTCCACATAGCGTAGCACTGGTGGAAACTGATTCAACTAAGCTACGTTTTTTAAATGGAAGGATGCGTGCTGTGGATGCGAGCTATGGATGCGTGCTATGGATGGTCGCGAGTGGTGTAGCTATGTGCTAGCAGTGTACCTACAGTAGGCGCACCCGCCCTTAGTGCTGTTGTTGCAGGTAGTCATGATGTTAGTGTAGTACAAGTAGTTAGCTTAGGTTAAGTATTTTACTTCCCCCCATTGGCTGGAGACCCTTCAGGTCTCGCCAATAACTGCCCGGTTACGTAGAAACCGTCCCCTAGGACGACCTACTGCAGTCCAATAGAAAAAAAAAAAAAAAAAAAACAGTAGGCGCGCGTTTGTCACCGAAAGTAGGCACGAGCTGCGCATCTTCCTCGCACAGCTACTTTGCGACGGCGCATTTTCATAGCACATCTTACTCGTTCCGCTACATAGCTTAGCATCAGTGGAAACGGTCACATAGTTTCGTAGCTTAGCTTTTATATTCTCACAGTATAGTTGCATCGCACATTTCTGTTGGAAAGGCACCCTTATGCCTGTTGCCATCCATACATTCAATTGATATTGAAAACTATTGTTTAAATTGTAAAGCAGTCACCAGCATACACAATGAACTGTTTGAACAACATTGGAGATAGCCGTGTCACAGCTACTGAAACGAAATAATTACAAGCTTAATGATCCGAGGGTCAGGGTGTTAATACGAACACAAAAGGTGAAACCTATTATGCTAATGGCTATTATGGTTTTACATTTTGTGTTAATTACTAGCGAATTGCCGTAGCTTCGTTCAGTTTTCTATTATTGTAGGCTCTACTTAGCGTATCGTCATCTGCTATACAGGCAGGGCAGGTTATGCTCGGAGTTTATTACACAAGTTGTAAACGAATTCGTGTAGTTCCTTAAAATAACATGATCTACTGTTGGTGTAGATTGACCAAGAACGGGATACAGCTAGATTAAAAAAAAAACTTTTTTTTATTGCTTTAAGGGATCGTATCGAAACCACCTAATAAGGATTCGATAAAAAAATAAGCAAACATTATTTACAATTTCTTTTTTATGTGATTACTAGCTTTTGCCCGCAACTTCGCTTGCGTGAAATTTTGAACCCGTTAAGTGACAATTTTCCATACAAACTTTCATCCCCTATTTAACTCCCTTAGGGGTTGAATTTCGAAAAATCCCTTCTTAGTGGATGCCCACGTTACAAAAGGAACCTACTGTCAAAATTTCAACTTTCTAACCCCAGCGGTTTAGGCTGTGCGTTGATAGATCAGTCAGTCAGCTTCTCCTTTTATATGTATAGATACATTTTGTTGTCACGCACAACGCACGCACACGGAACTATTATCACATAAATAAGTTTATCTAAATAATTCACATACGTTAATATTTATATTAGGTGTATACTGTACGATTCCGGATTTTGCATGGTAGACTCCAAACCAAAGTCCGTCTCCATGACTTTGTATAATCCATAAATATCGATTTGTATTACTAGGTGTAGTGTTTTATGTCGTACTAGCTGCGCCCCGCGGTGTTACCCGCTTTTTTCGGGATGAAAAGTAGCCTATGTGTTAATCCAGGTTATCAGCTACCTCCATACTAAATTTTATCAAAATTGGTCCATCCGTTTGAGCGTGAAGAAGTAACAAACATACAAACACACACTCACAAATACACAACAAAGAATATTGGTATTGTATGGTATATTCCAGTTAAAACCCTCCAACGAAGCAAGTTGGGATTAAGTACGATTTTGAAGAATAATAAGTACTACCGAGTTTGAGTAATAGTACGAAAAAGAGATATTCAATGTAAGTCTTCACAAGAGACTCCAACTGAACTATTATCGTCAAAGCCAACCAAAGTATAGGTAAGCTAAAGACTAACGACTGACCTCGTTTGACCAACTGTCGGGACCCAGTTGCTATTGTAACGCTGTCCATATTGAAGCTTCACATAATTAGGGCAGCGTTTATGTAAGATTATACAGTAATATGAACGTTATTTATGTCAAATGTGGTGCTGCGGCGAGCCATTTAGAACGTAACGTAATAAAAAATGTAAAAGCTTTTATGTATTAAATCTCAGCTTACCTTTTAATGTAACTATAAGCCTATACATTATTTTTGTCCTACCAGTATTATTTATACGCATAACATAATATTATTTAGAAGAATTATGTTTTTTGAGGGGGTAGAGGGTAAGGGTGTGAAATGGGGTGTAACCGATTGTATGGAAAATTGAAGTCCGTGCGTATAGCAGCTTCAACCTTGGTATTCACAAAAATAATAAAACACGTATTTTAGGAATTTTTAAACCACTCCTAATAAAGTGTGTCATGGAGTATTGAAGTTTTTATTGGAAAAACAGATTCCCCGTGTGTGACTTAATACGTGGTCTCTCTCTCTCTCTCGTGTCAGCACGAGGCATACGGAAATAGCTCATGCTGTTGTGAAAAGATTAGCCAGTCAGCAAGGTTGGTAGCGAGCCTGACTGCCCAAGGTGCGCCGGACGTACTTAAGTGTCGTCACTCGTGGAGTCTCTTTTCATGCACCCCATACCCAATACGTGTTAAAAAGTACTCTTCAAATCAAGTGTTATTTAGTAGGGTTTAAGAATTCCCCAAAATAGGGGTGGCCCTAAAAGTCAATCAAAATTTATATCCGAAATCGGCGTAACCTACACATGTAACGTCTATTTGTAGCATGCGTGATTTCACGTTCTACTTTCCATATTACGTTCTCTGTTTTATTGATTCCTCTCACCATTACTGTTTGTACACAGAACTGATGAAGCAGTTATGTGTTTTACGACAAAGGCAGCCACGGTCCCAGTGTTCTTTCGGAAGTATTTTTATCAGCCCGTATGAAATCCATTCGTTTTGAAAGCCGGCGAACAATCGTTTCAGTAAATAAAAGGATCGCCATCCGTATCTCTCTTCCACTCGTGTGGGCTTGGCGACGATTTTCACTAAACGTGTGTCGATGTGTGTGTATAGATTTTGTACAGCGGATATTGAGTTTTTAATGGTAATCATTTGATCGAAATGATAGTGATTGAATATGAATTATTTACCTTTATAATATTTATATAATAATAATAATAAGGGCCCAGCTAGTGAGCTGGCGAGTCACCGTCTGCCAACACTTCAATTTTAAATGTTGAAAGGCAGACGCCGTTTTCTTCCGGCAGTAGAAGTTATCTAGTCCACCTAACACCCCTTCCCATAGTACCAGATATTTTTCACCATATTTTACAATAGTCTTGCACCCACCTGGGACGGTCCATGACTGTACTCCAATAGTGCAGCCGTGGATAGTCCCGGGTTGGTGCCCTACCCCATTTTAGATTAAAGTTCTCAAAGGGGCCTCTGCGCGTTGGACCTGTGTCCCCGTGTATGCCTTCCAAAAGACCGGACATCTTTCGCACGGAAGATGAGCCGTGATGTCCAAAGAGATACAATCTTTATTTCAGAGCAGAGAGACGAGTAAACAATTTGGCACTTATTTATTAACTTAACACGTTAAATAAAACTTTTTATATCATATATCTGAATGACGGTCTGTGTGCCGCCATCCAGTGACAAATTATTAGGCCATCCACCCAGCCGGCTACAGTCGCCACGAGGCTGTTGGGGCTGTCGCGCATCTGACGCATCAATGATGCGATTCGCAGACGCAACAGCGAGCCGAAATCCGGAACGCGTCCGTCCGCGAACATCCCCGACGCGCTACAGAAGCGCGGCAACCCCAGCATTACCATATGTCCTTGTTCTTTTTCGAACCTAGAAATCAAGTCGAAGTTTGGAAATCAAGGGCCTTTAGCCCGCAAGGGAAGTTTGCAGGCTAACAGTACATAATTGTACTCGTCTAAGACAACCAGCAGTTTCAGAGTTTCCATACAAGTACTTTTACCACATTATGTAATATTGCAGTTACGGTTAGCTAGCTGACAAACTTTGCTCGCAACTAAACGCTAAAAAAATGCTCAAAATACACTTGGGAGCAAATAAATCGAGCCACTCCTTTTTTCACGTGTCCTGGTTATTAGTTTTGGTTTCATGGATTATATACTAAGTTGACAAAAAACTACCCTCATTGTAAAGGTTATCAAATAACCTTTTAGGCGATATATGTTTCGAATTGATCTGTTCCATAATAGGTGCCAAAAATTATAACAATTATACGTGAAAAATAGAAGTCGCTCGATTTATTTGCTCCCAAGTATATTAGTTAAATTACCAAAACGCATGCAACACTTGCAAATGAGGACCAGAACTTAATTTAATTTGTAATTATTGGACGTAATAAATAAATTAACTCAATCCAAAATCTGAAATAGAATCTAATTTATTTTGCTTTAACTTGAAATTTATTCATTTATGGTCTTTATAAGTGACTGTTACAAAATTACCAAGTTAAAAGCTTTATTTTAAGCTGTAACATTATCTTGACAATTTTGGTTTGTGAGAATAAACAAGGGAAAGGAAATACATAATATAAAATGCTTTAGGTTTATTTTGCAAAACATTTATTTCATTTAGTTAATGGATTTAGTAAAGGAACGGCACTACCTGTTAATGCCAGAATAAAGACCTCCTGGGCAAAGACATCTTTACACATATTATGTAAATATTACAGCTTTATTTCAAGGCCCGCTACTTGTATTAAAACGGCATTAAATTAGGAGTTTCAGACAAAACATAAACTTGATTAGCATGCGTAGCGTACTCGGCTTAGGGGTAATTGCTATATCCTGGCTCCGTGTAATGCGATCTCAACCGTCTTTAATCTCGCCCACTTGACTCTCTACGTAATATCACTTCGTATTCCTACATACCATGTTTGTCGTTACTTTCTTTCACACACAATCATTTACAAAGTCTTTACCTTTATTAAAATATACCCTTCCAGTTATTGAAATGTATTTGCTACTCAAATACATTGATCGGGATTCCGGAGGATGGAAAATTCCAAATATTTTAACATCGCCGATATTGCTCGGTATAGGTATATTAAGAAATTCATGATGGAAGTATTTTTAAGGATTTCAATTTATATCGAACTGGTATCGGAGATAACGGGCTTCATTAATGGAGATCAAACGTTTTGTGTAATTTTTTACGCCTGGTTTTGATTATTTTGGACGTAATATACGAGTATTTTGACAGTCTTCTAAAATCATTCTACAGATCGAGGCCCCTTACAAAAATAAATACTGTTTAATCTGTTGCAATAATTTGAACTTGAACAACTTTGGATAGTTGGTAAATTGTGAACAAACATCCTTGACTTACATCTCTGTAATATTTTCTCGGGATGATAATGTAGGTATACATTGATATACCTTTGTTCTACTAAAACTACTTCTGCGATAAATCCCCCAGGAGTGTCAGGGGAGTGAAATAAAAGTGCTATCTTTGTGCAATACATTTTCCAACATACTAATAGGTAGAATGTGCACACGCGAGGTACTTTAGCTACCAGATTTAACACAAAAACACTTCCCTATAAAGTTTGCAAAGAAACACTACGCTTTATGATCTGTTTGAAAACGAATTTGTTATGATATACGTAGAAATGGTAAGCTTTTCAGCTATTTACAATTGGAATTGTAAAGTGAATTGAATTTTATTTACATAATTGTTATTGTAGGCACTCGATTAATGTTGAATAAACCGCAATGTTTATTTAGTGAAAATTAAAAAAGCAGAAAGAAACAATGATTTAAAAAAAAACAACCTCACGTTAAATAACAACTTCACGTTAGATTCACGATTTAATTTCTCAAATGGAGCAAAACACTTCTATATAGCATGTAAGGGTAAACACCGTTATCACTCAAACCATGGGTAGTTGACTTAAACATAAAAATACTTATAGGACAGAGTAAAAAAATAAATAAAAAAATATACGCGCGAGAAATGAGCGGCGCGGCGGCGCTACGACGCGGCGTACACACACTCGCTAACGACACAGCTGACTGACTGGGGTAGCAAACTGTGCGGGGCCGTGCGTAGGGCCACGAGGTGAGTTCCCCACGCCCCCTCCCGTAGCTTGTTGCCCCCGCGCATAGGGTGAAATGCTTTTGAGGAAAAATGAAAATTTATAAAAAAAATGTTATTTTTCATTGATTTTACGTTCTATAAACGAAACCAAACCACTGGTTTCAAGGATAACGGTGTTTACCCTTACAGCCTGTATATAGATACAAATACTTATTTTGGTAAAGCGATTTTATGGGGCATGAAATACAGATTCCAAAAAGGAATGATAGATACAAAAATCTCACATTTCTTGATCTTCATCGTAATATGAATGTATATTGATTGAAATATACATTCAGTATATTGATTGAAAAATGTCGGTGGGTATTATTTATTTTATACTAGAGGTCGCTCGCGGCTTCGCCTGCATAGATGTCGTTTATCGCGTATTCCATACTTTTCGGGATAATATAATTCAATCATGATTCGAAAATTCAAATACAAAACTCATTTATTCAAAATAGACATCCCTCAAAAACGCCCTCCCTTCACGGCTTCCTAGTGTTTATGCTGTGAAGAAGAAACGGCGCAACAAACTCCCCAGCAACACAGTTCTGTCTGTCAGGTGAATAAATTAACTGAGTCTATACAAAGAAAATCATAATATTTTTACAATAATAAAATTATGCAAATAAAGTAAAAGTATTGATTACAAATTAAAAAAATACATATATAAGTATATAAATCAATTCTGTATGAATTGAGATACATCATAATCGTATCTAACTAATATAGATACATACATAAACCTACACATAAAAACTATTGGTTACCAGAGAAGCCACATGTGCAGAAAAGAACTAGCGCCACACGTCCAGAAAGAAGACACACGAAAGACACGTGGCACCATCTATGAACGTTATTGTTGTTTTCCTCGAGAACAACAACTTCTTTTCGGAATTAAAGGTACAGTCACCATCAAATATATCTGGATGAACAGACTGATCAATATGACCTGAACAACTAAATAAATTAAACTTTAACTCAATGGGATAAAGTTCTTGTCAGACAGAATGACAGTTGTCGTGTACCGTGTTCATTCTGAAACAACCCTTGTATCATTGAGACACAGTTTAATTTTCTTAGTTGTTCAGATCATTTTGAACACTCTGTTCGTCCCGATATATTTGATGCTGACTGTACCCTATGTCCGTTTCTGTACACCTGACAAAGTATTATGCAAAATTTCAGAATGATTGGCTCAGTGATTTAGGCGTGAAAAGGTAACAAACAAAGGGAAATGCCCAGATGCCACACATAAAAATGCCTGAAATAAACAACAATGAAATATACGCCAAATTGCACTATAAGTCGTAGGGAACCCATATCATTTTCAATAATTACAAAAAAACTCGGCAAAACTTGTTCCAAACATCTTTTTCTAAAATATAGGTTAAGTCAAGGTTTAAGATTATTACGCAATAATTAATAAACAAAACTGCATTTAAATGTTTTAATCATCATTAAAAACCACTAACACATCATCAAGAAACTGTGCAGGAGGATTGATATTGGGTTGGTACCGGGCCCATGCTAAGTACCATATTATTGACATAGTATGGGCACAGGTACCAACTGTTCGCCGTCCCACGAGGCAGTTACAATAGCGATGCTGTAAAGCCCTTATCCCTGATAAGGAATTGTTAATTATTATATAAACAAAATATATTTTTTGAGAAATATGTCTGCTTTGTATTTTTCCTCGAAGTAAAAAGCAATTACCCGGAAGAGATAAATGCTCAACTAATTCGTTATCCAGTTCCCTACATATTTCAATCTTATAAATACCATTCGCTCGTGTGTGCTCGCCATAGTATGAGCGAGCCTGTTTTATTTGGTACGTACCACATGCCAACAAAACCATTTCGCTGTATGTCAGTTGTGGGAAATCAGCAACATTGTTAGGATTTATATTAATGCTTTGGAATTGCGCTCTGCGACGATTCAAATTATTTGTGATCACATAATCAGCTAGTATATTTTCTGTATACATATTCTGATGTATTATTTGCAAAATATCAACAGCATCTGGCCTGTCAACTATTCTAGTATAAAACCTATTAATTAATGCTGCTGCTATAGAGAAATCTACCATTAAATGTCTCGAAGCTCTATTAAAAAAATCTTGGCGAAATAATTTGAATTGCTGCTTGAATATTCCATTTACGGCTTCCACAACCCAGCGGCAAATAGTAACTCTTCGGCTTTTATTAGCTTCCAGAGTGGATAATTGAATTTCATTTACTTGCAGTGTTGATGGCATGTGAACACTATAATTGCAAGATTGCAAAAGTGGAATGGAATCCCTGAACCCTCTATCAAGAATGAATACGTCACCATCCTGAAAATATTGTCTCAATGGCTTACTGGGTTCATCAAATTCACTAATCATTATCTGAGCATCGGAAGTTGTTGCTGGATAAGGGCCTAACACATCGATTATATAGCCATCGGAGCAAACAAGCAAAAATGGCTTCACAAGGTTTCGATATTTGTGAAGAGAATATGTCTCTTTTTGGTACAAATAGTTGGAGCTTTTTTGTACATAGATATATGTTCCATCAATAATTACGACAGGCTTCCTTATTCCGTCGACTTCGCCAAACAGCCCATTTGGTAGAACAAGGTTTCTTGCTGCTATTTGTTCTCTTGTTATATGTCCAATTCCAAGGTTCATAGGAACAAAATCTTGATGCAGTTTTTCCCTTGCTTTAGCCATTAGACGTTCCAGAGTACTTCTCGGTATTTGTAGAAGAGATGATAATCTTTCATCAGAATCTCCAGTTCTCAATTTCATCAGGTAAGCTCCAAGGGCAGTAGAACCTCTATGCATTTGCGCCAATCGGGGCACCTCTCCCATTAGAGTACCAAAACTATTTCTACTCATTCCTAAAAAGTACCACACCATATGTTCTTCCATTAAGTGTATATTTTCGAAGTCCAAAGCACGACATTCATAATTCACAAATGATGCAAAGTCTTCAATGTGGTCCACAGTGAATTCATGATTCATATCTTCCAAAGCAGGGAGTTCATGCCAAAAGTCACTATTCAAATGATGACTACATATTTTTGAATTCTTTGGTATATAAAACTTGTAGTCCTTGAAGAGCCACACCCTTAATGAAAGTGGTACCACATGTCTATCAATCATATTACATCCTGGATAGAAACAATGACTTTGAGTATCAACTGCTCTTCCGTAATTAGGTAACAGTACGCTGGATCTTATTTGAGGAGGTTCTTCATGTAGAGGTATATTCAAACTACCTGCCTGACTGGGTACCGGACTCGGGCTTGGTGAAGGAGTAGTAGGGGGTGAGGTAGCCCGGCTGCATCGTTGCCAACATGGGTGGCAGATCAAATCCGAAGAACGTAGCTGCAAGCAAAATGAAAAGTAAAAGTTGGTTTTGTTTTACTTCAAGCTCGATGAACGAAAACCTATGCATAAAAAAGTACTCTGTGATAAGTTTTTAAAAGACATGATAGTGACGTTATTTGCACGGGATAAGAGGGAATTACACAGAATTAGGGCAGAGGAATGAACTTACCTGGCGTGGTTGGATTCTGTGTGCTACTACATTCATTATGTGCCTCTCACGATCACTGCTATTTCTTACAACATGTGATCGTTGTCGTAGAACAGACTGTCCACAGCAAACGCACACATGTTGGTGGCCTACTTGTCTACCTGGCCGGCTGGTTCCAGGTGTCTCGGTGATAGTGTGAACCGCTAATCTAAGACATGCATCACAAACAACACTACCTGGTTCAACCTGTGAGAAAGAACAAAAAACAATGTACTAATTGTTCAATGTCAGTGCGTTCAGTTCAATATAATTATTCACAAAAACTATGGAATGAATATACTTACAGCTAATGGTGTTATCCATGCCTGTATTAAACGACGTACTTCATCATTTTGCTCTGATACGACATTACGTCTCATCGCTGTAAGATCGAGATAGCAATTAACACAGTGTACGTTTCCATCCATTTTTAAATGTACACGGTGTAAGAGTCCAAAACAATAGCAGAGTCGTATAAAAAGCAGGTCCAGGTCCGTCGTCAAAAAGCCGAGTCGTCGTCAAGGCGGGTTCAATCTAAGTCGAGTTCGAAAAGGGGTAACGTGTGCAGAAGTAAAATCAAAATCCTTAAAAATGGCCAAAGTCGTCGTTATTATATCCTATTAAGATAAACTCAAGTCGCAAACGCAAAATGTGAATCGATCAATTCAAAACCACAATTCAACGGAAAAATGAAATGCAGTAATCAATATCAAACTGTCAGTAAGGCAAAGGACATGTTATCCATGCAGCCTACGATACTTTTTCTTATTTGAAAATAATTTTATTTTAATTAATATTGACATGCATATAATATTACTTTCATTAGATAAACGTTATAATTAGGTCGAATTATTCTAAATGAACGATAACTGTGCAATAATTCTATAAAATACTTCGATAAATTATTTGAAAATTCTTGTTTGGCTGAATGTCGATTACACATGTCAGATTAAACACAGTTGTCCATTAAAAAATAAGAATGAATTAGACGGATATCAAGCGAAATATTTTAAAGATCGTTATATTTTCCTCCTACGTTTACAAACTTGAGAATTATTCATTATGCATATTTAATTCTAATTAGAATTTAGGACTATTAGTAGTTTCCGTTCATTTCAAGCATTTTATGGGCGTTCCCCTTTACTATCACATTTATAATATTAGTTAGAATGTGACATTCTCGATTGAGTTCATCTCTAATGTTTTCATCAAGAGGACATTAAGGCAGTACACATAGAGTAAATTAAGTGGAGTTTTGTAAATATGATTTCTTGTTATGTTGCGAAGGTTAGACAGAAAACATTTTTCCTTATACACAGTTTATTCTCGGCATCTCTCGACGATCTCGTTGCTTAAGTGAACAGCCTTTTGTAACCAATGGAGGAAATGGCACTCGTTTCATCCATGCGCACTAATCATATCTTATCCACGTTATAAGTTTCCATAGTTTCTGTTGCTTTACCTAAGTAAAGTGGATTTTGATAATACATCGGAAAAATATTCATTCATTCATTCATTTCTAGCCTGCGTCATCCCACTGCTGGGCAAAGGCTCTTGACTTCCAATTTCTTCGGACCAGAGCCAAAGTGGACCACTGATCATTGTTTTTGTCAAACTCGTCCCGCCATCTTCTTCGAGGTCTGTCGCGACGCCTTCTTTCTGTGTCAGGGCTCCATAAAGTGGTTATTTTGGCCCATTTTAATATCCTTTATTAAAAAAAAACACTAAATAATAAAGTGTATTTTAGGGTTCCGTTCCCGTGCCAACGGGACCCTAATACTAAGCCTACGGCGTTTGTCCATCCATCTGTCATAAGGCTGTATCGTTATAAGCCCTAGCCAGTTGAAATTTTCATATAATATTATTATGTGTGGTAAATATTAAAGATAATATACACCCAAAAAACAGGGCCAATGGGGTATATTGGCCCATTCAGGTTTAGACTTTTTATTATTTTCCATACAAGAATCCCCGGAACAAAAATTTTTTCAACGTTTTTTGTTCTTGCTCTATCTTAAAAACGGTAATGTATACAAGCGTGATACTTAGTACGATTGTAATGCATACTCTATAGTTAAACAAAAAATAATAAAAACAAGGAAAACTAGTGATAGTACGGAACCTATAGTGCGCGAGCCCGACTCGCACTTGGCCGGTTTTTTTAAATGGTTCTAAAATCTATTTTGTCACAAAAATCTTGTTATTTTATGTGAAAAATTATAAAAGCATCATTAACTTTCCTCTGTGTCAAGCAAATCTCAAGAAATCTATACATATAATAAATCTGTAGACATGGCGTGTCTGTACATATGAAATATTTTGGAAAAACCTGGTTGGGATGTTAAACTATAACCAATAGAACCCATTTTTAACATTTTTGGATTTTTTGTCTCTTTGTCTGTTTATCTGTTTGTCTGTTTATCTGTTTGTTTGTGCAAGCATCACGTAAAAACAACTGATCCAATGTTGTTGACTTTTATAAATAAATATTGTGCTTATCTCCAAGTAACATATGTTTTTTGTTTCATCGCAATCGGTTCACGCAATCAAAAGTTATGCGAATTTTAAGTTTTCTAGAAGAAGAACTTAGTATGTATTGTTATATGTATAGATTTCTGTATACCATTTCTTTTCAATAGATGGCGTTACGTGTATCAAATCACGTTGTGAGGAAATATAATCAACGAATATATTACTATTCTCAGTCTACGGAAGGTCTATTGAAATGCTATCCGAAGAAGGTACTAGGTAACTAAGCTTTTATAAAAAAAACGAAGACAATGTTATTTAAAATTTATTAGATACCTATCTATCTGAATGGCAGTGGAAGAGAAATACATTCAATTTCATAAGCGAATGTAGGTATTCTAAATTTTTTATTGTGCAAGGCAATACGATAGATTAATTTGAAATAGGTACTCATTTATTTTATTATGAATACTTAAATACGTATTTATAAATCTATTTACTATTAACAAAATTCAAAGTGCACTTTGTCTGTAAATAAATATTTTTCCAAAATTTCGATTCGGTGGTGCTATACTATCGATACAGAAACCTTCTTTTTTTAGAATTATTGTGTCTGTTTGTCTTTCCGTCCGGACATCACGTAAAATCCCGTGGATGGATTTTGATGGGACTTTCGCTGATGTGTTGCGTAAAGAGCGACAATTTTGCTGGTACATATATCATCACGCTATTGTTCATAGGAGCCGAGCAGCGGAACATTATTTCCACATACTGCGAAGTATAAGCTTAATATTCGGATCGTAAAATCGCGTGAATCGATTTTGATGGGCCTGCGCTTATGCTGGTATATAAACTATCACGCTATTGCTCATAGATGCCGAGCAACGGAACATTATTTCTATATACTGCGTAGTATAAGCTGTAGACAGAAGTAAGTGCTGCAGTGAACGGTCACTGGCTCAGTGTCCTGCGTTAAAACCTCACTTTAAAAAAATACACTTTTTGTAATTTTTTTGGAATGTTTATATATATATTTTATTTTGTTCATTGTTGTCAGAACTATTCAAAGCCTGTCGTCGCCGTTTTATTAAGTTTATTTAAGCCTTAGGTATTGTGCCACATAGCCATGAAGGGAAAGTACTTTAAATACTAAAAATTGCAAATTTCACTCAAAGGTGACTTCATTTTATTTTTAAAAGTAAGAAATATTTCCTTTACTGATTTTTTTGCCTGAACCGGGAATCAAACTGACAAAAGTATACCATCTGGTGGCACCTGTTGATAATATCTTTATGGTCAATAATCAGGATCAAATATCTCCAACAAACACACTGTCTTAAATTGAACGAAGTGGAAAAAATAATAACTACTTAACAACAATTAATAAGTGCTAGAATTGAAACGTACTAAGTTAGTCAATGTTAGTTTTATGGTCTTCCATCAATTTCAGATACAATGTTCAGTGGAGCGATTTGGTCCGTAGGTATTATTGATCCTATCGATTGGTGAAATAAAAATACCTACAGATGATGTTTTTTCGCGTTTGGGTTGGTTCGATTTCCAGATCAAACTTTTTTGATATCCTTGAAAGCAGTATCTATTTCTAACTTATTAAAATAAAATAAAGTCTTCTATAGGTAAAATTTTAAATATTTACAGAACTTTCCTATTCCACACCTCGAATGAAATCATTTTAAACTCTGTATGTACTGCGTAAATTGTTTTGATTTAGTTCGCCGATTGTAACTACATAGATGGTGTTGTAGCCATTTTTGTATCGTGATAAGGTTTCGTTACATATCACATTAAATATCAATATTCAATTATAATCCATTTTAGCAAGGAAATGTATGGAAATAAGCAACGCGTTTTTAGTATTATGGTTATATGAACATTTACAGTCAATCAAGAAGAGCTGAAACTGTAGAGTTTACCTAAAGAAATGGTTTAAAAGATATAAGTGCCTTGGTGGGACACCTTTGTCTATTATTATAATAAATGGAGTACATATACACTATTTAGTTGCTGCGACACAATTTTGTTTTCCGAGTTCCACGCGGACGGAGTCGCGGGCACAGCTAGTACATAAATAAGTATTGGTTTTCAAAGCCACATCTAGCAATCACATTAGTTCATTGTGGAGGTCTTATCTGGTCTTATCATTCGTATCAGTACTTTTGTAGAACTAAGTTCCTTTATAGCAAGATCGTTACGTTAGTTAGTTTCTCACTTACGAACATTGCACAACTCTTTTCTCACATACAACTATTTTTCCTTGCACAAGATTATAAAAAGTGTTACATTGTAGTAATCTAAAATCGCAATTTTTTATGATTTGTGTTAAACACTCAGTTGCAAGAAAGGTCCATTAAATTTTAATGCTCTCATTAGAATTTTAATGCTCCATTAACCTCTTCTGTCCATTGCAAGAAGCTAGATTTAATGAAATGATTAACTATCCATTAAAATACATTTTTGATGTGTCAAACTCCCCATGATTTCAATATAAGTAAATGAAGAACGAACTACGACCTAATTAGTGTTCATGCAATAGCCATTAATTTAATGGAAACATTATTCTTAATGACGGATTAGTTAATGATCACCTAATGGTATCTTTCTTGCAACTCAGTGTTAGTGTAGTTTGCTTTTAATGTGTACTAATAGGAAATAAAATATGTAAATGAAAAGCACAATTGGCTTTCTACATTAATATATCAAGACATTTATAGGATGGATAAAAAGTACGAAAGAATGTATACACTTAAGGCGGCTTTACATTGACCCAGTATCTGGATTCAGTATCGATGAACTCCAGCGCCGGATTGGTATAGCGATCACAAAACAAAAAAAATGTTTTAGTATCCCAAAATAACATAAGTGCTTCTCCAGATGCACATTTCGTTTACCTAAGCGTTATATGGGTCGCGTTCACAAATGTAGGGGAACTTTGTTTCTTGAAAGTATCTATCTAGACTTTGAGGGTGAACATATTTATGTTTGTTTAGTCTGTATGTAACTTGTCGTGTGAAAGTGATGTTACCAAAATTCAGTCATAGATCTTCAAACTTTTAGTTAGACTTTATGGCATCAGCACGGAGAGTTTAATTTCAACTAAATTCTACGTTACGACTACCTCGTTGGTCTAGCGGCAAGCAAGCGTGACTGCTGAGCGTGAGGTCCTGAGTTCGATCCCCAGGTCGGGCAAAGTGTTACTGGGTTTTTCCGTGTGGAATTTCTCAGTAGCAGCCCGGAGTCTAGAATTGTGCCAGGTTGATGACAATAGGCTGGCCCCCTATTACATGAGGGTGTACTATAGGTGTCGCGAAGGACAGAGGTGTCTGTCCTTCGCGGAATACAGGCGTAATGTTATGTAAATACTACGTTGTCTTTTAAATTATTTCGTTTGTACCATTCTACAAAATATACAAATAACCTATTTTCTTTAACAAGTTTCGTTTTACGTACTTAGTAATTGAAGCGTCCTTTTAAGTAAAAAATGCCTGCATTAGGACGCTTCGCTCTTCCGATACATAACGATGGACTCTTTATTGAACACGTAAATCATATGATGTTTCCTGCCTACATTTACTATTTGTTATCTAAATCGGTATTAAAGAAAGCCACATATATACCTTCGAAAATCCGAAGAAATAAGTCGAAAATCCTTATGAGCAATCTTGGAAACAGAGCGTCAGAGCCCGTATAATCCATTCATAAGCTATACAGTAAAACAATATCGTTTCCACAGTCACTGTACGACGGATTATCTGACGTTACGGGCGGGTAGTTCACCCTCTGCGTCGCTGCTCGGCACCTTGTGTTCGGAGCGCACGGCTACGCTCGAACATCCTGGCCCGAATCTCCTACTGGAATTCAAGTAAGATGGTTTTTTGAATATATACTACTCAAAACAAAATAAGAGCCACTCGTTATTTTCACATTTCAGTGTAATTTAATGAACGTTATGTAATTAATAAGTAACAAAATATTGATGTTACAAACTCTTCGATATTTAGCCTCTTTGATTTTGCACATCAGACCAAAATGCTGGCCATCATTTAAAAAAAAAATGAATTTGAAATTTTCTTGTTATTTTGTTTCGATTTTTCTTTAAGTTTTGTTTCGATTATCTTTACGGTAATCTGAAATAATCGTTTAACTTTGTTTAGTTAATTTGTTTATGTAACATCTTATGTTAGTATGCCACAAGCACGAAGACATATGGACGTTATTACTGCAACCATAGCCGTTACAATGATCCAAGAAGGAATTTCGCAGCGGTCTGTGGCTTTGCATCTGGGTTTTTCTTGGAAAGCTACCCAAAATGCTTGGAATCGCATCCAAGAGACTGGTAGTGTTGCAAGAAGACCTGGTTCGGGTAGATTTTGCGTTACAACTGTTCACGAGGATCAGTACGTCCGGTTAAGTGCCTGCCGAGAACGAACAGTGACGGCTCGTAAGTTACAAAATCGCCTACGGTTGACAACGGGTACTCGCGTCAGTGACCAAATGATCGGTAACCGATTGCACGAAGACCAGCAAACGTCAAAACGTCGAGTTGTTCGAATTCCTTTGTCCAGGGCTCAACATGCAAATCGTTTAAGTTTCTCCCGTCAATATTTAGACTGGGGCATAAACGAGTGGGGCATGGTGCTTTTCACCGACGAGTGTAAAGTAAAATTCTTTAATGATGATCGGCGCATTAGAGTATGGAGGCGACGTGGCGAGCGATTTTCTGAAGCCTGCATTCACGAGGTTGACCATTTCGGTGGACCCAATGTAATGATTTGGGGTGGAATAAGCTTACATGGCAAAACTGAACTCGCTATTTTAAATGAAGGTTCCGTAACTGCTCAGCGTTACATTGAGGAAGTCATCAGGCCTCATGTGATTCCATTTGCACAGCGAATGGGTCCTGGGTTCATCTTAATGCAAGACAATGCCTGTGCATACACAGCTCAAGCGACCCAGTCTGTACTGGAAGGCTCTCACATTCAAGTGTTGCCGTGTCCAGCAAACAGTCCGGACTTAAATCCGATCGAGCACATGTGGGACCAATTAAAATGAAGGGATAGAGAGAGTGCGCAAGAGGTCTACAACCAGCACCAACTGATTGATGCTTTGAAAAGTGCTTGGGAAGATATCCCAGCTGAAAACGTCAGCCATTTGATAGAGAGCATGTATTCCAGGCTACAGGAGTGCATAGCCAAATGAGGATGGCATACCCGTAATTAAAAAAGAGAAAAACAAATAAAAAGTGAAGTTTTTTTTAGTTTTTAGTAACTTTTTGTTATTTGTGTTTTTTATCCTAAATTGACATTTTTATCAAAAGTTAAATAAAAATGTTTATTAATCACTAATTTCAACAATTACTAGCCTAAACGGTAAACAATAACATTGTTTTAAGTTTACGTAAATTGAACAATGTGTTAATTTTATATTTTTCATGGTATACCTTAAATACCTAGTGGCTCTTATTTTGTTTTGAGTAGTATATTTTAGATGAACAGGTTTTGGTGAATGGCTTTTGTGACTGTATCCCCCTTATTACAAAATATGGTCTAAGAAAAACCCAGGTTTTAAAATAGCCCCGTCTGTTTTTGTTATATTATGTTAGAAAGAGACGGATATATTTTAAATCTGGGTTTATCTTAGTCTAGGTTTAAATCATCTTTTGTAGTAAGGGGGTATGTGTATTACCTAATCATGTTTCAATACCCAAACTGTAGATATTTTTTATGTTTATATTATACAACGTGTTACAAAAATACCCCTAAAGCCGAAAGGGGATTAAAAGGTCCCTTGTAAAGAGTCTATTAGCAATATTTTAAAATAAAAGTAGGACCCAATAAAATTTTGGACTAATCATAAAATAAAATCATCACTGAAACGCAACCCCGAAAACGTAAAAGTAAAGAGTAGACTACCCAGAAAGTTATTTACATTCTTACCTAATTTCCTCTGAGAGGTAAATGACAACAACCATAAAAGACTACTTGATTAAAATTTTCTTTTTTAAGGGGAATTATGTAACACGTTGTATATTTAATATTAGATAATTAAAGTAAAGGTTAAATGCTAAAAATAAGTCCAATAGGTAGATTTTCTCTTAGGTTGGTCTTTCATGACTATTATTTTAAGCTTAAACGTAATCTCATCACTTTGATATTAAAAGGAGTTTATTTATAACTCAGCCCTTCAGCTCGAAATCTAAATCCTAATTCATTTCTCGTTAAACATTTTCAATTGAAGCCTCGGCAGTTACGATTCAATTAAAACCTACATTAGTCTCAACTCTCAATAAACCTCACCTTGAATATTTTAATAAAAACGAACAAAGGTAACAAAAAATTGCGGATAAAAACACGTTTATAAACTAAATTGTTGATAACAAAATTGGGCCACGACCATGATAACACATATCTATGTACAGAAAGCATCAAAAGTAAGTGATCGTTGAACAAAGTTTCCAAAAGTTTTTAATAAACAAAGATTGCTCATTATTAGTATAGTCTACTCTACTCACGTAATAAATAAAACATAACTCTTAAAATACATGTTTTTAAGATAGATAGATATACTGTATTGTACACTAACGGCCGTTTTCAATAACCTATCTATCGGTGGTTTGCGCTACTAGAGATAGAAATTTGACATTACTTCTATGAAGCTTATGTCAAATCTCTATCTCTAGTAGGGCAAATCGTCGAAAGATCGGCTATTGAAAATGGCTGTAAAAGAAATAAAACAGAAATAATACACGAAATAAATATGTTTTGTGATAATTAAAACCAAAAAACGATAATTCTCTCTTACTTCAAACTTATTATGAGACTGACTCTGTACAGGGTGTAAACGAATTCGTGTAATTCTTTAAAAACACGTGATGTATAAATAGTATAGATCAACACAGCACGGAAATTTGCGTTAGTGAAAAAAAAATTTTTCTTGCAATCTCGTGTTAAGTAAGTGATCGTATCTGAAGCACCTAATAAGGTTTCAACACAGATTAAAAAAGTTCAATAAAAAAGTACTTAAGCAAAAAAAAATGCAAGAAAATAATTATACTTATGTATGTTATAGAACATTTCGATGCCACACATAAGTTAGAAAGCACGGCGACACAGCTGGCAAGCACGACTAGCGTGATATCGCTCCACGCAGTCAGTTAACTCGGTGCGCTAAAATGACTAATATAGAATAAGATGGTAAAGTTTGAGAAAAAGTAATGTTTTTCTGTAAGTCTGTGTCACCAGTGATCACGCGCTTTAAAGGAATCACACGAATTCAGATACATCTGTATATACAGACATAGGCATTAACCTCTGAAGCCCTTGTTGTTAGGTTGAGTGTTCACTAGGTGTTGAATAAATGTTGCCCGACAAGTGAACAATAAATATAATGTTGCCCGAAATGCGGGCAACTTGTTCCTGAATTTAAAAAAAAACTACCTACTTGCCCTACACTGTTACACTCGCATAGTTTTATACCATAATGTCTGGACTTTGCTTTTCTTCTCAGAACTACATAGTTAGATAGAAAATGCCGGCGCCATAAAAATATAGTCTTAATAAAACATTACATAGACGTTTAAACTTCTAACAGTCCTCCTTTACATAAGCACAAGTATTTCTCAATTCTTCGTTCGTACATACGTAGCGATTCTCTAACATGACTATACCTGTTCAGTTCCGGGCCATTAGTGCCGCCGTACGACTACAACGGATTTATAGCCAAGCTGGAGTTTATTGAGAGGATCGACAGCAGTGGTTCACCGCCCACCGTGGTTCCTGCCTCGCCGCCCTTGGCTGCGCTGACTCATCATATACAGCATGGTAAATATATTATTCCTACTTATGTCTGTTCCTATTTAGTTTATTAACCCTAGAAATTGAAGAGTTATCTTAAAAATACATATACACGCATCAAAAAAAGTTTGCGATCACTAGCATAATTATGTATGTGAAGATTCCGAATTCAAAGTCCAACTGAAATCTGATTTATATTTATCTAGATAACTATCAATCTATATTTATCATGATAATTATTCCTTTGAATCCCGATTAGAAAATTCGGCTTCAAAAAGGCTACATCATTTTTCAAAGTGATCGCAAACTTTTTTTGACGTGTGTATATCAGACAACAAAACCACTGGGTCTCCTCATCGAATGGGCATAATCACCATGAGTGGCGATCGCAAAAGGATTGGCGATTGTAGTTAGTTCTTATAAGAGCACCTAAAGATTCTGTTGGCTAGTAGCAGCTGTATTTGAATGTGGCTAAGGAATCATTTCAAACAGATTCTGAATAATCCCTTAGCGGCCTCGACACCTACCTAAAGAGAACCGAGCTGGGCCTTGAGACACGTTAAAGATCAAATTTTATGGGAATGACATTTGCTTACGCTTGAGCTAATGTCATTTCCATACAATTTAGTCTTTCCGCAGGCGTTAACGTAAGGAAAAGGGATTTTGTCTCGGAGGGCTAGTAGGTATACGGCTGTCCCATTTCAAAACCCAGTAAGGGACACTTTTTATAAAAATCTTTTTATTGCATAATCTTGCTAACCTAGAAAGCCTCTACCAAATACAAAAACACCAGCGTTGAAAACTCAAATAATAAGCAGATATATTGAAGTATCGATACCTAGTAAGTGCTATTCACTGCCTGTGATAACTTTAAAACCTAGTAAGTCATTTTAACCACATGTTTTTACCTAACATAAATACTTTTCAAAGGTACGATTTAACGTTTATGCGCTCTCCTGTAAAATTTAGTTTTAAGCCCTTACTAGATTTTGAAATGGGACAGCCGTATAGTATAACCGGCATAAGCTCTCTATGTTGAACTGTAGTGACCCAATGCTAGTCACTCCATGAAAAATAGTGTTACGAAAAGCAGAATGCTGCTTCTTATCCCTCGTAAGTTATAAATGTCGACCGAGGGAATAGGTTATAAATACTAAAAGTCAGGTATAGCGGTAAAAAATACATTTTATTGTCCATTACGCTAGCCACAATAAGCTTTTTGCATTCGTTGGATCTAACAATTGTGCTGGCTAGTTAAATTCTGAACGTAATTCTATGTTTTATTTTCGCTCTCGTATTAACCGGTCCGTCCATTTACCGTTTTGTGTAATAAATAACATTTTCAAAGAACAACAAAAACCTGTATTTCTGAAATAGACAACAATAAAACTAAGCTAGACATTGTGCCTCTTAACGTGAAATATTAGTAGAAACATTTCTCCAAGTATGTTATTACATTTTTTTTCGTAGCGGATAGAATACCAGTAGATAGTAGCGGGATGACAAATGAAGTGTCCGGGGGAAGCGGGGCGCGGGTGGGGTGCGGCGCCACCGTCCGGGGCTACGGGCCCGGTGGCGCCCGTTCCGGACATTTCGACTCCCGGGCGAGCACGTGGCGTTCCCAGTGTGTCATACACCTACTTGGAGCGCCCACCGACGTCGTCCAAGTATCACTATTTAATTATAATTTAAGGTAAGTGCTCGACAAATTAAGTCGGAGTTCGCTCCCCCTTTATGTCTCCTATAATAGTTAGGGCAAGTTCTAATGCTCATGGTGTCGTCCCTCTATCAGTTTAATAGAGCAGAAGGAATTTGAATGAGTTTAGATTACAATCCATATATTTTGTAAATGTATTGCGACCTTCCTTACTTGTGCCAGTACGGTACTCGTTATAGGAGACTCCAAAGGCTAGAATTTGAAATTATAGCTCACTCACATGCCACGCTAATTAAAACCGTATCTATAAAGACACAAGGAATAAAAAAGATTGTAGTTTTTCATAGACTTTTATGGCCGATTCCTGTGATTTACCGAACGTTATTGGTTTTAATTAAGACTCTTGTAACTTTACCAATAATAAAGCGAAGACTTCATAGCTTTGCATAGTAGAACTGCCCATACGTTAGTAGCTATAAGTAATAGTAAGCAGTTAAGCAATAGAAAATGCTACCATTGTTAAGAAAAACGATACGTTTTTGCCATAGGAGCTGGGCATTAAACATCTAAAACGAACGTACATTTAGTTCAGTATTCGTATTTTCTTTGGCTCCCCGGTTCAGACCTTATTTCCGTAGCCGTAGTCTAGCTTCCAACATCGATTTACATCACCGTATAAAATATACCAAGCTGTTACATATGTGCATACTGTGAATTATGTTGGTACATACTTTCCACAAGAACAACTGAATGTTGGGACAGTCTTCAGTCCCAATTCTGTTTTAACTGTCTGTTATGACCGTACACTCCCCGGGGTGCAATTGATTGATAGACCCGCCGTTAGAAATCATAAATTTATGGTTTGGGAATTTAATTTCGGATGTTCAATAAATGTTTTTGTGGAGGGTTTTCCTTATTTCCGTAAGCGCATCCAATTAGGATTTCTTTGTCTTTCTTTGTTCGTTTATTTATTTTAGAAGATGTCACCCACTGATGTATTTTTTTATAATATGTGCTTTTAAGATGGGCGCAAACGACCCATTCGCTACAAGTTTGCAAGACTTTTCTATACATTTCGCAAGAATTCGCCACACACGTCGGTGTGGCGGCCACTCGAAATACGAGTATGAAAACAACTTGTGGCTTACCATTCGTGGTTGTGGCGAAGCGCCCATGTTCTTTGTGTTTACTCAAGCCAAACTTTTTTTTCCAAATCAGGTTACAAAGCTGTCGATCTCATATTGAGATCTTAGAAGGTCTCCACGAATTTGGTGGAAGAGGGGAAAGAGACAGGTCCGAACGTGGGGACCGGGCTCTCCTCAGGGTATGTGGACCAGCCGTAAGGGAGGCCAGGGATCCCTCGGGCCGGTTTCTTATACGTCAAGCAGTGACGTCCAAAGGTGCTAACTTAACAATCCTGGTTCGAAGAGCGACCTCGCAGACTCCAGACGAAGAGGAATTTGTTGACGGAGCCTTTGCTTTTCACGACGGTAAGTAAACAAGTCACTTGAATAACTAGAAACGACAGAAGGAAAATATGAAGAAAAAAATATATTTTTGCTTCCACAACAAGACATAAACAATGATATTTGATGACTTATGGAAAGTGAAAAAGAAAAGGGCCAGACGAAATAATATTCAGAAGCTAAATCCTACTGGTGCTTACTAAGGGTAATGTGAATGTTTATGTGAAGCGTCCTTGTATGTGTGACATACACAATGACTGGTGAGAGGAAAAATACATGACGTATGAGAAATATCTTACCACGTTATGTGCGCTCACATGAATAAATACAAAGCAATTGTAGACACGGTGTGATGCATTTGATCAGATTCTCTTGTCATTATTTTGTTATGTGGCAGATGATTGTGGCTGCAAAAGGCGGGAACCATTTCCAATCTCAAAAACCATTGGTGAACGTGTTTATATTGCTTTCACGGTAACTTGATTAATTTGGCAGATGTCAGTTCATGACATGAAAATAAATTGTAATGGCGCTTGTGTATGACAATTTAATTCAACAGCTATTAAATCAATTTAAAATATTAGTAAAGCGTTACCCAAAAGGTTGTTTTAAAATCAGAAACATAGAAACAATATAGTTATATGTGTTTAACGCCATAATTATATATTACATAAATGATTTTGAAAAAACCCCGACGCGTTTTCAAACTTGCGTCAGATGGTACCAGTTGCCAGAGACGTGCGTATCGATAAAATAATTTCGATAAATTAATAACAGAATGAATATTTTGACTACCGTAATAATTATAGACGATAGGCTCAGTTGATTGAATAATTAAAATAAGGCTCATTATAGCCCAGTTGCCTTGCAAAAGGTCGGTCAGTCCTAAATTTTGGATACGTGTTATGGATATGTGTTCTTATAAAAATTACAAATTTTGTACCTTGAGTGACCTCGGCGCGCTTACCCATCTTGGGTTAAAGAACCCAAAAATGAGTTTTTATTAAATAACTCCTTATGGGTTTTAAGCCAAAAATTATTCACATCAAATTTGTAGAAAATTAAATTCTTATTTTTCATTCCAGACTCAAAATCAGAGGTATTTTATAGGTTTGAAGCCCATGTCTATCTTTCTGTTTGGCTGTCTATTTCTCTCTCTGTCTGTGTGTCTGTTTGTGGGCTTTTCATAAAAACACCTAACATAACACATCCAAAATTCAGGACCGACGAACCTTTCGCAAGATAAACCTCTTTTTCGCGACCCGGCTACTGGGCTTATTATTTGTGATAAATAAACATTTATTTTCACTCATCCCATAGCTGCTGGATTCATTATCACATCAGCACGTAATCGTCTATTGTTGAAGATATGCGTGCTAATTGACTTAATCCTAATTACTTAAATCACAAGTATTTGAAATGTACATAAAATCACATTACAATAATTTGTCAAATTCTCGCTGAAATTTTACAAATTTTATCGATAGTCGAATCGACTACAGTCACATGTCTAGCAACTCCTATTGACATGTGTCATTTTAATCTTCATAACGTGAAAACAATATAGTACTCGACTTTTATATACGTAGATTATAAAATTATAGAACAGAATACAATAAATGGAACTTGGTAGTAGACCCGATACAGCTAAGCAGAATAATGGTAATAAATAGTGTTGAGTAAGACATACAAGAGGCGGTACATTCGTCCGCCAAAATGTAAGACCGGCTCGACATTTTAAAGTGTACTACTTCAACTTTTATGTCGCGGTACTCACTCTCGGTAAGTAAACTATAGGGTGAGAAAGATAGGGAGCGAGGTCCATGCTACAATAGCACGTCATTCTACAATGGACATTACATGACCGCGACTCGAGAGAGACGTAACGATTTAATACGTAACATCAGATGTCTTATTCGTACACGTTCTTCAAACATATCACCGAGCTTCAGTACGCCTCACCTCGTTTGCAGTAGGAGATCGTACTGGCTCAGAGCAAAAAAGAGGCTACTCTTAAAGTACAATTCCGTGCATCGCGGCCGATCGCAGCCGCGCGCGGTATATCGCGTGCGGCTGACGCGCGCGGCTAATGAGTCAATAGTCAGAGTATGAAAATGTATGGCACCTCTTCCGAAGTCTGCGACAGACGCGTGCGGCTAACGACAGATTAGTCAGTATATTATAGACACGACTATTGACACATTAGCCGCGCCCGTCAGCCGCACGCGATATGTCGCGCGTGGCTGCGATCGGCCGCGATGCACGGAATTGTACCTTTACAAACTCTTTTTCAAGTCGTGTCCTACCCAACCCCAACACTAGTAATAAATTAATATTTTTGATGCAGAGCAACATGAAGGCACAGCGTCTCCAGATGCCACGTGTGCTGCCACACACTACGGACTCTCGTCTCCAGCGCACGGAGGAGTGTCCGCTCCTTCGCACCATCACATCTTCTGGAACATCGAGGAGCGCCTGCTCTGCACGCACCGGTTCATACCAGCTGCTAACCAGAGCGTCACTATCGAGGTGAGTGACATCACTGTAGGTAGTATGTAGAGCAGTGTAAAGGAACACACTATGAGTTTACGCCGCCAGTCTACGGAGGAGTATCAGCACCCTCAGACTATCACATCTTCTAGAATGTCTAGTAGCGATTACTATGTATGTACTGGTTTAAATCCGCTGCTAACCAGATCTGGAAGGTCATTGGAAAAGTAAGTGACGTCACTACATTATTTTTTGTGTTCAGCTTTGGAATGTTACCGTTGGTGAGGCACTTAATACGCACCCTTATCAGTAGAAGACCCCTCCTTTATGATCTCGTACGAAGTTTTAGTTCAATAATCAATTTATTTATACAATCTGTGCAGACAGCAGATTTATTTATTTATTTAAAAGTTACTCCAACGACATAACCACTTTAACAGGCAGTAATTATAATGTAATGACATAAGTTTTAGATTATGGTGAATTTAGAAGTACACGCCGTAAGTAAACGCTTAATTCAAGTTATTTAAGTTAATTAAAAAGAGAATTGACAAAAACCAAATAAAATATAGGTACAAAAAAGGTAACAAAGAATCATGCTTTAAACACTAGTGATTGGATAATTTGATTGTATGGTTTGTCAGCGAGTGCATTAAGTACGTATACATTCTATAATAATCATCATTCGATCATGAGATTGACGATAACATGTCTACAATATCTGATATTACTATGTGGTTTTGAAATGAGACTTTTTTACAATATTGTGTGAGCATTGCAAAAATTATTTGCAAGTGACAGTGGGTAGAGAACACACACACACACACATTGTCCAAATATTATAGAATTGGTGGACAGTTTATTCCGCAACATTTTACACTGACAAATGTTTTCTTTTTTACAGCTGCAGATTATATTGTGGTAGGCATTGGTGAATGCCGCATTTTTTTACTGCAACGGAATGCTATTTTTATTTTTGTAGGTTTTTTTGACATCCAAAGCTTTCTACTCGTCATGTTCGTTATTATCTAGACCTGTGATCGCTGTAAGAAGCTGTTTAAAAGGCCCGGCACACTTGTTCGTTTACACAACAATCCACGCGAGTTTACTCTCCACTTGGGAAAAAGTGGCCAGCCGCTATGTCATGTGGCCAATTAGCTGCATTCGCGTCTTGTTGTGTGTCGTTTTATTCTGTTCTTGTCGGTCTTAAACTTTAAAGACAGAAATTATAACTTCTAGTTTCCTTTAGATCCAGCGTCTGGAGCGTATGTGGAGCGCGGAGCCGACGGGCACGGTGGGCGCTGCTGGTTGTCGGACGGCATGTGGCGACGCTGGCTGCGAGTGTCGGTCTAACACACCGCTATATTACCACGACCATGTAGCCCTGGTAGCTGGGGATGGTACCCACCTATCCTGTCTCTGTGGAGATTTTCAGGTGAGATAAGTTTTTTTCTTTTTTTTTTCTTTTGATGTTCTGGGTGTTAACGAATTCGGATAATTCCTTCAAACCGCGTGATCTACTGGTAACACTGATTGACCCAGCATAGGTTTTTTATTAGAACCAACAAAAGAAAGTTTTCATAAAATGAATTTTACCGTCCCAAGTTAACTGACTGCGTGGAGCAATATTGCGCTAGTCGTGCCCGTCAGCTGTGTCGCCGTGCCTACATTAATTTATGCATGGCATCGAAATTTTCTATCAAATACTATTATTTGAAAAAAAAAAGTTTATATTTAATCAATCTAAGTCCCGTGCGGGGTTAATCTATACCATTAATAGATTATGTGGTTTGAAGGAATTACACGAATTCGTTTACAACCTGTATATTTGATTCGATCTACTTATAAGTCGATTTGCTTTGGCTATCAATAAAACTAAGTGTCTCTCATGATCAGTCACGGTTCTTCCATAAGTATTCCAATTTCTCATTTCAAGAACACTAAAAATGCCTGAAATACTCAACTCAATACCTGTCCCACTTGGAATACAAGATGAGGTGATTTTAAACAAGAACCTATAACTTTATGACGTAGCGGCCCTTATTTGCAATTCAAAAAATAACAGTCCTCGACGTGACAGTCATTGGAATTGACGTTCATTACAGCTATCTGAGCGAATGAAATATTCGAAAACCATCGACAAGAAAATTGACGTTAATTGCTTGAAATATTAAGGGAAACATTGAGGGTAATCGACGGGAAAAATCACGAGACCGATACATAATACAGTATAATAGAGTTTCTGAACAATTGGTTACATTTTGTTTGGTGAATTATACATAGAACATTTAAATTTCAAGCTGAATAAACACGGGGTCTTCGGCAAACAGGAACCGAAATGCATGATCTAATTATTGCGAGCTCTGAATATACGACGGCAAATAAATTAATCGTGTTACTGCGGCCTTCTGCTAACACGGCCGAGGACGAGCAACCCTTCTGTCGCGACGCGGCGCCCGAGCCCGCGCCCGGCTGCGGTGCGATCCGCATAATTAAGTAAGAGGGTTACTATTAAGTATGTAACAGCAATAAAGCGTAGAACGACCACCCGAGCATATAGGGACTCCTACATAAAAGCAAATATGCCATTTAATAATTTAGTTACCATGTTTACTACTCTTTCATGGCCGTTTAAATTACCGTTCTTTTAAGATGACGGCTACTAGTTACCACCTATTTACACTGTATTTACGCTTGCTAAATATTTCTCGTACCAAAACAACGAAGTGTTATTTTCATATCAATAACCAAATACCACTGTATACAAAATTTTACATGATACAGTATCAAAATATGTAAAATATTTATTCAGAACATTATCGTTTTTCGCAATACTCAAATACTCGAATGCAAATTATTTAGATCGCATCGCGCATTGTTATTCAACAGAGTAAGGTGGTTTGCTTCCGATATATTTATGTTCAATTTATATGGATGTGTTTACATTGACGGGAATCGTGTAACAAAAATGAAGAGATCCACTGCTCTGTTATCTTACATCGTGGAACGCGCACGTAATTTAATTATTAACAGTGCTTTACCCCCGTCATGGCTTGACGCCGTCCGCGCCAAATTGTTACGAGCTCACATTGTTCCAAAATGGACTTTGCGCCATATCTAAAACGGGTGGCGGCGTAGCGGTTCATGTCCCGGTACTCATAAAACATGGGCTAACTGGCGGCATGTCATCCGTCCGCCCCTGTTATTAGTGGCCAGCCGACGACGCAGCTCGAGGCGACAGCTCAGAGACTGGCCCCTGAAAATTCAATTACTTAGTAGCGGCCTACGTATGGCTGTTGCGTAGCGTTAGCGTAGACCGCTGCACGGTAAATTTGTCAATACGCTGTACACGTACGTACAGTTATGATGACGGTGCGTTTCGGGACCCTGTTTTTATGTTCTCGCCGCGAATCCAAAGAAAATATTTACTCTTTTTACTGGCTCCGAGTGAATATCATAGCGAAGTTTATCAAATAAAATATCGTGGGTTTATCTCTATTGTTGTATTTTTTTTACTTTTCTTTATTTTATCCAGGGAGAGTACTGTAAATTATATATTCTTTAATTGTTGTTTGTCCCAGGCGGCATGGTTGCCTGTCGTGGTGAGAAGTTGGACGAGTGTGCGTTTGGAGTATTCGGTGGCGCATTACACATATGCCAGCCGCGGTTTTGATTACGCGGCCGCATACAGTTTCAACGATGACGCCATGTGCGGTCAGCGCACATACACTACTCACTCTGGTAAGTGTAGCAACATGACGCTAACCGCATTCACCTGTAAAAAATACGGCTATTATGAACATTACACGAAAACGAAACCCGAGATAATTCGATGAAGATATCTCAACGAAAGGGGCAGATAATCGGCAATTTATCTCCAATGAACTCCATAGACCCCCAATCACATAAAGCGAAAAACAAACAGTTCTATTTGACATTCGAAGCGCGTCTCAGACGTTTGGAAAAACGCGTCGGATATTGTTCTCGGTGGCGCGGCGGGGCGCGTCCGAGAAAATTACGTGCCACGACCCAGTTTCACGCCGCCTAGGGTAACACTGAATCGAAAAAACCTTGAACAAGATCGTAAAGTTCCAATTACAACGTCGCTATTGCGGCGACTCGTCGAGCTGCCTTAAAGTCGCATTATTGCCCACGTAGGTAGATGTTTCGCTGTCGCGTTTTAAATGTATTATTTATTTCTCAAGGACTTCATTTTGTTTTTCTTTCTGTAGGTGAAATATCGTCGAGGAACGTGTCGGTTACGGGTAGTCTGAACGAGTTTTTCTATCAACAATGCACTTGGGTATTAGACTCCAACGTTGAGCGGCAGTTGTTCATTGACATCACGTCTGAACAGGTAAGCCACGATAAAAAGCTGTCGACTTTTTATTTTTATTTTACTCATCTTCTCCAGTTCAATTTATTCTCGTGGATTTTTCAGTGGTGGGAACTCAATTCATTCAATAAAGCTATTCTATTTACGATGCACAAAATGGAAAAACATTTATTGTGCACTTTACTGAATTACATCGCTGTTCGTTAAAATATATATAATACACAACAAACGTAGTTATTCATATAACTGATGTCATCCTAATACCTTCGGTGGAAAACAATGACAAACATGTGGGTTTGAAATTCCCTATCGTATTCTGTCAATTCACGCAACTGTTTGCTGTTGTCGGTTCAATTATGCGCGGTATTCCATAAAAATGTTTCCATAGGATAAGTCCTGCGGTTCATGGAACATCACACTGCACGAGTGGTCGGGGCCGGGCGCGCACGGCGATGCGGGGCTGGCGGGCGCTGCGGGCGAGCTATTATACACCTTCTGTGCACGACATAAGAACCATACTTACACGCTCCCGTGGCGGCTCAACACCGTAGTCATTAGGTATGTATGAATTCCACACATAAGATAGATACCAACGTTGACGAGATCAATTGTCCGGCTAATTAAAACCTTGTGTATCTAAATTGTGTGTTCGCTCGGTAAATCTGCATGATACTTGTTTTGCTTTTATCAGAGACTTCTAACAAATGTTTTTCGTTATTAAACCGATACTTGCACAAATCGATGCAGATTGTTGGAGGTAAATCGATTCACATTCGGAAAGCGTGTCACTTCACGTTGCTAGTTCGGTTAGAAGAAATCTTCCGGTGAGCTTTTAGCGCGATCTAAACAATTTCCAAAAGAAAGAAAAACGCCACGATAAATTATTTATGAATAGCCCTCCTCGGCTTTAATACACCAACCGACGTGCCAAATACGTAAGAGCGCATGCTTTTATTTAGCTACTTTCTCGGTACAAAGATCTTTTTTTCTTTGTGCATATTAGAGGGAGCTGTAAGAGGGTACGTGGCATGTTTCCAAAATGTCATTTTCACTCGTAAATCCTGAATAACGATGTGTGAAAACATACCTGTGTCGATGAATCGAGAGGTCGACAAAACATTCTTTTTAGTGGACGCAGGTGGGATTGTAAATAAAGTTTTTAAGCGTTCTCTGCAGCCTTTCGTGTTGGATGGTTCAGTTTTGGGCCACACTTTTTCCCAATAAAACACGTTCACTTTAGGCTTTTGATAAAACCAATACGCGGGATCTCTTCTTGCTATGTACGCTGGTCGCTATTTCATGTGAATGTAGTTCCATATTATACACATAAGGTATATTAGAAAGGATTATTACAAGCCTTTATAATTACATTTTTACGTTGACAAAAATGCGAGTCGATAAGTCACAAGATCTGCAGGTCCCATTCACTCGACTATCTACTAATTATTTCATTAATTACATTTGCACGGTCCGAGTAACTGAAATATCTCCGGTTTCTGAATTGAGAATTCTAGGATAACCATATAAGTAACATTTGATTCCGTACTCAAACTCAAATACTACTTAAGTATTGCTTATCCCTAATTCTCAATTCAGAAACCGGAGGATAGTGACCGTGACACGCTCTCCGTAAAAGATTGGGTATTAATAAATGAGCCACATAATAACAAGGATTTACCAAAAAATCCGTAGAGGATCCTCAGACCGCTAAACCAATGTGTTAAAAACAATCTAACATTGTATCTTTATCCTTTAGGTTAGTAGCTCTATCCCGGCAGCAGCCGCTCTACACAATACGATGGCGGTCCCAAGTGGTGCGCGCGAACACCCGGCTGGGGCCACCGACGCCGGCGCCGGCCGCGTCTGCTGCCGCCACAGGCATTGCTGTCACCAGACTCCTCATATACTACGTGCTGTGGTTACAAGTGCTCA
This sequence comes from Amphipyra tragopoginis, assembly GCA_905220435.1. Classification (NCBI taxonomy): domain Eukaryota; kingdom Metazoa; phylum Arthropoda; class Insecta; order Lepidoptera; family Noctuidae; genus Amphipyra; species Amphipyra tragopoginis. Next base: position 13,003,581 of record HG991992.1, read on the forward strand.
GACTTTGAAATTACTAAACTTCGAAGTTGACGTCAGTGCGTCAATGTAAATTGACGTCAGTGGTTTGAAATCTTGAAACTTCAATAACGGCAGTTCTCAGGGTTTAAAAGCTCAAAACTTCGAAATTGACGCCAGTGCCAGAAACCTCGAAACTTTATTATTGACGCCAGGTGCATAGACGAGGTCGTGAAAACTACGAATTGAATATTACTAATATTATTTTACTTTCAATATTAATATTAAAAGTAAAAAAATATTAGTTTCAATAAAATTACTTAGAAAAGTACGAAGTGCTTTCACAGTTTTTCGGTTTGCGTCTTGTGGAACCTTATGCTCAGACTTTGAATCCTCGAAACTTTGAGAAAAGTAATGAAAAGTAGTGAAAGATACGGAGTGCTTAATATTTGGTTCGTGTGATAACAAGTTTTTCAGAGGCCGTGTATAAGTTTAACGCTACCACTGAGTTTGCGTTTTTGGAAAATTACGTCTGAAAAAACGTAAACGCTGTAGTTACCCCAGTAATATTGTATGTAAACTGGACTTTAAAACTTGTGAAGGAAATTAGATAAAATATTGAAGGCGCTTGGTTTTTGGATATGTGTGTAAAGAAGAAAAAGAATAAGGTGAGAAAATATTTGTTTTTCCTATCGATTATATGTAGTTGGTGCTACTTTGACTACAGAAATTGTATTTGAATCTTTAAAAGGTGAAAGATATCAATAAATTTAATTGTTTATAATCGTTACTCCTATAACCTATAATGGGTAGGAGAAATTAAACTGCGAACTTAACGGGTACTTCTTTTACTCTGTACGAAAATAAATCATGTTTTCATTCTTTTTCTTCTCATTTCCGAATTTTAGCTAAAATAACTTACCTACAAAATGTTAATACAAACTAATTTAGGAATGACTATGTTAGTAATGGCTATGTTCATTACAAAATTAATTACTTCTTAAGAATCAAAATACCCAAGTATAATATTTTCAATTTTGTTGATTTATTTTCGGGAATAAATCTAACTGCAGGGAGCGGCGCGGCGCTCTGCTACATGAAAACAAGCACATGAATCAAACGCTACGTCAAAAATATTCTAACCTAACAGTGTTGAGACTGGATATTTATGATTTTTGCACTTAGGCCCGTATGAATATAGCGCTTTCAACATCGAACTGGAATGTAAACGTCATCTTAACTCTAAACTTGTGTCAACTTAAAATTACAACGTACAACTCATTACAAAACACTGATTTTAATTGTATGACTATTAAAATCAGCGATTCTAGTGATGTAAATAGAACACTCTATCTTGAATGTATTTTATATGCATCTATCTGGATATCAAACGTAAAAGCGCAGTGGTTTAATCAACATAACGGTGCTGATATCGATGCGTTCTCCCTTCGATCGTGTTCGATTCGATTCGATCGAAACAATGGAACAGTCACGAGTGATGAATACCGCCCCAATTCGATACAAAAAGATTTTCAGGTTAAACGTGTCGTAGCGAGAACGTATCGGGAGGGTAGCTGTATCGATACTGAGATCTTAGGTATAGAAATGTAAACTATGAGCGAGGAACTATGAACGAATGGTACATGTAAATATCGAATATAAAAGCTTAAACGAATCTCTTAGAATAGTATAGAATAACAACTCCAAAGACTTTTTGGATAAGTAGGAAAAAATAACGTCGCTTCAATAAATTGTGCTAATATTTTTTTTAATGCTCTTTGGTCATTCCTTTATTTATTATTCTGTAATATTGTAGCATTAATGTGGATATGAATGGCTGTTTATGTAACTGTCTTACTGTCAATTATAAATATCTACGTAGACATGTAAACCCGAAAACGTTTTTTTTTCTGAATTTCTTCGCTGTTTATTGATATTAATAAAGTGCTTCTATTATAAATTGACCTTATTTAAGTCACGATGTAAAGTGTAATCAAAACTCTAAACACTCCATATTTTGGAAATTTATTATCCGAACGAGGTTTCACCGAACCATAAAAATAAAATTCACCAAGCATCATAAAATAATTCTACAACGCAATTGAATCGTTGAAAATCAATTTGTATAAAATTATAAATGCACGAAAAAATATTTAAATTTCTATCACACGCAATTCAGACAACACAACGAAATAAAAATAAAATTTAATCACTCGGTCATGGGTTTGGAGCACTTCACAGGAATTGAATTTGAAAAAATAACGATTCCACACATGCAAATCTCACATGTATTTTTAAAGGTTTGTTGAAATAGAAAATAATACATTTGAAGCAGAATAGAAAATGTTTTTGCACGTTGTGTTTTTGTTTAGGTGCTGCGATAGATGAATATAGCATTGTGATGCAGAAGATATGGAATACAGATTACTATTTCACTGACTGAATATTGTTTTGGTACACAACTATTTATGACATTCATGTGAATATACGTGGAAAGAATAACTTTTCTACATTTCTTGATGTATTAGGAACTTTTTCTTGCTTGTATGGTTAGTTCATTTAAATGGTATAAATCTTCAGACCTCACACGATGATTCGAAATATTCCGATCTGTCCCCTTCGGGGGGCCAATCAGGAATAAAAAATCGATCTGTTGTGTCACCAAGACGAACGGACAGATCGAACGAATTATTTCTGTTCTGTCCCCCTGCTGTTCTTTAGGGGGACAAATAGAAATAAAAAGTTTCGATCTGTTCCCCTGTTACCGACGAGGGAACAGATTAGGGGGACAGATCGGTATAATCCGATCATTCACAGTTAAGGCCATGAGCAGATGACGGACCGTAGCGAAATTCGGCACCGACTCAACGCACACGACGGTTATTTTGTCCACAGTTGTCGTTAAAACGCTACTGCCTTCACTGGCAACAACTACTAACCACGTTCATTCTTGTCCGTGGCAGTACGCCGGACAAAAAGTCCCGTCGTTTGCTCAGGACCTAAATTGCAACTGGAAACTGTAAATTGTTAGAAAGTACAACTATCTTATTTCATCGTTTATAGGTTAGGGTTAAGACCAAACGAGCGAATGCTCATTCTATCTCCACTCCATGAAATTCTTTTGGCGTAATCAGAGACAGAGCATTTTTTCGTTGATCTATCTTGTTTGCAGAGATTCTATGGAATGTTCTAAGAATGCTCGCTCGCTTGATGTAAACAACGCACGGGCGTGCGAACAGTTTCTTAGAGCGTTCTTTCGTGTTCGGACGTGCTTGCGCCTTGACGAATGAGCAATGAGCACTCGTTCGCCTGATCTAAACATCTCTAGAGCATTTGCAAGAATTCCAGTTCTTCTTTGTTGTCATTCTTGCTCGTTGGTATTCTTTTGGTGTAACGGCACTCTGTGTTCTTGTTCTAGCTCTAGTTCTATATTCGTTTGGTCTAAAACCTCCTTAAGAATCACACTGTATTCTATATTAACTGCAGTAAGTTCGTCTTCGTAAGTTCTTAAATCAATGATCGTATGGTATCAGCTTTAACAATATTTTCAAAATAAGTTGAAGTTGATTCATAACGAATTTGTGTAATATTTAAATTATCAATTATGTAACTAGAATAACTTAGTTTAGATGTAAATAGTTGGGACAAAGTTGGCATTATCTTTGAAGACTACGTAAAACTGTGTTGATAACGCAAACTTTGTCCTCTTTAGTTTAACTGCAAAAAAAACTAACTTTAATAGGTAGGTAGATGATTCTACGTATAAAATAATGAATAATGTTTGTTACACTGAAATAGATAAAATGAAAGCAATTTGTGTATTATTTCTACCCTTGAATTTGAATATAATATTTTGATATTTTCATTTACCATCCCGACCGTTAAAATTTACTATTATAGATTCTACGTGGATTGCTACAATTACTGATTTTAGAAGGATAATTAATATTCGCCACACATCATGAGTCTAAATGATGCTGCCTTTGATACAATTCTTTAATCTCCTCTTATGAGATGAAGACCAATAATCGACAATGTAGTAACAGAACCATTATAAAAAACGTATTTCTGCAAAGCATTAATAACACATGATTAAATGTTTCTGGACCTACCACAACACAACTTACAACAACACACAACAACTCACAACAACTTTCTTGGTTTTATAACAAGAACACTGAGGAATATTTCTCATGTTAGTTACTTCGATAAGTATTTGAATTAAAAAACTAAGCAGGTCTTTAAATGATGTTATAGTTAAACACAACAGTTCACTGAAGAACTGTGCCAAGGCTTGATCACCGGACGCCTTTTACGTTTGATTCGAGCCACTAGAGTTAACAAAATTATAGGAGCAAACATTGAAGGAAGCCTTTATCAGTTCGATCGTGCCTCAGTTTAAACTTTCCATTTGAAATGTTCGCCTCTGCCTTTCTTTAAACTTCCTCTCTTGCCTTTGAGGTTTTTAAGACGGAACTTCTTTTTAAGATAGGTTCCGAACTACTATTTTTATTTTTGTCTTCACCCGCTATTACGGGTAGTGTAGTCTGTGGAAGGATTTTATAGTGGTTGAGTTCACGAGAAATGTATTGTTAGTGTGTTAGGTAAAAGCCGAGAAATTATTATTGTTTCCACGACCCAGAAAAATGTTTCTATTTTCCTGTGATGTTAACACTTTGTTTAGTCTGTAGTCCTTATGTAACTTATTCTGTGAACTGAACCAAAATGAGCTCCCCAAGATAGCTGATGCATGCTTGCCATCTGTTGGGATAGGTCCTATCAAACTGCTCTGGAACTTTCCTCAAAAGGCCAGCCCAGGCGTTGCTCTTCATTGTACACACAAGTTTTTTCAACAGAAAATATGTCTGAATTTTAAAAGAGACCTTGACCTGTGAGTTTGTTTCAGCCTTTCTTCTCAATAGTCAGATCGGAAACGCCAACGAAATCTAGCTTTAAAAACAAACCGAAATGTAAAAGTAATTTTTAAATATGCAATTTGCAGAATAAATAATTTCAATTCATTCCGGATTATTTGCTTCAAACCAACACAGAATACCTATAAAAATATATTTGTTACGCTGTGGCAGTACCGTCAACAGATTGAAGTTTCCATGCTTGGGCATGCATTTGAGCAAACACGATTTATTTTAGTAGTACGTAAAAGACCTGCATGACGATCATTCGAAGCCTCCAGATTAGTTCAAACTTAAATAAGTTCAATATGAAGTGAGATATGAAGTTGAAGAAAAGATGGATTCGGAGTCGGCTGCCAACTTAGCAGCTTTTGATTCGCTAGCATACGCCAATCGTAAAGTTGTGTACCCTGAAAAAGGCCGTTGGCAAAGTCTTCCGTTAGATGAAGTTCCTCTCTTTGTGCGCCACTCAAAGGAAACGCAATTTAAACTACATGCGGGCACACCAGATATTCATTCCCTTAACCCCAACTCTTTCTGAGCACAATTTGCAAGTTTTATTTAACGCTGCCGAGCGTATCATGATCGTCTCCGTTACAGACTTTCTACAATAACAATTAAACAAATTGGAATTAAGTTGAAGTTGCAGTGAGCTGTGTGCAGTTCGTTAAAACTATATAATTGGGGCTGGGAGAGCATAAATACGTCGAGCACTAATGGCGCACACTGTTAAGGATTAGCAGATGTGTTGTATTTTCCACGTCACTGATTATCCTCCGGGAGTCTAGTGCAGCACGCTAGTTATTTTGAAAACATTCGCTGTGTTTATTTCTAAAACATGACTAGTAAGTTGCTTTATATCTGAAATCTATGAACCCTGCTCATCTTCTGTGCAATTTTACTAAGTATAGGAAAAATCTGAATTCGTAGAAACAGTTACAGTATATTATAAAACTAACAGTTTCAGAAGTCGGTGCAAATTAACACTGAACCAAATTGAAGGCACCGACTTCTGAAACTGTTAGTTTTATAAAATGGTAATTATTTTACTCTTTTTAGTTTTTTTTTGAAGTTGGTTTTTACTTTTTTTATAGTTATTTTATTTTTCTATTTTAAGTGACATAAACAATACACAAACATGCAATTACAGCAATCCCGGGTAATTTGCTGTTATCCATTGAAGAGTTTCATTGTCAATCTCCGAGATTCTTCATCAGATCTTCGCCAAATTTAAATAGGACCACCTCGAGAGAATATTCTTGCAAACAAAAAAATAATTTTGCAAATCCGTCTATACAGGCTGTAAAAAGACCCATCACATAGCCGAAATCTACGCACTCTGTACATCAAACTAAACTACATTGACCAAAAATAATTGCTGGGAAACGACTTTTACTTTTTGGCATAAAAAAAATGCTTTTTTTTGTAGCATGCGATGTGTAGTTGTGGCGATGCCACGCGTTTGCATGCGTGCAGCGGGCACACAGTTGAGCCAAGGCGGGCGTGTGCGTTTGATATTCGTCGCGTTTTTGTAACTTCAAATGCGTAATTTGTGAGGAAAAATGGAAAATTTTGATAAGGTTGTTTGGAAAAAAGTTTAATATTGTCACTTGGAATACGTATTTGGAAAAAACTAAAAAAAAAATGTTAACTTTGACCTTCAATATCTCCAAAACCAATGGTTTCCCGGGTATGGTCTGGTAGAAAAAAATGATCCCAATGATGGGTAGAATATGTGGTTTTCTTTATCGTTAAGGGTCTTTTTACACCCTATATATGATAGAGTTATGCACGAACACACTTAAAAAAATAATTAAAAAACATAACCAGTCAAAGTCAAGCCAAGTGTATAGAAGTTTTGATGTAACCATCTGAATTAAAGCTAGAAAAAAAAATATCAAACAGTATTAAGATCTGTTGACCAGACATTCAGAACTAAATAAAGGATCTAACAATTGTTTAAATCGTAGCCTGAACCTTGATTGAAGTCACCTACTTCCATCACATAATAAATTTCCAATATCGATTTATCATTAGCGCTAATAGGAAACGGTTAGTAGGAAAGAAATCTAGCGAAACGAAATGTATTGGATAAACAAATAACCTGAATAATTTATTTATACTTCTACTAGCGACCCGCCCCGGCTTCGCCCGGGTGCAATGTATAGGTACATATAAACTTTCCTCTTGAATCACTCTATGAAAAAACTCTATAAAAAAACCGCATCAAAATCCGTTGCGTAGTTTTAAAGATGTAAGCATACATAGGGACTATACTATGTAGTGATGCACTATGGTGGAACACAGAGCGGACTAAATGTGGTCTAGTTTAAGTCAACCTTTGGGTTAAAGAGAAAAACATCGAAATATGTGCAAAAAAAAAGATGAGTTGACAATTTTGTAGGTACTCAATACACTACAAATAGAAAAGAAGATAGAGTACTGAATAATTCACACCGATAATTCAGCCCTCATCAAGCTGTCTCCCCCCCCCCCCCAAGCCCCCGCCAGCAACACCCTAAGCCGAGTTCCGAGTCCCACTAGGGGTCGTCCCTTAGTGCTGTTGTTGCAGGTAGTCATGATGTTAGTGTAGTATAAATAGTTAGCTTAGGTTAAGTATTTTACTCCCAGCCCCCTCCCCCCCATTGGCTGGAGACCCCTCAGGTCTCGCCAATAAACTGCCCGGTTACGTAGAAATGGTCATATCAGTCCAAAAGAAAAAAAAACTGAATAATTCATGAGATAAATATAAATTACATAAAAATATATTTTCAGAATAATACATATATTATGTAGATATAAAATAAATATCGTTAATAACCCCTAAACAGATGGAGTAAAAATAAGCAATACATAAAGTAAAACAACAATTCAAAGTAACTCAATACAAAACAACCAAAATCTATAAAACTTTTAACAAGAATGTGTTCTAATTACAATAATTAGTTTATTTTGCTTATCAAATTACATTATGTCATCTAAACAACACTTAAGGCTGCAGTAAAAGTTACTGGCGGCTCCTTTGTAAACAATAACAATGACTGCCATTGTCTCCACCGCCTCGGCATGTCCACTGGCATTCATTGCTGCCATAATTAAGTTTTTAACAAAGATAAATTAACTGCGAGATACGTTTTAGAACAAAGATTCGTGAGAATATTAACGCTACGAGATGGTGTTAATTAGATATTAGGATTTTAAAACGTCATAATTGTAACTGAGATGAATATTCCGTTCTTTCTGTTGTCCTGGCTAAACTAGTGTTAAAATTAGGTAGATTCTGCATTTAATAAAAGACTGCCTCGTTCGTCTAGTGGTCGCAAGCGCAACTGCTGAGCGTGAGCTCTTGGGTTCAATCCTGAGGATTGAACCCAAGACCCAAGAGTAATTTTGATAATAGTCTCTATATTTCATTTTTTTGTATGTTACGACAACGTTTTTTGTGCATGCAGAGTTTACCTGTAAGTGATTGTTACACTTTATTCTGATTTGTTGCTTCTGTTTTATTTGCTTATACCAGTGTATACAATTGTTGGTGAACCAAATAAATAAAATAAAATAAGACCGTCGTGAAAAGTGTTATTGGGTTTTTCCGTGATGAATTTCTCAGTAGCACGACTGTCCCATTTTAAAACCTAGTAAGGGACACTTTTTACAAAAATCGTTTTATTGCATAATCTTGCTAATCTAGAAATTCTCTACTAAACACAAAAACACCAGCGTTGAAAACTCACATAATAAGCAGATATATTTAAGCATCGATATCTAGTAAGTGCCATTCACTGCCTCTGATCATTTTAAAACCTAGTATGTCACTTTAACCACATAGTTTTAACTAACATAAATACTTTTCAAAGGCTGACCGATTTAACGTATATGCGCTCTCCTGTAAAATTTACTTTTAAGCCCTTACTAGGTTTTGAAATGGGACAGCCGAGCAGCCCGGAGTCTGGATTTGTGCCCGGTTGATGGTAATAGGCTCGCCCTCTATTACATGGGACTTTAAAACATAACAGCGAAATGTGGGTGTAGTATACACCTCTGCCCAACCTTTCGGGGAATACAAGGCGTGAGGTTATGTAAAAACCTTTGTCATTGAGGTTTACGAAATGACTTCTAGGTAATCCTTTTCAATAAGTGAACCGGGACCCCAAACAATGTCACGGCCATAATCTCTGTGTTGCTACTGTTAACGCCGGAGATATTGGTTGAATAATTTGATTTACGTACGATCAAATTATGTACCATCGATACGGAAAAGAAAATTTAGGTATAGTACGACACAAAACTAAGAAATTACTTCAATATATATGATCGAATAACTAATGGCAGTTCCTGTTTTTGCGCACTCCCAAACTGAATTTCGACAAATCATTCTACGACAAGATTTAACTTCGACACTATGGAACTCCGACATTACGCTACTCTGACAATTATGGAACTTCGACACCTAATTTGGGGCACCCCGACATGGATAGCTTAGGTTCGAAGGGGATGACGGGGGCTAGAGTGAGCGAGCAAAGCGTCATCCCCTTCGTGTTAGGTTACTTTAAATCTCAGTGTCGAAGTTCCATAATCGGAGTAGCGTAATGTCGGAGTTTCATAGTGTCGAAGTAAAATCATGTCGTAGAACGATTTGTAGAAATTTATTTTGGTAGTCATTTTTGCGCCACTTGCACTTATTGATGTTTCAGCCGAAAGACGTCCACTGCTGCACATAGGCCTCCCCCAATAGGTTTTGCTATAATCGCCACGCTTGGCAGGCGGGTTGGCGATCGCAGTATGGTTGTAAAAATACTCAAAGGACGCTGCTGCCCATCCACTGGTGAATCCCTTAGTCGCCTTTTACGACACCCCTGGGAAGAGATGGGGTAGTGCTATTGTTTACGTCCGGCACAACACGGAACTCGCACTTATTGCGCCCGCGTAATGATCATTCTTTACTGCAGTAATAAACATTCGTGGTCTTGAAGTCGTAGGTACTCATTTTGATAGTGATCGGCTTTATGAAATTTGCCGTGGCACATGATTATCACATCTAAGGCAAATATTTCCCTTCTATATCTGTAATTTGAAAACTCTCATTAAAAAATAACGATTAACAACTTTTTTTTATTATTCTTTAACTTGGTCGCCACGTCCACACCACGTCTGTCTTCAACCAGCCTGCAATGCATAGTGCGATACTTCGGCCACATTGCTCACAGAGGTGCCGATAACCTGGAACGTCTAATGGTAACGGAAAAATAGAGGGCAAAAGACCTAGAGGCCGAAACCCAAAACGATGGTCAGATCAGTACCCCAAGTGTGAGTTTTTTTACGTTACTACTGTAGTTGCGTCACGCCAAAAATGTATGAAAATTTAGGCTGCGCCTCTAGCGGCGAATAGTGTGACTAAAAATTTGTTTGCAATTTTTGGTGTGACGCAACTACAGTAGTAACGTAAAAACTCACACTTGGGATACAGATATCCGAACAACTCGCGATACCTATAAGCGCCGCAATCCACCAGGCAACTGATCGCAACAGATGGAGATAGACCGTGGACAGGTTGAAATGGAGTCACGATCCTCAGTAGTGAGGAAACGATTCAGAAGAAGAAAAACTTGGTCGCGTTCGACCCTAGTCGTACCTGATGTTAAGCGCAGACAGGGTCTAAGATGGACCACACGAGTCCAAGTAGCAAAGACACAGAACGACCCCCATATAACCCTCTGGCTCTCATATACACACGACGGAACACAGTAAACTGCTTGGCTTGACTTAAGATATCACTATAATTATATACTTTATTTAATAAGCTCGTTCCATCCTCAAAAGCTTATCTCAGTAATAGGAGCAAGAACCAGTAGATAAGTTTGTCATACAGCGAATACCTACTCTTCGCACAATACTGAAAGACTGAAGTCTTTCAAACGACCTGCGTTCACTTTAAGTTCCGACGCTCTTTATAATTCATAAGCAAAATTGGAATGCTATTTTAGAACTCGGTCTTCTAGTTTCAAAGTTACTGTCTTCTATAAGTTCTCGTGATAATGAACTGTCTATCAGTCCTATATAAATAGACCTAAAATGATCTTGAGAAAAGTGAATCCTATCAAAAATATTCATGTTAAAAAAGCCAAGTCTGGCGACTCTTTTGTCTTAAAAAGTTCTAAGATCTAATGTTGAGCCAAGTTTGGTATTTTACTTACAAAGATATTTTTCGGACTTTGCAATCATACAGCATAAGGATATACTATACCACTTGTATACCGTGGTATAGATTTATTTAAAAATTAACAAAGTTTCTTGTTACATATTATGTAACATAATTTTCGGAGTTTCACTCACATCAGTTACAACGATATAGGGAGCCTAAAAGTGCCTTGGGTTGCTTCTAGAAACGGGTGTACAGCCGTGCCTGCTCAACGTAAGCGGGGCCATTATCGTGCCCCCTGATCTCTTCAATACTACATTAATCCATTCTAAATTAATGAAGGATTGAATATCTTGAGCAAGATCAGAGAGATCTTGATTTTCTGCTGTAAATGTTTGAAAATATTGTTTCAAATCCCGCCGAATTATTTGTTAGGTATTGTACCACCTGTGCTTGTAGACAATTGGCAATCGATGATCGCTAGAGAAAAACGACAATGAGATGTACTGAATTGACATAAGCTTTCGACCGGTCAAGCGACCTGTTATGTAATTTACATACATTTAATTGGCGTATTTATTCTCTGGCGATCATTGATTGCCATTTGTCTACAGGCACCGAACACACGCGGTTATCATCATTTTAATATTAATATTTTTAAGGGCATAACCGGAACACACAACTAGATTTCAACAAAGCCAAAAGACGATATAAGTACATCGAATAATTTATCCTTACTTAAATATTCTAAGAAGAAGTTAAATTAGACTAATTACTGTACTTTCCACGTCTTGATATTTCTTAATTGACCTTGTGACAAGGCAGAAGTTCCACATTTGTTAATTGGAGTTAGAATTAGAGTCCGTCTTCCGTTTAAGCTTTAACTCTCACTAATGAAGCAAAGAAATTCGCAAGTGTGTTGCTAAGTTAATTTCACTGATTAATTATTTCTTTGTATATCTGTCAGTGAGTAACGAGATTTAGTCTTGTATTACACTTAGTATGTACCATTATTTATTACCAGTTTATAGTAAACAATCAGGAACATAGGCCGTGATCAACGTCGCTTTCCTTGTGATAATCTGTTCTGATATTTTAGGCATAAAATAAAGAAATGGTGATGATTAGAGTATTTGACTGAAAAAAATCTAATTAGTCTGTCAGTTACATTACCAACAAATATTTGACACGTATTTTTTCTTTTGTTACGTAAACAGAAATTGGCGGAGATACGACACTTTTAAAATTGGCAAAAAGTCACAAGCAAGTACAATTTTTACTTGCTTTTGACGTCAAAAGCTCCCACTCTCGAGTTTTGATGTGTTTTATCTTTCCAAATATTCATAGATTTAACAAAAGAAAAAATACGTGTCCATTATTTTTCAAAACTCTAACTGGCGGACTAATTAGAATTGCAATTTATTGATGCTGTCATCATGATTATTGCCCTGGACAGGGTGCCAGTGTATCAAAATCCCTCGATAAGTTTCTGTACAATATTATTGAATTATAGGTTAAATGCTACAATCATCATCGACTTTGCTGACCCACTGCTGGGCAAAGGCCTCTTCACAGAATCAAAAGGTTTTTAAGCCTTAGTCCTCCACGGTGGTTTGATGCGGGTTGGCGGACTACCACTTACCATTGAGAGCTCAATAATGAGAAATGCTACAATGGTGGTATACAAGGCGGGCTTATTGCCATTAGGTATTCTCTACCAGTCAACCTTTGGGTTAAAAAGAAAGCATTAAATTGGTACAAAAAACAAGATCATTTTTCAGAAGACTATAAAATCATAAGATCGATATAAATTATAATAAAATACTTATACATAATAATAAAATAATATATAGATATTAAATTATATAAAGCGTACAAAACATTATGAAAACCAAATTGAAATTATGGCGGAGACAAATAAATTAGAGAATTAGGAGTGCAGCAACTTCAAGTATATTCCTTAACTTCGAGTTCGAGAATTTACGAGGAGCTTTTTTAATATCAAGGGGGAGCACAATATATAATACTATATAATTATAATATGTATTGTATACGGTCATTATTTAACGCCAACCTAATCTAAACTGCAGCAATAGTACATTGGTCTTTTACGGCATCAAGAATCTGCACAAACAATAAACGGCACTTGAAAGAGCACTTCCGACTCGAGAACTATAAAACACTCGTATAATTCAACTCGAAATAATCTATTACGTTAGTTTCATGTGCTATCTCGTCTATGGTTTAATGTTAAAGCGATATACTGGATTCTGAAAGGTCATATCCGGGGCATTCGGTATCCCAAATCAGAAATAGTGGACATAGCTCAAAGAGCTGTCAAAATAAAATGGAATTCGATGAACCACGTCGGCTACACTCGGATTTTCTATACTAAAATCACAACAGGATTCTTTAAAACTGGGGAACCTGTTTTAGGGTTTATTATATGTAATGGAATAATCTTTGGTGCCATAAAATCAATGACTCACGTGGGAGTCAAAAAGCTGGCAAGTGATTTTGACTGAATTTAAGCAAGATAGGCAATTCACTTCCGTAACTAGTAACATCATATCATACGCCGGCGCCGGCCAAATGTCTCCAATGTTGCGGTCAATACATGACGGCAATTTCCAGCAGCGGTTAATGGGGTACCTAATTTGAAATAGTTATGAGTGGATGAACTTAACTTACTTATTTATGACTAGCTTCTGCCCGTGACTTCGTACGCGGATCCTGTTGCTTATGCCAGCGACAACGGAGTCGTCAAAATCGAAGATCTGAAACGTCTGATGTTGAATTCTAAGAGCCCGGTGACAAAAAAACAAAGGGATGCGTGAGACATTCGAGACGTTCCAGATCTTTCATTTTTGTAAGTCAACAGGAAATGCCCATCAGACTAAACAACTTTTGCTAAGACGTCATTCCTATATAATATATGTTATAGTGTCGCTGGGCTTTGGAGTTCCACAACAGGTGTTCCAAATCTTCAAATTTATACTCACAGAAGAAAATGCTCTTCACGTGGAATAATTTTTGCTATGGCACCATTTTTATATCTCTTATACTTTAGCTGGTCCACATCCGATACTTCAGATGATATCGACATTCTGTCGAGAGAGAATCAGAGAATGTCGAAGTCGATCAGAATTCAAACGTACGTTGCGCTCTTCTTCTGTCACTTCATGCCGTACTCCAGCAATTCTTTCTCTTTCACTTTCTAACTGATTATGAATATTTTGTTGTGTGCGTGTTCGGGACAATGTATGATAATCTCGATCAGAAGTTAGTCGCACATCCCGTTCATCACTCTTTTTAAAAGACCTGTTAGTAGATGTACGAATACGCTGAGAACTAAAGCCTGATTCTGTATCGGTAAACGTTTCCGATTCGCGAGACAATGCATGTCGCTCACGATCAGCGGACAGTCGCGCATCACGTTCCGCACTTGTCTCTAGAGACCTGCTGGAAGTCAATGCGTAGATACGCTGAGAACTCAAGCGCAATTCTCTATCCGTAAACGTCCCCGACTCGCGAGACAATGCGTGACGTTCACGATCAGCGGACAGTCGCGCACCACGTTGCCCACTTGTCTCTAGAGACCTGCTAGAAGTCAATGCGTAGATACGCTGAGAACTCAAGCGCAATTCTCTATCCGTAAACGTCCCCGACTCGCGAGACAATGCGTGACGTTCACGATCAGCGGTCAGTCGCGCACCACGTTCCGCACTTGTCTCTAGAGACCTGCTGGAAGTCAATGCGTAGATACGCTGAGAACTCAAGCGCAATTCTCTATCCGTAAACGTCCCCGACTCGCGAGACAATGCGTGACGTTCACGATCAGCGGTCAGTCGCGCACCACGTTCCCCACTTGTTTCTAGAGACCTGCTAGAAGTCAATGCGTAGATACGCTGAGAACTCAAGCGCAATTCTCTATCCGTGAACGTCCCCGACTCGCGAGACAATGCGTGACGTTCACGATCAGCGGACAGTCGCGCATCACGTTCCGCACTTGTCTCTAGAGACCTGCTAGAAGTCAATGCGTAGATACGCTGAGAACTCAAGCGCAATTCTCTATCCGTGAACGTCCCCGACTCGCGAGACAATGCGTGACGTTCACGATCAGCGGTCAGTCGTGCATCACGTTCCGCACTTGTCTCTAGAGACCTGCTAGAAGTCAATGCGTAGATACGCTGAGAACTCAAGCGCAATTCTCTATCCGTGAACGTCCCCGACTCGCGAAACAATGCGTGACGTTCACGATCAGCGGTCAGTCGCGCATCACGTTCCCCACTTGTCTCTAGAGACCTAAAAGTCAATGCGTAGATACGCTTGGAACTCAAGCACAATACTCTATCCGTGAACGTCTCCGACTCGCGAGACAATGCGTGACGTTCACGATCAGCGGTCAGTCGCACATCACGTTCCCCACTTGTCTCTAGAGACCTAGAAGTCGATGCGTAGATACGCTTGGAACTCAAGCGCAATTCTCTATCCGTGAACGTCTCCGATTCGCGAGACAATGCATGACTTCCACGATCAGCGGTCAGTCGTGGATCAAGTTCCGCACTTGTCCCTAGAGACCTCGAAGTCGATGTGTATATACGCTGAGAACTCAAGCGTAATTCTCTTTCCGTCAACGTCTCCGACTCGCGAGACAATGCATGACGTTCACGATCAGCGGTCAGTCGCGCATCATATTCTTCACTGGTCTCTAGAGACCTGGATGTAGATGCGTAAATACGCTGAGAACGCAGGCGTGCTTCGCGATCCGAAGAGGTTTCCACGGAGCAAGTTGCAGCTTGATGTTCCCGAACAGCATCAAGTCTCCCCTGACGCTCTTCGGTAGATTCTTGGGATCTTATGATCCTCAACCTTTTAGCTCCTTTGGAACATTGGAAAAGATTTGACCTCTTTCTAGGCATGGTTATAGTTTTATTGTGAAGATACCTGATCAATTAAAATCTAAGTGACTGCTCCCCTGCGTTACCGGGTAGGCTACCGTGTCACGGAGATAAATGGAAAAGGAAATTAAACACTCAAATAACATAAGCCCGAAGGCATATTTATTCGACACAATAAAAAAAAATGGGAGTTTTGGCCAGTAGAGTCAAATTTTCAATGATATACCATCGTCATCGAAAATTAGTCCTTAACTGTTACCGCCGTCACCGCGTGGAGGTACTCCCAGCTTACGTTATTTTATAATTATACAGTGAAATTAGTGATAGCTTTTATTTCCACATCCGATGTTTCTGATCTTCGATTTTTATAAGTCAAGGAAATGCCCATCAGACCGAACAACTTTTGCTAAGACGTCATTCCTATATGTGTTATGATGTAGCTGGACTCTTGGAGTTCCACAACAGGTGTTCCAGATCTTCGATTTTATAAGTCAACAGAGAGTGCTCATCAGATTGAACAACTATTGCTAAAACGTCATTCCTATATATGTTATAGTGTAGTTGGGCGCTTGGAATTCCACAACAGGTGTTCCAGATCTTCAGTTTTTATACGTCAACAGAGAGTGCTCATCAGGCTGAACAACTCTTGCTAAGACGTCATTCCTATTTATGTTATAGTGTAGCTGGGCTCTTGGATTTCCACATCAGGTGTTCCAGATCTTCAAATTTATTCTCTCAACAGAAAATGCTCATCACGTGGAACAATTTTTGCTATGGTACCATTTTTGTATCTCTTATAGTTTAGCTGGTCTGTTGCGGTTCTGCATCAGATGTTCAAGTTTTCAAGATAAATTATAGCCTATATGTTGCCCAGATTTAATACCTATACAACAAAAACATTCAAATCCGTTCAGTAGTTCCGAAGATTAGCGTGTACAAACAAACAGACAAACAGACAGATTTTTTTTTTCGGATTCGTACTCTCTTACTGTTTCTAAACCCCCCTCAATCATTTTTTTTTAAATATATTCAATGTACAGACACAGTTTTTTTACTGTTTTATTATATGTATATAGATTATTTGCCGTTTTATTCACGTGCATTTTTCGGGATTGCCCGACTAGTTTCGGACTAACTTAAATAATACTAAAAGTTGATGTTGTCAGAGATATAAACCTGTAGAATTTATTCAGAAGTTGTTTTCTAGTATGAACCTAGTCTATTCTATCTACTGCAGTATCTAGTCGATGGATTTAAGAACTTCGCACAGGCGCAAGAGTTGATAACATGATTGGATTATGTAGCAGCTACGACCGGCCTACGCGATAGCCGCTACGCGCGGCGTAGCGCTATGAAACAAAGTCGTAGCAACTCTTCAGAAAATCTCTGGATTTATTTGTTTATCAGCTTAAATTAAAAACCCTTTAATGGCATTCAACAAAGAAGAGTCTTATCTCCCTGCTATGGTCTTCAGGATGGAGTTGGAGCTGGCCCGCACTCTGCAGAGCAACGAGGCAGATATCTCTGTCTGACGATCGCATGAAAGCCATCGACGTGTGCCTGCGTGAGCATAACAGATGCACTACAGAAACGGGGCAGCCCCATCAACATCCTGAAACCGTTATTATATTGGACCCGAAGGGCGCTGTTAATCCACTGAGTATAATTGGTCCACAGGCTGCACGTGTAAAATACTTGACTATAAGCTTTAAAAATGTAAATCAATTCGGAACTGCCTTTTTAAGACCAAAATAGTGGCGTAGATTGGTTAAATTAATTAAGGCGATGATGTCGTGTTTTCCAAATTGATAGACAGGCGCATGTAGTAAGCGTTGCTTATAGGGTTTTCTTTTTTTGGGTTGAATTTTTTTTTCTTATTATGTACGGATCTATAGCGTATTGCTGGTTAACGGGAACGCCTTTTGTTTGACATACTGTATACTTATATTTGATAACTAAAAAATAGTCAGCTCACAGGCTTGGGGACCGGGTCCAAGCTACCGGTGGACAGGACTCCAGAGTGTAAATCATTAAGAGCCGTGTCCTGAAATACCACTTTCTGTATCAAGCCCAGGGGCTTGGCTGGATCAGGATCCAGCTGCCTAACAAGAGCCTCCTCAGATGTTAGTCGAGGCTCTTGGCTATTGAACCATTAGCCGTAACACCTATTAAAAACAATGTCTGTATTTTGTTGTGTCGAGAATTCAGCAGGGACACGAACTTATACAGCATGTAAGGGTAAACACCGTTATCACTCAAACCATGGGTAGTTGACGTGAACACAAAATTATAGCAGAGAGTAAAAAAAAAATTGTATACACGCGCGAGAAATGAGCGGTGCGGCGGCGCTACGACGCGGCGTACACGCACTCGCTAGCGAGATAGCTGACTGACTGAGGTAGCGAACTGTGAGGGGCCGTGCGTCGGGCCACGCGACGAGTTGCCCGAGCCCCCTCCCGTAGGTTGTTGCCCCCGCGCGTAGGGTGAAATGCTTTCGTGGAAAAACGAAAATTTTATAACAAAAAAGTTTATTATTTTTCATTAATTTTACGTTCTATAAATGAAACCAAACCACTGGTTTCAAGGATAACGGTGTTTACCCTTACAGCCTGTATACTATCTGGTATGCGACCCGAAACATTCAGGTAGGTACTCCTAACATGTACTGACGTCATTCCCAATAACTTGAAACTAGGAAGGTAATATCGTCGTTCACATGCATTAATAATTTCGCTCAGCTGTTATCATGTTTACTTCACGTCTTATTGTTCGTTCCTAAACACACAGTTAATTTCCGATACACCCATTCGAACTGCACACATCAATTTCACCGAGTAAACAAAAATGTACGTGCTTTGTTACATACTGTGTTTATTTTTCCAACATTGTACGCTTGTATATCTGTTGTCTTTGTTTTTTTGAGGTCAGTCAATCCCATTCGATATTGATATTTTTTAAACCACGCTATTCATTTTCCGTTCGTTGTCACATGACGTGAATACCTATTTCATATTGACACATCATATACCACAAAATACACAAATATATTTTATGTGCACATTTTTCTTCTCTCCTGTCAGCACGAGCTATACGAAAATAGCTCATGCTGTGGTGAAAAGATTAGCCAGTCAGCAAGCTTGGTAGCGGGGCTGACTGCCCAGGGTGCGCCGGACGTACTTAAGTATCGACACTCGTGGAGGCTATGCACATAACAACAACTTTATAACAGTAGGGTATATAGACACATAAGGACACAGGTACTGCTTATTTCTGAAGATATTTCTGCCAGCAGACCTGCGATAGCATAGAGTGAATACAAAAACGAAGACACAGTTATATTACAATACATAATAATACCAGCTTGTAATTGTCCCAGTTTATAGTAAAGGCCTCCTCTCATACAGAGAAGGAACGAACATTAATCACCACAAGCCTCCTCCAGTTTCCTCATAATATTTCCTTCATAAACGACTTCTTACATAAACATATTATAGAAATTTGAATAGGTCCAATATCTAAGGTTTTTTCTTTTCTTTTCCTATTGATTGTCCCACAGTTAAGCAAAGGCCTTACGTTTCACCTTCTAAACACAATGATGTTATATAGGACTAGATCAGCAGTGTACAGCACCAACGCGTTACTACTTCGTATATGTCCGCAGGCATATCTGACTTCAGTTGTCAGCTTGACGTCAAGTGAGTGATTGCTTAGCGATAAAAATATTAAAATGGTGAAATGTGCAGTTAAAATTTGCATGTTACGATCTGAAAAGATTAATAAAGCACTTGGTGCTAATTTTTCATAAGATTATCCAAAAAAACATTACGAGACCAAATAAATTTATCAAACATTGTTTTTGCCGTCAGTGTTACCAGTAAAAACGATTTTGATTTTGCCAGACTATTGGGAGTTTAGTGAATGACCAATGTATGTTCCTTTTAAGTCTAAATTATTGAAATATAATGAATAAAAAATAAATATTATATTTATGACGATGCATTTTTTTTTTCTTCCTTAATGTACATAATTCGACCTTTCATAGTAATTGATTTAATTAACACCTTCATTCATTCTGGGGAAATTATGTAGATCTTAGGCAACTCTGGCCGTTTTTCCGATAACAATGTCTTGTCTTATTCCAACATAATTAGTTTGACAGAAGAAGAAATGAGACAAATATAGTATTTTGACATATTGACATAATTTATGTATCCGTTTCAAAGCTACCACTTTAAACTCGTAAGTGGCTACGTTTTTCTGAATTTGGTATAAGGACGCTGCTCCTCTAGTATTATATAAGCTCATTGTCTAAACATCTCTATTTTGTGCCGTTTCTGACCATGCCAGCCCCGCAAACACGTCAAGATCGTCACGTCACCTACGCCGCAGTCGACCTCGACGCTGACCATGCTGCAAAAGATAGAACAAAATGGCGGAACGCGGTTCACAGAAAAAAAATCATAGAGATCACGACCCTCAGCGTTTAGGAGAACGACGCAAGGAGGTAGAATGTACAAGGAATTATTTAAAATTTTAGCGGTTTGTACATCTAAGGAAAATCATAGACTATAAGACAGTATTTTTTACTCGTTCGACACTCCCTGGTACATTTTGTAACATCTCTTTTACATTACATTAGTGTTTTTTCGATCAGTGCAGCAACAAAGGGAACCTCTTCGTTTTGTAAGCACGTAATAGCACTGCACGTGTTTTGTTTCGTTTGCCTCGCGTTACGGTTTATTTAAAAAAAGTTGAAATGAAATGCTCCGGCGCGCTGTTCGGTGTGAAACATGGTTAGTTTGCTTTGGTGTCGAAGCAATTTCGACGTGCAATGGCCCGAGAGAAACTACCCTTGGGCGGGCGACGCACCTGCCCACAATCATTACATACTTTATATAAAATACTGTAACGCGACACCACATACATGATGCTATAAAAATAACATTTCGAATATTCAGTTTAGAATACTTTAGATGTTTGTAGAATTTCAATACGGCTATAAACGATAAGAAAATGGCGGTATTATTGACAGCGACGATCTGAAGATGCGAATTATAATAACATCTCGAACATCTGTAATCTGTATATTAAATTTTGAAGAGCATTTTAACGCATGTTGAAAGTGAATCGAGTTTGAAAGTTCAGTGAGCCCTAAATAACAATGAGCCCTCATTCTGTAAAGTTTTGATCGAGATGCTAGCCTATTATTTAAGTACCTTCACATTAATACCTAGTACTCTGCTTAAGACGTATATTCTTAGAACAATCATTTTGTTTTACTCATAGAATTTCATAAAGAAAATGAGGGTAATATTTTATGAACTTGTTTTAGGGTTTTCACTAAAAGGTATTTGAGGAGAGATGCCCTATGTAGCTTTATCATATTTATGTATTATTAGAATCAGCCTACCCGTTCGTCTATATATGAGCGGCGAATTTCGACACTCTAACACTCGTATCTATAGTCGAGTAAAAATCTTTACTCGAGTAAAAGTAATTTTTCAATCAATATTTTTTATACTTATGATTATTTACGGTTTACTCACGTGCATTTTTAAGGGATTGCCCGAATAGAAACTAGAAAAAAAATGCACGTGAGTAAACCGTAAATAATCATAAATATGAATGTGTCTCACGAAAGTTATAATACAACAATTTTTTTTACATTTTTCAGCCTACGTTTTTGTTGGCCATCTTTGATCTTTTAGGTCATTTGGAAGCCCAAGTTTGACCAAGTGGACGAAAGAGGGATGACAATTTAAAAAAATGTTTAAGTAATTACTTTTACTCAAATAAAGACTTGTTTTTACTCGACCGACTCGAGATACGAGTGTTAGAACTTGCTTACTCACACATAGTGACAGAATATTTTAACTTCCCGTTTTAGAGCTTCATAAACTATTAATATGGTTTTAATTACGTAATGGTGTAATTGTTAAATAGCAGCAATTATGTAGTAACAATGTAAATACGCGAATTAGGCTGCAACATTAGTCATTATCAGTTGCAATTAGATAGTACCTATCCGCTTAAATCAATTCGACGTAACGAGATTGAATCAGTAGGTATGTGCAACGGTTACTGCCTAGTGTTAATTATGGAAATCCAATATGGCGGGTGTTAAGCCTAACTTAATTGAAATCATTGAATTGAGAGTTACACTTTTTCGACTAATTGACGTACATAATCGTCTGAGAGTGCAAATGTTGGGCATATAATGTAAAACATATGTTTTCATGCTTCAATAAAACATGTTGCCTTCAACTTTGTCACCGAAACGGGTGTGTACATACATCTTGCGCTTTCAACTTTCAATTCTTCTTGCATCAAGCGCATGCAATATTGATTGCCATAAGACGCATGCAGCTTATCGTCTACACCGGTGCGCCTCGGTCAGTTGTCAGTCGACATACAATAGACGGATTAGCGTGCGCTAGGGGCATGCGCTTTTGTCGAACTAGTATTAAGGCATGCGCTATGGCGCTTCACGCATGCTTCAGACGAAAACGCAAGATGAACATGAAAGCGCACTGGTGTAGATATAGCTATAGAATGTTCTTTTCTTGACCAACGATCGATACCTGTGCACTCAGTATAGATTAGAGCCATATGCAACACCCACAAACACGGATAGACGGGTATTTTCTTGGCCTGAGAAAAACGGTATTGATAATGGTTCCTATCGGTAATATCTTATAAAGTTAAGGTATATTACGTGGCGTTTTTACGTAATTAGAACCAATTATCTTGGTATAGGCATATAATGAGAGGGGACGAAAAGCATGTGACTAAGAGAGTGATGAATATAAATGTTGATGGATGGAGGGAAAGAAGGAGACCAAAGAAAAGATGGATGGATTGTGTGAGAGATGATATGAATGAAAAGGAAGTAAGTGATAGCGGGGCGGATAATAGTGAAGAATGGATGAAGAAAACATTTTGCGCTGACCTCAAGAAACATGGGATAAGGGCAGACAGAAGAAGAAGTTAAGGTATATTACCAAAACTGCTACCTATCTACCTAGTGCAGATGGGCGATTATTACTAAAACTAATCGACTTAGTCGATTGTTCAGTCCTGTCGATAAAAGTCGATAACAATTGATGTTAGTCGATTGTTATCGACTAACGGCGCGCAGCAGGCGACAATCACTGATACGGCTACCGTATCAACTTTAACTACTAATTTGTATTGAATTGTGGCGCAGCGCACATACTACTATACTCGTACTACTAAATAAGTAATTACTAAAAGGTGGTGCGTGCGCTGCCGCTGCGCCACAATTCAATAGTTAAAAGTTCGTGAGCCTCTACTTACAAGTACAACTGCAGTTATTATGCGATTGGCGCTAATAGATTACTTAATTGTCCTCTATTGTCTCAGTGTACATTTAGTGGTTCGTCGATTGTTATTCGAATAATTATGGTGAGGAACTACTAAATCGACAATCGAATGCGCAACCGTACAATTTTCGATTCAGTCGATTGTTTTTTTTTTTGCAACAACCGCCCATCGCTAATGCAGACCCATTTGACACAGGGTCACACAACATGAGTGGAAAACCAATGTTAAATGGTATTTTCATGAACTACAATTAAACGTAAATAATTAGCTTAATATTGTGTATTAATACGAATTAAAACTGAGCTGATTAATGGAAATCATAATTTCACTCGCAGAACATGATTAACATGGCTGCTTCAGTTATAATTAATTTTGTCTCATTTGTAGCTGTATGTTGTTGGTTATTGAATTTTAGTATTGAAAATTGTGAAAAACATTCATGTTTAACGCTTTACGTTTTAGTCACGTGATTGCCTGACTATAGGTAAACCGCCGTAAGCTTGGCCCTCCCGATAGTTTGCGGGATGCGGGAGGGGAACGAGTAGCCAATCGCTTGGTGCCCGCCAGCAGCGGTAGATAACAGCGGACTGGCTAATTGGTCGAGTCATTTTCCTCCCGCGTCCCGCAGATCATCGGGAGTGCCAAGCTTACGTCGGTTTAGGATTTAAACACATCACCTGTATTGATTCATGCATAACGTAAAATCATAACCTAAACATAAAACTCTTAAGCATCCGCCCAAGTAATCAGCAGATTAGAAATTGTCGCCAGTATAAAAGTTTTCGCTAATTTCAAAATCCTAACTAATATTATAAATACGAAAGTAAGTTTGTTTCTTTGTTACCTTTTCACGCCTAAACCACTAGTGAACCGATCATCCTGAATATACGTTCTCAGGTGTACAGAAACGGACATAGGGTACCTTTCATCCCGAAAAAAGGTAATGTTCCCGAGGTAAACAACATTAACGTTCATAGATAGCGTCACGTGTCTTCGAATAACGATTGAATCATATTATTATAGAAATTTTAGTAGTCTGTTAAGAGTTTTTTTGAGCTTAATTAACGCGAGCGAAGCCGCGGGCAAAAGCTAGTGTTTGATAAAAGCTAGAGTTTATCATGAGACAGTTCACCTTAGTTGGTCTTCCTTTAAGCACTGCTTTCCCAGACTCGATTTATATTCCCCATATTTAAAACCTATAGCAAATTACACAAAACAAATACTAATTGTGGAACTTATAAGCGTGTGGCGGCATCTATCTCGCCACATGCGAACTATATCCTGCATCGCGCAATTAAGATTTAACACGCAGATAGTATATATACAACCTCCCAACATCAACCGTTGGACAGTAGCCCGCCAAGCACAAGACTCCGCCTGGTTGGAGGATCCTCCCTTTGGTTGGAGGAACACCACACCAAGTTTCACCACATTGGTGACCCCGACGTGATCGTCACAGACAGTGTTTCCACACTGGTGACGTCACACACAACCTTCGCAGCCTCGGCAGCCACATCATCATTCCCTCAGCAGCTCAGCATTCAATCGAGCAGCAAGCAGCGAGTCCCACAGCCAGCCAGCATCCTAGGCTTCAACGGGTGATGTGACCACTAGCCTGCAGCGAACGCGCAAGCCCGGTCACGACCCTCAGCCCACTCCAGCATCATGGCGCATCATACTGCACTTCGGCCGGTCAACTAGCAGAGGCACTTCTCTCCTGGTCGACGCAGTCCACAGCCACCACGCACAGTTTCGACTCAAAGGAACCCTTCACTGGCCCTGGCAAATTCTCAAGACTCAACGACCGCTGACTCATCAAGACGATCGACTTCCGGTATCAGGGGGGGAGTGATGTGGCGGCATCTATCTCGCCACATGCGAACTATCCTACATCGCACAATCAAGATTTAACACGCAGATAGTAGGTACCTATATCTACAACCTCCCAACATCAATCGTTGGGCAGTAGCCCGCCAGGCATAAGACTCCGCCTGGTTGGAGGAATTTCCCTTTGGTTGGAGGAACACCATACCTGGTTTCTCCACAAGCGCGTTATAATTATCCATAGTAACCCTTCAACAAAACTTACCAGTTTTCAGATGAAAACGTATGAGAGCACATTCAATAGCTCTCAAAATTAATCCAACATATACAGGGTGTAAACGCATTCGTGTAATTCCTTCAAACCACGTGATTTACTGGTAACACTGATTGACTCTGCATAGGTTTTTTTCAGAAACAACAAAAAAGTTTTCAAAAAATTAATCATGGTATTCTGTATCTGAGTAATTTTAGCGTCCCAAGTTAACTGACTGCGTGTAGCGATATAGCGCTAGTCGTGCCCGTCAGCTGTGTCGCCGTGCCTTCATTCATTTATGCACGGCATCGAAATTTTCTATGAAATAAAAAAAAATGGGAAAAAAAGTTCATTTTTTTATGTTTAATCAGTCTAAATCCCAGGCGGTGTTAATCTATACCATTAATAGATCATGTGGTTTGAAGGAATTACACTAATTCGTCGTTTACACCCTGTACTTATAACCGACAGGCGCGTTCGAAAACTTTGTTATAATATGTATTAATGTAGCATCTATATTATTACATATAATAAAACAGTAAAAAAACTGTGTCTGTACATTGAATGTATTACAAAAAAAATAATTGAGGGGGGTTTAGAAACAGTAATAGAGCACGAATCCCAAAAAAAAATTCTGTCTGTTTGTCTGTTTGTCTGTGTGTCTGTTTGTTTGTACACGCTAATCTTCGGAACTACTGGACGGATTTGAATGATTATTTTTTTGGTGTATAGGTATTAAGTCTGGGCAACATATAGGCTATAATTTATCTTGGAAACTTGAACACCTGATGCAAAACCGCAACAGACCAGCTAAACTATAAGATATACAAAAATGGTGGCATAGCAAAAATTGTTCTACGTGTTTTCTGCTGAGCGAATAAATTTAAAGATCTGGAACACCTGATGTGGAACTTCAAGAGCCCAGCTACACTATAACATATATAGGAATGACGTCTTAGCAAGAGTTGTTCAACCTGATGAGCACTCTCTGTTGACGTATAAAAACTGAAGATTTGGAGCACCTGTTGTGGAATTCCAAGCTCCCAGCTACACTATAACATATATAGGAATGACGTTTTAGCAAAAGTTTTTCAATCTGATAAGCACTCTCTGTTGACTTATAAAAATCGAAGATCTGGAACACCTGTTGTGGAATTCCAAGCGCCCAGCTACACTATAACATATATAGGAATAACGTTTTAGCAAAAGTTGTTCAATCTGATGAGCACTCTCTGTTGACGTATAAAAATTGAAGATCTGGAACACCTGTTGTGGAATTCCAAGCGCCCAGCTACACTATAACATATATAGGAATGACATTTTAGCAAAAGTTGTTCAATCTGATGAGCACTCTCTGTTGACTTATAAAAATCGAAGATCTTGAACACCTGTTGTGGAACTCCAAGAGCCCAGCTACATCATAACACATACAGGAATGACGTTTTAGCAAAAGTTGTTTGTTTTGATGGGCATTTCCTGTTGAATTATAAAAATCGAAGATCAGAAACATCTGATGTGGAAATAAAAGCTATCACTAATTTCACCGTATAATTATAAAATAACATAAGCTGGGATTACCTCCACGCGGTGACGGCGGTAACAATTAAGGACTGATTTTCGATGACGTTGGTATATCATTGAAAATTTGTCTCTACTGGCCAAAACTCCCATTTATTTTTTTATTTTATCGAATAAATATGCCTTCGGGCTTTTATTTGAGTGTTATTTGAGTGTTTAATTTCCTTTTCCATTTATCTTCGTGACACGGTAGCCTACCCGGTAACGCAGAGGAGCAGTCACGTAGATTTTAAGTAGTAGATTTTAATTGATCAGGTATCTTCACAATAAAACTATAACCATGCCTAGAAAGAGGTCAAATCTTTCCCAATGTTCCAAAAGAGCTAAAAGATTGAGGATCAGAAGATCCCAAGAATCTACCGAAGCGCGTCAGGAGAGACTTGATGCAGTTCGAGAACATCAGGCTGCAACTCGCTCCGTGGAAACCTCTTCGGATCGCGAAGCACGCCTGCGTTCTCAGCGTATTTACGCATCTACATCCAGATCTCTAGAGACCAGTGAAGAATATGATGCACGACTAACCGCTGATCGTGAACGTCATGCATTGTCTCATGAGTCGGAGATGTTCACGGATAGAAAATTGCGCTTGAGTTCCAAGCGTATCTACGCATTGACTTCTAGGTCTCTAGAAACAAGTGGGGAACGTGATGCGCGACTGACCGCTGATCGTGAACGTCATGCATTGTCTCGCAAGTCAGATACGTTCACGGATAGAGAATTGCGCTTGAGTTCCAAGCGTATCTACGCATTGACTTCTAGGTCTCTAGAGACAAGTGGGGAACGTGATGCGCGACTGACCGCTGATCGTGAACGTCACGCATTGTCTCGCGAGTCGGACACGTTCGCGGATAGAGAATTGCACTTGAGTTCCAAGCGTATCTACGCATTGACTTCTAGGTCTCTAGAGACAAGTGGGGAACGTGATGCGCGACTGACCGCTGATCGTGAACGTCACGCATTGTCTCGCGAGTCGGAGACGTTCACGGATAGAGAATTGCGCTTGAGTTCTCAGCGTATCTACGCATCTGCTTCTAGGTCTCTAGAGACAAGTGGGGAACGTGATGCGCGACTGTCCGCTGATCGTGAGCGATATGCATTGTCTCGCGAATCGGAAACGTTTACCGATACAGAATCACGCTTGAGTTCTCAGCGTATTCGTACACCTACTAACAGGTCTTTTGAAACGAGTGATGAACGTGATGCGCGACTAACTGCTGATCGAGATTATCGTACATTGTCTCGAACACGCACACAACAAAATATTCATAATCAGTTAGAAAGTGAGAGAGAAAGAATTGCTGGAGTACGGCATGAAGAGACAGAAGAAGAGCGCAACGAACTGTTAGGATGGCGGCCTGTGGGTCCTTTCAAATTAAACACTTTGGTACTGCTAATAAAATAAATTTTAATACTGCACTAAATACAATAATTTACAAGAATACGGACAAAATTTGTAGGTTGACTGTATCGCTAAACACGCAATACAGTGTTATATAGAAAATAAAATGTAACATCAGCATTTACTAAATTAATCAAAAACTGTGTATAACATCTCCCCCCTTAAGACGGAGCTTTATCATTAAAAAAATAAACGCAGGATGAAATAACAAAAAAAAAACTAAATAAATACAATACAACAGAAAAGAAATTCATCGCAATTACATAATCAGTTTAGTTTATAATATTACAAATCAAATAACTAATTCTAAACAAGTCCCAAAATAGAAATCAATAACTTTTTAATAATAATTTTACTGTTTATTAATTTAAAAGCAAAAAGATAATTTACGGTTAGGAAAACATTTCTTATGGATTTTATATTTAGCTAAAAATAACAACAATTATAACAATAGTAAATATGGAAACAGAAACGAAGAAAAACTGCTGACTCTACTATTGATAAATTTATATTTAAAACAATCATCTTCAACAATAATGAATTCAATTACTAATTAGTTTGGAAAAGTTATTTTATAAACATGAGATGGATAGAGTTACAAGGTTTGTAAAAATGCAACACAATCGTATTATAGTGATAAAATTCCGGTACCTTGTAAGGTGTAGTAGTTATAGTGTCAATTGTACATTTTTATATTTAATTTGTTAGTTTAAGATTGTGTGTAAACAAATCTTCCATCATTAGGTTTTTACTATAAGTTAATATAAATATAAAACATTTTTGAATTACAAACAGGAATTGACAAAGTAATTTCCCATAAATGATTAGTACAAGTCGGATTATTCATGGACAAAAAAATCAAAATCATAGACAAAATGGAAAGTGTTGGACATAATATTATGAAAATCGTTTTTAATTTTCTTAAAAAATAATTAAACTATCTAATAATGCGTAACTCAATCTGCCATCCGTTACAGCCATGCAAGTATAATTTAGTAGGATGAATAAGAACATATATTTTCACGTAAAACTAGTTAAGTAAATGGTTCTGGAAAATCTAAAATAGCTAACTCTTCGTTAAAGACGAAATAATAATAAAAAGAAATAGGAATAATTTGATCTCTTAATTTAAGTAATAAGGTGTAAATAATTTTATAAGATGTTTCGTCATAATGGTGAACAATAATATATAAGAAATAGAACACTTTGTTGTTCGAATCAACCGACTGCACGGTCTCAGGTTCACGTTCAGCTGATAACACCTCAGCGAAATTGTTTATCATTGACAACAGCTGTTTGCAGTACGGCATAGAGTCGTCGAAGTATAATGAAACTGGACACACAATTAATTTTTGCTTTGAAAAATGTAAAGTTTGACAATGTTCTTTATTAGATTTAGGAAATTGGTTTTTAAAGTATGGATTATAAGAGGTTTTATTGAAATTAGAATTAAGTATTGCATTTAATCTATAAATAGGTTTTATATCAACTATGCAATTAAATAGAAATACTTCGTCACAAACTTTATGATTAAAAACTAAGGCTGCTTTAGAATTATAAATATCAGCTAAGTTGGAAACTTGACATTCAATGACGATTTCAGACCGTGGAGGTATAACATATGATGACTCACTAAAACACATAGGTATCATAAGACCTTCTAAATTAAGGGAGTTAGTAGAGTACTGAATGTCTATTTTTGAATGCTTTATAAAATCACTACCAATAATTCCATCATAACATAAGTTATTAATCGTATCGTCAATTGCGTGGAACATATCGTCAGTGGAAAGGTAAAAAGACTAAAGCGCCAATATACCTACTTTACAGGAGAGCGTTTTAAAGTTTTTTTTTGACGAAAAAAAATCATTACAATGTTTCTGTATGAGGTATCTTAATGAAACTTACATACCAATGTTGTGTGATTTTTTGCTATTTTTTGGTTTTTGAATGAAGCTTCTATCTCTACTGGTTCGTGAGAAAAATGTCGCTTTAGTCAATATCAACTAAACAATTCGAAAAACTCGGTAAGGTCAAAATACTAATCCACCCTAGATGATTTTGTACCCACAGTCGAAAATTACTAACAAGCCATCAAGTACTAAAATTTTACCAAGTAAATATACTTATGGTTCTATGTGTTGCATAAAATGGAAAGCATAAATCACTAACAAGAATATTTACATTTAATCTTGTCCAAGTAAAATTACTTACTACTAATTAAATACCATTCCGATTTACAGACACAGGAGAGTAAAATTACTAAAGCACAAAAAGTTTCATGTTAGTGGTACCATTCCTACTACTGAAAATTATGTTTTTTTTAATTTGAATGTTATTTAAATACTAGCATGTAATTTTACTTAGACATTAAATCTATTTTGCGACGTTTCGAGACGTGAAAAACCTTTAAATACCAATGCAGAAATATTGTTAAAACCCAAACAACGGATTTAATGATTTTATGCAATACAGCCACGTTGGCTGCCCCATGCAGAAATCCAACCATTCAAATTTTTTATTCAGGATGTCGGCAGATTTAGTGTAGTGGAGAACCGATCAGGATCGAGTATGATATATTCTAGGGCTAATGTTCCTTGTGGTTTTGATTGACCTTAAGTCCTCTAAGTACATTGCTGAAGAAATCACTGCTGGGCCACCAGGTGAGGAGAAAAGGTCAAGTAATATTCCAACTCCTTTACATGGTTGACCCAAAACTGTTTGCCCCCACCGATTTGCGTCTGATGGAGTTACTGAAGGTAACTGAAAACTTCAGTAATTCTTTCAGTATGGAATATATGTGGACAAATATGCAGTTATGCATGAAACGTGAGGGAAGATTGTGGGATCCTAGGGACTTAAAGTAACTTAGATCCCACTCCCCAAAACCTACACAGACTTGGGTATATCTAGGTGATAGGCATTAGGGAGACCGACATGAAGAAATCGTTGTGGGAGAGCTTCAGGCCGCCTGAATATGTTCAGAAAAATGTTTTATTGGGCGGAAGCAAGGTCTTTAACGGTTGGATCATGCCGGTCTTGATGAATCCTTTGGCATAGTCAAGTGGACTTCAACGGTTCATGAAGCCTTGGATAAATGATCCGTGCACTGCTGATTGTATATCGAATGCATCACTTGCGCTTATCGGTGATGTGGCTGTATATTCCTCGGAAGTGATATATGTATAGGGATCGAGAGTTATCAAATACCCCACACAACCGCGAAATGTACAATTTCAGGAAGATGTGATCGCCGTGAACAAGGAACTGACCCCGCTCTCCTGGGCTTAAGAGACTGGCGCAAACCTATAATACATAGCACCAATGAATGACTGCAAAAAAGTACGGCAAAGCAAGCGTTCGTATCTAGCTATTTTTTCTAGACGACGTCGATGGTCTTGTATGTGCAATTGTGAACGAAGTTATGATGACGAACATGTACTGGAAATATATTGTGAAGGATAGAACGGTTGACATTGTCGAGCATGCCACCGTCTGGGAAAACGGCGAGTATTTGCACAGACATAAACTGGAGGCCAAAATTATTCACCAGCAACATGCTCTGAAATACAATCTTGTTCCTACATCGTGTACCACACTTTAAGTATGTCCGACTCAGTTCTTGAATCGATCTATCATCAACCACCCACAGGACTGTTGTTCTCAAAAAGCCTGATTAGTGATCGGCCGGAGCGTCGCACAATGATTGTATTGTTGATATTATTGTCCCTCATGACGAAAATTTCGTGAAACTTGAAAAAGCACGAAGCACACGAGGTTGTCAACATTTAGGACGTAGATTCAGCAGTCTGTGCCGATAGTCGTTACGGCTAATGGCATTAGGCCATTAGTCAAGAGCCTCGATCAACACCGCAAAAGGCTCTCTGTAGGTGGCTAGATCAGGCTTGATACAGTATGCGGTACTCCCTGATACAGCACGCATTGTGCAAAGGTTTCTTTCTCTGAAGCCATGACCACAGGTTACACTCGCGCGCACGAACCGTACGGTTTATTTTTTTGAAGGCTGGTTAAATCAGGATGGTTATAGGCTGTTTAATGGAAATCGGTTCAGCCGTTTCAAAATGATCTGCTCTGCAGTTCACAGTTGGAGTAGAGATTTCAACCAAACAATAGATATCCATTTGACTTACATGGCAAACCTAGTGACAATAATAGTAGGGTACAATTTTTAGGGGAATTTGGGTTTGGAAAGTTGTTAACACTTCTAACTTCGAAATAGCTAATAATCAGGCAGACTCAGTGATTTTGACAACAAGGATTTTGAAGGTGGCTCAGGGAGGTTATCCGCCCTCCGCAATGACTAGTTGTAGACCCATCGTATTTGAGCTCGCATGACTCGTTATGGAAAGCAGCTTCTCATCGCAATAATAATTAATAATCGTTTACAAGGATCGACAGCCACATTACAAAGAAGGGGGTATTTTTAAATTTTAAATATTGATTTAGTGGTGATAGATCGATCAGAGCGTCTCACAATGATTGTTGATATCACTGTTTCGCATGATGAGAACCTCGTGAAAACTGAGAAAGATAAAGATATGAAATATCAAGACTTGGCACACGAGGTTGTCGACATGTGATATGTTGATTCAGCAGTAATTGTGCCAATAATAGTTACGGGGAATGGCTTAATAGACAAGAGCCTCGACCAACACGTAAAGAGGCTCTCGTTGGGTGGCTGGATCAACGGTCTGATATAGAAAGCGGTACTTCTCGAAATGGCGCGTATTGTTAGGAGGTTCCTCTCTCTGAAGCCCTGACCACCGGTAGCTTGGACCCTGTTTCCGATGCCGGTGGGATACATTTTTTTAAATTCATGAATATTTTTTTTCAGAGAAATATTTAGTAATGAAAATTGTAAGTTAAATTTAAGTATCATTATTATGTTAAATGAGACGTATAGCCTTTCGCACTATTTAAATAAAATCTCATACTGGCTACTAAATAGACTTCCTGATTGAATTTAGGGATATATTTATTTACTTAACCGCCATTCATTACAAATATTTGTAAAACGATTTTACTAAAACGCCAACAATACTACGACACAATAATGCAGATTTACTAACAAACCACTGAAATGGATTTAGTCTAAAGGATTAATTACTAATAAACATTATTTAGCTTATATGAGAAATCGAATAATACTGATAAGCCATCGTTTCTCTTAAGTAATTAGACAAAAAGTATTTAAGCGACGTCAACCTATAAAACATCGAAAAAACGTCGCTTTAGTCACTCATCAATGTGCTTACAGACAAAATTTTGGAATGCTAAAGCGCCAAAAAAGTGCTCAGATCACCACGAGACCTAGACCAATCGACGCAGAAAAAAAATTGCAGTCGAACTGTATATATAACTCATTTTGACCAAAAGTGGCGCTTTAGTCTTTTTACCTTTCCACTGACGATATAATCGAATATTATTATTTTTTCCGGGGAAATTGGATACTCAAAATGAAGATTAATAGATCCAATAGATTTTAAATAGGAGTCTTTGTCACTAAGACCTTTGAATGCTATAATTTCAGGCTTAAGAACTGGTTGATTTAGCAAACTAGAAAAATTAAAAATAGAAATTGTAGAACCAGTGTCAATTAAAAAGCGTAAAATCTTGTCATTAAAGTTAGTTTTTAAGAGAACGTGAGGTAAACAAAAGTTATGAAAATAATTTAAAGTATATATTTTCTCACGTGAGCAATCCCTAGAAAAAGAACTCGATTTTTCACGAGATGAGAGATTGCGTATAGAATTAGAGACATTTGAATTGTTGTTTAAGTTAGAAATCTCTGAATTTTCTGAAACTTGTGTTGAATAGAATTTAGGAACACAAGGAGTAAGTCTTTCAGACTTAATAAACTGAGTGTTAAGCAATTTCTGCTTATTACAATTAAACTGAATCGGCGGCGCATTAACCTGTGCAACAGTGAATTGACCACATGGAGAATGGTTTTGAGACTTCAGTGAGAACTCAGTAGAAGGAGATTTTTGTGAAATCCGTGTGTTAAATAATTTAGGAACACGGCTTATAAATAGGTAATTAGAAGATTTTGTGTCATTAAAGGGAACTACAGGTTCCGGCAGACACAAGACCGAAACCGAATTTAGTATATTGTTATCTTTAAAGGTATCAACAACATGCACATTAGAACAATTATTATTAATTGCAGAGCTATTAATAATCGGTGCATGTGTATTGGAGAGTGTCGCGTTGCGTAAATCGATGCGCAAAGAATTCTCATATTTAAACTTAAGTTTGCGACATTCACCTTTCAAATGACCACGTTTTTTGCAGTAGGTGCATATTTTATTTAGGCTAAATTTAGAATTAGAATTATTTTTATAATAAGTATTTTTAGGATTATCTGAGTTAACTTGGTGAACATTAGGAGTAGAAACATAAGATTTAGAGTAGAAGCATTCGGAAGCAAAGTGGCCAAACTTTTGACAAATTGTGCACTGTTTAGATGAACGTTGAGATACCTTAGAGAGCTGAAATATCTTCTCTTCTTCGGTAGCGTGTGTAATCGCGTCGGATAAGGTTTTAGGATTCCGACAGCGCACAATGTGTGAGAAATTAGAGTTTAAGCCTAGCAAGAAAGTAATGAGAGCTAAATCTTCCATTGCTGCTAATCTACCTATAAGTTCTTTATCGTCCTCACAGCTGTAATGAATGTCTGATAGGATACGCGTAAGGCACGATTCAATGCGAAGAGAATATTGTGTCACATCCTCAGAAGGCAATTGCTTGCAATTTTGTAAGTCTAGCAATAAATGGGTAGAATGCTTTTTCTCCCCAAAAGTGGATTTTAAAAATAGCTTAAGTTCAGTCCACGTATTATATTTTTTCAAGCATATTGCTAATTGTGCTTTACCTTCGAGTTGTGAAACAATATATTTACACAAAAAATTCTGCTGATCTGTACTGGCTAGCGAAATTGCATTATCGCAATTAGTTAAAAACGCGGGCAAAGACTCGCGATCCCCGTTGTAGGGTTTTATAAATTTAATCAGTACTGAAAGTTTGATTTTATCTGACATTTTTAGTTTTTTCGTAGGTATTAAAATGTTTAATACGCAGTACAGATAATCAGAAACACACTCAAATAACAAAAGAATCACAATGGAGCATGCAAAATAAAATTATGTAAAAATTAGAATAAGTACCTTTTGAAAAAATCACTTTCACCAAAATTCACTTTTTTTTATCACACTCACAAATATTTTGGAGACCTTCAAAAACCGTGAAAAGTGGACAACACGTGGCTAGTAGCGCAGCGATGACGTCAAAAAATTGTAGGTTGTCCGCTGATTCGGCGACTCAGGGAGTCGTATTACGGCGGGACCTCGGAGTCACGTTGCGTTGTTAGCCAAAACTTGACACGTGGTAGGTCTACGTGAGGTGATGATAATGACGAGTCAACTGTCCAGAGGTGGTGATGAACCAGGAAGATCGATGATATCCATGTGATGGTGCAGTAAATGTGATGCGGGCTCACACTCGAAAGTGGAGGCTTAACGTCGACCACGGAGTAGCGGCAGGAGTGTTCAGATGGTGATGCGGGCTCGCGCTCAACAGTGGAGGCTTACCGTCGGTCACAAGTGCAGCAGCGCGGGCTTAGGCTTATGTGCCCAAGGCTTAACGTCGACAACTATAGCACTTACTGAAAGGATCTCCGTCCACAGGGCCATAATAGGGTCAGGCGGGAATTTAAAATCGCGACGCGCCTAACACCTAAGAATCCCAGTACTTATACGTTTTCCTGGGACCCCACTTCTGACACCAATTTGTTAGGATGGCGGCCTGTGGGTCCTTTCAAATTAAACACTTTGTTTACTGCTAATCAAATGAATTTTAATACTGCACTAAATACAATAATTTACAAGAATACGGACAAAAATTGTAGGTTGACTGTATCGCTAAACACGCAATACAGTGTTATATAGAAAATAAAATGTAACATCAGCATTTACTAAATTAATCAAAAACTGTGTATAACAGAACGTTTGAATTCTGATCGACTTCGACATTCTCTGAAAAGAATGTCGATATCATCTGAAGAATCGGATGTGGACCAGCTAAAGTAGATATAAGAGATAAAAAAATGGTGCCATAGCAAACATTATTCCACGTGAAGAGCATTTTCTGCTGTGAGAATAAATTTGAAGATCTGGAACACCTGTTTTGGAACTCCAAAGCCCAGCGACACTATAACATATATGTATAGGAATGACGTCTTAGCGAAAGTTGTTTAGTATGATGGGCATTTCCTGTTGACTTACAAAAATGAAAGATCTGGAACGTCTCGAATCGTCTCGCGCATCCCGTTGTTTTCCCGTTCCCGGGCTCTTAGAATTCAACATTAGACGTTTCAGATCTTCGATTTTGACGACCCCGTTGTCGCTGGCATAAGCAACAGGATCCGTGTACGAAGTCGCGGGCAGAAGCTATTCTATAATAAATAAGGTATATCAATAGAGTTCGATTTAACTGATCAGCGATAAATTTTTATTTTGATCGCCGTTAAAAATAACTTGATCAGCGAAAATGAATAATTGATCAGCGGAAACCACTAATTGATCAGCGATTCATGATCAGGGGAGAGATTTTCGAAAATAAGTTTTTCTGTGTGTTTTTGACCCTTTATCCACCTCAGTTGGATAAATCCGACGAAAAAAATCGTCTCTATTTCGACCATATCGGATATACCTGTGTCCGTTACTATCCATATGGAGGTTAATAAAATTGTCGGATGTATCCGACTGGGGCGGTTAAAGGGTTAAATTTTTTTATCACGAAGGGCAAACTGATCACTTTGCACATCTAAGCCAACCTGAGTCGGCTTTAGATTTTTGTGGCTACCCAAATCATCATCATCATTCAGCCGAAATACGTCCACTGCTGGACACAAGCCTCAAGCATCGCCACATCGACCGGTCTTGTGCTGAGTGACCAGGGCTAGCAGAGCCGCCAGGGACTAGGAACCGTTTCTTCTTTGTGCTGTTCATGTTGGGGGGTTTACCATAATCGCCACGCTTGGCAGGCGGGTTGGCGATCGCAGTATGGTTGTTAAAGTACTCAGAGAACGCTGCTGCCCATCCTCTAGTGAATCCCTTAGTCATCTTTTACAACACCCATAGGAAGAGATGGAGTAGTGCTAGTCTTCACGTTCGGCACCACACGGCTGCCCAAATATTAATCTAATATTAATTAGTTCCCATACCAATATACTCGTATAAAAATATACTTACATTTACTGCCTCAAATCGCAAAAACAGCCCTAATTCTGTGTATACGCAACTTCGCGAAAGTGATGGGTAGCACATTGGGGAATAAAGAATTTACTTGTATCCAACCCAAGAGCAATTCCAATCTTGTGTTCCTACGAGCACAATTAATTCCCTGAACTTAGATACACCGATTTATCATTTGCCTTTTTGTTCAAACTTTGCGAGCCTTGAGGTAAAAGAATAAATTTATAACTTTTTGTCTTTAATACTGGGTCATTTTTAACGCTAGTTTTATATTGCTTTGTCTCAGTTAGATGGCACATAGAGACTTCAGATTGATTACCAACCTTAACATTATTTTTCATTTATTTTAATGATGTGGGGCACTTTTCGCGGCTCTCTTGTGTAAAATTGACGTTCAAAAAGAACTAAGTAATTCTAGCCTATTTTGAATAAACAAGTTTTGAGTTTGAGGTTGATTTATTTATTTTCCTAGGAAAATCAACAGCTACAAAAATGGAATAAGTACCTAAATTACAGGTTTGAAGGATAGCAACAGACATTAAAACCGAAAAGGGAACACTTGATAGCAAAACAGTTAAGATTCTACAGTATCATCATTCAGCCGAAAGACGTCAACTGCTGGACATAGGCCTACCCCATGCATAGCCACATCGACCGGTCCTGTGCTTGTCGCATCCAGCGGGTCCCCGCGACCTTCACCATTAGTATAGTATAGTCGCAAAGTAAAACCAAGTAGATGTCATAACTAATCGAAAAACTTAAGGTTAAGCACCCTTCTTGCCGTGCCACTAGTAGTGGCAAATGAGTCAATTAAAAATTATTTTAAATCTAATTTGGCTGGGAATAGTAAAATATATAATTAGATACCCCTTGTCTGCATAATAAAGCTATATTAACGTTACACATGTATAAATAACCACACTTGCTTAAGTAATCGTAAGATAATTCTTTGTGAACATGAAGTACAGCATAAGGCTTGTTTCACACGTACCACAACTACACCACAACCACAACTAGGGTTGCCAACCCCACCTTTCAAAAACCAGGACAATTTAAAAACAAGACGCAGGAATAGAGTAACAATAGTTAAATTAATTTGTAGTGAAAATAGGTTAAATGAAATTCAAGCAGTAATCACATTTTTTTAAGTATTTTAGTATTCGGCCGCCCGTAACCTAAGGATTGCAAAAGCGGCGCGCGAATTTTAAAATACATGACCACAAAAGGCGCTTTAAAAATCCAGGACGTTGCTTATCCGGTTGCGTACCGCCCGTCGTCCCAGGACGACACTTAATTGTCTTATCTATTGTGTCTATAATTACGGTGATTGAGAGTTTAAAAACTATCCAGGAAATCCTAGGACACTACAAAAACCAGAACATGTTCTGGGAAAACAGGACGGTTGACAACCCTAACCACAACCACAACAACTATACGTGGGCGGGCACTAATTTGTAAGAAAATGAATAGTTTAATTCACATGGACCACATTTTGCCGGCGATACTATTCACACGTGACCACTGCTTGACCATTTTTTGTCGCTGCGATGTGGTGTCGTTCGTGTGAATTCTCCCTAAAATATTTATGTTGGAATTCTAAACATAACAAGTAATAAATTACAAAACTTCAACTTTAATTCGTCAAGCACACCAAGTAATTTAAACCTTATTTCTGTACAATTTATACGCAGATTTCAATCTAAATCAGATTTCATATAATTGCTTTTACACTTGAGAGCAAGAACTTAACTCGACAGATATTAATGTCACATAATTATAATTACGCTATAGAATTTCCAAAATACTTTAAATGTAATCAGTCGCAGAGTTTTTGAAACAAAGAGAATTACCTATTTCATAAGGACAAAGGTCAACTATTTAGGGATTCTTAATTACGTCCTATTCAATGGAACTCATGAGGCTTGTTTTCAGAGATGCATGTCTAGCTGTAGGCGTTTGTAGGCTGACATGTATAAATAACGACGATGAATATCATAATGATGTTTATCATATTGAAATGCCTTGTGCCCCTATATTGAAATGGTGGGGTAATTAGAATGGTCTAAGGTTGATGGTGAAAATATAAGAAATAGTAAACACTCAAACACCACAATTAGAATATTCAGATATAATCATAAT
Organism: Amphipyra tragopoginis; assembly: GCA_905220435.1. Lineage (NCBI taxonomy): Eukaryota > Metazoa > Arthropoda > Insecta > Lepidoptera > Noctuidae > Amphipyra > Amphipyra tragopoginis. The sequence goes on from HG991992.1 coordinate 13,043,301, forward strand.
AACTACATACACTGAAATTTTACTTTTATGTGCATAAATATTGTTTATTAAGAAAATACCTAAAACCTTAAATTTTTACTACATTTAGAATTCATTATAATCTTAACTTATGGCTCAATTTTCTGTATCGCAATGAAAAGATTTAGTAGGTATGTAAAAAGCATATTTAAAAAATACACATATTCAAAATGGCTGAATTCGATTGAGCCTCCCATTCTTAACAAACTACGTTCAGGGTTTGCGTTTATTATGTTACACGTTGTATAGTAGGTAACGTGTTAGGCATTGTAAATACCGTTAGCCAAACGCAGACGGGCTTTAGACTAGAGTAACCTGCATGGCTATGGCTATAATTCAATAACATATCTGATGATTTAGTTCTCATTCACACGACGACGATTCGTTTTTTTGATGTATCGTCTTTTATCACGATTCGTATTTTTTTTTGACGGCGGCTATTCTTTTTAAATGCCCGTGTTCACACGCATCAGAATCGTGAAAAATGTCGAACACGTCTTAAATCACGTATAGTCTTTTAAAAAACACGTTCGTCAAAAAACACGAATCGTGATTCGTATTCACATAAATCGTGTTCGATAGTTCATCCAAGACTAAACTCTGAATCACGAAACGAATGTGAACATCAATTGGGATGTTTTGCCGAATCGTGATAAAACACGTATATGAACGTCCCGAACGTCACGCTATGTGAACGTCCATCCGTCATGACGTATCGTGTTTTACAACGAATCGTCAATGTCGGAACTCGTGTGAATGAGCCCTTATAAGGACTTTTTTTATAAAGACCATCGCACGTAACACTCTTTTGTTTCTGACCTATGGGAAAATCGCTTTACGATCCATCTTATACCAAAACAGGTGATAGAACGTAAAGTGTATGTTTTACAAAGTGCGAACATATTAAACAACTCGTTGCCAAAAAGGCTGGTTATTGATGAGCCGCAGTAAGAGAAGAATAGTTTACTATTTGTTACGGCCGACGCGTGTCTGTGGCACAAGTGGTTGCTGATGTACTCCGTTACACTCTGGAATTCACACTTTTTCGTGTGGAATTCTGTAATGTAATTTAAGCCTGTGTGTAATTTTAAGCCGTTAATCTTGAGCAGTTTTTTTTTTAAGTTTTTGTACTGATAAATAGATAAAGAAAAACGTAGAAAAGAGAATGTGTTATGTAGGTATATTTAAAAGATCTTTGGGCGTGATTTATTGTTCTCAGAATCTTGTAATATTTTTTGTGTGTGAAGTTTTACAGCCGTAAAATTTTATTTATTTAATAATTTATGTACATACAACACTTAACAAGTTTATCAGGACCGGAGCGTACAGAGGCACATCTGCATTTTCAAAAGTTGTTGTAACTTAAACTCGCGATTTAATAACCTGCCTATCAAACCAAGCACATTGTCCAAAACCCAATTCAGAATCCCTCTCGAACAACAGCCGAACGTGATAAAACTTGACTTCCTACCTATATTATTTTTAAATCTAAATAAAAAACCAATTAAACGGTACGTCGACTTCCAATCGAACCTCTCTATTTAAAACTCCAAAAATAATAGCTGAAATCGTGGAACGCGTGGACGAGCTTTGGACGGGCCGTCACTTGGGACCGAGTGCTATGCGAGATTAAAGGCTTACCCGCCTGTAGCCAAACAAATTGCCCATCTAATGGCAGAGTAGTGCGGGCCTAGCCTCGGTTTCACCCCGCCACCATAATCCCGAACGGTTAAGAGTTTCATGCTATTTTTGTTGTACTTCGATTAGATTGACGCCGGCTCTATTTTAAATTCTCTTGGCTAGCTGCAATATTGTGTTTTATTGCAGTTTAAAATAGTTGAGATGCTTCATTTTCTGTTTGATGTAACGTTAGCATTTATATTAGAAACTAGCTGACTCGACAGACGTTGGCATGTCATACAGAATTCCCAAAGAAAAAGAAGTTTTAGTTTTTCCCGAATTTGCCAAATTTTACGGGCAACTTTTCCAATTTTTCTTTCCTTAAAAAACAATTTGGAAGAGAACAAATTTAAAAAAAAATGGTTTTCGCTCCAGTCATGTGATGCACTTACCAACGAACAGCATTTCATATTTATTTATACAAAGTGGGGATGATGTTACGACAAATGATACCACGTATTCTATGACTAGCGTCTGCCCGCGACTTCGTTCGCGGATCCTGTTGCTTATGCCAGCGACAACGGGGTCGTCAAAATCGAAGATCTGAAACGTCCGATGTCGTATTCTAAGAGCCCGGGGACAGGTAAACAACGGGATGCGCGAGTCGATTCGAGACATTCCAGATCTTTCATTTTTGTAAGTCAACAGGAAATGCCCATCAGACTAAACAACGTTTGCTAAGACGTCATTCCTATACATGTTATAGTGTCGATGGGCTTTGGAGTTCCACAACAGGTGTTCCAGATCTTCAATTTTTTTCTCACAGCAGAAAATGCTCTTCACGTGGAATAATTTTTGCTATGGCACCATTTTTATATCTCTTATACTTTAGCTGGTCTGTTGCGGTTCTGCATCAGGTGATCCATTTTCCAAAATAAATTATAGCCTATATGTTGCCCAGACTTAATTACCTATACCTACAACAAAAAAAACTTTTCTTCCCGTAATTCCGCAGCGGATCCCAAGGGTACACTGAATTGACAATAATATTGCAAATAACTTTAAAAAAAATCTTTATAAACTACATTTGGGGTTTTTCCTTCAGGAGCTAATATATAAAGACCGGAAGCGTTGCTGACCCTTCAAAAAGCAACATAAAGTTGGCCATGAGAAAAACAGCTGGTTGTCAGGTCAACACCAGCGGCTTTAAGCGGCTGGCCTTCTGACTTGGTTATTGTCATGGCAAAGCATGTAGTCACAGGGAACTGTGTGCGCTTAAATTGAAAGGGGAAATTGTTGGGGATGAGTGGTATGCGCGGTATGAACACAGCCTCACCGGCACCACACCCAGTGAGGATTGTAGCAACAATTATATTACGTTGTAAAGCGTTGACAATAAGACGGGTTCCGTTGCACAGTTTTGGCGGAGTTAAATTTCGCACCAGCATTATGGGAACACCGACTTTAAGTCTTATTTTATGAGCAGGGAGAACACTCGCTGTAAGTGAATTGAGAAACTAAACTGGGTAATTAGTGGCGTCGTCCTGATCGACAACACTGTCGAAAGAAGTGTAAACCACTTCATCCCCTACAATATCCGCCAAATTTTTTTGATTAATTTTTGCAGCTTGATCATTTTTTGGAGTCAACATGGCGCGTTCGCATAACCATGAATTTTCTAATAATCTAAGTGACTGCTCCCCTGCGTTACCGGGTAGGCTACCGTGTCACGAAGATAAATGGAAAAGGAAATTAAACACTCAAATAACATAAGCTCGAAGGCATATTTATTCGATAAAATGAAAAAATTAATGGGAGTTTTGGCCAGTAGAGTCAAATTTTCAATGGTATACCATCGTCATCAAAAATCAGTCCTAAACTGTTACCGCCTTCACCGCGTGGAGGTACTCCAAGCTTATGTTATTTTATAATTATACAGTATATTAGTGATAACTTTGATTTCCACATCAGATGTTTCTGATCTTCGATTTTTATAAGTCAACAGGAATTGCCCATCAGACCGAACAACTTTTGCTAAGACGTCATTCCTATATGTGTTATGGTGTAGCTGGGCGCTTGGAATTCCACAACAGGTGTTCCAGATCTTCATTTTTTATACGTCAACAGAGAGTGCTCATCAGCCTGAACAACTCTTGCTAAGACGTCATTCCGATATATGTTATAGTTTAGCTGGGCTCTTGGAGTTTCACATCAGGTGTTGCAGATCTTCAAATTTATTCTCTCATCAGAAAATGCTTATCACGTGAAATCATTTTTGCTATGGTTTAATTTTTGTATCTCTTATAATTTAGCTGGTCTGTTGCGGTTCTGCATCAGGTGTTCAAGTTTCCAAAATAAATTATAGCCTATATGTTACCCAGACTTAATACTTATACAACAAAAGAAAAATCATTCAAATCCGTCCAGTAGTTCCGAAGATTAGCGTGTACAAACAAACAGACACACAGACAAACAGACAAACAGACAGACTTTTTTTTTTGGATTCGTGCTCTATTACTGTTTCTAAACCCCCCTCAACTATTGTTTTTTTAATATATTCAATGTACAGACACAGTTTTTTTACTGTTTTATTATATGTATAGATGAGTTTTACGACCGAACACACATAATCTATACATATAATAAAATCAATCATGTACATTCAATAGTTTAGTCACAGGAATTTTCGCACGATTTAATAATTTTACGAATATCAAGATCTCTACGCAAAGTTATGTAAATCTTTGACCCGTTTATACCAAAATTATCTTTATTTACACGTGTAGAACAGATATATTAACATAAGTTTCCACTTCAACGTCCCTTCATCAACATGAATGAATGAAATATAAGTTTTTAAACTGACATGGTCACTAACACAATCTTTAGAGGTTAAAACGGGATATTTACCATGTTTATTATTTGGTGTGAGTTTCCGATATTTCAGTTATATTGCAGTTCATCCGTGACCATGGCGCTTGTAACGGTGCCGAAATATCGGAAACTCACACCAAATAATAAACATGGTAAATATCCCGTTTTAACCTCTAAACATTATGAATGAATGAAACTGAAAAATCATGCGACAAAAAATGTGCTTGGAAGTAACTGATTTTTTGTGTATGGTACTAGAACACATAATAAAACACGTGGTATCATTTACTGTCATAATATCAACCCCACTTTGTATAGATAGGTAGGTATCAGCCTTAGGGTCCCCAGCTTAGATCAAGCTATGGTAAATAAGTACAACAAACCTAATTTTTCGGTGGGGGTATCATTTTCAGTACGGTATGAGTACTGAAAACTTACCGAGTTCGCGACCGCACTATCTCTACCATTGATGTAACTTTGCAAGTTTTAGGTAGTAAAACGAGCAAAGCGATACCACACCGACATATAAGGAAGCAATCCAACAGCTGTTAAAAACTTAAAAGAAAATAGAAAAGCCTGAAGGCGATACAGTTGAAACTGTATCGCCTTCAGGCGACACGATAACTTCACGTAAGACGTGAATCTTACAATATTGTGAATAATAGAACTGATAATGGTACCTACATAATACTAAACCTGATTTAGCTATTTTACTGCGTTATTTATATGTAAATTATATAGCTGCTATAACACTAAACATAATGTATCTAATTCCCCAAGAGGAGTCCACATTGCGTCCCCTAATGTTATAGGGGTGAACTGATCGCCTTTTATCGGGCCCAATTGCAATATAAGGCTCAGATTTTTTATTGATCATTACTGACTGCAAATTCCTATGCAGAGAGCAAGACATCCTCCCTTACTTATAAACGATGGTTAAAGGTTGTTTATATAACCAAAATGGCTCTTAAGTCTATTGTCATCTCTATTTATTGGCTGACGAATGACAAGGACAGGTATAATGTAATCAGTGCTTCTTCTTCTTCTATCGTGTCGGCTCGAGCTATACGAGAATAGGTCATGCCGTGGTGAAAAGATTAGCCAGTCAGCAAGGTTGATAGCGGGACTGACTGTCCAGGGTGCGCCGGACATACTTAATTATCGTCACTCGTGGAGGCTCTTTTCATGCACCCCCTTAAAAATGTCAATCTGTTATAAGTAAGGCAGTTGCTTTGTCAAAAATAATAGAAATCATGTGAATCCTTATTTCTCGTACGCACTTTCTCGCATAGTTAAGTAAGAAAATGGCGAGATTATTATTATGTACAGTTGTAGATATATCTGCTTAACCTTTCCCAGCTATGTTGGGGTCTGCTTCCAGTCTATTGAGATTCGACTGACTATCATTATTTTACACGGAGCGACTGCCAGCTGATGTCCACTTTTCAATTAATGAGCAGCTATCCTAAGGTTAAACCAGCTGTCAAACTTTTGGGCTTCTCACTACCCGTAACAACTGTCATTGGTATTTATATGACAACAGGGAAAGCTGCTTAAAGAACCGATTTACCGATATCTGAGGTTGATAAGTTGTAAATAAGTGTAGAAAAACAGCGTCTATAATTTTAACGTATAGCAGCGATGAACGTACATGTAATCCAATTACCAGTGCAAAGGAGCAGACACATGATTGCATCGATACGTAAAGGACAAACGCGCTTCGAGACAGTTGGCAATATCTCCGGTTCAATTCCCCTACCACACGTCCCGCGTCATTTTAGATAATATCGAGGGCCCCGCTATGATTTAAATGTTCACTCAAACGCCAAGGGACCGGGAGATTAAAATTTGAATTGAGAGAATAAATAAACTCAAGTGAAGGAATTTAACGTTTTATTTGCACGTTTTTTATCCCGCACACTAATAAACTTCTGCATTGTTGGTGCATTCTGACACGAACTTTCACACGCAAAAACACCCAGATCCTGTTGGGCACACAAATACCTTGTTCCCTGCGGGAATACAATCCATGTGTTTTTCTTTGTAACTCGATATAACTTTTATAGCGATGACATTTTATATTTAATTTTTGAAGTAAAAAACGGAGTTTTCGTCTCAAATAACAAGATAATAAATTAAAGCTTGAAGTTAATGATGAAACAAATCCAGACGTTTCCAGATAAGGATGAGATAAGAACATAGTTGGGGCCGAGCCAGTCTCATCAGCTCGCTAAACGACAAAGGACTCTGATCCTTCTTCCCTTTTGTCTGACACCCCAGAATGAGCAAAAAATTGTTCACTCAGTTTCCTCCCGTATTACTGTGACGGGATATGGAACGAAGCTTTAAATCTCTAGAGAATACGGGCAATTACGAACATTCTGATTTTATCTGGTTTCTACAATGTACACATGTATTCACATTTAATCCTTGGAGGAACAAATTCCTTATTTGATAAACCAGCTTTACGAAAATAAAAGAGAAAATATTTATGATTTCAAGCTGCGCAGGTTCGGAAAACGTTTCATTGTATTCTTTATTTATATTGGCTTTGAGAGATAGTTGTGTGGGTCGATGTTGCTTCATCCTGTTCCTTAACGGTTGATTGCCGATCAAATCCATCATACATTATCCCTTGACCCGTAAACTCGTATCCCGGAAAGGTGACAAAGTTCGACCCTATGTAATATACCCATTTGGTTTTGGGCGTGCGCGGGTACAAATTCCCGTCCTCGATCGCCACTGCCCCTCACAATTAGATTAATTAACACTTTAGCGAAGTGAACGGTATTTCCTGTAGGATGAAATGTTTACACTCGTAAGTTCAGAAATTATCAAGAGTAGACGGCAAATTTATTAAATATGTCTCCACGTAGCATCAATAAATCTAACGGCCTTAGCAGCTCCAGCTAAAGTGGTCGGGCGACATCTCGCCATTTACCATGACTTATGGACACAGGGCGCAACGTTTTTGTCAAACCATATGCCACAGACTTCATCTCGATCTTCGCTACATTCATTTACTTTGAGTGATAAAATGGTGGTTCAAATTTTCGAATTTATTTTCATTATTTTTCATTTTCTGGAAACTAAAAAAAATAGCTTGGGGTGCTTACAAATTATTTGAGTTTTAAATATTTAAAATAAAACATGCACAAATTGGATTGAGGCTTGATTTTATGGAGATAAACTATTGGTATTATACATACATAGATCTTTTTAAAAAGAAGTAGGGTAGGTAAATAATAATTATTAATCGTGTGTCTGGTTAATTCTTTTTTTTTGTTTTTATAAGTCTGTTGTAATATTCCAAATTATTTAACGACTCTTTCCTTAATTCCAATTTAGGAGAAGCATTAATGAAGTGAACAAATAATGAAAAATTGGACTTCACGGTTACCCTAATTGAATTGACTCGTGAAGCGGTCTTCTAATTCGATACGTTCATTTACGTTCAGTAGGTACAATCTGTATGGGAATGACAAACAGTTGATTATTATAGTTGATATATTCTGATTTTCTCTTCTTTTTTTTTCATTAAGATACTATCAAATATTGACGAGACGTTTGGTGCAGTGGCTAAGCGATTGGCTTCTGCGCTAAGGGTCGTGGGTTCGATTCCTACACGGAACAAAAATTTGTATGGCACAGATGGTTGTTTCGGGTCTGGGCGTTTGTTTGTGAGATTTGTGTCTGTAAACGCACCCACGATACAACAGAAATCTTAGTGTGGAGCAACGTTTTTTTTTAAAAAGAAAAAGAAAGAAATATCCCTATAATTTTGTTTCTTGAACTAGACACGAAATAAGTACAATATTAATTCTAGTACAACCGAAAAAGTAGCTCCCTAGCAACCCTGCTCTTGATATAATAATACAAGTCCTTCACGCTCCGTTACCATCGTACCAATTGTCGCAAGACGTGGTAACCACAGACAGATTGTTCAACTTATAGTGTTGGTTCCACACACCCATCATATGGGATGTTACAGGAAGGATCCGGTGCTAAATTACCGGCTTTTTGTAGATCTTAATTGATGGTACAGTTTCATCACGCGCTTTTCTTTTATTACTTCACTAGCGACCCGCTCCGGCTTTGCACGTGTACGTTTTATAGCTTAAAACCTTCCTCTTGAATCACTATCTATTAAAAAAAAACACATCAAAATCCGTTGCGTAGTTTTAAAGATCTAAGCATACATAGGGACAGACAGCGGGAAGCGACTTTGTTTTATACTATGTAGTGATAAAACGAATAAAAATATTAGATCTTTAGAATCATAGGACTTTATGATTCGGCCAGACGAATGGGTTAATATGGTTTGACAAAGATAACAATATAAAAAGGTTCCGTGTCAAAATGGCAAAAAAGGAACCCTAAGAGCGATTACGCACTGCATCCGATCCAAATCCGTGAAAATACGGATATAAAAAACTCGGACCGAATTCGAATATTGCTTTGCGCACTGCATCAGTTCCGAATACGTGAAAGTACGAATCTAGAGTCTAAAAAATTCGGACCGAATTCGGATATCGCTTACGCACTTATCCGATCTCTGATCCAAATTCAAACAAATCGGCGGCCATCTTTGGCATATCTATTTGGCGTCCGATTTGAATCCGAGGTAATGCGAAAGCGTTCATACAAACAGTATTACGGCTACGAGTACTTGGGTCCGTCAATATTTCTTCCGAATTGGAAACTCACGGATGACGGAGAAGAATCGGATGACGGAAGTCGGATCTAGTGCGTAAACTACCATACAAATAGTTCTATGACTACTTCGGAACGTATTTTCACGGATTCGGATCGGATGCAGTGCGTAACCGCTGTTATGGTGTAACTTCGTCCGTCCGTTTGTTCGTCCGTCTGTCTGTCACAGCTGCTTATTTCAGGAACTACTACTGCTATTGACTTGAAATTTGGAATACTTTTACAAAATAAATAATGCTTGCCTATCTATGTTGCAAGCAAAACAATTCAAAGAATATTTTTATTTTCATTGCAAAAGGGACCGAAGTGGGAGGATGAAATTTAAAAATGGGTTACTAGTCCAAATCATAAAATATGAAAGAGCTTTATTTGCATATTATAAAATATATTTTTATGTTGACTGTCGCATAATTTTTGACTGATGAAAAATTTCTATAAAAATACCATTCCCCTCAGAAGTTTGCAAATCAAAAGCAGATCTTTTGATTGAATAGGTAAATCGAGTTGATAGAAGTTTATGTATATATTCCAGGAAAAATAAAACTATGTCTGTCACTAGCACAGTTTTTTTACAACAAATAGAAAAGATGTTCAAAAAATTTTTTAATATTACTTTTCATACATTTCCTGCAAAGTTGCAGAACCCTAGGTACGCGAGTCCGACTCGCACTTGGCCGGTATTTTTATGTGTAATTTAATATAGCGTAAAGCAAGAATAAGGTAAAAAATTATTAACATTAAAAAAAACGCAACGGTTTCTAATGTAAAAGCCACAAAGAGCTAAAGAGCTAATAATAAAACAATTTCCGCTCAACATTAAAATTTCAATTAATTCAACGAGATAAATGAATATTCATATCAATAGTCTCCTAGAGATTCTCTTTGAGAGGATATTATGAAATGTAATCGATACTCGACGTCTAACTAACTAGATAGAACAAAGTTAATGGGAAAAGTAGTACAACTTTGTAAACAAGAAAATTAAACAGGATTAAGGCGCTTTATATTTACGAGGTAAGACGGTACTCCTTATTAAGGGGAATACAATTACGCAGTTCCAGCAATTTAAGAAGACCTAGCACCGTTTAATTGCACTGGCATAAATTGTCTTTTGAACAGATAATTTCTTGGTAGCGTTTTATGGGCCACTCGTAAAATTCGCAAGCTTTTGGCCGCGGGATATATCCATTAAGTGCTAAGTTGGGTGATATTGTAATCCTTTCTGGTAATTAAGACTCTGATTTAGAACTTGAAAATAAAGTAAGTTACGATCACGTTTTCCTAATAATTACGAAAGTCTTTGTGTTATTGATTAGGGAAATGGTCTAATTCGATTTGCCATGGTATGTTGTGCTTAGGGTTGCCACCCGTACTTTATTATAGAGTATTGTACTCTATTTCACGTAGGCTTACTTTATAATCTACGACAGTTATAAAGTACTCCAAAATACTCTTTTTACCTGAGACCATTCTCATTTGATTCTCATCCTACTAGTTCGGACTTTTTTGGCATAGTTTTCTTACTCTACAGCCCAAGGCTGTAACTGAAAGATTCGCACATTTTTGAAAGAATCGCAACATGTTTTCAAGAATCTAGAGGCGATGAAAAATAGGTATAAATAATAAAAGTATCTACTCTTTTTTATACATTTTACTTTATTTTGGCTATCCCAAAACACAAATGTACTTTTATTATTCCAAAAAAAGGTGGCAACCCTAGTTGTGCTTCCGAATCTTGAATATGAATATTCACAAATCAATATGGTCATATACAACATGTAACAGGAATAACGCAAACACTCAAACACCTCAATTAGAATATTCAGTTCCAATCATAAAACATACACAGAATTACAGAAATACACAGCCTAAATATTGTTTATTTAAGAAAACAATGTTATTTTTTCATTGCCTACTGCATTTTAAATCTCAATTCGAGGCTCAATTTTTAAACAAACAAAATGCATGTTTAAAAAAAAACTCATAATGGTGGAAATCGATTCGGAAGCCGATTTTTATCAAACTATTTTCAGGGTTCGCGGTTATTATGTTACTCGTAGTATTATTGTATATCCATATTGGATCTTGTATATGTTTTACAAGCGATTATATAAGGTCTATCTATTCATACACGAAATATTTCAAGGGATACATCTATAGGTGGTCAAGAAGCCAAAGACAAGTGTTTTTTTTTATAAGTATATTATTTTACGTGTCTCTGTTCACGGCTCATCCTCTGTGCGGAAGATGTCCGGTCTTTTGGAAGGCATACACGGGGACACAGGTCCAACGCGCAGAGGCCCCTTTGAGAACTTTAATCTAAAATGTTATTTTACGTAATAATTATAATTGTAATAATGCTTGAGACATTTTGCAAAAATATAAAAAAAAAACGCCCGGTTCATTGACAATAAATACTACGTAGAAACTAGCGTATTGGATGTTGAAAATAGTAATGAGCCAGTATTTGATACGTGTATCAAGTTTTAAATTATTTAATTAAAAAAAATGTATACTTCGTTTTTCTTTTTTTTAATTTATTTGGCTTCTTTACCACCTACAGATGTATCCCTTAAAATATTTCGTGTATGAATAGATAGACCTTATATACAAAGTGGGGATGACGATACAACAATAAATGATACCATTTTTCTATGATGTGTTCTAGTACCGTAGGTACACAAAAAATAAGTTACTACAAAGCACATTTTTTGTCGCAAGATTTTTAAATTTCACTCATTCGTGTAGATGAAGGGACGTTGAAGTGGAAACTTATGTTAACTATATCTGTTCTACACGTTTAAATAAAGATAATTTTGGTTTAAACGGATTCATTCCGGGTGATTTATTATGGAATTGTTTTTATATTGTTTGGTAACTTTAACTACGTAACTACATTATCTTTACGCGGACATAACTCCGCGTAAAGATCTTGATATTTGTAAAATTATTCGTGAAAATCGTACGAAAATTCTTGTGACTAAACTATGGGTATGATTTAAGCTATCGTCAATTTAATTGGTTTTGAATTTCTTAAATAATAGGGTTTGTCCGCAAAATAGTAGATCTGTCGCCAAAATGTAGTTACGTAGTTAAAGTTACCAAACAATATAAAAACAATTCCATAATAAATCACACATAATCATCGGGATATACTATCACGTATCAAATAAATAGATTTGGATTAATTGTAATAGGTTTGTCCTGATATAATTAATTGAAAACGATCATTAAAAAAAATAGCATTTGAAAAATTCATAAGGTTCCAAAAGTAGTAGCATCCTACTTGCAAATGAAAAACTTAAAGGGATGTTTGTAAGGTTGTTTGGGTTTCCAAAGCAGAGTCGACGGAGCTCCGCTGCCGGGGCTCCTATTTCTGTCTGCAGGGCTTAAAGTAACCTAACACGAAGGGGATGACGGTGGCTTCGTTCGCTCACTTTGCTCGCTCACTCTAGCCCCCGTCATGCCCTTCGAACCTAACCTATCCGTGTCGGGGTGCCCCAAATTACTGAGGTCGGAGGCACTCCCTTAAAATTATAATTTCATAGCGCGCTAATTTGGCTCCGCCCCTTTGAACATTTTTTCATTTTTATATACTGAACTATTAAATTAGTAACGAATACTTAGTATTATTTTGATAACTGAATGAAATAAAAAATAACTATGACAAAATAACAAATAAAAACAAGTCGCAATCTGGGGATGACAATCGATTTATTTAGTGACAGATACACCATTCTGAGTACAAAGCTATTATTTATGGGAAAAACCTATTATTTTGAGAATAAAGTTTATATCCAAGGAATTAACTACGATTTTATTGATAATCCATCTCTTTTTTTAGATACATATTGACATTAATTTGGTAATTCATGTCTGGCAACACTTTTTATTTATCTGAGAATGAAAATATTTCGTGGCAGTAAATCTAATAATTTGATAGTATAAGTTGATGATAAATATAAACTTTGCTGACAAAAAATATAATTTCCCTAAACTATTGAATGTACGTGATTGATTATTTGTGTTCGGTCGTAAAACCCATCATAGAATACTGAGTCATATAATGCTGTATCGTCATCCCCACTTTGTTTAAACTCGTACATTGGTTACTTCAAATTAACTGGCGAGACTTCACAGGGTTATTAGGTATCAACAGAGCACATTCAAGTTTAAACACCTACATTTTAGTTATTTAGATAACATGATACCTACCTAACTACTTGCGCGCTGCTCTCCGCTAGTAAATATACCTATTAGTTAGGTATCTTGTTATTCAATTAACTGAAACTGAGGTATTTATTAATTGAGTGTGTTCTATTAGTGATACCTAGTAAACTTGTGAAGTTTACCGATGCTGACGTTGCGGAATTTGTTCGAAAGAGTTACCGCGGCCCCTGGAACGAAAAGGGCATTAGGAGGAACACGGATGGGTTTTAGTCAGTAAGAGTCTGAGAATTCTTTCCGCTCCGCCCAGAGCGGAAGAAGTCATTTGTTTTTTTTTTCTGTTGGACTGCTGTAGGTTTTCCTAGGGGACCATTTCTACCTAACCGGGCAGTTATTGGCGAGACCTGAAGGGTCTCCAGCCAATGGGGGGGGGGGGGGGGGGGAGTAGGGGAGTAAAATACTTAGCCTAAGCTAACTACTTGTACTACACTATCATCATGACTACCTGCAACAACAACACTAAGGGCGACCCCTAGTGGGACTCGGACCTCGGCTTAGGGCGTTGCTGGCGGGGACTTAAGGCGGGAGACAGCTTGATGAGAGCTGAATTATCGGTGCGACTGAATTAGCGGAGTCTGAAGAGACGACCGGCTCTACGACGGGAGAGCTCGGTGGATCGTGACCGGCGGCGGTGGGACGTCGCGACGGGCCTCGTCGGCGAGGACGGTATGCCGGACGGCGGCGCGCATTGTGTAGTGTGCTGGTCGATTTACTCGCCTCCTGGAGGAGGGTTATTTCGTCATCGAGTTCTAAAAGTGTGTGCCTGGGACGGCGAACTTTACTTATGAGGAAGGGACTGTAGTCGGCCGCTGCGGTGACTAGGGGGTTCGGATGGAAGGGGGCAGTGTCGAAGCAACGCTTGGAAACGCGTTTGAGGTATTGCCTGATGGTTGGCGTTTTTAGATCGAGATGGAGTTGAACGTTACGCATGAACCACGGGGCAGGCGCGGCTCTGCGCAACACTCGATTCTGGAGGGTCTTAAATTACTATTGCTTTGTTTATATTTGTTTTTGGGAACTGAGTACTGGAAAAGAGGAGGGGGTGCGTGTCACCCTCCCCCACCCCCTTTTGGAATGTTTTCATGATGTCCTGAAAGGTATCATTTGAAAGGGCTTTTTATACCCGACTACGTCAACGCCAAAAAGACGGGGTACGAAGAGGAGGGGATTAAACTTATGGCACTAAAACGTATTTAATAAAAACTGGCCAAGTGCGAGTCGGACTCGCGCACGAAGGGATCTGTACCATAATCCATAAAAACGGCAAAAAAATCATGTCTGTTGTATGGGAGCCCCCCTTAAATATTTGTTTTGTTTTAATTTAACTGTTTATTTTTAAAGTGAAAATATAACTAAATATTCTGTGAATATTTCAAGCGTCTATCTGTTGCCGTTACCAATATCGAGCAAAAACGAGCAAAAAAATCACGTTTGATGTATGGGAGCCCCCTTAAATATTTATTTTATTCTGTTTTTTAGTATTTTTTGTTATAGCGGTAACAGAAATACATCATCTGTGAAAATTTCAACTGTCTAACTATCACGGTTCATGAGATACAGCCTGGTGACAGACGGACAGACAGACAGCGGAGCCTTAGTAATAGGGTCCCGTTTTACCCTTTGGGTACGGAACCCTAAAAAACAACCTTTAAAAAAAGTAAAAACCGTCTTCAAAGAAAAACTAAAAGGAGTAAAATAATTACCATAATATAAAATTAACAGTTTCAGAAGTCGGTGCAACTCTACACTGAAACAAATAAAAGGCATCGACTTCTGAAACTGTTAATTTTATATTATGGTAATTATTTTACTCCTTTTAGTTTTTCTTTGAAGTCGTTTTTTTTTAAGGTTTATTTTTTTTCAAAATAGTAGTTCATGACAATTCCATTACAGCAGTGTGAGAAAGGGATATAATGGGAATTTAAACTTTACTCGGAGGAAAACGCAGGCGGAAGCTACAGCGTAATAAAATATACATAACTCGAGGTCGCCCGCGACTTTGCCCGCGTGGATATCTATATGTCGTGGCCAGATCATAGAATTGATCACTTCATGATGTGGCCGACCATTTCATGAAATGGCCAATAGTCGCTGCCCACATCATGATATGGCCTGGCCAGATCAATGAATAATTAACGTTTGACGATATGATCAGCTAAACGCACGGCTATTTCATGATATGGTCAAACATTAGTGATCATATCATAAAATTAGTTACATTATCTACTGTTAGAGGCGCTGATATCGTTTTGTTTTTGTGATGCATCATGGCGGCGGACAATTTATTCTGACAAAAAAGCTAATAATAATAAGTAAAGTAGGGTGACCACGCAACGGAAATTAATGGACTATTATTGGATTTCAAAATATGACGTCATGGTGAACTTTTCATAGAATTTTGTTTGTTCGATTATTTATCTGGTTAACCTGTCAAACTACAGAATACAGCACAAAATATCGATGCACGTTACTGCGAAAGTTTACTATTTAGTATATTGAATCATTTGGGTTAGGTTAGGTTAGAACAGTGACCAATAACGCGCGAAGGCGAGCGAGCGAAGCGAGCGTGCCGCGGCAGCGGCCGCCGAGCGCCAGATCCCCATCCGCCAGATTGTTGGTGAATCAAGCTATTAAACTTTCGCGGCAACGTGCATCGATATTTTGTGCGTCGAAATTCCGTAGTCTACTCCTTTGCTTGCATGGTACGTGCTTCCTTTATTTGGATTTTTATTAAATTTTGATATCATGGAAACCCTACATTAATGATATGGGCAAACGTGGATGGCCATATCATTAAACGTTGACGTTTAAACGACATGGCCAATTTTAGTTGGCCATTTCATGAAATACAACCATTTCATGAAATGGCCGGCCACATCATGAAGTGATCAATTCTAAGATATGGCCACGACGTATATATATAAAAGGAGAAGCTGACTGACTGACTGACTGATCTATCAACGCACAGCCTAAACCGCTGGGGTTAGAAACTTGAAATTTTGACAGTATGTTCCTATTGTAACGTAGGCATCCACTAAGAAGGGATTTTTCGAAATTCAACCCCTAAGGGAGTTAAATAGGGGATGAAAGTTTGTATGGAAAATCGTCACTTAACGGGTTCAAAATTTCACGCAAGCGAAGCTGCGGGCGAAAGCTAGTCGTTTATAAATCGCATATTTCGCGTTTTTCTGGATAAAAGTAGCATAATTATGTCCTTCTTTCAGTTATTTCATCAAAATCAATTCAGCGGCTTGAAAGCGTAACAGACAGAGTTACTTTCGCATATACACGCTGACATTTAATTGGTTGGTTTGCTAGAACAAACGTTGTTCAGACCATGGTCTACTACCATTCTATAAGACAAATAAAAAAAAAGTCATTGGTTTTATAAAAAAACACAAGTTAAAATACCATGCAAGTCAGAAGAGGGGACCTTCTCCTAAAATAAATTGTTGCCAAACGCAATCGAACCACAACCGTCAGTCAGTTTTTGTTTTCGAAAACTTTCAAAATGATTGATTTTGTTTTTTATGTCAAACAATTCGACAGCTTTTGAAATTGAGAACTGTCTGAATGAACGGTTTGGCCTTGGTTCGGTTGTGATTTATCAAGATTTATTTTAGGAGAATTGGGCCCCTGAGCAGTCGGCGCCATGATGGTTCAACTTATTTGCCGGGAACTTTACCGCGGTTGCCGCAATAAGTACTTTAATGTTATGGTTAATATTTAAACACGTTTGAGCAACATAAGACTTTTTAAGAAAGCCAAGTATTTTTTTTTTTTTTTTTTTTCTATAAAATGTTAGTAAACCATGGTCTGAACAAGTTTGCTCTAGTAAAACAACCAATTAAATGTCAGCGTGTATATTTTTATTACGGATTATTTCTCATCAAACATGTATATTTTTACATTAATGGACCAGTCAACAGCAACTCCAAATACGAAATTATATTCGCAGAAGGCGAGGCTCGCTGATTAAATCCCAAGACACTGCCATCCATGGCTTATTAAATATTTACAATTTATACAGATTCTGTATTAAATTTGTAAGGAAACAACTTGCTTTATACTTCGTTTTAATCTGATTATACGAGGTACTCGTAAATAGGTGTGTAAAGTAATTTACATGAAGAATGTAAAACGCGTTGAAGAGGTTTCAGAAGAGTCGGGAATAATGCGTCGCAAGATGCGTTGTAATCTAACTGTTTTCCAAACCATATACCTTCTATCAATATCTACAGGGAGAAATTGTAATCACTCGACAAACCGAAATGGGAGATTGTAGGTACTCATCACTATGAACAACTTTTACTATGGACCCAACCGGAAATCGCGAAAAAAAAAACAGATGTTCCCTACATTTATGGTCGCATAACTCGTCTAAATGTAGAGAACAGCAGATTTTTTTTTCACGATTTCCTGTTTGGTCCCATAGTAAAAGTTATTCATAGTGATGAGTACAATCTCCCATTTCGGTTTGTCGAGTGTTTACAATTTCACCCTGTAACTAATGAAGGATAATCAATAGAATCCATGGCCCGGCTACACGCTCCGTCTTGCCTGCGAGCATGCCTGCACAAACCAGTTTGTGCAAGTAAGTGTACGGCAAGACGGTAGCTCGCGTAGGCCCGAAAGCGCGGCTTGTGCAATCGTTGACATGCTGAAGCTGCACAGTCTTGGACTGCGCAGTTTTGGCTTGCAGCGTGTGGCCGGTCATTCAAGCCGCGCTTCAGTCCGGCAAAATTATTTTCGACGACACACACAATGCGTAATGTAGAAAGTTGCACATAATGACGTGACGAGCTTTCAAAACATTATGAGGTTTGCACAGTCCAGTTTGGACGATCTTACCTGCACGTGTGGCCACTGTACGGTATTCCGTCTTTTTGTACAGTCATGACTGCGCAGGCAAGACGGAGCGTGTAGCCGGTCTTTTAGGATCATTTTTGGATTTTTTATCTCTTTGTCGGTCTTTTTGTGCACGCATCACGTATGAAGTACTGACTCAATGCGGTTGAGTTTTATAGACAAACTAGAGATCGCCCGCAGCTTCGCCCGCGTATATATTTCGCAGTTTTCGGGATAGAAGTAGCCTATGTCTTTCGGGTTCCAGACTATCTCTGTACCAAGTTTCATTAAAATCGGTTCAGCGGTTTAGGCGTGAAAGCGTAACACACACAGAGACAAAGTGAAGCTAGATCCCACGTGTGCGATGCATTATGACATCTGGGCAACTGACAATGCAAACATTTTCTATGAAAATAAATGATTTAGAAACACTCTTGTCATATGCAATGTAACGTGTAACAAGTCTGTTTCTAAAAGTGTGTACATATTACATAACATAACATGTTATAAAACGTTGTTATATAACATGTTTCAGTAATGTGGAGACTGAATGTTATAATAACAAACGTGTTATATAACATGTTATTGATATTTACAATAATGTCAATAAACTAGGACGAACCCAGCATTTACGTTTTTTTCTTTTGGTATTTAAAAGTACAACAGTCGCTGCTGCAGCTAGCAAAACGTCCTCTCGTGTCGACATTGTGAACAGCACTGCAGAACGACAAACGACAATGTTATATAACACGGTTATATTGCAATGTTATTCTAATGTGTACAGTATTGTTATATGTTGCAATGTTGAAAAACAATGTTACATATTGTGGACGTGTTAAAAAACACATGTTACATAATCTGTACGCACCTTTAATCATGTACTTTAATAGAAAATGTTTGTATTGTCATTTGTCCAGATGTCATAATGCATCGCATACGTTGCATACGTGGGATCAGTTTGTCTCTAGCTTTACATTCACATTTACAATATTACTAGAGGTCACTCGCGGCTTCGCCCGCGTGGTTGTCGTTTATCGCGTATTCCGTATTTTTCGTAATATAATTCAATCATGATTCGAAAGACACGTGGCGCCATCTATTATCATTATTGTTGTTTTCCTCGGGAATAGTATTTTTTTTCGGGATGACAGGTACCTTATATCCGTTTCTGTACACCTGAACACGTATATGCAAAATTTCATGATGATCGGTTCAGTGGTTTAGGCGTGAAAAGGTAACAAACAAATAAACTTACTTTCGCATTTATAATATTAGAATAATATTAGGATTAGGGATATTGTGCGTATCTTGAAGTAACATTTAGTTTTTGTTTCATCGTAATCAATTCGCTCAACGGAAAGATATTATAATTTAAAGTTATGACGAAGATAGTATAGTACCTAATTGCGACTAAATATTGGTTTCCAATCTCCACGCGGAGGGAGTCGCGGGCACAGCTAGCTATACACACACACACACAATATACAATCTTTTTTTTTATCAGTTTTTTGTGCCGCTGCCTCTACTTGTCTAGTATAATAACCGTTTTCACGTGATGATCATATATGGCAATTTACCCATTGACCGTTTATTGTAACGGTCATCAGAAAGCCCATGTTTAGCAGTGGACGTTTACTCGCTGATTTGACCTTATATTTATATAAAAATATTTGCAATAATGAACCCTATTCACTAACCTTTGGGGAACCGATAGTGCGCTCATCCATGTTTTCCTCTGGTACTGCCCACTATGTTTTTACCATGAACAAAATATACCATTATTTGTAGCTGTAAGCCCATAGCCGGCTTTTCCACGCCTACAAACATATTTATATATATTTTTTCCTAAGCGTGTTCCTGGAAAGAGAATTATTTATATAAAATTTTTTGGGGTTCCGTACCTCGAAACGAAAAAATGGAACTTTTAATCTGCTTTACAGAGAAACAGACGGACAACAAAGTTATGCAAAAAAGATACAACAAAGAGTTGAAATTGATAAAAAAAAGTCAACAAAAAAAATTGTAACCTAATGCAATAATAAGCGTGTTAAAAAGATACGACCTTCCATACTGATAGACTGGCTGACACATTAAAACCTATAGGATACTGTCCATTGGCCTAGAATCTTAAAATTTGACACAAAGTACAAGGAAAGGAAAAAATCAGAAAATCATTGATTTTTAATTCTATAAGGAATCATTGCTTGACAAACTTAATTTTGGAGTATTTTTCATACAGGGTAGAGTACATAAACCTTTTGTCGCGTAATAATACAACTTCACGGCTATAAAATGATACGGGACCCTCAGGGCGCGAGTCTTACTCGCACTTGTTCTTCTTTTATTTATCGAGGATTACACGGAAACAAAGTATCTACCTATTATCATATTGTTTTTCGTTCGTTTTTGTTTTACAGTCACAATACAAATAAATGTATTTCCAATGCTATACAAAATGAAAATATTAAATAAAATCAACCTTAAATATTCTTAACAAGGTAAACATTTAGACGAAACAACACATTTTATGAAAATATTTACGTCTCCGCGGCGTCTTTATTGAAAATTTATCGACGCGTCGAATATTTGAAAACAGTAATCAAAACGCCAAAGACTTTTAATAAATGTCAGGAGCGGCTCCAAAGTGATATATGACTATTTTCGGTGGTCGGACACCCCGCCACGTAAAACGCTGCGTCAAGAGCCTTTCATAAAATCGGCCTTTCTTGTCGTATCACGATAGCCATCGTGGCTATATCGCTTATAATAATCCGTAAAAGATAAATATTTCAGCGCCGTTCTTTGTAGTATTATGAAAGTAATAACCTCATCAAAAAGAATGCCCGCCGGCTCCAACTCTTTACTGACAATTGAACAATGACCGAACGAATGAATAAAAAAATTCTTTATCTCTAAAAGAACAACTCGGCGCGTAATAAATCAAGTAAATCAGTTTCAAAGCAAATGTTATCATCGGAATAACTAATTGTCTCATTTTAAATGGAGCACAATATCTCGCAGTTCTTTTGTTTCAGTGGAAGCATTAAGTATGAAATAATGGCGAAGTTCCGTATACGGTAGACAGTTACTTGTCTCAACAATGTTATTAAATCATATACAGAGACGCCCCGACTGTAAAGTATGTAGTGCAAAGCATCGTATTCTCGAGACTCGTGTACCTTCATAAATATACACTTTGACGTCACATTTTTGTAAAACGGAACTGAAATCAGTTATTTTATCAAAATGTAAATTTTCTTTCGTAAAATATTACATTGAATTTAGGTGTGATATGTTTAAATTGTATACAAGGTTAGTCGGAAAGAGGGTACTAATCTGCGGGCCACTTATAGTAACACTGATGAATGTTTTAATATTTTGATTTCGCTCTAGTTATGAGTTTAAAAAAGAGAGCTTCTAATCCGTGACCCGAAATATGACCTAAAATGCTCACAGCTGAGGATAAATAGATTCATGCGTATTTTTTTCATGAAAATTTTGAACAGCTATTTCTTTTAAGGCGCTACCCCCACCGAAAGTGGGGGGTTGTTCGAAAATTTCTACAACACTTGACTAAAATGTTGTACGTACGAAATTTCAATATGTTGTGTGTTGACAGAAATAATGCTTGTAGCGCCACTTCGGTAGGGGAAGCGCCTTAAACTATTGACTTTTAGGCAAAATAGTAGAACAAAATGTATGCATTATTATGGGTATTTTGGTACCCTTTCGGATTAGTACATCCCTTCCGACTAACGGTGCATATACCGTTCTATTTTTAGACATCAACCTCTCTACAGACATCTAACTGCCGACCATTTATATAGATAACTATAGTGAAGAATCCAACAGGATAATGTAATAATTAACGCAATGAAAGGCAAGGGTTGGCGAAGCCAGTAAATGTTATCAGTGCAGGCTGCTGCCTTAACATCTAATAGAGTATGAAAGAGTTCCTCTTATTCGTCTCTTATAGGAAAGCTCTTCCCTCTTAGCTCTTTCTCGGAAACAACAAAACAAAGACCACAAAAATATTCCTGAATCCTAACTTTCGTAACTTATATATTATTTTATTTCATTTTTTTTTCATATTTAAATGCGAAAGTAAGTTTGTTTGTTTGTTTGTTACCTTTTCACGCCTAAACTACTCAACCGATCCTCCTGAAATTTTGCATACATGCTGTCAGATAAACAGAGACGGACATAGAATACCTTTCATCCCGAAAAAAAGTACTTTTCCCGAGGAAAACAACAATAACGATAATAGATGGCGCCACGTGTCTTTCGAATCATGATTGCATTATATTATTATAGAAACTTTATTAGTGTGTTAAGGGTTTTTTTTAATGCGAGCGAAGCCGCGGGTTAAAGCTAGTAGTAAATAAAAATTGCCTTTAAATTCTCGTTTAAAATCAGAAGCTTGAAATTGCAAAAGAAATCTTGGAAATCCACAAGTCAATAACAAATTCTACGCGTGAGCATCGCCGTGAGCGCGGCGCGATAAATAATGCCATCTGTCACCTCGCAGATAAAGGGGTACTCTCACATTGACACTCTATTAAGCCTGCTTACTCTGAGGTACGCGTTATCATACTAATATTGAGAAAGGAATGGTCTGTTTGTGTTCAGATAACGTAGTTTTACTTTAATGATTTTTCTTAGTGGCTACGACTATTTTAGTAGTGATTAAACTCGTCAAATATGTAGGTTTTATATATCTGTATAGATAAGAAAAATATAAGCTGTGTTCTAACCTCCGGTTTCTGATTTGAGAATTCTAGGATGAGCCACATTTGAGTACGAAGTTGTCAAAAAAATGACGGATTTTAAAGCATTTTTTTGACAACTTCATACTCAAATATTACTTAAAGTATTGTAGTACGAGATCCGGCCTAACATTGACCTTCCCTCATCTGTTTTTCTAACGAGAGGTATTTTATTTGAAAGATTTTATGTAAATAAACAAGTCCCACATGGGTTGCCTAATCAAAAGTGGTCCAGGCTACCCTTAATTAAAATTCAAAAAAAATCAAAATTAATTACTCCTTCCCTCATCTGTTTTTCAAAAAATATTATTGCCAATCGAAAGGAAAATATGTAAGTTAACAGAAAAAAATAGGTTGCCTATATTTTTCTGGGCACATTCCAAGGTTGCCAGGCACAAAAAGGTGAGTTGGTATGAGTAATTTACCCTCATCTGTTTTTTGATTGAAAAAAGGATTAAATTAAAGATAATTTTACTGTGAACACGATGGTATAGGGTTGCCTAAAAAAAAGTGGTCCAGAGTTAGGGTTGCCGCGATTTAAAGTTTCAATATTTGAGCAGGAAAATTGAGCGCGACATAGTAGCACTACACAAAGTACTCTGTACAATAGAAAGATATAACATGGCAGCTGCTAGTGGGCCCATTGCCGAGTAAAAATCAGCGCGCATGCGCATTTTTCCGTATGTTAGAGAGTCAACACTCTACTCCCGAGAATATTTTTCGGAGTAAATTATATAAAAGTCATGGAAAACAAAATATTTTACAGAATAATTAATATACAGGATGTATCAGAATTCATTTCATTCCTTAAAACCACGTGATCTATTAGGAACAATTTGTATGGCGCCTACTGACATATAACTTACACCAAATTTCCGAAATGTATTAAGTAATAGAAGTCTGTCAAAATCAATTTGAAACAAATTAAAATAGTATATTTTTATTTTATTAAAGGTACTATAGTGCCTGTGCGTACTTAGATGACTACCGTAGTAAAAAATGAGTGTAAAAGTTCGTCATCAGAACAGTTTTTTTTCCTCTGATACAACGAATTGAACATTACAAGAAACTGAGTTCGCGAAAGTTCACGCTTGACTAGAAAATTAAATATTTCAATATTGTTTTCATGAAAATTGAGTAAATGTCCAAAGAAAGATCCCTGTAACACCTTTGCTCAACAATTTCCCCATAGTGTCCCAGTTACCTAAATAAATCACATTGTAAACAGGGTGTTAACGAATTTGTGCAATTCATTCAAACCGCATAATTTACTGTTGACACATTAACATTGCATGGGATTTTTTTAAGAAGCAACAAAAAAAAACCCATTGCAAACAATGATGTTCTGTTTTGCGTCATTTTAGCGCTCCGAGTTAACAGACTGCGCGGATAGTTTGGGGGCGTTAAAATGACTCACGTTAAGAACACCATTTATTATTATTATTATTTCTATCTCCCACGTAAATCACGATACTTCATGGAATTACACGAATTCGGATATATCCTTTAAATTAATTATTCTGTAAAATATTTTATTTTCCATGACTTTTATACAAGGTTAGTCGAAAAGGGGGTACTAATCCGCAGGCCACTTAAAGTATCACTGATGACGATTACAATGTACCTAGTGTTAAAATTTCAAAATTCGATAATTTTTATTTCCATGAAAAATATTTTTTATTTTAGTTTTAAAAAAAATTCTTCGTCCCTACTTAACTTAAGAATTCAGAAAATGGAGCTTCTAATTCGTGACCCCAAATATGACCTAAAATGTCAACACAGCTAATCACAGCTGCAGGATAGATAGATTTTAGCAATTTTTTTTTGTAATTTTTGAACAGCTTTTCCTCTTAAACTATTGACTTTTGGAGAAAGTGGTAGAACAAAAGTTACTCATTATTATGGGTATTTTAACACCCTTTCGGATTAGTACCCCCTTTCTGACTAACCTTGTCTAATTTACTCCGAAAAATATTCTCGGGAGTAGAGTGTTGACTCTCTAACATACGGAAAAATGCGCATGCGCGCTGATTTTTACTCGGCAATGGGCCCACTAGCAGCTGCCATGTTATATCTTTCTATTGTACAGAGTACTTTGTGTAGTGCTACTATGTCGCGCTCAATTTTCCTGCTCAAATATTGAAACTTTAAATCGCGGCAACCCTAACTCTGGACCACTTTTTTTTAGGCAACCCTATACCATCGTGTTCACAGTAAAATTATCTTTAATTTAATCCTTTTTTCAATCAAAAAACAGATGAGGGTAAATTACTCATACCAACTCACCTTTTTGTGCCTGGCAACCTTGGAATGTGCCCAGAAAAATATAGGCAACCTATTTTTTTCTGTTAACTTACATATTTTCCTTTCGATTGGCAATAATATTTTTTGAAAAACAGATGAGGGAAGGAGTAATTAATTTTGATTTTTTTTGAATTTTAATTAAGGGTAGCCTGGACCACTTTTGATTAGGCAACCCATGTGGGACTTGTTTATTTACATAAAATCTTTCAAATAAAATACCTCTCGTTAGAAAAACAGATGAGGGAAGGTCGATGTTAGGCCGGATCTTAGACATTGCTTATCTCGAATTCTCAAATCAGAAACCGGAGGTAAGACATTCTAAGCTACTAATCAGCTTGACGATTTTGTACAGGGAAATATGCTTATTTCCAAAGGTCGTAGAACAAAAATATTTTTTTTCAACAAGCAGGTATTACAGAATCCCCGGAAGCTTTCCTAGTCAAAAAATGACGGTGTGTAAAGCCCTGTATTCCAATCCGAAATAATCCATCATTTAGGACTTTGGAGGCACTTACCTACTTACCAGCGTGACGACTTGACGTTACTTTCTATTTCAGGAAAACCTGGCAGTGCCGGGCAAGACCTTTTTTATGTTATCGATTGGCAAATAAGCCTACACCCCGCCTGATATTAAACCTATACAACGTGTTACATAATTCCCCTTAAAAAAGAAAATGTTAATCAAGTAGTTTATGGTTGTTGTCATTTACCTCTCAGAGGAAATTAGGTAAGAATGTAAATAACTTTCTGGGTAGTCTACTCTTTACTTTTATGTTTTCAGGGTTGCGTCTCAGTGATGATTTTATTTTATGATTTGTCCAAAAAATTTTTTGGGTCTTTCTTTTGTTTTAAAATATTGCCAATAGACTCTTTACAGGGGACTTTTTAATCCCCTTTCGGCTTTAGGGGTATTTTTGTAACACGTTGTATACTCCTACAACACCAAGGGGATTTTTGACGCTTTACCAACCGTAGAGAAAAAGTTAGAAAGTCTCGTGTGCCTGTAATTTTACCTGCACTGCTTAGCGACAGAAATAGGTATAGAAGTAGTATTTCCCCGGGCGAACTCTTTCATTAGGAGGTCTACTACTCTTAAACTTTTAACTTAAGTCCAGCAGTGGACTAGACAGGTTGAGTGTATCTATACTACAGTAGATACAGATATAGAATATGTCGTAAATAGTGGTCCAACGTTAAGGGGTCGACACACCATGTATTCAGCTATCACATAACACAATTTGAACCATTTTTACCAAAGGCCTCAGTTTTTTTTTATATTTACTCCTCGTTTTACTAATTTAGCTGTAATTTCAACCTAATACATTATTCTCCTATTTTGTTTTTTGTTTCTAACTGCTGAATACAACATGTGCTTATCATATGCAAGTCATTTTTAGTTTTTAGTTCAATTTTTGGAAAAAAATAAAAAATGTTTTATTCTGAGACCTATGGTAAAAAAAACTACTTGTGGTATGTGATAGCTGAATATATCGCGTATGACCCCTTAACGTTGGACCACTATTAAAGACACCCTGTATATAAAATGAATCCCTATTTCCTTTGGTCACGGCATGACGCGTGAGCGGCTGGACCGAATTCGCAATTTTTTTTTTGTTTTGTTCTTATTTGTCAAGATAAGGTTCTTATGAAAGAAAGTGCTGATATTTAAAAAAAACGAAATTATCTCAGTATGTCCATATTCTTCATTTGTTTACCGCATGCATGAAAATGGTTTTAACTTTCTGTTACTATTTTGATTTTGTTTCTGAAGGTAGGTAGTAGGTAGGTAGTAAGTAGGAAAAAGTGCATTGCAACGCATGCCGGGTACAGCTAGTTAATTTATGATTGTCATGAGATGAACGATATCCAAGGTAAGTAAGTCTAAAGAAGCTAGGTATTTGCAGTGCAGTATATGTTATTAAATGTATTCAGTAAGGAAATGAGCTGGACTCCTATTTAAAGGATTCCCTAAAAATTGCAAAAGACCCGGAAAAAGTTTCATATCCCGCCCAAATTGCCTATATTAACCGAGGGGAAATATGAAAAGATACTTGGAACTAGGAGCTCCTTGTACCGGTTAGTTATCTTACTAATGTATGTTTGTGAGTTTGTGAATTTTTATGTTTGTTAATCAACCACACCTGAACGGATTTGGATGAAAAGAGATGTTTAATTTTGGGCCACCACTATGTACAGTACATAGAAAAATAGGAAAAAATAGGGGATTTCCATAAAAATACAGTTAAATTAATTTGAAGACGAGTACGAATTATTATTTGGAGACGTTTTTAATATGTTCACCCTTTTTTTTTTGGTAGCCATGACAGTTGTGTTTGACATTGACATGAGTTTGACAACTTTGACAATTCTTGTTTTCTCAGTGATGTGCTGACGCAATCGAGTACAACACCTTTAGTTCTATTTTATTATAATTATAACGAAATCCAAGTATTTTCGACTATAAACAACATCGATAGGTTATGTAAGTACACAAGAAATGAACACTATGGGGTCATTGACATGTTAACAGTTGACAAAATGACATTTCACATAATTTCGATCCACCATTTTTATGTGTTGTGTTGCTCTCCTTGACCAAGACATCTTGAATGTACAATTAAACGAAGTAAAATTACAGAAAATTAACATTAAAACACGGTTACTTTATTGTATGGCTATACACATATAGTGTATATGTGTAGTGGTGCTAGCCCAGACTCCATACATTTCTGAAACATCTCCTTTGGAACACAGATAGACCATGACCTGGATTAGGACATAAGACTTTTTATCCGGGTACACGAATTAGTTGCCCTCAGATGCAAGTGAAACTACAACTGGTAGTTCATTATAATTAAACATGTTGTCTAGTCTTTATACCTTGCCAGGTTTGCGGTGACTGCAAAAGCCAATCCTGCGACTGCGGCTATTGGTTATCGGAGAAACACCGTGGAGGTTTTAGTTCGTAATAGTCTGACATAACCCTCCGCCTTCCCCAGGGTGGAAGGTAATCATGAAGATTTCACCATTGTTAAAAAACGGTTTACTATCTATTTTTTTTTTTTTTTCTATTTGACTGCTGTAGGTCGTCCTGGGGGACGATTTCTACGTAACCGGGCAGTTATTGGCGAGACCTGAAGGGTCTCCAGCCAATGGGGGGGAAGTAAAATACTTAACCTAAGCTAACTATTTGTACTACACTAACATCATGACTACCTGCAACAACAGCACTAAGGGCGACCCCTAGTGGGACTCGGACCTCGGCTTAGGGCGTTGCTGGCGTGGACATAGGGGGGGGAGACAGCTTGATGAGGGCTGAATTATCGGTGTGAGGTTTACTATCTAATCAAGTAGTGATTATTTATACCATACCAATTTGCGTAAATACAATCAATCAATCAATCAATGTATTTTTTTCTATTTCACATAAATTAAAGCGCTTTTGAAAAGTCGAATTTAGGTGCACGGTTCCGATAAAATATGATGTGCATTTAAACTGAGGGATCAAATCTTAAATCCGAGCAAAACAAAAAGGCGGAATTAGTAAAAACTTGTAAAAACCTGATGGGATACTCCAAAAATTTGTTAAACGCGATTTAAAAAGTTATGGTTGAAAAACATGATCCCTCAGTTCAGACGCTCGAAATAAGTGTCACATCATGAATCTCAGAATATACCGGATGTGTGAATATGTCGTTTTCTATGGAGAAGATCCGGCAAGATATTCAATGTTATAGGTATTGTAAATGTTGATATTGTAAATATTCACTTTTACAATATCTTTAACAAAATAGTAAATACAGTAAAACAGAATAAAACAATCTCCTTAATCATCTGTTTGAATATCCTTTTACAATGACATTATTTCTCCACAAAATACAGATATTGGCCGTGAGGTATTGAAGTGACATCATATTTTATGTACCACACGCGAAGTCATAAAACTTTACATGTGAAACAAAATAGCGATATATTTTCACGGGTACTTTTCGAAGAGATCGAAGTTGAGGGTGAAACGGCGCATAAATAACTTAATAGAGATATTTATAGAAAACTTTGTAAGAAAGAATGATGTAATAATATTAAGAATAAGAAGTAAAATCCGCTTTATAGCTTGTGCACACAAGCTGTGTTCTACGAACTGCGTTTCGCGCTTTGATCGTGTTTCGCAACCGCGCGCCTTGGCGTAGCTTTACTAGTCTTAAGCCAATCAAAACGCTAGAAATGTAATTCGCACAACGCAATTTATGTGCACCAACTATTTATGTACTATATTTAAATACGGGCTTCGCTTTTTCTTTTTTTAGCAAGCGTTTCCTCTCACTAGGATTTCTCCTGTATCGTGGGTACAGACACAAATCTCACATACACAAACGCCCTGACCCGAAACAACAATCTGTAGGCCATAAAAATGTTTGTTCCGTATGGGAATCGAACCCACGACCCGCAGCGCAGAAGCCAATCGCTTAACCACTGCACCAAACGTGTCGTCAAATTGTAAAATTGTAAATATTGACAAGTTACTGCTTTGAACGCGCGTCACAGAAATAGAAGCAGGGCTGGCGAATACTACCCGTATTGATATTTTCTTAATGTTCAATATTCTATAAAGAACATAAAAGTGTGGCTAATTGTTAAAATATTTTATTCTGTCGACGATATCTTGAATAGTAATTAATTAATTCATTATCATAATACATAATCATTTTAATTAATCTAACTTAAACTTATCATAATTAATGTAAACAATTTATAAATTCAATGTTCTGCTATGTTATTATGTTATAGGTAGGAACACTGATGGACACAATAAGTACTTAGGTACTTGTGCCTCATCCAATGTCTCTAATATTTGTATGTCAACATTATAATGACTTAAGTTGTAAGAACAACAGTGTACCAACTTTTACGAAAGTACACAATTTGATTTGAAACATAAGAAGCAGAATTTCGCACCAAACTTGTTATGTAGGTAAACTCCATCAATAAGAAAGCGCATTCACTTATTATTTAAACAAAAAAAAACACTATCGAACAGAATAAAATAACGTCGAAGGTTTTCAACAAGACACGAAAAAGAAAATCAAAACTTCACGAACAAGAAATCGCATCTGCAACAAAAGGATTCATCGTGTATGAAAGACCAACGTGTAGTTTACTCGTTGTTATACTGACTTGTATCGTACACAGAGTGGACACTCGGATACACTCGACACGTCATCCCGTCGCCGTCCGTTCGCAGCCAGTCGAGTAGCACTGCCAGCTTACCAGTTACTATCACATATTATCTGACTGCACTGCGTTTTTGGCATTCTTATCATTACAGTAAATTTAAATACAGTCACCGGCATAATTAGCGGAACGTTTACATTTTTAATTTTTTTTTATTATACGGTACTGCTATTGCTATGACGATTTTTTATTCAAAAGTACCTTCAATTAGGACTGCATGTTGAAGAAAAAATTGGTTTTCCTAAGCGATTAGAGGTAAATTAGGCCCAATTTTGATTTTACAAAGATTTTGCCCTTTTGTGTTTTTGATGGGAACTTTGTTTTATTTAAGTAGTGGTGGTTTGGCCTTAGTGTATTCGTTGCATTTGGAGAATAAACATTGCGTAGAGGCTGAAATAAGTAATTTACCTGTGATAAAAGTTACGAGGGATGTTACAATGATCGATGAAAGTCAAACCTATTGTGCAGTAAGTTAAGCACTGGGTATATCGATATTAGTCATTCCTCGCAATATCCATCGGCACAGGCAGACAGGATGTTTCGTTAGAAGATGAGAATAATGCAGAAGTCAAGGAAAAAGCTTCGCTGATGATTGGTTTATGACAATTCAAACCGGTTCAGGCTCTGAATAATTTGCGCAATGCTGCTATTCGAACCTGTAGCATCCTGGAGGTGGTCTGTATTTTGCTTGTGAGTATGCGGAAAGAAATTCGATGTCTCATTAAAGGTAATCTGATGTCTAACGCAACTGCTAAATGTCCAAAACATGCTGTACGTAATCGCGTAGTGAAATTAAGTTTTGCTCAATAACACCGAGATCGGACTAAGGAGTTAGAAAGAGATTGTTTCTTAGGGGCAAGCTCTTTTTTGGTATATTTTTTTTGGATGGGAGGCATAGAATATGGATACGCCAAAATATTCAATTAAATGATTATTGATTATTCTAAATATAAAATATTTAAACAAAAACATTAACAAATAATACAAAATTATGGAAAAAACACGGTTTTTTATTGCGTTCCGTTAACTATGTGAGTGTAGTTTGATAGAGATGCAAACATGCAAAGAGAGAATTTCAACGCTAATTTATGACAAAAGAAAAAGATACGAGATACTTGTAGAGAGAATACGGTATGATTTAAACGCTGTTGAACACGGAATAAAAGTTACAAAGTAACAAGTGCATTCTCATATCGGTATGATCTTAACAGAGTACAAGAGAATGCTGCTTCCTATCCACTTGATATTATTTACGACTCCCACGAGGGAAGTGGAATTCGCCTATTCTGAGTCGGGAAACAGGGCCACTTTATAAAAGAATATTATAATATTATGTATCTTTTTATCTGGGTGAAGAAATATCCCAACCCTCGACTTCCCGGGTTATTACAGGCGACTTTTTTATGTTATCCGTTGGCGCACAAGCCGAGACGGCCTAGGCCGATGGTAAGTGGTTACCGCCACCTATATACACCGTGTCCCAAAATTCAACGATAAGCGGGCACCACAGGGTGGACTTGCTCATGACAAATCGAGAAAAAAAAGTTTTTTTTTTAATTTTCTTGCAACCAATTGAAATCCTTCGTTTTTTTTTCAAATATTTCTGTTTTTTTTTTGTATCGACAACCTAAGTAGCACTGCTATCCACCACAACCCTTGAAAATCCCAGAATGCCTGTAGTTTTTACACAAAAACCAATCAAACTTATTTTCGTCAATTTTCGAAGGACTACAAGTTTCATTTTGTAATTTAAAAAAAAAGTTTTTTTTTTCTCGAGTATTCATGAGCAGGGCCACCCTCTGGTGCCCGCTTATCGTTGAATTTTGGAATATGGTGTACATACACCTCTAACCCCAAGAGAATTGCGGAAGCGTTAATTTATTGTTTGTTGTCTTTGCTGGCTATAGAAATAGTGGTGTACTTGTTAACTTTAGACGACACGACTTTTTATTAGACGATACGTTTGGTGCATTGGCTAAGCGATTGGCTTCTGCGCCACGGGTCGTGGGTTCGATTCCCACACGGAACAAAAATTGGTATGGCCTACAGATGGTTGTTTCGGGTCTGGGCGTTTGTTTGTGAGATTTGTGTTTGTAAACGCACCCACAA
Source organism: Amphipyra tragopoginis (assembly GCA_905220435.1). NCBI lineage: Eukaryota > Metazoa > Arthropoda > Insecta > Lepidoptera > Noctuidae > Amphipyra > Amphipyra tragopoginis. The sequence continues at coordinate 13,076,012 of HG991992.1, forward strand.
TACAAGAGAAATCTTAGTGTGGGGCAACGTTTTTTTTTATAAAAAAAAAAACTTTTTCTGTTTGTGACCTAATACCTACTTTATTATCTATGAGCGCTGTGCACACCTGTAAGTGCAAGTTCAGAATGATTTGATAAAAATATATTTGATAAGCTAAGATTAATTTAAGATTTAAAATGTATTTGTTACTTCTCAAGCGTGTACCATCGTGGACCGCATCTTCACTTACCATCCGGTGACATGGTGGTCAAAAGCCTTTTTTTATCTTTATTTATTGTGTGATTGCCATAAATATATAAAATGCGTTGCCTATGCGTCTCATATAACCGTTATTCACCTTCAAACTGGAACATAGCAATGCTAACTTACGGTATAAATAGGTTACACACTGAATGAAAATCGATTCACAAGGAGCTCTACTACTGCTAAAACTGGTTCTCTGTTAGAATATCGAAATATTATTAGCCGATTCTTATCTGGCCGACAACCTTTCGCCACTTTTCATCTCACCGAATAATTAAAACGCCGAATGATTAAAGTCCCTAATTTTGTTTTGTAACTTTTTGTTACGCCGACTAGTCTGCTGGTCACTGTTTCATTAGTCAACTGTATTATTGGCCACTTTACACTTGTTATATGGCTCATTTCCCCACCATGCAAGCAAGAAAGCAAGCATGCAAGTGTTTCTGGGTTTGCTCCGCCAGAAGACTCGCTTTGTCGCCCCTTCGCATCGCTCGCACACTCGACCAGCGCGACGCTCGGGAGGTCGCCGACTCGCTTCTTCGATTTTTCTTTTAAATAAGAAGAGAACATAAGCCAAGAGTAAATATGTTTATGGAGGCACAACAGAAACCTTTTTACACTGAAAATAATGGACAGCAAAACTAGTTTAGTAATTTCATAGGTATATTGCCAAATTGTGCTAATAGCAAACAAAGTTTGATTATAATTAGCAAGGTCACTTTTTTAAGTAAATAATCGGCTAATATTGTGTTACTTATTAAAAAAAAAACGGCCAATGGCGTGTCGGACTCGCGTACGAAGGGTTCCGTACCATTATCTATAACAACGGCAAAAAAAACCCGTTGTTTGTATGGAAGTCCCGTTAAACATTTATTTTATTATGTTTTTTAGTATTTGTTGTTATAGCCGCAACCAAAAAACATCATCTGTGAAAATTTCAACTGTCTAACTATCACGGTTCATAAGATACAGCCTGGTGACAGACGGACAGAAGGACGGTCAGCGGAGTTTTAGTAATAGGGTCCCGTTTTACCCTTTGGGTACGGAACCCTAAAAAGGATTTTCAGTGTAATACCTAAGTAACGGATACATAATTTAATACTAAAAAGCACTGTATGAAAGCTAATGAATACAGATTTATTAATACTAGCTTAATTAGAAGGTACATACTTCGAAGTTCATAAGCGGTGTAATTACGTATGATTCAGACGAGTGTAACTTGAATAAATAACTAGCAGAAGTAATTTTAATTATGAAGAAGTAATTTTCAGAGTTTTTGGGTGTAAAGCTTACAAAATTAAGGCCCCAGTATTAGTGGCAAAATATGTTAGAGGCCGTCCAATGTGCGAAGTCCTGATTTGATCCGAATTTGATAACATATATTTAGTCATCTGAATACTTTACTCAGCCACACTATCAATCTCTCTCTATCACTCAAAGGTTTGCTGGTAGAAAACTCATTTTTGAGTTAAGCTCGCCTTTGTACATGACTTCACTAAATTGTAATTTTGTTATTGTAATTTTCTTGTGTACAATAAAGAATAAGAATACTTTTAAGCAAGGCTGTCCAAACAATTTTTCAAGTAGGACGTAATTAAAATTTGTTGTCAGCCGGTGTGTCACCTAGTTATTAGTAATATACGTTAACCGCCGTAAGCTTGGCCTTCCCGATGGTCTGCGGGATGCGGGAGGGGAATGATTCGACCACTTAGCCAGTCCGCTGTTATCTATCGCTGCTGGCGGCCAACAGACGATTAGCTACTCGTTCCCTTCCCGCGTCCCGCAGTTCATCAGAAAGGCTAAGCTCACGTCGGTTTACCTATAGCCACCGTAATGCCATAATGTCAAGCGGAGCGTTTTCTAGTTTTTCTCTCATATCTAAAAGGGTGGGAAAATACTGCACTGTGCTGATGGCTGGAAAACTAAAAGCTTTTGTGTAACACTTCGCAGCCCGTGGGCCTGAGATTGGACAGCCCTGCCCTTATGAGACGTCCTATATAACTTATTGATATTTATTATGATCTTGATAATTAATACAGAGTGTAAACGAATTCGTGTAATTCCTTCAAACCACATGATCTGTTAATGGTATAGATTAACCCCGAACGGGATTTTGATTGATTAAAAATAAAGTAAAGATTTTTTTCCCAAATGAAATTTATATGTGATAGAAAATTTCGATGCCATGCTTTAATCATCACCCTCGGCGCTAACTGTCGTAACTAGCAATTGATAATTTTTCAGAGAATTTCTTAGAGAGTGACGTATCTGCTTTAAATGAACAGAAATAAATAAATAGATACCTTAGGGCTTTAGGGCAACTACTAACCAAGTCAAGAGTAAGCCAAGATCAATATAAAAAAGTTATTAATTCATTAATAAAGCCACAGCTAACGCAACTGCTGAAAAATTATCAATTGCTAGATACGACAGTTAGCGTGGAGGGTGACGAAATGAATAAAGGCACGGCGACACACTGACGGGCACGACCAGCGCGTTATTCCTCCACGCAGTCAGTTAACTCGGGATGCTAAAATTACTGAGTTACAGAATATCATAATTCATTTTTTGAAAACTTTTTTTTATTGTTTCTGCCAAAAACCTATGCAGGGTCAATCAGTGTCACTAGTAGATCACGTGGTTTGAAGGAATTACACGAATTCGTTTACAACCTGTATGTGTACTATATTTTTTTGGTAATTATTTATTTTTAACAAACAAGCATTAAAATTGCGCTGTAGTACACCACGGAATGCCCTCATGATCTATCTTTCAAGTCCTCCTAGTCCATCCAAAGGGTGTCTGGAAGATGTCGCTATTGAATGAAATAAATATGAAATTAAAATAAAAGATAATTATGAAACCATAGGCCTAGAAGTCACGAGTTACTACTAAACGCTTCACACTCATAGCTCTACCGTAGAAGGTCCCGTGTCGTGGGAACGTACACTCCGACCCGGAACAAATAAAATGTAGACCTAACACGAACAAATATTTATCTCGATGCGGGATGTCTGACCCGAGCAAGGATGGCGACCGAACTACATCTCCGCAATTAGTTTCTTAGTCATATTATTTATTAGCTTTTGCCCGCAACTTCGCTCGCGTTAATTTAGAATTTGACAATCAACTCTTAACACACTACTAAAGATTCTATAATTCAATCATGATTCGAAAGACACGTGGCGCCATCTATTAACGTTATTGTTGTTTTCCTCGGGAACAGTACTTTTTTCGGGATGAAGGGTACCCTATGCCCGTTTCTGTACACCTGACAACGTATACCTGTGCAAAATTTCAGGATGAGCGGTTCAGTGGTTTAGGCGTGAAAAGGCAACAAACAAACAAACTTACTTTCGCATTTATAATATCAGTTAGGATTAGGATTAGTAACCAGATATTTATATTTTGAAACATTTAAAAGACACTACAGGACCGGGCAAGGGCAGGTACCTTAACCATTGTAGCTACAGGGTAACGTACTAAGGAGACTGTCCATTTCATTTTCGACCAGCATTCCCAGATTTTGAAAAAAATGGTAGTTAAAGTAGAAAAAGGGCAGTTCTCGCAAAACATTTTATGATACCAATCGATCCTATTTCTTGGAAGGATCAAAATACTTCTCCGGGCCAACTGAGATTAGAGTAATAGAAACGTCAAAAATAGCAAAATTCAATCCAAATTTCCCGGAACCACTTGGTACATAAAATATAGAACAATCTGAGTAAAAGTACTTAGCAGTAGGTCAGTAGCACACAGCCACGGATCTACAATTACCAGTCAACTGTTTTCTGCCCGCGGCTGCCTCGCTCAATGTTCTAGTTCATTTCACTGCTACCCCTAATAAGATAGACGGAACTTGATTTATAAACCGCAATTTTAATAGCATACTACTGCTGCATTTAAAAGCAGCAAAACCTTGCATTTTCTTTAATTTTAGTGTGTAATGTTTAAGAAATCGTAATAGTAAAGCCTCGTATTCATTGTAAACATTTGTTGCACAACAGTTGCTCAACACCAAAGTTTCTCAACATCAAAGCTTCTGGCAACAATGTTTACAGCCATACTTCCCGTCCACACGCCAGTTTGCGTTCAAATGTTGCCCGAGGAAGTAGTGCTGTTGGGTTCTACGTATTTAATATTGTATTTTTCTAAAATTTTAATAATTCTATCAACTTCATTATATTTTCATTGCTCCACACTACTGCCATGTTTAAAACTTATTTACAAACACGTCCATACACATCAACATTAGTTGCTAAACTGATGTTTTCGCTCGCCGAGCGGCAACTCTTCAACATGGTGTGATCAACTCCGCAACACAAAAGTGGACTGCAACATGTTGACAGCATTTCAGCAACATGTTTATGCAACTATGTTTATAAACAAATGTTTACAATGAATACGGGGCTTAACACAACTGTTTACAGAGTGGAAACGTTACCTAAGTGTCAACAAGCGATTATTTTGATAAACAGATATTGAAAAACTGTCAGTTGATATCAAAACACGGTAATACGATCATATATCGACTATATCCATGTAAATGCGACATATCCATGGTGTTGAGTTTTATAGATTTACACATGACGATTCACTTAAACCCTTTTGCGGTGACACCTAGCCTTTAGGGTTGTCAATTCAACAGAAAATGTGTTCGAACGCCAAGGAAGGGCTGGAGATTGTCAAAATTACAGGGCGAATACTAGACGCCTTACGGCTTAGCAAGGCTTATTTAACTTTTTTAAAGTAGCCAGCCCGCCATCATGAGCTATATAAAATAAACACTATTTACTTATACGTAGAGGTTTTGCACGTCGTCGTGTTTCCACTTAGGTGTGATGAGGGATTTGGGTCAAATTTAATTCACGAAAGAACGCAAGTCATGATGACCGACTGACTCCTGACACTCTAACGCATACCGACGATGATGAACATTATATTGTACCAAAATTGTTTACGTTACATAACAAACAAAATGTAGATAATACTGTTAGGTACAGACAAGCACTATGTGACTATCGATAGACATAAAACCAACAATATGGGAGCCTGCCGTTTTACCAAAATTATTTTGACCAAATTTCATTACCCAAATTGCATTTTAGCAACCTTTTTTTATACCAAGGCAACATTTTGGAATGATTTTAGTACGCATATTTTCATTTGGTCAAATTTATACTCGGCATAATATTATCAAGGATAATATCATTAAGGTATTTGGTCTTTAATCAAATCATTTATTACACAAACAATTTAGACAATAAACATTTAGTCAAATTATTGTAACACGCTTATATCTTTTTTAAATCGAAACAGCTAGGTTAGGTTATGTTAGAACTGTTACCACACAACGATTAACGCTAGAAACATATTTTTTATTTTGCGTAAAATATGTTATACCAACTGAAATATTTGACTACATTAAAATTGGTAAAATTACTAGTTGGTACGCAAGTTATTATTTAAACGTTCACTTGCTAAGCATTAGGTTTGCGTTACAATTTATTTGTGAAGACTTTATTTGCTAAGTAGTAATTTGGCAAATGAAATTATGCGGAAACTTGTTTGGGAAGTAAAAATTTGGCAATTTTTTTTCGATGAAACAAGGATAACCCCAATAATATACAAGGTTAACCAGAAAGGGGGCACTAATCTGAAAGGGTTTTAAAGTACACATAATAATGAATAACTTTAGTTCTACAACTTTCCACAAAAGTCAATAGATTAAACGAAATCGCTGATGAAACATTTCATAAAAAATACGCTAAAATATATTCTATCCTCAGCTAGTTTATTCCTAATTATGATGTGCTATGAGCCGTGTTTACATTTTAGGTCAATTTGGGGTCACGGATTAGAAGCTCCATTTTCTAAATTCAAAAGAAAGAAAAAAAAGCTGTAGGTATACATAATGCAGAGAAATAAAAATTTATCGAATTTTGAAATTTTAACACTTGCTTTAAAATAGTCATTAGTCATACTTTAAAGGACTTGTCACACAGGATGCGTTCTGCGTCCTACGGCCCGGTCAAATCGAACGCAGCCCGCATCCTATGTGAACATCATTTACGTTTTACATATATTTTATGGAATTACGATCTGACTATGCGAGCACAAGCAAAGAACGTAGGGAACGCACCGGTCATACGGTCGGGGTGGGAAGGTAGCGGACAGGCTGCCCAGTTGCGGGCAAGCGGGCAGCGGGCGACGGGCGACATGTCGGACCGGACTACCCGGACTGTCGCGACAGTCCGGGTAGTTCATAGGGGTAATCGACATCGATAATGACATCAATCAAATATAAAATAGCCACTGGTTGCCCTGCCCGTCAGATCGATGACCGTGCCCGGATCGCTGACCGGATGTCGTGCCCGGATCGCTAACCGGTTGCCCTGACCATGGAGTTCACATAGGATGCGGGCTGCTTTCGATTTGACCGGACCGGAGGATGCAGAACGCATCCAGTGTGACAAGTCCTTTAGTGGCATGTGGATTACTCCCCTCTTGTATATCAGATCCAAGTCACGCAAACAAATATGTGACTATGAATAATACAGTAACCCGTTTACATTTCTTGTTTGTCTCATAGATTTATTTCATCACGTTATTTATTCAATATTCCAACAAACAACATAATTCCGTTCTGCATGTCCCACCACTTCAACAACCTAGCATTGGACATACACTTGTGAAGCTAAACAAACAAAATCAATGACACCTGTTACTAGGTTCACTTTCACTTTACTTTTTTACGTTATGCAAATATTAGATATTTCACGGCACAATATTCCGTAGCAATTTACAGGGAAATTGGGCAGGAAAGCGATTGATATTCCGATCTCGTTTGGGAATTTTCGTTGGGAATTCTGTAGAATCCACTTCTGATTCACCATTTACTTGTAGCTCACATATCTGGTGTCTATAGAATTGTACAGACATGGCTATACAAACACGTTAATAAATTGTAGCACATGGTGTGTACTAAATCGTCCTGGTGTCTGCCAGTGCTGCCGCTTGTTAGTTTTGTTTGTAAACGTTTGAATTGTCGATTTGTTGGTAGTTCGTCGTTTGGGTAAGCTCTAGTTTACTCTATTATTATTAATGTTCGGTCTGTGTTTTCTATATACAAGTTAAGTCAGAAAGGGGTACTAATCCAAAAGGTGTTAAAGAACCCGTAATAATGAGTAACTTTTGATCTACAACTTTCCCCAAAAGTCAATAGTTTAAGAGAAATAGCTGATCAAATATCGTCGCTCGCATGACTAAAAGTCCTATCTCATTTTTAGCTGATTTGAGTTAGAACCACTATGAGAATAAGAATCACGAATAGAAAAATGTAGCGGTTCTAACTCAAATCAGCTAAAAAATGAGATAGGACTTTTAGACATGCGAGCGACGATATATCATAAAAAATACGCTAAAATCTATCTATCCTTAGCTACGGTCAGCTGTATTTAAATTTTAGGTCATATTTAGCTCCATTTTCTGAATTCGTAGCTAAAGAAGGGATGACGATTTTTTTTAAAAACTAAAAACAATATTCATCTCAAAAATTATCTAATTTTGAAACTGTAACACTAATTGCTTTAAAACGGCCATCAGTAATACTTTAAGTGGCCTGCGGATTAGTACTCCCTTTCCGACTAACCTTGTATACAAAGTAGGGTTGACATTATGGCAATAAATGATACCGTGTTCGTTCTATTGTGTTCTAATACACAAAAATCCGTTACTTCCAAGTAAAGGATGATGGGCACAAATGTATGGAGTCTGGTACTGGCTCCAATCGGAATGATCGATACACCGTTGGAAAGGTATTTTTGTGTAGATTAAGAATAACCATGGCGCTAGTCCCGATTCACTGTCCGATCGAAGTAATCCTGCTTGAAAGTTATTTATTTTTGTTACATCCTATTAAGTACGCATACTTTTATTGCCATTTTTCTCCATTTTGGCATGATATTACAATGTTTATTATTAATGTTTTTCATTATCTAGGTAAATAAAACAAGTTCGAAGTAAGTTTCATCATTTATTGTATATAAGTATACAGTGTGTAAAAAGACCCGCATAGCCGAAATCTACGCACTCTGTACATCAAACTAAATTACATTGACCAAAAATAATTGCTGGGAAACGACTTTTATTTTTAGGCATAAAAAAACGCGTCCGATTTGTTTAATAGATAGATCACCCCTAACTGAAAAAATACTAAACCGATTTTGTTGTGATTTTCATGCGTTAACTGAATTTTATTTAGCTCAAAATCTGTGCAAATAACATCAAAATCAGTCAAGCGAAACCGACGATATGATTTTTAAAAATTCTATTTCGAACTTAATATCCAGTATCTTCTGAAGACTATATTTCAAAACGGACAATTGATATGGGTTTGTTGCCATAGTAGTTTTTTGTACTCTTGAAAAGAGTTATACAACGATGGTAAATTCATTTTGATTGGACATGAGTACCAAAACGCCCATCCTCCTTTTTTGTCGCATGATTTTTCAATTTCACTCATTCATGTAGATGAAGGGACGTTGAAGTGGAAACTTATGTTAACTATATCTGTTCTACACGTGTAGATAAAGATAATTTTGGTATAAACGGGTCATAGATTTACATAACTTCGCGTAGAGATTGATATTCGTAAAGTTATTTACTAAATCTAAATTAACTGTATTAACTTAACTTAATTACCTATTAGGCATTTTTTTCTTCTTTTTTATTTTTTCGCATGGAACGTCATTCCATTCTGTATCTGGAAAAGGGTGTTGATAGCTGCGCTACAGTTTATACTTTTGCAGCTATCATCGTTTTACTTGTCGTACTTAGTCTTGTGTAATAAACACAAGACTAAGTACGACAAGTTCCGTAATAAACTTTTTTTTTTTTTAAATCTTACGGAAATTCCTGTGACTATTGAATGTACATGATTGATTATTTGTGTTTAGTCATAAAACTCATCATAGAATACGTGGTATTATTTAATGTCGTAACGTCATCCCCACTTTGTATACAAGGTTAGTCCGAAAGGGGCTACTAATCTTACACGGTGCTAAAGTACCCATCACAATGAATAAATTTAGTTCTACAACTTTCCACAAAAGTCGATAGTTTAAGAGAAACAGCTGATCATATGTTTCATAAAACTACGCTAAAATCCATCTGTTCTCAGCTATGGTCAGCTGTGTTTAGGGTCAAGGATTTGAAGCCCATCCATGCTTTAGTTACAAATTCAGAAAATGGCTGAATTTGTAACTAAAGCAAGGATGAAGAATTTTTGAAAAAACTAAAATGTATGGAAATAAAAATGATCGAATAAACTAGTTCGTTTAAATCCTGTATATGCACATCATCATCATCATCATTTAGCTGAAAGACGTCCACTGCTGGACATAGGCCTACCCCAAGCATCGCCACATCGACCGGTCCTATGCTCCATGTAGGGGGGGTTGCCATAATCGCCACGCTTGGCAGGCGGGTTGGCGATCGCAGTATGGTTGTTAAAATACTCAGAGGAAGCTGCTGCCCATCCTCTAGTGAATGCAGTGTATCGTGCTCAAAAGATCATATGAATGTCGAATAGTAATGTTCTGTAAAAGGATGGACGAATGTCAATATTTTTCATGTATTCGAGCATTTTTTTAATGTAATGACCCATTACATTAAAAAAATGGAAACAAATCGACAGTCCTTCTGATGAAAAATTATTACTTATTGCCGCCTAAAATATACCTACCTACATTACCAAGAGGATTGTTGATGCGATGCCAACCAACCTTTGAGACAAAGTTGGAAAATAATTTTACCAGCACCCATACCCTTGCTACTTGGCGGCAGAAATAGTTATGGCGGAAGTACTTCCCGAGAAGAAATCTTTCTCAAGGAGCTTGCACTACTACTAAAATACTACATCTATTGTGACAAGTACCTATTAGCAATGGGCGATTGTTGCAAAAAAAAAAACAATCGACGAATCGAAAATTGTACTGTTGCGCATTCGATTGTCGATTTATTAGTTCCTCACCATAATTATTCGAATAACAATCGACGAACTATTAAATGTAAACTGAGACAGTAAAGGACAATTAAATAATCTATTAGCGCCAATCGCATAATAACTGCAGTTGTACTTGTAAGTAGTGGCGCACGGACTTTTAACTATTGAATTGTGGCGCAGCGGCAGCGCACGCACCACATTTTAGTAATTATTTATTTAGTAGTATGAGTATAGTAATACGTGCGCTGCGCCACAATTCAATACAAATTAGTAGTTAAAGTTGATACGGTAACCGTATCAGTGATTGTCGCCTGCTGCGCGCCGTTAGTCGATAACAATCGACTAACATCAATTGTTAATGTTATCGACTGGACTGAACAATCGACTAAGTCGTTTAGTTTTAGTAGTAATCGCTCATCGCTAGTACGTTCTATATTTCTATGCTAGTACCTATTAGAACGTAAAAAAAAACTCGTTTTTTGTTCAAAGAATGTCTGAACAACATCATTAGTCAAGTACACAACCGTATTAACCCTAGCTCAGTCCATAATAGCCATAATAAGATCATGGAGGAATTTATATAAGCGGAACAATCTCAAGAATCTCCATTACTAGAGCTTTCCTCTGTGCGGTCTGCTTCATATCGACTAAAGATTGTTGACAAATGAAATGCCAATTGCAGAGACTATTCCTTATTGAAGAGAGACTTCAATATCCTTTGATTAATGTTGTTTTGTATATTATTTACTGCAAAGATCTAAAGCTGTTGTACGCGCCAGAATTATGTTTGAGGAAGGTCAAAAGCATCTGATTTTGCTAAACTATTTTTTTTTCTGAGCCATGTTTGTAGTTTGTTAAAGACAATTTGTCACTGTTTTGTATTTCATAATGTTTAAGTTGTACATGTAAATGTTAGTCTTTTCATCTCACGAAGACACTTTTATTACAAAGACATAAGGTTCTTATTCCGATGATTTACTCATCTTTGTGAGGCAAAAATACTTAATCAATCAATTCATTCTATAGCAGTCCATTGCCGTTTGACGACTCGTTTGGTGCAGTGGCTAAGCGATTGGCTTCTGCGCCACGGGTCGTGGGTTCGATTCCCACACGGAACAAAAATTTGTATGGCCTACAGATGGTTGTTTCGGGTCTGGGCGTTTGTTTGTGAGATTTGTGTCTGTAAACGCACCCACGATACAAGAGAAATCTTAGTGTGGGGCAACGTTTTTAAAAAAAAAAAAGGGGGAAACGTTATAAAACAAAAAAAATTGCAGTACAGTAAATAGGCCATTAAAAAAAGTTGATAAATATATCTACCAGTTCATTAAAAACATTTACTTATTATGCAACATATTTTTAATATAGGTACACAAAAATCAAAACACCCAAAAAGATCTTCATCAGAACTGCCTGAATACATGTTTTTTTTAAATAACACTAAATTTAAATGTTTGTTTAGAGTATTATATGCGTGAGGTGTGCCATGCAGGAGTTGTTTAATACACGGAAACTTTGTCCGTTTCAAGTAATGTTGCTAGATACGTTTTTCCAAATACCGGGATTTAAATGAGACAAAAGCGGGACTAGAGCTAAAAAATTACCTACTTATGCGAAATAGCGGAATTTGAAGCATTCCGCTCAGGGTGCTGGCGGGACACGTCCTAAGAGTGCTAGAAAACGGGACAATAATACTGGCAACACTGATCTTAAACCGTAAGGTCTATTTGCGGTCCACTAATATGTGTAAAAACCTATTGAATCTAAGTTGAAAAATTAACATATTTTTCGAAAAAAATATAACTACAAAAACCAACGTTGTATAAATCTATTCTAGTGGTGATTCTGAACAAACTAGTTTGAGGAAATAAAAAACAAAATAATCTTGAATAAGGTAGGTTTCATTCCTTTTACACGCTTATCCATTGAACATTTTATATCTTATTGTATATTATTATGTCATAAATGCATACACAATACGTACCTTACTGACTTATTGTGTAGAATAAGAAGCCAACGTACGTTTTATTTTGCTTTGAAGAAGTTGCAGTGCTTCTTTTCAATATTCCTGGTTCGTAAAAGATAAGTAATATAATTTTATGTTTAACAAGCCTGCTACCAATCTAATTTTGGTACGGAGAATCTTCGGCTTGACATTTTTCTTTCATTCATAACCCATATATGATTCAGTTGATTTTTTTAACGTAAGTAGATTTGTATGTTATGTTAGGGCACTTACTGGGAAGGTAATTCAGAACATCACAGAGTTGACATGACATTTTATATTTTCTGTTGTGGATTGACAATTCGTAAAAGTTACATTTATCTTTCAATTTGTCTTTCACTTTAGTGAAATAAAATGAAATTATTTATTCTGCAAATTACATATTTGAAAATCGCTTTTAAAAGTCGGTTTGTTTTTTTAAAACTTGATGTTTTCAGCGTTTCCTCTGACTACCGTTGAGAAGAAAAGCCAAAACAAAACTCAAGGGTCAAGGTCTCTTTTAAAGTCCAGACATATATTTAGACATTTTTTTAGCAAAAAAATGTGTGAAGACAATACAGAGCAACGCCTGGACTGGCCTTTTGAGGAAAGTTCCAGAGCAGAGTGAGAGGAGCTGTGCCAACAGTTAAATCATTTGAATATAATAATTACTCTTCTTTATTATTTCATGTGTGTTTGAACTCATATTGCTAGAAACGACTCTTATAACGCAATATCAACAATATTTACAGAACCGATTTAAAACAATTATTGGAAGATTGAAAAGTGGTTTAACGGATCGCCGTCTGGCGTATTATTTGTTGTAACAGATCGACTCGGCCCCAGGGAGCGGTTGGAGAGCTCGCAAGGCGACGGATTTCACGCCACTGTGGCGTCCTTACTGCCTCCGTGCCTCGGCGCTCACTGCCCAACACAAAACTCGATTGGATATCGATTCGATAAATAGTGTGGCTAATCTCGCTTGTTATTAAATGAAGCACGAACTACCATTCTATTTATTTATTCATCATCTTAAGAGAGTTCCACTGCGCTGTTGTTTTTAGAATCTCTAGATAAATACAAAATATATGATAAAACGATTCCCTATACATTTCAGTGACACAAATACGCCAGTTAATATACCCTCAAAATGAAAATGCTTCACAGTGAAAATGAGTATTCGCTAACACTGCAACTGAACAAAAATACTGTGTTCGCACGCTGCGAGCCTAATCAAACGCTGAGCTTCATCTATACAAAAACGTTTACCAAACGTATTATTGAAAGAACGAGTTTTAATTTAAAGAATCAATGAAGTGGAAGAACATAGGTTCAATCAACTATTGTGAGTTTAAGGCCATGAAGATTGCTGAATAGAACTCGTAGCCGATGCGTCCTATACAATGCGACGTATACAATACAATACTCTTTATTGTATACAAAACATATTTATTTTATTCTATTTTTATAAGAATGTATTTTTGTATTATAACTTTCGTGAAACACGTTCATATTTATGATAGGGGTGCATGAAAAAAGCCTCCACGAGTGACGATACTTCAGTACGTTCGGCGCACCCTGGGTAGTCAGCCTCGCTACCATCCTTGCTGACTGGCTAATCTTTTCACCATTTTTTTTTTTTTTCCATTGGACTGCAGTAGGTCGTCCTAGGGGACGGTTTCTACGTAACCGGGCAGTTATTGGCAAGACCTGAAGGGTCTCCAGCCAATCTTTTCACCAAGGCATGAGCTATTCTTATATAGCTCGTGCCTACACAATAGAAGAATATTTATGATTAGTTACGGTTTACTCACGTGTATTTTTTGGGACTGCCCAACTAGTTTTGGACCCAAACGGAGTCCTTATTCATGAGCTGATCACGCGGCGAGATCGCGAATCGAACTCGAGTTACTAAGTTGAATAAGGGCTCCGTTTGGGTCCGAAACTAGTTGGGCAATCCCAAAAAATGCACGTGAGTAAACCGTAACTAATCATAAATAAGGATGTGCCTCACGAAAGTTATAATCATCATCATCATTCAGCCGAAAGACGTCCACTGCTAGACATAGGCCTCCCCCAAAAAGGAGGGGATTTGAAATTTGTAATCGCCACGCTTGGCGCCGCGGGTTGGCGGTCACAGCAGTCACAGTATGGTTATTAAAGTACTCAGAGAACGCTGCTGCCCATCCTCTAGAGAATCCCTTAGTCGCCTTTTACGACTCCCACGAAAAGAGATGGGGTAGTGCTATTCTTTAAGTCCGGCACCACACGAGACTTTAAATAAAAAATACATTATATACAAATAGAAATTTACAATAAGCGGTTTTATCGCACATGGTGATTGCTGCCAAGGAAAAAAAGAGGTCGTTTATGGTGTAACATTAACACGTTCACTGCGTTACGAGATCTATTGGTTCTCGTACGAGTCTTCCACTCAGTGCGGCAGTGAAATTGTATGTCCATCCCGTTCTGACTAATGAATTTTCTTTAGGTTGTTTTTGAGTTAGAGTGAAATGCCTTAGCCTACCATTCATATGTACCCTAATTGTAGTATTTTTATCAATAAAAACGTACGAGATCTTGTAGGTCTCGTAGCGACCAGATAGAAAAAAAATGCATTTAGTGCGATACGAGACTCATTGAATCTCGCAAAAATTTCGTACGAAGCCTGTTCATAAATCTACTAGTGTTGTGTCAACTTTTGAAGAGTGAAACTACTTTTACTTGCTATCATGGATAAAATAGCCGGAAAAGGTCACGAAGAATTTTAGAACTATCATTTTCCAATTTTGACGATAACGATATGACGAATAAATGAGATAATTCTCCAAAAACACAATCTCCATATCGAAAAGTATTGCAAAGTGTTCTAAGGGAAACTTGTGGAAATATTAGTAGTTACTAGCCCCAGTTCTGGACTCACTTATCAAGAACTTTCTAATGCAATACAAACATGTGAGTAACTGCGATTCTCATTTATGAAACTACTCTCCTGTACTTAGTACCAGCAGCAACATTTACGATAATTCAGCAGAATCTGGCACACCCAAAATAGTAAAAAATAAACTTTAAAAAAAAGTAAACACCGACTTCAAAGAAATACTAAAAGGAGTAAAATAATTACCATAATATAAAATTAACAGTTTCAGAAGTCGGTGGCTTCTATTTGTTTCAGTGTAGAGTTGCACCGACTTCTGAAACTGTTAATTTTATATTATGGTAATTATTTTACTCCTTTTAGTATTTCTTTGAAGTCGGTGTTTACTTTTTTTTAAAGTTTATTTTTTATTAAATACGTTTTAGTGTCATAATTTTAACCCCCTCCTTCATAACCCTTCTTTTTGGCTTTGACGTAGTCGGGCATAAAAAGTCCTTTCAAATGATACCTTACACGATATAATGAAAACATTCCAAAGGGGGGGAGGGGGAGACACGCACCCCCTCCACTTTTCAAGTAGTCAGTTCCCAACAACAAATATAAACAAAGCAATATTAGTAATTTGAGAATGTTGCTTTGATCCGATGAGGAGTTCCGTTCCATATCTCTGAAGTTCATGGTCTGATCATAACAAAATTTAAATGGGACCAATCGGATACCCTTTCGAACAAAAAAGAATTTTTCAAATCGGTTCATAAATGACGGAGATATGAGGTAACAAACATAAAAAATAAAAAAAAATAAAAAAATACAACCGAATTGAGAACCTCCTCCTTTTTGAAGTCGGTTAAAAAGATTGTCCAGATTTACTGGATGCAACAAAACGATGTGCTTAACGTGTTTTAACGAAAATCATTAACTTTTTAACATTTCGTATTAGTCAGTAATTAATGATCCATTTAATCATTCTCGACAATTCATTTTTTATCTAATCCCATCACTACTGTTTTTATCGATATTTAGACACAAGTGCGTTACGCGATCTAAAACGTCTCGTAATTTTTTTACTTTCAGTGCATTACGAGATCCTAACGGTCTCGCGATTTTGCTTTTGTGCTTTTGTTTCCATGTTTTCTTTGATCGTCGGGCGACCTCACATATATATTGACATATCTATCATCTACCGATAGAAGCAAAAAAAAACTTATTTTGAGCTATTTTCATAAAAATATATTGAGTTTAAGGTGATAGTCCGTACGACATCTAAAGAATCTCGTCCCGTCATTAGGAGAAGACAATAACGAGTTCTTTTAGATCTCGTGACGCTACAGTGGCAGGTAGCATAAATCTGGACTCGCAGTGAACGTGTTAAATAAAAAATATTAAATAAAATATATTTTAATGTATTTCGATGACATTTGTAAAGAATTTATACAACAATAGGTAGTATTGAAGCAAAGCACACAAACACGGAAGCCTTTCATGCCTCTGCAAAGTATTTCGTGAGCATTGTTCGAATCGAGGTTACCACAGTTAGTGCAACAATTGAATAAAATACAATATTACAGGAAAGAATAACATTAATTCACAAGTTCTGATGGTATACTTAAATCGCAGAGAATGCAAAAGTAATCGTAGGTTATTGAACGCTTTTTAAACTGTATCATGAATCTGAATCTGTTTGAATTTGATCGGTCATAATTACTATTGGCATTTCATGGTCGTGATATCCTAGGTATGGTATGGTAAGATACTTGACTACGAGTTCCTGTGAAAAGATATAATCGACGACCTTTGGGTCGACCTAGACGTGTTGTAGCGCCATCCCGCATCCTAATTGCATAAAACACTCGTAAACGACGGCTTTGATTTTGACAGGTTGACAATTTCCATAGGAACGTTTACAGCATGTAAGGGTAAACACCGTTATCACTCAAACCATGGGTAGTTGACATATACATAAAAATATAGGACAGAGAAAAAAAACAAAATAAAATGTACGCGCGAGAAATAAGCGGCGCGGCGGCGCTACGAGGCGGCGCGGCGGCGTACACGCACTCGCTAGCGAGACAGCTGATTGACTGGGGTAGCGAACTGTGCGGGGCCGTGCATCGGACCACGCGGCGAGTTCCTCGCGCCCCCTCCCGTAGCTTGTTGCCCCCGCGCGTAGGGTAAAATACTTTGGTGGATAAACGAAAAAAAAAAGTTTGTTATTTTTAATTGATTTTACGTTCTATAAATGAAACCAAACCACTGGTTTCAAGGACAACGGTGTTTACCCTTACAGCCTGTATATTACCAATCCGACTTCTCCACAACTATGTACCACATAATGAATATTGAAATTACGAATGTGATACGCAATTCTTGTATGGTTTTGTTGAAAAGAACAGCTTCAGGGAGTGACGATATATATGGCAGACTTTGTTTTCCACTGCGATATTGTTAGTGCATAGGATGCTCCTGCTAAAAGCTGACGTTACGAAACAGAATACTACATCACCCGTACGTTTGTGCCATCAAAATAAAATGGTTCGTCATCAAAACGCTTCTTTAATGGCCGTTACGTTCGGTCTTAAACCGGCGCAGCTCTCCCGGTCCCAATGAAAACTGTTCGTCTTACAAAACAAACTAAATACCAGAGATATTTGTGCTCCACGTCAAACATTGTTATCTGTTGGTTGTTTGCTTCTACACATAAATTGAGATTCTATTTATGATAAATATTCGTGGGAGAACAGCTAAATAATGGATAACGGGCTGTTCATTCGTTCCATAATTATGCACGTTTCATTTGCATGTTACTAAATTATTAATAATTTACGTCATATGTTTAGTCTAAATTAATACATTGTAATAAGTATATTTAAATATTGAATGTATTCTAACTAATGTGGGTAAAACTGACAGTCACATCGAAGAATTAAGGTACATTATACCGGCACCACAATCGCACAGCTGCAGCACGGCGCGTCGCCTCGAATTTAGGCTACGGCTAGCCGCCAGCGCGCTAACTACGTGTCGTCCGCCAGGTGCAAGCTCGCAGTCCGCGCGCCGGGCGGCCGCGTGGTGCAAACTTGCTGTCACCGCGAACAGAGTAGTTATATGGTATTTGTAAAAGGAGCGCGGGCGACGGCGCAACGACGTTGTTTCGCTGGCGACTCGGAGTCGGCGCGCTGTAAGCGCGCCGTCCGCTCGCTCACAGAACGCGGGTACCGAGTTGAGTTGTATGATAGCGGCAAGCGCGTTGACTGCTCGCCGTTGGCTTTTTTAAAGCAGAAATCGCGAATTAAAAACAGCTGTTCCCTACATTTATGTTCGCATAACTCGTCAAACTGTAGGGAACAGAAGATTTTTTTTCGCGGTTTCAATTTTGGTCCCATAGTAGAAGTTCTTCATAATGATGAGTCCAGTGACCCCTTAAGAGGTTGTGCGTTATTTAAGTTACACCTTGTATACTTCAGCTGCATAACACTAAATAATATTAGTAATTAAACGCAACTCCATGGCAAGTTATCAGTAATCTCATCACTGCAGTGTTATCAATTTGATGCATTCGACTTAGATCGACGGGCTGAGGATATTCATGCGTTCGATTGGATCGTAGTAACTTGGGAATAGTTTACACTTTGCGGCCAATTGCGGGCAGGCCGCCACTGAAGTTAGCTTTACTACAGCCCGAAACAGCGTAATACAGCTCAGTTGTTGCGGTCCTGTGCAACCAGTGAAGCTATACTCACTCAGTGATGTCAGCTGCCGCTTGTTTGCAAACGTTCATTCACAGTGCGTTCTCAGCCTATGTCGACCTCTAACTCACTAAGTGCGAATCATATCTGCAGCCGACTAGGCTTAATTGGGTTATGCAACTATACTCACTGTGCGAAAGGATTTAGGCTGATCTTAGACGCCACTGCAATCCTCTTAGACTAGCAGCCTGTCGCTTTATATGCAAATATGCAACGCCAGCGATCCTTAAATCCAACATGCTTCCTCTATATAAGCTTTAAACGTTAACACACATATTGGTTTCTAAGGCATACTGCGTTTTGGCCCTTGGCCGCCCGATACTAGATACGATAAAGTGTATTACGATTAATGCCCGGTTCGTTTGGCCAACACAAATCGTTTTGCTTACCTTTTTTTTTTTTTTTATTTCTTCGTAACCGGGCAGTTATTGGCGAGACCTGAAGGGTCTCCTGGGGGGGAAGTAAAATACTTAACCTAAGCTAACTACTTGTACTACACTAACATCATGACTACCTGCAACAACAGCACTAAGGGCGACCCCTAGTAGGACTCGGAATTCGGCTTAGGGCGTTGCTGGCGTGGACATAGGGGGGGGGGGGGAGACAGCTTGATGAGGGCTGAATTATCGGTGTGAGTTTTGCTTACCATTGGCAGCATTTTCTATTGCTAAACTATGCCCAGTTTGCTAAAATGCTAAACTGGGCATATCAATATACTTACTCGTAAGCTAATTTGTAACGTATGGGGGGTTTAATACGTAAAGCTATGAGGTCTTTGCTTCATTATTGGTAAATATACATTTATACAAGTCTTAATTTTGCGCTTATTAAATCATAGGAATCGACCATAAATACAACATAACTATACACCATGGGCCCGAGGTACCCGAAAGATTTTAACCATCGATTCTGATGCCTAATTGGAGAGGAAAAGCTAGAATTTAGTTTGTTGAATAACGCTTAATTTTCGAAATATTCACTATTTACGGAAATTCACAAATCTATGGTAACAAGTCCTATGAACGCGGCGTTGCGACTTTTGTCATACCATACCCCTCTCGCCGTATGTCTTTTTTGTCGGGGAGGGCTGTGAAGTGAGAAGTTTCTTATCCACTCACATGATAATTTATAAATGTTGCCATTACAACCTAAAGTATTGTTTACAAGGAAGTACTAAAGTTAATTGACTTAAGTTCAGAAAAAAAATGTCTGCATTGGACTTTTGTTGATTGAAACATTTGACTCATAATACTGACTTACTTTTTTAAAAGAGTGTCTATGGAGTTTCTTGCCGGTTCTTCTCCAAAGGACCTACTACTTGAAACCGAGCCCCTAGTGTTGACCTTTTGAAAGCACCAGGGATCTGGTCTACTTGAAATAAAAACTATTTGACTTTGACTTTGAATACATTCAGAAAGGCGTGGTTAAAATCTTCCGGGTACTTCGGGCCCACGGTGTATTACACGATCGCTAAGAATGTTTCGAATTCAACCTTTTTTTTTACATTTTTTACCCCCGGAAAATCTTGACAACAACTTGTAAACATTATCAAATTTAATAGTAGGAGTTATATAAATAGTAAGAGGCGTATAAGGCATAATAATAAATAATGTTATCAAAAAACACTGCATTGGTTGATTAAATAATGCGTTTAGTGTAAGAGAAATATTTATTAACAGACAATTATCCCTTTTCTTCAACCAATTCCGGAGCTACTAAAGGCGGAAATTCTTCGGCATGAATTGAACAATCAAATAAACAGCAAGCGCGCTTATTAATTAAACTTCTGCCTTGCTTCTCTGTTATATTTTTGATTGTTTATTTAATTACAAATACCGAATTGCTGAACACAACAAAGAAATCAATAATAATATTTTTATTCCTTTTATTCATTTACATACGTACTAAAAGCCTCGACCCCCACACTTCCGTGCGATGTACAGCGCCATCACCAATGAAGGTGGATGATATGCATTTTATTATTATTTGTATCTCTTTGGGAATCACGGCTCATCTTCCGTGCGGAAGAAGTCTGGCCCTTTGGATATGGGGGACACAGATCCAACGCGCAGAGGCCCCTTTGAGAACTTTAATCTAAAATGGAATAGGGCACCAACCGGGAACTATCTACGGCTGCACTATTGGAGTACAGTCATGGACCGTCTCAGGTGGGTGCAAAACAATTGTAAAATATGGTAAAAAAATATCTGGTCTATGAAAAGGGGTATTTAGTGGACCGGTTAACCTCTATTGCCGGAAGAAAACGGCATCTGCCTTTCAAGTTTAAATTTGAAATGTGTTGGCAGACGGTGACTCGCCAGCTCACTAGTTGGACCCCCTGAAAGCCACCAGTACATAGGCGAAGGGGGCAACAAACGTGTGAGCGGCTAGAGGTGTAGAGAGGTGCGGCCCCGGTTTGACCGTCCCGGATCTAAAAGACCCGGAGTGGGTTTCCCCTCTATTACGCCATTAGACACTTCCACCCCCGGGCATATGGCTTGCCTTTATCGGCCGGCTAGAGGGGGGCCGCCAGAGCTATATAGCTCTGGCGGCCCCCCTCTAGCCGGCCGATAAAGGCAAGCCAGAGTTGAGAGTTCTGCGGGTACTCTTGGGGTTCTACTCCAGCCAGCCAATAAAGGCAAACTGGAGACGAGGCCCTGACCGACTCTCCGAGGCAATATGGTACGCAATGTCGGCACTCACTAACAGCTCGCCACAAGCTGCCCTGCGGTTATTATTATTAATGTGGTAAGAAAGTGCTTTCCATGACGAGTCACACGTGCTCAAAGAAGATGGATCTAAGTACAATTTTTCATTGCGTAGTGCCGATTGCCACTCTGAGCCACCTTCTAGGTCCATCTTCCTCTCATGGTCATGGTCCTCTACACCACTTGTTATAAATAGTCTTGTCAAGGCAAGGCTAAATCTATGAATCTTCCTAATTTATTAGCTATTGACGTACTCGTCACACTATTGTGTTAACAACCTCCCCATTCAAACCCTCGATCAGATCGGCAAATTCAGGAAAAAAAAACGAATTGAAATCGGTTCATCCGTTTAGGCGCTACGATGCCAAAGACAAGACACACATACTCACAGACAGACGTAGGCTTCAAACTTATAACACCCCTTTTTTGTCGGAGATTAAAAACAAAATATACAAGGTTAGTCGGAAAGGGGGTACTAATCCGAAGCCCACTTATAGTATCGCTGATGACTGTTTGAAAGCAAGTGTTAAAATTTCAAAATTCGATATAATTTTTTTTCAAATAAAATGATTTTAATTTTTTCAAAAATTCTTCATCCCTGCTTTAGTTACAAATTCAGGAAATGGTGCTTCTAATTCATGGCCCCAAATATGACCTAAAATGTAAACACAGCTGATCATAGCTGAAGATAGATAGATTTTAGCATATTTTTTTTGTAATTTTTGAACAGCTGTTTCTCTTAAACTATTGACTTTTGGGGAAAGTGGTAAAACAAAAGTTATTCATTATTATGGGTACTTTAACACCCTTTCGAATTAGTACCCCCTTTCTGAGTAACCTTGTATTTGTTTAAAAAGCGAGCAACGAGTCTTAGCCACAGTAATCTAAATAATATTATTTCTACTGCCTCGGTGGTGTAGTGGTCGCAAGAGCGACTACTACATGAGGTCTTGGGTTCGATCCCCAGGTCGGGCAAAGTATTATATGGTATGTTTGCTAAGGCCAGCACGGACTGCTTTAGAGCAATAGTAAGACAAAGAGTGGCCTCCCTGATGCGCCGCGTGCGGGGCAGCACCAACAGCCTCCTGAATAATACATTGGAAAGGGTTGATTGCCCTGTTGTGATGCACTGGAATACCATTCATGGATCTGGAGGTGCCCTTTACAATATTAAATAGAGTAATTGTAAATAATAATAATAAATACATAATAATTTACTTACATACCTAGTTAGAAGTACTATTTACTAACAATGTATGGAATGCTTTATTCTGAAATAAATGATTAATAATAATAATTAT
The DNA here is from genome assembly GCA_905220435.1 of Amphipyra tragopoginis. Classification (NCBI taxonomy): domain Eukaryota; kingdom Metazoa; phylum Arthropoda; class Insecta; order Lepidoptera; family Noctuidae; genus Amphipyra; species Amphipyra tragopoginis. The sequence continues at coordinate 13,098,878 of HG991992.1, forward strand.
TGGGTTTTTCCGCGTGAAATTTCTCTGTAGTAGTCCTGGTTTGTGCCCGGTTGATGGCAATAGGCTCACTTCCTATTAATGGGACTTGAAACATAGCAGCGAAATGAGGGTGTACTATACACATCTGCCTAACCCTTCGGGGAATACAGGCGTGATGTTATATTGTTATTTAGATTTCTGTGGTGTTCAAATTGTCGTACATACAAAATGGCAGATAATAGACATCTATAGATGGACAAACTACTCTAACCAACTCTGACGGACTATTTGCTGACAAATATTATGTACCATACTAAAAATAACGTTATAACCCTCGTGCATAATACTTTGTACAAATATATGCGTTGTCACGTAAAGCATAAAGTGGTGGAATTCCTGTACGCACATATTCGGAATAGTTGAATGATGACACGAATATGATATATCACATCAACCCATTAACGTCCATTACTAATCATGGGCCTCCTAATGACCGCTATAATTAACAATAAAACATATTGCTCTAATCACAAGGCCAATGATTTTTAATAAATTTAAAAAAAAAAATGTCTGCTACGGTGATAGGTCCTCAAAGAGATTTCAGCATAGTAGACGGGGCCCGCCAGAGTTAGTGTTGCGGGATTTGTTCGAAAGAGTTACTGCGGCCCTGGAAGGCAAAGGGCATTAGGAGGAACACGGATGGGTTTTAGTCAGTAAGAGTGTGACACTCCCTTCCGTTCCGCCCAGAGCGGAAGGAGTGACTAGATGATTTTGCAAACAGAAAAAAGAAATGTGATTGGTGATCGCAGTTAGTGATAATTATACAAGGATAGTCGAAAAGGGGGTACTAATCCGCAGGCCACTTAAAGCAAGTGTTAAAATTTCAAAATTGTATAATTTTTATTTCCATGTAATTTTTTTTATTTTTTTATTTATATTCTTCCTTTAAGCTCGTGGCTAAATAATTACAGCCGCATAGACCGATCTTCCGGGTTAAGCCACGCTTGCCGAGGTTGGTCTGTGGATGGGTGACCATTTACCATAGCGAGTTTCCTCCGTGCCTCGGAAAGCACGTAAAGCCGTTGGTCCCGGCTGTCATTTGTAGATCTTTGACAGTCGTTACTGTTGGTCAGAAGCCACAAAGTCTGACAACCAGTCTTACCAAGAGTATCGTTTTACCCAGTTACTGGGTTGTGGAGGTCTGATAGGCAGTCGTTCCATGTAAAATACTGATATTCAGCTGCATCCGGTTCGACTGGAAGCCGACCCCAACATAGTTGGGAAAAGGCTAGGCAGATGATGATGAATTATTCTTCCTTTACTTTAGTTACGAATTCAGAAAACAGAGCTTTTAATTCGTGACCCCAAATATGACCTAAAATGTGAACACAGCTGATTATAGCTGAGGATTGATAGATTTTAGAATATTTTTTATGTAATTTTTTAACAGCTATTTCTCTTAGACTATCAACTTTAGGGGAAAGTGGTAGAACAAAAGTTTTTATTATTATGGGTAATTTAACACCCTTTCGGATTAGTACCCTTTTCTGACTAACCTTGTATAGTGGGGAGAAGGACGCTGCTGCCCAAGCTGTTAACATAATACCTTGGCTTTTACGATACCCATACATCATCATTATCATTCAGCCGAAAGACGCCCACTAATGGACATGGTGTACGAGATACGCTGTACATTGACCTCTTGACTAATAACTTCATTCTAACAGTGAAACGTTGCAATTATTTATGTCAACATTCATTACATTATTACATTACAATATTTTATATTTAGTAACAATAAAACCTTTACAGTAATTGGTCGTCTACTCATTCAACATAACATAACAATAACATAACATTCAACACTGTTGGGCATCACACCCCAACTTAACAATAATATAACATTCTTCAGACTGTTGGGCATCATACCCCAACACATAGGCCTGCCCCAAGCCCCAGCGGATTCCCGCGACCTTCACCGAGTCATCAGCCCACCTTATAGGGGGCCTAGCCACGCTGCGCCTTCCGTTACGCGGCCCCCACATACATGTATGTGGTGGCCCGGAGGGTTACAGACCCGCTTGTTAAGGCTGGCGTCCTTGGCTCGCCGAGTCGAGTCAAATAGAATCGCAACAATTCGCCTCCTACACATTTACTATAAAACTGCGTCGATCAGCGACGAGCCGAGACGCGCCGAGTCGCATCACTCGCGCGCATTGGTTGTCACGCGATTTTCTGTTTTAACAACTTGCAATTACTGACCGTTTCGCCTCGATTCGTTTTCACACGGAACTAATGCGACTCGACTCGATTCGACGCGTTTCGGCTGTAGTCGACGTCAGGCTTTAAGCACCGGGTTGCGGTTTCAAATCCAGGCTTGTGACTTTTTCATTGTTATTTGTAATTTTAGTTAATCTAATACGCCACTGACATGCGGTGAAGGAAAACATCATGAGGTAACCTGAACTTAATGGTTTTAAATTGCCAATCCACAGTGAGCAAGCGTGGTGATCAATACCCGTTTCTTCTCTGTATGAGAATAAGCCTTTGCCCTGCAGTGGGACAGTTACAGGGATTTTTAATGTTATTTTACGATATCCCCGCCTTGGGAACGTTTCTCTTTCTTTGCCGGGAACCACACGAATATGTAACATAATAAACTTTAGTTCGTTTTATTTCTTTATTGTGACATTGAACAATGAAAGCCGCGGTCTTCAATTACATCGACTGCCTCAGAAGTCTATAAAATAAAGATATATATTTTAATGGTGGAAGTAAGTAATAATACATTAAAAACAAAATTGTAAACCATGTTTGTGGGTTTGTCTTTATATTCGGAATAATTTAGGAACCATACTTTACGTACTTGATGAATAATTTTATCATTATTTTAATGGAATGTAAGTGTTCAATGTGAAATGACCTTAACAAGACCATATTATATACATGGAAAAGTTGTTCGTTTTTCCTAGTATTATCTAATGAGAACTTTCTGATTACATCAGTACCAGACGAGCACGTACAAAAGGTACGATTTTCACGCAGGTTTCGTACATACCTTAGCGTTCCGTTTAAGGTATTCCGGGAAAAAGTAAATGGGCTGCAGTTATTTGCTCGGATTTCGGTACAGATTTTCATGTTGTTTTCACACAAAGGATCTTTTAGTAATCACTGTGGGGATTTAATCAAATAACGAATGTTTAGAAGGATTATAAGTTTAGATCCGTAGTGGAACATATTTAATTCAGATATAAGGTTATAAATATAAGTAACTACTCTCGAGACATACTTACAGTGTAAACCTTCCCATAGATCGTGAGAATAACGATCTTCTGAGGGGTAATAACTCATCTACTCATCGCAGGTACTTATAAAATTCCTAAGAAGCCTCATAATATCAGAAAAGAGAGCTTAGCTCGAGAAAGCAACTTATTGGATGGTTTGTTGTGCAACGTCTCAACAGAAAAATATCGGAATATTTTAATAAGCACTCCTCCAACTTCAAATCACTTATTATAGGTACGCAAGAATCTTTAAAAGGGAACGAAAATATTTTTGCATTCATTGGCAAAAGTAGTTCTTAGATGAAAATTTCTCGGGGATAATTGACGGTCCTGCCGAGAAATATCGTCTATAAATATAGTGGACGAAGTTTGACGGTTGAGGGGTAAATTTGCAAGCTCTTTACAAGACATTTACTCGGAGGTCCGAAGGCAGAGACGGCAATTTGTTAGTTTACCCTGCGTAGGAGCGAGCCGGGCGGGCGCGCCGCTCTGCGAAGCGGCGAACAAGTCATCTTTTATTAAATACGTACAAACATTTGCATTAAGCTACTGTGTACATTGTATTGTAAAAATTTAAAGCATTTCCCGAGTAATGCATTCAAATGATGAATGTATTTTCGTATTTGAATAGAGTAGAATGAACAACGTTTTTAATGGTTAACCAGAATTGTAAGAAGTTTTATTTCGTGATATAACTCAAAGCCAAAAGCTGGTTAAATACTAGGAAAAAATGCTTTATGCCTCGTATACATCGGACACATGTCGCAATAAATGTACCGCAACTTGTATCAGGCCCATGTTCCAATGCATATGTCCAATCCATTTACGAACATTTGATTTGGACAGATGTTGCGACAAGTGTTCACAACACCTATCTACACCTGGTAAATGCGTCAGGCGGATACAGACTTTGCGAGGCATGCTCCGTGAACGGCTCATAACGAATGCCTCGGAAGGTATGTATCTTCATATTCGTGGCGAGGCATGTGTTACGCACGTGCGAGGGCGAGCCGACGTATGTCGGCAAACGCTTCAAGATCAAAGCGCCGCAGTGCGAGCATTACATTAGTTGTGGACGTAGTCGCGCATGCACGTTCGAGGTGTGCACCGCGTACGATATCCACCCACGCCTCGACTGAGAAGATGAAACTGCGCCTGTGCGTAGCACATGCCTCGCCACAAACATGAAGACAAACAAACGAGGCATTTGCTTCGCACCCAACATATGCACGACCCGAGCATATGTTGGTATATTTTTCGACACGCACGCCTCTTGCAGAGGCATTCGTTGTGCGCCGTTCGCGGCGCATGCCTCGCAAAGTCCACGTACCGCAATATTTTACTCGGGCATTAGTTGCGAAACATATTGGGTTCTTGCATCCTACACATGGCAATCTATGCGACGTGTGGCGAAACACTGTTGCGATACCATGTCCAGCGACAAATGTGCCCGTTTACATTGCTTCCCGAAGCTTATTTATTTTTGTAGGCAAGTAATTTTGTTTCAGTAGTAGGTATTTTACTAAGTTACACATACCGGAACATAATTAATACCAATAACGTGCCTTGACAATTTTACGAGAAAAGTTTACAGCTAGGTTACCCGGGTACGTCTGTCCAGTTGCCTGTAGACGTTTTATATCCCGTTCAGAGCCATCTCCATTTATATGAGCCCATATCAATGACCATAAACATGAACATGAATAAGAATGTCGGTTTTATGGCCAGCCATATAAATCCGGAGGAGGTGGTCATTACGCCGCGCGTGTTGAGACATCACATGAAGTGAAAACACGTTCGCAGATAATAATTAAATGTGCATAGGTAATTATTTAGTTTCAGTGAAGAAAGTCGAGCGTCGAAGTCGAACATTCACTGCTGAATACAATCAATGACCGCAACAATCAACGGTTTAAGGGGAATATCCATTATCACCACACTTGGCAGAAGATTTGGTGATCGCAGTATATTAGGGTTCAGGACCCTTTTTTTTCCTGGCTATATCCTCATGGCTACCCTTCGCCCGGGGAAGGCGAATGGGACTCCTACCGGTTAAAAACCCACGGTGTTCCTTCTCCTGAACCTTGGCCGGGGTCGCGGGATTCGGGCACCTGCATGCACCGCAACCCCGGCAGGCCTCGGTCCGCCAGCCCCTGGCGGACCTCTCCTTCTGTGGGGCCTTGCTCCACGTCTTCCTGAGAGGCGCGCACGGAACACTGCGCGCCGCCTTCCCGGACCTGTTACTAGTCGGGCGACAGGTCCCCTGACCCGCCGTCCGCAGGCCACACACTACGGTGGCCTGAGATCGTCGCGCGCCCTCCGACGCCCGGTACGTCTGGCGCGGGAAGGGAGAGTGGCAGCTGCCTCTCTCTCCCTCTCTGCCCCCTCTTTGGTCGCCATCACCTCCTCGCAAAAGGAGGCGACGGCTTCCCACGCACAGGGTTCCGTACCCAATGCGTGCCAACGGAACCCTATTACTAAGCCTATTCCGTCTATCAGTCCGTCCATCTGTCTGTCACAGAGCTGTATCTTTTTAACAGTAATAGGCAGCCAGTAGATTTTTTACAGAGTATATATACCATGGCTACTATGGCTCTATCAAGGCAAATAATGAAAGGTCTAAACCCAAAGGTTTTATACAAGAATCTTCGAACAAAATGCATTTTTTCAATGTTTTTTGTTGCTGCTATCTTAAAAATGATAATGTATGCAAGCGTGAAACTTGGTACAATTGTAGTGCATAAACAACAAATAGTAAAATATTTGTTTCACAGACATATGTGGTATTGACTTGGCCGGGTTTTGTTATTAGCACACACGAGAACAATTGAATCCATCCTCTCGACATCGCCTTTTCCGACTCCTAGGGTGCGGGAAAGGTTGGTCCATTCTTTGGCAGGTCTATTCTTTTACATGGCACAGAAATACTTAATTGCTAATCTAATTCTCGCCTAATTGCGGTATGCTGTCGTAACATCAACATAACAAATCTCCTATTGAGAATGATCTACGGCCGTTTTCAACAACTAACGTTTTCAATAACTTTCGTTCTATCTATTGACGATTTGCCTAGAGATAGACATTACTTCTATGTACCTTATGTCAAATTTATATCACTAGTAGAGTAAACCGCTGACAGATATGTTGAAAACGGCCATTAGTAAAATGGAATACTGTCAGTCAGACAAATTAGAGAAGTCTCGAAAGCTCGCAGCAGGTAGCCTCAGAAAAAAATAAAACGTAAACGTGTTTTGATAATTTGCCGTAAATTTTTTCGCCAACACTGTTTAAAAAGTTATTAAAGTAAAAGTAATATTTTTTAATTTAAAACTGTGCTTTTTGTGGAATTTTAAACTACGTACTGAGTAAAAGAGAGATTAAAAGCGTGAGAGGGAAAAATAACGCGATTGCTAGTCGTAAAACTACTGCACAGCTGTCCAACGTCCCCTTTATTTTATTACTATTTTCCGTGTTGCAACGTTGCCCGCTTGCCCGGCGGCGTGGTGATTACGGGCATTTTCTTGCTATTTAAGAGATGATAATGCCCAGTAGGGGACTTGTATATACTGAACCGCTACATATAAACGCTATATTTTCAGTATACGTACATAAAAACAGACATCCCCAAAATACCTTTCATCAGAACTGCCTAAATATAACTATGTTTTTTATCATCATCTTCAGCTCGATTCCCGAATCAGGTAAGAGACTTGTTACTAATCATTGAAATCTATACGTAATTCTTACTTTTTAAAATAAAATTAACTAAACTAAGTAAAATTTACTTCGGGATGACCACGTGTTTTTGGATACCCGTTAAATCTGGTTTTAAGGCAATTGACTTGCAGCGTAAACGCTGTATCAACACCCAAAGCAAATTAATAAAATACACGAAAAAATGAAATCCGGTTAACCTTTCAAATAATATTTTATTGATACAAAAAATAGTCTGCTGAACAAGCCAATCACGAACACTATTCATTGGTATATGAGAAAACTATCGCTATGATCCTGTTATGGATTGTACGTAGAAATAAACTAGAAAAATCTTTGTTCCAAATCTGAGTGGCTGATATCAGTGCCGGACTGGCCATAGAGTTCGGGTGGCGTTTGCGAACCGGGCCCTAACGTGCGCGGGCCCCCCTCCCTGCTGGAAGCCCGTATAGGCAAGGTGAAATATATCAAATTTTAGAAAAAAAAATTGGTTTGTTTTAATTAATAAAGCCGGGTCCGCAGCACCAATTTTCTAACATGTTATTGTGTTTTAGCGAACAAAACTGTTAGACCACGCCCCTATTCGGTTAGCAAACAATGTTAACCGGGTCCGCGGCGCCAAGTTTGCTAACAAATTTGTTAAGCCACGCCCCTATTCGGTTAGCAAACAATGTTATCCTGTTTGCAAACTCGAAAACACGGCGCAACAAACCCGGCTTTAGTTATAACTAATTGGAACTTTTTTCATAAAAATGTGTGTCTTTGAAAATAAACACTTCCAAAAACTATTGCCTATTTGATTATTATTGTCATTTAGTTTGTTGGTTGACATGACGGTGGTATGATCTGCGTTGATTCTAGGCGGACGGTGGGCCCAGTCATAATGCCACCCAGGCCCCTTAGGCCCAGTCCGACCCTGGCTGATATTATACCGTGTCGACGTCACCAAATCTGTTATTGCATTCAGCCTACATCGATTTCTTCATACAACTTTACGTGGACATGGATTTGGCAACAACAATGTCGTCATAAAACTACAGAGATATCTGGTAGTAACACAGTACTAAAGGTTTCAGGTTCATTTGAAGTTTACAGTTGTCTGCGATTCTACTTCTGTGTGAGTGTAACTATGACACAAGTTTTTATATGTTGGAAGATAAAATTGTAGTCACAGCACCTCTGGAAGCTAGGTGTTGGAAAAACAAGTTAGTGTCGGAATTACAATAGTGCTTGTGACTGTGTGCGCGTGTATTCGACTACGGTTAAGAGCATCGTTCAATGTTTTTACGATTGTGAAGCAAAAAGCTCTTCAGACTAACACGATATTGTAATGGCATGGTCTGAAACGGTACAAAATAGAGTGGTTCGGTAAGCAGAAGTAGGCATTTGATCAGCAGCGGGACATACTTGGTTACATTTTTTTTATGTACCTAGCAGTTAAAAAGTGTTCTATAATTTTTGCATTACAGTGTAATAATATGCATATGTCGTGGCCATATCGTAGAATTGATCACTTCATGATGTGGCCGGCCATTTCATGAAATGGTTGTATTTCATGAAATGGCCAACTAAAATTGGCCATATCGTTGAAACGTCAACGTTTAATGATATGGCCATCCACGTTTGGCCATATCATTAATGTAGGGTTTCCATGATATCAAAGGTTTAATAAAAAATCCAAATAAAGGAAGCACGTACCATGCAAGCAAAGGAGTAGACTACGGAATTTCGACCCACAAAATATCGATGCACGTTACCGCGAAAGTTTAATAGCTTGATTCACCAACAATTAAGGGGATCTGGCGCTCGGCGGCCGCTGCCGCGGCACGCTCGCTTCGCTCGCTCGCCTTCGCGCGTTATTGGTCACTGTTCTAACCTAACCTAACCCAAATGATTCAATATACTAAATAGTAAATGTTTGCAGTAACGTGCATCGATATTTTGTGCTGTAGTTTCACAGGTTAACCAGATAAATAATCGAACAAATAAAATTCTATGAAAAGTTCAGCCGCAGTTACCATGAAGTCATATTTTGAAATCCAATAATAGTCCATTAATTTTCGTTGCGTGGTCACCCTACTTTACTTATTATTATTAGCTTTTTTGTCAGAATAATTGTCCGCCGCCATGATGCATCACAAAAACAAAACGATATCAGCGCCTCTAACGGTGAATAATGTAACTATTTTACGATATGATCACTAATGTTTGACCATATCATGAAGTGGCCGTGCGTTTAGCTGATCATATCGTTAAACGCTGATTATTCATTGATCTGGCCAGGCCATTTCATGATGTGGGCAGCGGGTATTGGCCATTTCATGAAATGCAACCATTTCATGAAACGGCTGGCCACATCATGAAGTGATCAATTCTATGATCTGGCCAAGACACATATACACGTAGCCAAATCAATCATCAAAGAATTATGAAATTACACACGCATACTTTTATACAAATACTTACATACGAGTTATGGTTTCGAATATTTAGTTTTCGCTTTTTGAGTTTAATGTGTATACACATATTGTTACACGTTACTGTACAGTATTACTTATTATTTCATCATCATATTAGTGGAAGGACGTCTACTGCTGAATAAAGGCTTCCCCTATAGATTTCCACAACGGCCGGATATAAGTTGCATTGATTGGTTGTATGCTGTCTATTTACTATCAGTTAAAAATAAGTTAACAAAAAAAAAACTTGTTCTGTGTTTTGACTAATAAAGACTTTCTATTAAAAATCGAAATTTTGTTTTCCTTTAATCCACATATAAAAGGAATAGAAAAAAAAACAGCCAATGACATCTATGTAGATAAAAATGAATCCCTATTTCCCTTGGTTGCGTCATCACGCGTGAGCGGCTGGACCGAGCAATTTTTTTTTTTTTGTTTTCTTCTTGTCTGTCAGGAGAAGGTTCATATGAAAGAAAATATTGATATTAAAAAAAAAAACTAAATTATCTCAGTGTGTCCATATTCTTCATTTATTTACCGCATGCATGAAAATGGTTTCAACTTTTTGTTACTATTTCAATTTTGTTTCTGAAGGTAGGTGGTAGGTAGTAAGTAGGAAAAAGTGCATTGCAAAGCATGCCGGGTACAGCTAGTATATACATAAAAACGGCTACCCTTTCCGAGTCACGGTGATTTTCTATGCGAAGAAGATTATAACAAATTCTCAAACGCTACTCAATTTTAAGCTGCCGTTAAGTCTCGTGCCATCACTATCTCTTTAAGGCGGAGTGACAGTGACAACACGAACATTAAACGTTCGTCTCGCGACCTCGCCGCGGGTTCAGCTCATGATTAAGGGCTCCGTTTGGGTCCGAAACTAGTCGGGCAATCCCGAAAAATGCACGTGAGTAAACCGTAAATAATCATAAATACGAACATTAAAGGCATCGTTAAATTGATAGCTTTTCAGTATTTGACCAATAGTAACTGATACAAATTAACGCTAGTTAAAGTTAACGATCGTATTTACAAGCAGTCATTACACGAGTGAATAGAGCGCAAATTGTAAATTCTCTAAAACCGAACACGCTCAAATGAAAATGTTTCGATGAAAGGAACATTATGGGTGAGGATAGAACTGTGTGAGTGTGAATCAGAGCGTCGAACGCTTAGGTAACTAGTTTATTGTTGTACTAAAGAAAAACATAAAAATACAAGTGACGTTCGACTTTATTCGTTTGTTCAAGAGGTGTTCGGTAGAGCACTCGCGATTCAAACCTGTCAATCAAAACCAGGGGCCCAATTCTCCTAAAATAAATCTTGATAAATCACAACCGAACCAAAGCCGAACCGTTCATTCAGACAGTTCTCAATTTCAAAAGCTATCAAATTCTTTGACACAAAAAACAAAATCAATCATTTTAAAAGTTTTCGAAAACAAAAACTGACTGACGGTTGTGGTTCGATTGCGTTTGGCAACAATTTATTTTAGGAGAATTGGGCCCCAGGACTTCTCGCTAGGCAGTCACACGTGATCAACGGGCGGTTTCTGTAAAAATCATTGCAAATTAAATAATATTCTTCAGAAACGTGAATGTTAAGTACCATTTTCTCTTCTGTTTGTGAATTGTTTTTTTAGTAGCTACTAGCTGTACCCGGTATGCGTTGCAATGCCACATAGAGAAAAAAAGTGTTTAGTTTTAAATTCTGTTTATTGGAGTGCTTTCGAATTCACAATATTTTTGGTTTTTCCGTCGTACACGAATAAGTCAGACGGTTTCCCGACACGTGAGCAAACCACATACAGTTGCTCATGTGAGAAGCATGGATTTTCCTGGTCCACACACTTGTAGCGATTGTTTTGCTTTGTTTTCGAATTTCCAAAAAAAACCTCAAACACGTGTATATTTATTCCTCACCAGAAGACAAAATATTGAATTTCGTGCTTCTTACTTCAAAATTACCAGATTTCTCATATAAACTTTCAACCATTTTTAGTAGATATTAACGAGCAACAGAGGAAACAAAAAAATGAAAAAAAACATACTCTGTCGGAACCGCGATGGCACAGCTAGATATTGTAATTAATCAAATCGTAGCATCGACTTTTAAGTCAGCCGCAAAGTATTCCCATAGATGGCATATTGTTCCCATATAAAAACGTTATTTCCTGGTGATTTCACTACAAAATAAACGCGACCCACAGTGACAATATCCTTTATTCTACAAACTGTTGTAAATGGCACACCTCTCTTTGTCAAAGTATCCTAACATAATATTATCTGGAGTTACCCTCGTGTTATGTTATACATGGCTCCGGCCGTGTAATTCGCTTTGAAACAACTGAAGTTTTATTATTCAGTTCCTTAGGCGCCGGCGCTGCGGCCACTGAAGACTAAAATCACATACAACGTCATTCACAGAGTGGTATACTCGTATGAAGTTAACAAAGCTGTGAAATCACTCCTACCCGGTGTCTATAGACACCTAATGTACTAATAACCATCTATGTTTACGAGCTAAATAAAGACTTCAATAAATTTAGAATCGAAAGCTTTATTTAAACAAACTATTTATAAAGACGTAACCTACATTTAGTGAGGAAGGAAATCGCTTCCATTCTTAAATAAATTGATTAGACGTGTGTCCAAAAAAACTCAAAAGCTCTCTCTCCTTTTTAACTTTTCGTGTCCTAAAGAGATTCATTTTAATTACGATTTTCACGAGAAATAACGACTCTGGAAAGTACGGCCTTTACCTAGCTACCAATCTTCATTAGCTTCATTATTTCCGTGTAAAATTGTACGTTATGTGCCTTTTTATACGTACCCATGTATATGAGATGCAAGTTATTTTAAAAACATCGTTGACTAGAGGATTTTAAATTGAATTTTATTAAAAACTGTCTTGCTCGTTTATTTCTAGAATCTACGCTGCTAAAATGGCTACAAATGCTAGCAGAATTTTAGGTTATTTATTGAAAAAGAGTTGCTGAAATCTGAAAGTTTCGTTTTTTTAAAACTGCAGAATTTATGTGGCTAGCTAGTTATGGCGTGTATTACGTTTGGATATTGATTTTTATGGATATATATGTGTCGATAAGCATTGTGGATAGTGACGTGAGAATACACGTAGAGGATAGAATTTGATTTATTCACACAAGGCGCGGTCGGTCGCGGCGACCGTACGTTACTAAGTTGAAGTTCCAGGGACATAAATCTCCGGCCACTCCACACAAAGTGAACGAATTGGCCCGAATGAATAATTCCGAATACATTTATGCAAGCGCAAGAATTTCCATAGCATAATCTTGTAGGATCACTGAGCAAATACTTTCAGAAGATTTGTACAAGAACAAAGATATCGTGAAAACGTAATAGATTATCTCGAAACATGTTCTATAAATATTAACACAGTTAAGTGGATCGTGGCATAGAAGTTTTATTTTCGGTGGCAAAATTTTGCCAACAAAAGTAAATGTTTCAAATCTTGGTAAAATATTTTTATTACTATTACCTACTTTCCAATATTGAGAAATACACGTATAATTTTCATAAACTTTGCTTCTTCTTAATAGAAAAGTTTTGATTTGTTGAAAGACAAGACGAAACTAAAGACGGTGGTAAGAACAATAATCTGCTAAAGTAAAAACTTTTGTTTGCAAACTTTCTATTTTCATCTGCAAATAACACTGTGCTATGAATTGCATGTAATTGAGAGTGAATTCAGGGAGGGAGGAGGAGGGACATAGAACCTATCGTTTCATAATTATCATTATTATCGCCCGCAGCAACAATCTAAAATAAACATCAGTAGTTCGAAAGTGATTTGAGCAACATTGACTTTATTTAACCCAGTTTATACAATACTGCATCATATGCAAATACTTCCCTATCATATGTAACTAATAAAGTATTTTTTAAGATTACTAATGTTCATAATATTGTTAAAAATGTATGTTTCCTATAAGTACCATACTTTAAGCACTCCTGCCGCCTTTGACACAGGTTTATCCTAGTACAGCACATTGTAAATACCTTTATAATTACTAAGATTTTGATTGTATTTTACCATTTATGTTTTTGAATAATTATTTTATTATTGGCCCTTTACTGTGCCACTGATTAGCTGATTTAGGCATTAGTCCTCCACGCTGCCCTCCTGCAGGTTGGCGGACTACACATACACACCGACGAGAACTGGAATCCTCTCAGGTGCTTAACAAGGTGCTTAACAACTTAGAAGGTGCAGGTGCAGGATGCTGAGGAGTTGTGGAGGTGCGGGCCGGGATCGAACTCAGACCCCCTTGCACAGAAAGCAAGCGAATCATAAAAAGTAACTTTATAATAGCTTATAAGGGACGTTCCATGCACATTCAATCCTTCTGCTGTAACTAGGTTTGCCAACCGTCCCGCGAGTGCCAGGACATCCCATTTCTAGAGCTTTAGAGGATGCGGCCCGCGAAAAACGTGTGCGGGACGCCAATTGTCCCGTTTTATCGTACCTACCGGCTAAACCTTCGGGCAGAAGTCGGAACTAAACTATTTAAAATAATTTCTAATTGTATTTTTCGCCTTCCTATACTCTGACAGTTGGGTCCCGCATTTTGATTGCCAAAGTCCTGGTAAATTCATACATTAAGGTTGGCAAGCCTAGCTGTAACCGAAAAAACCGTGTAACACCCCTTGAATGTAATTAGCAGATTTTCTATATTTCATGCTTATGCAATCTAACATCATCATCATTGTAATATCAACGCATAAACATTCATTACTAAACATGGGCCTCCCATCGGTCAAAGGGGAAATTACCATAATCAGCATGCTTGGCAGGCGGATAGGTGATCGTAGTTTGATGTTATTATCAGACAGCAGGGGTGAACTATTATATTATAGACAAATATGACATACATATACCGGCTGACTTTTTTACCATCTGGAAAAAAATTGTGTATAATAAGTGAACAGAGTAGAAGGCTTTGGCAAGCCTTTTTCCTTTTTTTTCTTTAACTTTTTATAAAATTGATATATCTATAGACACCTACTATAGAAACTCAAATCATACGCAGTATAGTATGACTTGAATTTAGATATAATTCAATCGACTTTTAAACTTCAAAATTCCGGTTTTTATTTACTTAGTATGAAAATTTTCTTCAAATTAGTAGTATTTATTGAACGGTAAATTCCATGAAAGGTAATAAAAAAAAAAATATGCCATGAAGTTCTACTCCGTTCATCTATTATATCCAATTTTTTTCCAAACGGTAAAAAAGTCAGCCGGTATATGATATACCAGGCTATTAACGAATTCGTGAAATTCCTTTAAACCGTGTAATCTACCGGTGACACAAATTAACTCTAAACGGATTTTTATAAAACTTTAACAAATAAATCAAAAGAAATACTTTGTTTTCTGTTTCTGAGTCATTTTAGAGCCCCAAGTTAACTGACTGCAAAGAGCGATATCGTGCTAGTCACGACTGTCAGCTGTGTCGCCGTGCTTTCATTTATTTATGCGTGGCATCGAATCAATCAATCGTGTTCAAATTAATTTTTTAGCAACTTTTTTTCTTTGTTTATTTTTTGAGTCCTTATTAGGTGGTTTAGATACGATCACTTAACCAAGCGCAAGAAAAAAAAGAATCAAGCTAAATCTCATGCGGGGTCAATCTACACCAGAATTACACGAAATCATTTTCATCCTGTACCTATGTAGATTATTTAAAGAAAAAACAAATTTTTTATCGGTAACAATCGAAAATTGAAACTGATGCGAGAGTTCAATTTGTTGTATAATAAAAACGATGGAAATCCCGTCTCCCAATCCAATTTTTTTCACATTCCAATGTAAACTTAATTATTGAGAGAATTCCTACGAATTCATACGCTTCATCTCCGCCAGACGCGAAGTTTAATAAGATGTTTCCTGTTCATGATGCTGGAAAGCGTCTGGCACGCGGAAAAGTATTTCATAAAAATAACCTATACCTGATATTATTTTTATTTATTTTTTAAATGAAATGGTATTATTTCCGCTTTGACTTAATAAATAAATATGAAGTATTGTCGTCATGTGAACAGTGAAAGGGAAGATTGGATAGAAGCCTTTGAGTTTCGCTACGAGCCAATATGAGCCATACGAGTATTACACATATTTTATAGGATTATTGAGTATTATTCCCCTCGACTGCAAATGCAGTCTGCGCAAAGATCCACGCTGAGCAAAGAATGTTTAAGAGGTTCTCAAACTTATTTTATCTACTGCCCACTTTGAGAATCAATAATTTCCCAGCGCCCCCTAATATTTTTAACTTCAGCACATCTTAAAAATCACAATCGCAATTATTACTTTTACTGCCCTTTACCGCCACCTGTAGGCCACAAGGGGGCGTTATCGCTCAGTTTGAGAAAGACTGGTTTACGGGTTGCTTGTCTGCCTAGCCTTTTCCTAACTATGTATGTTGTGATCAGCTTTCAATCTATCTAGATGCGTCTGAATACCTCAGACCTACGCAATCCAGTTACCGGGAAATGCTGATATCCTAGTATTATAAGACCGGTTGTCAGACTTTCTCGTAGTCTCGTGTAGTGCCGGACTTAAAGAATAGCATTACCCAATCTCTTCCCGTGGGTGTCGTAAAAGCGACTAAGGGATTCTCTAAAGGATGGGCAGCAGCGTTCTCTGAGTACTTTAACAACCATACTACGATAGCCAACCCTCCTGCCAAGCGTGGTGATTACAACAAACCCCCCCTTTAGGGGGAGGCCTATGTCCAGCAGTGGACGTCTTTCGGTTGAATGATGATGATGATGTCAGACTTTGTTGTTTCTAACTACCCGTATCCACTATCATACATTGTAGGACCAAAGATTTATAGGGTTCTCCAAGGCAAAATAAATTAAAAATACATTTAATCAATTGTAAAACTCAACGTCGTATCCCATTAGCATAACAAAATTAGAATGTAAATGTCAAAAAAATCATAACAATTATTTACGTTCCGTCGGTCATATAAGTTAATAAGCGCGTGATCAAATTACCCTAATTTACGATTAGGGTCAGCAGAGGATTTGGTACCTCGGTGTTCTTCATGATGTTAACTGTCACCACTTGGCGTTTATCGCGACCCTCACAAATTCAATTATGAACCTTCGTCGTTTGCTCTGTTGACCGCCTCCTGTGCAAATAGCACCGTCTCTGTCACAGATCTCAATCTTTGGATGACCTTCGTGGGCTCGACGGCTATCTGAGTCGATAGTGTTGGGTACGTATTTTTATATCGTGCGTAAGTTTTGAGTAAGCGTGTGCCCTTTTTATAATTGATGTTATTTCCCAATTTTATTACTAATCTTTATGTCCTTTCAAGAACTTTTTAGCAGTAAAAGCACGTCATCATAAAAATCTAAATTATTTACATTTCTGTGCACGTCATCAACCGCCCGTCAACCATTTCTCATCTAAAGTTGTCATTATATAAACCTAAAATAAATATATACAAGGTTAGTCGGAAAGGGGGTACTAATCTGAAAGGGTGTTAAAGTACCTATAATGATGAATAACTTTTGTTCTATAATATTTCCTAAAAGTCAATAGTTCAAGAGAAATAGCTGTTCAAAGTTGTCATAAAAAATACGCTAAAATCTATCTATCGTCAGCTATGCTCAGCTCTGTTTACATTTTAGGTCCTGTTTGGGGTCACGGATTAGATGCTCCATTTTCGGAATTCGTAACTTAAGCAGGGATGAAGAATTTTCGAAAAAAAAAATTTTTTTCATGAAAATAAAATTATCGAATTTTGAAATGTTGACACTTGCTTTACAATAGTTATCAGTGATACTATAAGTACCACCTTTCTGACTAACCTTGTACCTTGTATACGGTTGTCCCGAAACGCAACGTCTAGCCGGGAACAAACAATAAACCTTGGTGTAAATTGCCCCCGCCCCTCCCCTCGTAAGGGAGGGATTTAGCTTGATTAAAAAAAGTTTTATTTTCATGCGGTAGCGGTAATTGACCTTGTCTAAACCACCTAATAAGGAATCAGTAAAAAATTAGGAAAACAAAATGTGCATTTTTTTTTATCCCAATTATCATTTCGATGCCACGCATAAATTAATGAAAGCACGGCGACACGGCGGGCGGGTATGACTAACGCGATATCGCTCTTTGCTGTGTCACCAGTAGATCACGCGGTTTGAAGGAATTACACGAATTCGTTTACACCCTGTATAATTAAAAAGTTTCAAAATTACCATGAATAAAATTTTACCTTATATATGTAAATGATTAATGATGGAATCAGGCGTTACTTTGCGGAAATCCATGACATACAAATATGCAAACACAACATTTGGTTTTAACTCCGCCAAACCAAACCAAAATACTTTGGTTTGGCGGAATTAAAAACCAAATTAATATTGCATTTGCATATTTGTATCTCATAAATTTATTTACGAAATTTGGTTCAAAAAAAATTGCAACTTTATGTTTTACTAGCTGTGCCCGCGACTCCGTCCGCGTGGAACTCGGAAAACAACATTGTGTCGCAGCAACTAAATAGTGTATATGTATGTATTCCATTTATTATAATAATAGACAAAGGTGTCCCACCAAGGCACTTATATCTTTTAAACCATTTCTTTAGGTAGAGTTTCAGCTCTTATTGATTGACCGTAAAGGTTCATTTAACCATAATACTAAAAACGCGGTGCTTATTTCCATACATTTCCTTGCTAAAATGGATTATAATTGAATATTGATATTTATTGTGATAATGTAACGAAACCTTATCGCGATACAAAAATGGCTACAACGCCATCTAATTACAATCGGCGAACTAAATCAAAATATTTTACGCAGTGCAGTCTATAAAATGATTTCATTCGAGGTGTGGAATAGGAAAGTACTTCAAATATATAAAAATTTCACGTATAGAAGACTTCATTTTATTTTATAAGTTAGAAATAGGTACTGCTTTCAAAGATTTTAAAAAGTTTGATCTGGAAATCGAACCAACCTAAATGCGAAAAAATATCATCTGTATTTTTATTTCACCAATCGATAGGATCAATAATACGGATCAAATCGCTCCAATAAACATTGTGTCTGAAATTGATGGAAGACCATAAAACCAAAATTGACTAACTTATGTACATTTAAATTCAAGCACTTATTAATTGTTGTTAAGTAGTTCTTATTTTTTCCACTTCGTTCAATTTAAGACAGTGTGTTTGTTGGAGAGTTTTGATCCTGATTATTGACCATAAAGATATTTTCAACAGGTGCCTTTGCAGATGGTATAGCTTTGTGAGTTTGATTCCCGGTTCAGGCAAAAAAATCAGTAAAGGCAATATTTCTTACTTTTAAAAATAAAATGAAGTCACCTTTGAGTGAAATTTGCAATTTTTAATATTTAAAGTACTTTCCCTTCATCGTTATGTGTTTTGGGACATTACCTAAGGCTTAAATAAACTTAATAAAACGGCGACGACAGGCTTTGAATAGTTCTGACAACAATGAACAAAATAAAATACATAAAAACATTCCAAAAAAATTACAAAAAGTGTATTTTTTTAAAGTGAGGTTTTAACGCAGGACACTGAGCCAGCGACCGTTCACTGCAGCACTTACTTCAGTCTACAGCTTATACTACGCAGTATATGGAAATAATGTTCCGTTGCTCGGCATCTATGAGCAATAGCGTGATAGTTTATATACCAGCATAAGCGCAGGCCCATCAAAATCGATTCACACGATTTTACGATCCGAATATTAAGCTTATACTTCGCAGTATGTGGAAATAATATTCCGCTGCTCGGCTCCTATGAATAATAGCGTGATGATATATGTACCAGCAAAATTGTCGCTCTTTACGAAACACATCAGCGAAAGTCCCATCAAAATCCATCCACGGGATTTTACGTGATTTTTTTTACGGGACGGAAAGACAAACAGACACAATAATTCTAAAAAAAATGTTATGGTTTCTTGATCGATAGTATAGTACCACCGAATCGAAATTTTGGAAAAATATTTAATTACAGACAAAGTGCACTTTGAATTTTATTAATAGTAATGTCGGGAACTTCGTGGAGTGAGCGCCATCTGTTGTCCGCCACCTAACTATCCGTGACGTCAACATCGGACCACCACTGCCCGTTGGAGGGAGGAGACCGGCTCGCTCGGTGCGCCCGGGGGATTGCTTCTTGGACCGCACGACGGAACACTCGTCTAGAGTATTCTGTGTAGATCAGCTGAAGAAGTCTGACCTTTTATATCTGACTAGCTTGTCCTTATTTTATATTCTTGTAATAACTTGTAATAATTATCTAAAGTATTATATTGTGATCTAGTTCATGTTACTAACACTAACCCAATTATAAGTACTCTCAGTGGTGGAGAGTCTATGTTGGTTTTATTTACTACATTTACCTTGCTCACAATCCTGACATACCAATATTAGCGATAACTGTAATGATAGAATCACTCCATAACGATTAAATTGTAGTGTCGCTAACATCAGAAGTGGATAAGAAAAAACCAGTCCACATTATGATTGTATACTCACATGTAAATATTTAACTTAGTATACTCCCCTGTAGACGGACTGACGAAAACTTGATTATACGAGTGAGATTACAATGGTGAGACCGAGAAAAGGTGATAAATCCGGTGAGTCGCAACCATTTTATTATACCTACTTATGTGTGAAGGTAGTTTGATGAAGGAAATATATTATCAAAGGGTATTTATTCGAGTAAAATAAATATTAAATGATATTTGTGTTAATTTGTCTAAAATAAAAAAGATGATATCTGTATTTATTCGAGTAACATAAATGTTAAATGATATCTGTGTTTATTCGTGTAAAATAACAAAATATCGTATCTATATTTGTTTCTGTAAATAAATGCGTTGCAGTCGCATTAGAGTTTGTCGTGAGATGCAACCAGGGTTGACCTGAGGCACCACCCGGTATGGCAAACCGGGGTTGGAACATGACGAAGCAATTGTTATAGGGCTGGAACCCAGGCGGGTGATGCCGTGATATGGCTAGATCCAAGGCGGGTGATGCCATGTTGAGAAAGCAGGATCCCAGGCGGATGATGCCAAATGAGTTGGCTAGATCCAAGGCGGGTGATGCTATATATTAATAAATGAAATGCAGTAAAAAAAATGTTTTGAAAATATTGATACCTTTATTTATGTTTTTATTGGTTTTGCTATAATTCTTGTTACAGAATGGTGCAAAATAGTTTGTTGAAATTAAAAAGTAGATTGTTATTACTTATGGTTTAAAATGTATTTATGTTGATAAAGCCCAGGCGGATGATGCCAAATAAGTTGACTAAATCCAAGGCGGGTGATGCTATAAATTGATAAATGAAAATGCAGTAAAAATTAATGCTTGCAAATATTGATCCCTATTTGTTTTTATTGGTTTTGCTATAATTCTTGTTGCAGAATAGTGCAAAATAGTTTATTGAAATTAAAAAGTAGTTTTGTTAGTATACCTACAAAAAAAAAAAAAAAAGTTTAAAATTGTATTTTTGTAGATGAAAACGGAAATAGTAGGTACTTTTTATTGGTGATAATTGTTATAGGTCTGGAACCCAAGCGGATGATGCCAAATAAGTTGGCTAAATCCAAGGCGGGTGATGCTATAAATTGATAAATGAAATAAATATTAAAGTTTCTAGTTATAAATAGAAGTACGTGTTTGATCGTTTTTGTAAATTATACCCATGAGGGGGTAAAATTATAAGAGTTGAAAGTTTGTATGAATATCATTAATCCATGGGGTTATAAACTTGAAATTTGGCACAAAGACTCTTCAAAGTAAATAATTACTAAATACAGTGCTTTATAATACTATTGTAAATAAAATGAAGTGGCGACACAGCCTCACATATAGTATTGCTTATATTTTACTTGGGAAACTAAATAAAACATTTCTATCATAATCTACGCCATGATTGAAACACCAGCAAATGTGAATAAAGCTTGGAAAACAACTTGGTACGTTTAAGTGCAGCGAAAGCTCTTTAAATGCAAGTGATTCCAAGTGGTAAGCTCTAGGAAAACCAGGACTTAAGTGTGGCATAGTCCCTTTGAGTGCGGTTGACCTAGCAGTAATAGGGGCACTTGCTGATGGTTCAAATGCGTATTATGGCTTTGTGAATCATTGAGATATTTAACAAAGAAATATTTTAAGTGTTTATTGGGTACGGAACCCTAAAAATGATTGTTGCATAATAATAATTTATTGAATAACTATAATTTGATATTTAACAAGTATAACTTTCTTATAGGCATCTGAGATAGTATTTTATTGTGAAATGCTTCGTAGGAAGTGAAACTGTTGAAATCTAATGTTTGTAAGATATTTGTTATGAAAAGTTATGAACGAATATACAACCAGGTTGATACGGAAATAAATATCAACTAGTTCAACCTAGGGTTGATTAGCTTGTTGGCTGACGATGGGATATCAGGCTCTATTCGATTCCAACATTATTTTATGCTTTTCATGTTGCTATGGTCTTAAGGACATGCACATGATTAACATGATGAGTCAAAGATGAGTGATCAGGTGTAACGTAGATGTGTACTGTATTATTTGATTCTGTTTAAGGTCCGGAGGTGTCACTGAAGTTAGGCCTTGATGTACCATAATCCTCCCCAGGATAGAAACACCAGCAAATGTGAATAAAGCTTGGAAAACAACTTGGTACATTTAAGTGCAGCGAAAAGCTCTTTAAATGCAAGTGATTCCAAGTGGTAAGCTCTAGGAAAACCAGGGCTCTTAAGTGTGACATAGCCCCTTTAAGTACAATTGACCTAGCTGTAATAGAGTGGGCATTTGCTGATGTTTCAAAAGCGTATTATGGCTTGCGGTTCATACTTGCAGAACTAGTTCTGATGCTGCTTTTGTTTCAGTGTTTTACCTAGACTCGTGGGGCGCCTGGGGCATGCGCCTTGCAGGATGGCCGTGTCGGGAACTTCGTGGAGTGAGCGCCATCTGTTGTCCGCCACCTAACTATCCGTGACGTCAACATCGGACCACCACTGCCCGTTGGAGGGAGGAGACCGGCTCGCTCGGTGCGCCCGGGGGATTGCTTCTTGGACCGCACGACGGAACACTCGTCTAGAGTATTCTGTGTAGATCAGCTGAAGAAGTCTGACCTTTTATATCTGACTAGCTTGTCCTTATTTTATATTCTTGTAATAACTTGTAATAATTATCTAAAGTATTATATTGTGATCTAGTTCATGTTACTAACACTAACCCAATTATAAGTACTCTCAGTGGTGGAGAGTCTATGTTGGTTTTATTTACTACATTTACCTTGCTCACAATCCTAACATACCAATATTAGCGATAACTGTAATGATAGAATCACTCCATAACGATTAAATTGTAGTGTCGCTAACAGTAAATAGATTTATAAATACATATTTAAGTATTCATAATAAAATATATGAGTATTTCAAATTAATCTATCGTATTGCCTTGCACAATTAAAAATTTTGAATACCTACACTTGCTTAAGAAATTGAATGTATTTCTCTTCCACTGCCATTCAGATAGATAGGTACCTTATAAATTTTAAATAACATTATCCTCGTTTTTTTATAAAAGCTTAGTTATTACCTTCTTCGAATAGCATTTCAATAGACCTTCCGTAGACTGAGAATAGTAATATATTCGTTGATTATATTTCCTCACAACGTGATTTGATACACGTAACGCCATCTATTGAAAAGAAATGGTAAGTATACACAAATACATGCTAAGTTCTTTTAGAAAACTTAAAATTCGCATAACTTTTGATTGCGTGAACCGATTGCGATGAAACAAAAAACATATGTTACTTGGAGATAAGCACAATATTTATTTATAAAAGTCAATAACATTGGATCAGTTGTTTTTATGTGATGCTTGAACAAACAAACAGATAAACAGACAAACAGACAAACAGATAAACAGACAAACAGACAAAAAATCCAAAAATGTTAAAAATGGGTTCTATTGGTTATAGTTTAACACCCCAACCAGGTTTTTTCAAAATATTTGCTATGTACAGACACGCCATGTCTACAGATTTATTATATGTATAGATTATATTTTTCTGAACAGTCATAAACTGCCTTATCATTTGTTCCCGACTTGACTTTGTGTTGCGGGACAGCCTGTATACAACGTGTTACTAATTCCCCATGAAAAAGAAAATATTAATCAAGTAGTCTTTTATGGTTGTTGTAATTTACCTCTCAGAGGAAATTAGGTAAGAATGTAAATAACTTTCTGGGTAGTCTACTCTTTAGTTTTGTTTTCAGGGTTGCGTTTCAGTGATAATTATTTTATATTTTAACCAAATTCTTTTTTTTAGGTAATACCTACCACGATTTTCAAATATTGCCAATAGACTCTTTACAAATGAGTTTTTAACCCCCTTTCGGCTTTAGGGGTATTTTTGTAACACGTTGTATAGCTATGATATATTCGTTCACTATTCTGCAAAATCTCCATCACAAAATTTTGATACCTACTATTTAATTACAATTATGTAGTTCTAAAATATTGGGCATAGATAGATAGATAGATAGATATACTTTATTGTACACTAAAAGAAATAAAACAGAAGGAATACAGGTAATCAAGAACAGTACAAATGGCGGTCTTATCGCATAAAGCAATTTCTTCCAGACAACCATTGGATGGAAAGAATTGTTAAGAATAATACAAAGGGCAATTTGCAGCGTACAAATTTATAATCTAATGAAAAATCAGGAATCAACAAAATAACTAGATATAAATAAATAGTATAACACAATTAAATACATATCTTAAATATATATATACATATATACATACCTACTTACATACTCAAATAAGATACATACATATTTAATTATATATATAGATAATTTAAAAACTACTTTATAGCCAAATAATGTTCCTTCACCATTCCCTTGAAAGAGACTAGCGACTGAGCACGCCTCACAGATACAGGCAGTGCATTCCACAAGCGTACGGCCTGGACAGTAAAAGAATGATCAAAGAATCTTGTGGAATGCAGAGGCATCTTCAGCTTCAAGTTTTCCGATGATCTCAAGGACAGTGAGTGCGAATCACGTATGAACTCGAAACGTTCTTTAAGATAAGGAGGGGTAGTAGGATTAAACAGAATACTGTATAGTAGGGAAAGAATATGAGTATTCCGACGAAGGCGTATTGGAAGCCACTTGAGTTTAGCACGAAATTCTGACACATGATCATATTTGCGTAAACCAAATATGAATCTTATACAAAAATTTTGAAGTCGCTCAAGTTTGTTAAACTGGTCCTCGGTGAGATCGAGATAGCTGGCATCGGCGTAGTCAAGGATTGGAAGAAGAAGAGATTGTGCAAGCGCAGTTTTAGTGGGCATATAAGGGAACGACTTAGAAGTATGCTTTCACTGGGTTCTCACCTTGAATAACCACACAAATTAGCTCTGTAGCTAGATAAATATGTTACTATACAATATACAAATTTATTTTAATTATAACATACATCACGCCTGTGTTCTCTGAAGGGTTGGGTAGAGGTGTATAGTGCACCCTCATTTTGCCGTTATGTTTAAAGTCCCATGTAATAGGGGGCGAACCTATTGCCATCAACAGGGCACCAACCCTAACTGCCCTGAGAAATTCCACACGGATAAATCCAACAACACTTTGCCCGACCTGGGGATCGAACCCAGGACCTCACGCTCAGCAGTCGGGCTTGCGACTGCAAGACCAACGAGGCAGTCCTGTAATTAAATTATATTTCAATGAACACAGCATAAACAATATCCCACGATAAAACTGGATTAGTGAATAATAAATATAAACAAATGGTCTTAACTACTTTTCAGAGCTTACTGCGACTTGTTGGTTGGAATTTAAATTTCTACCCTTGTTTTCCATTTAAGAATTAATTTGTTAAAACATTTACTTATTTACTACGTTTAGTTTATTATTGTATCCCACAGAAAACAAGAAAGTGATGCGAGCACGGATCTTTTTATCGAGTCGATTCGAGAAATTTCTCTATTCTAAACGTCAAATTTGACATAAGATATAGATAAAATGACAACTGTTGTCTTTTTATCGAGTCGATTCGAGAAATGTATCTATTCTAAACGTCAAATTTGACGTAAGATATCCGTGCTCGCACCGCAGGTTTTTCTAATAGGTGTACCTTGTTTATACACTCAATATTAAATCCTATTCTATCTAAAATCGTAAATGTTTTGAAATGACAGGTACATGAACTTTCTAACTTTGTCTCTAAGATTGGCAACACATCAGCAATCCTCTTAGTTTTGTAGAGGCGGCGGTAATAACTTATTATTATTACATTAAAAATAAATAGGGTGTCCCGAAATTCAACGACAAGCCGGGAACAATAGATAGGGCAGTTCATAACGGTTTAGAAAAAAAAATGATTGGTTCTCGGCTCTACGTTGGGTTCCGGGACACCCTGTATACAAGGTGACTTGTATTGTGTATACGACATTCTGTATATTTAATATATTTTGTAATTCTCTGAAGTCCGCGTCCTAAATCTTTAATCTTCTAAAATTTAATAAACTAAAACCACTTTCGTGGAAAATGAACCACCTTTTCAGCCTAGCTATAAGTTAAATATAAATAAATGACATAAAACTGTGCACAGTAGAGTCCGTCGCCACTTTCCTGAAATTTTGGTTAACTTATCTTCTACTTCTACTTCCTTATCGTTCTTTAGAAAAGTTCTGTTTCCAGATTTAGTTTTCAAGGAACACTCTAAGCTCTTGTGGAAAAATCACACTTTCAGCTGTGAAATTTTAAGAACTGGATGCGACTTAAATTAATGTTTTTGTAGCATTTCCTGATAATATTATCGTCATCATATGCCTGATATAATGACTACCAAACGTATGTAGCAGTACCACTACAATAAACGGTCATGTTCCGAGTAGCCTTTTCCCAACTAAGTTGGAGTCAGCTTCCAGTCTAACCAGCAGGGGGTCTACTCCCTAAGCATGAAGTCCGTGGTTTCGGCCTTAGTTACGAGCGTTTTCTACTCCCTATCACTTAGGACATACCTACGATTATTTCGGGGCCCGAACTAAGAATGAATGACAGCACGATTTGACAGTTGTCCCTACTACCGATGTGTTTTTGCCCGTCCGAAAAGTTGAACTTGACACTTTTTTTGTTCACTCCAACGTTTCGGGCTACTTTCGGACGGGCGACTAACTTCGTTGGCGGACTTAGGGAGTAGGCCCCCAGGTGCGATTAAATACCAGTATTTTACACGGAGCGACTGCCATCAGACCTTCGCAATCGCGCTACTGAGCAATGCCGATATCCTAAGGTTAGACCGGTTGTCAGGCTTTCGGGCTTCTGACTACCTGTAACGACTGTCATAAGTATTCGTATGACACACGGGACTGACGGCTTAACGTGCTCTCCGAGGTACGGAGGGCTCTCGATGTGTAACGAACGGTCACCCATCCATACACATGGCCCTGAGGCCATAATATAATAATAATAATAATAATAAGACCCCTCTGGGAAACGCGTTACCTCACCATGAGATTAACGTAAAACCGGAGGGAACATTAGACTAGCTTTCAACAACCCCATCATATAATAAAAAATGTATCATGAGGTCTACTGAAAAGCTTACAAACCGCAGGGCAGCTTGTGGCGAGCTGTTGGTGAGTGGCGACACTGCGTACCTTATTGCCTCAGAGAGTCGGTCAGGGCCTCGTCTCCAGTTTGCCTTTATTGGCTGGCTGGAGTGGAACCCCAAGAGTGCCCGTAGGACTCTCAACTCTGGCTTGCCTTTATCGGCCGTCCAGAGGGGGGCCGCCAGAGCTATATGCTCGGGGGTGGAAGTGTCTAAAGGCGTAATAGCGGGGAAACCCACTCCGGGTCTTTTAGACCCGCGACGGCGAAACCGGGGCCACACCTCTCTACACCCCTAGCCGCTCACACGTTTGTTGCCCTCTTCGCCTATGTACTGGCGGCTTTTCAGGGGGCCCAGCTAGTGAGCTGGCGAGTCACCGTCTGCCAACAAAATTCAACCTCAAACTTGAAAGGCAGACGCTTAGAATAAGTACTAAAGCATAGAAGCCGCCTCAGTAGTTGAAAAACGTACAGGGGCATCTGTCAAATAAGAGCTAGAGTGCGCGCAAGATAAGTCTGCGCGCGGCCGAAATCGGAACTAATCATGGTCCACCAAAGTGTGTGCCGTTATATCAATTTTGATAGTAGAACTACCTGATTGTAGGAATATTTAACGGGAAAATTATGTTTAGCGATAAAAAAGTTAAGCTTAAAAAGCGGTAATTTGAACTTTTGCGATCATGGCAACGTTTAGCACGCCCTCAGTCGCGCGCAGAGTTATCTTGCGCGCACTCTATTTCGAGATTTTGAGCCAAAGCCAAGCTACCAAATTAAATAGCCCGCCACTAGTACCGCCTGTCAGACGGCAACGACATTTTAAATTTTGTCGTATAATACTTGTGTCAGTGGCGCGGTGATTTGAAAAAATATTTTAGTCTAGAATTTATATTTAATTAATTGTGTTTTGTATATGTGCACATTGTTCTTATAAATAAGAGTGTGCGCTACGTCCTGAATAGTAAAAAAATGTAAATCTCGCAAGGGACGTACAAAAAATCAAAGTGAAAATATCAGTTTCCACAAGTACGTAGTATTTTTATGTTTATTCATAGATTTTCCTTTAAATATATTTCATTATACATTAAATAAGTAAAAGTAAGACATTACCTTTTAGAAGAAGTAAATAAATAAGTATAAACTATCTAAATCTTATCTAATTTATCAATATGAATATTCGCCAAAGAAATTATTAAAGGGGTGCGAAAATTTTATCGATAAATCTATCGACAACGTGATTTTTGTGTTAGGTTAGTAATTTTTAATTAATTATGTATTTATATTTTTTTTTTTCATTTAGGTTTCCCTGTGACGAATATTTTCGAAATAAATTGATTGCCGTGGTAGCTCACGAAATTGGTTGGGTTCCAAGAAAGCACCACAGAATTTGCTCCAGCCATTTCACTTTATCTTCTTTTACTCGTTCTGGCAAATGGCGGAGACTGAAGGAGGACTCTGTACCAACATTATACCTTCAATCTAAATTTAAAAGCCTAAGCTCTTATTGAATTGCATGTCTACAGGAAGTAAAAGAATTAGAGTAATTTCTTTAAAAAAAATTGGGACAGATTAACCCCGCACTGGATTTAGCTTGATTGAAAATAAAAAAATAAAAAACGTTTTTTCTTGCAACATTACGTTCGACATCTTCTTTCGGCCATTCATACAAGAGACTATTTCAGATAATATTTCATTGTCTTGTTTATCTTTCAAATAAATGCTGTTAATACAGTCGTAATCTTCAAGCCTGATAGATAAAATAATTAGGAGAACAGTGAATCTAAACAAAATTAATGTATGATGATTAACTTACTTCTCAATCAGTTTGCATTTGGTGCCACTAAATTTTACACCTCTTTACCGTAATTATCTTTAAAATCTTGTATTTTTAGGGATGCAGTTTTTTTTATAGATAGAGTGATTCAAGAGGAAGGTTTTAAGCTATTAAACGTACACGTGCGAAGCCGGGGCGGGTCGCTAGTTATATATAAAACAATCATTATTTTGTTTATAATTTCCAGCGCCTCGAAATTGACAACTTACCTGAGACCACGTGGCGCCGTTCTAGTGACAGAAAAAAACGTGCATGTCCAAGTACATTACAAGGAATACTCAATAATAATGTATTTAACTTTTGTGAAGCTTTTAGTAATTGCAAATTAAATAATAGACATTTATACTGAAACGATGACTTTATTTATTGATAGCGATAATAACAGGACCAGTCGAAGCGATGATGCTCGGGAGAGGCCTATGTCCAGCAGTGGGCATCGTTCGGCTGAATAATAAAGATATTATAACTTTACTTTTGTCATTATAACTTTCTAAGAAGTAAGTATTTATATGTACTATGGCAATATCCGGCATGGCTGTTATTTGGTTAACACAATCATAGTCACCTTCTTACGGCCTTACAATACCACTTCAGATATTTCGTAATATACATTATGCGATGACTTTATTTTATCGATAGCTATAGTCTAATAGTGTGAATACCCTCATCCCTAGTCTCTGTACAAAAGGTTACAAAATTAATTTTTACGGCCTGTCAAAAGTTTATCTTTCCCGCTCTGACAACAGCGAGTCCGCCATATGAGTAAATAGCATGGCTATATTTTGATTCGTTTATGCTAAGTAGCGCTCCTTCTATGCTTTAGTACTTATTCTAAGGGCAGACGCCGTTTTCTTCCGGCAATAGAAGTTAAACAGTCCATTAAACACCCCCTCCCATAGACCAATTTTATTTTTAGCATATTTTACAATAGTTTTGCACCCACAGGGGACGGTCCATGACTGTACTCCAATAGTGCAGCCGTGGATAGTCCCCGGTTGGTGCCCCATCCCATTTTAGATTAAAGTTCTCAAAGGGGCCTCTGCGCGTTGGACCTGTGTCCCCGTGTATGCCTTCCAAAGGACCGGACATCTTCCGCACGGAAGATGAGCCGTGATCTCAAAGAGATACAAGAATAATAATAATAAACTTTATTTCGGGTGGCATAGACCCATAGAAACCTTAACCTAGTATACAATTAAAATTCCAATATAATTCAATCATGATTCGAAAGACACGTGGCGCCATCTATTATCATTACTGTTGTTTTCCTCGGGAACAGTACTTTCTTTTTTCGGAATGATAGGTACCCTATGTCCGTTTCTGTACATCTGACAACGTATATGCAAAATTTCAGGATAATCGGTTCAGAGGTTTACGCGTGAAAAGGTAACAAACAAACAAACTTACTATCGCATTTATAATATTAACTTAGGATTAGAATTTGCCATGACTCGCCACACCTACACAAGACTTTACCCACTGATCCTGAAAGGGACAGTCAGGACGTACAGCTATTGCGTTCAGAATGCCGTTGTTGCTCCCCCGAATACGGGCCAGCAGTGAAGCTGCTTTTTTGCGCATGATGGCCTGGAAACCATCAGTGCGTGCCTCAGCAAACATTCCAGACGCGCTGCACCGCCACGGCAGACCCAACAACATCCTGAACGCATTATTGTACTGAGTGCGCAGGGCTCTGTAGGCTCGCTGCGTATATCTCACCCACAGGCCGCTCGAGTAGAAGGACTGGCAATAAGCTTTGAATAGCGTAACCTTCACTTCTCTCGTGCATCGTGCGAACCTGCGTGTGAGCATATTAGCTCTCACCGCCAGGGCCCTGCGCTCCCGCTCAATGTCTTCATCGTCCCTGAGGTCATCTGTCACAATGTGACCCAGATATTTAAAAGTTTGTACCTGTTTTAGGGCCATTCCATTGAGAAATACAGGAGGCACATGGGTAGGCTGTTGTTTGCCTGATTTAAATACTAAAATTTCACTCTTTTTAGAGTTATATTGTAACCCATGCGCCTCCGCGTACTTCTCACAAATGGACAAAAGTTTCCTTAGCCCGCCTATGGAGGGGCTCAGCAGCACCATATCGTCTGCATAGCTAATATTGTTGAAACAAGTGTCATCAATGTAGCAACCGACATGTGTGCTGCTGAGCCGCTCGACAAGCTGGTCAACATAAATGTTAAATAATAGAGGTGAGCTTATACCACCTTGCCTAACGCCACATTCCAGTCTATACTCATCCGACAGCTCCCCTGCCCACTTCACTTGGTTTTTCTGGTTTGCATACCAATACCTCAAGAGAGAGATACATTCCCCCGGCACACCCGCGCTGCCTAGCTTGTCCCACAGAAGGTCGTATGCGACACGATCGAACGCCTTTGACAAGTCTAGGAAGCACGCATATACCGGTGTTCTTCTGGCTGTGTAGTACCCGACAGCATGCTTTAGACTTAAAATAGCACTCTCAGTAGACAATCCTGCTCTGAACCCAAACTGGGCATCATGCAGGTCGACTATTTTCGCGAGGTTCGCATTAAGCATGCTGTCAAGTACCTTAGCTGCAGTGGTGGCCAGTGAAATGGGCCGGTAGTTAGCCCGGTCAGATGAGTCCCCCGTCCTATTTTTTAAAATAGGCACCACAATAGTACGCATCAGCGGCTCTGGTAGGTATGAATGGGACATACAAAAATTAAAAAACATTGATAGCACACGCGGCAAATGAACACCAGCAAATTTAAAATGTTCTATGCTGATGCCGTCGTGACCGGGCGATTTTCCACGTTGCATATGGTTTATAGTTTTTCTGATACCCTTAGCAGAAAAGAATGGTTTACGCTCAGTCATGACGGCACTTGCATCGTGAACACAACTCGCTGACGACGGACCCAGGGACGATGGGATTGTGAACTGCTCCTTAAACAGGTCAGCAATAGTTTTGTGATCGCTCACGCCGTCGACGCTCACTGGGAGGCTTGTTTTCACATTTGATCGGTTAACATTTTTCCAAAAATCTTTAAATTTTTTTACCGAATGGTTAGAGGCAAGAATATTCATTTTTAATTGTTCTTGTCGGTCTTGGCATGACTTTAACTTGGACTTAAATCTTTTCCGTGTGTCTGTCATTTCGTCATACATTATACCACTTGTGGGCTTACCGGCTAGTACCCACATTTTAAATTTTGTGCGAGCGTCTCGATGCGCGTCGGCGACGTGATCATTCCACCCAGTAATGTGACAAGTCTTGGTTCTATTATTTTTACACCGATATGTTTTCATTGCAGCCTCCGATAATACAGAAACAATTTCATTATACAATTCATTAATAATTACGTAATGATCTGAATTACGGCATACGGAATCACAACATTGTCCTAATGCTACTGGGAAGTCTATTGCTCGAAGCTTAGTATTACATAATTCGTGATATCTATGAATTTGATTAAGCTGTCTTTCTCCCCAGATTACCTGCCGCCTGTGATCGTCTTTATTTAAATTATATTCATATTTAATATTAACTTTATACAAATAACATTCTATTACAAGTGGGAAGTGGTCAGACCAGTACACATCTTCTTGAACCCATACTTTATTAATGGTGTAAATTGCAGATTGTGTTGTAATGCAATGATCCAGCCACCTCGCGCAGCCATGAGCTTCACTACGAAACGTATGGGTACCAGATTGTAACCCCAACATATGTACATCCGCACAACACCATGCGTTATCGTTACAAAAAGCGACTAATTCATTAAAGAATAATTCGTTCGGATGCGCATTAAAATCTCCTAACACATAAAATGCCTCAGTTCCACATCTTTGTTCCATTTCAATCACAGACTGTATCGTACTAAGACAGTCTGTAAGTATCGGCAAATTATCACTACTGTTTGTTGGCATATAAACACTAAGAATGACTATGTTTCTATTATTCACGATTCTCTTTATCCCTGTCACTCGAACGTTATCACAATTAATTACAGATACTGACTGGAACACACTTTTTCGCCATAATATCGCGACACCACCGTACGGGCGACCCGTGAGTAAGCCCGCTGACGTGTCCACGGCAGAGGTCCCCGTGGCACTGAACGCCTCGTGGATCGTACTCAGCATAGGTAACTCGTGTGGCAGGAGCCACGTTTCCTGTAGTGCCACCACATCAGCAGTCTGGCACAGAGCTCTAACACCTTCCCAGGATCTTTTGACAGACTTACAATTATAACTAATAAGTTTACTGGAACATCTAGTTACTTCTTTGTCCATTTAAATCTTCATTTATATTAGCCACACTTTCTGAAACTGTTTTCACATTCCTCTGTTCCCAAAAGTTGACAAAGCGCCTAAAGGAAATGCCTCATGGCCACAGCTTCTCCTCTAGAAATATATCCAATTTATGCTTCACAAC
This sequence comes from Amphipyra tragopoginis, assembly GCA_905220435.1. Classification (NCBI taxonomy): domain Eukaryota; kingdom Metazoa; phylum Arthropoda; class Insecta; order Lepidoptera; family Noctuidae; genus Amphipyra; species Amphipyra tragopoginis. The sequence continues at coordinate 13,132,274 of HG991992.1, forward strand.
ATAGGCTTTGTAAGCATTATAGCTCTTTTGTTTTTTAGTTTTTAGTTTCACTAGCGAAATAGTTTCTCCCGTTTTTTTGCGAACATAGTCAATAATGTCCTCTTCACATACATCAATATGGACGTTAGAAATAAACAACGGTACTTTAGTATCTGCCGCTTTAAATTTCACGTTGTCCTGTGACTCGACAACTGCATTTCCTTTCTTTGTAGTTAACCTATTTCTTAATCGTTTCTTCTGAACCAGAATCCATTGATCATCCCCATCAGGTACCTTCCATTCAGTGCCATCACTAGCCACTTCAGCATATGATAATATACGCCCCGCAGCCTCCGTTTGTTTGCTTTTGTCTAGCGTAGTAGTGATATTGCTTGGTTGTGTTGATTGCTGATGTCGCTGCGCTAGACTGCACGGTATCTCACTCGCACTCGTTGTCTTGCATGTTGGTTCACTACTGGGTATGAGTGCCGGTGACGCTCGCGCCAATGTAATTGCTGTATCATGCTGTTGACGCAAACATTCACTACCACCATCAATGTCCTGCCCTAAAAACGAGCAGTTTTCCTCATAGTCGTTCATTGGGAGTACCTCCGATTCACTACCCATAACAGATATATTTTTCTTTTGCAAATACACACTACGTCTCCGGTTAACATTACGTTTTTCCTCAGAGGATGGCGATCTACGATAATCTACCATAAGTTCATTGATATCATTCTTTGATACATAGTCTTCGCGAATTTCATCAATAGTCCCCTGCATCATGACGATCTTTTTAAGTAACGACGTCACATCGATATGGTCGAATGTAACCGGAGGTAGTTTCTCGAGATTTCTTGCCACAAAAGTTGGTATATTTTCTGGGTCAGTCCCTTTTAAAAGCAATATAATGTCGTCAAGGTTTCGTTGAGTCTTGCCTTGTCGTTTTCGAATAGTAACCGTTTTTTGCAAAGATTCAAAGAGTAACGACTTTGCGAGTTCTATATCCTCGACACTAAAAGCACTTTCACATATGCGGAGGAGACTTTCTTCGTCCATCACGTCTATCTTGTTCTGTATGAAAGCTAACACTTCACATATTACAATGTTACAATTTGCGCACTTTAATCTCTTAGATTTCGACATATTCGTAGCGCACGGCAGTTGACGTACACTCGCGACCGCGGTCAAGCGCGAAGGTGGTGGCGACGACGGCGGGGAGTAATAATACTCGTCGCTGGAGCGTGAAGCTGCATCCAATTCCCGCTGGTGCGGGGTAGAGCTCAGCGACGAGTCCGGAGGTGGTGGGTGTGCGTGGTGATGGTTTCTGGCGCGAGTTTGTGATCTCGTCAGCATATCATATCAGTCCAATGTATAATCTAGTTATTCAGTATATTTTTCATAATATTTTTCCAAATTTTCTATTTCCGTCAGTTATGTCTGTCAACTGTCAAACCGCATATAAATAAATCCAACTATGAAAGCGAGAAAGATGAACATGAAAGCGCACTGGTGTAGACATACCAATAAAGCTTTTAAAAAAGCTGCAAAAAACGGATTACCTACACAACTGTTCCAGATTTCCATTGGATGTGGAAACCCAATTAATGAACGCGCTTAGTAGTTCACAGTTCGTGGGTGGCGCCCCTGCAAGTCACACAGAACTGTAATGTGTGGTTTCAATGATCGCACTAGTTTATAAGTTCAGCTGGCATTTCAGAAATGACTATTTTTTGGATAGCCATAAAATTAACACGTAACTAAGTAAGTAAGCTCCGAGTGGTGCCGAACGCAAAGTATAGCACTACCCTATCTCTTCCCATAGGTGTCGTAAAAGGCGACTAAGGGATTCACTAGAGGATGGGCAGCAGCGTTCTCTGAGTACTTTAACAAACATACTGCGATCGACAACCCGCCTGCCAAGCGTGGCGATTATGACAAACCCCCCTCCCCCTCCCCCCAACATGGCTTTTGGGAGGCCTATGTCTAGCAGTGGTCGTCTTTCGGCTGAATGATGATAAGTAAGTTGAATAAATGAATCGATGAAAATATGATCGTACGCTCATAATATTGACATCACTTAAATCGGTTGAATAATATTTTTAGGAGTTCTACTCCTCCAAGAGTGACGATACTTAAGTACGTCCGGCGCACCCAGGGCTGTCACCCCCGCTACCAACCTTGCTGACTCGGTAAACTTTTCACCGCGACATGCGCTTTTCTCGTATAGCTCGTGCCGACATGAGAGAAGAAGACAGAGTTTTACTACTATAATTATGAATAGCGCCATTTTATTCCAGTTGTCAGCAGTTGCTGTATTTAACAGACAAACAAAAAAGTCAGCAACGCATAATAGTTCTGAAATTGCGACGGACAGGACTTATGTAGAGCTGCTAATAGCAAGTAAAATAGAACCCCGGCAGAATGATTGCTGAGACAGGATATCAGTAGCCAAACGGGTAAACCGCCTCAAATGATCGCAGGTATAACCCGGATGAAATTCGTTTAGACCAGGGAAGCATGGTTAAGAAAGGTGGAGGCCCGTCAGAAAACAAGGCCATCAATATTAATGACTAGCTTTTGTTCGCGGTTTTACTCGCACCCCAGAGGAACTACTTCATGTACCAGGTTAAAAACATATAGGTATCTTATTTCGTAATCCAGATCATGGTCTACCCGTGTGCCAAATTTCATCCAAATCCGTTCAGCTATTAAGGCGTAATAGATTAACAAACATCCAAACTCACAAACATCCAAGCTTTAAATTTTAGCAGTATTAGTAGGATGAACGATGGAGATCGACTGAAGTAGAGAAAATTTAATCGAAATGTGAACCCCGCAGCCGTCCAGGACAAAGGTAAGAACACGAAGAAAGAAGAAGTAAGCAATCGAACACATTGATCGTTTCCCTGACATTAACAAAATGTCTTTATTACTCAGCCACGACGAATTTAACAGGAGACCAATGTTTATGACGTCTGTGTGTTTTTCTCACGTCTCTGTAATGTGCGTCTATTCTAAGTGCGTATACACATAGAAAGCGGGTTGCCGGCGCCGATCTGCCAGCGCTAGTCAGCGCAGGTAGTCTCTACAAGCTTAGTTTTAGTATATACTAAACCTGAAACTAGTTTGTTCAGAATCAGTAGGAGAATCGATTGACATATTTATTACACCACTTTTTTTTTTCATAAATTTCAATTTTGTTTCAGTAGTTTTCTACCCATAACAGTCGACGGGAATAGACACCTTGAGGCTTGAGACGGTCCTCTCGGTCAGTTTCCGTGTATTAGACAACCCCTGCATAGCACATCTCAGGCATGTCACACTTTTTTAGGGAACTTAACGCGACATAAACTAAGGTGTAACTTACAGATTTATTAAAAAAAAACACATATTCAGGCAGTTCTGATGAAAATCTTGTTGGCGTGTCTCGGTTTTCGTATAAAGTAAAAATAAGGTTGTATACTGTGTGGCGAACCAGCGCCGACAAGCTCCGAACTTCGTCGATAAGTTCCGACCTGCTCCGATCAGCGCTGGTAAGCCATCATTTGTTGCAGTATTTGCAAGGGAACAAGTCGTATTTTTGCTAAAAAATGCCAGCCCCTCCTTCTACCCGCTTCCTTTATGTAGCGGTTACCTGCACGGACCAGTACCGATAAGCGCTGGTAGTTCGGCGCTGGTTACCTACTTCCTTTATGTATACGCTCTTACACCAGCCTAAACGTCGATTAGGGTAAATGAGGTGTCGTTAGATTCGTATTGTTTTTGCACTCTACGTAATCGTAAGGTATCTTTAGTCTCTCTAAATCCGTTATTGCAGAACCCAGCACCCATTTTATTCCACTGAACAAAAAACAGAATAAAATTTTAGTACCTAGTGCATAATGATACTCAAAGTAGATAAACAAAAACATGAATGTATATTTTCGATATTTCGGTCCATGATTTCAGGAATTCGGAAATCAACGACATTTCACATTATGGTATTTAGTTGTGCATTAATTTTTTTTTTTAATTCATTCCTTTTTTATGAAATGTTTTAACAATAGCATTTGTACGTAATTAGTAAACGAAGCTGCTTTGGTTAGAGTGCACTTTTGGGATGACGCGGAGACTAACGAAGTAACCTCAATATATTTAGGAAAAGGCTAGGCAACTGAATCTGACATAATAGCACAGTCGACCAAATTTTTTTTGGGGTACATGCAAAGAGCCTCCACGAGTGACGATACTTAAGTGCGTCCGGCGCACCCTGGGCAGTCAGCCTCGCTACCAACCTTGCTGACTGGCTAATCTTTTCACCACAGCATGAGCTATTTTCGTATAGCTCATGCTGACACGAGAGAAGAAGAAGATCCAAAATTTAAGTGCTGGGCATTTGTCTGTGCAGCAATCTCCATCTTTGTCTATTCAGAGCCAATTCCTTCACTTCTCCAAATGACGGATGTACTTACGTCTTTTCCTTCAATTGGTCTTTGTACAGACGCCAGCAGGTCAAGCTACCCGAAACTGACAAATTTTCCCAATCAACCTAGAACCTAATGCTTTCGCGATAAAGATGAAAATCTATTAAAGAAAGACTGATTGTAGTAGGTTGATGTGCTGGCGTCGGTACTTTCGTCTTGGTCTACCTCGTTTTCTCTTTAATTCTTATTTACCTTTATATTCGTTATAAAGCTCCTTCTTCGTTCTATCTGTTCTAAAATTTGCTTTTACATAAAATAAAAAATGAATAACAAAAAACGTTTATTGCAGTATAAAAGGTATACGTGCAACTCTTGACTTCCAAACTAAGTACCTAGAACCTGTATTATTCAAAACGCTCTCTCATAAACAGTATTAAATTATACAATAATGCGAGATAAGGATGCATGCCTAAGGAGAAAAAAACAACAGGAGGTTTAAATAAAAGCACGCATCGGTCCATGTGAAATCTGTTCTGGACGCTCTCCACTCTCTGTGGAACTGCTTAGAGTTAAGTAACCGCTACTTGCAAAACATTTTCTTATAGCCGGGTCCGCAGCGCCAATTTTCTAACATGTGATTGTGTTTTTGCGAACAAAACTGTTAGACCACGCCCCTATTCGGTTAGCAAACAACGTTATCCTGTTTGCAAACAAGAAAACACGGCGCAGCGGACCCGGCTTTAAAATTTATTTTTTGTTGATCATAATTTTATTAAACCAAAAGCTATTTTAAAAGGCGTGATCTAACGTCTACGTTATCTATGGTCTATGTTATAAGTTTCTAACAGGTATCTTCAATACTATTTTTAATAAAAAATAGGACTTTTTACTTTATTCTTTACCGATGATACATCATCATGATTATCTCACAGCAAGTATTTACGCACTGCTGGGTATAAGCTTGTTTCATTTAAGGCAATCATCTCCTCTCTCCTCTCCTGTGCTGGTTTCATCTAGTTCCCACCTACGACTCTCTTAAACGCATTCGTCCATCTAAAGTTTATTTTTTAATCCCAGGTAGTAATTTTGGACAGGTAAAAATGTCAAACTTGTCACATAATGTTTCTAACATTTTCAAGTTTGACATTTGCGCTTGTCAAATTACTATGTCGGATAAAAAAATTGACTTTAGCTACTAGGAGCGACCTTCGTTTTCTCTTTTAACCTACCTTAATATTGAAACTAATGCGATTAAAACCTTTTTTTTTATCGTGGGAAAATCCTCATGGATACCTTTCGCCCGGGAATGGCGAAGGGTTATGCCCGACTCTTACCAGCTAAAAACCCACGGTGTTCCTTCTCCTGACCCTTGGCTGGGGTCGCGGGATTCGCAGCTGCATGCACCGCGACCCATGCGATTAATAACCTACCCCCAAATAAGCATGAAACCTACTAAACCGCAATATTTAGGCTGGTGCTCACCAGCATTAAATCTCTGATTAAACAACCGATTAGCTAAAATACTAGTCATTTTGTAAATAGTTGTTTAACCAAAAGAATTATGTTATTTCTGGTTAAACAACCGTTTAACTTAAATTCTAGTAATTTTGTAAACTGCTGTTTAACCAAAATAAATTATTTTTTTCTGATTAAACAACCGTTTACCTAAAATTCTAGTCATTTTGATAAATGTTGGTGAACACCAGCCTTAGAATCTATATCACTATCAAAAGTTACGGGTTAAACCGCATCTATCCATCTAATGTTACCGCAACTCATGTAACAATCAGCGTATGATGAATGTTTGAAACTAGAGCTATCAACAGTGCGCTAGTTCGCGTTCAACATGACAGGTGGCGACACCGTACTCGTACTGTTACGCATGTTTAGAATATAATTATTTAACTTGTGTTTCTGAACGTTCACGATGTTTCGCTTTATAACTTCTATAAAACGGTGGTGTAATTGCTTTTATGCTGATCAAAAAGTAGACTGAAAACATAAGATGCTCTAACAAAAACAAAGGTTTTAAAATAGCGTCTCTTTTTGTAATATGACGTTAGAAAGTGATGGGTACATTTTAAATCTGGGTTTTCCTTAGTTAAGATGGTCTAAAAAAAAACTAGGTTTTAAATTAACGCTGTCTCTTTTTATTAAGTGACTTTAGAAATTGATAGATATATTTTCAATCTGGGTTTACCTTAGTTTTGGGTTAAACCATCTTCTGTATTAAGGGGGAGTAGGTATAATATATCGTCACCCTCCGCGCTAACTGTCGTATCTAGCAATTGATATTTTCAGTAGTTGCGTTAGCTGTGGCTTTATTAATGAATTAATAACTTTTTTATATTGCTCTTGGCTTGGTTAGTAGTTGCTCTAAAGCCTTAAGGTATCTATTTATTTATTTCTATTCATTTGAAGCAGATACGTCACTCTGTGAGGATTTCTCTGAAAAATTATCAATTGCTAGTTAAGACAGCTAGCGCGGAGGATGACGACATGTCTGCTGTTAATATTTTAATTTTAAATCAAATGTTAGTATATTTTAACAAAAATAGGATTCTTCACGAGAGTCAGTTTGGATTCACGAAGGGACGATCAACGGAGGATGCTGGATCCACTCTGATTAAAACAGTATTAGCTGCTTGGGAGGAGGCACGGGATGCGGTAGGAGTGTTCTGTGATCTTTCGAAGGCGTTTGACTGCGTGGATCACCGCACGCTCATCCTAAAATTGGAATACTACGGAATCCGTGGTAAATCTATAGATCTTGTGAATTCATACTTGTCGGATCGGGAACAAAGGGTGGCTGTTGGTAACGTCACTTCTGTAGGCTCATTAGTTAAAATGGGAGTTCCTCAAGGATCAATTTTAGGCCCCTTTCTGTTCCTTGTTTATATCAATGATCTTCCAAACATAATAAAGGATACAATGTCTAACATAGTCCTATTTGCTGATGATACGTCACTTATATTTAAAGTGGATAGGAAGGACAGGGATCTTGTAGAACCTAACAATACACTTAATGTCATCTCAAATTGGTTTTCTGCTAATAATCTTCTCCTAAATGCAGGAAAAACCAAATGTATTAAATTCTCCACCTCAAATGTACCCCACTTTAGTTCAAATGTGAAACTTGACGGGAAAGCGTTGGATCCGGTTCCCTCAACTGTCTTCCTGGGCATCACAGTAGATTCTAAATTGCAATGGGGACCTCATATAGAGGCACTTGCAGGCAAACTGAGTTCTGCTGCATTTGCCGTTAGGAAAATTAGGCAGTTGACTGATGTAGCTACGGCTAGGTTGGTGTACTTTGCATACTTTCACAGTATTATGTCGTATGGCATATTACTGTGGGGTTCGGCTGCTGATGTAGGTACTATTTTCATATTACAAAAAAGAGCAGTCCGAGCTATTTATAATCTAGGCTGCCGTGAATCGCTTCGTGAATTATTTAAGGAAATAAATATACTTACCCTACCATCTTTGTATATACTTAGTAACATTATGTACATTCGAAAGAATATTGCCCAGTATAACAAGAAAAGTGACGTCCACAACATAAATACTCGCAATAAACACAAGCTAACAGTACCTGGTTTTAGGCTAAGAAAAACCAGCAAGTCGTTTATGGGGAACAGTGTTAGGTTCTATAATAAAATACCATCTAGTATTACTGATTTACCGGATGTAAAGTTTAAATCATTTGTTAAGCGTATTTTGTTATCTAAAGCGTATTATAGCATAAATCAATATATCGAAGATAAAGATGCCTGGCGTACAACTCCGTCCTGCACATTGCGACCCTCTGGCCCTGTCTAACTGGTTGGTTGCATGACCTAACATTATTTCTAATGTTTACTTCTAGTATTCTTATTTTATTTTTATTTTTTTATTGACTTATAAAATAACCTGTACATTATTTTATCAATTTTTATATAATTTCTTTTAAATTCAATTGTATTATAATTTTTTTTTTTTTTTTTTTTTTTTTTTTTTTTTTTTTTTCTCTTTATTGTACATATAATACTCTGGCTAAATAGTCTGATATTGTTTTACAAATATTGTTTTAATAATATTGTGTTCCAAATTGTAAAGTATGAGCATCATGCAGCAATTAATGATACATCTATAATCAAATCATATTACCGCCTATTGTCTGGTAGTATGAGTCTGTCATGCTCACTTAAATGTCCTGCTGATGGTGGCGTTGTATATCCGGTCGTTGGGTTCCCTACAATATGGTTGAGTTAAGCGATGCGGATGTGCACGTCATGCTCGTGAACGGGTGCTGTCTGTCGGGACTGGTCAGCCCTTAACTGCTATGGCAATCCTAGGAGGCATATTTTTCTATTTGTTACTCTTATGTGAGTTTATTTCTTACATTAACCTGCATTATTCTCATTCTATTTCTCACTCTACTGTAATGGAATTATCCTGAAGTACTATTTTGAAAAGAGTATTCATGGAGTTTCTTGCCGGCTCTTCTCCATGCAACCTACCTTTTGGAACCGTGCACCTAGTTTTGACGTTTTAAAAGTACCTGTAATCTGGTCTATTTGAAATAAAAAACTTTGACTTTGACTTTGACTTTGAAAAATATTTTGATTGACGCAAAGGGTATTAGCACTGTTTGTGTAGAATATAGGATAGGTACGAGCTAGCACCTGGTTCATTTTGACCGAGATTTTACAAGTGCTTGTTACTATGTTATTTGCTTTGCCAATTAGAAAGACAGGCAGAAGCATCCGTTTACACGAGATAAATGACAAGTGAATCGCCAAATATTTTCATATACTTTTTGTTGTTTGTATGTTTGCAAACGAGCTGACGGCCCACCTGATGGGAAGTGGTTACCGCCGTCTATTTACACCTACAAAACGAAGAAGATTGTTGATGCGTTGCCAACCATAGATAGAGACAAAGTTAGAAAGTCTCATATGCCTATAATTTCACCGGCACCCATACCCTTCAAGCCGGAACACAGAAACACTTTTTAGGCTCAATTTACACCGCCACGGAATGGAGTGGAAGCAACGAAATTGTACATTCAGGTCGCGAGGATTCCCCGGAAGACGCGCGACCTTTTTCGGCTCGTATTTTGTTTGTACTTTATACAAGGTTAGTCGGAAAGGGGGTACTAATCCGAAGCCCACTTATAGTATCGCTGATAACTGTTTGAAAGCAAGTGTTAAAATTTCAAAATTCGATATATTTTTTTTCCTAATTAAATGGTTTTTATTTTAGTTTTTTCAAAAATTTTTCGTCCCTGCTTTAGTTACAAATCCAGAAAATAGTCCTTCTAATTCATGACCCCAAATATGACCTAAAATGTAAACACAGCTGATCATAACTGGGGATAGATAGATTTTAGAGATTTTTTTTTGAGATTTTTGAACAACTGTTTCTCTTAAACTACTGACTTTTGGGAAAAGTTGTAGAACAAAAGTTATTCATTATTATGTGTACTTTAACACCCTTTCGGATTAGTACCCCCTTTCTGACTAACCTTGTACAACTGACATAAAGTTCATTCTGCTATGTACAATTTCGTCGCTTCCATTCCTTTCCGCGGCGGTGTAAATTGAGCCTTAGCGACGGAAATAGGTGTGGAGGTAGAGATGAGTCCGATAAATCATCAATATTTTAAAATCATTTCATCATGCAATGGCAACGACAAAATCATCAATGCTTTTAAATCATTACTCGAAGTAATACAAGTCGTAGGGAAGGCGCGTATTTTTTATACGTGACCAAGTTTTTATAGCAGGTATTTACTTGCAAGAACGCCAGAATGTCATGAAATATATAACACGTCATAATTATGTTGCATCAAATATCACTAATGGAAACATATTGATGATTTCCATGATTATTAATCAATATCTAAATACACTGCCATGAATTTCACAAACAAAGAAAAAAATAATGACGCGGGCTAACTGACAAAGTCGACCCATGCCTACCAAACAAAAATCATTGCTGATTTTGTCATTATTCTCGTCACCGATATTTTTTGTCATTGTCATGTAGTCATTGATACAGAAAAATCATCACTCAGCTAATCTTTATATGGAGGTAGTACTTACCCGGGCAAGTTCTTTACAAGGAGCTCTACTTCTCTTAAATTCTTTATAGTTATATTCTTTGAGAGATGTTCAGCAGAATACAGAGTCGATATGATAGGGACACTTTTTCAAAATAAGTTCCAAATTCACTAAAGGTAAAAAGCACTTATCTCCAAAAAAGATTACCAACGAAAAAAATAAGGTTTCAAATAAAATATGAGCATCATTTTAAAATTATCACAAAGAAAATTCGCTACGGTACCTTAATCATAGGTTAGTGAAAATTACAGTGCTACAGAATCCATTAACTCGTAATTGCTACTCCCGGCTTCATAATTGAGATCGTTAATAGAAACAGATTAAATTATTTGTGCTACGTTACGCGGCGAAGATTAGAATTCAATCTTTGTTACTAGAAGCTGTGCTCGGGATTGCTTGCTGGCATTTTACAAATTAATTATACTCTATTTATATAAACTGTTTGATACCCCATAGATTTTGCCTACCTCATAGATTTACTATAAAATATATATAAATAAAAAGAAAAGTCCTGACTGACTGACTGACTGATAGACTGACTCATCAACGCCCAGCCCAAACCCTTGGACCTAGAAAGCTGAAATTTTGCACAGAGGTTCCCTTTATAATGTAGACAAGGAATAAGGAAGGATTTTTCGAAATCCAGCCCCTAAGAGAGTTAAATAGGGGATGAAATTTTGTATGGAAAATCGTCACTTAACGGGTTCAAAATTTCACGCAAGCGAAACTGCGGGCAAAAGCGAGTAAAAAAATAAAAATGTTTATTTCTATTCCACAAACAAAAAACGGATGCATTTTAGATATTCTAGGCCTATAGGTAATATATTTTATTTGTAGGAGACTGGCGCCTGAACTAAGCCGGAGCCTGTATTGTAGGACCCCAGGTCCCTCCATCAACCATATTGTTAAATCGTAAAGCAGAAAGGGTAATGTATTAGAAATTACAGTATCAACAAATTGAATCAAATAGGAAACATTATATGTAGTTAAGCAAAATAGTTTGTGTTCATGTGCATGTGCGTGTGTGTGGTGTGGTAAACACGTATGCATGTGTGTGTGTGATGTGTGATGAACGTGTGAGTATGTGTGTGTGGTGAAATGTATGTTAAATTTGACTGCGGACTGATCAGTATATCACAAGGAGTAACGTGTGACCTCTGAAACCAACCTGTGGTGCACAGAATACAGGATGTAAACGAATTCGTGTAATTTCTTCAAACCGCGTAATCTACTAATGACACAGATTAACCCTAATAGGGTATTTAAGAAAATCAACAAAAAAAAACTAAACAAAATCCTGGTTCACTATTTCTGAGTCATTTTAGAGACCCTAGTTAACTGACTGCAAAGAGCGATATCGCGTTAGTCGTGTCCGCCAGCCGTTTCGCCGTGCTTTCTTCATTTATGCGTGGCATCGAAATGTTCACTAAAAAAAAATTACTTTTTTGCAAAAAACTTTTTACTGAATCCTTATTATGAGGCTTAGACGGTTCCGTATCCATTTGCATAAAAATTTAAGACCTAATATAACTTAGCATAATTTTGTTTGGCATAATTATATTTTCGCATAATATAATTACGCATAACAGCTTCCACATAATTTTTTAAGCATAATTTCTCTAACCATAATAATGATTAAGCATAATTTTTTTAAGCATAACTTCTCTAGTCATTTTAAATATTAAGCATAACATTTTAAAATATAAATTAAAACCGGTTTCAATAAAACTTAGTCCTACATTCAGAGTGGACGGAGCCCCGCTGAGCGCTGAGCGGGGCTCCTATTTCTGTCTGCAGGGTTCAAAGTAACCTAACACGAAGGGGATGACGGGGGCTTCGTTCGCTCGCTTTGCTCGCTCACTTTAGCCCCCGTCTTCCCCTTCGAACCTAACCTATCCGTGTCGGGGTGCCCCAAATAAAAGAGCTCGCTTCGCTCGCTCTTGATATTAGTCAGTTGGAGGACAAGTGATAGTGTTATAATATCATTATTAGTATTATGCCAAAACAAATTAGTCTTTAAGATGATTATGCCAACATAAAATGTATGCCTAAAAAAATTATGCCGAAGTATTATTATGCCAAAACAAATTGTGCCAAAATCGTTATGCCGAAGTATATTAGGACAAAGAACATTATGCGAAAAGAAGGGATCCCGCTTAGACACGATCAATTACCCATTCACATGAAAAAAATGAATTTTTAGCTTTTTATTTTTAATCAAAGTAATTCCCGTGCGGGGCCAATCCACACCAGTAGTAGATCATGAGGTCTTAAGGATTAGACGAATTCGTTTACACCCTGTATAGTGTGTTCTATATTTTGGACATACAAGCGATATTATTGTGTAATGACGACACGTTTGGTGCAGTGAATGAGCGATTGGCTTCTGTGCTACGGGTCGTGGGTTCGATTCCCACACGGAACACAAATTTGTATGGCCTACAGATAGTTGTTTCGGGTCTGGGCGTTTGTGTATGTGAGATTTGTGTCTGTTAACGCACCCACGATACACGAGAAATACAAGAAAGGGGGAAAGTTTGAAAAAAAAAAAAAATTTTGAAGATAACTATTAGTATATCGATATCTACTATCGATTTGAGAAGATAAGACAACGTCTCTAAAAATATCTAGTTATCTATTTCCAAAGTAGCTCGAAGTAATGATATCCGTTACGTTATTTTAGCTTAAAAATAAAACAAACAAGAACCTTTCAGGCTCGCTTGCAAATATATGCAGACGGTATGTAAGTTCACACTTACCCGTATTTCCAGTAGGGACGTGACGTGCAGACGAGCTTCAGGAGCGTCGTCTGAATTGGTTAGCCACGTAACATGTCCACCCAGCGAGTAAGTTGGGAGGGTATGTCTTGAACTTGTAATATAGGGAATGAGACCACAGAAAAAGGACAGCTCATCATTTCATCCTTTTCTTATGCATAACACGTGTGTGTGATGAATGGAGTACTATTTACTCACGATGTAACGAGTTAGATAAATGGAGTACTATTCAATGTTAGTAGTAGTAGTACTACTACTACTACTACTTACTACCTACTATTACTACTACTACTACTAACATTGAATAGTACTAAATAAATAAATATAAAAGAAAGAAAGAAAATATTGTTCATTTTAGTTTAGAAAGAAGCAACAAAATATCTGTGTCCTAGTGATAAGTCCTTATAAGGACTTATATGGCTCTTTATAAGGCCTTATACCCCTTTTCAGTAGGGGCACAGATATTACAAAATTACAATTTAACTTATTTTAAAACTATATTTGAAAGTATCTACAAAATAAAAATTAAATTATTGAACCATATATGGAAACCATGATAAAACTAATGAACATTTTTAACTCCTCCAACTCGGCTAAATGTAGATTTTTTGCTTGGGCAAAGTTCGAAGTCAAGAATTGGGCAAAAGCATCGCCTTTAGCCGGCTATGTTCATTATACAATAAAATCCGAATAATGACAATTATTGTGGCGCCACACCATGCCGAAATTACGCGACCGAACTTCGGCGTCTATGTTTTTTACATAGGTAAAACGCGAAGTAATTTCAGTCCTAGTGTGTCACGGGTAATTTAAAAATCATTGCAGGCCTAATCATGCCGAACTTCGGTCGCGTATCTTCGGCATAGTGTGTTTAGACACTTAAGGTGCAGAGGTACACCGCCAAGAACTAGGCCATTTCAGTACCATTCTGCAAACAATCATAACATTATCATCATCTGCCGACACTTAGTTCATCATCTGCCTAGCCTTTTCCCAACTATGTTGGGGTCGACTTCCAGTCGAACCGGATGCAGCTGAATATCAGTATTTTACATGGAGCGACTGCCTATCAGACCTCCACAACCCAGTAACTGGGTAATACGATACTCTTGGTAAGACTGGTTGTCAGACTTTCTGGCTTCTGACCAACAGAAACGACTGTCAAAGATCTACAAATGACAGCCGGGACCAACGGCTTTACATGCTTTCCGAGGCACGGAGGAAACTCGCTATGGTAAATGGTCACCCATCCACAGACCAACCTCGGCAAGCGTGGCTTAACCCGGAAGATCGGTCTATGCGGCTGTAATTATTTAGCCACGAGCTCCTCACAACAATCACACAATCATAACATTATAGGGTACAAAATGTAACTAACACCATTAGCAGGAACGTAATTCATTATTTTAACCTCCGCCCTATTAAAGGAGGTGGCCAACATCTGCCCCAGATAGTCGATAACACACTTTTATTTGAAACTGAACTTGTACAAAGTAAAGTAATCAATGATAAAACGTTCTTTACATATTATTGTAAGACCTATTTTTCATTTTTTCTGTACAGGTCCTGGAAATTATGATGAAGATAATAAGATAGTATATTGATATTTTCCGCCCGTCGGCCATTATGCATTATTGATGGATGACATTTGAATTTCTTTTAAACTCTAAGGGCTGTTCATTTTGTGATAATCGATTTCAGTAAAAAAATCGTTATGCCTATAGTACAATTCACATGGATCGATAACATTCAAATAAACGTAAATAAGCCATTTAATATACCTATTATTATTAATATTTTCGTATTTTGTTATTAATTAAATTGACAAATAATAATTTAAGTACCTACCTAATAGCTCAGGATTATTAAGTACATTTAATGTCATTTAATTTTTCACAGTTTAAGATTAGTTTATTTTTTTCTTTCAAAAATTACTTAGGATTAGGACGTTTCCCCTTTTTATTTAAATACGTTATTTATCGTGAGCTCGTTTACAAACACAAATAGTCATTTGCAAAAACACCAAACTCGGAAACCATTATGTGTCTGTAGACCATACAGATATTTGATCAGTCCGGGAATCAAATAATCAAACCCGCGACACGTAACTCCCCAAAAGACCGCTCAACCGCTGCGCCAACCACACTATTATTTTTTTCTCTCATAAATAGACTTTATCGAAAGGAACACAAACAACTATTCAAGATGCCACTACTTACCCAGGTTCTCAAGCTACAGTTTTGCTTAGTTTGGGAACTACTGACAAAACCTTTAAGGATAAAATAACTAGTGACTTGTATTAGAATATTAAAATAAGCTTATGAAAACTGCAACGGTACCTACTTTGTAACTTGTAATAGAAAAATTAAACAATTATCGTTATTATTAATTAATCAATTAACTACATAGAACAATCGATTTACACGTTTGCGACCGGGCGAGCCCAGCACTAATAATTACATTCTAACAGTGAAAATGTCATAAGAATAAAAAAGCTTTAAAAAAAGAAAAAAAATGTAAATGGCCAGCATGATTTCGGCGGGCTGACATAAAGGTTGGTTGTAATAACAGTTCAATAATACTTGTTATCTCTGTTATATAAAAAAACAGTACTAAATATCTGTCTAGCCTAGTATTTTTGTACTAGCTACCGATTAGTACCACTGACAAGGTGACAAGTTATCTGATCATTTTATAATATGGATGAATATTTTAAAACTTTTAATCATACAATATTCGTATTTTATTACAATTACGATATTCTATTAATTTGTGAACTACTGTGATGTATTTTTTCTTATTTACTGAATCTTTAAACGTTTATTTCGAAAAATGGTATCAATGTATCCGAATAAATAACCGTGACACAGATTACGTGACCAAATAAAGGAGACATACATTTTTATACAATATTGCTTCTTAATGAACCTTGGTAGGTTATACAGGGTGATAATTTGAGATGGGGCATGAAGGGCAGCTACCTTAACCATTGTAGCTATAGGAAAACGTTCTTAGGAGACCACAGAAAATAACTTCGGCAATATAGATAGCAAGCAAACAGGAAATATAACAAACCAACAAACAAAAGAGCAGTTTTTTCTATTATAAGCACCTCTATTTAATGCATCAAAACATTGCAGGCTTACTGAATAAGAGTAATGAGCTTACTGTATGTCTTGAAGAGATGTCAGAGAAAGATACAGAAATCGATATAATTTGTATATCAGAACACTTTTTGATGGCTGGTCATGAACAGTTATTATTTTTTCCAAATTATACATTGGCAGCATGCTACGCCAGAAAAGACAGTAAAAGAGGTGGCTCTTGTATTCTTGCGAAGAAAGGTCACCAGTATAAGGAACTTCAAGATATAGCAAAACTCTCCATAAATGGGGTATTCGAATGCTGTGCGATTGATTTAATTAATTATAAAACGATTATTGTCTGTGTATATAGAGTACCAAAGGCTAATAAATTAACTGTATTTTTTGAACAATTGGAAAAAGTTTTACACATTATAAATAAAAAACATCTAACGAGAAATGTCGTAATTGCAGGTGACTATAATATTGACTCTCTTAAGCGTAATAATACTTTGATGGAATTAGAATGTTTGCTCTTAAACTTCAATCTAAAATTGGAACTAAATCAGCCAACACGGTTTTCAAGCGGGACGTGCATTGATAACTTTGCACATAATCTGGGAAAGAAATGTAAATCTGAGGTGATTGACTTTGGCTTATCAGATCACACAGCCCAAATACTACAATTACCCGTTAGTAAAACTTGCATAATAAACCATTGGCAAATAAATAGACGTGATTACAGTAGAGATAATATGCAAAAATTTAAAGATTATATACAAAGTGTTTCTTTCTCTGAAATCTATAATACGGATAATCCGAACACAGCCTACAATGCGTTCATAGAGACCTTCATGCTGCTTTATAATTTATGTTTTCCTTTTAAGAATATTATCATTAGAACTAAAGTAAAACCACAATGGCTATCGCGTGGAATAAAAATTTGTAGCAAAAAAAAGAGAGAGCTTATGTGGAACTATAGGCTAAGTCGTAATATGCAAAATAAAATAAAATTTAAAAAATATGCCAAACTATATAAAAATATAATTAAATTAACACAACGAGCTCAAAACAATCATAAGATAAAAACAGCAACTAACAAATCTAAAGCTACTTGGAAAATAATTAATAGATCAAAATTAAATATACCAAAGGATATGATCACTTCCATAAAAGTAGGCAACAATACTATTACTAGTCTACAGCAGATCACAAATGCCTTCAATGATTTTTTTATAGAAAAAATAAAACCAATAACGGGTTCTGGTAAGCAAGTAACCTTAAATATTGCCAAATCACGTCAGTCTATGTTTATGGCACCGAGTACACCATGCGATATACTTAGAATCATAAGGTCTCTAAAAAATACTGCAAGCGTTGGACATGATGATATCTCGACTAAAATTGTAAAGTATGTTGCATATCATATTTGTGATCATCTAAGCCATATTGTGAACATTTGTGTAAGCACAGGATCATACCCAGAAAATCTAAAGACTTCAGTCGTAAAACCATTATTTAAAAAAGACAACAAACAAAGCATGAGCTGTTATAGACCCATTGCGCTTATCCCTATATTCTCTAAAGTTTTTGAAAAATATATATATTTACAAATCTACAGTTATTTACAAAAATTTAACATTCTTACAGAAGACCAAAAAGGTTTCCGCAAAAACAAAACCATAAATATGGCAATTTATGATTTTATAAATAAAGTCATGATTAATGTTGACAAAAAGACGCCGGTTTGTTCTATTTACTGCGACATGACTCAGGCTTTCGATTATGTTAACCATGACATTCTGCTCAGTAAATTAGAAGCTTATGGTATCAGAGGTAACATACTTAAACTCATAGAATCCTATCTAAGAAATCGTAAACAATATACAGAAATTTCTAAAATAAACCTTAACACTAAAAAAGAAGAAATACGCGTTTCAGATAAACGAATAGTCAAATACGGAGTCCCACAAGGGAGTGTATTGGGTCCTTTGTTGTTCATCATTTATATTAATGATTTACCAAGAGTAACTAATTATCCAATTTCTCTATTTGCTGATGACAGCACGGTGACTATAAACTCAGTCAATAAAGATACTTATGAAAATGATATTAACAATACAATACAATCAATAATCAACTGGTTAAATAATAATAATTTAAAAATAAATCTTGAAAAGACGAAAATTATGTTTTTTAGTCAACGTTTAGCAACACCAAACATTAACGTCAATTACCAAGGGTCAGTAATCAGCAAAGTAGATACAACAAAATTTCTAGGTGTAACAATTGATAAAAATCTGAATTGGAAAGCACACACAGAAGAACTGAACAAAAGAATTAGTTCTTCAGCTTACGCGCTCTATAAACTTGCACCCGTTGTAAGTATAGAAACACTTCTTACGGCTTACCACGGTATTGTTGGCTCCAACTTAAGGTTTGGCGTCATATTCTGGGGAAATTCTACCAATAAAGAAATAGTTTTTAAGGCTCAAAAACGGTGCATTAGAGCTATGTTCGGACTGAGAATTACTGAGAGCTGCAAACCGTACTTCATTGAGCACAAAGTTTTAAGTCTTCCCTCCTTATTTATATATGAAGTAGCTAATTTCGTTCACACTAATCCTAAATTATTCAACAAACTATCAGACGTTACAATTCGCAATCGTCGTGATAATAATAGGTTATGTATAATAAGATCGAACACGGCATTGATGCATAAAAGTATTTTCTGTTTGGCACCAATAATTTACAATAAAATCCCCAAACCCATTAAACAATTTCCCACTACTCTATTTAAGCTTCATCTTAAAAAATATCTTATAGCCAAATGTTATTACAGCTTAACAGAATTTTTAAATGATCGTGACTAAACTTTACGCTAAATATTAAATAAATACGAGTTATTATGACATTTCTCTATTTCAATACAATTATATTAATTTCGTTGCATTTGAATAATCTTTGTATTCACATAATTAGGATTTAATTCAATTACTATTGTTTTTTTTTTTTTGTTATTATAAATGCGATGTTTTATGCGCGTAACACGTGCTAAATTACTAATTTTGTACGCCATTACATGGCAAAACATGTAGCTCCTTCCAGAAATTTAACACCATGCACTTGTATTATTTACTCATGTTTTTACAAAATAAATATATCTTATCTTATCTTATCTTATCTTATCACCCTTAACTTTTAGAATAATTATTATCAGCATTCACAGATTTTGAAAAATATGTACAGTCAGCGAGAAAAGGGGCAGTTTTCAGAAAACATTTTTATGATGCCAATCGATCCTATCTCTCGCAAGGATCAAAAGACTCTTCCGGAGCAATTGAGGTTGGAGTACAAGAAATGTCAGAAATCGCAAAAAAAAAAACTATTTGAGATAGGGTAGTTATAAGGGCAGCTACCTTAATCGTTGTGGCTACAGGAAAATGTTGATAGGAGACTGTCCATAATTTTTGACATTATTTCGAACTGCATTCAAAGTTATTGAAAAAAAAAATATTGGTACAGTCAGCAAATAAATTGTCAGTTCTCACAAAATATTTTATGGTGCCAATCGATCAATTTTCTTAGAAAGATCAAAATACTCTTCCGGACTCACTGATATTAGAGTACTAGAACGTCAGAAATCATCATCATCAAAGTTACATTCATACCGAAATAAAACCCATATCTATGAATGCACTTCCAAATATTTCTGACGTTTCTAGTACTCCAACCTCAAATGGTCCGGAAGAGTGTTTTGATCCTTAAGGGAAATAGGATCGATTGGCATCATAAAAATGTTTTCTGAAAACTGCCCCTTTTCTCGCTGACTGTACATTTTTTTCAAAATCTGTGAATGCAAATAGAAATTATTCCAAAAGTTAGGGGTGGTCTCATAAGAACGTTTTCTTGTAGCTACAATGGTTAAGGTAGCTGCGCTTCATGCCCCATCTCAAATTACCACCCTGTATATATTTTTAGACTATTTAGGTACATCTTTTTAGCAAGGTTATATGTCGTCAGTAAGAATGAGACAAAAACATCGTTATTTAACAGGGCGTTGTGTCAACCGCGTCGTGAATGTTATACTTATATACTAACAGATAATAGTTACTGAAAGGAACAAATGTTATCTGGTATTTTAAATACCTGTTATTTTTATATTTTTTATCTGTGTCATCTGTGTGTATCTATTCCTCATTTTCTTTAACGTTAGATATAATTTGAATTGAAAACTGATTTTCACAGCTTTTATTATGGACTAAATAATTTTGAATTGTGTCAATTGTGCTTTAGCTAGGTTCGATGAGAAATATGTTTTTTTATTTTATTTATTTGGCTCACCAACAATTGAATACACTAATAGGTACAAAGATATGAGATACATTCAATGGACTTACAGACTAGTGTACCAATTTCTAACAGGTAAGCACAACATGCATTAAGTATATATTTATCAAACGTGTTGAGTGCCTACTTAAAATTAAAATTAAATTAATAATAATTTAGCCGATTATTGCAAATTGTAATATCATGGAATTCTGAGCGTCGGGATAATATATTGTGAAATACAGGTGATATAAAAATCCTTTAATTTAATTTCAGCAGATATATGGTAGTAGTTGGTATTAAGTAGCAGTTTAGTATCAAAACGACTAAAAACTAATCTGGATAACTTGGAACATAGGTATAATACGTTTTCTGAAGGTTTTTAAACAATATTTATTTCAATGTTAACAATAAATAACACCTGACATTTAAGTTATAGTAAAGTAAGAAAAACTGCCCTTAAAAAAAAATACAGGACCTCTAGGCGCTTTTTGTTTCCATATTGTAAGTCTTGAGGTCAAACGCTTTGAAATGAAGTAATTATTTTTTGTGTACATGTATTTCGATGGTGGGGTAACGGTCCCTTAAAAAGTTGGCCACCTCCTTTGTCGATGGTGTGTGTAGTCCGTCAACCCGCATCATGCCAGCGTAGTTGACTAGGGCTAAACCCTTCTCATTCTGACCAGAGGCACATGCCCAGCAGCGAGACAGTAAGACGCCGGATACTAAATGTTACAAAGACAAAAAGTCAATGGGCAACATAGTCCTAGTGTCAAAATGTACGCTGTTTTTTGTAGCGCGCAATGCAACGCACGTAACCGACTGTGCCCGTATGTGTCGTGCAGCGGCTACACAGCTGAGCCAAGGCGGTCGTGTGCGTTTGATATTCATTGCGTTTTTGTAACTTCAAATGCGTAATTTCTTAGGAAAAATTGAAAATTTTGACAATGATTGTATGGAAGAAAGTTTAGTATTATGACTTAAAATTCGTTTTAGGAAAAAACTAAAAAAATATATGTATACTTTGACCTTCAATATCTCCATAATCAATGATTTCCCAGGCATGATCTGGTAGAAAAAAATTATCCCAATGATGGGTAGAATATATGGTTTTCGTTATCGTTAAGGGTCTTTTTACACCCGATATATGACGGAAATATGCCCGAAAATTAATTAAAAAAAAAAACAAAAAGAAACATCCGAATTGAGAATCCTCCTTTTTGAAGTCAGTTAACAAACCTCTCACGATACTGTAGTGAAATTGTCATGATCTATTATTTAAATAGAGTATTCATGGAGTTTCTTGCCGGTTCTTCTCCATAAGACCTACCTTTTGGAACCGTGCACCTAGTTTCGACGTTTTAAAAGCACCTGTAATTTGGTCTACTTGAAATAAAAACGTTGACTTTGAAACGCCTCTGTTACCAAAGGGCAAGATGGTTTAAATGTCACTGTAGCTTTTAATTCCAACAAACTAGGCTGGATTTTGTTCTATTTTATCAGACAGACTTATACAGGGTAACTTAAAATTAACTCGCGAAACTTCACAGGGTGGCTAAACTTCGTTTTTTAATCTCTACAAAAATCACACACATTTCCAGTTTACACTGACCTCTCATTGTAAGGAAATCCTATACAATGCGAGATCAGCTTATACTGGAAATGTGTAGCTTGATCTGTAGCCTTGTGTACCTGTCAATTTAGTCTCCGAGATTAAAAAACAAACTGTAGCTATCATTAAGGCCGGCTCATTGTGATTTTTTGTCACGGTGACTTTTTGTTACCAAGTCGAATTCTATGTAAATATACAAGGTGTAACATAAATAACGCACAAC
Organism: Amphipyra tragopoginis; assembly: GCA_905220435.1. Lineage (NCBI taxonomy): Eukaryota > Metazoa > Arthropoda > Insecta > Lepidoptera > Noctuidae > Amphipyra > Amphipyra tragopoginis. Next base: position 13,154,790 of record HG991992.1, read on the forward strand.
CTCTTAAGGCGTCACTGTACTCATGAACTACTTTTACCATAGGACCAAACCTGAAATCGCGAAAAAAAAAAACTGCTGTTCCCTAATGTAAATGTAGGGATATTTGTCACCGTAATGTTACGTCACCATAGTGAGCACACTCCCATGTATCTTCATAGCATTCGACTTGGGTAGCAAAAAGTCACCGTGACAAAAAATCACAATCAGAGGCGAACTTAATTGAATAGGTACATTCGAATAATAAAAAATACCTAAACTTAAGTTAATTCGAAAACAAGATTTCTATCTTATACAATAGCGAAGTCGCACGAAGTTTTGTTCCGAGTTAGTTAATTTTAGGTTTTTCTTTTAATTTGAACGTGTTCTAAATCTTTATTCTGCTGGCGAAACTTCGCCAGACAATTTGAAGAAACTCTATACAACATGTAACAGGAATAACACAAACTCTCAAACACTCCAATTAGAATATTTAATTATAATCAATATACATACACACTGAAATTTTACTTTTGTGCTTAAATATTGTTTATTTAAGAAAATACTAGTACATTTCATTTGTTAACTGCATTTAAAATTTAGTCTTATTGCCTTGACATAGAGCTCAATTTTCCTTATCTCAATTAAAAGATAGATAGGAAAAAAGCAAATAGATATACGTTAAAAATGGCTAAAATCAATTCAGTAGCCGATTCTTAACAAAGTACTTTCAGGGATTGCGTTTATTCTTACACGTTGTATAACAAAATGCAATATTTTTGTTTAGGCCGGGCGCTCATTGTGATTTTTTGTCACGGTGACTTTTTGTTACCAACACGAATTCTATGAAAATATACAGGCTGTAAGGGTAAACACCGTTATCCTTGAAACCAGTGGTTTAGTTTCATTTATAGAACGTAAAATCAATGAAAAATAACCAACTTTTTTTTTTATAATATTTTCATTTTTCCTCAAAAGCATTTCACCCTATGCGCGGGGGCAACAAGCTACTGGAGGGGGCGCGGGGAACTCGCCACGTGGCCCGACGCACGGCCCCGCACAGTTTGCTACCCCAGTGAGTCAGCTGTCTCGTTAGCGAGTGTGTGTACGCCGCCTCGTAGCGCCGCCGCGCCGCTCATTTCTCGCGCGTATATTTTTTTATTTATTTTTTTACTCGGTCCTATATTTTTATGTTTAAGTCAACTACCCATGGTTTCAAGGATGACGGTGTTTACCCTTTCAGCCTGTATATTTGTCACCGTAATGTCACGTCACCATAGTGAGCGCACTGCCAAATATCTTCATAGCATTGGACTTGGGTAACAAAAAGTCACCGTGACAAAAAATCACAATCAGCGGCGGGCTTTAGTCACCACTATCGCTCTTGTGTTTAATATTTGCCCCAATTCACCCGACTTCACCGGTACCTAAATCATGAGAATGTTTATGTATTAACAGACACAGAGAAATAAAACCACACAGCCAATAACAACGTTATTACTAGTGTAGTCTTTACCCGAGGGACGCCTTTTACTTAGTTTTTCTTGCATTAACCTTTCTCCCCATGCGAAATACCCGCAGCTTATGTTTATTTATCGAATGCTTACTTACCAATAAAGAAAAACATTGGATTTGTGTAATCGGTTGCAGAAGCTAGTTTTTTTAGGAACGTAGTATCGTGAATTTGTATTTCTTAATCACTTGCTAGAAGAGAACTAGCAATATGGTATTTGACTGAAAATATCTAATTAGTCCGCCAGTTACCTATATTATCAAAAAATATTTGACCCGTATTTTTTCTTTCGTTACGTAAACCAAAATTGACGAAGATACGACACTTTTAAAATTGGCAAAACTTCACAAGCAAGTACAATTTTTACTAGCTTCTGACGTCACAAGTCTGCGCCCCCACTCTCGAGTTTTGATGCGTTTTGTCTTTCCAAATATTCATAGATTTAACAAAAGAAAAAATTCGTGTCCATAATTTTTCAAAACTCTAACTGGCGGACTAATTAGATTTGCAATTTATTGATGCTGTCAACATGCCTGTTTGGCAGCTGAGAAGGTAAGGTGGTAGATTTCTGGCAGGGTTGAATCCCGTAGCCCCGGCCATAGGTCAGAAGGAGGAACGTAGTGGGTTTTTAGCCGGTAAGAGTCCAACATAACCGTTCGACAGCCCCAGAGCGGAGGGTATGTGTGAGGATTATCCCAAGATAAAAGAAGGTTAAAAGATTTAGCGAAATGGAGTAAACTTAGTCGGAAAATAAAACCCTGGCAACATACCGGTAAGCTAAGAGATGCCAATAATAGCGCGTAAAAAAAAAGACGGGCAAGTGCAAGTGCTACTCGTGCCCTGAGAGTTCCACACCGTTCTAGAACCGTATAGTAATTTTTTTATGTGATATACTTAATTTTACGGTTTTTTATGTTTATTTACTATATTATTATGAAAAAAACGCAAAATTAAGTTTGCCAAAAAATAATTCTACATAAAAATAGAATTAGAAATTACCCTAGTAGTGTTTATTGTTGGCATTTAGTTGGGCCGCATACCTCTGTTTGCAGCCCAACTAAATGCCAACAATAAATGCTAATAGGATTTTTGGACATTTTTGTTTACCTGTGCCATTCTCCGTGCAATTTTCAAGATTCGAGGTTCACGGGAAATACCCTACCTACTATATGTTTTGATCTTTGTAGATGTCTATCAGTATTAAAGGCCGCATCTTTTTATTGCATTGAGATTAACTTTACAAGACTATGAGTTTTTCACTTGGTATTAATTTCAACTCCATACCTTTCGCCGTTTCTGAGAAAAAGATTCCTGACGGACATACTGACAGACTGATAACAAACTGAGCCTATAAAGGTTCCGGTTTTACGTTTCGAGGTACGGAACCCTAAAACATAGAACGAATAAAGGTAATAGCTACTCCAGCAACGTCATTTGCATCCTATCGTTCCTCCGGCCTGATGCCAGCGTTCGCTTTTCGAAAAGGTTATTCGCTTATGAAAAACGCATGACTGGACAGAGGTGTCGAGAAAACGCTAAATGAAACCGACAACTTGGCTTTGCTAATGAATAACTGATTTGTCTCTAATATAAAAATATACAAATCTGCAAAAAACGAAGTCGGCGGTATCCTTAAACAAATTTTAACGTCACGTCCGAAATGTAGTAGAAGAATACACACCTATTTCATAAAAATAAAAACGCTTTAAGGGTCATAATACACGTCCGACAGTTACTTCCGGGAGCCGGATCCGACTATCTGATCGGATTCATGAAATACACGTACGATTCTCGTGTCCGAGTTTTTCTGGACGACGACGACGCCCGGATGATGCTTACTACTGTAATTCATGTTCAAACAAATGTATGAAGCGGAAGCCTTCAGATAATCTGCTCAGACTATCGGAACCGACTATCGGATGCAAGTATCGGACGTGTATTTGGGCTCTTACGGTCCCCTACTACAATAATACTGGCTACATATTGACTACCACAGGACAACATAAGAAAGTTCTTTTTAAAAACTGTGAAGACTATGTAGTACATACTGCACAGAGTGCACAGTTATCACAGAACCCAAGAGAATGTAATTTAGCTCATAAGAAAATTCGTATTTCAGAAACTATTACGTCCCTCTATGTCGCCAAGAAAGAGAGAATTAAGTACTATTGTATTGAATCCTTTCTTTTGCAAACGTCTATTAAATTGGGTGTCCCAAAACTGAACATCAAACCCCGACAAATGATAGGGCAGTATATGAAAGCACAGAAAAAAAAAAGTTTCATCGCTTACGAGTTGCAAAGTTACCATGACTAAAATTTTACCTTATAAAAATGTAACTATTAAATGTGTCTTTTTAAAAACGTATTCACTATTTAACTTTTTATTTATTTTCTGAACAGTCAAAGACTGCCCTTTTATTTTTGTTCCCGGCTTGACGTTGAGTTTCGGGACATCCTGTATACATGTATACAGCAAAGCAATTATTTATGACCTAATTAAAGTACCCAACTATTCATATATTAATATATTCATATTTTGGATTAAATTTGTATTTCTGGTCACTTGTTTATGGAAAACGGACATATTGAATACATATAAGTTTAACTATAATAATATATATAAATAAACTTTTTAGTAAAACTAAAAGGAATATAATAGTATGAGTGTATAAAACACACGCTTTGCGTGTACTGGCGCGCATTTGCTTCTGTTTTCATAAAAAAAACAGTTACAATCGAGCTTTCACTTCTTTAATCACGGCCGATTAATTAAATATTCCGATTAAATTATTAGAGATTACATTAAGCAATCATTATGTATAATGTAGAAAGAACTTACGAACCTATGTTTGTACCAAAATCTATTTTTGTTTTCTGCCCAATACTGTATTTTCATAGTAGGTATAAGCAAATTACTAAAAGTTCTGTTTATCTTCCTTGATATCGTATACTCATCTGGCCAGACACTTTTACACAAATACCTATTTTCCAAGCCTAGATAACTTCTTTGTTAAATACATCTGCCGACGGTAAAAATATCCTGCTTTCAGCCATTTTATATGAATTACTTAGCTAATAAACAATTAGATAAAATCTGCCGTATCCTATATGCGTAAGCGTATCAGAATTTGTGAAATGAAGTATGATTGCCATGAGCACGAGCACACCTTAATGGCTAGAATGCGTGCACGCAATCGCCAGAGTCACTACTTAATCATAAAAGGAAAGCTTTGTTTATTTTTATGTTATGGTTTGGTTAGTACTGAGGACGACAAGGAACTTGAGAACCAGATTCATAATGTAATAATTTTATATTGCTTCAAATGTTCATCAATCGCGTATACTAGGTACGTACTATTATAGTTTTATTTAGGCCTTTTTTTTCTTTACACTGCTATTCTAAATGAACTTGAAACAACGTTTTATCAATCTTCTATTTAATAAAACACTGACTGACTGACATACAACAGCTTAAAGGTCACGGCTCATTAGAGCCACCATCCGACCCGCATCGCCTCGTCTCGTGCGGTTAGTATTCTTTATATGAACTTGTATGCATGTGCGCTCACTCCATCAACTCCGTAGCGTCACCGGCTCGCCTCGGGAGTATGCCGTCCACGCGCGGACGACGAGTTGACCACTCGGTGACAACTCGCTGCTCGCATGCTTGCCTTGCGTTGCTGCGCATCGACAACGCACAAGTCCCGAGTGAACCGTACGCTGCCATCGAGTGGACTTCTCCGACGACTCCTCTGGTTGAACACGCGACGTTTACTGGTGATAACGCGGCGTCCACCCGTGAACCACCTGCTGACAACGAGTGGACGCCGAGCGACGAGGCGAGGTGCCGGGTGGCTATAATGATCTGTGACCTTTAACCGGCGGGTCTAGAAATATGAAATTTTGCACAGGAGTTCCTTATAAAGTAGGTGCGCATTAAGAAAGGATTTTTAAAAATTCATCTCCTTCTCCTGCCTAGCCTTTATCCAAACATGTTGGGGTCAGCTTATAGTCTAACTATAGTCTAGCGGCTAGATACCAGTTTTTACACGGAGCGACTGCCATTAGAATTCCGTGACCTAGTAACTGGACAATAAAAATGTATACGCTATTATTAAACTAGGTATAGGAAATCCCATCAGACTAGTTATAAATGTGGTAATTAATCGTATAGTACGCAAATAATTATGGGGTTACAAGAAAAAAAAATGTAATATTCAGGGGCAAGATGCCTATCGCGCCATCATAATTGAACAACTAAAGTTCATAAGTGATCGATATTTACTTTGAAGGCGACAACATCATTATTACTGTTAAACTTAGCAAGTACTTCGCAGCTCACAAGTTGTTACACCTAAATTAAATGTTTGCGTAACTGTATTGTTGGAACGTATCAAGTATGAAATTTCACTCAAGACTGCGTATTTTGACGTATTACAAATCCGATTAGTGACATGTTTTTAACCGACTTCAAAAAGAATAAGGTTATCAATTTGTTCCTTTTTTAGCCGACTGCGCGACAGCAAAGAAAGGGTTATGTTTTTCATGTATTTATTTACCCCGATTTCTCTGAGATTTGTGGACCGATTTGAGTATTTTATTTTTTATTTGGTGCGGCATAGTCTCGTGGTTTTCCCATATTAATTTCGTTAAGTTTTGTTGAGTAGTTTTTTGTACACAATATTATATTACTTTATTAAGTTTTTTATTTCTGAATTGTTGGTACAAAAAACTACTTTTTATCATCAATCGCCAACTGAACATGGTTATATCACGATCGCTAGCTGCTGACTATTTGGTAGGTGGGAGAATCTCCAAAATCAGCGTATTCGGTTGACTTCTCTGGTGCATTTTATATATTGATATAAATTGTGTTCCGTATTTTTATTTCAAAAAGGAGGTGTCTAAATGAGCCTATTTTTATATTGGCTTCGATTTTAACCAAGTAGTTTTGGACATATTTAGATTTGAAATTTTTCGAGACCAGAGCGATCAATACCAGAGCATGTGCTCTTATTTTAACCATCCTCCTTCGCTTAGCCAACTTCTTTTTCATCCTTAATTTTCTTCTTATGTCTATATCTTTGGAGGCATTGTTGTGTTCTGACCCCAACCAACCGATTTGTTATTTTTTGCATCAACTTCTATGTAATTAATTTTTTTGTCTATTTTTTGTTTAACCGAGAGACAGTCGCGCGACTCATGACTAGTGACTTAGAAAACGCATTTTTTTATTTTAAAATATTATTTCATTTCGTATAAAATGTAAAAATAATGCAATTATTGGATCGATCTGGTCTATGTGGCCAAAGTAATCAATGCCATAGCAATAAAAAAAAAAAACTAATTCATCGATTCTGCAGAGATTTAAAACAATAGAAAGCTATCATTTCTACACAATACCTAAGTGTATCACTAAAACCGTTCTAATTATTAAATTGAAGCATAAACAAAGTGAATAACAAATGATAAAATTGTACCATTGTGATCAAACATTTAGAAATCCAAAGCCAGAGTAATCAATCGTTTACCTCTATAAATCGGCAGCTTCGCATAGCAGGGCATGCATGTCCCTCTCAGTAGAAGGAGTATAGCTGATGACAGCGTGCACGGCGAAAACTGGTCGGCTAAAGCGTGAGATAGGGATTCACAACACGCATTCGTGTCATTCCAGAGCAATCAACGAAAAGCCTCGGACACAATTATTTTTTTGAATTTAAACGATACTATACATTAATTGTTATAATCTAATTTAGTTCTAAATAAAACAAACCTTTTATTATGTTAGATAAATAAAGAAAACGTCGTAATGTTTAAATACAAAAGCCTACGAACTATTTTCTGAACCAAACGGGAGTCAGGACAAACCAGAGCGATACATTTTTCAAGGTTTAAATTTTTTTTTAATACATTTTTGCTAACGTTTGACAAATAGGTAATTATGACTGTTCTAGGTAGCTAATAGGCCAAACTATTGAACAAAAAATATTCTCATTAAAAATAGTAGTTTAAGGGAGACTTCTAAACTAAGACACTGTTTTTTTTATTTTGTAGATTTACCCAGGTACGATTTGTAGAATTATTTTTATACAAGTGAATGTAAATAAGCAAACTATTTCAAAGACCATCCTTTCACGATATTCAAGGAAAGATAGCTACATAAAACAGATAAACGCGATTGTAAAAGTTCTCCGAGAATTTACTGTGCTTCGCGCACAAAGCGAAAATGCGAACAGACTCAAAAACACTGCATTTCTCCAAAAGCTAATTGCAAATTCATAGCAATTTTAAAAACTCCTGATTGATTCTTTTTTAAATCATTCCTATAATCCGGGTAAAGCGTGAGCCGCGCCATATTGAATTATTCCGTTCCGTAATGAAATTGATGAATCCCCACGATTTTTCTCGCTATTTTTACTTTTGCAATATTCATTTTTAATTTATTGATACATTTTTTTGTATGCAATGAAAAAGTTGAATTTTTAATTTTTAGTACCAAACAACGCTATGCCGCTTCATCGCGTCCGTGGCGTTTTTAATTACCTCCCGCGTGAATGTATGTGAACTTCGTCACTTTATTTGCAATAACATTTATTAAAAATATGACGAATATTGTCATATTCGTCAACCGCAGCGTAATAGTCATATTACCTGATTTTTAAAGCAGGTTTTTTATTAACATAATATGAGCTCACGCCTGTATTTCCCAAGGGTTAGGCAGAGGTGTATTGTAACACCCTCATTTCGCCGTAAAGTCCCATGTAATAGGGGGCGAGCCTATAGCCATCAACCGGGCACAAACCCAGACTTCAGGCTGCTACTGAGAAATTTCACTCGGAAAAACCCATTAACACTTTGCCCGACGGGGATCGAACCTAGGGGTCTATTCCCTAAGCACGAAGTCCGTAGTTTCGGCCTTAGTTACGAGTGTTTCCTACCCTATCACCTACGGACATAATTACGATTATTTCGGGGCCCGAACTAAGAACGAATGACAATACGATTTGACAGTTGTCTCTACTACCGATGTGTTTTTGCTCGTCCAAAAGGTTGAAATTGACATTTGTTTTGTTCACTCCTACGTTTCGGTTTACTTTCGGACGGGCGACTAACTTCGTTGACGGACTTAGGGAGTAGGCCCCCTAAGACCAGGTCAGCAGTCGCGCTAGCGACCACTAGACCAACTAGGTAACCAATTTTATTTGTTGTCAAATTTCATGTCAGCGTCATGAGGATGTGAGTGGCCTCGGTTGGTGCCGTATAGACGCCGTGGTTTACATACCAGTACCCCAAGTGTGAGTTTTTTTCGTTAACTACTGTAGTTGCGTCACGCCAAAAATGTATGAAAATTTAGGCTGCGCCTCTAGGCGCACCGTTCACTAACTAATATTCGCACGTTAATTGAAGGGTGCGCCTAGAGGCGCAGCCTAAATTTTCATACATTTTTGGCGTGACGCAACTACAGTAGTTAACGAAAAAAACTCACACTTGGGGTACAGGTAAACGAGTAGCAGAATAATACCAGTGCACTGACATGACGAAAACCTGTTTTTCCCGAGGCTTGTTGAAAGAATTGAACAATGATAGGTATAGATAATACATTAAAGTACGACGTATGCCTGCGTGAACGACGATGTCGATGCAACAAAACATTGCCATATTTAAAAATATTATATTTCACAGTCTTCGATTGTTCCTTTATTGCGTATTTATTTATTTATTTTTCTTGTATTTAATTTATTTATATCCTTTTAATTGCTGCACAGGTGGACGTCATCACGTCAACGCCGGCTTTCGCTGAAAACCAGCGCTGTGGCTCCGTCTCGCACGAGTCATAGCTTTATGCTGAGCGATGGCCGTTTTGCGTAGATGTGACGCATATTTTTCCCAAGTTTCTTTGTGGTTTTGTGTATAGTTTTTTATTTTTGTGTGTCATATCGGCGCAAATAAATATTTTTTCTTTCTTTCTTTTTTCTTTTATGATGAAAAAATGAGTTCTTTTTTTTATTACTTGACTTGGTCGCATTTGACCCTCGTCGCACTTGATGGTAAGCACAGACAGGGTCTAAGATGGAGCACACAAATCCAAGTAACAGAGAAATAGAGGGATTCCCCTATACCCCCTCTGGCTCTCACATACACACGACGGAACACAGTAAACTGCTTGGCGCCGGACTTTAATGTGAGGGTGATAGCTAGCCAGGCGGACCGTAAAGATCCTACCACCAAGCATATAGATGATGAATGAAGCAATAGATGCTTTCATCATGTTAATAGGCAGGCGAAACTTGAATCAAAAGACTAATTCAGTCAGTGACACATTTTTGTATTAAGAACGTTTCGAGCTGTATACTTACCACTCGATGTTATCCGTAAAAAAAACGCTTGCTTGAATCTAAAAATAAAACTGAAGATTTCTCCCTTAGTAGTAGACGGTTGTAAAACGATATCCGCTTTATATAACAAGACTTAAAGGTAAGCCTGAGGAAAATATTCAGTGCAGAGTACGCAGGTAATAACTCTGCAGAGCGGGCCCGGCGGAAATTAGAAGCGTCTGCAATATCCCGGGTTGTTCACCTATAAAAATTGTTAACTTCGCCCGCCTGCAAATACTATACAACTATATTGGCTATGAATTGCGTCTTCATCTAATTTACTGGTCTTTGTCACTTAGGGCGCTTGCATACACGACCGGTGTGTACCTTTATGTACCCTAATATCGTGATCGAAAAAAGTTAGAACCTAATATTGTTTTGTCGTCTTCCCAAGACAAAAATTCGAAAAACCCTTTATGGAAATAGAACCTTTCCTTGAAAGCCTAGAAGCCTAGATGTATCTATCACAGTAATTCTGTAAATCACCTACGAAATGTCCCCAAGGGCCGGGCGTAGCGTAGACCCTCCTTTGAAGCCCTTAGGGAACTGTAGGTACCTGCTTCGTTAAAATACTAAATTCCTAGAACCCTAGATCGTATTTAAGGGCCCAGTCGAACCCTTTGTTAAATACGACCTGCCCATTGGGATCCTATGTCAATTTTAGTCCGACTTCGAACGAAACAAACGCAAGCTAAAATAAGTAATAAACAAAAACGTATCGACAGCAGTCAAAGTCACAAAGCAATACGATACGAACAGTAGCTAGTCGGGATTAAAGGTTTGAATTCAAGAATGGAAGATTTGATAACTAACTAAATCCTTGTTGCGCAAGTAACATTTAAACTTTACACACGGCGTAAGTTTAAGGTATTATGTACAAACTATGACGATATTATGTTTATAGGGGGTGGAACAGGCACACAACATCAAATTGTCACAAATCTTAATGTCTCCTGCATGTGGGGGGCATCCTGTCGCATGTCAAAGGAGCTCCAACTTAAAGTTACCTAAGTATCCAAAGAGCTGCTTGCCTGCTGCGAGAGGATCAGTACCTACTGCAGTCACTAACTTGCTCCAGGGCCGCATTTAGAGAAGCGTTAGTCCCGGTGCCTCCACAGGGGAGGGGCCTCCACAAAATGAGTATTTTTATTAGATAAGACAGTCTAGGTGTTTGCGGGGCTAGCATGGTCACTAACGGCACAAAATATAGATGTTTGGAAGGCAAAAGGGGAGGCCTTTGCTCCGCAGAGGGACAGTAAAAAGGATACCAAAAAAAAATGTTACATCATTTCTGACAAAGAGAAAAAAGTTCACATTCAAGAGGAACTTTTTCAAAATTATTTCAATGGGCCTTCACTTTTTCGTCGCCCCAGGGTCTCCGTACCTTTAAGTACGTCCCTGATTGCTCTACAAAGATATTTTACTAAAGATGTGTTTATTACAATAAATATCACCAAATACTGTATGCATAACTGAATAGCCACGTAAGCATAAAAAATCCATACACGCGGAACATTCACAGTTCACACGCACCTAACACAGACATTGGGCGCTTTCCACCACACTAAACAATAAATCCTGCGAAAGTGAATTACATTGTTTGTCTACAAAAGTTATTTGAAACTGTCGCACACAGCGCACGGTTTTGATACACGGTCCACTGGACTGAAAATAGATCAGGAATTCATGCAATCAATATACTGTGATCAAATAAAGTTAATTATATATTATATTTAAAAATTAGGTATGAAGAATTGAGAAAAAAATTATTACCCTAATATAAAATCAACAGTTTCAGAAGTCGGTGGCTTATATTTGTTTCAGTCTAGAATTGCACCGACTTCTGAAACTGTTAATTTTATATTATGGTAATTATTTAACTCTTTTTAGTTTTTTTTTGAAGTCGGTTTTTACTTTTATTGAAAGTTTTTTAGTCAATACGTTTTAGTGCCATAAATTACACGGTTTAAGACTTCAAATTTAATTGACACGGTTGCGTAATCTTTCCAACAACTAGGAATTTGCTTTAAAAATAGGTATTATTGTATAATTATCAAGACGGCTCCTTACAAATACATACAACCTTATTTGTTCTTGGCTAATGTTTCTGTGATGACAGTTAAAACTGAGATTAATAGTCCTCATCAAAACTTTTGCTTAAGGGAACCACAAACCAAAACGTCATCAAATTTTATTTTTTTGTTTTTATTTCAAATGGATAAAATTTATAGGGACCACCTCTGAAGTATAACCTACCAAACAAAAAAAGAATCATCAAAATCTATTCGTAATTGGAGGAGGCATCGCGTCACAAACATACAAAAAAAAACAGAACATTCAGACGAATTGAGAACCTCCTCCTTTTTAAAGTCGGTTAAAAACTAATCTGTATGGCTACTATATTCTGCCTAGACTTTTCCCAACTATGTTGGGGTCAGCTTCGAGTCTAACAGGATGCCGCTGAATACCAATATTTTATCCATCAGACCTCCGCAATCCAAGGCAATGCTTAATCCTGAGGTTAAGGTTGTCTCTATGGTTACTGGTAGGATAGATAGATATACTTTATTGTACACTAAAAGAAATAAAACAGAAGGAATACACGTAATTAAGAACAGTACAAATGGCGGTCTTATCGCTTAAAGCAATTTCTTCCAGACAACCAACTGGGTGAAAAGAATGGCTTTGGTTAGGTAGGTTTACTTTTTTATTATTTTTTATTAATTATGGCTTCACTTTTGAGCATTATCTCACCTGATGTTAAGTGAAGATGCGGTCGACGATAGTGCACGCTTGTATAGAAGTAACCTATTCTCTCGATATTTAAAAACTCCAAGTTTATAGCTGTTGGAAAACACAGACTCTGGCAGGGAGTTCCACACCTTTGCTGTATGCACAATGAATGTGTTGCCAAAAGGTTTTGTGCATAGGTATGGGTGAAACAACCACCATAAAACGAAAACCCACTTATAAAGAATTAGTAACTTCCTTTCCAACCTTAAAAGGACGAGAAGAGACTGCGCGTGCGAATCACGCGTTCTGGCCAAAGGTAGTAGGACAAACACCGTGGTGAGTCCGACATAGGGAGAAGCCACACGATGCGGAGCAGCTCCGGTGTGGCGCCTGAGCGGTGCCGCTGCGGCGTACGACATACAAATCTCCATGGTATACCACATAGTGCGGTGCGGTGCCACGCCGCTCGCTCGCCGGACCAAGACGAGGGGGGAGTATGTATTCGCCGGAGCGGCACCGTTCTGGCATCGCAGACCGCAGATGTGTTGACGGAGAGCCGTTCCAAAGAGTGCGGTGCGGCGCCGCACCGTACCGCGTGGCTCTTGTGACGCCGCGAACTACGTGTGCACGCCGATGCGGCAAAATGGCGCCGCACCGCACCGCACCGTGTGGCTTCTCCGATAGAGTGAGTTCCAAGAAGTCCCTTTGACGCTATATTTCGGACGCTTTTATAATAAAAAAAACAGTGGTACCAACATAACGCCGAAGGGACATTTTCGTGAAACGCACTCTAACTTTTCGCATTAATGGGGCAGAGGGTATAAAAATTAAAAATGGTTCGTCAAGGCGACTACGTCAAGGGGATGGGTGGCATCTAGCAGCCTTCTCTTTATTCATTAAAACACACCCGCCCTAAAATAAGAGTGAGTTTCACTTTTAAAAAATTCGGCATGGATTGATCGTGAGGATGGCGAGACATCCTCACGATCGATCGATGCCAGTTTAGTGCGGGTGTAAAGGGATATTGCGATCAACAGGCTATCTACTATAGTGCTGATGATTATGGCAATTCCTTGTAGAATGCTCTTGTGAAGCAATTGACGATTATGGCCTCGTATGTGACGTGTACATACATAACATAACATCATGCCTGTATTCCCCGAAGGGGTAGGCAGAGGTGTACACCTTCATTCGGCCGTTATGTTTAAGTCCCATGAAATAGGGGGCGAGCCTATTGCCATCAACTGGGCACAAATCCAGACTCCGGGCTGCTACTGAGAAATTCCACTCAGAATAACCCAATAACGCTTTGGGCGTTTGTGCACTACAAGGAATTTTAATGTCCGGTAGTCCGATTTTTTACGGTCCGATATGGCACGCCATAATTGTTTATACTAGTTTGTGCACTATTCGTAATTTTACCGTCTGACATTTTACTTTTCTCCATTCCGGGCCGCTTTTTCCGGTCCGAGATGACAGTAATGAAAAACGTGTTTGTGCTTGTGCACTGCGTCCGCGATCAGTATTATTCATGAGCGTGCGGGGCGTGTAGTTTCAAAGAGAACTACCCTAAACTGCGCCGCACCGATCCGAGTAAAGACGGACAAGTGCACAAGCCAATCATCCGTTTTTTTCATGCCGTACCGTAAAAAATCGGACTGCCGGACAGTAAAATTCCTTGTAGTGCACAAACGCCTTTAGCCTGGCTTGAGGATCGAGATCCAGGACCTCACGCTCAGTAGTCACGTTTGCAACCAATAGACCAACAAGGCAGTCACAACAAAGAAAATTATCTGAACAATTTGAGAGATATCCAAGCGACGTGTAATAACTAGACGAATCAACGAACAGAGATGATTGGTAGGTATAACCAAAAAGAGCCTGCGTCCAACACTGCCTTTATGCAAGCTGTGGACGATTTAAACTGAAAAGCAATTGGATTAAAGTATTCTCAGAGGAAGAGCAACCAATCAACGCCCGTTCATATTATTAAGTTCTCTTTATTATCATATTCACATATAAACCTCATCAAAATTATTTACTGTGTGCCAAATCAGATATGAATTACAGATTTATTTTCCCTGTGGTCTCAACTACGAATATAGTATACCCACAACTCCCACGGGTGCTGTAAAGTGGACTAAGGGATTATCTGGGGGATGGACTATTTATCATCATCATAAATATTATTTCCATTGCAGAATATCTATGGAACTGCTTAAACACTAGGAATCGGTGAAGGGCGGGCGTTTTTGGGGGCTGTTTCCATTGTCAACGTCCAGAAAGTGCTAATTGGCAGTAGCCCATTTTTATTGATTTATTGAAGGCACTCATTTTGAAACAATAGAATGTAAGTAGAGCAGATTATTTGGCGCGCAGATTGATCGTAAAATGTAGGCAAAGATACCGCAGTCAAGTCTAAAGCCTTCGCCACACCAAACCCGTGTCATTGGCGGGCCCGCGTGATTTGTGTTTAAGGGATTATTATGATGCATGTTACACCTAAATTTCGTCACCCTCCCGTCGTATCATGCAATAGCATGCAATTGATAATTTTTCAGTAGTTACGTTAGCTGTGGCTTTATTAATGAATTAATAACTTTTTTACATTGCTCTTGGCTTACTCTTGGCTTGGTTAGTAGTTGCCCTAAAGCCCTAAGGTATCTATTTATTTATTTCTATTCATTTGAAGCAAATACGACACTCGGTGAGAATTTCTCTGAAAAATTATCAATTGCTAGTTACGACAGTTAGCGCGGAGGGTGACGATTTAATGAGAGCGCGGGGCGCGGGCAGGTCCTTCTACGGCGGACCCGTGCAATAACAACATTGCGACACTATTGCGAAACTATTGAACAACGAATAATTTTGAATAATAATAATTTATGGATGAATTTTTAAACGTACTTTTAATTGTTTTAATTAAACGTGTACAGTGATGTTATTTCGAAACCTTATACAAAGAATTAATTATATTAGCTCCAGCTCCATTATGATTTTCTAGTATGAAATAATAAACTAACTACATACTCCGTATAAACTGTTAACACAAACATCAAAGCATCAAAGTTATGTTTAACTTTATCGACACGTTATTCCTATACAGCAAACAAAATAATAAACTAAAAGGCAATATTTGTAGTAACTTATCTGAAAAGCATTATTTATTAGTTTAGTAGTCGCAAGCGCGATTGCCGAGTATAAAGTTGCGTGTGCTGTACCCAGGTGAGGTAATATAGGAGGCGGTGGAAAGAGAGAAGCAGATGAGTACCTCTCTCCCACAGCAGACATACTGGGTGCCGAAGGACGGTCAACGGACTCTGGTCACCGTAGATTAGGGCTGCCATTCGTCCCGGTACACCGGGACATGTCCCGGTTTGAAGCCTTGTGTCCCGGCCAGCAAGTCATTTGTCCCGGCATGCACACAATTCGTAAGCTACCGCTGCGTAAGTGTCGCGTCTGCGAGTGAAGTGGAGTGGAGGCGAGCAAGTGCAACGTCTTACGTCGGAGTGCGACGCGCGACTGTCTGCCGCTGCCACCTTCCGTCTAGCCTGTGAGCTCATGTGGAACGAGTGTTTCCGTTAATTTCATCGCAGTGGACGAAAGAACGAAATTCTCTCAGTGTAAGCACAGTCGAAAGCATCATTCAATTCTTAAATGCCTCTAATCTGAGTTTTGATTATTCCATGGTTTACCCTATTTCAGTTCTAAATGTCCCGGTCGGCATCTCAGCATTTATGGCAGCCCTGCCGTAGATAAAGAGTAGCATGCAGATGGCGAGCTTGGCAGCCCGTCACCTGACCACGCAGTCACAGACCCGAGAACAAAGGCAAGCTCAGGAGGACGCGAGGGGTCCGCGAAACCCTGTGGCAGACCAAGATCTGCTAGGGTTGTGAATTTACTGCCGCGGACTCGAAATGTTTATCACATTTCAAATTCGATTCCTTGACACACTGTGCGCAATAAGGTTCAAGATGTCATATCTTTGCGAGCGACCGAGCGACCTTTGAAAAAGTAATGTGCAAGCAATTATAGACCTTAGGGTGGTAAACATTTCAAGTCCGCGACCGTACTAGCGAATCTTGTAATCCTGGCAATAGATCCACGAAGGAACACCGTGGTTGATGGTTTTAGTAATTAAGACTCCGACGTAACCTTCCCCAAAGTACCCATGAGGATTTACAAACTAAAAAAAAGTGGTGAGTTAGTATGATACTTTCTGCTAAGGAATTCTTAGATCATCACAGGATATCGACAAGAAGCTCAAAAAACATGTTCCCGCCCAGGGAATAATCCCCGCTACTTTTTTTTTTATGTAATGCTTTTTCAGACAAGCCTCCGGCCGACCTCATGGTAAGTGGTACAACCTACAACACCAAGAGGATTGGTGATGCGTTGCCAACCTTAGGCCTGAATTAAATAGAAGCGGCGTAAGGTGCAGGGGCGGCGCAGGCGCGTCTCTTCCATACATTATGTCGTGCCGCTTCAAATCTTTTTGTACAAAATGTATGAAAGCGACGCGCCTGCGCTGCGCCTGCACCTTACGCCGCTTCTATGTAATTCACGCCTTAGAGATAAAGTTGGAAAGCCTCATGCGCCTTTTATTTTATTGGCACCCGTACCCTTCAAACCAGAACACAGCAATACTGCATATCGGCAGAAATAGGTAAAATTCAATACATTTCATTCAAATTCATCTATTTAATTCATTCAAATGAAATTCATTCATTCCTTTATAGGCGTCATGTCACAAATACTGACGTCGTCTGAAATATTAATTATTTACCATTATTTACACACATGGAATGAGCATGGATTTTCCGTCCCCATTGTTTACCTGAAAAAGTCAGCGAAATATTGAAGAACGCGCACTATTGAATCCTGCAATAAGGTCAGGGTATTAAAAATCACCAGTGTATATTTTAACAACACAATAACAACTTCCAAAAAGCTTCATAACAAGATCATTTTTACAAGACCGAAACAAAAAATATCAATATGGAAAATTACACATCCGGACGACCCGAGTGCTGCGAGCGATTTTAATTTTTGCTGCCAATTTTTATTTATTACTGTAAATAAATGTAAATAAATATATTATTAACCAATTCACCAGAGCATAAAAAACCTATCTTTTGAAAAATAATCGCTGAAATCGCATTCACTTGAGAGAATTTAAGTAAATAGGTTAAAAATTGTGGTTGCGATATTTTTTTTTTACAGGAGCATTTCGTCGTTGCTAATTTATAATCGCCTATGTGTAAAAAGTATCTTTCCCAGAAAAGCGAACGTTTTGATGAACAAAGTAATGTAATGGACACTAAGGATATTTTTTAAATGAGATGGTAGTTGTTTTAAACGCTGACGCAATAAAACCGCTATTCGAATTTCTGAAAAACTTATTTTCTACAAAAATGTCACATAGGAGATTTTAAATTTGCAACGTCGATTTATTGATTTAACTAAAAACTAATTAACGTTTTCACTAGAAACATAATAAAGTAACAACATTTAGTTTTTTTTTAATTTTCACTCTCATATATATGGAGAGAATAGGTAGTAGGTAGACTTACAACTGACCAACTGACTTACTACTGACTTCAAACTTAGACTTTTTGCATCGGTTTTGTCCTTTAACCATTAAAGTAGGGATTCTGTCTGTATTTGGCTACAGTTTCAGAGCTCTATATAATTCAAATGATTTAGGTAAGTTCAGAATCAGACACAATTACGCCATTCAAGCTTTAAATTCAAATATACAAACACGCTACAACTATGTAGCAAGTATGTTCAGTTGTTTACCTCACACACACATAAACTAAGCTATCAAAGTAAACACCACAACATAACCTCCAAGTTAGCAACTTGACACAAACGTAACAGTCTTCCCGCAACAAACAATCAATAACTACAGCGAAAGTGAATTATATTGTTTGTCTAACGAAAACTTATAACCGAACTGCGATGATGGCAATAGCTGGTAAACACACAATTACACACGTCCAAATATTGAACGAGAACCGCCAAGTTTTCAAGCGCAGTTCACCCTACGCTATACTATATCGCTATACAGCATGTAAGGGTAAACACCGTTATCACTCAAACCATGGGTAGTTGACTTAAACATAAAAAAATAGGACAGAGTAAAAAAAAAAATACGCGCGTGAAATGGCGCGGCGGCGCTACGACGCGGCGTAGACACACTCGCTAACGAGTCAGCTGACTGACTGGGGTAGCAAACTGTGCGGGGCCGTGCGTCGGGCCACGCGGCGAGTTCCCGCGCCCCTTCCCTTAGCTTGTTGCCCCCGCGCATAGGGTGAAATGCTTTTGAGGAAAAATAAAATATAACTTAAAAAAATAAAGTTTTTCATTTTTCATTGATTTTACGTTCTATAAATGAAACCAAACCACTGGTTTCAAGGATAACGGTGTTTACCCTTAGAGCCTTATAGGAAAGCATATTACGTCATAAGCTGTTACTATTCAATGTTAGTTAGAAAGGGGATACTAATCCGAAAGGGTATTAAAGAACCCATAATAATGAATAACATTTGTTAAGATAAGATAGTTTTATTTGCTGAAACATGTGTGTACATATAGTCGCATGCAAGATGTTACATAATACATTTTTGTTTGACATAATATTGTTCTAGAACTTTCCCCAAAAGTCAATAGTTTAAGAGAAAAAGCTGTTCAAAGAATTCATAAATAATGCTCTAAAATCTATCTGTCTGTGGCTATAATTAGCTGTTATTACATTTTAAGTCATATTTGGATTTACAGATTTACAAGCTCTATTTTCTGAATTTGTAACTAAAGCAGGAATTAAGTTTTTTTTAAAAAAACTTAAATGTCATTTTGCATTTGTAATAAGTACCTACTTGCTTTAGAATAGTCATCAGTGATAATTTAAGTGGCCCGCGGATTAGTACCTCCTTTCCGACTAACCTTGTATAGCATGACGTTCAAACTATATGCTATATCGCAAGCCGGTGTACTATGTATAGCAAGTTAATTGACGGTGATCCGTCGGGCGACGGGGTAGAAGTGAGGCGGGGCGAGGACCGGAGAATCGTACGATATAACTCTTAGAATTGCTGAAATTTATCGCGTACAGCAAGCCAATACTTGATAGCATAGCGTTGTGTGAACATTTCCATGTAAAATGTATGCTGAGCGATATCGTTGTGCTATACAATATTTGTTATATATATAATTATTATAGTGAAGTCTGAACTACGCTTCACGCATTTCTCTGTAATTGAAAAAGACCGGGAATTGCTTAGAATCTGTCTCTAGCTCACATATCTATATTTTTATATTAACTGCCTATTCAAACCTAATTAGGAGTGACTTGTATCTAATTAGGCCAAGGCAAGTCAAATACCTACGCTTGATTAATTGGCTTTGGAGTCAATACACACTAGTTATAATTTAGCTTAATCTCTTAGCTAACACAATCTAAATTCTCAGCAGAACAAAATAATAATTTTCTTACGTTTTTCATATCCTGCGGAAGCCTAACCAGTTGTTTAATCAAATGAGGCGAAAACCTGTTTATGTGTAGAAAGAAAAAGACATTAGTGAAAGGACATCATTAATTTTGGGCTAAATCTGAAAGTGGCCGGCACACGGGGTCATTCTACGCCAAGTTACACAAGTTCGAAAATATCAATTTTTCATACTTTTTAGATAAAGGCATAACAGTGATGTAAGACAATTAATTGACCCTACAGCTTCGGCTCCATATCATCATCATCATTATTCAGCCGAATGACGTCCACTGCTGGACATAGGCCTCCCCCAAACAATGTTGGGGGGGTTTGCCATAATCGCCACGTTTGGCAGGCGGGTTGGCGATCACAGTATGGTTGTTAAAGTACTCAGAGAACGCTGCTGCCCATCCTCTAGTGAATCCCTTAGTCGCCTTTTAGCATCCACGGGAAGAGATGGGGCTATTCTTTACGTCCGGTACCACACGGACGTAAAGAATTGTAGGTTTCGGTTGGCCCCCTAGTAATAAATGAATAGAATAACATATTCTACCGGAATATAACATTATTATTGTTTGGCAACTTCAGATTTAGCCCAAAAATTTATAGAGCTTGTAAGATCTCCTTTTCCTACAACATGATAATTTTGGCTCATAGAAATATCAACTAATTAGTTATTTATGCAGATTTCTGTACCGCAACTAAATTTTAGCCAGTAGGTAGCTCACAATGAGAATTAAACTATCATAAACATGGCAAGCTGGCAAACATTAAACAATAAATCCTGTGAATGCGAATAATATTGTTGGTCTAACATTACTATAGTACATATAATAAACAGTTATTTTGAAACAGTCGTAGAGAGCTAGCTAATTCAAAACGTACTTAATATCGATTGAGCCCAGCCAAGTTCTCACTTTACTCCAGACTGTTTATTTATAACAATAAAAAACTAACTGACTTCGAGTCCAATTTAACTTTTGGTGTGATTACCGAAGTTATTTGTGGGCTAATAAACAAGTTGCAAAGTTAATTTGTACATCTATCGAGTTAATGTAATCTTACTGTCATTTAGATTCGATTAAATGTTATTATGACTTCAATTTATAAGTGTATATATTTACTAGACATATAAAGTTATGTAGATGTTTATTTGTTAAAGAATTCAAGTAACTACTTGAATTCTGTTTTATCCGAAACATGTTTTTGTTTGTTACTTATTAAGTGAATACTTTTTATACTTTACTTTATTCAATAAACTTACATAATAATAATATTACATTTGGTACTAGCTTCCACACTAGGATTCCCTGTGTCGTGGAAGCTAGTCGAAATTAATAGATACACATATACTATACATATTACAGGCTACAAAGGGCCATAGATAAATACCTTAAAGATTAACATACATATCAAAATTCAAACATATCTATATAAATAAAAAGAAAGGTCCTGACTGACTGAATGACTGACTGATTGACTGACTCATCAACGCCCAGCCCAAACCCTTGACCTAGAACGCTGAAATTTTGCACAGAGGTTCCCTTTATAATTTACACAAGGAATAAGGAAGGATTTTTCGAAATTCAACCCCTAAGGGAGTTAAATAGGGGATGAAAGTTTATATGGAAAATCGTCACATAAAGGGTTCAAAATTTCACGCAAGCGAAGCTGCGGGCAAAGTCTAGTTAAATATAACTTAATAATGCACTAATGTACACATAGTGACATTAAAACATAACATAACATCACGCGAGTATTACCCGGAGGGATAGGCAGAGGTGTATATTCGCTGTTATGCTTAAGTCCCATGTAATCGAGGGCGAGCTTATTGCCATCAACCGGGCACAAATGCAGACTCCGGGCTGCTACTGAGAAATGTCAGACGGAAAAATCCAGTAACACTGACACAGTAGTCTGGGGATCGAAATCAGAAGGCCAATTCTCGTAATTAAAAATGTTCAAAATATAGTTTCGACCTAGTCTCAGTCTAGTCTCAATCTCATAAATATGACAAATGGTATTCTTGTTCGTTAACAAACAACGTCAAACTTTATTATATTGAAATGAGATTGAAAGTTGACTGAAGCCAAAAGCGTATTCTGGTTACATTATATACTGAGCCATTTTGACACCTTGGAATTTTCATTTATTTCTAGAATATTAGTCATTGACTGTTGATATCGGTATGCTATCGGTAATAGATTTTAAGTTGACTGAATAGACGTTATATTGAGATAGACTTAGATGATACTGAAACCGGACCGAACTTTAAGTGTACCAGAGTACCGTTTTTTATTCAATTCATAATTTAATCTCAGTTCGGTCAACCTTCAGTCTTACTTCAAATTAATTACGAGAATTGGGCTTCAGGACCTCACGGTCAGCAGTTGCTTTCGACCACTAGACCTACAGTCTAACCACTAGTTAATTACCACGTTATGTTTTGAACTAGCGATGGGCGATTGTTGCAAAAAAAACAACCGACTGAATCGAAAATTGTACTGTTACGCATTCGATTGTCGATTTAGTAGTTCCTCATCATAATTATTCGAATAACAATCGACGAACTACTAAATTTACGTACAGTGCAATCCGCTATGCATGTGAGTGTGTGACGTGCGTATTTGAACCACTATTGGATGACTTATTTGAATTTACCAACTAGGTAAAGAAATAGTATGCATGTCACCAGATTTGAGTAGTTTTTATAGGTAAGATACTAGAGACTAATGTCACAGAAACCTTTTGCTAAATAATTGAAGCAAAGAATTTCAAAGAGTTCTTCTACGAAAGTTGTTCAATTTCCGATACCGGGTAACCTCACAAAGTTCTTAGAGCTAATTTTTTAACAACCTGTATGTATAGATATAGACTTCCTATATTACTCTTTTATTTGTATTGATTTTTACAATTGGCAGTAAATAGTGATTATATTGTTCTTTGCTTTAATTCTGCTCCAGTTATTTAGAAAAAGGGTTCTGTGAAATTAATCTCTAGTATCTACTTATAAAACTACTCAAATCTGGTGACATGCATGCTATTTTTAACCGACTTCAAAAAGGAGGAGGTTCTCAATTCGTCTGAATGTTTTTTTTTTTTTGTTTTTTTTTTTTTTTTTGTATGTTTGTTACGCGATATCTCACCCAATTATGAATGGATTTTAATGATTCTTTTTTTGTTTGGTAGCCCATACTTCAGAGGTGGTCCCATATAAATTTTATTGAAATTGGTTCAGCACTTTTTGGAAAAATCAACAAAAACAAAAAAAAATACACAAATCGTATGTAGACGACGTTCTAGTTGTAGTGCTGGTCCAAGAATTTGTACACTATTTTAATTGTAATTTGTGGCACTAAAAAGTATAAAATAAAAAAAACTTTAAAAAAGTAAAAACCGACTTCAAAAAAAACTAAACGGAGTAAAATAATTATCATTTAATAAAACTACCAGTTTCAGAAGTCGGTGTTCTACGCTGAAA
Source organism: Amphipyra tragopoginis (assembly GCA_905220435.1). Taxonomy (NCBI): domain Eukaryota; kingdom Metazoa; phylum Arthropoda; class Insecta; order Lepidoptera; family Noctuidae; genus Amphipyra; species Amphipyra tragopoginis. The sequence continues at coordinate 13,178,363 of HG991992.1, forward strand.
CAAATTAAATGCACCGACTTCTGAAACTGGTAGTTTTATTAAATGATAATTATTTTACTCCGTTTAGTTTTTTTTGAAGTCGGTTTTTACTTTTTTAAAGTTTTTTTTTTATTTACCTAAATACCAAATCCAGGCTAGTCATCTAGTATTGATTAATAACATAACATAGTAATTAACCTACGGTTATTTCAAAACAAATTTTATACAAGGTTAGTCAGAAAGGGGATACCAAAGTCCAAAGGGGTGTTAAAATACTCATAATAATGAGTAACTTTTGTTCTACCACTTTCCCCAAAAGTCAATAGTTTAAGAGCTGTTCAAAAATGACATAAAAATATGCTAAAATCCATCTATCCTCAGCTATGATCAGCTGTGTTTACATTTTAGGTCATATTTGGGATCACGAATTAGAAGCTCCATTTTCTGAATTCGTTATTAAAGTAGGGACAAAGAACTTTTGAAAAAATGAAAATAATAAATATTTTACATGGAAATAAAAATGATCGAATTTTTTAATTTAACACTTGCTTCAAAACCGTCATCAGTGATACTTTAAGTGGCCTGCGGATAAGTACCCCCTTTCCGACTAACCTTGTATAATTCCGAATTAAATTCTTTTACAAATTAACATCTATACGTTTAGTAAGAGTATGTACACTTATAAATCGAAATCATAACAACATTTGAACAGAAAATTAACACTTTATATACCGCTACCAATGAGAGCTGTATATTGAATAGTTGATTGCTTCATTTCATACAAACAACCTCGATACACCGATACATTATTAATTACAGTAATTCAATATGACGTCATTGATTTGGGTTAACATGTCAACTTCACCTAATGAGGCCAAGGGCGCGGCGCGGTTGACTTCCAAGTTCCAAGCAAACATCAAAGGGCAAGCTCTCGACTAGTGCAGAAGGGCCCCTAGTAGCTAACGAACGACTCGGATAAAACCCCGCCACTTGTACTAGTTAGCGTAGAACGAAAACTCATTGGACTCGTAATTATGTTGACATTTTTAAGTGTCACTGCTTAGCATATTTACTAGTTTGTCTGACTGCGTCGGGGCGAAATAAAACTGCTGTCTATGAAAATAGTCATGCTATCTTGTTACAATGGATCACGACTGTATTCCCTGGAGCCCAATAGGGAATTTTAAATCTAAAAATATATTAATGAGATAGCTTAGGCAAAAAGCAGTCGGAAAACGTTAGTTTTAGTTCATAAAATATCAAACAAAATTTTAAAATTCAATTCAAAGGTTTCAGCTTTTTTAATCTGTTTCATAACACCACTAAATAGTAGTCGCCATGTTATTACGTCATACGGCTATGTAAACTTAGAAGTGTCAACTGTCAACTAAACAATTAGCTTATCGTACAAAATATAACTGCATTTGTTACACAGCCAACTGACGTCATGACCATAGAGCAATATGGCGTCCATTGCATCCAGCGTTTTCGTCAAATTACGCGCGAAATTTGAAAATGCAAAATTTTAATGCATTTTTATGGCACTTAACGATTGAATAAAAATTTGTGAATTTTTAGTGGTTCACACTACAGAATCAAATTGAGACACTTTTCAAAAATGGGCGTAATACCATTTTCTACTAACAGAAACTTTTATCAATTGCAACTGAATCGTTTAGGTATTCCGACAGTTTTCGTTTACAAAAACTATCAAATTGTTTGACAGCAAAAACAAAATCAAACTTTTTGATAGTTTTCATAAACGAAAACTGTCTGAATGAAACTATTCAGTTGCAATTGATGAAAGTTTCTGTTAGTAGAATTGGCCACTTGAAGGGTTAGGCAGAGGTGTTTAGTGCACCCTCATTTCGCCCTTATATTTAAGTCCCATGAAGTAGGGGGCGAGCCTATTGCCATCAACCGGGCACAAATCCAGACTCAGGGCTGCTACTGATAAATTCCACACGGAAAAACCCAATAACACTTTGCCCGACCTGGGGAACAAACCAAGGACCTAACGCTCAGCAGTCACGCTTGCGATCACTAGACCACGATCCACTAGATCGGTACAATTGTACCACGGAAAAAGTTGATTTACTAACTATTTCTCAAACAGTTACTCAAACACTATACTTAATTAAATAAGCCGGATATACTATTTCTCAAATAGAAAAACACTATACCTAATTAAATAGACCGATGTTCACATTAGTAAAAGTGTACGGTCATTTTCAATACACTTACGGCCGATTTAAGCGGTTGCGGTGCATGCAGCTGCGAATCTCGCGACCCCGGCCATTCGTCAGGAGGAGGAAGACCGAGGATTTTTAGCCGGTAAGAGTCGGCATAAACTTGTGGAGGGTATCCATTAGGTAAACCGAAGAAAAATTATAAAAATCAAAAAACCCGACTGCATAAAAAGCGAACTAAAAAGATGCAAACAAGATAATAAGGTAACGGCCTGTCCACATCTCCACGTCATGTCACGACGTCGTCAACGTGGAACGGTGCGGTGACGTGACACGGTGCGTTGACGTAACGTGCAAATTTACGTTACCGTATCGTAAAAATGCACGTCAGGATCCTTGTTACATTTATCGTTGACCATGTAGATCCTGAATTTTAATAAGAGAAACAGTAAGGTATGGTTTTAAAGTATCGGAGCACATAGACGGCGACTTACACGCGGGCGTGGAGAGCGCGGGCGGAGCGGATATACGTGTGCGCTTGCGGCTAGAGGCGGAACGTGTTACGATACGGCAAAGTAAATTTGCACGTTACGTCAACGCACAGTGCCACGTTACCGCACCGTTCCACGTTGACGACGTCGTGACGTGGAGATGTGGACAGGCCCTAACGTTAAACTTACGTAAGTTTTCAAAAAATCATGCTATTAAATCATAACAAATGCAGTGGGAGACTACGTGTGTTTATGGCCAGCCAGGTTTCGAATTACATAATTCGTAAATCCCCTGTCTTTGCTGTCGCGCAGTCGGGTAAAAAAGAAAGGGCCGATTTTACCAACATCGGATAACTTTTGTCTGAGGAACAATTTGGACGATTTGACAGAATTTCTATAGAAAATCTGTCAAAACTTCAATTCTTCAGATAATTGTAATTCGACGTTGCTAAAATCGGGCCCTAGTATGGATACAGTCAAAAAGATAGAATTAGAAAACGAACTCTGCATAATTGGACACACTGGACCCTAACTCACGTTCCCGTCCGACCCTCTAAGCATTACTGCCCCTTAAGAACTCAATTAATACTTTAGCACACAGACATTAATAACCCTGGTTCACACATTCATTGCTACGTGATATTTACTAAACTGTGGATGTTGGATGTTAGACCCTCGATGTATCCAAGTTACACTGTTTGTATGTTCGCTGTGACAAATGATGGCAACTATCGCCTTCACAAACAGTTTAGGAATTATTTAGGGCTCTTACACACCACGTTTTTTTCAGGCGCTGTCGACGCGCGTCGCACGCAACTATAACGCGCTGCAAACGCGATGTTATCGCAACCAATTTACCTAGTCACACGTTCATAAAATGGTAGTATGCAGACGACGACTTTTTCGCGAGCTGTCGACGCGCTCGTAGCGCGGAGTTACATCGATACAGACGCGCTGGCACAGCGCGTCTCTTTAGCTGCAAACACATACGTACAGCGCGTTTTAATCCAAGGAGAGTAGTTGCTCACGCGCGTCTGTAGCGCGTTTCTCGTGAGTTTGCAGCGATGCAATCGCAAGTAATCTGCCTATTTCAAGTTTAGCAGCGCCGACAACGCGCGATAGCGAATCGCGCGTCGACGGCGCCTAAAAAAACGTGGTGTGCTCTTACTCTTTCGTAGAATACATGAGGTAACTTTAAAGACAAGTACCGACCTAAATAAAAGGGCTATTCTACTATGAATGATGTTTACATTCCCGATATTTTCTTTATGTTAGGTACTATAATGGGGGATTTACACGGGTCGATTTTAGCCGTGCGGCAAGTCACCAGTCGCATAGCTTGTAAAAATCGAATCATCACCCAATTTACACCGGTCGACAAAAATCGCATGCGACTTGTTCATTTCTAGCGGAACAACACAGCGCAAAATACACCTTATGCGGCGGGCGATCGCCTGCAACTGACTGACACGTTCGATTTTAGTCACCCGCCGCATGCGGCTTGTCGCTGCACGGCAATAGTCGGATGGCACCCAACTTTGGGGCTTGCGATTTTAGTCACTTGCGGCCTAGTCGAATTGTCATTTAGACGGTCGATTTTCGCCGTGCGGCCTAGCCGTGCGGTGAAAACCGACCCGTTTAAATCCCCTATTAGATGATCAATAATAGCGATGTGTGAATTGTTAAACGATTGACTTGACTGCCTTGTTGGTCTAGTGGTCGTGCGACCGCTGAGCGTGAGATCCTAATCCCTAGGTCGGGCAAAGTGTTATTGTGTTTTCCGTGTAGAATTTCTCAGTAGCAGCCAGGAGTCTGGATTTGCCGGTTGACAGCAATAGACTCGCCCCAACTACATGGGACTACATAACGGCGAAATGAAGGTGTACTATACACCTCTGCCCAACCCCTCGGGGAATACAGGCGTGATGTTATGTTATGTTTATTCAAATATCCGTTGACAACAAAAGAAACACTTATAACTAAAAATTTTGCCAGATATGCAAAATGTTATTTGAGGAAAACAGTAAGTACTGACTATTAAAGTGAAATGACAAAAAAACTCCCAAAAAGAACACTTCTACAAATTCAGCTTACCAGGGTACTAGCAACAACAATGTTACCGAAATTCATTTGCAACAATAATTTGGAGTGCATCACGGCGTATAGCGAACTTGTTTATGAGTTAAGTTAGATGACCTCGGTTCTTCGTCCCCACGTACCCAGAGCTGACATAAAATTCTAAATGTAGCTCGTAAAATATACGTTAATAACATTGTCTTCAGCTTCTCGGGGAAAGTCAAGTGTCGGATAATGTAGGGTTTGTTGTACTGTTACAGTCCGATATAGCTGTAAATGAACGTGAATGGCGGCGTTGCTTGTGAAGTTAGATGATAAAAACCTGTCAAATCCTGTATGTTTCATGTTAATTCTCTATTTTGTCCTTTAGATCATGTAAGCTATGAGTCTAATAAAGAGAAGCCTATTTTTTACCGGGAACCACGCTGAACAACTGAACTTTGTTTTAGGGCATCGCAAAATAAGCAATAACGTACAAAAACTGTTAAAATAATACAATATTTTCTGTGTAAAGCCTCATTTACACAGGGTAAGTAACTGACTCCAGACAAGTCAGTGCTGACCCTATACTTACCTAGTGTAAATTGATGTGTAAATTGATTTGGAGTCAGTACAGCGCTGTCGCGATCAATTTACACTAGGTAAGATCGGGTCAGCACTGACTTGACTCGAGTTTGGATTCAGTTACTTACCCTGTGTAAATGAGACCTTCGGTTGGTTTTCCTGACTGCTGTCCCCACAAAAACATAAAGGCATGAACATAGAGACGGACTTACGAAATTATTTACATAAAGTTCATTCCGAGTTCTTATTAAAATTTCCAATTAAGTGATATTCTAACGAACTCATTTTATAGTTCAAATAACAGAGATATAAAGCGATAAAGTTAGTATTCTACGTTATTCAATAACGGAGTATAAACTGGAAACTTCGAGAGTTGAAACTAAGATTGGTAATACTTTGACATCATAATATTTATATTATTCTGTGAACTCTAAAGGAGAATTATAATTAATTAGAGTTCGCCCCCGGCTTTGCCCGCGTGGATGTCGTTTATCGCGTATTCCAGATTTTTCGGGATAAAAGTAGCCTATGTTCTTCTTCAGGTTTCAGACTATCTCTGTAGCAAGTTTCATCAAAATCGGTTCAGCGGTTTAGGCGTGAAAGCGACAGACAGACAGGGTTACATTCGCATTTATAATATTAGTAGGGATTATTTACAAAAAGTTCCTACACTTCAATTGTCACATAGCGGTAAAAATCATTTATAAAATAACTAGCAACCCGCCCCAGCGTCGCTCGAGTAATACTATGTTCAATAGCTTAAGGCCGTGGACACATGTCTACGGTGCGGCACCGGCCACCGTGTAACGGCTCGGCGCCGCTACCGGGAGACGGCGCGGCACAGTGCCGTGTACGGTGCACCGCACGTTAGTTGTTGCTTAAAGCAAGCAACAGCAAAACATAAACTAACGTGCGGTGCACCGTACACGGCACCGTGCTGCGGCACAACGCCGCGCCGTCTCCCGGTAGCGGCGCCGTGCCTTTACACGGTGGCCGGTGCCGCACAGTAGACATGTATCCACGGCCTAAAACCTTCCATAAGAAATTACCTAAATTAAGATGAAGTCCGCATCAAAATCTAATGATAAGTAGTTTAGAACAAGTAAGCGGACAAACAGACAGACGCGAAAATCGACTCCAATTTATACTATTTACGGCTGAAACCAATAATATAACCTATCGATAGTTTGCCCTATTAGCGGTAGAAATTTGACATTACTTCTAACTTAACAGGAAAACTTTAAAAAAAAATTGAGCACTGACCCGACATCCATGCATTTCTACATCAATGGCTATAAAGATCATACTCGTCATAATGATTCAATTTTCCTTCGACGAAAGTCACGAAAACAACTAGTGTTGCACCCCTCTTAAAACTAATAACGTATCATAAGTAGAGTAATCTCGGCGAGCAGTAGCTAGCTCTAGCGAAAGAACTAAAATGGAAAGCGATACGCGTCACCCTCTGCACTACAACATCCCCGTTCGGCAAAGACTTAAGAGCCGTAATAGCTTTGCACAGCGTGTCCTCCCACTCAATGGCGAACGTTCACAGGCAAGAGTCCAGCTGTGGCGAGATAAGGCTTCTCTACCCACTCCATTTGTTGCCCCTTCCGAGGATCTCCCACCTGGGCATGAGTTGCCTTGGCTGACCTGGAAGTCTCTAAATAGACTTCGGACTCAGGTTGGTCGAAGCAAGGAAAACCTGCTCAGGTGGAAATTTGCGGGTAACTCAAACCTTGAGTGTAAATGTGGTGCCGTTCCGCAAACTATGGCGCACTTAACATCATGCCCCGCCTGCCCAGTTACCTGTACACCTCAAGAACTAATGGACGCTACGGATAGTGCTAAACTCGTTGCTGAGTTCTGGGCCGACACAGTGTAGATTGTCATCGACACGCTAAGAAGAAGAAGAAGTAGAGTAATCATAAGAACAAACATAACAGGTGGCTCTCGCAATAGATATAACTATCAAACGGCCATACTGACTTTATTGCTCGTTTCGACGGAACGTCTTGACTTATAGTCGCCATATAAGTATTGTGCGCACAGATATCGTAATAAAAAGGAAAATATCTCTAATGGACATTTTTTCAGGCCTATTAAGGAGTTGCCCTCTATGGGTTTTATAGTGCAGTCATAAAGTATTAAAAAGACATAAATATTATTATCATACTATACTGAACTGAGCCAAATATAAAATGAAAGAACTGTGAAGACCACACCACCCGTGTTTTTGTTTTTTCAGAAACTCCTTGGTCTTAATTCTTTAAATATCCCTTTCGCTTTGAAAAAATGTGCTCACTCCGTTGTAGCGTCTAAGGCTCAATTTACACCGCCGCGGCATGGAATGGAAGCAACTAAATTGTACACAGCAAAAAACTTTAAAAAAGTAAAAACCGACTTCAAAAAAACTAAACGGAGTAAAATAATTATCATTTAATAAAACTACCAGTTTCAGAAGTCGGTGCATTCAATTTGTTTCAGCGTAGAACACCGACTTCTGAAACTGGTACTTTTATTAAATGATAATTATTTTACTCCGTTTAGTTTTTTTGAAGTCGGTTTTTACTTTTTTAAAGTTTTTTTATTTTATACTTTTTAGTGCCACAAATTACAATTAAAATAGTGTACAAATTCTCGGACCAGCACTACAACTAGAACGTCGTCTACATACGATTTGTGTTTTTTTTTGTTATTGTTGATTTTTCCAAAAAGTGCCGAACCAATTTCAATAAAATTTATATGGGACCACCTCTAAAGTATGGGCTACCAAACAAAAAAAGAATCATCAAAATCCATACATAATTGGGGGAGATATCGCGTAACAAACATACAAAAAAAAAAAACATTCAGACGAATTGAGAACCTCCTCCTTTTTGAAGTCGGTTAATAAAGAACTTTATGTCAATTGTATAAAGTACAAACTAAATACGAGCCAAAAAAGGTCGCGAGGATACCCCGGAAGACGCAACAAAAATTGACATAAAGTTCATTATGCTATTTACAATTTCGTCGCTTCCATTCCATTCCGCGGCGGTGTAAATTGAGCCTAAGAAAACCATGGGCTTCTTAAGTTTTGTTGAAAGAGTCGTCTAACCAATAAATTATTGTTTTTTTATTTTATTATTTGTCTTGGTCACGTTGGACCCTAGTCGCACCTGATGTTAAGCGCAGATACGGTATAAAATGGAACACACGAATCCAAGTAACAGAGATGTAGAGGGATTCCCCTATACTTCTCTGGCTCCACATACACACGACGGAACATAGTAAACTGCTTGGCGCCGACTTTAATGTGATGGAGGACCGTAAAGACTCTACCACCAAGCTCGGTGGGTTTCGTTGATTCTTACAATACGCGTCTATTCCCATAACAATCTCTTTCTTTTTAACCGACTTCAAAAAGGAGGAGGTTCTCAAATCGATTGTTTTTTTTTTGTTACCTCATGTCTCCGTCATTTATGAACCGATTCGAAAAATTCTTGTTTTGTTTGAGAGTAGAATTTTATCGAAATTGATTCAGCGCTTTTTGAAAAAATCAACAAAATCCAAAAAAGTATACATAAATCGTACATAGACGACGTTCTAGTTGTACCTAGTAGTGGTCCGAGAATTCGTACACTATTGTAATTTTGTAATTTGTGGCATTAAAGTTTCTTAAATAACTTTGAAAAAAGTAAAAACCAACTTCAAAAAAAAACTAAACGGAGTAAAATAATTATCATATAATAAGATTTATCAGTTTCAGAAGTCGGTGCATTAAATTTGTTTCAACGTGGAATTACACCGACTTCTGAAACTGATAATTTTGTTATATGATAATTATTTTACTCCGTTTAGTTTTTTTTTGAAGTCGGTTTTACTTTTTTTTTTTGTTCTATTGGACTGCTTGAAGATGGTCCTTGCGGACTGTTTCTACGCAAATAAATCTTTATCTCTATTTCAATACACACATTATTTTATTCTACATCACATACTACATGCGTTGGAAAAGTGGACTTTTGTTTTTTTTTTTTTATTTAAAGACTAATAGTACTTAGTTCTGTTAAATAGTCGATAATAACAAAATAAACGTGAAGCTCACACAAACAAACTAAAAAGAGCCAATTATAAAATAAATGCAGCAATAAAAATGTTCCAACATTTCCTTAAACATTATTTTAAGAAAATACATTCTGATTTTCCAGCTTCTTGTGGTTTCGCGCAAATTGTACAAAGCTTCTAAACGAAATAGGTCGCCATAGCGTTCGTAAGCAATGAGCTTGCAAGACTTGCAACTTGTCAGTACTAATGTTGTTTCCAGACAATGTTGTGTATCAGCCTTTTTTGATGGTATTAGATACGACATTCATTATATGGAACACTGCTTGTACTTCTATTACACTGTATGACTACGCCTTAAGAAATACAACTATAAAAATTGGCTTAAGAGATGCTCTATTAATTAGGTTAAGTAATTTACTTCCCCCCAATTGGCTGGAGACCCTTCAGGTCACGCCCGGTTACTTAGTAACTGATCGCAAGGAACATCAACAAGGCAACAAATTGAAAAAAAAAAACTATTAATGTTTGAGGTATATTGCGCTCCAAAATTCAAATGGGCGACGTGGCTGAAAAGGCGGCCCAGCTGAAGTGGGACTGGGCATATCTGCCGTATGCCAAATGAGCTGTGGGCCCGTATAGCACAAGAATGGAGCCCTGAGACAGCGAGACGGCCTCGCGGCAGACCGCGGAGAAGATGGCGGGACGGGTTGGATGCCTTTCTTGAGGTTTGGCATGAAACTGCACATAATCGCGACCAGTGGAAGGAACGGAGGGAGGCCTTTGCCCAGCAGTGGGACAGTACAGGCTAATAATAAATAAATGTTTGAGGTGCATAAAAAAAGCGTCCACGATTGACGCTACTTAGGTACGTCCGGCGCACCCTGGGCAGTCAGTCCCGCTACCAACCTTGCTGGCTATCTAATCTTTTCACCACATGCGCTATTCACATTAGCTAGTCCAAACCGAGAGAGGAAGAAGACTGTTCGGTTGCAATTCAAATCATTTTCTTCGTTGCAACTTTTCGTATTCGGGAAACACAACTCAATATGGGCTTTCTACATAGGCCGCCACTGCGAACAACCTTGTTGAATATTTACATCCCTTTGGCAGCTAAATTGTAATTACTTACCTATACTTCCAAATGTACTGCCCAAATAGAACAGAACTGGTGACCTGAGACGGTAAAACGGCAGGCCATTCTGAAAAAACTTTTTGTGATAAGTAACACAATATTTGTTTAATAGTTACTTTAAAAAAATTACTGCATAACTTGTGCTACTAGTTACCAACTCGATAAGCTACCATTAAACAATTGGTTTGCTAATTATAATGAAACTTTGGTGCAGATAACACAATTCGGCAATATGTGAAATTACTATACTAGTTCAACTGTCCATTTTTTCAGTGCTAAGGAGATGGCGGAACAAAATGGATGCTTTCCTTGAAAACTGGAAGGAAGTAGCGTGGAATCGGGAAAAGTGGAGGAAATGGAGGGAGGCAATTGCCCAGGAGTGCGACAGCATAGGCTGATAATAACCTACATTTTAACTGCCGACTATCCTACTCAAAGATGCGACTATAATCCACATTTTTCGGTATTTCCGTTCATATCATGGGACACGCACGAGTCATATTTAGATGGTCCAAACAGCCTACTCGTGACGTAAATTCTTAACATCATAACCATACTATTCAATTACATAACACTTACAAGATACTCGGTTTTCACGGAAGATAGATATAATGCGTCTTTGTAGTTATACTTATCTTCATAGCGATAACAAATTTGTAGACGCAAGTTTCCTCAAGCGACCCCTTCCTGAGGGTTGAACAGTGAACTTTATGGCGGCTCCTCGCGGAATGCTTACAATTTATCAGCCTTTATGACGAATATATTCTATTCGATTATGCCTCTTGAATTGTTCCATTGAATACCCAAGTTACTCGAATATACGTCGTGTTGTCTGGATTTGTTGGTTACAATTATTTATGTTGGTTGCGTTCTAGAAAAGATCAAAGATACCGGTTTGAATATCAGTTACAGATCTTTAACAATTCGATAACAAATAGTAAGAATATATATTCAGTTAGTTAAACAATGCCGATTATCATATTTGATTCACGGTACAGGGAAAGGGTTAATGTCGGACTTTGAGTCCTACTTTTCCTCTTTAGCGGGCTGATGAGAAGTTCTACTCAGGTGATATAGGTATCTTACCTTAGTTTACGAATAAAATGCGATCAAAATTATATCTTTAAAAAAAGTTATTTTATTTTATCCTATCCGACAGATTGAATATGCTTTAACGAACGTCTTAACAATAGCAAAAAAACAGAAACAATTTAAACAGCGGTCTTATCGCTAATACAATGGCGGTCTTATCGCTAATAGCGATATCTTCCTGACAACCTTTGGATGGAGTAGGAAGACGTGAAAGATAGATCATGGGGGCAGTCCGTGGTGTATTTATACATAAACCTAATTGACGGTTAACAACTTGTAGAGTTACATTAAAAGATAGAGAGTCCCTCCGCTGCCGGCGCCGGCACCCAAAAATAACGACATTGGGAACCGGCACTACATTACTGCCGGCAGCCCGAGATTAAAAACGTCGGCTGCCGGCATCCAAAATGGACATCGGCGGCGGTAATAAGTTGTTTGATAGGTATGTTAGTTGAAAGGTAGGTTAGAATTTGGACCAAACATAGTAATTTGTCATCCAACTGATTAACTTCATGAGCGCTCGGTCATTTAGGGCACCCCGACACGAATAGGTTAGGTTCGAAGGGCATGACGGGGGCTAGAGTCGGCGAGCAAAGCGAGCGAACGAGGCCCCCGTCATCCCCTTCGTGTTAGGCTACTTTAAACCCTGCTGACAGAAATAGCAGCCCCGCACATCGGGGCTCCGTCGACTCTGACTTTAGAAACCCAAACAACCTTACAAACATCCCCTTATGTTTCTCATTTGTTTTTAAAGTGAAAATGAAAGTAGGTGACGAATAATCGTCTCATGAAGAGTTTGAAGAGGCCTTGAAGGTGTAAGAAAACAGTGTATGTAGTCGGCGTGGCGCCGGCAGCCAGTTTGGTACCCGGCGCCGGCAGCGGAGGCACTCCCTAAAAGATAACATAGAAATAGCTAAAACCATCGCTTACAGAACACAACAAATGATCAAACAGGGAAAAAGCTTACCAAAAGAAAACCAAAGATAAAAAATCCGACTCATTCTCTTAATTTACATGGTATGCCTTTACCAAAATTAACTTAGCTACATTGAAAAGGTATCAGGCGAACAAAGCTGCGCGGTACCTTTGACTAAATTGAATTACCTACGAGTTGCTGCTTGAACGTCGACATACGACCCTACCCGAGCAGATAGCGACTACCATCAGGGAACCGTCAAAGCATGTAACAACGTCAGTGAATGCGGTTCATAATTGATTTAGTAGAACCGCGGGCCCGGAGTGGCTTCGATTCAATTACATCTCGTTTTAGGTACGTTTCACGAACAAGTTTTTATAGGCGGATGTACCCTTGTTTATTAACCCCGGGCAAAATAATTATTCACCCGTTCAGATGAATGGAGCTAACTCAATTAAATGTACTGATACTGTAGAAAATGAAATTAATTTTGCGAAACCGCTGATGGAACTCGAACCGATAATGGCCTCCGCGTCTGTATGTTAAGGATAAACATTCAGACGTCGGATTTATGTCGTCATCGGAATAAATGTCAGATTATGATGTCGTCATTTATACCACCCTCGATATTTTGTGTGGAGCCAGCACCATCTTTATGCTTTTACAGCTTATTACCCATTTCACACTCCGTTACACATTCACATACATATAAACATTTTGAACGACATTTTTTTCTTGTACTGACTTCAATTTTCCAATACAAGTCATCATCTGCCTAGCCTTTTCCCAACTATGTTGGGGTCGGCTTCCAGTCGAACCGGATGCAGCTGAATATCAGTATTTTACATGGAGCAACTGCCTATCAGACCTCCACAACCCAGTAACTGGGTAAATACGATACTCTTGGTAAGACTGGTTGTCAGACTTTCTGGCTTCTGACCAACAGTAACGACTGTCAAAGATCTACAAATAACAGCCGGGACCAACGGCTTTACGTGCTTTCCGAGGCATGGAGGAAACTCGCTATGGTAAATGGTCACCCATCCACAGACCAACCTCGGCAAGCGTGACTTAACCCGGAAGATCGGTCTATGCGGCTGTAATTATTTAGCCACGAACTCCTCAATTTTCCAATACAAGTATTATTTGTAATATCTATTAACCATAAAAACAAGTGTTGCAGACAAAGTTACAAGTAGCAGACTCGAAAAGTCGTAAGAGAAATCTACTCAATAACGGAATGTTTCCGAAGCAAAGGATAAAAACTTAAACGAATTTGTACAAGACAACAGCTGTCCTAGACAGTTTTTATTGATATTATAACAGAACCAAATCGTTTTGCCAGAACTTTCATATACACCGTGGGCCCCACCTTTCTGATGGTATTATGAGTCAAATGTTATATCAACGAAAGTCCAAATCAGTTTTTTTTTTCTCTATGTTCTTTATAAATCAATTAACTTTAGTACTTCCTTGTAATCAATATTTTAGGTTGAAATGGCAACATTTACAAATTATCGTGTGGGTGGATAAGAAACTTCTCAGTTCCCAACCCTCCCCGACAAATAAGACCTACGGCGGGTGGGGTATGGTATCACAAAATTCGCAACGCCGCTTTCATGGGACTTGTTACCAAAGAATTTTTTCGAGTTGTCAATTTCCATAAATAATGAATATTCCGAAAATTAAGGTTTATTCAACAAACTATATCTTAGCTTTTCTTCTCCAATTAGGCATCGGAATCAATGGTTAAAATCTTTGGGTTCCTCGGGCCCACGGTGTATAGATACACACATAACCTAAGCATAAACTACGTATATACAGGCTGTATACGAATTCGTGTAATTCCTTATAACCACGTGATCTACTTACTGGTGTAGATTAACCCCGCACGGGATTTAGTTTGATTAAAAATTTATAAAAAAAATTTTTTTTTTCTTTCCGTAGTTGTAAGTGGTCGTATCTAAACCACCTAACAAGGATTGAACAATAGAATAAGCAAAAAAACATGTTGCATAAAAGTATTTTTATGTGAGTGAAAATTGAAGGGTTATTTACAAAAACAGCATAACTGTAATTTTCATCCTTTTTATCCTACATGTTCTTATAAATAGTTAACAGTAATGTGAAGCATTTAAGATTTATATAATTCATAATTTAATTCATAACATATATTCAACATTAACATAAATTAAATTCAAATGTTTATCTTTAACATTGACAATGCTATGCAGGTCAATGCAGGTCTGTATTGAAAAATTTAACGAAAAAAAAGTTATGCTGTTTTTGTAAATAACCCTTCAATTTCGATGCTACGCATAAATGAATGAAAGCTCGGCAACACAGCTGGCGGGCACGACTAACGCGATACCGCTCTTTGCAATAATTTAACTCGAGGCTCTAAAATGACTCAGAAACAGAACACAACATTTTTTTGTTCTTTTTTTAATCTGTGTCACTATTAGATGACGCGGTTTGAAGGAATTACACGAATTCGTTTACACCCTGTAGAGATACACACATACCCTAAGCATAAACTATATAAAACTACACTAATGCAAATTATCGGGAATTGTATGGAATTGTGCGAGTGTTTGTGAATGAGGAAGACTGACCTGCCGTGATACAGTTAGAGTGCGCGCAAGATAACTCTGCGCGTGACTGAGGGCGTGCAAAACGTTGCCATGATCGCAAAAGTTCAAATTACCGCTTTTCAAGCTTAACTTTTTTATCGCTAAACATAATTTTCCCGTTAAATATTCCTACAATCAGATAGTTCTACTATCAAAATTAATAAAACGGCACACACTTTGGTGGACCATGATTAGTTCCGATTTCGGCCGCGCGCAGACTTATCTTGCGCGCACTCTAGTGATAGATCCCCCTTGGTCTCTAAGGTTGACCATTATCTTGGTATTGTGGATTATACAAGGTATACAAGGTTAGTCGGAAAGGGGGTACTAATCCGCAGGCCACTTAAAGTATCACTGATGACGCTTTTAAAGCATCACTGATGACACTTTTAAAGCAAGTGTTAAAAATTAAAAATTCGATAATTTTTATTTCCATGTAAAATTATTATTATTTTAGTTTTTTAAAAAAATCTTCATCCCTACTTTAGTTACAAATTCAGAAAATGGTGAAGCACCATTTTCTGAATTCGTAACTAAAGTAGGTAGGTAATTCGTGACCCCAAATAATATGTGACCTAAAAACTAAAGACAGCCGATCATAGCTCAGGATAGATAGATTTTAGCGTATTTTTTATATCATTTTTGAACAGCTATTTCTCTTAAATAATTGACTTTTGGGGAAAGTGGTAGAATAAAAGTTGTTCATTATTATGGGTACTTTAACACCCTTTCAGACTAGAACCCCCTTTTTGACTAACCTTGTATAGGCGGCGGTAACCACTTAAACTCATAAAAAAAACTTTTAATCCCATGTATAGTTAGAATTAGTGTTTTTTTTTAGTATTAATGTTTGGTATAGAGGTTCGATTAAATTATTCTACGTAGTAGATCTAAGGCGTCAGTTGGCTCACGCATCGCCCTTACTTATACTAAGTACTTATTACATTTCATGATACATTACAATAGAATAGGTACCATTTTAATAAAGTTTATTACTTAATGTTAATATTTTTTATCGGCCTAAAGTTGTACATTTACTAACCCCCATTTGCCCTTAAATCACATCAGGATGTGAATCTATTTCCTAAACGACGTCCTTCCTCCCATTCTATCCGCCAAGGCCTGAAACCAGCCTAGACCGGGGTCGTAAAAATAAAAACGTCAAACGAGATATCCGCGATGGAAATATTTCGCACGCCAATAATACCGTTTGAAATTTATGTGATACTTAACAAAAAATATTACTAAAACAAATTTGGTTCCCATCATTCTGTTTTTATTGTCACCATAATCGCGCGGTTTAAATTCCGTGCACGTGTGGACACGGTTATTGCAGCTTTTTTGTTAGACATAAAAATACCTGAACCCTTTTGGCAATTCCAACTTAATATCGAATACGATGACCTACTAGAAATTGAGACTATTTGTATGAATCACGTGTTTTCCTGTATGAGGCGGACTTCGTTTAGGACGCCCTTTACTACAAAATGGTTTGAAAACATCACGGTAAAAACAGCTACGGAATATTGAAGTTAATATACCTACATTTGATTGCCTCATTGGTCTAGATCAGCCATACTCAACCTTTTTTTAAGGGCCACAAAGACGTTTTAGCTATTGTGTCGCGGGCCACAACAACATAAATTTATTTAGGTATTAATAAAAATGTCATTGTTTAATAGTTTATTTATTTTAACAATACAAAGTGTTCACAATTAATCTGACAGCCACATGCGATTCAAAACTTTATTGTTAAGATCAAGGGGGCCAATTCTACTAACAGAAACTTTTATCAATTGCAACTTAATCGTTCATTCAGACAGTTTTCGTTTACGAAACCTGTCAAAATGTTTGGTTTTGTTTTTGTTGTCAAATAATTTGATAGTTTTTGTAAACGTAAACTGTCTGAATAAACGATTCAGTTGCAAATGATAAAAGTTTCTGTTAGTAGAATTGGGCTCCTGGCTTGTTGTTTTAAATGTTTGACTACTACAGGGTGTTAACGAATTCGTGTAATTCCTTAAAACCACATGATCTACTACTGGTGTAGACAGCCCCCGCACGGGATTTAGTTTGATTAAAAATAAAAAATAATTTTTTTTTTTTTTCATGCGGCTTTGTTAGCGATCGTATCTAAACCACCTAATAAGGATTCAATAAAAAAATAAGACTTTATTTTTTTGCAAAAAAAATATTTTATTCGTGTGAACATTTCGATGCCATGCATAAATTAATGAAAGCATGGCGACACGGCTGGCAGGCACGACTAACGCGATATCGCTCTTTGCAGTCAGATAACTCAAGGCTCAAAAATGAATCAGAAATAGAAAACCAAAATTTTTTTTCAATTTTTTTTTTTCTTGGTTTTCAAAAATTCCCATTTAGGGTTAATCTGTGTCACCAGTAGATCACGAGGTTTGAAGGAATTACACGAATTCGTTAACACCCTGTATATTAGGTGGGCCACCCACATAAGTTCGACGGGCCACATGCAGCTCGCGGGCCGCAGGTTGAGTATAGCTGGTCTAGATGGTCGCAAGCGCGACTGCTAAGCGTGAGGTTCTGGGTTCGATCCCCAGGTCGGGTAGTGTTATTGGGATTTCTGCGTGGAATTTGTCAGTAGCAACCCGGAATCTGGATTTTGGCTGGCCCCCTATTAAATGGGACTTAAAGATAACGGTGAAATGAGGGTGTATTCCATACACCTCTGCCCAACCCTTCGGGGAATACAAGTGTGATGTTATGTTATGTTATAAACCGACAAACTGTACCCCAAGTGTGAGTTTTTTACGTTGCTACTGTAGTTGCGTCACGCCAAAAATGTCAAACAAATTTTTAGTAACGCTATTCGCCGCTTGAAGCGCTGCCTAAATTCTCATACATTTTTGGCGTGACGCAACTACAGCAGTAACCTAAAAAAACTCACACTTGGGGTACTGGTAGTTTAAGGATATTGAGGCATGTAGACGATTATGTGCTGTGGTTGACATTTTAAACTACGAAACATTTGAAAAAAAATATAAATCAACCAGCGCGGCGGCATTGTGTTTGATTTGTATTTTTTTATAATCCTAAGATATAGGACAGGATTCGTTAGAAAGGGGTAGAAGCTGCGGGCAATTTAAAGTACCTATCACTTTATCAATTACAAAAACATTTATTAGGTTTTAAAACATCGACATCGCTAATCACACTAATATTATAAAGGCGAAAGTTTGTGAGTTTGTGTGTTTGTATGTTTGTTACTGCTTCACGCTCAAACGGATGAACCAATAATGATAAAATTTGGTATGGAGGTAGCTGACATCCTGGATTAACACATAGGCTACTGTTTATCCCGAAAAAAGCGGGTAACACCGCGGGGCGCAGCTAGTTTCTTTATAAATTCAGAAAATGGAGCTACTAAACCGGGACTCTAATGCCTAAAGTGTAAACACAGCTGATGATAATATGTTTTAAAATAGCGTATTTTTATGAAATCTTTGATCATATTTCTCTAACTAATGACTTTTGGGAAAGTTGTAGCACAAAACATATTCGCTATGGATAGCTTTACTATTATTCGAATAGCCTTTACTTTTGTAAAGCTATTTAACAGTTGCAAGTGCCTAGGAAGGGCAACCGTGCCACTACAGCCGTGCGAGCGCGGATCTTTTTATCGAGTCGATTCGAGAAATTTATCTAAACGTCAAATTTGACATAAGATATAGATAAAACGACAGCTGTCGATAAAAGATCCGTGCTCGCGGGGCTGGTGGGACAAAATAGGTAAACTCTACGGTCACCAACGCGCTTGCCCAGCGTAGTGTCTCTTCGTGAACCTGAGGCCTCATCGTCACCGTCATCATTCAGCCGAAAGACGTCCACTAGTACTGGGGGGTTACCATGATCTGTTATAGCAGGAATGTTTTAATATTATTACGAGAGTGGGTAAGAGTATCGTATTACCCAGTTACTGGGTTGTGGAGGTCTGATAGGCAGTCGCTCCATGTAAAATACTGATATTCAGCTGCATCCGGTTCGACTGGAAGCCGACCCCAACATAGTTGGGAAAAGGCTAGGCAGATAGACGAGAGTGGGTAAGAGATAGCGCTAGAGAGCTGTCTAGCGCTGTCACTATTCCACTCTCGTAATAATATTAAAACATTCCTGCTGTAACAGATCATGGTAACCCCCCTGGACATAGGCCTCCCCCAAGCATCGCCACATCGACCTTATCTATATTTATCCCATAAAGCGGATGCCCGCGACCTTCACCAGGTCATCGGTCTACCTTGTAAGGGGGCCTACCCACGCTACACTGGTACACGTTCTCCTGACGCCTACAACCACGTAAAAGATTCAGATTGTATAGGCTAGGCAACTGTTTACATTGCCCTCGCCTACTTAATGCTAACTAGGCTAGAAACTAGGCTGTATCGAATAAAGTTAGTTCCCTATAGTTGCAAAACAACACCCGATTATGTCTTCGGCAGCTACCTGCAGGATTAAAAAGCTTTTTTCAACCCCTTACTTATTCTGCTTATACAAGGTGTAACATAAATAACGCACAACCTCTTAAGGGGTCACTGTACTCATCATTATGAACAACTCTTACTATGGGACCAAAGATGAAATCGCGAAAAAAAAAACTGTTGTTCCCTACATTTATTTTCGCATAACTCGTCAAAATGTAGGGAACAGCTGATTTTTTTTCGCTATTTCAAGTTTCGTCCCATAGTAAAAGTTGTTCATAATGATGAATACAGTGATCCCTTAAGAGGTTGTGCGTTATTTATGTTACACCCTATATATATTCCATAACACGGAAACTCACATATACCCTTCAAGTGGTAATATAAAATAATCAGTGCCTTTTAAATAATTTATTACGGAGTATATTGGCACCCATGGCCCGTAAAACACATAATAGGTAATAGCAGCCCGGAAGATTGATGAATAATAAATTTCTCCGCACATTATTCACGATATATCACAGAGAAGAGAAGAGGCCACGTGAAGTGCAATTAAAACTTTCAAGTATGTCCTTCAGTAGATTCTTGTTATAATAAAATAATGTGTTTTTTTTTTTTTTTTTTTTTTTTTTTTTAAAAAAAAAAAACGTTGCCCCACACTAAGATTTCTCTTGTATCGTGGGTGCGTTTACAGACACAAATCTCACAAACAAACGCCCAGACCCGGAACAACCATCTGTAGGCCATACAAACTTTTGTTCCGTGTGGGAATCGAACCCACGACCCGTAACGCAGAAGCCAATCGCTTAGCCACTGCACAAGGAAACGTGCATCGAACGGTTGGTTGGATTTTTGCTTGGGTTTATTCTGTTTATAAATGAGGATATCAACATTCGTGGATAAAGGGGTTAACCCCAATTCCACCCGTTCCCGTTTCCGACCGAAAAATTTAATAAGTAATAGACATACTTACAATTTTCGGGAGTAAATGGGAACGAGTAGAGTTGAGGATAACCCGAAAAAAGTAGCTACGGTCATCAACCGTCGTATTAAAAAACACACACATGCATAAACTTTGCTTTTTGTTCGGCAGTCTCCTCAAAGGAGCTCAAAAGCTCGAAGCCCGATCGATCAAAGACAAAAGATACATAAAGGTAAATACAAAAGATACACGAATAATAGCGTCTCGACGATATCCGGTACCTACACAGAAATCTGAACGTCAATACTATTTCTAGAAATATTCTGCGAACATTCTCATACCTTTGAAAATATAAAACGTGCTTTCCTTATAAGACACAATATTCTTGCAAGTTCAATACTTTTTAACAATTTATTTGTTTTGTGCATAGATAAAATGGAATTATGAAGTCATCTAATGCAAGTCTGGCAATACTTGAGATGTGTATAATAAAAGATAAATAAATTATAATAATGTGTTCGAACCCAGGTGTTTGTTAAAATGTTTGCTAGGAAAAAAATTAAGCATTTAACTTCAAATTAAAAGGAGAAATAGGAAACTGAGAATGAAAATCTAACGGTGAATACGAAGGTAAATATAGTGATAACTTTGCAAGCGCTGTTCTTCTAGACTCAACTCACTTCATAATTATATCGTTACGACTTTCTATTAGATATATTCTCGCTTCGGTAAAATATTCATAAAGAAAAAACAACTTTCATGATACGACACACTCCGATAGGCGATACCGCTTCAATTTAAATTTAGTTTTTCTGAAATGGCTTTGAAGGGAACGAAGCAAGGGTGAAGCGGTGTCGGCATTATAGCACAAATTGACACTAAGCGGTGACGAAGATAGATTTTATGAGCGACGAACGTGAACTATAACTTAGGTACTGACACTTGGTAAAAGTTTTTTTGCTTTCAAGTTCTGGGACATCTCGAAAATCGTCATTTTAGTTTTTTTTTTATTTTTATTTTGCCCCGCACTTAGTTTTCTCTTGTATCATGGGTGCATTTACAGACACAAATCTCACATAAACAAACGCCCAGACCCGAAACAACCATCTGTAGACCATACAAATTTTTGTTCCGTGTGGGAATCGAACCCACAACCCGTAGCGCAGAAGCCAATCGCTTAGCCACTGCACCAAACGTGTCGTCATTGCAACAAAATCAAGTAAATCGTAGGCCAGATACACTCGAGTCTTTTTAAAATCAACAAAAACATCAAAGAAAACTCGCACCCCGTATTCTGCACAATTCATGCGATTCGAAGTCAACACTGCGTAGTTTCAATATTCAACGCAATATCGGCACAGCAACCGTGCAGATTGCGACCTACGCTGCAAAATGCTGCAGTTTACCTGGCCCGATAAATCCACAAGCCAGTGTTGCAACCACTCCTTGCTAATAAAAGGGTGACATCAGCTTTTTGATTGTCTATGCCTCGTTTGTTTCACGGATATTCCAACCACCGCGCCACCGAAGTCAATTCGCGCCGCAATATATTGCTGTTGACAAGGCATGAGATGGAACTCATTGCATCGTATGAACTGCGGATTAATTTACATATTGTATTCGGAGAATCAGGTGTATATGAAATTTTGTTTTCGATTGGTTTAATACAAGCTTGTCCTAGAATTCGAACAAAACTATTTCTGCAGATTTAACATAATAGATGGACCATGATTTTATGTAGAGAATGATTTATGTGTTTGGCTAGTGTTAATAAACTTGGACTAAAAGTAAAAATACAGAAAATTAAAAGAGGCTGATATACCTAATAAGGTGCATACACATCTGACGAATGCGCCGCAAATGCGCCAGTTTGCACCTGCTCGCGAGCTGCACGCATGGATTACGAAGTGCGATGTTTTGGCACGCAGCTGCTGCATCGCACGCGCGCATTATATGCGCCGCACGTGAACTGCGCTAAGGCTGCCTGCAAGCAGCACGCGTGCTTGCTTCCTCCCGCCTGACAAACAAACAAACTGAGATGTATTAAAGAAAGCGAACTGAACTCCATGCACGCGATCTACAAGCGCGCAGTACGCGTGCATTGTGCGAGCCATGCATGAGTTGTATAAAAGAGGCTACATGTACAATGCATATAATCAAAGAGCAATCAGTTATTCATTATTCCAAAAAATATAATTACTCTATACCAAATAATTTCAGAAATGGTAACGCTACTGCATCATCGAATCAGCTCATTTAAATTAACGAATTAATCATTTATATAACTGAATCAAAACTATTATTTATTTAAACCATTTAATACCCATTTAAAGATCATTATAGTAAAATTGGGGAATGTTAGTAATAAATCAAGCTATTCATTTTTAACCTCATTAAATAAAATTGAACACTGAAATATCAGCGAACCGTGCTATTTGTTGGAAAATGTTATGCGAATTATCTGAATAAGCTCATTGTGAACGTTGGCTATGATTTTCATACGATTCCCAGTTTGTCTGCCATTGTCCGTAGTGCAATACCAACGAAGCGGGCAACACAAGTATTTTATTACCAGCCACAAATCTTCATTTAGCAGCATTGCCCAGGCCTTTCACAGTTACGGTACACACGAAAACGAAATGGAACCATTCACGTTTGATTTACGATTGCCGATAATTATCGTCATCCGATTGGTTTAGCTTTACTTTTTTTTACCAATCTCAAGCACTGGATATAAATAGGTAACAAATGGACATGTTTTATTTTTACCTTATCTCTGCCTTCACAATTCTGCGAGACTCCAATCGGATTGGGCCATTTCCAAGAGTGGGATTTTGACAATATCTTATTATAATTGTTGTAGCGATTCTTCTAGATATTATGTCCGTATATCGAAAATGTCATGATATGGAACACTGCGTGAGGAAAGTTTTGATTATGAATCTGGATGGTTATAAGAGTAGAGGAAGACCAACGAAACGTGTACAGTGTGAAAGATGATATGGCTAGAAAGGGAGTGACTACTAAGATGACGGCTAATAGAGATGTATCGAAGAAGAAGACATGCTGCGCCCAGTCTTGTGCTATTTATTCTGTGGCCCAGTTGCGTAGCTACCGTTTGGTTAGGCGGGACAGTGCACCGGGGCCCTCAAGCTCGAGGGGCCCCTCGGCCTCTATGAACGACGTTCGAAAAAGTTATATAAAGAATTTTTGACTGTAACCTTCGTCGTTGTTTACTTAGTACAACGACTTATATGTGAAAGCATGACAAACAAACAAACTTTCACATTTATAATTAATATTATTAGGAATTACGATTAAATGCTACGTTATAATAATGCTTACTATTAAATAGTTTTACTCTATTATGCCCTGCAGTGAGCGATAAGGAGCTGATGGTGAAGTAGTTTTGCACCTTCAAAGTATTTAGTTTAGTTTATAGTATAAAAGAATTTATGGAAAAGAAATTCGCTTATTAGTAGTAAGTCTAAGATTTGCATGCTAAGTACAATTCTGGCAAAACATGTAAGCTCTTTATTATAATTATTGTAACACCATGTATACCATGTTTTATGCAAATAAATACATTATTATTATTATTTAAATAGGGCCCCAATTTCATTTTTGGCCCGGGGCCCTTGGTTACGTAGCTACGCCACTGGCTGCGCCGACCCCAAATAAGTTAGGATAAGGGCAGGAGAATGATGATGATATCGAAAATATTTTCCTGTTGTTTCTTAGACCTAGGAAATCGGCAGGTTTTCGCTTTGGAATTTGCTCGTGCGCTGTGACGCTGATGATCGCCCTTTTCACTTAACGTGTTTCTAATTTTACTCGGAGCGAGTGCTGTTTTAGTAAGAATAATGATATAAAGGAACAGGTGCTCCTGGTGCATGCAGGTGCTGCCAAACCACCGCACGTGTAGTTTAAATTGCATCCAAATATAACTGAAGAGAATTGGTCTATTTTCAGGCGCTTCTAGTTTTCCTCGTTTCATTACCTGTTCAATTTCATTAATAGAGGCAAGCACCTGAAACGTGGAGTATTTGTAGACTACAATCAATACAAAAATATAAGAGTATTTTTCTTATATCAGACCGTAAGTGGGGTAGCGTCCATGAAAAAAAAACAGGGTTATGTCAGTAAAAGACATTGCAGAATATTAAAAAAAAATATAAAATATAAACGGGTACTGAAAATAAAAATATAAAGGTTAGCTTCAACCAAGCATGGACCAACGATTTCAGGATTACTGTTATATCCAAAATTGCCTGAATAGTGACAAACAGTGACCAAAATAAATAATTAGCGACTCAATATGTTTCGAGTTATGAGCAGTTAATTGATGAGTATATTGGCTTGACGTCAAGTCAACTACCCCGCCTTGTAATTCGGAAACTACTACAGCCTTGACACAGGACTTCAGGACTCAAAAAATCAGCGTTCGCACAACAAGTGGTACATATAGATCAACTAACAATGCACGCCCCTCCAACATCAATCTTCAATGTGTGTGTGCATAAGCCGACGAGTCACCATGTTTGTATTTGATATTTCGTAAATTTATTGCTCGACTAGTGCATAATTAAAGTGAGCGCTCGACAAGGCGCACGTGTGTTATTCATACAAACCTCCAAACGGTACTGTAATGTACAATTTCCACCAACCGGGCGACGCAGGGGCGCCGGGCGCAGCGCAGCGCGTCGCAGCGGTTGCGCGAGCACGCGCCAGTAGCCGACCGCGTCCGCCCTACGGCTACAATCTGCTGGAACGCGGACGCATGCGCGCACGTGCTAACGTATCCGCTAGTATGCTCTCAGCGACTTGAATGATTCAACTTGCCGGCCGGCGACAACACACGAGCGCGCGCGGCTATGGCCGGGAGTCGACCGGAGTCCGGTCCGGTCACCGGACGCGCGACGACAGCCGAGCGCTCGCCGTCCACGTACGCGAGAAGCCGATCGGCTGCCGCAGCGTCCGAGCGCAGCCGACTGGCTGACGCGCCATACGCGCGGATCTAACCGAGTTCCAAGCAGTGTAAATTCCATGCAAACATGAAACTTAACTGTTGTATAGAAGACTGAATTTCCTTTAGCACAGTGTGAAATGCGCGGCCCGGTTGATGGACATTGTACATTAATTAGCGATGTCAAATCTGTCGAGCGACTGATCCATGTTTTTGTTTACTTTTGGCCTACAGTTGCAGAATGCACACTTCTGCGTTGAACAAATGTCGCGTTGTAAATATTCTTTCTCACTTTTTACTTGCAGAGACAATGGAGGGGCGTGCCATGTTATCGTAGTTGATATCTACATAATAGTTGTTGTGCACTGCAGTTTCAAAGAATAGGCATGTTGACAACATCAATAAATTGCAAATCTAATTAGTCCGCTATTTAGAGTTTTGAAAAATAACATAAACTCACGCCTGTATTCCCCGAAGGGTTGGCAGAGGTGTATAGTACACCCCAGTGGCGTAGGGTGAATTTTCTTAAAAGGGAAGCCGGACCAAAAAATGCTTACCTTGCTCAAGTGTGATGCGTGAATTCCAGTAACTACTCGTTTCGAAAGGGAAGCCGATAGGAATCCAGTTGTATGGAGCCTTCGCCACTGGTACACCCACATTTCGCTGTTATGTTTCCGTCCCATGTAATAGGGGGCGAGCCTATTGCCATTGACCGGGCACAAATTCAGACTCCGGGCTGCTACTGAGAAATTCCACACGGAAAAACCCAGTGACACTTTGCCCGACCTGGGGATCGAACCCAGGACTTCAAGCTCAGCAGTCGCGCTTACGACCGCAAGACCAACGAGGCAGTCAATAAAAAGGTTTGAAAAATAATGGAAACGTATTTTTTCTTTTATTAAATCTATAAATATTTCGAACGATAAAACGCATCAAAACTCGAGAGTGGAGGCTTGTGACGTCAGAAGCAAGTAAAAATTGTACTTGCTTGTGACGTTTTGCCAATTTTAAAAGTCTCGTATCTTCGTCAATTTTGGTTTACGTAACAAAAGAAAAAATACGGGTCAAATATTTTTTCATAATCTAACTGACGGACTTATTAGATTTTTTCAGTCAAATACCCTATTGAATCAAGAGTACCTTTTGACACGGATCAGCACAGGATTCCACTCTATTTAAAAATATATATTTAATTTTAAAACTTTCCATTGAGTCACTTAAATGAATGGTTGGCAAATAAATGCAGAATATCCGCTATTCAGTTAAACAAAAATAACGTAGTGCTCCGTTGACTGCATATAACTTTCGGATTAATGTTGAATATGGTTGTTTGATCCGTGTACTAACAATGGTTGCTGAGTTTCTGTTTATAACTTCAAAGACATTTATCACTGTGCGGTATTCATACAGAGTGTATAGGGGACTGCCACCGGTCTCCAAATAGTTGGATTTACTCTCTGGAATTCCAAGAGATATTCCCTTTTTGTCAGGTTATGATAGGGAGAAAACAGAGGAGTTGTCTTATATATATGTACCTACAAGGTTAGTCGGAAATGGGGTACTAATCCGCAGGCCACTTAAAGTATCTCTGAAGACTGTTTTAAAGCAAGTGTTTAAATATCAAAATATCAATATTCGATCATTTTTATTTTAGATTTTCCAAATATGATTCATTCCTGCTTTAGTTAAGAATCAGAAAATGGAGGAGCTCCATCAATCCGTCCAGCAATCTGTAACCCCAATTATGACCTAAAATATAAACACAGTTGATCATAGCTGGTGGTAGATAGATTTTAGAAGGATTTTAGCATAATTTTCATGAAACTTTGAACAGTTCTCTTAAACTATTGACTTTTGAGGAAAGTTGTAGAACAAAAGTAATTCATTTATGGTTTATTATTCTTTAACACTCTTTCGACTTTCCGACTAATCTTGTACATTAGTTTGATTAGCACCAAGCATCTGATTCGAACACACGACTTTTCGAATTCTATCGAACTCTAATCTAGCTTTCAAACGTTCACCTACTTTTTTTCTAGTAGCTACATCGGTCAAAGTCGAGAAGCCAGGGATTGCGCTTGAACGGCGTCGAAACGGATGCGGAGAGCGTCTGAATAAATAAACAGGAGCGCAACTTCGTGAAAAAATCTTTTTAACTTGATTGACATTCTCGCCGAGTCTTATCAAGGACTGGATTCATCAGGACAAACTTGTTTTATCGTTTTGGGACCAAAATCAGATACACAATTGTAAAAGACACAACAACATAATCGTTTAGGGGTGATTCTATCATAACAGTTATAGCTAATATCAGTATGTCAGGATTGCGAGCTGGATGATACATTTGTAGTAAATAAAACAAACATAGACTCTTCACCACTGAAAGTACTTGTATTTGGGTTAGTGTTAGTAACATGAACTAGATCACAATATAATACTTTACACAATTATTACAAGATCATAAAATAAGGACAAGTTAGTCAGATATAAAAGGTCAGACTTCTTCAGCTGTTCAGCACCGAATGCTCAGCTTCGTCGAATGACCACCGCCTTTATAACATCGGGTAGGTTGATCCATATCGACGACTACCTTCTTTTGTCAACATTGCCCAGTGCTATCCGCTACCGATAACACAATCGTTTCTTTTAAACTTGCTGAAAAACATTTTATTTAAAAACATGCATCGCACATAGAGATGTAGTTAACTCCAGCGATGTTGATTCTCTTACGGCCGTAGTACACACAAAGTTTAGAAAGATAATTTATCATAATCGCATTAAAAGCAGCTGCAGCACCCGTGCCTTGCGTGTACGATGAAGAAAGAGATGTATGAAATTGTATAAGAGATGAAACACTGAAGAACCCCGAGCCGTGTATACTTCTAAAGCCGCGTACAGACATCGCGAGGCGTACGTCGCAAATGGTTCGTCACGCATGCCTCACCCTGAGGCATACGACGGTACATTTACGCATGCGTCCCGAACGACACATGCTCAAGCTGAGCACGCAAACAACCACGCACGGAGTCATCAGTCCACACCGAGCGCACGGCAAGCATTGAGGCGGCGTTCGCAACGATTGTATGAGGCGAATGCTCACAGCGAGCACACACGTCCACACAGCCCGAGGCATGCGCGACGAACCATTCGCGATGCACGCCTGTCTATACGCGGCTTAATACGAGACAAAGTCAAAGTTTTTTTATTTCAAATAGACTAGATTTCAGGCACTTTTAAAACGTCAAAACTATACCTATGCACGCTTCCAAAAGGTAGGATCTATGGAGGAGAGTAGGCAAGAAACTCCATGACACGTTGCTGCGCTGCAAAAGTACTGTTTTCGGTGTAGCAGTCTTAAATTCACACACATAATAGACAGACAGTACGAGTGGTTTAATAGTTGGAATAAATTAACTTATGGAGCAGAACACTTAGTCGCCCGTCACACACATTTACGTAACGAGTGTACGACGCAGCTTGACTGGACGCTGCGAACTAAGTTTCGATTTCATGTAATAAACATGACAGTAGTTAGGACCATAAGTTACCGTCTGCATATTAGATTGAAGACCTTTAATAACCACTAACTGTGAAAACACTGATAATTTTGAAACGGCTGAACTGATTTCTATTAAATACAAGTAGCGCCATCTATGAATGTTATTGTGGTTTTCCTCGGGAACAGTAGTTTTTTTCGGGATGAAAGGTACACTATGTCCGTTTTTGTACACCTGACAACGTATATGCAAAATTTCAGGATGATCGGTTCAATGGTTTAGGCGTGAAAAGGTAACATTCAAACTTACTTTCGCATTTATAATATAATATTAGTAAGGAAGTAAGGATATTCTATAGCCTAAAATCTATCTCGACTAAACCAGCTATCAAACAAAAAAAAAAGTATTGAAATCTGTTTAACCGTTTGGGAGCCACGATGCCACAGACAGACACACAGACAGACTGGACTGTCATAGGCTTCAAACTTATAACACAAGCATTTTGTCGTCTTTGCTTTAAATTAAAAGAAATATATCATTTACATTTCTGTGCAACGTGTAATAAAGTCCGAAATAATACTAAAGGACATGTAGGTATGTACAATTATCAAGTAGAAAAAATCACCTGCAAAAATATTTAATATGAATACAAAGAAGTATTTTATTTTTCAAATCTAAGGTCAATGAACTATTGTTCAGAAACTCAGAAAACAATAATTATTTTAAACTATAGGTTTTATAGTAGGTAAAAATTAAATGTCCTACCTATACCCTATTTAATCGCGTTTATTCATCTTTCCCACTGATTTTTAGGGCTGTGTTTGAATGTTTTTGGTGAAAACTATCGCTGTGGTTTAGGCAGTTGTCCCATCGCCGGCGAGGAAGCGACTAACTATTTTCTCGCTCAAGAAACGTACAATAGATATTACATTCAGTGTAAACAAAAGAGATACATACATTAATAGTTGATTGGTGACTGTTTACACTGTCGGGGAGGACACGCTCCACTAGTTTGTCGCTGAGCGACAAGAGCTATCAAAGATAATACTTGCTCAGCGACACTTGCTCAGCGATGCTCGCTTGGGGGTAAGAACTCACGCCGAGAGACCAACCAGCGGTCATTTGCGAGTGGTGCGAGTAATCGCCCGTCGCACTCGCACACTCGCTTAATAGCCCAGCGACAAAATTATCGGAACTACACACTCGCTTCTTGCTGCTCGCCAACTCGTTTCTAGTTTCTAGCTCTACTCGCTTCTCGCTCATCGTCGGCGGTGGGACAAGTGACTTACTCAACTACTGTCAGGGATTCGGTTCCAACACCTATGCCCAAGGATTGTTTATAGGATACCTCATGCGCCCTTAAAGTATTCAGACTTGTAGATGTAGAAAGTGTAACAGACGAGTGTTGCTATACCTGGCCCAAACGCGGAAACTGAAAGCTCAACAAAAGAGCAACTCTTATGCAATTTGCGGAATCAGTGCTTATCTTCTATTCGAGACGTAACAAGGGAGTTTAAGTAAATTTAACAGCAATTTGCAGTATGTTAACTGTAGCGTCGGCGCTTATTGCCACTCTACTCTCGTTACGCTCTCAGGCCGGATGATATTGCTAATTGGGTTTCCTAGTTGCCGGAAATCGTATAAAGTTTAACTAATACGACACAAGCTGCTGATGCCAGGATGTTAGTTACAAATTAAATATCAACATGAATGCTGTGCGATACTTCCGCTCGGTTACTTTCGGGTGCTTTCGGCGTGTTGTCGGTGATAATGGTATTGAAGCTTGTCGCTCGGTTTACTCTGCGTCGGTGTTTCGTGCCCAATGTATTGCTATCATTTGCCGCTCTAAAGTTTACATGTGTGTTTTTGAATACAGCATGTAAGGGTAAACACCGTTATTACTCAAACCATGGGTAGTTGACGTGAACACAAACACAAAGGACCGAGTAAAAAAAAAAATAGTATACACGCGCGAGAAATGAGCGGCGCGGCGGCGCTGCGACGCGGCGTACACGCACTCGCTAGCGAGATAGCTGACTGACTGGGGTAGCGAACTGTGCGGGGCCGTGCGTCGGGCCACGCGGCGAGTTCCCCGCGCCCCTTCCCGTTGCTTGTTGCCCTCGCGCATAGGGTGAAATGCTTTCGTGGAAAAACGAAAATTATACAAAAAAAAAAAAAGTTTGTTATTTTTCATTGATTTTACGTTCTGCAAATGAAACCAAACCACTGGTTTCAAGGATAACGGTGTTTACCCTTACAGCCTGTATATTCTCTTTTCCTGTTTAAAATTGACTTAGAAATTGTCGTGTATCTTTTATGGTATGTCTACACCCGTGCGATTTCATGTTCATCTTGCGCTTTCAACTTTCAATTCCTCTTGCGTCAAGCGCATGCAATATTGATTGCCATAAGACTCGAACTAGTATTAGGGCATGCGCTATGGCGCTTCAGGCATGCGTCAGACGAAAGCGCAAGATGAACATGAAAGCGTACTGGTGTAGACATACCATTAAGTTTACACACCATGTGACATCTGTTTGACTTAATTTCCGGTACCTACTTACATAATTTTACAAAATAAATATTCTTGACAGCATGTTCCTGATCCTCTTTTGATGTATTAACTTTGAACGACTTTCGATAGATTACTGTGATTAGTAAGTAAGATTACTTACTTAATATCCTCCAATATAGTAATTTCCGTACCAAACATGTTGCCTTTGGAAAATTAATAAGTAACTACATAATACATACATATACATAATACATAATATGTGGTGTTAAAAAATTAAGTCTAAGAATTTTGAGGGGTTTCTCGGTATCGGAAATTGAACAACTTTTCGATATTCGCGTATTATTTTTTTACTACTTTCCATAAACATCAAGTAAAATAATTACGACAAGTTGTTCCACGAAATTTGTTCAATTTCCGATACCGAGTGACCCCACAAAATTCGTAGTCTTTTTTAACACCCTATACACGCTGACATTTATTTAGTTGTTTTACTAGAACAAACGTTGTTCAGACAATGGTCTACTAAGATTAACAAGAAACGATTTTTTTTTTTAAACTAAGCCTTCTTAAAAAGTCTTATGTTGCTCAAACGTGTTCAAACATTAATCGTAACATCAAAGTAATCGCGCACTAATCGCGGCGGTCGGTGGTGGTGACCTGTCGCTTCCGGCCGTGGTTCTGTCCATGGTCGGGAGCGAGACTGCGTGGGAAGCCGTCGCCTCCTTCTGCGAGGAGGTGATGGCGACCAAGGAGGGAGTGGAGAGGGAGAGAGAGGCAGCTGCCACTCTCCCTTCCCGCGACAGACGCACCGGGCGGCGGAGGCCGCGCGACGACCTCCAGCCACAATAGTGTGTGTAACTTTTTTTTGTGTTTTTTTAAAGACCAATGACGTATTTTTTTTTGATGCTCTGGAATGGTAGTGTACCATGGTCTGAACAACGTTTGTTCTAGCAAAACAACCAATTAAATGTCAGCGTGTATAATTATGTGGTCTTGGTAAAAACAATTCAGTCGGGACTCTAGCTCATAATAATTGAGGACAATTTATTTACATTTATTTTTAATTAACCTCTGTATAAGTCAGCCTAAAATCTTACCAAGTCGAATTTAAAATAAAAGGGACGGATTATTTAACCAATTAATTAACTTAATGGCTTTTATAATTGCTGGAGCTCGCAAAAAGGCAAAGAAAAAATATTTTAGGCTAGAAATGACATTGAATGTGTTGAGCAATAAAAATAAAGAGAGAAAGGCTTTTTGTTCTTTACACAATGAAGTGAAAATGATTGGGAATCCGTACAAATAACTTGGCGGAACTATTCCGAGATATAGAATGGTCCGCGTCTTCATTTTATTCAGTCATTGAAATGGCTTTTTCAATATTATGTATCCATTCGTTTTGCATAAGAGAGGTTTCGTTTCTGGCGGTATAGTTTTGTTGCTCGTTGTACAAAGCAATTCCCGGATATTTGAACTAAATAATTAAAATGTTGAATCTGACTTATTTTAATAATTCACAAAAAATGAATATTGTTTTTCAGGGAATTGAAATAGAAATAGAATAATTTATTTGCCAATAATGTAGGTTATACAGATATGATGGTTATTTTGAAGATAGTCCCGATACAT
This sequence comes from Amphipyra tragopoginis, assembly GCA_905220435.1. Classification (NCBI taxonomy): domain Eukaryota; kingdom Metazoa; phylum Arthropoda; class Insecta; order Lepidoptera; family Noctuidae; genus Amphipyra; species Amphipyra tragopoginis. The sequence continues at coordinate 13,211,465 of HG991992.1, forward strand.
TTTACCTTACGGCATGCAAAATTATTTAATCTAATACATTTATTCAAAGATGCAAACATTATTTCATGCCAGCATTTAATTATTTTGAGACACATAATCATAATAAACACTCTGAAGACAAAACGACGACGAATTAACAAAAGACAAAAAACATAAACAGACATGAAAGAGGATTCTATTAGCAAAATTACTATGATTATTAAAATACTCATATTATTTAACAATCTTCCGAATTAGACAATAATTTAAAAAAAAAATACAATAAATTAAACTACATTTGTCTGTTGAAAATTAACTGTTTTGAATAATGTTGCGCAATTTATCGTGCAACACCCAATATGTGTAACGTAACATGCAAAATACTCCGCTCATTTGGACAGCTTAGTGATTTTATTACGTTCCACTCACAGAACTTATAATAAGAGAATAGAAATGGTATCAATTGTTTTTCCTTCTGGAACCGATGTCGCCGCTTTTTTCCCTCTAACTCATACATAGAAAAAACTAGAAATATAACTACGCAATTACGCACACAATTACATGTACATTTACTACTAACAATTATGAACCTTAAGACTAAGAAAGAGCGTTGAATAAACACGTACCGCATATTATACTCACACATATACAATTATTTTACATTTACGCTAGTACTTGACGCAAGATAAAATGTTATCGATTGTTACAATTTACAGATGCAGTCGCTAGGGGATTTCTAATATAAAAGGATTTATTTTATTTGGTGTGGATGGAAATTAGTCCAGTTGATACATGTAATTAGTGACGACTTACATGATAGTCCAATAGTATTAGAATGTGACATGTTTGGCTGTGTCTATGGAATTGCGTGTGTTGAAGAATGATGTAAGATGTGTGTATGTATGTGTATCTGTAGAGTGTGTTAAATGTCCTTTACGAAAATCAGTATTATAAGTTTCAATTGTACTGTGTATTATCTTGTACTGTGCGTTAATTTATTTTGTGTTCTTTGATGACATAACTATATTTAAAAAAAACTGGTTTTAGATATATTTTTTAAAATTATTTACATTTGTTTTTTAACCTTTACTTTCCCACTTCTGGGCAAGGGTCAAACTCAAACTCTCAAACTCAAAACTCGTTTATTCAAAATAGACTAGAATGACTTAGTTCTTTTTGAACGTCGATTTTACAATATAGACATCCCCCAAAAAGCCCTCCCTTCACCGCTTCCTAGTGTTTTTGCTGTGAAGAAGAAACGGCGCAACAAACTCCCCAGCAACACAGATATGTCTGTCAAGTGAATAAATTAATTGACTCTATACAAAGAAAATCATAATATTTTTTACAATAATAAAATTATGCACATAAAGGAAAAGTAAAAATGAAAATAGTACATAAGTAGGTATATAAATCAATTCTGTATGAATTGAGATAAATCAAAATCGTATCTAAATAATATAGATACTTATCTAAACAAACACATAAAAACTAATGGTTTCCAGGGAAGCCACATGTGCAGAAAAGAATTAGCGCCACACGTCCCTATCGTCAACATAGTCGTTTATCTTATAGTATGCCTTTTTAATGAGAACTGATTTAACGTATGATTTAAATTTGCCATCGGTGAGATCCGTAATTGTTTTGGGAAGCTTGTTATAAAATCGAACACAATTTCCTAGGAATGACTTATTCGTTTTGGATAATCTAAATTTAGGGACTACTAATTTATGTTTGTTCCTAGTATTTATATTATGAACGTCGCTTTTGACATTATACATTGGCAGATTTTTACGTACAAACATAATATTTTCAAAAATGTAAAGGGAAGGCATCGTCAGAATATTAATCTCTTTAAAGAAATCTCTAAGCGACTCCCGAGGACCCATATTATAGATCGCGCGGACTGCCCTCTTCTGTAATATAAATATCGAGTCGCGATCGGCCGCTGCCCCCCACAGCAGAATACCATATGACATAATGCTGTGGAAGTACGCAAAATAAACAAGTCGGGCAGTAGGTATGTCAGTTAGCTGTCTAATTCTTCTGACTGCAAAAGCAGCAGAACTTAACCTACTAGAAAGGGCAGTTATATGAGCTCCCCACTGTAATTTGGAATCTATTGTTATGCCTAGAAATACCGTTTCATCTACTATGTCCAGTTTACTGCCGTCAAGCGTTATGTTTACTCCTACATGAGGAACGTTTGGCAACGAGAACTTTAAACATTTCGTTTTAGTGGCATTCAATAAAAGATTATTTGCAGCAAACCATTTAGAAAGAGCGGATAAACTACTATTTACATTTAAAAGATCTATGTCTTTCCTATTGATTTTAAAAATAAGGGAAGTGTCGTCCGCAAACAAAATTATATCAGATAGTGCTGACATCATGTAAGGGAGATCATTAATATAAGCTAGAAACAGAAAGGGGCCCAGAATTGAGCCCTGTGGCACACCCATTTTTACTAGAGACCCTGAAGATGTTATGCCAGATATGCCTACTTTTTGTTGTCTTTTGGAAAGATAGGATAACACCAGTTCCAGCGGACGTCCACGAATACCGTAGTGATTCAACTTACAAATGAGCGTTTTATGATCCACGCAATCAAAAGCCTTGGAAAGATCACAGAAGATGCCAACAGCATCCTGTGACCCTTCCCAAGCCTCCAAGATATGAGTGACTAACTTCGCACCTGCGTCTGTAGTCGATCTACCCTTCGTGAAGCCAAACTGTCGATCGTGTAAAATCCTATTTTTATTAAAATGTGACAACATCTGTTCAAGCATAATTTTTTCAAAAATCTTACTTATTGATGGAAGAACTGAAACAGGTCTATAATTAGAGGGATTATGCTTACAGCCTGATTTAAAAATTGGGATAACTTTGCTGTGTTTCATCAGATCAGGGAAATTACCGCTATCTATACTAAGATTAAATATTTTTGCAAGAGTCGGGGCTATACAAGCAATAATGGATTCAAGTACTTTAATAGAAATACCCCATAGGTCTTCAGTGTTTTTAATATTTAAGCTTTTAAAAGTTTTTACAACTGCAAATGGTGTAACATGTTTAAACTCGAAATTTGGAATATCTTTAGAAAAGAATTGTTTCAACAACGATTCTGCTGCTGATGGTGACGAGTCAAGTGACTTCGTGACTTCAATTGGTATATTTGAAAAAAATAATTCAAATGCATTAGCAACTTCTACCTTTTCCGATAAAGTTTTGTTTTCAATTTTCAAAGATATTTCAGGATCCCTAGGATTCACTTGACCAGTTTCAGTGTTTATAACTTTCCATACCGCTTTTATTTTATTTTTAGATTTACTTATTTTGCTACTGATTAATTTTGATTTAGCAAAAGTACATACCTTCTTAAATAATTTTGAATAGTTTCTGACATAATCATGAAAAGATTTATCAGAACTAAAAGACTTTTCATAGTATAAGTCATAAAGGACATCTCTACTTTTTCTTATACCTTTTGTGGCCCATTCATTGAAGCTACATTTATTGTTAAATTTAATATTCTTTAAAGGGCACGATTTATTGAATTCTTGGCATATTATATGAAATAACTTATTATAATTTTGGTCAGGGTCATCTGATGTAAAACGAGTAAGACACAATTGAGTTTCAATATTATCCTGCAATGATTGCAATTTATTTTTAGGCATTAATCTAATTTTAATATTTTTAGTTGTTAATAACTGTTTATTTATTTTAAAGTTTATAATTTGACCCATGTGGTCAGATCTAACGCCACTAATTACGCGTGTGTTGATTACTACACTATTTGTAAAAATGTTATCTATACATGTCCTGGTAGTGGCAGTAATTCTAGTGGGTTGATTTATAATATGTTTTAAATTAAAAGAATTAAATAATGCTAAGAGTTTACTCTTGTCGGGTGAGTCCACTAAAATATCAATATTAAAATCACCACAAACAAAAATCAATTTATTGTTCCTAAAAGCTTTTCCTAAAATATCTTCCATAGTAATTAAAAAAGAAGAAAAGTTTGACCCCGGCGGTCTGTACACACTTATTATAATACGATTTTCTATTTCTGCACATGCTACCTCGCATAAGCGATCAACAGAACATGAGGTGATATCTTTCCTTTCTTTAAATTTAAGACTATTTTTACATAGAATCAGAGTACCACCGCCCTCAGCTGACAATCTATTGAACGCACTGGCAACCGTAAAATTATTCACATTGAATTGCATTTTGTCTGGTTTCAACCATGTCTCACAAAAACATAAGACATCAATAAGATACTTATCCACTAAAAGTTCTACATCTAAAATTTTGCCAGAGAAGCGATTAATGTTCTGATGATAAAGTAGAATATTATCCTTCTGCTTCTCTATTGTCGGCTGAGCTAGTTTAAATTATCTATCTTAGTTTCATTAGGACAACCAAATGATACTGACTCCTCACTTAACCTAACTAACCTAGTCTTTGTTATACTTCCTATAACAGTGTTAATATTGTAAGCTATCAGTGTAGCGATCTGTTGTTTACATTTTTTGGGAAGAAACATAGTTTCACCCGTTAATTTAAATCCACTAATAAACTTATTAGTGTCAAAATATAATAATTTGTCACTATGACGACATGTCAACAAATAAATAATATTGTTCAACTTATGAACATAGTTATTGTCCTTATCAGATAATAAATTTGAGTATGGCAGAGCACATAACATAATTTTACCTATATTTAATTTTAATAAGTTGGAAACGCCATTTACAATGTCCCCTTTCTTTAATCCAATACTATTACCTATTAGCAGAACTACATTAGTCTCCCCCATAGCCTTCCACTCATCTCTATAAATTGCTTTCTCTGGCCAATCTCCCGTAAACGACTCTGATTTAGAGCACGCCAGCGTTACCCAGGCCTCCCTCGGCGACGACGCCCGTCATCCGGCACCCACTGTTTATATTAAAAATAAAGCTATAGAAGTCTTGATTAACAAATCACATAGTTATTTATAAAAATTGTCAAAATACCTAGAGTTGCTTACTAAAAATAATGCTTTAATATCTATTTGCTGTTTTGGGTTGTTTAAAAATACTTATTACCCTGTGAAATGAAGGTATTTGTTTAAAAGTTGCGTGTTTGATATTTTTGGCGTTGAATTTTTCATAAGGTAATGTAGGCGGATATCTATAGAACGTGTTACATAATTCCGCTTAAAAAAGAAAATGTTAATCAAGTAGTCTTTTTTGGTTGTTGTCATTTACCTCTCGGGGTGCATGAAAAGAGCCTCCACACGAGTGACGATACTTAATTAAGTATGTCCGGCACACCCTGGGCAGTCAGCCTCGCTACCAACTTTGCTGACTGGCTAATCTTTTCACCACAGCATGAGCTATTTTCGTATAGCTCATGCTAACACGAGAGAAGAAGATTTACCTCTCAGAGGAAATTAGGTAAATTTGTAAATAACTTTCTGGATAGTCTACTCTTTACTTTTATGTTTTCAGGATAGCTTTTCAGTGATGATTTTGTTTTAATATTCGTCCAATTTTTTTTTTTACTCCTTGCTTTTATTTTAAAATATTGCCTCTTTACAAGGGACTTTTTAATCCCCATTCGGCTTTAGGGGTATTTTTGTAACACGTTGTATACCTTTCCATTACACATTTTGTTAATAGAATTACATGATTGTCCATGGGCACTTGGTCAAATTGGTGAAAATCAATTTCTATAAAAATGTTGTTACTTACGAAATGATACTAAGCTTTAGCTGAAAAATGATTGGGCATCATCATTCAGCCGAATGACGTCCATTGCTGGACATAGGCGTCTCCCAAACAATGTGTGTGGGGGGGGGGGGTTGCCATAATCGCCACGCTTGGCAGGCGGGTTGGCGATCGCAATATGGTTGTTTAAGTATTCAGAGAACGCTGCTACCCATCCTCTAGTGAATCCCTTAGTCGCCTTTTACGATACCCACGGGAAGAGATGGGGTAGTGCTATTCTTTACGCCCGTTACCACACGGACGTAAAGAATAGAACAGTTTGGGCATCAATGTTTTTTAATACCATTTCAATTTTTTGACTTGACTTGTTGACTTTAAATTTGGATTAAAATAAACTATGAAATGAAATGACACCAAAAGCGGAATAAGAAAATAAAACAATATGATCACTGGAATTTTAACAAAGTAAAATTTGTCGACTACTGTGGATATATCGATAACTGGGAAACACTGACATCACAGCACTAACTCGCGTCTGCCAACAGCGGCCGTACTATGGCATAGTTGTGGGTGAGAAATTATCGACTATTGTTTTAATCCATTGCTGCGTCTCAATCGTAGCTTACATTGTGTTCCGAACTTAAACAAGCAATGTATATCGAATCACTTGGTAATAACAACATTCGGTGCTGTTTTTAAATTTGTCCGCGAAATTGTTGTTTTTATTATTATTATGTTATTTTATAAATTACTGTATTCACCAGTGAAATGTAATCCTTTTAGAAGCACAGTCACCCTTTCCTGAACAATTTCCACAGTTGGATACGCTACAATAACCCATTTTATTGAACAGTTGTCATGACGACGGTTCGTTTCAGACTGAGCCCGGTAAATCAAACATCTGGCTGTTTAGCCAGATAGGCGCCTCGCGCTTTTGGCTTAAGTAACATTTCTATGCCTCTTATTATAAGTTCTGTGGTTCCACTGATTAACACTATTTAATTAAATACATTGCATGTTGCACATGTGTGGATGCACCGATGCACCAATATACAAACCGAATGGGCCTTCTTTAAGATAATTAACGATTATTTAATAAATTGTTAACCAAGTCCTAAGTTCCTATTGTATAGTCTTACGTATACGATTAGGAACAATAATATTTTCGAGTAAGTAAAAGTACCTGACTCAATCTCCGAAATAAAAATGTATCGCTCTGGTCTCTATTTCAAAACCTAAATATGTATTTCCAAAATTACTAGGTTAAAATCGAGGCCAATATAAAAATAGGCTTATTTAGATACTTTATTTTCGAAATAAAAATACGGAACACAATTAATATCAATATATAAAATGCACTAAAGAGGTCAACCAAATACGCTGATTTTGGAGATCACATCATCATCATCTGCCTAGCCTTTTCCCAACTATGTTGGGGTCGGCTTCCAGTCGAACCGGATGCAGCTGAATATCAGTATTTTACATGGAGCGACTGCATATCAGACCTCCACAACCCAGTAACTGGGTAATACGATACTCTTAGTAAGACTGGTTATCAGACTTTCTGGCTTCTGACCAACAGTAACGACTGTCAAAGATCTACAAATGACAGCCGGGACCAACGGCTTTACGTGCTTTCCGAGGCACAGAGGAAACTCGCTATGGTAAATGGTCACCCATCCACAGACCAACCTCGGCAAGCGTGGCTTAACCCGGAAGATCGGTCTATTTGGAGATCACAATATACATATTAATACAGCAAAGATAAGTAGCAATTAAAATTTTGTTAATTTAATGTCTCTTTAAAAACTACACGATAGTTTCGTCATTTGTTTGTGTTTACAAGCCTAATGGTATAAGAATATTGTATCGAATAAAACTTATATGAAAAACACATGCGAATTTTCATAGACCGACATCAAAAAAAAAATTAAGAATAAAGTTACTTTAAAGAATAACCTCAAAATGGTTTACAATTTTGTGTGTTCAGGATGAAATAATTAAATTTGTTTCCGCTAAGCTCTATTTTGTTAAGGTTTTGATTCGCATCAACAAAGCGAGCGACGTCGGCCGCAAATTGCAGACTCATTGTTTGGCTCAAACAAACATTCGCGGGTCCGCTCCTTCCCTCACAAAGGAACTCCATTTACTGCGAACAAATAATTTTCATTGTTTTTATTTTTAATTACTTATAATATTGTTATTCCTATTTTACATTTGGCCTCGACTTTAATAGGTATTCGCTACTGAAGAATTTCTAGGAAACAGATCAAAGATTTATTTTTTTAACCAATGCTTTTTAAGCTGAGTAATTATTTTTGTGTTTAGTTAGATTTTCGTAGAATTTGTTCAAACATTGTGTAAAATATTTGTAATTGATTCAATTAATTTCGTACACTTCCATCAAATATGTAAATTGAGGCGAGAAAATGAAGTATATTGATAGTTATACAAGGCTAGTTTCAAAAGGGGTACTAATCCAGAAGGGTGAAAAGTACCCATACTAATGAATAACTTTTGTTCTACAACTTTCCCCAAAAATCAATAGTTTACAAGAAATATCTGTTCAAGATTTCATGTTTACATTTTAGGTCATATTTGACATCACGGATTAGAAGATCAATTTTCTGAATTCGTTACTAAAGCAGGGATGGAGAATTTAAAAAAATGCAAAAATATAAATCATTTTGCATGGAAATAAAAATGATCGAATTTTGACATTTTAACATTTGCTTCGAACTAGTCATCAGTCATTAAATAGCCCGCGAATTAGTACCCCCTTTCCGACTAACCGTGTATAATAAAAAAAACCGTGTATAATAAAAAAATGTAGTTGGCAAAAATAGCCGCAGGTACCAACCCTTCCATTTTCGAATCTTGTTTGCTTTCTTTTTGTCAAATAGATTAGTTTGCCGTACCTGAGTCCAGCAGACGAGATTGATTTTAAAATTACAAAAGATGTGTGTTCGATAAATTCGTAGAAAATCCCATTTTGCAAATGCACATTAATTCAATCTGCCTAGCCTTTTCCCAACTATGTTGGGGTCGGCTTCCAGTCGAACCGGATGCAACTGAATATCATTATTTTACATGGAGCGACTGCCTATCAGACCTCCACAACCCAGTAACTGGGTAATACGATACTCTTGGTAAGACTGGTTGTCAGACTTTCTGGCTTCTGACCAACAGTAACGACTGTCAAAGATCTAAAAATGACAGCCGGAACCAACGGCTTTACGTGCTTTCCGAGGTACGGAGGAAACTTGCTATGATAAATGGTCACCCATCCACAGACCAACCTCGGCAAGCGTGGCTTAACCCGGAAGATCGGTCTATGCGGCTGTAATTATTTAGCCACGAGCTCCTCAAATGCACATTATATTGTGTTCACCCAAAGATGAGTTCTGACAGCTCGGTCATTTCGCAAATTGTAGCAGTAAGGAGACTGCTATCGAAAAAACGTAAACGACATCATCAAAAACCGGAATATAGCTATATTATCCATGCTTTGTTTTCTTAACATATTTGATATTCTTTATGTGGTAACGTATTGTAGAGAAACGTCACTAATCAACTTATAGTGAAAAGGGTATAATTACAAACCTTTTATATATCAAAAGAAAGAAGATTATTTATTCCGGACTCACACAGGCAGTTACAGAAACAAAATATAAAAAGGATACAAATTTATACTTCTTACACGAGGCCAAAAAAGGCTCCTTTCTCAGCATAATTCTGCGACATTTGAAAAAAAAACAAAATGTCGCAACGCTGGTTTTTAAATAGTTTTTCTTTATTATTATAGGTATATTTGGAACAGGGGCCCAATTCTCCTAAAATAAATTGTTGCCAAACGCAATCGAACCACAACCGTCAGTCAGTTTTTGTTTTCGAAAACTTTCAAAATGATTGATTTAGTTTTTTGTGTCAAACAATTTGATAGCTTTTGAAATTGAGAACTGTCTGAATAAACGGTTCGGCCTTGGTTCGGTTGTGATTTATCAAGATTTATTTTAGGAGAATTAGGCCCCAGATAATATACTTACATAAAATTAGACACTCATACATGAAAAACACAAAAATGCAATTTGTGGCTTACAACAACTTACGTTGGAGGCATCGATTATTATTTTGACTGTTTTTATAATGCCCATTGGATTAAACAGATCAATAGAAAACCGTTCAGTTTCAATTGATTGGGCGGTTACTAAGGCAAAATAATATAACATAACATTGCGCCTGTATTCCGCGAAGGTTTGGCAGAGGTGTATAGTACACCCACATTTCGCCGTTATGTTTACGTCCCATGTAATAGAGGTCGAGCTTATTGCCATCAGCTGTGCACAAATCCAGACTCCAGGCTGCTACTGAAAAATTCCACACGGAAAAACACTTTGCCCGACCAAGAAATCGAACCCAGCACCTCACGCTCAGCAGCTGCGCTTTCGACTACTAGACCAACGAGGCAGTTCTTTTTTTTTATTTTACAAAGAACATAGGTAGGTACTAAATGTGTAAATACATGTGAAACTGTTATCTAAAACAGACGTGAGTTGAACATCACATTTTTATTCAGCGCGCACCTTGTGCCGACGACGTCAAATACGACACGCTCTTGCTTTCCAAGGAAATATTCTTAAATTCTTTTTAACTGACGCATTTAGAACTGTCTAAAAATAAATACTTATCTCTTAAAAGGTAATATTATTTTGTTTTTGATAGACAGCAATGTTATATTATTAACAAACAAAGACGCTCAAATTTTCTTAAACATCGTAAAAGTTATATATATATTGTGTATATTTTTAACTTCATATCAACATGGAAATCTTATTTGTACTTATAGCACATTAGCTCGTATGTTTTATTGCACGTTAGGATGGGCTGCACATAGGTATTTAAAATAAAAAAGGGATCGCGATGATATAATCCGTAAAGTTGTTAGCATCAACTTATTATCGGTACTACACCGCCGTTAACTTGGCCTTCCCGATGATCTGCGGGATGCGGGAGGGGAACGAGTAGCCAATCGCCTGTTTGCCGCCAGCAGCGATGGATACAGAGGACTGGCTAATTGGTCGAATAATTCTCCTCCCGCGTCCCGCAGACCATCGGAAAGGCCAAGTTTACAGCGGTTTACCGCGAGTATCATCAACTTGTTCTGAAAAAATAGCAATTTCTATTAAAATAACTAGAACTTTACTCTCCTAAACTAAAAGGGGACGTAGCATACAGTGAACAAGGTAAACAAAACAAAGTTTCTTTGTTTATTCATCGGTGTTTTTCATACATACGCATTCAATATTGTGCAAAAGCTTAAAAGGATCTGAAAGGTTCACCCAATCAAATACCACGCTTTCACATAATCTTCAATCACAGCGAATAAAGTATATCTTTTTTAAATCGTTTAAAGATAACTAGCAACCCGCCCCGGCTTCGCACGTGTACCTACGTTTTATAGCTTAAAACCTTCCTCTTGAATCACTCTATCTATTAAAAAAAACTGCATCAAAACCCGTTGCGTAGCTTCAAAGATCTAAGCATACATAGGGACAGACAAACAGTGGGAAGCGACTTTGTTGTATACTATGTAGTGATATTCAATACTTTTGATTACGTAAGATTTTAGGTACACACATCAAAAAAAGTTTGCGATCACTAGCATAATTATGTATGTGAAGATACCGAATTCAAAGTCCAACTGAAATCTGATTTATATTTGTCTAGATAATTATCAATCTATATTTATCATGATAATTATCGCTTTGAATCCCGATTAGAAAATTCGGCTTCAAAAAGGTTACATAATTTTTCAAACGATCGCAATTTTTTTTTTGATATGTGTACCTAACCTTTAATAAAAATCTTTGAAAATATTTTGTTGACCACTATATACTTCCCGATACCTTATAAACATACTCAGATAGATATCTGAGCATGTGCAGCATTCGATAGAAAGGGGCTTGATTGTGCTCACTTGACAACTAAATTCGTTCACGTGAGGAAAAATGTCAAAGGCCAGAGAGAAGCAGCATCGAATGCTAGCCGTGCCCCTTTCAAAGATCGTACTACCTTTGTATAGTTACTTGTAGCGAGATAAAATAGCACATCAACGATGTACCCAAACATAATATCAAAGTATTTGACCGTTTCCTAGCAATGTTATTTACTTATTTACTACAGAATTCCCATTTTGTACATTACTGGTATTCGATGGGTTTATGTAGGTCACGTCTTACGATATTTTCCCAATTTGTTTGCCATCTTCATAATTAGTGGTACCATTCATTTGAACGTTGGTACAATTTGTTAAATAAATTGACTCCGTAAGTCGAAAATCTTTTGAGCTTCACGTTTTAGGATTTGGCAATGAGAGAAATAGTTATTTATTAACTTTGATGATGTTCGTTTTACTGTGACAGTAAATGTTTCAATTTATCATGATCACAGCGTGAATGTTGAATCGATAAATAACTGTGTACTGAAGCGTTTGTAGGTATGTAATAAATTGCAGGTTGTACACCAGGTATTTGTCCAATCTGCATCAGTGCCGATGGATTGAAACTACGTTTCTCTATATTACAAATTGCCTGCACAGACTCACAAAATGAATTAACGGAAACACGGCGGCGTTCGCTACTCAAGTACAACAATCGGTCGCCTCTTGCTTTGTTGGGCTATACATTGTTCTATGTAGGTACGTTCAATCAGTGTTGCCGGCCAGCCAACCGTTTGTCTTTGCAGCCGATTCGATATTTGAAATTTTCAAATCCGATCTCGATTAATTTCGGTTTCGGATTTTATCGAGGAATCTTTATACGTCGATTTTATTCTTAATCTTGTTCTTTCTTGTAATGTGACTTTATGTACTTTCTTTAAAATTTTCTTGCCCTTTGGGGATAAAAGTAAAATAAGTACAATAGTTATTCTCTGCCTATCATTTGCAAAAGTTGTAAGAGTCTATTAAATGAGACAGTTTTTCGATTGAAGACTTGGGTAGGTGTCAGAACAAAAGAATCTTTTAAGTTGTCGCACATTATAACTAGACAATTGTTCCACGCTGACTAGTGATTTGTAGAATTGTAATATAACTACAGGCTATAGGGTGTCAGTTTCATGTCATCCCTCCCCCAGTGGCTATGGCTCCTTCGTGCCTACTTCGTCTACTAGTAATTTGGCGGAAATCTTGTGCCCGAATAAAATAGAGATAGACGTTGACATTATATCAACACAGTACAGGAATTATTAAACTGATACTGAAGACAAATCCAAGAAAATGTAGTTGTATAGGAAAAAGCACGTTGGTACTATGTAATATTATTTTAATTTATATAATAATGTTATGTGACGTCACGCAACGGAAAAAATAAACATTTCAAATACAGAATAAAAATGAGACACCCCTTTCAATCGCATACACACAAATCCTCGTTCAAAGTATTCAGTACGTGTCGACGTCACAACGAATATTTGCGATAGTCGGTAATGCGTTGAACAACGTTAATTAAACCGGACGCGGCGGGCATCGACTGGCCGGTAATTGGGTTGAGCAACAGGCTCCTGTGGGTATCGCCACGTACAGGCGCGTGAGCAATACTCCTGAGGCGTATTGTACGTATGTAGGAAATGTAAGTTAGGTTACGTAACACGTGTTACGTATTCCTTCTAATTACCCTTGGTTTGTAAGGGGATTCCTCAGTAGAACTGGAAGTAAGGCAATGTTTATTGGTTTGGAATATTTTTGTATCTCTATCATAGTCAGTGGTCCAAATCATTTAATATAAGGTTAGTCGGAAAGTGAGTAGGTACCTACTAATCCAAAAGGGTTTTAAGGTACCAATAATAATGAGTAACTTTTGTTCTACAACTTTCCCCAAAAGTCAATAGTTTAAGAGAAATAGCTGTTCAAAGATTTCATAAACATACGCTAAAATCTATCTCTCTTTAGCTATGATCAGCTGTGTTTATTTTAGCTCATAGGTATTTGGGTCACGAATCAGAAGCTCCATTTTCTGAGTTTGTAAGTATATAACTAAAGCAAGGAAAAATAATTTTTGAAAAAACTGTTTTTTGTTTCTGGAAATTGAAATATTTTTTTATAAAATAAAAGCAATCGAGTTTTGAAATTTTAACACTTGCCTTAAAACAGTCATGAGTGATACTTTAAATGGCCTGTAGATTAGTAGCCCCTAGTATAATATTATGTACTAGTGATTCACCCCGGCTTCGCACGTATACGTTTTATAGCTTAAAACCTTCCTCTTGAATCGCACTATCTATTAAAAAAAACTGCATCAAAATCCGTTGCGTAGTTTTAAAGATCTAAGCATACATAGGGACAGACAGACAGCGGGAAGCGACTTTGTTTTATACTATGTAGTGATTGACCGGGGATCATGAAACGAGCCTCCACGAGTCGCTTTTCATGCACCCCATCGTCATACTTACTCGTAAGTACGCACCCTGAGCAGTCAGCCTCGCGACAAACTTTGCCGACTGGCTAATCTTTTCACTCAGAAATGAGCTGTTCTCATATAGCTCGTGCCAACACGACAGAAAATGTTTTAATTATTATTTCACTGACGTATTTTAACAAACCTATGTAGGTTTGTTATTTGCGTGAATACTCCGACATACTCGTATAATAATATTCCTAATTTAAGCACATAATTAAACAGGGCTTTCGGCTAGTCATTGAAATTTAATTAAGTATGTACACTCGGGAGCAATGAATCCGGGTCACTAACATAGACCTTAATATCTCGAAAACTAAGAATTCTATGAATGAAAAAGACAAGAAAATAAAATAAAAATGAAAGCTTATTCAAATAAAAAGTATTTTATAAACTATTTAATACAACTCAAATTAAATTAGTGAAACTTCTTCAATAGTATACAACGCTATTTTTAGTATATACAAAAACCGAGACACCCCAACAAGATTTTCATCAGAACTGCCTGAAAATGTGTTTTTTTAATAAATCTCCAAGTTACACTACAGTGTCTATGTCGCGTTAAGTTCCCTAGTAAAGTCTGAAATGCCTGAGATGTGCTATGCAGGAGCTGTCTAATACACGGAAACTGACCGAGCGGACCGTCTCAAGCCTCAAGGTGTCTATTCCCATCAACTGTTATGGGTAGAAAACTACTGAAAAAAAAATTAAATTTATGAAAAAAAAAATGTGGTTTAAAAAATAAGTCAATCGATTCTCATAGTGATTCTGAACAAACTAGTTTCAGGTTTAGTATATATATACTGAAACTAAGCTTGTATAAAATACTTACTAAGCTACTTGAATAAGCTAGCATTTTTATTTTCCGAGATATTAAGGTTTATGATGGTGACCCGGATCTATTGCTCCCAAGTGTACCTATCTATACCTACACTCATTGTGGAAGTGTATTTAGCCTTGATGAAAATTCTGCATAAAACATCGCGTAAGAAAATACTTATCTCAAATCTAATTCGGGATAACAAGAGAAGTGTCATTGTTTGTTAACTGGAAATGTCATAATGTAAATTGTGAATGAAATAATACTCAGGAAGCCGTATTTATTTAGTGCGTTGTAAGTCTTTATCAAGCGGGTGCAGGCATAGGTGTCTCAACTCAAAGCGAGAACAACGACGTCGCTCTTTGATACATGCCTTAACAGAATTAAGGAGGGGTGATATTGAAACGTCCATGCTTTTAAGATACATGTTTATATTGTCAAACATAAGTCAATTTTAACATTTGCTACACAGAAAATGGAAGCTTTCATTAGATTTTCATGGAAGGGTTCACGAAATAATATTAAAAATAAGTCAAACATAATTAAAATAACAACAACATTCTGATAGCTGACTTCTAAACATTTCAAACGGCTAAAAAAACGATGAGCACTCATCAAAGGAAACATTTTTGGTAGACCCCATTAATTATAACGTAATTTATTTCGACAAGCTTCACAAGCATCGGCACTTTGAAACCCATTTACAAAATAATTGGATTCCCTCATTTAGAGCAATTTTCTGATTTGATTAAAATTGACTTAGACATTGGCAAGATCATTAACAAACTTAGTCTGGCTTCTCCGTGCGTTTGGATAACACTTCTGTAAAGACTTTCATTACAGTAGAATTTAATTAACGACTCCTGCGATTATTAAATATTTATAAAGTCCTCCGCATGAGATATCAAATCAACATTGACACTGTTAATAGATTCTGGAATGATTTAAATTTGAATTTCGAGCTTGTTATTTTAGCTTCAATGAATGAAGGTATTGAAGCTTATTGAAGTGATATTCCATGTTTTGTCTCAAGTTGTAAAGCAAGTGGAATGTAATGCTAGTAGAGTGGTACTGCTAAGACAGTATAGTAGGAAACAGAGTAACAATTTGCTGTGCACTGTCACGACTCTGCAATCAAACGTCTAGGTACTGCCGAGTAGTTACACTAGGTTACGATTGTGTCTCTATCAGCTGAACTACGTGGACTCATCAAGTAACAGTCATTTCAGCATTTTCAGTATCGCTGATACATAAGTAAATATCTTGGTTCTCTAGAACATATACTGAACATCAAAGTACTTATTTACTACTTACGTTATTTACGTATCACCTATTTTGTATATCACGAGATAGAAAAAACAAGTGGAAGTATTTTTTTTTAGAAATCGTCAGTGAATTTCTAACAGTGCGGAAGTCAAAAATGGATATTTTACAAGAGAGTGAAAAAACTATTAAGCTACTAAACTGAACGCAATATTGTTTTTAATTATCATTATAAATAAACTCTTTGATGATTTAAAATAAACCTTTGAAAATCCTAATAATCTTTTTCATCTCAAGTAATATTGTGGCTTTTGCAGTGTTGTCTGTTTTTGTCACAAAATGACTTACGCACTGTTAGGACGAAATATCCTTATTACGGGAACCAGTGTCGCCAAACTGACAACAATTATATTGCAAGATTTCAAGGTTTTATAATTTATACA
This sequence comes from Amphipyra tragopoginis, assembly GCA_905220435.1. Taxonomy (NCBI): domain Eukaryota; kingdom Metazoa; phylum Arthropoda; class Insecta; order Lepidoptera; family Noctuidae; genus Amphipyra; species Amphipyra tragopoginis. The sequence goes on from HG991992.1 coordinate 13,228,143, forward strand.
CCTCTGTGAAGTAAATTTTTCGTCCTGCTATCATTTTTATGCGTAATTTTACAATAAGACATGATTCTTTTTACGTATGAGTTCGAGACGTCGTGTCACAGAAAGTAGATAATCGCGTTGAGCCAGTGTTGCGGATCTCCACATAATTTTGACACACAGACTTTTGTTTTTTCTATTTTGTAGTTTATATCCTCTGGCTTTGGGTCGTCAGGAATCAGAATTTTGAGCTGCCAGCTAATTAGAATCGTCTAGTAATACAATCCAATACAATTAATCTTCATCACATAATCAGCCTATTACTGTTCCACTTCTGGGCACAGTCCTCTTCTCAAAAAGGGAAAGGTTTAGTCTGGTGGACTAAACCTTTCCCTGGAGGCCAATTCTACTAACAGAAACTTTTAACAATTGCAACTGAATCGTTTATTCAGACAGTTTTCGTTTACAAAAACTATCAAATTGTTTGACAACAAAAACAAAACCAGATATTTTGACAGTTTTCGTAATCGAAAACTGTTTCTGTTAGTAGAATTGGCCCCCTGGCCTGGTGCGGATTGGCGGACTACACATACCATCGACAACTTTTTGGAGCTCAGATGTGGAGGTTTCCTCACGATGTTTTCCTTCACCGTTAACGTAAGTGATAATCGATAATCGACGATAAATATGACGACACGTTTGGTGCAGTGGCTAAGCGATTGGCTTCTGCGCAACGGGTCGTGGGTTCGATTCCCACAGGGAACAAAAATTTGTATGGCCTACAGATGGTTGTTTCGGGTCTGGGCGTTTGTGTATGTGAGATTTGTGTCTGTAAACGCACCCACGATACATGAGACAAATCTTAGTGTGGGGCAATATTTATTAAATAGAAAAAAAAGAAAATCTAATTCTGATCCGCATATGAATTCGAAAAGAACACATGAATAAATAATGAATGTACACTATAAATTATTTAAAACTCTAAAAGGTGTCGATATCGGTATTTGATTATGTATCTAGTTATACCTAATCAAACACCAATATCGATTTCTAACTAAACTAGGTCGCCGGTCAAACAACTTGTTTTCTAAGAATTAAATTGTTTGATGTATAATCTACCTGCCACCGTTCCCAACAACCGATGGCTTCAACTTTCAACTATTTTCGTAGAAGTACTTGTTCGCTTTAGAAACCGAATTATCTACTAATTTCTTTAAAATCTCTGGATTCAATGCTACCAAAAATAAAATTTCATGTTACCCATTACAAAACACCTCCAAAATCATAATTGTTATCAAATCTCACCATCCCGCAAACATCAATGAGGGTGGTATCCAGGACAATAAAGTATAATTATAATGATATCACAGGAGAAACGTACAATTCCCAGCTTCCCCAAACGACAACCTATAGGAGGTACATCCTCCTACAATCCTTGCAGACTTCAAAAATCAGCAATTGGTAACGTAACCATTGAACTAGTCAACCCAAACCCGTCAATCGGCCGTAGCGTCATCAAAGTAGAGTATTGACTCTGCAGTCACTGGTAGTCCTGTGGGCGAGCACCCAGTGTTCCCTGATGTCATGTCGAGTAATTAGAAATATTTACACAATATCAATTTTAATTGGATCACCATTAGAACGTTGATAATGTTTTAATCCACTTTCTAAGCAAGCACATGGTGTAGTGACTATTTATAGGAGGTGCCTATACACAGGGTAGAATTATTGGTAAGTACATATTCATTTAATTCTGTACTACACCGACTGTACTATACGAACAGACTATTTTTCAAACTTTGACCTCATTTTACAGGGATTCTCAGGGGCCTAGAAAAAAAATATGCTGGATTGTTTAGGACATTAAGTATGACAAATACCAATAAGAGTCGTTTTTGTTGGGGTTTCGGTTATATAACATTTACCCATCCTCCTTTTAATTGCCACCTCTGTATACAGTGGCACCGCGTAGCGGATTTTCATCGAAACATGGAAGTCCTCATGAAAAGACCCCAAGGGAACTTTGCCATATTTACCAAAGATTGGCAGATTGTTGATCGCAATTTGTGGTTAATAGCATACAGGTGGATGCCTCTACCCATCCTTTTGATACATTCTTAATAAGATTCTTAGTTGTTTTTTGATCCCCAAGGACCAAAATCATATTGCCTATCTCATATTTTTTATAACACATCAAGACTGGATAGATTCTTCAACGTCACAACTTTAATTAAGTCTCGAATGTACAAACGAGTTGCCGAAACTAGTTAACGTGTTTAGTAACTATAATTAAACTTATACCAACTTATGATGAGGTGGAGAAATGTTATTTCATCAGCTATCGATGCTGGCCCGGTTCCTATAAACCTAAACGAATCGTTTTGATTACCAGTGGCCCTAATGTTCCTAGATAAAAGATTAAAAAAATATTTTACCTATATATGCTTTTACGAGATAGGAAGATCTACTAAGCCACTCTTTAGAAACTATGTTTCATTATTAGGGTTCCGTACCCAAAGGGTAAAACGGGACCGTATTACTAAGACTCCGCTGTCCGTCCGTCTGCCCGTCTGTCACCAGGCTGTATCTCATGAACCGTGATAGTTAGACAGTTGAAATTTTCACAGATGATGTATTTCTGTTGCCGCTATAACAACAAATACTAAAAAACAGAATAAAATAAGTATTTAAGGGGGCACACAACAAACGTGATTTTCTTGCCGTTTTTATAGATACGGAACCCTTCGTACGCGAGTCCGACTCACACTTGGCCGGTTTTTTTATGATTAGTTACGGTTACTCACGTGCATTTTTCGGGATTGCCCGACTAGTTCTAGACCAGCATGCTTATTCTCAACCATCGGAAACTGCCCTTTCCGAATCCGATCGGAAAGTATCCGACAGTGCCCTCTAAACTCTATTCACAAATCCGAAATCGATAACTTTTGACAGTTCTATTCGGAATGAAGACGCCAATTCACGGAAACTAATCCGAGAGCTATTTGTTGTCGGAAAGCACCACAGAACAGATAAAAGACGTTAGAAGGGCCTTGTGGGCGGGGCAGGCGCGCCGCACATATGAGCAGACGCTCATATGTCAACCGAAATTTGTTTTACCGGTCAACAGTCGCGCACTTATTGTGACAGCGTACGGAGATCCGCGAAAAAAAAGAATTATGCCGTCTTGCATTATTATAACGTGACGGAAAAGAAGCTAGTTGAGTAGTGTAGCCAGAGAAGGGATTTCTTTTCACCGGCATGTCCAAAAACCTTATAATATCAGTGATATTTGTAATTATTGCAATAGTATTATGTAATTTGTAGAAAAAACGATACAATCGCACACAGATGCAAAATTATACATTGCTTGCAATACATGGGTACCATCTTGTACTACGTGAGCGACAGCGCAATGTATTGCGTTCAATGCGAAAGTCGAGTGCAGCGAGCAATTGTTTTCATTCAGCGAAATCCATACGTATCGATAGTGTTGTACCAAGTTGCAAACAATATCGGTATTAAATATGTGTGTATATCTACAAATGATTATTATCAGTAATATTTTATTAAAATAACTTTGTTTATTGCCACGAATTATATTTTAAATTTCATTTTTAGGTTTCCAACAGGTCCAGACAAAAGAAAACTGAATTGAGACAACTGGTAGAATTGAATGGATACCTAATGTGGCACAATTTGTTCTTAACATTTTGCAGAAAATTATGCAATTACAATTCACAGGGTTCCTTATTCAAATTAAATTAATTAAATTATACATATTATGTTAATACGCCTACGGGAAAACAAAAATCGAAATTTCTTTAGTTTTTTGCAAATTGTAGCTTTTATTTACGTTTAAACTATTCAAAATGCGATTTGCGCCGGTAACGGTTACTCAATAATATATTTAATATGAAAGTCGTAAGTATACCTACTTTTCTAGGTTTACGATGCTCGAAAATAGAATTGTTTCCGAAAAAAACATGTTATGTAGTGCATTATGATGATGATTCATAATAATTGACATGATTTTATTGATTATTTTTAGCAAACTTAGTATCGTTACGGGTGCAAACAACATAATTATGACGTAAAACAGACCTGCAAGTAGCAAAAAACTAAAGAAAATTTGAATTTCACGGCTATATCGGATGTTCCCCTTAATTTGACATTATTATTTATATGTGTTGAGGAAGTTCACACTATTCGTACCCCGTTCGAGGGTCTCAAAATTAGAGCGAAAAATTGCAAAACTTAGGGCCGATTTTTCAATCCTCAGATAAACAGACAAATAGCATTTATTCAACAGATAGCAAAAAAATGATTTTTTCAATCGTCAGATAGGCTTTATTCGACGAATAATTTGACTACCTGAGGAATAACTTTATCTTTTCCTTTGACGGCCAGATAACCGCTTATTCAGTAGATAGTTTATTCGATGACTGATGGTGTAAACAAAAAATATAATTTACTAGACAATTCTTGGGTTTGCGTTTTCATCAAAGTAAAACGGATGTATATTATTTGATAGCACTGATGATCTGGCAATAATTGAGCAAGAAGCTCTGATAAATGAATTCATAAATCCAGGAAGGAAAGTAAGAATTGTCACATCCAGGCCCAATCATTTTCCGCCGGAGGGCCCGCGACGTTCTCCGGCCACCCTAGTGTGTGGCCTGCGGGTGGCGAGTTATTGGACCTGACGCCTGACCAGTAACAGGCCCGAGAAGGCGGCGCGCAGTATTCCGTGCGCGCCTCTCAGAAAGACGTGGAACGAAGCCCCACAGAAGGAGAGGTCCGACAGGGGCTGGCGGACCGAGGCCTGTCGGGGATGCAGTGCATACAGCTGCGAATCCCACGACCCCGGCCATAGGTGAGGAGAAGGCACACCGTGGGTTTTTAGCTAATGAGAGTCCGGCATAAATAACCCTTCGCCTTTCCCGGGCGGAGGGAATCAATGAGGATAAAGGCATGATAAAAAAAACATGCCCAATCATTTTACAGTGTGGGATTCAAAAGAATTCCATCGCCAATTCAGACTTTTAGAGTCTGTGCAATATTTACTTATAAATAATGGTGGAGGATAAAATCAAGCATCAAACAAAGGTTAAGTTTTCAATCGTTTATTATACAAAAAATTACTGCGAAATGGGTTCATGGCTATATAACAGAGCTGTAGTAATTGATAGTGTAAATCTTCCTAGCGAACTATGTTGGGAATTTGGGATCGTCTGCCAGTCTGACCGGATGCAGTCGAATACTAGTATTTTATATGAAGCGACTGCCTATCTGACCTCCATCACCTAGTTAGTAGATAACACGATAGCTCTTGGTGGAACTGGTAGTCAGACTTTCGGGCTTCGGTTCTGTACATTTCCTGTCTGCATAGAGGACTTTTTTGGTACTTTTTTTAATTCCCTCATACTTAAGTTTTAATGTATTCCATGAAAGGACACTGGTTGCGATTCCACCTGAATTTAATGAGCTCTCAGTTTTTCTCCATGCAGATCCTTTTCTTTGTCTTTATTCGTCACCGCATCGGTCTTCTTATTTCTATAACGTGTTTGTATTTTTCGATTAAACTTATGAGGAATTGAATTACAGCACTATTAAAATTCGCCGAACGCTCTCTATTTTTTTGATTCCATTGTGATAAACATATAAATATATTATAATATTGATTTAAAATCAAAATATATAACACGATATGACAGGAAGATAGTCTGACAGTGTCATTTTTGCCATACAGGTAATTAATGTACTCTAGACTCTGTGCAGGTAATTGAAATAGTCTGGTCTGCTCTAACGTTCGTTTATGCCATATATTTATCTCACCTCCCTGAAGTTAGCGTTGCTAAAGTCAATGAAATCGGTTAGATAGTAATTCGTGAGATAAATGGCAATTGAAAAATTGACAAACAATTATCAGACAGTTAAACAGCCAAATAACTTTATTCGTCAGGTAGTTATCAGGCATTTTATCTGAGGATTGAAAAATCGGCCCTTTGTAACAAAATTACAGTAATTTTATCGATATAAGTAATCGACCTTTTGGTCGCCGTAACATGTATGAGAAATAAATTTGAATTTGCGCGTGGGTGAGTGTACGTCGAACGCAGTATTTGCGTTAGTGTGACAACTAATAGCAAACTCGAAATCTATGTGCGTGTGGTTTATTTGTGTGCGTAATGCGCGTACGTATTGGGCTCTTGCTTGTAGTAGAGTTAAAGAGTGGGAGAAAAGCGGCGACACGCGTTCTAATACAAATCAGGAACTATTTCCTTTCTAACCTCTTTATCTGTTCTGTGGAAAGCACTCGATTTTAAATAAAACAATACAATTTCTGTTGGGATGAATTAAAAACTGTTTAATAACTATATTATAAGGAATGTTAATCATTTTAAGCTATATTTGAGCTAAGTTTACCTATTTTATAACAAGTTTTAAGAATGTTTTGGCCGCCGCTTTTAAATGCTCGATGTATCAAAGTATACTTAATTTTAGGTGGTTACTTAGACACACGTACGTAATAATGATTTCTACAAAATCGAATTAAACTCAACTACGTTTTACATATCAAAAAATTTAATAACAAGAATTATACGACACTGATAACATTCATTTTTTTGGACCATCACACGCTAGAGTTTTGTTTGGTGATCACACTGAACTTCACACGTTTTCGGTTGATAATTTGATTGAATATTTATCAATAATTAAATGAATGAGGCATTTTTGTTCATTTACATTGTCTATTTCCCCGTTTGGTTTGACAGATTATAAAAGTTGTTTTTTTACAAAGCACGTTTTGAAATAAGGAAACGATCGCATAAGTTAGACATTATTTTATTTAAAAAATGATGAAATTTATGTATTAATGTATATTCTATAGTTGCACATAAGATTATTTGCGAAACACATAATAATAGTATTATATTTACTACGTTAACATTTTCTACCACAGTAATTTATTTTCTACCATTGCGTAGCATACACCGTAAACACACCTTCCAAAAACCATTCACGGATTCGGAAACTCCCTTCCGATAGGAACTGTGAATAACGTTTTGTAATCCATCGGATCGGGAATCAATCCGTCGGATACTTTCCGTTCGGATACGGAAACTCATCCGATGGTTGAGAATAAGCATGCAGTTCGACTCGCGACTTCGCCGCGTGATCAGCTCTAATTAAGGGCTCCGTTTGGGTCCGAAACTAGTCGGGCAATCCCGCAAAATGCACGTGAGTGAACAGTAACTAATCATAAATATGTTTCATTATTAGTAAAGATGTACTGCACATCGTCTGAAGTAATAACGGTCGATAAGATAATTACAGGAACCAGTCATAAGACTGTATATCGTAGGGACGGACTCTACATCAAAGAGTTTATGCGTAATAGGATTTCTTGCATCCTTCCTTTGATGTACTAATGCCTTCTTTCAGCTTTTTATTCCATCTTCTATACGATCACAAGAAGATTTATTTCTGCCGCGTTTTGCCTTTCAGAGTCATGTCTTATGCGGAACTTGGAAATCTACATTTACATTTAAATATTGACTAACTTTCCAGCGACATAATAAGATGTAAAACAACACAGAGAATTTTTTTATTACCATTTTGATGATGTTGTATCAAATTTCTTTTTAGGGGCGAAAACAAACTTTTTCAAACTAAATATCATGTAATTACTGAAATAAGAACTCATTTCAGTAAAAAAGTTTGTAGATTCTTAGGTGAATGTTTTTCTTTTTAAAACCAAAATGTTTATCGAGTATCTCCTATCTGATTGTCTCCAATCGAAAATATTTTCAATAATTTTGTGTCTACAACTTATACAAGGTTAGTCGGAAAGGGGCTACTAATCCACAAGCCGCTTATAGTATTACTGATGACTGTTATAAAGCAAGTGTTTAAATTTCAAACTTCAACCATTTTTATTTCCTACAAAACTATTTGTAGGTATACAAGGTTAGTCAAAAAGGGGGTACTAATCCGAAAGGGTGTTAAAGTACACATAATAATGAATAACTTTTGTTCTACAACTTTGCCCAAAAGTCAATAGTTTAAGAGAAACAGATGTTCAAAAATCTCAAAAAAAAATCTCTAAAATCTATCTATCCCCAGTTAAGATCAGCTGTGTTTACATTTTAGGTCATGTTTGGGGTCATGAATTAGAAGCACCATTTTCTGAATTTGTAACTAAAGCAGGGATGAAGAATTTTTGAAAAAACTAAAATAAAAATCATTTTATTTGGAAAAAAAAAATATCGAATTTTGAAATTTTACCACTTGCTTTCAAACAGTCATCAGCGATACTATAAGTGGGCTTCGGATTAGTACCCCCTTTCTGACTAACCTTGTATAGTTTATTGAAACAAAAACATCCCTTCTTTACTTACGAATTCATAAAATGGAGCTTCTAATCCGTGACCCCAAATATGACCTAAAATGAAAACACAGCAGATCATAGCTGAGAAATAGATAGATTTTCACGTATTTTTCATGAAATCTTTGAACACCTATTAAGCTGCTGACTTTTGGAGAAAATTATAAAACAATAGTTCTTTATTAATTTGAAAGGGAACCGTTTGTCTTGGTATGGGCATGTGAAGAGGAGGGAAAAAACGCATGTGACCAAAAAAGATACGAATATAAATGTGGATGGATGGAGAGGAAGAGGGAGGCCAAAGAAAAGATGGATGGATTGTGTGAAGAATGATATGAAAAAGAATGGAGTCAGTGATATCATGACGGGTGACAGGACGGAATGGAAGAAGAAAACGTGTTACGCCGACCCCAAGTAACATGGGATAAGGGCAGGAAGAAGAAGTTCTTTGTTCATTATTATGAGTACTTAAACTCCCTTTCCACTTTGAACCTACCACTTTCTACCATTTTGAAATTACGAATTACCTACATAATGCATAGTTTACATAAAATAAGCGGTCTATATTTGACAGTTGCGCGCACAGAGAACGTAATGCCCATAGACAATACACGATAGTACGACGTATGCCTGCGTGAGCGACGATGTAGATGCAACAAAACGTTACCATATTTAAAAATATTTTATGTTTTCCTTATCTATTGCGTTTTTTTTTCTTGTGTTTATTTATAACTTTTTTAATTGCTGCACCGGTGGACGTCATCATGTCAACGCCGGCTTTCGCTGAAAACCAGCGCTGTGGCTATCTCGCACGAGTCATAGCATTATGCTGAGCGATGGCCGTTTTGCGTGGACATAACGCATATTTTTCCCAATAGTTTCTTCGTGGTTTTGTGTATAATTTTTGATTTTTTGTGCGTCATGTTGGCGCAAATAAATATTTTTTCTTTCTTTATTTTCTTTCTTTCTGATTAGTACCCCTGAGTAGTAGTACCCCTTCTCCGAATAGCCTTGTGTAAACAAATTCTAAATGTATCAACCCAGCTTGCTCGCTCAAAGACTCACCACAAGCATTCCTCTACTCTTTCAACAACACTCAGCAATAAATGGTATCAAAGTAACGTCTTCTCATTTCATTTGTGTAACAAAGTAGTAAATAGCGTGCAGCCGTATCTTAGCACAATACACTGGTACAGCACTACAGGTGCGCTCCGAGTTCTTGTCTCGCGACATTAGAGTAGAATTGTTGCTTAGTAGATACAATACACTGTACACAGCCACGATTTCGTTACCACCACACACACGACGGTTTTAGAGACCAACTGTACTGCAATGAATAAAATATACGACCAGACCCAGTTTAATCTTGTCTTGTTAGAACATCACTATGCTTCTAATAGTGTTTCGAGTTGAAATTGTGTTGGGAACGGCATAACTACTTGGATGCAGACCACAGGTACCGTCACGTGTAATGTTATGTATACACATAGCGAAATTAAAAAGCGCTTTCCTTCTATTAGAATTATGAAATATTTCACACATAGTTTCTAAAATACGAATTATCGTTTCTTATATTGCTTAATTACACTCTATTTTCTAAAATAAATTCGCTTTTTATGTTGTTTATGCTGATGGTAGGTAATCACCAATAGTAATTTTGACCATAATGACTTCAATATATTTATGATTAATTACGGTTTACTCACGTGCATTTTTCGGGATTGCACGTGAGTAAACCGTAATTAATCATAAATATGAATTTGTCTCACGAAAGTTATAATACAAAGACTTGAATATACTTTTGGTTTTGTAATATTATTATATTAGCTACAATACCATGCGGTTGATTGTGAAATTATTGTTTGAATTTTAACTTTTACTAAAACGGCTGGTGCGTGCGGCTGTTGGTGTATGGTATGGAAGGGTGACATATTTATTATTTTGTATTTTAAAATGGTAATAACAAATGCTTTAAACCTTAACTTCTCCTCTGTTTTTAAACAATGAGCATACTCCATACAGTAAAATTATTACTCGACTCGGCGTAACCGCAAAAACGCGGAGGTTAAAACGCGATAAGAAGCGTACAAAATTCTTGCACATTTTTTTACGATGATTCGTTACGTGTCTCCTTTTAGATAAAAAATAAGTATAAATATTTTTGAAAGGCCTTCGCTTCATGTCAAGGTGGCATGTCTTAGTGGCCTCCTCGCCCCACGCCGTTAGCCTCAGTTCCAAGTGTATGGGGCGTAAACTCACTGATCGCACAAGCCGAGTGCCTTCAACGATCCTTTTACGCGCTGTAATACGCCCGTAAGGATAAATGCCGTTTTGAAATATATCACATTTTATTTTACTTCAATATCCATGAAGGATTCCCGGACAACACAAACTTATTGCATCAGTCCACTTCGTAAACACTCGAACATTGGCTGTAAAGGCCATTGCCTTTACAGCAAACCGATTAAATCGGACGCGCACTAAGGGAGAAGCCGCACGGAGCGGTGCGGTGCGGTGCGCCGCCGCACGGCGACCATTTTGCCGCATCAGCGTGCACACGTAGTACGCGGCGTCGTAAGAGCCACGCGGCGCCACACCGCACCGTGTGAAACAGCTCTCCGTCAACACATCTGCGGCCTGCGACGTCGCAAACACCCTCCCCTCGCGTCTTGGTCCGGTGAGCGTGCGGTGCGGCGCCCGGCGCCCGTGTGGTATACTATGGAAATTTGTATGTATTACGCCGCAGCGGCACCGCTCATTCGCCGCGCCAGAGCCGCACCGCAACATGTGGCTTCTCCCTAAGAGCGGGAGCACACGATACGTTGCGGTGCCGCACCGCAAAGATTTCACCGTATCAGTGGGCACACGAGCGGTGCGGCGCCGCAACGTTGTTATGACGCAGCGGCACCGCAGCAAAAAAATCGTAGAGAAAAAAAATCGAAACGAGCGAGCGTGTGTCCTTCCTTGTGACGCATAAACAACTGAGCGGTGCCGCTCCGACGTCGCAAGGTCGCAACGCATTCCCCCCTCCCCGCCTCGTCTCGGTGGTTGCAAGTCCGGTGCGACGCCGGAGCGCATTTTATGACATGCCACAGATATTTCTATGTAAGACGACGCAGCGACACCGCTCCGGCGTCGCACCGCCGCCGCAACGCATCGTGTGCCCCCGCTCTTAGAAGGTTGCTTCATGGTGTAATAATAATTATGGTTTCACCAGGTATTCGCTTCCCGTGACAGCTAGGTCACGTGATTGGCCCAAGACTACGTCATCGGCTGGGGGTGCTGCCACTATGTATAAATGAATTACCCGAGCAAAATGCATTTTTTCACTTAAGTAGGTACTTGTTTCTATAAAGAAGCAAGCTTTAACAAATCATTTTATACAGTTTACTTTTAACTAAGTAAATAGATGAATTACACGGAAGAGCAAATAATTAGGATAGTGAGCAATTTATTTTATATTCGTTGTGAATTAAAAATCTCCTTATTTGTATTGAATATGTTAAAAATGGCAGCACTGATCGTGACATGCGTGACGTAGTCTTGGGCCTTCGCGGGATGAGAATACCTGGTTTTATTATACCATGGATTGCTTCAACTTCTCCATATCAAATCAAACAGGCCGCAAGTACGTACAGCGAGTTCGAGACTCGTAGCGGGCTAGTTTGTCCCTCGGTGTTTGCCGTTAAACCGCATTTCTGCTCCAATGAAAACTTAATTATAAGCATTCCGCTCGTGCCGACACTACCTAACGTAATGCGGTGCGTCCTTGTTACAACGTTTTCTTAATAACATTAAGCCGCTATCAAGTGGAGTCTTGGCCGGCCTTTCAAAACTAAACGTGCGGCTTTTAGAAATCCCGCAAATACGGTCATCTATTTATTTTGGGGGCCTCAAGTAACTAAATAGTTTCGATCAACCATCTATGACCTACAAATGGGTTCCGCTAAAAATAACTCTCTTATGAAAGTAGGTTTTGGATAGTGGCCAGTTTTTAAAAAAGTTTATACTTTACGTAAGTGTCTCTTAAGGACAAGACCGACGCAAAAAGTCTGTTTGAAACCTTTTCTGTTCATATGTAAAAAGAAAAAAAAATAAGAGAGAAAATTTAAAAAAAAACTGTTGTTACTTCACTCTTTGTCTAGTGACAATATTAATTTATTTTTATTTAGGGCTGATTTTTCAATCGTCAGATAACTTTTATCTGACGAATAAATATTGCTGCTTGACATATTTCCTATACAAAAGCTGTCAAAACGCCAAACTTATTTCTCAGTTAAAAGTTATCTGACGATTGAAAAATCGGCCCTTAAGTCAATAAAAAGCCGCTCTAAAAAAAATTGCAAGCACCGTTTTTAACCTATTTACTTAAATTTTCGCAAGCTAATTTAATGCAGTTTCAAAGATTATTTTTTCAAAAGATAACTTTTATGCTCTAGTGAATTGGTTATTAATATATTGTATTACAATAATAGATAAAAAAATTGGCTGTAAAAACTAAGATCGCTCGCAGCACTCGGTCCGTTCGAATGTGCCATTATCCATATTGTTTTGTTTTTTTGGTTCGGTCCTCTCCTTAAGTCATCTCTTGTACAACGCCTTTACTCTTGTGAAGTTACTTGTAATACTTCACCAACCGGAATTTATAAACCGAACTGAACAAAAACACTTGGACAAAAACATCGTACCCGGAAAATTAAGTATCATTTAATTATTGAACATTCATTAACCTTTTACGGCCCGATAGTCATAGTGAGTTTATAGCTTATTTGAGGCAACCGAATTTCACGTTTTGGATCTGAATTCCAAATTGAATTGGACTCAACCAGTCAAACAGAATGGGCTTATTGAACACGATTTACTGGCTCACAATGAATAGGTGCCAGTAACCATGACAAAATCCATTAGATTTCAAGCTCAAATGGTTGGTACCACGAGAAATGCCGTGTGAATTGCTTTACGAGCAATAGAAATAAAGACCAGCCAGGCAGCTGGTTCGAGCTTCAAATATTTGTAATTGCTAACTCAATTAAACAGTTTCCAATCAAATTAAATGGTAGTAGGTATGTCGGCGGTTGGCAACACTGAGCAACGTTTAGAAGTCAAAGAAGGGTAGTCGTCGTCATGGATCAACGCACCCGATGTTATATAAGCTGTTGTCATTCGACAGAGCTCGCTTTCTGTGCCGATCAGCCAAGGAAGTCTGACCTTTATTAGCTGACTAGCTTATTCTTATTATTTTTCTATTCTTGTCTAAATTCATATATTGTGACCTAGCTCATGCTACTAACCATTAACCCGAATATAAGTACTCTCAGTAGTGGAGAGTCTATATTGGTTCATTTATTATATTAACCACTAGAGGTCGCCAGCAGCTTCGCCCACGTGGATGTCGTTATCGCGTATTCCGCGTTTTTCTCTACTATAATATGCATGTATTATACACATAAACCTTCCTCTTAAATCACTCTATTTATTAAAAATAACCGCATCAAAATCCGTTGCGTAGTTTTAAAGATCTAAGCATACACAGGGGCAGACAGACAGCGAGAAGCGACTTTGTTTTATACTATGTAGTGATGCCCGCATTATCCCTGAAATACAGATAGTATCTAAAACATTAATGATAGATTCACCCCTACAAGATTCTGTAGTTCTCTCAGACAAGTACAACCGAAAAACGTATTGTCTTAACACTAAACAGAAGCTAACCGAAACAAGCTAACTTCACCACAACTTCATTTCGATTTGTTCATCCAAACAGTTGTGACCTAGGGCTCTGGTTGTTACTGAACTCCAACTTGTCTAATTAAATGCTAGCAACGAGTTTTCATTAAAGTCCAAATTATTTTTAACAATGTACCCAAGTTAGACGATCTAGAACTAACAAGTTGAGGTATCACCACAACATAGGCATCAATATGAGTATTATTTCGCAGAGTACGAAGTTGTAAAGTTGCCAAACAAGGAGAACTTTGGAGCAGGCGTCTGACTTTCATTCTACGTTTGCTGTACATATAACTACACTGTTCTGCAACATATAAGTGTGTAGGTAGGTGCCTGGGCCCGTATCGTGCCCCGCCACAACGAATTAAAACTTTCCTATTTAGAAGAAACACGGTTCTAACGGAGCACTGCCATTTGGGAGTAGAAAACACAAGTAATAATGCCGTCTCCCCATGAAAACATAGTGTTTTTGTTTGCTGAATTATAGCTCTGTCGAAGTTTTGCCCATACCTAATGTATTTTCAGCTTGATGTAAACTGTCTTAGTAAACGTTTCGTTTTATGTGAAAGGTCGAACATAAAACGACCTAATTTTCTTGAGTTAATTTAGGGATTACATACCTACAAACGAGAAAATGGAGTACTTAATGGTGTAGTTCAGTAACGGGGAACACATGTCATGTATTCCCCGTTAGGTACTTCAATCTTCTTCTTTAAAAAAACTTTTCTTCACGCTAGTAATGCTCCTGTGTCTTGGGTGCCAGATAGTAGTGTGTTTCTGTACAACGATGAAGTTCAAGTCTTGTGAAGCTTATTGCTATTATATCGATAAAAACTCAATAACAAGTATCATGGCACCGAATAAATAATATTTAGAACTCTTCTCATCTTTCGAATATTTTCAAACGTGATTTTTTTACGTAGCTTTGAAATAGTTTTATACTTCAACTAGCTGTACCCGGCATGCGTTGTGCAATGCACTTTTTCCTACTTACCAGGTGGTAGCAACATACTACCTACCTTCAGAAACAAAATCAAAATAGTAACAAAAAGTTAAAATTTCATACATGTGGTAAACAAATGAAGAATATGGACATACTGAGAATATTTCGTTTTTTTTTAAATATCAAATCTTTCTTTCATAAAAAAAAACCTTGTCTTAAAAAAAAAAAAAAACAAAAAAAAATTGCGAAATCGGTCCAGCCGCTCACGCGTGATACATTTTTATATACATAGATTATATTTAATAAAGTTACCGTGAATTAGAAGGTCCCAAAAGTGCCTCCACGAGTGACGATCTGACGTACCCTAGGGGGCTAATAAAGCCGCGTTTGGTTAAACATATAAGCTAATAACGCCGTGTTCGGAACATGGCGTTATTATCCCGTCAGGGCAGTTAGCACTGCTACCAACCTTGCTGACGGGCAAACAATTTTCACTACGACGTGAGCTATTTTCGTACAGCGCTACAGAGAGATTTAACTACAACAACTAACTATTACAAAAGCAGAGAGAGATACGGCCTTTTTGTTTTTTTACCTTCTATAACATTTTGGAAGACAATATTCATTAAAACTTTTCTGCGTGAAACTATTCCGATTATTCTAAATAACTCCCTTTATTCTTACAAAAAATATGTTTATTGAGCCAGAATATTTTTATGTGAGGTAACCTAGCAGCTCTACATAGTAAAGATCGTATTTTTTTTGTGGCTAGGATAGCTTGCAGGGACAACTACACTATTTATAACAAACTACTTTTATTCTACAACTTTAGGAAAAATAAAAAAGTACATCCACATATAAAAAACATAAACTGTGGCTAACTGCCTCGTTGGTCTAGGGTTTCACTACTGAGAGTGAGGTACTGGGTTCAATCAAAGTGTTATTGGGTTTTTCCGTGTCCAATTTCTCACTAGCAGCCCGTAGTCTGGATCTGTGCCCGGTTGATGGCAATTGGCTCACCACCTATTACATGGGACCTAACCATAACGATAAAATGAAGGTGTACTACCACCTCTGTCCAACCCTTCGAGGAATACAGGCGTATTCGCTTCGATTGACACCGCGAACTGTGAACCGAAGCATAAAAGGCGCCGCAGCTTCGTGAGCTAAGCTAGCTTATGTTGGCGTTGTTATTCCTATAGCAGTACCCCGGGGGCACGTGATAGATAATCTCCTACGGATACGAATAAACACTAACATCCCTATAATTAAAAAAAGTAACTTAACAAACACAATTAAGAAAGGTAAACCTAGTGATCTGTAATGTTTGATTGACGCACCATAACTCTTGACCACCCTTCTCCTAACATGCATTTTTAAGTTCTGTAGGTCGTGGAGTTCAAATATTAAGGCTTTATTCATACTGTCTACATTTTCTTCGAAATCGTATCAGTGGTTAGTAAAATGAATGGGACCTCTACTAAGCTCTGTTTAAGAGAACTGCGTGGCTGCGCGGTTCTCCATGTTTCGACCGCGGCCATGGTCAAACCTTTACAACTTTCTGAATATTGGATCTACGAATTTGCGACTTTCATTGTTAATATTTTACAAATTCGTTCGTAATGTTAAGGTAGTCGTTTTTCTTCTACGACACTGTGTTCGAGCAGTCGAAACGGACACTATAGATTTTACCTACATCAAACACTAGTCTCTATTGTATATGTACAAATAGTACAAACAATACTTTAGTATTGTTCTGCCTAGCCTTTTCCTGACTACGTATATGTTCGGATCAGCTTCCAGCCTAACCAGATACGGCTGAATACCAGTATTATACACGGAGCATCTGCCATCAGACCTCCGCAACCCAGTTACTGGACAATGCCAATATCCTAAGGTTACTCCGGTTGTCAGACTTTCGGGCTTCTAACTACCCGTCACAACTGTAGTAGGGCTTGTCCACATCTCCACGTCACGACGTCGTCAACGTGGAACAGTGCGGCACGGTGCGTTGACGTAACGTGCAAATTTACGTTACCGTATCGTAACTCGTTTCGCCTCTAGCCGCAAGCGCACACGTATATGCGCTCCTCCCGCGCTCTCCACGCCCGCGTGTTAGTCGCCGTCTATGTGCTCCGATGCTTTAAAACCACACCTTACTGTTTCTCTTATTAAAATTCAGGATCTACATGGTCAACGATAAATCTAACAATGATCCTGACGTGCATTTTTACGATACGGTAACGTAAATTTGCACGTTACGTCAACACACCGTTCCACGTTGAAGACGTCGTGACATGGATGTGGACAGGCCGACAGGATCATTGTTAGATTTATCGTTGACCATGTAGATCCTGAATTTTAATAAGAGAAACAGTAAGGTATGGTTTTAAAGCATCGGAGCACATGGCGACTAACTCGCAGGCGTGGAGAGCGCGGACGGAGCGCAACGTGTGCGCTTGCAGCTAGAGGCGGAACACGTTACGATACGGTTACGTAAATTTGCACGTTATGTCAACGCACCGTGTCGCGTTAGGGTCTTCCCACATTTATCGACGCGGAATCGGCTAACACCGGTCAAAAAAGACTTTAAGTCTACGTAATAAGGGTGTTACTAATACCATTCGCATCGGCTCAGCTCGGACGACGCGTCGCGACGCCCCGCCCGGCCGACGGCGAAACGAGCCGTTTGTATAGATAAGTCCAGTAGTGTGGTGATACGCACTCGGCTTAAGCCAATTCCGAGTCGATAAATGTGGGAAGACCCTTACGGCATCGTTCCACATTGACGACGTCGTGACGTGGAGATGTGGATAGGCCCATAGGTATTCGTATGACACCCGAGACTGGCGGTTTAACGTGCTCTTCGAGGCACGGAGGGGTATCGGGTATCGATGTGTAACAAATGGTCACGCATCCACGGACTGACCGTGACAAGCGCAGCTTAACTTTGCAAATCGTATAATCTGCGCGGTTGTAAATCCACGAGCCTTATTGTAGTATTGTATTGTATTTAAATACATCCCACAGTTCGGGAGTACATATTCCTTTAGTTTAACAGGGTTAAGTAAAGATTGTATTTGCACAGAGCCCTTATTTGCGGAGGTTTTACTTATTCACCAGTACGCAGTTTGTGCGGTGGACCAATAAACTTCTAACAATTGTATTCTCCATGATCCTATTTATTTTTTATAAAGAGGAAATTGTACCGCCTTATATCTTTTCCAATATGGTTGCGGATTGGAAGATCCTGGGTTTAGATCCAAGATTGGGCAGTTTTATGGTAATAAGGAAACATACGTCCTCTTTGTTCGTAGGGCAGGCTTGATGAGATACCGTAGAAGACTCGGATGGAAAAAGGAAACGCCTTTGCCCAACAGTGGGACACAATTCAGCCTGGAATAAACATTCTATCTTTAAAATTAACTCAGGTTGCAGACTTGCATAGCATTTTAGACTCACACAGTTCAAATCTAGTTGTGTTTTCAGTACAGAAAAACATCACCACGGAGATAAATACCGTGCGACACAACTAATAAGTTACATAGATGTACGTGATCGTATAACCAATGGCAACGCGCATTTTCGCGCCACTCATACTTATTGCGTTAGTATAAAGATAATCTTTAACCGACTTCAAAAAGGAGGAGGTTCTCAATTCGGATGTTTTTTTTTTATCTTTCTTCCTAACTCTGTCATAAATAGACGGCTTTGCAAAATTCTTTTTTTGTTTGAAAGAGTATTCTCCCGAGGTGGCCTTATTTAAATTTGGTGAAGATCTGATGAAGATCTTCGGAGATTGACAATGGAACTCTTCAATGAATAACAGCAAATTACCCGGGATTGCTGTAATTGCATGTTTGTGTATTTTTTATACCACTTAAAATAGAAAAATAAAATTACTTTAAAAAAAAGTTAAAACCACTTAAAAAAAACTAAAAAGAGTAAAATACTTAATTACCATTTATAAAACCAACAGTTTCAGAAGTCGGTGCCTTCAATTTGGTTCAGTGTAAAACTGCACCATTGTATAAACTCATACATATTGCGTTAGTATAAAGATCATTTTTACTGCAACACTAAATAATTCGTGGTGTTGAAGTTCGGAACTGATCGGTTTTACGAATTTTGCCGATGCGACTTCATAGCTGTGTTATACTGTACCTACTTTTAAAAGAGGTTAATAAACACTAACGTGCACCTGTTTCCACATGACATGCCACTAAAGTGTTTTACAGGGCGGCTACCATGAAGCTAAGTGAGATAAATTGCAGTTTTAATTAATCCCTGTGACGTCCAGCCCGTTGGTCAGCGCCAGGTAAAATTCTCAGGGCCTAAGCTTTTGAATGCAAATTAACGCCACCACGGCATTGATGCGACAGGATTTCTCGCCTTATTAAAGCTTGACATGTTAACACTTGGCCCTATTGGAAATGAGTTTAGTTAGCTGGCTAGCCTGAACAAGTTCTTGCGGTGTCGCTTTTCAGCACACGTCGTTTTTAACCGACAAAAAAAAGGAGGTTCTCAATTCGTCGGAATCTTTTTTTATGTATGTTCCCCGATTACTCAAAGACGCCTGGACTGATTTGGAAAATTCTTCATTTGTTTGAAAGGGTATACTTCTCAGGTAGTCCCATGGTCATCAGTACCCCAAGTGTGAGTTTATTACGTTACTGCTGTAGTTTCGTTACGCCAAAAATGTCAAACAAATTTTTAGTCACGCTATTCGCCGCTAGAGGCTCTGCCTAAATTTTCATACATTTTTGCCGTGACGCAACTACAGTAGTTACGTAAAAAAACTCACACTTGGGGTACAGGTCGGGATCTGATGAGGGGATCTGATGAGGGTATCCTGGAGAAATCAAGGGAACTCTTCAAATTTTATAGGCACACTTGAATCGATTTTTTGTTTGAAAGAGTATTTTCCCGAGGTGGTCCAATTTATATTTGGTGAAGATCTGATGAACACCCTCGAAGATTGACAATAGAACTCTTCAATGGATAACATCAAATTACCCGCGATTGTTGTAGTTGCATGTTTATGTATTGTTTACGCCACTTAAAATAGAAAAATAATATTACTTTAAAAATAAAAGAAAAACCGACTTCAAAAAGAGTAAAATAATTACCATTTATAAAATTAACAGTTTCAGAAGTCGGTGCCTTCAATTTGGTTCAGCTTTTATAAATGGTAATTATTTTACTCTTTTTGAAGTCGGTTTTTCTTTTATTTTTAAAGTAATTTTATTATAAGTGTTGGTTACAAGAAATGGCATGTTTGGATCAGCTGATAATAATTTAAAACAATAATAACTTAAAGTTTATTAGTAACACGTCATCAGATGAGGTTTGTGAGTTAAGGCACTACCCAGTGAAAGAGTTTTACAAAAATGTGTAAGTATTTTGTATTATAATTTGGACCAGATGTGGGTAGTAGATACTGAAAAGACTGTCAATACTGAGAAAAGATTACTTCTCCATCTAAATCGTATAGTATCGTTAATCATATTTCATTTTTTTATTTTGCAAATTTTTTACAACCTCACCAAACGTCTAATAATGTCCGGTTCCATGGCCAAAAGTAAATCGTTTTTCTTACCAATGGTAGCATTTTTATTACCCAACAAAGCATGTAAATAGATTCGTGAAAAAAAAAACCTGTAATAGATAGGTAGTAACGTATGGGAGGGGCTACTTTGGAAAGCTATGGGGTATTTGCTTCATTACTGGTAAAGATGCAAGTGTCTTAATTTTAACCAATAACGCTCGGTAATTCATAAGAATCGGCAGTACATCTTAAGCTGGCTTCCCACGGTGCGTGGTAGCGCGCACCGGCTGTGCGTGGTATCATGCATAAAATTACGTACCGTGGGAAGCCACATTATGAGGGTGCGTGATGTGGATACGGCGCACCGCTCCGCACGCGCGCGCGTTACCACGAACGAGTCTCTTCCCATGGTGCGTCGGTGCGAGCTCGTGCGTTGCGGTGCGCGATATCACGCACCGTGGGAAACAAGCATTAGAGCACCAAAAGGTTTTAAAAAAAGTATTAAGTATACATTAAAAGTTCCCTAACGCATCACCCAATTTCCTCATACTTCAAAAGTATTTAAGAGGAGTTTTGGCAACAAGTAAGGATCATGACCACCTAATGACTTTAACCGCGACTGTGCCTTAAGCACTTTCGGAAGTATGTCGAAGACACATAAACGGTTGGCGATCTCTGGCCGCAATATCCAACGTTAAGCGAACTTAGTTGCGACTTTGTGCATTACCGTGAAGGTAGAGATTCATTAAGGCTTTGCCGTTTGAGAGAACGATCAAAGGCATGTTTCACTATTTAGCAATGCCGAACAAAAAGCGTATTTTCTGTTATCAATGTCTGTACGTGTATATTTTTATAAAGTCTGTTAAATTCTTTATGAGGAAACCTATTGCCCTTCCGGCCACAATTTGAAACCCGAAGTTAATATTTGTACAGGGTATACCCGAATTCGTGTAATTTCTTAAAACCGCGTCATCTACTGGTGACACTGATACGAGTAGACCCTACGTGATTAAACAAAAAAAAATATTTTTAAAATAAAAATGTTTTGGTCTGTACCTGAGCCATTTTAGCGCCCCCTGTTAACTGACTGCGCACAAAGATATCACGCTAGTCGTGTCCTCCAGCTGTGTCGCCGTGCTTCCTGTTATCGGTAGCGGGTAGCACTGGGCAATGTTGACAAAGGAAGGTAGTCTTCGATATGGATCAACGCACCCGATGTTATAAAGGCGGTGGTCATTCGACGAAGCGGAGCATTCGGTGCTGAACAGCTGAAGAAGTCTGACCTTTTATATCTGACTAGCTTGTACTTATTTTATGATCTTGTAATCTTGTAATAATTGTGTAAAGTATTATATTGTGATCTAGTTCATGTTACTAACACTAACCCAAATACAAGTACTCTCAGTGGTGGAGAGTCTATGTTGGTTTTAATTACAACAAATGTATCATCCAGCTCGCAATCCTGACATACCGATATTAACTATAACTGTAATGATAGAATCACCCCTGAACGATTATGTTGTTGTGTCTCTTATATTCCATTCATTTATGCGTCGGATCAAAATGTTCTATCACGTAAAATACACCGTGGGACCGAAGTACCCGAAAGATTTTACCACGCCTTTCTGATGGTATTATGAGTTAATAAGGTTGTCAACATAAGTCCAATTCAGACAAGTAACTATTTTGTTTTTCAGAAAAAAAAACATAATATATAACTCTAGTACTTCCTTGTAAACAACACCTTAGATCGCGGTGGCAACGTTTAAATTATCGTGTGAGTGGATAAGAAAACTTCTCACTTCATGAACCTGCCCGACAAAACACGACATGCGGCGAGTATGGTATGTATGACCAAGGTAAACAAAAGTTGCAACGCCGCGTCCATAGGGCTTCTTATCCAACAGATTTTTCGACTTGTAAATTTCTATAAATAATGAATATCTTGAAAATTAAGCTTTATTCGACAAACTACCCCTTAAGTTTACCTTCATCATTAACTTCTAACTCTCAACCTATTCTTTCACTTCTTTTTCTATTCATTAATCATGTTAACTCGTAAAGCCTCCGCTCGCCAGGAGGAGTCCAAACTCCAACAGGCATTGAGCGAATTGAAGGCATCCAGGGAGTTGTGTGACCAACTGAATAGGGAAAGAGATGACAATGAGAGGGAGCTAATAGAAGTACTTGACAAGAACAAAAATTTAAAATATGAAATGGCACAGTTGCATGAACAATGCACTGATGCAATAGATGCCCGGGACAGCCTCCAACTCATTGTTGACGGTTTCAACCAGTGTAGTAGCGAGTATGAACACGCCCTAAATCGTGTACATTCTCTACAACACCAGCTACATGAGGCAAACAGTAAAATTTCACAACTAGAGACTGAACAACACAATATCACAGCCTCGTTGAACCAAAGTCTCTTTAATGAATTGGTAGTTGATGCTCCGGGTATGGTTTCTACTGCAATTAACATAAAGCCCGTAGTCACTATCGATCTGACATGTGGAGATGACATTAAGTCCAACAACTCAGTCAGGGTAGTTAAATGCAGCAAAAACAAATTCAAAAAGTATGTAAAAATAAATAAATATATTAGAAAAACACAAAAATTAGTTAAGAGACAGAAGTTTTTTATTAAAAATGTTAAGTTAAATAGAGAAAGACTTCAATTGCTGAAAAGATTAGATATGTTTTCACAACAACTGAAAAATAATAGCATTAAATATAAATTAAATTCCGACAATTTTGAATTAGAGATAGAAAGTCTTCATGAAAAATTAAAATCTATGACTGCAAAATACAAAAGCTCTGAAATGCAAATGAAGGAGTACATGCTGGCTATGAATGAGCTGGTGGGCTCATGTAACTGTGAGTGCTCACATCCAGTGGCCGACAATACCTCACCCAACGGTAAGCTCTTACCCGCTCATTCTATATCTGTTTGTGATACCTCCATAGTGCATAAGTGTGAAAATCAAACTACTGCTGATGGCTCCCTCATACTGACACCTGTAAATGTCAACAACCCCCACAGTGTTGCATCCTTACTTAAACCAAAGCTTGTGATATTTAGTGATGAAATTGGTAAAGATATGGGCCAATTGCTATCAGTTAATTGCCCGGGACATTCAGTTATAAATTATTGTATGCCTGGGCTGAGTTATCTTGACATAATGAGGAAAATTATTAGTTTCAATTTTAGCCAGGATACAACTTTATTAATATTAATAGGAAATAGAGGAAATGTGAATAGAAAAAGTCTGCTCCAGTACTATAACAAACTGTCTGAGCTTGACTTGAGAAAAATTGTTATGTTCACATTTCCTTATAATAACAACTTGCCACAGGAAGAAAATAATATTAGATATAAGATTAACATGTTGTTACATACATGGACATGTCATAATAGTAAATTTCATTTGATTGACACTAACAATTATGTTAGTAAATATTTATATTCGACAAAAGATAGTAACTATCTTTCAAAATATTGTAAACGACAAGTAGCTGTGTCGCTATCCTATTTTTTTGAGATTTCAGCCAAGAATTTGGCTATTGATACCGTTGCTTCTATTGAGCAACTACCTGACATTTGCAATTATTATAATTTAAATTAGATACTGAGACAATAGAGGTAACCTCTAGCTTAATTATTACTGATGTGATTATTAATGATAAATCTATTTCAAAAAATTGCAAGGTTTTAAAAACCATCAACCTGGTGCACCAAAATATTCAAGGAATGTTTAGTAAAGACCTTGAAATTGAATTGTTTATGAACAGCAACAACATTGACATTTTCTGTATTACCGAACATTGGTTAAAAAGCTATCAGTTCATATTCAATTTCAATAATCACCAAGTTGGTAGTTCGTTCAGCAGAGAAAATGCTATACATGGTGGCTCATTAATTTTATTAAATAAACAGCTTAAATATAAAGAACGTAAGGATATCGTGAGCCTCTCTGTTGAGCGGACAGTTGAAATAGCCTGTGTGGAGCTGGAGCGGTTTGTTGTATTGAGTGTGTACAGACCACCATCATCATTATATGATTGCTTTGAGAATAGTATGGATCAGGTGTTGCAAAAAATTTGCAAACTAAATAAAAACGTAATTGTATGTGGTGACTTCAATGTAAATTTGTTGGAAGATACTTCCATGTGTCTTAAAATTAAAAATTTGTTTAAATCATATAATCTTGAAAATCTTTTTTTGGAGCCTACGAGGATAACTGCCACTTCAGCTACTTGTCTGGACAATATATTTACAGATATTGTACCTAATAGTCAACAAATTATAAATCAACTTAACTCTGATCATTGTGGACAGTTGATAACATTTCTTAAGGAAGACAAGAAAGTGGTAAAAAAGGATATTACTGTAGTGCCTAAAACTGTGGGTCGCTTGGAAGGATTTAAAAATAAACTTATTAGCAAATTGCCTTACTTGTGTTATAGTGATGATCCTAACCAGTTGTACAATACATTTTTTAACATGTTTTGTACAGAATTTAATTCCATTTTTATTCCCAAGAAGATCTCAGTTAAAGGTACTGCAACCTTCAGTGAATGGGCAACTATAGGTATACATAAAAGTCGAAAAAGACTTTATGAGTTGTATGAAGAAAAAAACTATAACAATAGTGAAGAATTTTGTCAGTACGTTAGAGATTATTCAAAATTATTTAAAAGAATTTGTCTTGTAGCCAAAATTCAATATTTAAGTTCAAAAATTAAGAATAGTAATAACAAAATTAAAATGACTTGGGATATAATCAACAATGAGACTGGAAGAGTCAGGAATCGAAGTAGTGACTACAGCCTTACTATTGATAATAAGACGATTAAATCAGACTTAGAAGTTGCCACAGCTTTTGAACACTTCTTCGCGGACATTCCAGTCTCAACTACGAAATCCCTGAAGTCATCCCCCACTGTTGCGGAATCCCTATTAAAAGAAAATGTTAATGTGTGTAATGATGAATTAAATTTCCGATATGTAAGTGGTAAAGATATTGTAAAAACTTTCAATACCCTTAATGTCAAAAAGACCGCCGATCTTTGGGGTAACTCCGTTGAGGTTACGAAATCTATTATAAACATAATAGCACCTGAGTTAGCTGTAATTTTCAATAAATGTATTGACGGTGGTGTATTTCCTGACTTAATGAAAGATAGTAAGATTATACCTTTATTTAAATCAGGTAGCACATCTGACCCCACAAACTTTAGACCTATTTCTGTGCTACCCACCTTTAGTAAAATATTTGAAAAATTAATCCTTAATCAGTTGAAAACCCACTTTAATAAAAATAAGTTATTACATAGGAAACAATTTGGTTTCACAAGAGGTCGCTCTACAACTGATGCTGGTGTTGAGCTTTTAGGTAATATTTTCAATGCCTGGGAGGATTCACATGATGCCTTAGGCATCTTTTGTGACTTGTCTAAGGCATTTGATTGCGTTTTTCACGAGACATTGGTCAGGAAACTACATCACTACGGAGTTAGAAACACCGCTCTGGATCTTCTTATTTCGTATTTGGGTAATAGGATCCAGAGAGTGGACGTTAATGGGAAGAGATCTCCGGGGTCTGTGGTGACAATGGGTGTTCCACAGGGCTCAATTCTTGGCCCATTCCTGTTTCTCGTTTATATTAATGACCTACCTTATCTCATAAAAGATAATCAAGAGATTGTGTTGTTCGCAGATGACACATCACTGTTATTCAAACTTAAACGGCAGCAGCCGGTTACTGTCGATGTTAATAACGCTCTCTCTAAAGTAGTGCACTGGTTTAATGTTAACAATTTACTTTTGAACGAGAAAAAGACTAAATGTATTAGATTTTTGACACCTAATGTTAAGCAGGTGAAAACCAGTGTAATAATAAATGGAGCCGAGTTGGATCTTGTGGACACCACTACGTTCTTGGGTATAACTTTAGACTCGAAACTGCAGTGGGGCCCACATATAAATAAATTGTCGAAGAGACTCAGTTCTGCAGCTTACGCGGTCTATAAGATACGCCAGCTAACTGATGTAGAGACAGCCAGATTGGTATATTTTAGTTACTTCCATAGTGTTATGTCGTACGGCATTTTGTTGTGGGGAAATGCCGCCGACATTCAAACTATCTTTGTTTTGCAGAAGAGAGCTATTCGAGCAATTTATAACCTTAGCTTTAGGCATTCACTGAGGGATAAATTTAAAGAAATTAATATAATGACGGTCGCATCTCAATATATTTATGAAAATTTGATGTATGTTAAGAAAAATATTAGTTTGTTCTCTAAGAACAGCGACATTCATAGCGTCAATACTAGAAATAAAAATAAACTTATACTACCAATGACTAGGCTCCAAAAAATTAGTAATTCATTTAGGTGCCAAAGTATACGTTTCTACAACAAGATTCCAAGCAATATTCAAGAATTAAGTCTCAATAAATTTAAGTCCTTCATAAAACAGAAACTTTGTAATAAGGGTTTCTATAAAGTTAAAGATTATATGGACGATAAAAATGCTTGGAATTGAGCCGCTCGCTCTTATCATAGAGATATCATTGAAATCATTGAAATTATTTCATATATTTTTTGTTTTTTCTATTTTTGACATTCTGCATGATGATTTATTGATAATTATTATTATTGAATTATTATTATTGAATTTTTTTTTTTTTAACTTGACATTTTGTCGACTATTATTATTAATATGTCGTTTGTTTTATATTATTTTTTATTTTATTAAATTGTGAATGTGAGTACTATGTAGGCTAGCTTTATACATAAATTTCGTAGAACTGTTTGGCGGTTTGAGTATTTTTTTTTGTGACCTACGCAAATGTCCGGCTGATTGGTGTCGTCGTGCGTCGGGTCGTTGAGCTCCCTAAAATAAGGTTGAGCTACACGATGGCTGATGCATGCGTGCCGTCAGTTGGGACAGGTCAACTCAAACCTGCTATGGCTCTTTCCTCAAAAGGCCATTCCAAACGTTGCCCTACATTGTTACACTCGCATAGTTTTTATACCACAATGTCTGGACTTTAAAAGAGACGTTGACCTCTGAGTTTGTTTCGGCTTTTCTTCTCAGAGCGAGTCAGATAGGAAATGCCGGCGCCATCTAGTCTTAAAAAAAAACTTACATTGACTTGTAAAAGTGTCTGTAACAGATTTATTTACAGAAATAAATATCATTTATCATTTATCATTTAACTATTTCCTAGCTTTTCGTCTCCAATTAGAATCTTTCGGGTACCTCGAACCCACGGTGTATATTTTTTGCAATTATAGTTTTTATTTAAATCTTGTTAGGTGGTTTAGACACGATCACTTAGCCTTAACGTAAGTTGTTTTTTTCTTTTTTTTGTCTAATTTCCAAATATTTATAGATCATTGTGGTTTTAAGGAATTACACGAATTCATTTACACCCTGTACACACTCATATTTCGGCAATGACAACGTAAGTTCCCTTTTTATATGGACTATTAATATTTACCAGGTACAAATAGTACAGTAAAACTAAAATAAACTTACTTATAACAACATAACCAAGGTAGACTACACATTACGTGGACCACAAAAACCACCAACGATCAAAGCAAAAACATTTTCTAAAGTGCATTCAGAATCACATTTCAATAAATGCTTTTAAATAATAAAGGTACATTAAGTAAAAGTAATATCGCTTACAAATACGTACACGTATAAATATAAAGTCCTTTGTAGCGATACTAGCAATGCTCTCATACCGCCCCACTCTTTTGAAGAATCTCGACTTTGTGTTAGCTTCGCAAGTTCACGACAATACTCATTCCACAACACGTTTCTAACTATACGTACTCACTACTTGACTACCCAATGATATTGTAAGTACTCTTGTTTAAATACGTCTGCTTAGTTCAACTTTTAAAAGCTGTCAATGTCACTCAGTAGAATACGTTTGTTCATTATTAATTTGTGCTGTCGGGAATCTATTCCGATTCTACCTTTTCGGCTGTAGTGATTACTTTAATGAAAAGGTATTAACATTTCAAGGGATTATCAGAGATAGACAGTTTTTTTCTGGATAACAGATATTAAGCGTCTGCCGATCGGATTAAAGGATCCCTAGGCATCTTTACGCGAATTTTACACACTCAATATTTTATTTATTGAACGTTTTTTTCAGTGTATTGGTTGGTGGATTAAACGCGCGATAAATATAAAAATATCGTGATAAATATTGAGCGTGTAGCCTGCGCCTTAAGAATAATATTTTTTTTTCAGTGTAAAATATCCGCATGTATGAAATCAACCGTAAAATATTAGCACAGTTTAAGAATCATACAGTTGGGAAACGCCTTTGATGTCGGACGACACCGCCGCCCGTGTAGGTACCTACGCTATTAGTCGCAAATGTGCAAGGGTTGTCAAAAAAGAAAAACAAAATAAATGGGATTATTAAAGTAATTTATTTAATTATTAAACAATAATTAAATTATAATGTAATTATAAATACTATATAATACATAAAATGTCACGTCTGTATTCCCCGAAGGGTTGGCAGAGGTGTACAGTACACCCACATTTCGCTGTTATGTTTTACGTCCCATGTAATAGGGGGCGAGCCTATTGCCATTGACCGGGCACAAATCCAGACTCCGGGCTGCTACTGAGAAATTCCACACGGAAAAACCCAATAACACTTTGCCCGACCTGGGAATCGAACTAAAGACCTCACGCTCCGCGGTCGCGCTTGCGACCGCTAGACCAACGAGGCAGTCCTTTTTTTTCGGCAAATATGCGTCATTGATAAATTATATTTATTTCTGTACATAAATCTGTTGAAAAAAACATTACATTGACTCGTAAAAGTGTCTGTACACTTTTACGAGTCAATGTAATGTTTTTTTTAAGACTAGATGGCGCTGGCATTTCCTATCTGACTAGCTCTGAGAAGAAAAGCCGAAAAAAACTCAAGAGGTCAACGTCTCTTTTAAAGTCCAGACATTGTCGCATACAACTATGCGGGTGTAATGCGAGTGTAAAAGAGCCATAGCAGGTTTGAGGTGACCTGTCCCAACTGACGACACGCATGCAGCAGCCATCGTGTAGCTCAAACTTATTTTGGGGAGCTCAACGACCCGACGCACGACGCCACCAATCAGCCGGACATTTGCGTAGGTTACAAAAAAATACTCAAACCGCCAAACAGTTTTACGAAAATTGTGTTTAAAGCTAGCCTACATAGTACTCGCATTCACAATTTAATAAAATAAAAATATTATAAAAACAAACGACAGATTAATAATAATAGTCGATAAAATTTCAAGGTAAAAAAATAAGAATTCAATAATAATAATTATCAACAAATCATCATGCAGAATGTCAATAAACAAAAAACAATTATTTCTTAACATACATCAAATTTTCATAAATATATTGAGATGCGACCGTCGTCATTATTTTAATTTCTTCTTTATTCATTGGTGTCGTTTCCATGAATCAGCACTCCCGAAAACCATTTAACCAGTTTAAGTTATTTAAAAACTAGCCTTTACGAATGTACCTAGTAAATTCTTACGCGCAAATGTACCAGATCCGACGTGTCTGCCCTCAGCGTTCGAGTGCGCAAACGAAGCGCGATCGGGGGCCGCGATCCGCGTCGCCCACCTCCCCGCGAGGTCGCCGCTCTTGCTCTATGCAAGTACATTCGTTTCCCAACTGTATGTATTGTTAAACTGTGATATTAGGCATAATTGTGTTTATGACTGTGCAGTATACAAACTTGTTTTATTTCCTCGGTCAATCACCTCTTATTTAATCATGCATTAATGCAGTTTATGATTTTGATGCATATCTACACAATTGATTACGATAAAGTGTCAAGGATCCGATAATAATTTATAATCGTTGAAAGATCCGTCTAAGAGATAGAAGATATTAAAATCATTTATACCGTACCGTACCGTACCGCTATCAATAATTACGAGTATAACAAGAAATGCGACAAATACTCAAACCACAAGATTAAGTCTTCGCATGATCCCAGAAAAAGTTGGTCGTTAATGAGATAGTTGAGAAGCGAGCGGAATTATGTTCAAATGAATCAAAGTTGCCCAGCCGGAGCTTGGCTCCGATCGATCGCCTCTCTGATCAACTATACGTGTTTACTGTTGTTTAGTGCCAATTCAGTTAATTAACTAAGTTGATTGTCCATTAGAGGTAGAGGGTAGGATTTCTACCTTTACAATTTAATGAAAAAGGACCTTAATTCAGTTAGGATCGTATTTTTATGTTTTGTTGTGTGTTTGTTAATGTCACTGATAAATAGACATTCTTTTACGATGTTCACGTTTGTAAGTTGAAAGGAAATCGTTTATTTTGGTAAAGGCATGTGATGAGGACGGACGAAAAGCATGTTACTAAGATATATATGTATATAAATAAAAATAAATCGCCGAAATGTATGTACGCGCATAACTTCCGAACGACTGCACCAAATTGTATAATTCTATTTTTTGTGTGTTCGTTATTGCTAGGACAAGGTTTGTATAAAAGAAAATGTTAATAATCACGAAAAAAATAAGTATAGCGGTACGAAGTTCGCGGGGTCAGCTAGTTGAATATAAATGTTATTAGGATGGAGAGGAAGAGGGAGACCAAAGAAAATATAGATGGATTGTGTGAGAGATGATATGAATGAAAAGGGAGTAAATGCTAGCGGGACGGATAATAGGGAAAAATGGAAGAAGAAAACATTTGGCGCTGATCCCAAGTAACTCGAGATAAGGGCTCTTTCAATTTAGCGGTATGCTGTCGTCCTGCTGCGGTGCGGCAGCGGCGCGTTAGTCGCACTGCGCACGGACGATCGTTTTTTGTCATACAAAGCGCGCGGTGCGGCAACAGCGCGGCGCCGGCACCGCGAACGCTCGGCAACAGGACGGCAACGTCGAAAACACCACGTGTTCATTTCGCTGTTGAATAGTGCGGTGAATAGACGATAGAGCTAATTTCATAAAATTTTCATTACTTGTTTGCTTTTATCACCTCTCTCAAACACAAGCAAGCTGTGTTTATTATGGAACACAATAAAAATGTATTTTTAAGTTACTTATTAAATTCATATTATTTTCTGAGCCCATTGATTACATTTTTCAAAACTGCATCTTTTCATTTAACATTCTTAAAAATATGTTCTGTTCGAGAGAGGTGATACCTAAAATGGGATAGCCCTCTTAATATTATCCTTTTTACTAAAAGTTTGTATAAAACAAATAACCAATGAAAATAATTGTAGAAATAAATAACATCACAAAAATGTTGTTTACTTTATTCACCTCAATGTTATCAGCAGTCTTTCTTCAGCTGACTATAGTATGTTTGAAAACAGTTTATTGCCGCTGAATTTTACTTTTAACTTATTCAAGTAATTCGTAGAAACATTCTCTAGACATTCTTAGATAATTTAAAAAAATGCTTGGATCTTGTTTTAACCTAGGATAAAGATTATGGAAATCACCAGAATTACATGTTAATGAAAACATTTGGTGCTGCTCTTTTACGGGGGCGTCGTTTTTGTTTTTGTTTCTGTTTTATAATTTTCAACAAGAGCACTAACAATAATGTTTCTTCGTCAGAGTCCATGTCTTGACTGATGTCACATCACTAGCACACAAACGCACGGCAGTCAGATAGGCTTTCAATTTAGGCGTTTGCTGTCGGACGGCTACCGTACTGCAGCGGCCCGGCAGCGGGTTATAACCAGCGGCACGGCAAACGTGCGGCAGCGGTCCGACACGAAACGTCTAAATTGAAAGCGCCCTAAGGGCGGGCAGAACTAGAAGAAGTTCACATTTAATTATTGATAATTCATCCAGGAGTACAGTATTAGAGTTGCACCTGTAAAACACCCAAGATCGGAACTCGAGTTGAGATGGAAACACCAAAGCACGAACTATGTATAATCCCAAAACTGATGTAGTTTGCCGTGCTCGTGGTCTCTGGATCTCGTAACTGACAACTGACAGAAAAATATGAACCAGACTGAAAGATAGAGAAAAAAAATCGCTTTTACGTAGTATACAGGTTGTAACCGAATTCGTGTAATTCCTTCAAACCGCGTGATCTACTGGTGGTGACACTAATTGACCCTGCATAGGTTTTTTCCAGAATCAACAAAAAAAGTTTTCAAAAGCTGAACCATGGTATTCTGTATCTGAGTAATTTTAGCGTCCCGAGTTAACTGACTGCGTAAAGCACTATCGCGCAAGTCGTGCCCGTCAGCTGTGTCGCCGTGCCTTCATTAATTTATGCACGGCATCGCAATTTTCTATCACAAAAAAAATATTTGGGAAAAAAAAAGTTTTATTTTTATCAATTTAAATCCTGTGCGGGGTTAATCCATACCATTAATAGATCATGTGGTTTGAAGGAATTACACGAATTCGTTTACACCCTGTATAAAACTCGAATTCAGCAAAATGTCACTTTACGGCCTTCTAGAAATAGGACGGCAGACATATACACACACATGTTGGTTTAAGTGAACGGGCATGACCACTGACTGACATCCGTGGAGCACAAAGGTTCCAGTCGAAAACCAGCGTCAAGTACTTATAGTGCTTGACATTAAACTGCTCTGTGCCTGTAGACAAATGGCAATCGATGATCGCTAGAGAATAGAAAGATGTACTGGATTGACACAAGCTTTCGATCGGTCAAGCGATCTGTTATGTCATTTCCATACGTTTAATTGGCGTTTCTATTCTCTAGCGATCATCGTTTGCCATTTGTCTACAGGCACTGGACGCCTTTTTGGTCCAGCCGTGAGACACATACCCAAGACTTTTTTTTATTTTTTTATTATATATCACACTTTTTATCTGTTGTGTCTCTTTGTGCTGTGTCCAAAGAAATGTTTCTTTATCTTTTAATATTTTTCAAGAGTTAAACAATGTTATTGCCAAATTTTGCCATTTTTACCAGTCTGCCCCTTTGGTCTAGCGATCGCAAGCGCAACTGCTGAGTGTGAGGTCTTGGGTTCGATCCCCAGGTCGGGCAAAGTATCATTGAGTTGTTCCGTGTGAAATTTCTCAGTAGCAGCCCGGAATCTGAATTTGTGCCCGGTTGATGGCAATAGGTTTGCCCCCTATTACATGGGACGTAAACATAACGGTGAAATGTCGGTGTACTACCTCTGCCAACCCTTCGGGGAATACAGGCGTGAGTATATACCATAATCTTAATTGCTCATTATCTGTAATACCCACATTCTAAGCAAATAAATATTTATATTCTATTCCATTCATATGAAAACAACTTAAACCTATAAATAAGAAACATGAAAATTTCTATTACAGAAAAAACAATGTTAATTGTGTTAGGTGTTAAACCTTATACAAACCGGACTTCAATGTTATTTCTGTAAAAACCAAACCGAGCAGAAAAACTTTATAATGCATGTTTTAAAAGTGAGGGTAGGTAAGGGTAGTAGGAAGCGGTCTGTAACCAAAGGGAAACTGAAAGCCTGAGGAAATCCCAAACGTGGTGAATTTACAATGAGTTGCGGTTTTTACCTTTTACCATGCACACGGATACGAGGTGCCTATAACAGGTAAGCCCTATCATTGTTTTTATAATCAAATATGAACGAGCATTTTTATAATTGAACAAGCTTCATGTCTGCTGCCTCTACAATTTTAGTTGAATATTTTCCTGTTTTCGTAACTTGGTAAACAGGACCGAACTTTGGACACAAGACGAGTTACCAGCTTTATTTTCTACTAGCTTTTGCCCGCAGCTTCGCTTGCGTGAAATTTTGATCCCGTTAAGTGACGATTTTCCATACAAACTTTCATCCCCTATTTAACTCCCTTAGGGGTTGAATTTCGAGAAATCCCTTCTTAGTGGATGTCTACATCACAAAAGGAACCTACTGTCAAAATTTCAAGTTTCTATCCCTAGCGGTTGAGGCTGTGCGTTGATAGATCAGTCAGTCAGTCAGTCAGTCAGCTTCTCTTTTTATATATTTAGATAGTTAGAATACTTTTCTAATTAAAACGAATTAATTATTAGTTAAAGTCCATAGGTACTGGCTGCCCCTTGATCTAGTGGTCGAGCGACTGCTGAGCATGAGATACTGTGTTCGATCCCCAAGTCAGGCAAAGGATTTTTCCGTGTTTAATTTCTCAGTAGCAGCCCGGAGTCTGGATTTGTGTCTGGTTGATGGCAATACATTCGCAAACCGACATACGACTGAAAAATAACGGCAAAATGAGGGTGTACTATACACCTCTGCCCAACCCTTCGGAAAATACTGGCGATGTGATGTTATATTATAGGTAGTCCATGCTGCATAATTTACACTCAGGTTGGAATATCTTGTTTAGCGGATATCTCAAATCCCCGGTAAAATAAAATTCTGTAGAGGGTAGGACGATTTACTCGTCCTAGTCACTTGCCTGGGTCAAAAAGTGTAAACTGTGGCAGACGCACTTGGGCATAAACCATATCTCGTTAAAAGCCAAAATAATTATTCAAAAACATCATTCTAAGTACTACATCACCCCAGTTACCACATAAAACGCACCTTCACTTACTGTTACGTTTCCAGTTTATTCCAATATACTCCACTGGAAACAATAACACCGACTGGCTCAAAAGGTACAAATATATCAAGAAGAACATTACCTCAGGAGTTCATAATCGCTATACTTTTGTAATGTCCACGTACCTTCTACCATTCTACTATATTTTTTACGATCGGGCTCAGTCGCCTCCAATATTACTTTTTTACAACCAAACCATCATAACACAGGGTAATGTTTTCTCAGATACATCTTAGAAAAATCATTTTCCTGTAAGGTCAGGCTTACTGATACCGAAGGTAATCAACATGAAACATTTTATTGTGTTCTTTATATCCGTAGTGAAACAGATTGGTTTGATTCGTACGACTTTATATTATATTTACGAGTGTCTCGCGGTGTGTTATAAAATTATAGACGTTTTATTGATATAGAGAATAATAAAGACTAATTTTATTGCGCCAACGTGTTTTGTTAGGGGCCATTAATATTGTCACATAAATGGAGATAAATATCGGGGTAGCCCGGAGGTTACAAACCCGCTTGAGCACCGAGTTGTAGGTTCAAACCCAGGCATGTACCAATGTGAATTTTTTCAATGTTATATGTACTTTTTTAGTTTATCTAACGGCCTGTCCACATCTCCACGTCACGACGTCGTCAACGTGGAACGGTGCGGTGACGTGGCACGGTGCGTTGACGTAACGTGCAAATTTGTGTTACCGTATCGTAAAAATGCACGTCACGATCATTGTTAGATTTATCGTTGACCATGTAGATCCTGAATTTTAATAAGAGAAACAGTAAGGTATGGTTTTAAAGCATCGGAGCACATAGACGACGACTAACACGCTGGCGTAGAGAGCGCGGGCGGAGCGCATATACGTGTGCGCTTGCGGCTAGAGGCGGAATGTGTTACGATACGGTAACGAAAATTTGCACGTTACGTCAACGCACCGTGCCACGTCACCGCACCGTTCCACGTTGACGACGTCGTGACGTGGAGATGTGGACAGGCCCTATGACGCCACTGACATATAGGAGTGAGGCGTATTTATCGTAACAGCTAAATATAACAGGTATCATAAAATAACAGACTGTAACTGTGACAAACTAACTGGAAAAACAGTTCCTGTTCCACGAGGTAACAAAATCAGTCACAAGCTTTTCTTTATTCGTGTTTATGAGAGTTACCTTAGTTAGAATAAGATAAAAAAATGTTACATTTTACACTGTGACACTCTGTTACAGTCGTCTCAAACGCTTTCCTTTTCTCGCGTAGGTTTAACACCTAAGTTAGAAAGAGAAGTACCGTACCAACGTTTAACAGAGAACACACAATAGTTCGTTCTCACATAGTATGAAATAACAGACTGTTATTTTGTAACAGGTTTTTGGAACTGTTATTTACGTGCAACAGGAACAGGCGTAACAGATACGAGATTTTACCTGTTACAACCCACTCCTACTGACATACGGTGAAGGAAAACATCTTGAGGAAACCTGGGCTTAATGGTTTCAAATCGTCAACCCTCAGTGCGTAAACGAAGTGATCAAATCTCGTTCCTTCTCTGTATGGTAGAGCCCTTTGCCCAGCAGTGGAACAATTATGGGCTAATATTTATTTAAATGAAGATAAAGATATTCGCAGTGTAGAATTCACGAGGAAGTACTTTATTTAGGTACCCTAGATTCATGAATGAATAAAGCTTTAGATCTACATGAAAATACTGTATAGCTTAATAAATGATTCATAAAGGCCTAGGTTATTGCGGCCAACTAACGCGAACTAAGCGAGCAAACATGACGAAAAACAAGCCCGGAAGCGTAACCCGCGGTAAAGCCGCCGATGCCGGCGGTTTTGGTATGTAGAGGCCTTAATCCTTCGATTAGTCAGTTGTCGAATGATTCGGTAAGTTATCTCTGTTTTTCTCGTTACGAGAACCGTAGACGGTAAGAGATAACAAAACGAATCGATCGACGAATGTTGATCGAAAAGGTGCTGATTCATCTAACTAAAGAAGTTCAGTTGCAGTGTATTTAAGTTTCGATCAAAACAACGCTTTTCGTATTCTCATACGGCCTGGTCACAACTTCGGTGTAAGAGACGCGCGGCGCGGCGGGCGGAGCGGTGTCGCCGTCGGTAAGCGGAGCGTTGTGCACGCCAAGTACCCTCAGTAGCGGTTAGTGGCAGCGGCCGAGGTGAACGTATTTAGATAGTCAGAACGTGCCCAAAATCATGGCATTATCTAAATTATCCCTTCTCTGTCTTGAAAGCAGTATATTTTTAAAACAAGATATTCTTGCAAGTGCACGAACTGAATGAAAATCGGTATTTAAATGGTGAATTTCGTAATTTGTACGAAGATTCGATTAGATTTTAGTACTAAATGTCTCGGTATTCATTGCCGCCACAAAATCGTCTAAAATATTTTGTACTTTGCTTCGCCGCTGAGTTCCTCACTCCTGCACTGCTGTCCGTGCCGCTCTGTGTCGTGGCGTCGCACTCATTCGCTTGTACTTTTGTTCTCACCGCTTCCCGCACCGCGTACCGCTGTAGCGATTCGCTCGAAGAAAACCGAGCGCGTTTTCGCTTTCAGCGGCGTCTCATGGCGTAGGAGTGGGTTGTAACAGGTAAAATCACGTATCTGTTACGCCTGTTCCTGTTACACGTAAATAGCAGTTCCAAAAATGTTGTAAAACCTACTTGCTAAGATACTTTTTGTCAGGTTTTAAATGTCATTTGTACTGTCGATAAAAAGATATTCGAAATTTAAATGTACTCGTTACTCGAAGTTTTGAATAGCAACTATCGTACAACGTTTACCGAGTTTTTCATTTCGCTATTTCCACAGTATTTAATTAGGAACGTGATTCTTCAGATCACAATTACAACAAAAAACCTGTTACAAAATAACAGTTTCTCTGTTACCTCAGATAGCAACGTTTAACTTTACTTTACAGTAAGCAGGACTTCTTGTTCTAACTAACGTGTTAAACCTATGCGAAAAAGGGAAAGAGCTTGTGACGGCTGTAACAGGGTGTCACAGAGTAACAGTACCTAACATTTTTTATCTTATTCTAACTAAGGTAACCGTCATAAGCATGAATAGAGAAAAGCTTGTGACTGTCATATAGGGGATTTTGTTAGCTCGTGGAACAGGAACTGCTTTTTCAGTTTGTTTGTCGCAGTTACAGTCTGTTATCATAAGATACCTGTTTTAAATAGCTGTTACGATAAATACGCCTTACTCCAAGGCGTGCTTCAAAAATTTTTATAGTTTGGTCTTATCGCTCGCCGCCCGCCCTAAGCTGCCGCTCACAGCGGCAAGGTCTTGAACGGGCCGCTAATTGGCGATCGCTGACAAATACGTTCGCGTGAACTTAACCGCAGCGTCACTGGACCTTGATCGGCGCTTCATGAAATTACGTGAATTAGCATATTCAGATCTGTTTAAAAATACAAGTTAACAATGCTATAAAAATATGCGAAACCACAGAAAATATGTTTTCATTTACTTAAAACAAAGAGCTCAACAATTCAACGTCTAATACATTTCGCACAAAACTTTTTATTTATCTAAGCAAATGTTCATATCAGATAACAAAACCGCACGTAATTATCCGTAGAGAAAGGATAATATAAAGTTAGTGGCTTTTAACATGTTGAAGCGTTCACAAACTGCGGTTATTTTCCGTGTGAAAGTTTCATGTAAACTCACTCGTTCTTATTACACTCGTCCTGTGCAAAACGGCGATGATTTGAATAATTTCCGAACAGGAACAAAGCTTGTAACTTTAATGAGAAGCATAAATGTTTATTTTATGTGGATACTCGTAGTCTAATTTCACTAACGTACATGTTTCGGAATTGCCCGATTAGTTTTACGGTAGTAAAACTCTATATAGGGATTGTTGATTATTACAGTTTAAATAAAGTTGATTTCATAAGAAATATACAGGGCTTCCCTGGAAGTATGGATCAAATCGAATAGGGGCGTGGACAATGTCACTTCCAAACTTTTTAACCCTGAGAATGTCGGTGCAATTTTTTACGGTTCAAAAGTTAGGACCAATTATTGTTTTTTTTTTCAATCAGTTCTCATAGAAAAAAATCATAAAACAATCTATCTATATTTTTTTTTTCAGAACTTTGTCGAACAGTAGGCCTTTCTTGTGCTAATACTTTTACGCAGCTAGAAAACATGTGTTCAATAAGAAAAAACAGTTACTGCAAAGGCTTTTTTGTTTTGGCAAAAATTTTACTCAAGCTTTTACTACTATAAATTTTGAAATGACCTTGCCCACGCCTCTACTCGATTTGATCCACACTTCCAGGGACACTCTGTATATGTTTTTATAAACTTTTTAATATAGGTACACTCAATTGAATGTATTTTAAATAGCTAATTTCAGAATGAAAAGGCAAAATATGTTTGATGTGACTAATCCGGCCGGATCCGACCGGATTG
Organism: Amphipyra tragopoginis; assembly: GCA_905220435.1. Lineage (NCBI taxonomy): Eukaryota > Metazoa > Arthropoda > Insecta > Lepidoptera > Noctuidae > Amphipyra > Amphipyra tragopoginis. Next base: position 13,267,778 of record HG991992.1, read on the forward strand.
AAATTGGTGCTGGATTGCAATCCCTAACTCCATGTGAAAGAGTTAGTACAGAGAAGTACTACCACTTTTTGCTGCCAAGCCAACCTGCATTGCTATGTTCCGGTTGCTTGGTTATTGATGTACTTTTTTAAATTTTTTATTATTACTTTTCCTTTAAATGCATAATTTTATTACTGCAAAAAATATTATGATATTCTTTGTATACAGGGTGTTAACGAATTCGTGTAATTCCTTAAAACCACATGATCTACTACTGGTGTAGACAGGCCCCGCACGGGATTTAGCTTGATTAAAAATATAAATAAAAAAATCTTTTTTTTTCATGCGGCTTTGTTACCGATCGTATCTAAACCACCTCATAAGGATTCAGTAAAAAAAAAAGTTTTTTTATTTTTTGCAAAAAAAATTTTTATTTGTGTGAACATTTCGATCCCACGCATAAATGAATGAAAGTACGGCGACACGGCTGGCAGGAACGACTAACGCGATATCGCTCTTTGCAGTCAGATAACTCAAAGCTATAAAAAGACTCAGAAATTGAAAACCAAAAATTTTTTTAATTTTTTTTTTTGGTTCGATTTCGAAAATTCCCATTTAGGGTTAATCTGTGTCACCAGTAGATCACGCGGTTTGAAGGAGTTACACGATTTCGTTAACACCCTGTAGAGTCAATTAATTTATTCACCTGAAAGACAGATCTGTGTTGCTGGGGAGTTTGTTGCGCCGTTTCTTCTTCACAGCATAAACACTAGGAAGCTGTGAAGGGAGGGCTTTTTTGTGGGCTGTCTATTGATAGTCTGACGTTCAAAAAGACTAAGTAATTCTAGTCTATTTTGAATAAATGAGTTTTGAGTTTGAAGAGTACTGGTGCCAGTTTTACAGCCACATATTGTGAGACTTTTCAACTTTGTCTCTAGTTTCTCCTTCTTTTCTAATCCATTGTATGTACTTATGTACTTCTTACGTAAAATACTTTGGCCCAGTAGGTAGCCACGCCAATAGCGGCATCGGTGGCATTTTTATATCCTCAATTGTGCAGGTGTACGGAAACTTTGGGCACTCCAGCAAGTGGGACATGGACTGATCGGGAGCACCGCTCTTACACTGGATGTCAGAAGGGTCTATAATGTCCCATTTTAACAAATTGAAGGGCGGAATGCAATGACTCACACTCGTACTCGTACTTCACAGTAGGTAGGACATCAGCCAAACAGGTGCTCAAATAAAAAAACCGGCCAAGTGCGAGTCGGACTCGCGCACGAAGGGTTTCGTACCATTATCTATAAAAACGGCAAAAAAATCACGTTTGTTGTGTGGGAGCCCCCTTAAATATTTATTTTATTCTGTTTTTTAGTATTTGTTGTTATAGCCGCAACAGAAATACATCATCTGTGAAAATTTCAACTGTCTAACTATCACGGTTCATGAGATACTGCCTGGTGACAGACGGACGGACTGACAGCGGAGTCTTAAGGGCGGAGCACACCAAATGCGTGGCGTGACGTGACGTGCGACGTGACGTGCGTACGCGCGTGTAAGCCGTGTCACACCGGCCAAGACCGGTGCAGCACACGTCACGCGCGCACGCATGCCGTCACGCAGGTAACAGACGCACGCGCGTGCGAGCCACCTTGTCAGCGGCCATAAATTGAGAGAAAAATTTGTTACATACTATAATAATTGAAATTATCATAAATTCTTCAAAGAGACACAATGCAAACCGAACTTTTCAATAAAACCCGAAACACGAACATGAATAAAACAGTGCACTAGAAAACAAAGATTTCATGAAACTCAATTCATAAACAATTCACACTTAGCACGCCATCATTGTTGTCGAATAACTTCGGTGAATGTTTGGCAGTTTATATCCAAGTAATTAAGTTAACGTAATTTAAAATCAAATGTTTAAACACAAAGTTACCGCTTCAAAGTGAGCGCCTAATTGACGGTGTCAGCCGAGAGATACAGCCGTACTGACATTCCAATTAAATATATGAGGAAGTTTTGATTGTGAATGTAAAGTGAACTATTCTTGTTTATTGGTTTATTTAATTATTGGATTTATATTAACAGATGTATGAAATACATATACATATAATACATATCAGATATATGTACCTATAATACATTTATAGATTGTATGTAGTAAAGACATACTCTTTATGTCATATAGATAATATACCTAATAAACATACACCATTATTATACAAGGAACATTGTATTATATTGTTTTCACGATAAGAAGATTAAAATGACACATGTCAACAGGAGTTGCTAGACATGTGACTGTAGTCGATTCAACTATCGATAAAATTTGTAAAATTTCAGCGAGAATTTGACAAATTATTGTAATGTGATTTTATGTACATTTCAAATACTTGTGATTTAAGTAATTAGGATTAAGTCAATTAGCATGCATATCTTCAACAACAGACGATTACGTGCTGATGTGATAATGAATCCAGCAGGTATGGGATGAGTGAAAATAAATGTTTATTTATCACCAATAATAAGCCCAGTAGCCGGGTCGCGAAAAAGAGCTTTATCTTGCGAAAGGTTCGTCGGTCCTGAATTTTGGATGTGTTATGTTAGGTGTTTTTATGAAAAGCCAACAAACAGACATACAGACAGAGAGAGAAATAGACAGCCAAACAGAAAGACAGACATGGGCTTCAAACCTATAAAATACCTCTGATTTTGAGTCGGGAATGAAAAATAAGAATTTAATTTTCTACAAAATTGATGTGAATACTTTTTGGCATAAAACCCATATGGAGTTATTTAATAAAAACTCATTTTTGGGTTCTTTAACCTAAGATGGCAGAGCGCGCCGAGGTCACTCAAGGTACAAAATTTGTAATTTTTATAAGAACACAATATCCATAACACGTATCCAAAATTTAGGACTGACCGACCTTTTGCAAGGCAACTGGGCTATAATGAGCCTTATTTTAATTATTCAATCAACTGAGCCTATCGTCTATTATTATTACGATAGTCAAAATATTCATTCTGTTAATATAATTTATCGAAATTATTTTATCGATACGCACGTCTCTGGCAACTGGTACCATCTGACGCAAATTTGAAAACGCGTCGGGGTTTTTTCAAAATAATTTCTGTGATATATAATTATGGCGTTAAACACATATAACTATATTGTTTCTATGTTTCTGATATTAAAACAACCTTTTGGGTAACGCTTTATTAATATTTTAAATTGATTTAATACCTGTTGAATTAAATTGTCATACACAAGCGCCATTACAATTTATTTTCATGTCATGAACTGACATCTGCCAAATTAATCAAGTTACCGTGAAAGCAATATACCTACACGTTACTTAAATATAATAATTGGTGTCCGATCATTTGACAAAAAACAAATAACAAATTTTCTTTTGAAAAATAACATTTGACAAAATTATACTTGATAAATTTATTATTTTACAAACTATGGTTTAATAAACTACTCATTAGACAATATATTTACTAAAAATAAATTAGTATGCTAAAACATTAATTTACAAATTGATTATTTTTTTAAACACGTTAGTTGGCAAAACAACGTAAAGCATAAATAACATTTGAGAAAATGCATTGCTTGGTAAATATTTCATGGGGAATTATTAATCGGGCGAGTAAATAATATATGGAAGACTGTTAATGAGATACTTTAATACTAAACCGAGCGGCATTAAAATATATTTGCGAAAAATAAACTTATCTGGCGATAATGAATGAATGACTAAAATTCGTAAAATGAGCTACTATCAGTGGGAAACAGTTAATCTAAGCTAACAACTAAAATTCCAAGTGTCCGAATTAAATACTAATTTGGGCGAAAAAAATACTGAGTGGGCGAAAATATACATTTCCTTACCCGGACACGGATAGGTTAGGTTCGAAGGGGATGAATAAAGGCTCGGCGACACAGCTGACGGGCACGACGAGCGCGATATCACTCCACGCAGTCAGTTAACTTGGGACGCTAAAATTACTCAGATACAGAATACCATGGTTCATTTTATAAAAACTTTTTTTTGTTGATTCTGAAAAATAATAATAAGGTATTTGAATAGCTCAACCAGTAGATCACGCGGTTTGAAGGAATTACACGAATTCGTTTACAACCTGTATATAAAATAAATCGAAGAAGTGACGATGAATGATGAATTTCTTATGAAAGATACATGTGATATCTGAAGTAAATATGTATTATAATTCGAATATTCATAGTAAATAAATATGAATTAATACCTACATTATTTAAGAAAATAGAACAACATTTATGTACATTTAAAATAGAAAAAAAAATCAATAGACTTACATTTAATCAAGTAAATTAATAAATTATGCAATTGTAATCGTAGTTTTAATCATCTATAGTCCATCTCTATCAATGTCGTATTTCAAAAATTCGTCGTAGTACCTAGGTAGTTCTAGAAGTACCTATTGTTTCTCTTTTGATATCGTTCCATCATTTATACCTACAATTTATTCCTGAAACTGGGGTGCATGAAAAGAGCCTCCACGAGTGACGATACTTAAGTATGTCCGACGCACCCTGGGCAGTCAGCCCCGCTACCAGCCTTGCTGACTGGCTAATCTTTTCATCACATCATGAGCTATTTTCGTAAAGCTCGTGCTAACACGAGAGAAGAAGAAGAATTCCTGAAACTTATCGCTGTCTTAAATCTATTTTTATGGTTTCTTATTAATATAACCACTATAGTATAAATTATAGTTTTTTTTAAATACCTACTTCTTTATACTCATTACTTCGATAGTGCATCCACGAAATATACCTTCGTATTTTGGAAACATAACACTACATTCCAGGAGTATGTTAACATTCCACTATTAATTAGAATGTACCACTTGGTTATTGATAGTTGAATTCAAATTCCGCGAACTGCATTAGTAGATACATAAACATAACTTCTACTATCGTTATAACTATGTTTGTATTACATTTAACCAGTACAGACGTTGTCCTGTCATACAAAACTCCCATGGAAAAAAGAGCTATCAGTTTTTCCCGAATTTGACAATTTTCCGGGCAACTTTTCCAATTTTTCTTTCCTTAAAAACCTAATTCGGAATATTACGAACATTTATTCGGCCTAGGAGTTCTCAAGTGATGCGCTTACCAACGAACAGCATAATTTTTTTATTTATACAAGGTTAGTCGTATAGGTAAATAATGACGGTTTTAAAGCAAGTGTTAAAATTTCAAAATTCTATAATTTTTATTTCCATTCTTCTTCTTCTTCTGTCGTGTCAGCACGAGCCATACAAAAATAACTCATGCTGTGGTCAAAAGATTAGCCAGTCAGCAAGATTGGTAGCGGGGCTGACTGCCCAGGGTGCGCCAGACGTACTTAAGTATCGTCACTCCTGGAGGCTCTTTTCATCACTCCATTTAAAATTATTTTTATTTTGGTTTTTTCAAAAAAATCTTTCCCTTCTTTAGTTACGAACTCAGAAAATGGAGCTTCTAATTCGTGACCTCAAATATGACCTAAAATGTAAACACAGCTGATCATAACTGTGGATAAATAGATTTTAGCATATTTTTATGTTATTTTTGAACAGCTATTTCTCTTAAACTATTGACTTTTGGGGAAAGTGGTAGAACAAGAGTTATTCATTATTATGGGTTCTTTAACACCCTTTCGGATTAGTACCCTCTTTCTGACTAATAGATAGATCATGATTTCATTAAAATTTGATTCATCATCCAGAAACGAGTGCCAAATGAATATAATTTTGTCATAGATATTCTTTGTCATTAATAAAAATACTATAACATTGCCATTTATCACTGTAGGTACTGTAGTAAGTGTAAATCTTTATGCTTCTTCCAAGGAGAACTTAACTTTTAAAACTCCTATAACAAGCTTTTAGTGAACTAGCACTATTCGTCTGTATGTCTTTCCTTTACAAAATTGGTACAGTATGACACATCTAAAAACTCGCAATGCATGCGACTTCAAGACCACGAATGTTTATTAGTAGGTTAAAAAATGATCTTTACGCTGACGCAAAAAGTGTCGCGAAAATTAACGACTACCATTTGTTATTAAATCAGGTACATCGATCTATTTTTTTTTTTATTCTGTCGTACTGTACTCGAATTTTCACTTAATTTCCTATCACCCAATTGCGGTGAAATTTTGCACACAATGCGCTGATGGAGCTGAATGGTGGTTAAATAACTCAGCAACAGCGAATAGTACGAGTAAACCTTTCGAATTATGGCTTACTTTATTACTAAGCGAATGTTTTTAGGTGGATTTATAAAAGCTTGGTTAAAAAAATATACCTAATACATAAAAACATTAAATAATTTATCTTAAAATATTTTCTTAGCATTAAACTTAAATACAAAAACGAAAAACACAAGGTAACAGAGCAGGTAATAAAATAATCAGCGCGTCTAAAAGCGGATGAAACATCAGAATTCTCGTCCACGCCATAACTTCGCGTCTGCGAAAACATCTTGCCATATTATGCTTTTTGTAGGACGCTCTCGAAACGAGAGCAATTTATTTAATGGACTAGATAGTTGTTTCCCCGCAATTTTCGCGACACGTGAGTGGTTCCCACTGGCCAACACTATTCCTTTAACTATTCTCTACCTCGTATTTAAGGTTTTCAATGGAGCTTCTATTTCAGTAGTCGACCCGATTTAATAAATATAAAAGTACAAATTCTGAAACGTTAAGAGAAAATAAATGTTGTTTTACAGGATAATGAATTGGAGACAGAATATTTTGTTCAAAGAATATGTGGATCAAAGGAAGAATATGAAATAGAAATAAAACATTGAAACATTACACATATTATGAAAGAAAATATTTACGAGTACTTCTGTTAAGTGTTTAACAGCTTACATTTAAAATATAAAGGTAAGACCCCCATGTGGGGACGGGTGAGAATATTTTCCCAACCGCACACTGAGAATAGCCGCGTGTTGTAAGATTCAACAAAATCCAGCACGCTTGGTGGTAGGATCTAAACCAGCGGTTCCCAGACTTTTTTTCTCATAGACCACTTTCCAAATTTTGCTGGTTCCGGTGGATCCCATGGCTACATTTCTACCATATTACCATATAAAATGTGAATATTCGATCTTCTTTCTTCGATTCCAAATTTTGCTGGTTCCGGTGGATCCCGTGGCTACATTTCTACCATATTACCATATAAAATGTGAAGATTAGATCTTTTTGTCACGCCAACGCTGCAACGCGCCCCCGTGGAGTCTCCCGTGGACCACTGGGGGTCCACCTGGACCACTTTGGGAACCTCTGATCTAAACGGTCGGCCTGGCCAGCTACCACCCTCACATCAAAGTCCGGCGCCAAGCAGTTTACTGTGTTCCGTCGTGTGTATGTGAGAGCTAAAGGAATATAGGGGAATCCTTCTAAATCCCGTTACTTGGATTCGTGTGCTTCATCTAAGACGCAGTAAGCGCAGACAGGCGCTTACCAGGGATAAAGGAGACGAAAAAAAAAAGTTCTTTATCTTAGCGCTTTTGGAGCCTACCGACAGGATTCCTTTTAGGTATGAAAAAACTTTTCGAATGCGCAATAAATGCCCTGGGTGGTAAGTGTGAATTTTTTCGACTCACGTTCGATTGCGAGCGCGTTAGAATTTTGTATGGGAAATTAGGTTTCTCCTAGTGACCATCAGGTGGCGCTATAACTTTTTCCCATATAAAATTCTAACGCGCTCGCAATCGAACGCGAGTGAAAAACCTCACACTTAGCACCCTGTTTGAACACGTGCTGACTAGTAAAATTGTAAAGTGAATACTATGTTCACGCTTAGGAACGTTTCCTGAAGTAGTTATTAGGAATAATTAATCAAGTACCAGGCACAGTGATAAAGGCTTGGCACTCAATGTAGCGCTCGAAGTCTCACCTAAAGCGTAGTGATTTGCTTCAGGTATTACCTACACACAAACATTTACACAGTATATTCTTTATGATTGTATGGAGTACAAAATACTTTTCTTTCTTCATTCATAACTTGGGTTCATTTTTTATCACCATTTCACCTCACATGTACAGTCAACAAAAGAGTTAAGTATACAGGCAAACAACAAATAACTACCAATGCACTGCGCAGGCAATAGTCATTGTAATTGTGTGCGTAATACCTTTTTACACGTAAGACCAGCGATGGCATAAACTTGGCCACTCAACACAAGCACAACTCTGTTAAACTACGAATGTAATAAGTTGCCTGTACCTATACTCTTTGGTTGACTGTACATATTCTGCCTAGCCTTTTCCCAACTATATCTGGATCAGCTTCCAGTCTAACCACATGCAGCTGAATACCAGTACTTTGTACACAGCATTACACCTAACGTACCTTATATTAAATCACCGGTTACAACACCCATCCCGAAAAAGTCGGCTAGTTTACACTCTGTGTATTTCGATAGATATGCTGCTTGCATTCAAAAAATAATAGACCTACATTCTGTCTCTTGACAGACTTTATACACAAAAAACTACTTAAAAAAGACGATTTGTAAAAAACGGATAAGATGTAGTACAGTGACTCCCTCAAGTAGATCGGAGTGCTTGAGGCTCAGCAGTACAGCGACTAAGTAGAGTGCCGGAAGCTCAGTAGTACAGCGACTAGGCGAAGTGCTGGAAGGTCAGCAGTGCAGCGACTCTCTCAAGTAAGTCGGAGTGCCTGTACTCCGCTTCACTGGGAGGAGTCACACCCAAATATCGCTCAGAAAAAGTTTCGTGATTGATCCGAAATTTTCGTGTGCAGTTTATTAGAGACCTAAAGTGTTTTATTACTATTATAGAAGTTGTCCTGAAAAGTGTTTTCTTGTTTGTCCGGCTAGGGGTAGGTAGGATCCCTTAGGTCTGCGACCTTTTTAACCGACTTCAAAAAGGAGGAGAACGGAACTCCTCATCGGATCAAAGCAAAATTCTCAAATTACTAATATTGCTTTGTTGTTGGGAACTGACTACTGGAAAAGAGGAAGGGGTGCGTGTGTCCCCCCCCATCCTTTGGAATGTTTTGGAATTATATCGTGTAAGGTATCATTTGAAAGGACTTTTTATGCCCGACTACGTCCAAGGCAAAAAGAAGGGTTATGAAGGAGGGGGTTAAAATTATGACACTAAAACGTATTTAATAAAAAATAAACTTTAAAAAAAAGTAAAAACCGACTTCAAAGAAATACTAAAAGGAGTAAAATAATTACCATAATATAAAATTAACAGTTTCAGAAGTCGGTGCAACTCTACACTGAAACAAATAGAAGCCACCGACTTCTGAAACTGTTAATTTTATATTATGGTAATTATTTTACTCCTTTTAGTTTTTCTTTGAAGTCGGTTTTTACTTTTTATTTAAGTTTATTTTTTATTTATAACAGGTGTAGCAGCCGTGTCTCTAGCTCAGGACAACCTGGGGCCGTCTGCTACATTACAGTTACTAATTACAACTGGCGAGGCGTAAGCTGAGCTTTGCATTTGTGTGAGTTCACATAGAATCGATTGCCAAAATGCAATATAAACCGGTTTAAACCAACCAAAGGACGCGTCTGCATTCATTCTCACACAAATGCAAGGCTCAGCTTAGACCTCGCGGACGGTATGTACCATATTATAAAATTAACAGTTTCAAAAGTCGGTGCTAATCAACGCAGAACCAAATTAAAGGCAGAAGACACCGCCTTATAAAACTGTGAATTTTTTACTAACGTAATTAGTGTATTCAGTTAGTTACATCAGTTTTTTTTAAAGTATATGCTTCTATTCTTTTTTCAATAATTTTCTTTTTCTATACATAACATGCGATTACAGCAATCGTGAGTAATTTGCTGTTATTCATTGAAGAGTTCCATTGTATATCTCTGAAGGCCTTCATCAGGTCTTCACCAACACATTTCAAACAAAAAAGAATCATTAAAATCGGTTCACAATTAGCAACGACATCGCTGAACAAACATACAAAAAAATACACGTCGAAGAAACCTCCTCCTTTTTTTAAGTCGGTTAAAAATACTTACGTTCACCATGGGCCTAGAGTAAAGTATATTTCTTACCAAAACCTTACAAAAATATAACCTATATAGGTAGTATTTATTCGTACCATGACCTAGTGACCTAAAGATCGACTCCAGAACATCTAATGCGTTAGCGCCTAACACCATCTACTACAAGCTACTTGAACGTGACCAGAATATCATCGATTTGAACAAACATTTGAATATATCAAATCACACACATCGTCACCAATTTTTTGGCACAAATGTTGGCTAAACCGCCGCGCCGTTCTACGCCAGACGGCGCAAGTTCTTCCAATTGTACGTATAGGTGAGCAACGGTGGTGCATAACAACGATGCATGCTTCATGCACGTCCCACTGCGGTGGTTTATGCTACATTATTTCTCGTGCTCTGGTTAATATTCCAACGGTGTCTAGCGAACAACCTCACGGCGAATACAAATTCTAGACAACCATTTCTAGAGGTACTATGAAAAGCTTGGCAAACGACTCAAATACGTATATAATTTGGAGGAATCGGGGAGGAAGCAGAAGCAAGACCTATTATGGTAATAGAACAATGGTTTCTATTCGTTTGTGTATTTCGTGAATGGTCTGTCTTTCCGTTCGTGTTCTCTTTCATTGTGAACAGCGAACGTGCGTTAAACAGCACGGATTCTGTGGGCTGCCTTATTATATTTCTATTTAAAAGCAGTGATATCTAAGATGCGTTTTATAAGAGCTTATTAAACAACGTGTATCAAAAATGCATGCGAGAAACATTTGAAATCTCAAACAAAAAAAAACGGTAATTTGGTATACGGTAATAAATACTGGTTACATTATTTATTGAGCATTATTTGTCGAAGTTCCATAATTGTCGGAGTAGCGTAATTTCAGAGTTCCTTAGTGTCGCAATAGCGTCTGTCGAATAAGAGTTTGTCGAAGTTCAGTTTTTGAATCTTTTTTTGACTCTGCGTACGAATGGCATCAGCGATCGAGTCAATTCGTATGGAAAGTCTTTTTTTTGGCGAATCTTTTATTTGACCTATCAAATTTAATGTTGCTCTGAATAAAAGTACAAACAACCCCCTGAAATATGACCAAACATTTTTGTTACACCTTGTAGATCAGACTTCCTCATAATACACACATAATGGAAGATTAAAAGGAGTTTTCAAAATTAAATGTACCACTAATATCATTAATCTTTACCAGTTTTAATTACTAGTCACAGCGCCGCTTAAACCTCAGTGCCTGCAGTACAATGTATACCTAGAAATAATTACATGCAAAAGTACATACTAAGTAAAAGAAACAATTTCTTATTCATAATCGTTTATTATTTTACATAAATAATTGCTTAGGAAATACGCACATCGGCGATTTGTGCCGACATTTACTCTCTTCTACATATAATAAAGGAAAGTTACAAAGTTTTTTTAATACCTAGTTATGAGGCTTATATCTTTAGGTAGTATGGACTTATTGCTTTAAAAATTGCTTAATAATATTATATTTTTATTTAATTTGCAATTTGATCAATAAAATAACCTGCCTCACGACAAAAAAAGCAGGAGGGCTAATAACCGCATTTTGTGAAACATATTTCGTTTCATAATCGTAATCATAACCAGGGAACGAAATACCGAAAAATTGCGATATTTTTATTTAATGATATGACGTCATACCTATTTAAAAGTTGATAGTTCCGATATCCTAAAATTTCAGTACCTAAGTATCACAAAATTTTGATACTGAAATTAAATGATACCAAATTATAATGATAAATCGAACTATATTGGTCAAATAACGGTATCGATATTTAACCAAAAAAAAACCGTTTACGGCAGATACAGTAAATTTTTCAAGGGCGAGAAAATGTACATTTGATAGTTAGACTTGTTGCCAGTTTACATTGCGGCGCCCGGCGCACTCCGCGCTTACTACCCGTGCGGTATACACAAAAAGGGTTGAGAAAATGGTATCGTTAATTTGATCTGGTTAAATACCGATATTTAACAACAGTTTTCAGTCCCTAATCATAACTGCAAGCGGGTTGCTCATCCAGTCGGCAGTTGTCACGCAGTTGCGCTGACTACCTTCTTTTGCCTTCCTGCACTTGGCTGTTGCATAGTTTTCAATTGCGATTGGATGTGCAGTCTACTTACAATAGGGCCGACGCGACGTATCTTGGCGAGTCTGAAGTTAGTTGTTTGGCTGCGCAATGAATCTTTTAGAAACGAAATTGTCTACTGCGCAGCTAATCAGCTAACTTCAGATACGCCAAGATACGTGGGCCGTATTGTACGAATTTATGAAACGAAATCCCTTTCACCAATCGCGGCGTTATTAGCCACTCAGACAGACGCGTTCACTTAAACTATTTTTAATAAATACTTACATAAATGCATTTTATTACATGTGCGTTATTCTCTAGTGCTCTTCAAAGTCTCTTTGATACAGTCACAAGGCAAAATGAAAAATATTTCTAACAACAATATAGAACAAAGTTTGTAATTTCTCTGTCCCTTTTATGATATTACAGGAGAAACACGATTTATCTTGAAGTCAATAAATACTTTTTGGACCCTGTTCCCATCTCGTAACAGAGGAACTAACAAGATGAACTTTGTAAGTAAGCAACATTTTTACACTACTTTAAGTAATGGCTACTAAATTATTTTTTATTCCCTAATTTAGGAGTAGGAATAGAGTATAAATGCTGCGTAAAAACTAAACGGACAAATATTAGCGAACGAGTAGTTATTGCAACTTTACAATTTTTACAACTTTAACACACACCATGTTTTAATCGCAGTTCAGACAACGCTATACTATTTCGCTATAGCATGACGTTCACACTATACGCTATATCGGAAGCCGGTCTACTATGTATAGCAAGTTATTTGACGGCGACGTCGGGCGACGGACGAGGTAGAAGTGAGGCGGGTTGAGAGCTATATTGTACGATTCTCCGGTCCCGAGAATCGTACAATATAGCTCTGAGAATCGCTCAAGTTTATCACGTACAGCAAGCCAATACTTTATAGCGTAGCGTTGTGTGAACATGTCTATATAAAACGTATGCTAAACGATATCGTTGTGTAATACAATATTTACTATATGCTATATTATAGCGTATTCTGAACTGCGCTTTATTCCAATCTTACTTTAAAGTATTAAGAGTTGCAGCACAAATTATAACTCTGTTTAACTCTATAGGAATCATAAGTATAATATTATGCATGAATGTACAATCGTTAACAATATTTTTATTAAGTTCCATTAACCACTACGCAATAATATTATCACTTTATTTTGGAACCAACAAGCGAGCCTTAAATTAATTCTCATTTATAACAACAAATTGTTGTTGCCCGACTTTTGGAGATTTGCCAACCAAATTAACTTCCCATATAAATTGAAACTCTCGTTATTTAGAGGCATTTAATATTTTTAACGCAACAACTAAAATTCAACACCCAAAGGAAATTACTTATAAAAAATTAACATTATTTCTTACAGTTTTGTGAATAACTGTAGTAAAAACCCATTCGCACAGTCCGTAATGTAAAATATTCACTAAACGACTTCTTATTCGCTATGAGTGTTTCAGTTAATAGCGTTAATTAAGGTGCTCCTTTATAAAATGTTATTTAACAATTGATACACACACAACAACAAAAAAAAACAAAATGTAAAAGGAATATTGTGCCTTCAAAATATTCGACACGATTAAACCCGAGTCAGTATTTTTGATGTAAAAGTTATAGACATTTTATAGAATTTTATATAACATTTTATAACCTGAGTATGGGAGCACCATTACATCCAACACAAACATGACTAATAGATACCTACGGATCTCGAAAAGGACGGTTGCAATTGCAATGTAAAAGTGCTATTCCTTACAAATAATTTGTAAAGAAAGCACTTTTACCCGTTAAGCTACGTCTGTAGAAAACTATCAGATATACTTGTAACTAATACTCTGAAAGTACTTTACATGAACTATTTTTAAGTTAAAATAAATAATGAGTTCATGACAGGTGATGTTGTATGAAACAAGTTTTCAGCCACGAAGCCGTGTTAATAATTAACGTCGGCCCGGACGGCCGCGGCGAATAAAAACAGACCACTCGGTAATAATTTCTTTGAAAATTTAATTTATAGGCGAAGTTGGCAAAGCGGGATATTAATATTTTATCGTAATTCATGTTGGGTCAGCGTCCCCCAGTGCGTAGGGTTTCTCAGCATTTGTCTTTAGATAGTAAATACCATCCTTCCTGAAACGAAACAATGAACGTTGATCTCCAAGATTTAAGCTAATGTTGTTACTGTTTAACAAACGAGTGTTCTTTGTTTAATTAAACATAGAAGCGACGAAAGTTAACCGTGTTCATGAATACTTAAAATAACCTTCTTTTGTTGTGGGAGTCGCTGGAGCGAATGTTCTCCGCGAAGGAATTAATGTCTAGAATTATAACTAAATGTTAAATAATTGAAATATAAATATCTCGCTACAGTCAAATTTTAATTTGTACCGAAGCATTTTAACAAATATTGTGAAAAGGAAGCGTTGTTTACAACGAATAGAAATTATAAATTAATGTGGGGATGAAATTATACTATAGGGAGTTCGAACAACGTAATAGGTCCAATTTGACGTTTGATAAAAGGACAAAATAAATGAGTACACAAATTGCACGCCTTCGGTATTAAAGAAAGTCGCCTTTTTATTTATCTTAATGTCGCAGTAACATGGTTACAGGCGTTATATGATTATATTCCTAGCGATATAATCATATATCGGAACATGCTTATAGAAAGCATTTCATCAAACATAAGGGGATGTTTGGAGAAATGAAAAACTTTTGTAAGGTGGTTTGGGTTTCCAAAGCAAAGCCCCGCTGAGCGGGGCTCCTATTTCTATCTACAGGGTTTAAAGTAGCCTAACACGAAGGAGATGACGGGGGCTAGAGTGAGCGAGCGGACGAAGCCCCCGTCATCCCCTTCGAATCCTAGGAATATAAAGTTAGATTTTGAGCCAAACACTGTTACTTGTCTACCAACTGACTAATTTCAAGAGCGAGCGAAGCGGGCTCGGTAATTTGGGGCACCCCGACATGGATAGGTTAGGTTCGAAGGGGATGACGGGGGCTTCGTCCGCTCGCTCACTCTAGCCCCCGTCATCTCCTTCGAACCTAACCTATCCATGTCGGGGTGCCCCAAATTACCGAGCCCGCTTCGCTCGCTCTTGAAATTAGTCAGTTGGTAGTTAGGTTCGAAGGGGATGACGGGGGCTTCGTCCGCTCGCTCACTCTAGCCCCCGTCATCTCCTTCGAACCTAACCTATCCATGTCGGGGTGCCCCAAATTACCGAGCCCGCTTCGCTCGCTCTTGAAATTAGTCAGTTGGTAGACAAGTAACAGTGTTTGGCTCAAAATCTAACTTTATATTCCTAGGAAGATGCTTATATTATAGTAATAAAATATATATATATATATTTATAAGCATCTTCCGGTATGTGATCATATCGCTAGGAATATGATCAATAACGGCTATAACTATGTAACTGCGACATAAACATCGCGCAACATCATAAGGACCATTGATAAAATGAAACTAAACGCCACGCATTGGAGTAATTATTACTAGTGTTGACCATGAAGCTATAGTATTTATTTATACCTTGTTGACATTATTCCTAGGATTTTAACAGATGTCAAATCGGACCTATTAGATTGTCACAACTATAGGACTAAGTGAAGGTGCGAGTGAGTAAGGGAATGAAAGGGTGAGACAGACGATGAATGGCAGAGGATGGTGTAAGGACGTTAGGAAGTGATTGTAGTACATATTGAAAAACTATTTTATATTGATAATAAACTGAGGTCATTTTGTAATGAATATAATAATATTCATAATCCATAAATCTAAGAGCAATAAAAGTGATTTTTATTGCTCTTAGATTTATGGTTATTTATTATTTGCCCTTTGCAAACTCACCCGTAATGTATGTCAAATCCGCCCATGATCAGGGTCTCACCAGTGCCTCTACAGGAGCCGGTATAGTACAGCTCATTGTAACTAGTGCACCGGACCGCCGTAAACGGTACGGAAGACGTGATGGACTCTGCGAAGAACATGTGGGCACGGTTGTGGGCACATAGACCTGGTATAAAAAAAATTGATGCATTTAGATTTATTAGACTCATTGGCGCATGCTACACGTTCAATATTTGTCACGATATTTGGATTCAGCATTGTTATATTGAGCGTTTAGAGCAGGGGTGAGCAAACTACGGCTCGCGGGCTGCTTCCGGCCCGCGAAGGGTTTTAATCCGGCCCGCCAACCTTCCCTTTTAGAGTGTATGGCCATAACAAATAGCTGTATTTTTTTGAGCCAAAAATGTTAGTTTTGGCAAAACAAAATGCTTTTTTTAAGAGCCCAAATACACGTCCGATACTTGCCTCCGGTAGTCGGTTCCGATAGTCTGATCAGACTATCTGAAGACCTCCACGTCATACATTTGTTTGAACATGAATTACACGTATGATCAGACTATCGGATCGGATGTCAGAATCGTAAGCACCGTCCGGGCGTCGTCGTCGTCCAGAAAAAATCGGACACGAGAATCGTACGTGTATTTCATGAATCCGATCAAATAGTCGGATCCGGCTCAAGGAAGCAACTATCAGACGTGTATTTTGGCTCTTATTCAGCACCCCTGCAAAATTTCTTCCGTTTTCTGGCCCCTGAAGAAAAAAGTTTGTCCGCCCCTGGTTTACCTAGTTTAATGTATTGATTATTAAACGCTCAATAAATATCGCGATCTATTATATCGTAACTAAATTCATAAAAAAAATAAAAAAATTGATAAATATTGAATGTGTATGAATGGTGTGATTTTTGTTTTATCTTCGCTAAGCAAAGACTTCTTCATAAGTTCCTACACGTAGTATCCACATCTACAGGGCAGTGGCTAACTGGATGCCATAGCGAACAGTAACAAGTTTAATTAACTTCTTAAAGACCGGTCGTTGTGGCCAAGTGTGTAAGAGGTCAATGTTCAGTACGGAACGTTTACAGCTGTTCAAGATATTAGGTCCTGTAATGGGAGATGAGCTTATCGTAATTAATTTGGTCTCCAGTCCTTTTAAACTGCACACATTGCACCCTGAAGATCAAGGTAGGATTAGAAGTCTGTAATGATATCGAAATACATTTTACGATTTAAATATGGCCAGTACCTTTCTGCGACACTTTTTAGACATAAAAGTTTATAAATTATGAATTTCATAGTTCTTTACTTGGGCCCGACTTAGAGGAGAACAACAGAGATAGTCCCAGAGCATGCACAAGAAGGGTCTCCAAAATACAAGTATTTGAGGTTTTTTTTGGATAAGAAAAAAAAACACCAGTTCTAAGAGAAAAAAAGATTCACACGGTACTTTTTTTAAACTTTTCAACGGTTCTCCACCTCTTTGTTGCCCCAAGGCCCCCAAAGCTTTGGATCCGGCCCTGCTTTTATTGAACACGTTATCTTCAAATTTCCCTTCACCACCTCATACACTCGCACCAAAGACTTATATTAATCACTAGTTTTTGCCCGCAGCTTCGCTTGCGTGAAATTTTGAACCCGTTAAGTGACGATTTTCTATACAAACTTTCATTCCCTATTTAACTCCCTTGGGGGTTGAATTTCGAAAAATCCTTTCTTATTCCTTGTCTACATTATAAAGGGAACCTCTATGCAAAATTTCAGCTTTCTAGGTCCAAGGGTTTGAGCTGGGCGTTGATGAATCAGCCAGTCAGTCAGGACTTTTCTTTTTATTTATATAGATAGATGAATGTAAAAATCCAAAAATTCTCAGCGTTACTGGAATAGTGTCAATACCAATGACGTTGACGACCCGAACTTTAAACACAAACAAAAACAAGTCTAAAAAGAAATTTAATACTGCGTCAGTTAATAGTTTATTCCTAAAGAGAATCATTAAAATAAATGTGCGATTTATTACGAAGTTCTTTTTGTGTTTAAAACTCAATTAATTTAGTTTTAAAGTAATAGAATTACAATCTAAACTGCCAACAAAAAATCTTATTAAGATAAAAACTAAAAAGAACGACTAACATTTCAAAGGAAAATAAAAATACTAATGGTTTTTTATTTTTATTTTGAATCCAATCTCGGATCAGATTAGTGGATTAAATTAGATTAGTTCTATAAAGCTAAGAGGCTATATAATACGCTACTACATTTTTTAATCACGGTGATGTGTGCTACTTTCAAAATTCACCTTTATTTATCTGCTTCACTTTACTAGGAAAAGTCTAAGAAATACTGTAACTAGTGTTGCTAGACGTCCCGCTTTTGGCGGGATTTCCCGTTTTTCAGCCCTCTCAGGACGCGTCCCGCAAACACGCTGAACAGGGGCCTAATTCTCCTAAAATAAATCTTGATAAATCACAACCGAACCAAGGCCGAACCGTTCATTCAGACAGTTCTCAATTTCAAAAGCTGTCAAATTGTTTGACACAAAAAACGAAATCAATCATTTTGAAAGTTTTCGAAAACAAAAACTGACTAAAGGTTGTGCTTGGATTGCGTTTGACAAAAAATTATTTTAGGAGAATTGGGCCCCAGGACGCGTTAAATCCCGCTATTTCGCTTAAGTTGGTAATATTGGCGCCGTAATTTAAAAATAATGATTTCATTAAAGTCAGTGATTTTGTTTAGGGATTCTTATTTGAGTTATAGGATTTTAACCATTTTATGCTTCTACGTCCCGATTTTTTCGTCCTAGTCTCGCTTTTTTTTCGTTAAAGTCCTGGTATTTGAAAAAACGGATCTAGCAATGCTTATAATGAAATACTAGCAAGCTTGGCAATGCCGTGTGTACTACAATTATAATTGAATTAATGCTAAATTCTGCCGACTAGTTTTATGGTGTTTAATTTGTTTGTGGCAGTATCTTAGCGGCCCGACTTGCTAGCTACCACCCTCACATTCAAGTCTGGCGCCAAACAATTTACTGTGTTTCGTCGTGTATACAGGGTGTTAACGAATTCGTGTAATTCCTTAAAATCACATGATCTACTACTGATGTAGACAGGCCCCGCACGTGATTTAGCTTGTTAAAAATAAAAAAATAAAAATTATTATTTTTTCATGCGGCTTTGTTACCGATCGTATCTAAACCACCTAATAAGGATTCAGTAAAAAAATAAGAATTAATTTTTTTGCAAAAAAAATGTTTTATTTGTGTCAACATTTCGATGCCACTCATAAATTATTGAAAGCACGGCGACACGGCTGGCAGGCACGACTAACGCAATATCGCTCTTTGCAGTCAGATAACTCAAGGCTCTAAAATGACTCAGAAATAGAAAATCAAGGATTTAAAAAAAAAAAAAAAACAGTTGACTTTCAAAAATTCCTATATAGGGTTAATCTGTAGGTATCACTAGTAGATCACGTGGTTTGAAGGAATTACACGAATTCGTTAACACCCTGTATGTGAGAGCCAGAGTGGTATAGGTGATATGTATATGTATATCCCTGTATATATTTGTGTGCTGCATCTTAGACCCCATCTACGCTTACCATCAGGTGCAACTAGAGTTAAATGACGACCAAAACAAAGTATAAAAAAGAGTTAAGGTCATGGCACATTATAACAGCACCGCAACTGCACAGCTGCGGCACGGCATCGCCTCGAATTTAAGCTACGGCTAGCCGCCAGCGCGCTAACCACGCGTCGTCCGCGAGGTGCAAGCTCGCAGTCCGCGCGCCGGTCGCGAGGTGCAAGCTTGCTGTCACCGTGAACACAGTAGTTAAATGGCATTTGTGAAAGGAACGCGGGCGATGGCGCAACGACGTTGTTTCGCTGGCGACTCGGAGTCGGCGCGTAGTAAGCACGCGGTCCGCTCGCTCACAGCGCACGAGCTCCGAGTTGAGTTGTATGGTAGCGGCAAGCGCGCTGACTGCTCGCCGTTGGCTTTTTCATATTGACATTATGAAATATATTATAAAGCCGACTACATACCTCTATAATCAAACCCGCATCCAGGCTGTCGAGTGCCTCCATTTGGATAGAAGTCGATATGCCCCAGCGGTGAAGCAAAGCCAAGGTATCCTCCACAGGTGTGTATGACCTCCACATGACGAGCGTCGTGCTTATCCAGTCTGGCATCCTTGTTGCCAATAGTAAATAATGGCAATGCTGGATCTAAACCTAAAATAAACAAAAGAATTTTCAGTCTAAAATCAATTTCGTTAGATAAAGTTAGATATCTCCACCACGAGGAGCTCGTGGCTAAATAATTACAGCCGCATAGACCGATCTTCCGGGTTAAGCCACGCTTGCCGAGGTTGGTCTGTGGATGGGTGACCATTTACCATAGCGAGTTTCCTCCGTGCCTCGGAAAGCACGTAAAGCCGTTGGTCCCGGCTGTCATTTGTAGATCTTTGACAGTCGTTACTGTTGGTCAGAAGCCAGAAAGTCTGACAACCAGTCTTACCAAGAGTATCGTATTACCCAGTTACTGGGTTGTGGAGGTCTGATAGGCAGTCGCTTCATGTAAAATACTGATATTCAGCTGCATCCGGTTCGACTGGAAGCCGACCCCAACTTAGTAGGGAAAAGGCTAGACAGATGATAACGGGTCTCAATACCTGAAACCTCGTGTGGTCGTGCCAGGAAATTTCTACCTAGCACGACCACGACCATAGGTCTCGCTGGAATATGGAAACTATAAGCGTACACGTTTTAACCTGTGTAGTACTTAATTATACAGGGTGTTAACGAAATCGTGTAATTCCTTCAAACCACGTGATCTACTGGTGACACAGATTAACCCTAAATATGAATTTTCGAAAATCAACGAAAAAAAAAACTACAAAATTTTTTTGGTTTTCAGTTTCTGACTCTTTTTAGAGCCTTGAGTTATCTGACTGCAAAGAGCGATATCGCGTTAGTCGTTCCTGCCAGCCGTGTCGCCGTACTTTCATTAATTTATGCGTGGCATCGAAATGTTCACAAAAATAAAATTATTTTTTTGCAAAAAAAAATTCTTATTTTTTTTACTGAATCCTTATTATGTGGTTTAGATACGATCGGTAACAAAGCCGCATGAAAAAAAAAGAATTTTAATTTTTTATGTTTAATCAAGCTAAATCCCGTGCGGGGCCTGTCTACATCAGTAGTAGATCATGTGGTTTTAAGGAATTACACGAATTCGTTAACACCCTGTAGACACAATAGATAAACGATGGCACTGACGATCCGGGTCGTCGCGCGGGACGATACCGGTTAAATTCAAAAGTACATTAAAGTACTTTTTTATTCATGTATATGTACCACAAAAATATAAAGGATATCTCCTGTGGTCGTGCTAGATAGCACCACACTGTTCTTTCTCCTATTCCTCTGTCCCAACTTACGATACTCATAATACAAAGACTTAGGTTCGTCTTCCATCAGTCCATCATTCCTAATTTGCCTTATAAAGCATGATGCTTTAAATAATAGGTGTTACATCCAGACAAAAACGATAATAATATGGTATCGCAGCATTACCAAACAAAACAACAGCAGTCTTCACAACAACCGCTAGAATTTAACTAACAATAGGGGCTAATTTGCTGCGGCTTCGTTATAAAAGCTAACAGAATCGGTTGCGTAAACACCTCGACATTCAACGCAAAATGGGGAGTTAAAATTCCCAAATTATTTGCCATAAGCACGTAATTAAGAAGCAATTTATTATCTCCTGCTGTTGTCCCGCGTAGAGGGGGTTAAAGCGAAATTTATAGTCTCAAAAACCGCAGTAAGGTCAATGTAGGGTTTCGATAGGTAACACTGTGAGGAATAACGTTATAAGATGAAAAAAATACTTTTATGATTGTGAATTTAACATAACATAACATCACGGCTCTATTCCCCGAGGGATAGGGCAGAGGTATACCCTCATTTCGCCGTAATGTTTAAAGTCCCATTGTAATCCCTATTATTATCCCTTCGTTTATTCAATGTAAACATAGATATAAATTATATTTTTAAACACATATTTAAAAAAAAACAATATTACATATAAAAATATTAAAAATAGCAGCCCACCGGTATCGGGAACAGGGTCCAAGCTGCCGGCAGTCAGGGCTCCAGAGAAAGGAACCTCCTCACTATGCGTGCCGTGTCAAGGAGTACTGCTTTCTGTATCAAGCTCTTGATCCAGCCGCCCGTAATTATCCCCATTATTATTATTTCCTAGTACCATCGCGAGCCTATTGCCATCAAACGGGCAAAAATCCAGACTCCGGGCTGCTACTGAGAAATTCCACAAGGAAATACCCAATAACACTTTGCCCGACCTGTGGATCGAAACCATTGAACCTCACTCTCAGCAGTCGCATTTGCGACCACTATACCAACAAGGCAGTGAATCTAACTGTTCACAAATCTATAATATATACTACGAAACTGAATCCGATAACAATAATACCATCGATCGTGAGCTGGCGAGTCACCGTCATTTCAAATTTAAGCTTGAAAGGCAGACGCCGTTTCTTCCGGCAATAGAAGTTATCCAGTCCACTTAACACCCCTTTCCATAGACCAGATATTTTTCACCACATTTTACAATAGTCTTGCACCCACCTGGGACGGTCCATGACTGTACTCCAATAGTGCAGCCGTGGATAGTCCCCGGTTGCTGCCCCACCCCATTTTAGATTAAAGTTCTCAAAGGGGCCTCTGCGCGTTAGACCTGTGTCCCCCGTATGCCTTACAAAGGGCCGGACATCTTCCACACGGAAGATGAGCCGGTAATTTACAGAGAGATACCATCGATCGGATAAGATTTAATATCAGAGAGCCATCAAGCTGCTGCTTAGGTAAAACAATTACTGAAGCGCTCAAAAAGGCTCTTACGTGGCGTGAATATTAAAAATAAATATACCTTTAAACAAAGAGTAGACCCTGGCATCGAGCTGAATAGAAAATTATATGAAGAAGAAGAGAAAGTCCTAGCAGCAACGTACGAGGCTTAATAAGGCTGTTGTACTCAAAACTGCAGAATATTAAGTGAAGCCTTTAGACATTGATTGACGTAAGAAACGTGCAGCATTTTGTTAAACTGACAACCACATTAGTTGTTGTCTTAACTGAAACTTAATATTACAGGTCTTCAGAAACTGTTTTTATCTAGAGAGGTCGTCGAAACGCAGGATTATCGGATAAATTGCAACATCGATAAACCTAAAAGCGATAAATCATCACCTTACTAATCTAGAAGCGGTTGACACGGCTGCGAATCTTAAGGTTATGTAGGAAAAATCTAACAATTTAGGAATGTTCTCATAAAAAAATATGAATTAAATGTGCGTGTGTGTGTATTCTATCTGATAATGATATTTAAAATGAAATAACTCACCTGTAATAGTATCTATAGGACCTTTTTTAACATAAGCCCCAGCTATACCCACAACGTGGGCTCCCAGGCTGTGCCCAATAAGATGCACATCATCCATCGACACCCCCTCTCCTATGAGAAAATTGAGGAACTCTGTGAGAAGGCGGCCCACTGAAGCTACGTTGTAACTGGCTAAGACATAATTAACGTTGGCAGCGACACCCCAGTCTACTACGATTATGTTCAAATCACTCACGTTTAGGTATGCTGGAATATGAAAAGGGTTGAATTAATTGTTATTACTTAGCAGTTTTATTTCAGGACTGATTGATACTGCGACCTTGAGACAAAGTCCCTATTCCTTAAAAGTCAACGCCTGCAGAATCAAATTGTATGGAAATGTAATTTCCATCTCATGGATATTGTCTCAAGGGGCTGGCCTTGTCTTTCTGGGAGCAAGACGATGTGGTTACCAAAAGTTGCGATGAGTACATAGGTGCTATGAGAATGATCCGCTATTGGGGATTTTGTTTCGGTTTGACTATTGGACGAAGTACGAAAAAATTGTCTCAGCAAAAAAAGACTTCAGTATCTATGTTGCTGATTCATTTTTACATCATGATAACGCACATTTTTTCATAAACAGAGTATGTAGGCGATACTGAGTCAAGATACATTGACCCTGCTTGAAATTCAGTCTAGCATTGACGTGACGGATTTCAAGATCTCATTATGCGTAGGTAGGTACGCAGAGATAGATGGAGTTGCCTAGAACCACTGCAATTATCTGATATATCACGAACATCTGGGTTTCATCTACTTACGTATGGAAAAAATATTACCTTCGCACGTTTCTCTATACCTTTGAAGGGAAAAAGGCTTTTTGTTTCTACGTCCTTCCTACAACACAAATATTAAACGAATGAAATAATAAACGAATACGTATTTTTTCAAAAGGCTACCAACCTTCTTTGATCGATTCAGGCATAGGGCTATATCCATGATTGAGCCAACCGTGAGTAAGCACCTTAACTTTTTTGCTAAAATCGAAGTTTGATTCTTGTAGAGATGCTGAATCGTTCGCTTTTAAAACTTGAAAATCGAATGGGTTCCTCCTGGAATGATAAAGATTGAATAATGTAAGACGCTAAAAGTTAAATAAGGCTGAGATGATTATGATGTGAGAACCGAACTGATGTACCGTACAATGACAAGTATATTAGCCAGGCAGCTACTGCACATTATAATTATGATATGTCATAAGAAGATCCCCTCAGATATAAATTTGTTATTCGTTTGCAATTATTGATTCTTATTTTGTCCAGGGTGGACCGATTTCTTTTTATAGTATCTACTTAGTTTAAGCCATTCAATTGGCTGCTCGGCCATCAGGCCTAGAGAGTAAGTAGTCTTTGTATTAATTTTTTGATTTTTAAAGCGATATTACACGATATTACACGGTTCAACCAAATTGATTCACTTTGGTTGAAAGGTGCAAAAATTAAAGCATATGCTATTTATCAATGATATTGAATGATTCACCTTTATGTTTACATGGTTCAATTTGGTTGCTTCATCCAAATTGAAAGGCAGAAGTGAACCGCGTAATATCACCATTAGATAATACTCGTAAGAAATAACAAATGAAATTGGTTTCACACATGAAAATGACATAATATGCCAGCGCATTGCAGATATTTTTAACCACGTAGTACTTAGAATTATCGTGGTTTATTTTGGTGTCATAATCCTAGAGAGACTGCAATAGGAATTAAAAATTCTTAATGGGCGCTAGCGGGCACTTTAAAAACTCCTCTTTGCGTGAATAGTCCAAGTAACATCAAAGCTCTCTAGATAGTGGGAATTTTGCTCGCCCAACCTAAGAAATCTAAATAATATTATTCAGATTTCTGTGCTCCCAACATTCATACACAATGGCTCATTTTAATATATTATAGCCATATGACCACATGTGGTACCAAAACAATAGCGTGTATCAAACAGGTGGTGTTAAAATTTTCGTCATACCCCATGATAGCAAAATATGTCCAAAAAACGTGTTGCGAATTTTAATAATGTTTAACTAATCATGTGATGTGAACAAATTCTTATGTAGAAAGCTTACAATAGCACCATGTTGTACAACCTGCTAAGTTTTTTGATGGTTTATTAACTAGATACCTGTTTTGAAGCTCATGAATTCGAATAGAGCGGTGATCGTTGCAAGTGTGCTTATCATATAGGCTATTGAGTTTACAAACCATTACACTGTGTCAATACCTAGTGCATCAGAACAATTTGGTCACATTTGTGTAATCTGCTATAAGATCGTTCATAATGTTGCAGTAAATGCCTATGGAAATAACTAACTGCTAAGTGCTAAAATAAAAGATAGCAAACTAATCAGTGAAATTAGGGTAACACACATGCAGACAACGACAACATTTTAGCATCTAGACCTTCATTTATGTACGATTTCAAAAAGACTTTTTTGCAAGCATTGTTAAAATTTAAACCAAACTTTTGGCACTACCAATATCAGGTCGGTCGATACCGCTGAAAACCACATCCTGCAATACGCCGGAGTAGTAGAAACAATCACTTTTCGTAGAGTTTGCACGTACAACTTGTGGAAGTAGCAACTTTAAAGTTAAACACTGTGTTCTCTCTATTTCTTTAAACTAATTTTGAGTTTCAGCGAATGCTCGTTTTAGATTTCTACAGTTTTGAGGGACAAAAGCACTTGATATTCTTCAAAATCGGTGAAAATTATTGACAAGTAAAACGGGTTAACATACATCATTCTGACTACCAGACAACGCTCTGATTACAACAAAACTGTGTATGGTGTAATTTTGTCTACAAAATTTTATTGAAAGCGTTAGTTATTTGACTTGGATTATTTTTTATTTTATCATCTATTTGAATGTTCGATATAGCGTACTTTGGAACATTCAATTTGATCTGTTGATAATATCCAAATTAGCTTTTGCTTTATTTAGCGATGTTTTAATTTTTTGACTATTTTGTGCATATCGTGTTATTTTGATGGCTTTTTTATTAGCTGTAGAATATTTTTTGAATTCATTTCTATTTGCATCGTTAGCCTCGATCAGTATCGCCGAAAAATACTCCTTTGTTCTGTGATCTAGACGCTTCTATTATTTTACAATAGTAAACTGTCACCCTAGTCCAGGGGTGCTAGTCTGCATAACATCCAGCTTTATTCTAATACACTTACCTCGTAAACAGCCTGAATTCAACATCGGATTCGTACACCCACCCCCAGCCCCAGAAGCGGGTCTCGTTGATGGTGGGCGCTTGTGGGTACATCTGCACGCTGGCCAGCCATACCGGGTCGTACGGCGTCGGCGCATCCCAATTCACCGCCGACACTACTGCTTGTACAGAAGAAGAAAACAACTTTTTTGTTGAATCTACATTACATGATCAAGTTGACCAAACTTGAACATCCGAAGCTCCATTCAGAATACAATAATCATTTGAGAATGGTGCCGATTCTCTTGTTCACCAACTAAACTAAAATTAGAGAATTGCTTGCTATCTTTCACTAACAGATAGCGCGAGAAAAGGACGGTGATAGACAACAACTAAGTTAGAGATTTCAAATTAGTTTACGCCTTGAACTTCACCATGTTTTTAGTCAACACATTTTAAATGTCGTCTAAATTTGTATGAAACTTTTAGTTCAACTAAATTTGACAGCTCTTATTTACGTATGTCTCCTTCTTATTTTATTAGAGTGAAAAAGATCGCCATAGTCTAAATTAAGTTTAGTTTGTCCATAACAGAGTCGACACCAATGTCTCATATTGTTTTGTGTCGTAAAAGCGCAGAATAATAATTAGTAAAATCGATAAAGAAACTAATCAAAAAGAAATCTGCTGTTGTATGTAGCACTATCCATATAAAGCATGACTGATTAGTCACTTTACATCCGCAAACCTCGAATATCATTCTGTACAATTTTTACTATGGTACAAAATCTGAATTCGCGAAAAAAAGTCGCTGTCCCATACAAAATAATCAACGTTGCTTAACAAACTGTTTGGAACTGCTGTTTGTTTTTCACGAATTTTGAATTTGTTCCTTATTATGTTGTAGAGAATGATGAGCAGAGTTCATGGTTTTCGGATGTTTTAAGTATTTAACCTAACTACTGTATACTAATAAACAAAAAAAAACTATTTAAAAAATCCAGTTTTTCAGTACCTAAGTTATAGATTATGGAGAGCAGATACGGTCCGCATAGCATTTCGAATGCTATCATAAAAGGTACGTGCTTACTAATGAACGCATCATGACATGACCTCTTTCTTTGTGCAAAAATAGACGCTAACCCCCTATTACAAAAGATGGTTTAAACAAAGACTAAGGAAAACTTAGATTTAAAATATACCCACCACTTTCTTATGTCATGTAACAAAAAGAGACGGGGCTATTTTAAAACCTAGGTTTTTCCTAGACCATCTTTTGTAATAAGGGGGAAAGAGTCCAGGCGAACGCCTAAATGTGGAAGAAACATAAGTTTTACCGGGATTTATATATGTATTTTTTCATTCCTGTTGATCGTTTCCACGCATAAACGTCCACTGCTGAACATGAACTTCCAAATGACCTCTGCAATGAACTGTCAAAAGAGAAATTGCCATAATCACCACGCTTGGTGGATTGGTGGCAGCAGTTTGATGTTACTAACGGGCAGAAGGACGCTGCTGCCTTACCTCTTGAAATGAAGTCTTAGTTGCCTTTTACCCACAGACACATACAGACAGGGACAGGGTTGGCCTATTCGTTACCATTTGTCTGGATCAATCGACTTCAATTCTACTTTTTTCCTATAATTTGTTTTAGATTTTCGTAATACCTAAGAAGGCTCGATCCTCCAGAGCACAATGACTCCTAAAAACGAACGGAAGCCTGAAGCCTACTTATAACTTCAATGCTGAGCGAAATCGCTTTTATTTGGCATTTGGGACACAAAATTTAAATAAGCATAGCAGGATTTTCAGTAAACGAAATTGTAACGTGTGTTATTAAAATAGGGTCATTTTCCTGATTAATTAATATCGTGTCGCCCATGCACTAGAGTTTCTAGCTTTTTGTAACAGTTATACACTTCTCACATGTATCTATGGTTTCCAGCAGTGATTGGCATTACAAAAAGAGTATACCTACTTAATAATTATGAATATAGCTATTATATACCTAATAGATCATAATTATGATGCTTCTTACATTTTAGCCTTGGCACTCAATCTTCCTTCGAAAACATCAATTTGCGTAACTTGTAATCAATAATTCAAAAGCGTGTTGAGTTGCTTCGTTAATTTAATGGAAGTCAGTCAGCCTTTCCATAATGGTCTCGAGGATATAGATTGTTATCTTCACTTTAGCATTCAATGAATGCTTGAACATTTACTTCACCGACAAACACTGTGAAAGTTCAATAGCTCCAAACGATTAATATTCATTGTTTGATTTAGAGACGGAACGTTCATGTTGCTTTTACCAATCTACGGAACCCTAGGGACCCTCCGTCAAGAGCTAAACGAGGTCGTGAAGTTTTAAAGAGCATAGCTGTGTTTATTTACTTAAATAATATAAAACAAAATAGTTACAGGGTTCAGTGGACAACGTTTTAGTAGATATAAAAAATAAAATAAGTAGAAATTGAATAATGTATCCCGATATTCCATTAAACATTGACATGTTTGCCATTCGAAGTAGGTATTAAAAATAAAATCTAGAGTTCAATCCCCTACGAATCCTATTCCTCGTTTTGTAAACCGGTTGGTCATTCTTTGAAAGCAGGATCAATGTTATGTTACGTAGCGAATTTTAGATCGCAAAAATATGCAAAAATTAAGCTGAAACCGCAAAAATAAAGCCGAAATTATTTGACGAAAGATTGAAAATTCGTTAATGAGCACTCTAGAATCTGGTTAACATACTATTCACAAACCTGTACACAGAGCAAACAGCAACGGAATCATTCCAACTCCGTTTCCCGGCAACAAACACCAGACTCACTGAGAGCAAAACCAACTTTCCACACATCGAACAAAACTTTGTTGAACTTTAAACTGACTAGAACGCTCATTTTGAAGCTAAATCTAATTGAAGGACCGGCACCGAGGGCTCCCACATTTTCACTGCCCGTTCGAAACAGAGATTGAATTTAAATTTACGTAGCGGTATCGGGCTCCATTACGATTCATAGAACGACCCGTGTGCCTGGCCATTGATCATATTAATCAAACTGGACCTTATTAACATTACTTACGGTATCTTGAGGTTTCTTCGCAAAATGATGACGGGAGAAGCCGTAAATATATGTATTGGACATAGATCCTGCAGACATATAGTGTAACGTGTGTTGGGAATTGGTCTTGCAAGCAGACACACAGTGTATATGTATTAGATGTAAGTCCTGCAGACACCCTGAAGTTGTTCTTGAACAATTTAACATTTTATTCGTAAAAGACTGAACGAGAAGTTATAATGTCTGATGAACTGTGTTATGAAATGAATGAGTATTCACTTATTCAATTTTTGATTTTGTTTCTTAAACCCTGCTTCACTTGCATATGATAATGATTCCACAAACTCTAACGCATATGCCTTATCTGCGGTCTGTTGCGCATCTAAAACAAACCATTCAAACTGATTCAAACCAGCTAGCAGTCAGGTAGCATATCAGGCTGAAACAGTCAGCACGGAGGCAACTCACTGCCATAATTACAATACGGCCGACGTATCTTGGCGAGTCTAAAGTTAGTTGTTTGGCTGCGCAATGAATCTTTTGGAAACGAAATTGTCTACTGCGCAGCTAATCAGCTAACTTCAGACTCGCCAAGTTACGTCGGCCGCATTGTACCTCGAGGACGCGGTCTTCTCCCAACTGCATGGATTGTAATACTGTGACAGAACTGTGTTACCTGCGCCCCTGTATATGCTTGGGTTTAGTCTCGCCAATAACTGACCGGCTACGTAGAAAAGGTCCGCAAGAACCATCTACAGTACGCATAAAAAAAGTTTGCCTCTCTGAAACCAGGCTTTGAGCGTTCTGTTCCTCACTTCAGAGAGGCAAATTTATTTGGTGCGCGTAAAACAACTTTAGCGCTCTGAAACAGGAATTCAGCGTTGAAGGGTGGGCGCTTTTGGGGGCAATCTTTTGTACCTAAATCTGACGTTCAAAAAGAACTAAGTAATACTAGTCTACTTTGAATAAACGAGTTTTGAGTTTGAGTTTCTGTTCCTCACTTCAGAGAGGCAAAGTTATTTTACGCGAACTGTACAAACAGCCGAATAGAAGAAGAAAAACAGCGGTGCTCTACTCGATCACTTTTGCTGCGACTTTTGGATCGGACGGACGTTCTTAGTCGTTGTTAATTGTTATTTTGTTTTGTTAAAAGATTTTAATTATAGGTAATAATAATTGTGGTTGATTTTTCTTGATTGAAATAATTATTGATCGTAATTCATACCTGCCTAGTAAAGATTTCAGTTAAAGGTCTCTACTACGTCTCCGAATACTAGATCATACTATGACCATTACCGTCCTGACTAGGGTTTTCGCCCCGGGTACCCGGAACCGGGAATTCCCGGGAATTTGGGGATTTTAGGACCCGGGAATTATTTGGCGGGAATCCCGGGTACCCGGGAATTATTTGGAATGAAGAATTGATGATGAAAAATGAAGGGTCTGTACGATTCAGAAGATTTTAGAACATTTTCCGTCTCTCTCGCGTGAAACGGACATTGTACTGCGTGGTGTGAACTTAGAATGGGGTAAATGTATCGTGTTGTCAGCACACAGTACTGTTGTCTCTGTCTAGTAAACAAAAATTTTGTAAATTTTTCTTTTATAGAAACTAAGTATTCACAATGCTTATCTTTTGTGTAATTTCGAGATTTATAATGTAAATATACAGGGTGTAAACGAATTCGTGTAATTCCTTCAAATAGCGTGATCTAATCTACTGGTCACAGATTAACCCTAAATGGTTTAAAGTTCTGCTTTCGAGCCGTTTTGCGTCCCAAGTTAACCAACTGCAAAGAACGATTTCGTGCTAGTCGTGCTAGCCAGCTGTGTCACCGTGCTTTCATTCATTGATGAGTGGCGTCGAAATGTTCCAACGAATAAAATTTTAACCAAGCAATTTTTATATTGTACCTTATTAGCTGGTAGCTGGTTATGTTCCGATCACATATCGCTACCGCAAGAAAAAAAACTTTATTTTTAATAAGCTAAATGCCGTGCTCGGTCATTCTACACCAGTAGTAGATCATGTAGTTTTAAGGTATTACACGAATTTGGTAACAGTCTATAAAGTCATTCACCCTATCGTAATTCCGTAATATTTTGACACATTATATGAAGAGAAGACTTTTTTTGTCATTAAAGAAACTCGCGACGTCGCAAAATAAATTGTTGATGCAACTGTTCCTAGTTCAATTTTTTAAATAAGTGTAATGTTTTTTATTTTAATAACAAAAGTCGATTGATATGTTAGACAATTTATCATGTTTAAAGTACTTACACAAGTTTAATGTTGAAATATACGAGAACAACTATATTTATACAAAAAAAAAATGAAAATTCCCGGGTACCCGGGAATTCCCGGGAATTAAGAGAAAAAATTCCCAATTCCCGGGAACTGAAATAGGCCGGGAACGCGAAAACCCTAGTCCTGACACATCCAAAAGAATATAGTTTGTATTAATTAGTATGAGTAGGCACTACATCGTCGCGCATAAAACCTGCCCGACACAGGCTAAGTAGCCTGTAAGTACCTTGGTTACTACTATACAGGGCATTGTTAAGCGAGATAGTGTGTCTTATAGACAACAAATAAGCTCTCCATGTTACCCGTAATTCAGTAGATTTCGAGAAATTGCTATTTTTTTAGAGTTACCTGTTTGAGAAATACCCAGAATTCGTTATTAAATATTATTTATCTTTATGGTATCAAATTGAATGGCTTTAATTTCCATATTAACTTGTAGTTTATAGTTTGAGAAAGCTTTCGACATATCCGTTTGTTAAAAATACCAACAAGTTGAAAATAAGTAGGTAATCATTTTATTATTAAGTAAATGTTTTAGGAACGTTAAACAATGACGTTTTTATATATAAAAATGTAATGTAAAAATATGAAAAAAGCATCCATAACTCATCGGCTATCTATTATCATCATACAAATGAATGTTTAAAAAAAATTTGTAAATACTAAAACGTAAAGGAAGGACTTGGTGGAGACCTTTGCCCAGCAGTGGGACAGAGTAGGATAAAAAAAAGGAAAATTAAATTAATTACTTATTACGTGTTGATGACTTCCAGAAACATGTTATGAATGTTTAATCATTATCTTCAACTGGTTGGTATTTTTCAACATTCTTAGGTATAAATAAAAAGCTTTGTTAAAGTATCAACTACAAGCGTTACAAAGCCATTCAATTGGATACTATAAAGAGAAATAATATTTATTTTAAGTGCGAATACCTACTGGCCATTTTTAAAATAATTATAATACTTAATTGCAATTTCTCGTACTAACTTTCGGCTAGAGGTGCTAAGCAATATTTAATATAATGCACTATCACGTCTTGAAATAAACATAGTAAAAATACGAGTTCACCCGTATACTTTAAGCGCACATCGACGCTCTGCAGCGGCGAAGCGACTAATTAAGTAACAATTGAAATTCAACTTAATTTGCTATGCCATACGACTGGATTTGGAGTAGCGAAATAAAATCACACTAGAAGGATCATAGCGCCGCGAGAGGCGAGAGGCACGAGAAAAAGTCGGTGCGAGTGCAAGCATATTCGCGGCACCGCGCCGCGCCGCGCGCCTGCGTGTGCTTCACGGCGCGGCCACAGGAGTAGAGAACAAAGAGTATAGTAATAAACGGGAAATAGAGAACTACTTGAAGGCTTTTCATTTGTGTGTCACGACTAATTCTAATATCATCACAAATATCACTCGGAAAACTTTCACACAGGATCAATATTCACGAGCAACATTTCTTTGTAGTTAATTCGTTCACCCATACATTCTTTTATTTTTTTGTTTATTTTTTTCTTCTTCCTCTTCAGCAAGTAAAGCAAAAATTACCATATCCACCATCACTATCATGTAAATCATTTTAAATGCGTCTGGATATCACAAACACCGGCCATAGAAAGCACACAGCAGAACTTGCGATCGTTTCATGCATCGCCGTGCGTGGAGGTGCTTGGTGTCGCGCAGTCGTGCGTACGGAGGCGCGGTGGCTCATCGAGGTTTGTCGCGGCGCGCGCCGCTCTGTGTCTTACGACCAGTGAACTACAATACGTCCGACGTATCTTGGCGAGTCTGAAGTTAGCTGCTTAGCTGCGCAGTAAAAAAAAAATTTTCTAAAAGATTCATTGCGCAGCCAAACAACTAGAACTAACTTCAGACTCGCCAAGATACATCGGCCGTATTGTACTCTTCGCCGCCACACCGTCGGTGTACGCTAACCCTTAGCTGTCAATATCAAATACTGGGTGCCCATTAGTATAATATATTGACAGTTCATAGCGCCAGCGCCACTACTTTGCAAAGGCTATGTCAAGTTCAGGTATTTATTTTTATTAATAGTGTTAGTTCCTTATTTTGCCGCTGGCCAAGACATACTGGGTGGAGAGCACATTTGCGGCTGGGCCACTGACCTCTTAGTAGAGGTCAGTTGCTGAATAAAAAAAAGTTCAATACATAGATAAAAAATCCCGTTCAAACTTCCATCGACATAATTATTCGACTTCCGTATTATGACCTATTGACGTTTGTGATGGCAACACTGGTAGTGTTAGTGTTGAGAATTTAACTTGATCTGATAGGTTACTGTGCTTAGTAAAATCAATTATTATTACGATCGCATTGGAATTAATACGGAAAAGATTATCATACGCGCTAGACAACAAAGCAGTGATATAGTTCATAGTTTAATACAAGGTTAATATAAAAATAAAAACGCACAATGGCACTAGCCGTTGAAAGCTCGAAAATCTTAGAATTTTTGGAGTTAGTCGGTCGTTTGAAGGTAAATATGTTTCAATATTTTAGTAATTCAGTTAGTCGGTCGTTTGAAGGTAAATATGTTTCAATATTTTAGTAATTCACATTTTTCGCCATAAACGATTGATATGTACCCTGTAGATGCCTTACTATTTTCTTAATACCTGCGGTTTCCTTATTTTGTTAATTTTTATTATTAATAGTTACAATTCATAATAGGAAAGTAACAACCTATTGTTCTCTAACAGCAACAGTTGCCAAAACAATTATTATTGTACACACAAGATGTGTCTGGTGTAAAAATCATATTTATTTTTAATATTTATATCTAAATAATTTTCAGCATGTGAAGAGAACTGGCTGGGTGATTTGTGATATCAACGAATGCGAGTCTATTGCTGGCCATATGTACCGTATGGGACTGATGACCTTCTTGCTCACTGATGAAAACAACCCTACAAATCTTGATAGATTTAGATGCCTTCAAATAGGTAATGTTGGAAGTGTCATACTTTTTTTTCTTTAGAATCCAAGGACACCTCTCTTGATATGAAAACATACTGCATATTTAATGGTATTTTATGCACTTTTATATAGTATGCCATTCCATGACTATGATAGTGAATAAGTATAATGTAGTACAAGTGCTACACATAAAGAACACATGAACAAAGTGTCTTCGCCTTAATAAAGACAATAAGAAAAGTGCTATTGGTCACATTCTTAGTAAAATACAATTTAACACTTTATGTTATAAATAAATTACTCATTAGCCTAATTATAAGGCTAGATTGTAATAAGATCAGAGTGCATCGTACTGAAGCACAATAAAATAGGAAAAAAAAAACCATGACTATTTATCAATTTTCTTTAAATACTCTTTCAGCCCTTGTCCATGACTTGGCAGAGTGTATAGTTGGTGACCTCACCCCACACTGCGGTGTCTCACCAGAAGAGAAACACCGGCAGGAAGATGAGGCTATGAAGAAGATTGCAGAACTCACTGGCATCGCTGGTGATAGAATGTATGACTTGTACAAAGTGAGTATCCCTTTCAATTGCATTTCTTTACTTGAACATACTTTTTTCCTTACTCAGACATTATCAACGGGTCCTACGTATACTAGTATAAGTGCAAAAATCAAACTTTACAGAAGAGCAGTTTAAAAGTTCGAAAGCTTTTAAATTTGACGTAAATCAAAAGAAATATTTGAAATTTTCAAATGGTGTGGTATGGTCCATTCCAAAATTTCAAATACTTCTACTGTATTATGTCAAATTTAAAAGCTTTCGAACTTTTAAACTGCTCTTCTGTAAAGTTTGATTTTTGCACTTATACTAGTATACGTAGGACCCGTCGTTATAATCTGTTACACTTTAAATTGTGTACCTTAGGAGGCTTGTGTCCAGCTGTGGAATCAATATTTATAATTAATCTAGAGCAAAGAATTTGATATTACTAGAATATGATTCACAAATGAATTCCCTTGAGCGCTAAATTACCACCAATGAGTTTTCATTTTAAAAGTGCCCTGAAACATCACTGGTGCCAACATAAAGCAAAAGAGAACTAAAACAGACTCTAGGAGTAATAATATTATTATTTAATCACTACAAGTGCCCATATCCATTTGAATTATAGTAGTAGTCTCTTCACACAATCATAGGAAGACATTCAAGTTGTCTATTCTTGTATTTTTAGGTTTAAAATACATGAAACAGAGTTAACAAGCTGCTTATAATCATCGATTATAGCAAACATATTTAAACAAGGTATTCTGTATTAAATGCCTTTTATGTATATAGTAGTGACATCAACTAACTGCTAGAAATAATTATAAAGATAAGATTACTGATATCCTGTATTAATGCACTTACCAATAACTGCAATGTCATTGACTGATAATAAGTGCATAGGCTAATCAGGAACATAATAAATCCCTGCTTAATTATTTTAACTGATGAAATTGAACTAGGAAACATCATAGGAACTAAGAAAGGTAATAGGAAACATCTGAGGGAAAGAATGGCCCAAGGACTGTCTCAATTTGGCCTGCCCATACCCATGAAGCAGTTGTTAGACAACCAACAACTTTGAAGGCTTTCCAATCATCAATAATAGGGTATTTGACTGAAAAAAAAACTAATTAGTCCGTCAGTTAGATTATCAAAAAATATTTGACCTGTATTTTTTCTTTTGTTACGTACACCAAAATTGACGAAGATACGACACTTTTAAAATTGGTAAAACGTCACAAGCAAGTACAATTTTTACTTGCTTCTGACGTCACAAGCCCCTACTCTCGAGTTTTGATGCGTTTTATCGTTCCAAATATTCATAGATTTAACAAAAGAAAAAATACGTGTCCATTATTTTTGAAAACTGGCGGACTAATTAGATTTGCAATTTATTGATGCTGTCAACATGCCTATTCCATAGTAATTATGCTTAATATACAAGTTGTAACATAAATAAATGTACAACCTCTTAAGGGGTCACTGTACTCATCATTATGAACAACTTTTACTATGGGACCAAACATGAAACCGCCAAAAAAAAACAGCTGTTCCCTACATTTTGACGAGTTAACCGAACATTAATGTAGGGAACAGCTGATATTTTTTTCGCGATTTCAGGTTTAGTCCCTTAGTAAAAGTTGTTCATAATGATGAGTACAGTGATCCCTTAAGAGGTTGTATACTTATTTGTGTTACACCTTGTAGTGTGGTTTCATCAATTTTGAAACAACACTGCACCTGCTCCTGAGTTTGTTGTATTAGTAAAGGGTGTTTATTTACACAGTACAGAATGTTTTGTGTGTTAAAGTTTTTACTTTTTATGATACTGGTTGATTCTTCTGTCCATCCTTACATATGTCAATTATCCCATTATTATTTTACAGAAACTAATAGCATAGAATAGACCTTTGGTAGTCATGAGCAGAGGTGAAAGGCATCACTACATACATAGTATAAAACAAAGTCGCTTCCCGCTGTCTGTCTCTATGTATACTTAGATCTTTAAAACTACGCAACGGATTTTGATGCGTTTTTAATAGATAGAGTGATTCAAGAGGAAGGTTTATATGGATAATACATGCATATTATAGTACCCGTGCGAAGCTGGGACGGGTCGCTAGTTCAACATAATCTAACTGAAGAATAACCCAAACATTTTATTAACTTTCAGGAATATGAGAATCAAACTTCTCCTGAGGCTAAATTTGCTAAAGATTTAGACCGTTACGACATGATTCTTCAAGCTTTTGAATATGAAAAACGTGAAAATGCGCCACAGAGACTACAGGAATTCTTCACCGCTACTGAAGGGAAATTCAATCATCCATTTATCAAGAATTTGGTTACAGAACTTTATAGACAAAGGGAAGATTTCGAGAAGAAATGTCTAACAAATGGCCACGCATAATATTAGCAAATTGTCTCTTCCATGCTTCTATTTGTTTAATGTTAATAATGCTAGCATTGTTACCTAGCTCAGCTAGTTAGTATTATATTTAATGGCACAGAGTGAAAGAAACAAATTTAGTCAGTTTATTTACGATTAACTGTGCACTTCTGCAGCCGCTATCACTAACGCCACTGTTTTATAAGTAATATGCATAATAATATACCAATGCTATTTATTGGTTGTGATGATTTACCCATCAGTAGTCAGGCCTTAGCCGCAGCAGTTCACATTTAATTTAGTAGGTATGAAAATAGTTATGTTAACAAATATGTATCAAATACTTTTTGTTTAGTTTTAAGCAATTTAGTGCAACAAGTCTCCAGGTAATACGCTAGTCTATTAGTAGTTACTGATTTCTATGCTCTACTATATACTAGCCTGTTGCTTTTTTTTCTTTGTGTGTAAATTTAACGAATTTTGTTGTTTCTAAGTATTTCACTCATAAATATTTGATCATGCACAGTGCATCCAAATTAAAAACTAAACACTGAATCTAAATTCATATTTTTAAGTGATTTATTATTCCATTGCATAATTTTAAGTAGGTACATAACATTTTATTAACAGAGTTAATATAACATGATATATTTACAAATGTGTATTTAAATTTAAGATGTTTAACGGCGTAGTATTATAATTACTAAATACGTAATGATTACGTAACATTTTGTAAGCTATAGTTAAAAATAATGAACTTAGTTATGCCAAATATCATTCCCGCTAGTCACTGGTGACAATGAACATAATAGAAAAATGAGTTGGGTGTTCTGAACCGATTATAGGCTGTCACATATGGTGCAGATACTATAAGATATCTCGACTATATCTGAACGCATGTCTAACGATATCGCTCTTCATAGAAATGTATGGACTACCACACACGTCGTAAATATATAATTTATCGAACTGAATGTATCGGTTTCATATATTATCGTATCTTTGTGTGTGTGATACCTTCAGATATAAGTTTTTACGCGCATAATACAATAATATAATATCTGCAGTCTGTGACAGCCTTTATCCTTCAAATCGTTAATTTTATCTGGCCCTTGCATTAGTTAAATAAGTTGATTGATGCGTCATGTTATGGAGTGTCATAATGATTTATTTTTTCTAATATTATCTAAAAAATATTTAATTTGAGATTCAGAGTATTGTTCCCACAGCCTTCCTACATTATTACACGTTTTTTGCAATTATTATTTACGTTTTTTATTTCTGTAGAACAACAAATTCAGTTTCTAATTAATTAGTTAGAAAATTCTAACAAAGTTGTTTGCTATTGAAATATGAAAATGCAACAGGAGAAGGAAGGTAACACAGATTATTCAGTACCTCAATAATGACTATTTAGGGGATTTCAAATACAGTATAACATTGAAATCTCTCAAATAGTGTACAGTGTATTATTATATCTGTGCTAATATAAAAGTGTGATTTGACTCGAATGCCACAAAACAAGTGAAGGTCAACTTATTATGTGATGAGAGGGAATGGTGATGAGTGATGACTCAATTTGCACAACACAATCTTTCAAGTGTTGAGTGTTTTTAATGCGGTAGGTAATAACCAGTAACATTCCAACGACAAAAATATAACACAGTTTGTACTTTTAAGATTTTATTGTACAAAAATGGGTAGTTGAGTATACATACAAGCCTATTCAGTCAAAATTAACATTAAGATTTGCATAAATGCTAAGACTTATTGTGACAAATCTATTTCAAATTTTCCATTGAAACTGATTGATTGATGAGTCATCACAGTTAACAACTAAGGAGCTCCACAAACGAAACAAGGCGTGATGCGGCAACCAATACCATAACTGCTGGTTTATTCTGTATCGCGACTGTATAAATTCTTTTGAACTAACTGAATTCAACGCAACCGGTAGGCACGACTGGCGACCGCGCCGCGTTCTGAGTGCATCTTCTCATATATATAGGGTGGCCGCACATTGACTGCTATCGCGTGAGCAATAGTCGCTCGCGCTATTTATCGGTTAACCACCGCACACTTATTTTTTAGTTGCATAGGTGTTGCTTGCTTCCCTCGCATAATTCGCTAAATCGATCACACGCGAAGGCTACCGCCAATCAACTAGGGTGGTAACTGAGCAACTTTGAGTGCAGAGCCAATACAAAATCGAGTAAAGCAACCAGTTGCTCACGCGATAGTAGTCAATGTGCGGCCAACCATAAGTGCATACAAAATTCGGCAAACGCGCTCAATTTGATGTATGGAGCTCCTAACAACTCTTCAGATCATACTTGTTCAAACCCTAGACTCCCCAACTTCAATATTTAACATAATAACATCTTTATTATTTGGGTTTATAATTAAATTAGGCTCTGTTTAACGTAAGATTTTAATGTTTAATTTATAGGATTGCTTATATCACATAAACAATTTAAGCTCCCAACTGACAAGCTCAAAATTTTATGTGAATATACATAATATGGAGCAGTCAAAAACCTTTCATATTTTATTTTATATTAATTAGCAGTTTGTTTTTGGTTAGTATTCACATTTGCTGCTGCTTGTTCTTCTTTTTTTCGTTGCTTTTCTCTCATTAGTTCAGCATCCCTACAACAAAAGATATAGTAACATCAAACCTATTTTTAGTATACAAAAAAGATGAGGCACATTAAAAAGATTTTCATAAGAACTGCCTGAATATATTTTCTATTAACACTTTGACTGCTGCACATAATTTTTTTTGCTAGCCAGTAGTGCGTCTGCACACGCGCCTTATATGTATGTGCGTTTTAATAAAAAAAAGTAAAAAAACACACGGTGTGTACGCTCGCCGACTAAGCTTAACATTGCGCAAAATGTACTGTGTGTGTTTTCCCGCAGTGAATGTGTTAATATATCTCCTTGTCTAACACATGGAATCTTACAGAGCCGACCATCTCAGGCCTCAAGGTATCATCTATTTTAGTCTTCTAATATACTTAGATACCTATAGAATCCAAGTTAGAATTTAAACTTATTTTTAGAACAAAATATGTATTGTGGTATAAAAACTAGCAATTGATTCTTCTATCAACCTGAACAAAGTCATTTCAGGTTCAGTGTATAGTTAAAATAACCTTGTAAAGAACAAATGGCTTTTTACAAAAGAATTGCTTTGAAGGTAAATGTTTGTTCTTTGCAGCTGTCACTATAATAATATACAGTTAAGTAACAATTGTCTTATCATTAGTTTATTTCACCCTTATCTATCCTAAACAACAACAAACCAGTGTTGCCAGACAGTGAAGAAAAATCTCAGAGAAGCACCTTGTAAATCACACACACACACATGGCAAAATTTACTCAGGAATTTGACAGAACTACTGTTTTTACTCACACAGTAAATTTTCAGACATATTATTGTACATCACAACCAGCAATGCCTGATGACTGACAATATATTTAAAAAAGGACAATGGGCAAAATTGTATGGGGCTTGTCCCATCGGCGGCCACTTCTGTACTATTTACTTTCTAGTAGGCAATTATGTATACAATAAGACTACAAAAGATTGTTTCTGTAACTTCCTTGGATAACAAGTTATCATAGGTGGATTATATTAAAAAAAATATCGAATTAAATCATTTAAAGGAATTATCACAGTTTATATCTTTCATAAAATATTTTGTACACCTCGTGATGATGTTACATTGGTGTAATAATGAATTTAAGCATATAATAATGATATTATTATATACGTAATATACAAATATAAGATAATGATAGGTTAAATAAACCTGAAGGTTTATTAAATACGTTGATTTATTGAAATGAACACATGTATACCAGATTACAATTAATGCAATATAGTGATTAACTTAATAACTACATTAATGATTGGGCTTTAATCATCATCACCGATTAATTCATTTAAAAAATCAGCTGCCAAAAGAATTTCTTCCTCTTGGTTTCTTGCCCACCTTATGTGGGCGCAGCAACCCGGAGTGCGCTTGGGGCCACAACAGAGACGATGCTTTTAGCATCAGCGATCGGCGATTTTGCGTTTGCATCGCGTTTAGGAGACTCGTTTGTGTGCGGAGTGAAGTGTTCAGTCGCGGCATTCAGCGACCAAAAAGCGATTAAATCGTCGATCGCCGATGCTAAAAGTATCGTGTCTGCAGTGGCCCTTACCGCTAAGGTTATTGACAAATAAGTATTTTACATTTACATTTAAGCCTAATATTTTATTAACATTATTTATTGATGCACACGTCAATAAAGTAAACAAAATGCAATGATTTTTCGTATGTTTTATCATTATAACAAACATTGCAGCATGAAAAAAATATGATAATTCATTAAAATAGTATTTTGCCTGTATCTTTTTTCCCAAATAAGATTTAACCGTACACCTTGAACAATATTTGTTCTAAAAGCACTCGCCTTTCAAATGATACTAGTTTCATTGATGGCCGCTGATGGGCCAGAACGCCCATTGTCCTTTGTTATACAATTATTGTAAACAAGTGATAGTTTCATAGGTTATAAATACAAGTACCTATGTTTCCTCTCTTGTAAAGACAAACCAGTCTTTTCACTGGCATTCTTTTTCTTTTGAGCTTCTTGCTGTTTTTTTTGGTTCTTGGCGCGAGCCAAATCTCTCTGGTTTCCACCTGTAACAAAATTAACGCTCATAACTGCCTACCTACCTAAAAAATGTGTGCATGCCATGTTATGTCAATTCACAACAAAAGCATGCTTTTGACTCTTATCAATAACACGCGATAAGTAATATAAACATGAGAAAATAGTGGTTCAATGGAGCGGTTAGAATCAATTTTCATGATACAAAGCAAAGCGTCACCCAAATATGACTCGTGAACGTGCTATAATCTAGAATGTTCTTCGGTCTTTGTCCTTCCAGCACTAATTCATACTAAGGTTTGAAGCGTATTCCTTGACTTATTATAGTTGTATTTTGTAATAGTATAAATGATTATATATGTATGTCAATACTTACGGGTCATCTCGTATAATTAATTACTCAACGCCAGCAAGGTTGGACTTGTCGAAAGTCGCAATTACCTAATTAATAGTTCTAACAGCTCTATGGAAGACCGGACGATACGCT
This sequence comes from Amphipyra tragopoginis, assembly GCA_905220435.1. Classification (NCBI taxonomy): domain Eukaryota; kingdom Metazoa; phylum Arthropoda; class Insecta; order Lepidoptera; family Noctuidae; genus Amphipyra; species Amphipyra tragopoginis. The sequence goes on from HG991992.1 coordinate 13,310,856, forward strand.
AGTCCGGCCGAAACCTAGGACAACGCACCGCCCTCCCTTCTTACCAATACGAAAGAAACTTTGAAAACAACTAAAAGAAAAGCTGGCTTCTAACTCTAACAAAAAGCCTTAGCCAGCTGGCCACAACCACAAACAAAACGTCATTTGTCAACGAGGCTTTTTTTATCTCATTTTTACGACTTCGTTACAGCGTCTTTTAAGCCAGAATGATGCTGAACAAGAACAAAACGAATTCTCTCTTTCCACGATGGCGCGCCGCGGACGCGGCGCTGGCGCGGTCTTCTTCGTTAAACCGGTTAAACCTAAGAGCGATTACGCGGACCGAATTCGGATATCGCTTACGCACTTATCCGATCTCTGATTCAAATTCAAACAATTCAGGGGCAATTGTTCTTCCGAATTAGAAACTCACGGATGACGGATAGAAATCGGATGACGGATGCCGGATGTAGTGCGTAAACTACCATACAAATAGTTCTATGGCTACTTCGGAACGTATTTTCACGGATTCGGATCGGATGCAGTGCGTAACCGCTGTAACGATTGTCGATCTACTTCAGACTTCAGAGGAAGTCGCGCCTTAAGGCAGGCCTGCGGCAGGCCTGCTACGTTGACGCTTACGAAATCCGGTCACCTTTTTTTTTGTATAGACTTTTTGTACCATGAACAAGCATTACCGTTCAACTTGGTTCAATAGTCGTTCATAGTGATGGATTAATTCGCATTCACATTAATTGTTAACGTGCGAAATTCTGTGAAGTGTGAAGCGAATTCATCGCTCTTCTATCATATAGCGGCAGCGTACGCTCTCCATCGTACCCACGGGAATACGAAATCTATCTGTTCGTGTGACCCTGACTTCGTTGCCAAGTGAAATTATTAGCAATTTAGCAGGTGATGCGAGGAATGAAGTTAAGCAATTATTAGCTTTGATTTGCTTATACTTAAGGTCGCATATTGAATGAATGCGTGTGATTGTTGAGTTTAAATTATTAGGAGTTTAGTTCAGCAATTATTTTGTTCATTTTAGCAAATAGCATAGCAATAGCAATTAGCATGCTAAGACTCATGAATTCGCATGCTTATGAAATTTATGCGAAATCGCATTAATTGCCATCGCTAGGCGTTCACCTTTAGTACTGTCATGGTACGACTTTTAGCGATTCAGAAGCAGACCTGTTTTTGAACGGAAGTTGACTGGCTGGCATTTGAACGTTTTCATAACAGGTCATGATAAGAGGTCTTCTGATAATAGATTTTTTTTATTTTCCATTAGTGCACGTTCAGATGACACGCGCTTGCTAAGCGCACGCCACGCGCTGACGCACCCGTGTCTAATTCGCTTTGAAATTTTTTGTATACATATAATTAGAGTCATATGACACGTCAATAGATCTCACATTACATTTGCCATCCTAGTCGGGAGGGTGGAGGCGGCGCGGACGCTGCGCGATTGCGACGCGTGTACTACGCGATATATGTTCGGGCGCTGAGCGTGCGCGTGTACTTTACATCGATAAAACATGTACATTAAGACAAGGGACTGACTATTAAATTCCTTAGTTTCGGAGGGAGCGACTCGAAGGCGAAGCGCGCGCGCGCTTTCTCGCCGTTAAAATCGCGCAAATATGAACGCAGGCTTACGGTCTAGTTGTTTTTAGTAGAATTCTACAGAAACTGTGGTAGAATCTCTTAAAAAAATGTGTTCACACTGTCTCTAGTTTAGACAAAAAAAAAATGTTAACTGTCAAAGTGTCAAAATGTCGGTCAATGCACAAGTTCATCTAAGCAACAACGAAAATACTAAAAGGATTGATAAATCAATGAAACAATTGTTTCCTAAACGAGATGAGTGCTCACACGTGTCTTGTTACTGGCAAGTTTTTTATGTGATCCCACAATTCGATAAAACCTTAGAAGTATTCAATTAACGGTTCTTTGTTGTGTTCTTTTCTGCAGCGAGGAAAACGTATGGAAACTATGTCAAGATGTATCATTAAGAATTCCAGAGGAATTGGATAGATGTTACATCGTTTTTATTTCCAATCCTTGCCGTCAAGTGCCTCTGTGGAAACAAAGGGCTGGGCGCGAGGAGGATCGTCTCGTCATATGGGTGTGTACCGAAATTATGTCACGTTATGTACTCATCGTGCTTTATTGTTCAAAGAACATGCTGTCCTTCGTTTCTATGGACATAAAATTTGTGTCTATTTTCTCCACAATATCTTCATTCTTAGTCAAAGATAGTGGATTGTTTACCTCCTTTCCATTTTGCAACAAGAACTGGTAAAACTTCCCCACAGAACTTATCCCTCATGATTGGTCAGTAAGCAACCCAATACTGGGTGTAGAAGTCTTAAAAAGTTTTAAGTTTTTAGCAAATACAACAGACTCAATAACCCTTCAATAAACTATTGTTTATTGAAAATTTTATGTTTCTATTTTTAATGTTAATAAGAACTAACAAAGACTATCTGATTAATTTCAGGACTATCATGTGATATTTCTGTACTCATGGGACAACAAAACTTGCCTTGTGTATGATCTGGATTCGGAATTGCCGTTCCCAACATTTTTTCACAAATATGTTACTGAAACATTTCGAACTGATCAAGTGCTCAAGTCAGATTTTCACAGGTAGTTATCAAACTATGTGATTGGGGTATGTATCAGAAAAACGATGATTATTATATCAACCAACATCTTTCAGATTCTTTCGTGTAGTGCCTGCAAAGACGTTCTTGCAGAACTTTGCCTCAGATCGACGTCACATGAAGAGACCAGATGGCTCATGGATTAAACCACCACCCCCATACCCAGCAATATCCACAACAAGTAAGTCTACAAACATTTCGCTCATATGCGACAAGAACATCTTAAGTCCAAGAACCAGATTTTTCAGAAAATGCCTTTGAATGTTTTTGAATAAAGGCATTTTCAGAAAAATCTGGTTTTTGAACTTAACACATTCTTGTCGCATATGAGTGATTTATGCAAATGATAATAATAAAAAAGGCATAAATATGGTTCAACTATATCATTTCGAAGACTCATCTTTTACAAATGATCTTATTAGCAACATAGTATTTTTCTTTTTGTATAAGTTGGCTCCTGTTGCTGGCAGAAAGCCAAAAAATTGCTTAATTCACTCACTTTACTAATGTAGAACATTTATTTACAAATGTATTCATAAAATATATGTATAAATGTACTTTTGCTGTTATTTTCTTTGTTTCCATACAAATGTTTTGTTGGAAGTTGAGAAATAGGTCACTAGGTCATCATTGTGTTGTAGACTAACAGAACATCAATATTATTCAATACTGCTAACATTCTTGCTTGGTTTTTTGTTACATTATTTTAATAATGTATACCCCTTTATATTATTGATAAAATAATATATTGATATGGCATGCTCCATAATATTTTCGTTATAAAGTGTGACTCAGACTTGATATTATTGAAGGAAAGAAAAAGAGATTTTTGCTAAAATATTTATTGAAGGAAATTATATTTCATTGTCATGCCTATTATTTGCAGTATCAGCATCAGTAATGTTTTTGTTTTAACATGATAGACCACAAGTTTCAAAAACTATGTTTTCTTTACAAAGGGCGCACAGTTGCTGATAAAAAATTTATGTCCATAGAAACAATTTTTTTTAGTTTTTTTTTCCCTCCTTATTTCACGTCCACTTTATGAAATCACACTAGTTGGATTTATGTTACTGAAGTAATTTCATTTAATTTGCAGCTTCCACTCATAACTTAGATGAATACATCAACATGGACTTTGGTGTCGGCCCCGGTCAGGTATTTAACCTCACAGATTTTGTACAGCGGTTCTACAAAATAAACAAGTAGTACAAAGATGGTACCAATAGATAGTTAAATGTTATTTTAGAATTAGTTCCATGATCCTATAGGTTTGTGTTTTATGTTGATTATGTTTTAATAATCTTTGTTTTGTAATTTTTCCTAAACAAGTTCTGGAATCATGGTGCCATTGTTAATAATTTTATGTTTTCATTTTGGTGTGTATTGCCAATTGTTTTTTTCTCAATTGGAATTACAATTCACATAGTTATTGATTGTATTATGTTTATTGTTTCCAATGTTGTGTTTGAGTGACCTATAAAAATTTTAAAGCACAATAAATTAAAATATTCTATCCACAGACTCACAAAGAAAATTATAATGCACAAAAGTTACCTTTTATGGATCAACCAGTACTAAACTTCAAAGAACATACTTTTATGTAGGTTTATCTGAATAAACATTGACATTATACGTTATTTGTAGTTGTTTGTTACATTAAAATATTATACGATCAGAAACCTACATAAAAATATAAGAAACTTATATACTTTCTTACCAGAAACATATTGTGAAGGATGGCACGGTTGTCATCTGTTGGGAATGCCACGGGCCCAGTAAATCCATCCGACATAGTGATGATAGATCGAGAAGGGCGCCGCACTGTTGATATCACTGTCCCTCATAACGAGAATCTTGTGAAAGCCGAGAAGGATAGATAAATTTCTTGACATGGCACACGAGGTTGTTGGCATGTGGGACTTTGATTCAGCATTTTGCCGATAGTCGTTACTGCCAAGGGTCTAATGCCAAGAGCCTCAACCAACATCTGAAGAGGCTCTCGTTAGGCAGCTGAATCCAGGGGGTTTGATATAGAAAGTCGTACTCTTGCTTATGGTCAGGAAGTCACTTTTTCTTTGGCCCTGACCAGCGGTAGCTTCGACTCCATTCCCGATGCCGGTCGGTGGGCTGTTATTTTTATATTTTAAATAGGTATTTATTGTTATTTTTTATATTTTTAAATTTCTATTGATATGTACACACATCAAAAGTGTCTAGGGATCAACATATATTTTTGCAATAACTTTTCTCCTGATTGATATTAATTAAAATTTTCTTTAAGGATTCATCAAATCAAGTGTTTTCGTTTGTCACAGTAACGATAAACCAAGTCACCTTTGCATTAATAAAGAAATTTGCCATTTTCCTAATAAAGGGATTTTTGACATTTGAACCACTAACACAAAAGTTCGAAAAAAAGACTGAAATAACAGTTTTCTTTAAAATTTTATTGGGTAACTTAAACAATTAATAATCCGTGTTTCTACCGCGAACACTAACAAAACAAGAACATCGGTTTGGCATACTCAAAATGAGTTCATCCAAATCACGCTGTGGAATGGCCGCCCATGTTCGTTGCAACAACAAAAAAAGGTCTTCTTGCGACTGGATACCCTCCATATTCGGCAGAGCTCTTCTCTGTAGCATATCCCATGCATGCTCAATCGGGTTCAAGTCTGGCGACTGAGCAGGCCAGGGCAGGACATTGATGTTAGCTGCGGCGAGAGTCTGTCTTACAACTCTTGCGGTGTGCGGTCGTGCATTATCATGCATTAACTGAAATAAGGGACCGATTTGCGCTTGTAGAGGAACGATGACGTCTGATACAATCGTCTCAGCATAAATTTGAGCGTTGAGGTTGCCTCTGATCCAAATCAACTCAGTTCTTCCGCCGATCCAAATACCCGCCCATACCATGATGGTTCCACCACTATAAGGATGGACTTCCTGGCAGGATTTTAATCGCTGTTGGCGTCCAGGGGTTCTCCAGTGTCGTATACGTCTTGTATCCGGTCTCATACCAAAACGAGACTCATCAGAAAAGCACACGAAACGCCATTGTTCTTCTGCCCAATTTCTGTGTCCAAGAGCCCATTGATATCGAATCCTACGATTGTGCATTGCTATAGGTGGTACCCGTAGCGGTCTTCGGGAATGAAGGTTCACTTCATGCAAGCGGTTTCTGACTGTTTGGTCGCTAATTAAGTTCCCTGAAGAGTGATGAAGCCTCACGGCTAACATCATGGCGGTTATTGTTGGAGCTCTTCGAGTTAAGATTTGAATGTATCGGTCTTGTCTCCGTGTGGTGCAGCGATACCGTCCTCCATGGCGCTCAGCCACGGTACCAGTGCTTCGGTAACGTGTCCAAAGTCGACTGATAACACTCTGACTTGTATTCAGAGCTAAAGCCACAGTACGTTGCCGGGAACCAGCTTCTATCATTCCCACGGCTCTGAGCATTTCTTCCCTGCTTAAATGACGTCGCCGCTCCATAATAACGTTGGTTTTAATCAGTAGTAGGGAAACAGTAGCACTAATAATGTCTTCAATGCGTTGTATGTTTTTATAGGGAAAATAATGACAGCTGATTTTCATCTTTTACTCGAATTTGATTCACAGTTCCTGATTCAAATTATGAAATGCACCAAAAAGGATCCATATAAATTTATAAAATCATAAATTTATTACAAAGCCACATCTCAATCTCAAGAAATCCGCATAAAAATGCTTGATCCCTAGACACTTTTGATGTGTGTATTTAAAAATATAATTGATATTTATTTACAAAGAATAAACGGAATTTTTAATAAAATAATACCTACGTATTGAATATGGGCAAATTATATAATAATTCAGGGCACTTCTATTCCCCATACAGATTAGCTGATTTTGATATTTAGATAGTTAAATATTTAGCATAGGTAATTTAATCGAGAGGCTAGTGCTTAAAGTTTCAATTTTATATGAGTAGGAGTGAATAGTGTTTTGGATGTTCTGCTGTTTCTTTCTATTTGTCGTTATTGTGAAAGAGTATAATATTATAATTGTAGAACATATTTATTCTCATTTTGACTGAGGTAATCCTTGTTTACGGATTGTGTGTTACCTTGAGTGATAAATTAATGTTTAAGTAACTTTATAGTAGTGTATATGGTCGTAAGTAGCTTTTGTATGTTGTTAAACTATTTAATAATTTTGTAACAACTTTTATACACTCTTTTTATTCTTCCCTAGCACCCTTAGAAAATTGATAAAAAATACCAAAAATATATTTAAGAATGTTCGCTTACAAGGGTTAATTCAATGTATGATTCACTTCTAAGAAGATGGAGCCAATTTGTTTAAGTCCTTCCATTTCCACCTATTTATTATTGATTAATTATGCTAACTTAAGAAATCTTATCCTATTGTTCTAAACCTTGAAATGTTTATTTTACCTAAAATATATTTTACACTATAGATTGTACCGATTTTCTCTAATATGAATAAATATATTACTTAAATACTATATTATTATAATACTTATTAAATAAGATTAAGGTTACTGCAATAGCATAGATGAAAAGAGTTACAACATTAGGTTCATGAATAATTTTACTATTAATGAAAAACTTGCATTTATTAACTTAATTAACTATGTACCTACCTACAAACTTTCTGCAGGGTTCGTGATCTGTGTTCGTAACTTTTACAGTTTACTAGTCCAATGTTAAATTATTTTTTAAGGTTTTATGGCATTCTTCAACTCCCTCAAATATTATTTGAAAATGCTTCTCTACCTACTATGTATTAATACCAATTAAAAAACATTTTTATTATAGTGAATTTAAGATCTAGTCATTGTATTAATTAATTATTCTTCTTCCTAACAGTTAATCACTTGTCACATTTAGTATTTAGTCGTCGAGGCGTAGCTGGATATTCTATGGGACCAAACTCTTTCGACTGGTTGCGGTGGAGTGGAACCCAGAGCGTAAAGCGAATATTTAATCCCTGGGAGTGTGTTTACGTCCCATTGGTTACGCCTTTGTCCTATTACATATTATCCACATGTTACTGACTCAATCGATACCTTCCTTCTACGCCTTTAAAGTTTTATCTATTGACTGACATATGAGTGATAATTATTGTGCTTGTGCTTTTAATGTACCAAGTTACATGTTTTTAATTTAAGATTTATCAAGCAAAATAAAAGAAACACTACACGCTATTTGGTATTTTATTTCTTGGAAACAACCGATACCGAGGTAATAACAACTCAACTGGTAACTACAATAAAACCTTGTTAATCATAAATTACATTATGCAATAGAAACACTAACAAATCAACAAAAAAATATATAAATACTTAATTTAATTTTGGGCTACGGCGTCGTCCTATCTGGCTATGATCGTACGAGCAAATGATGCGATTTCGTCGCGCGATGAAAATGACTGTGCAATTGTTTAACGGGTGTTCTAATAGATCGCGCGTTTCCGATTGTGCGATGCCGTCGCGCTCTCAACGCAATGGCGCCATTACAACAATCGCGCGATGACGCGTTTCCAATTAGGATACTCAAAAGATCTTAGCTTTGATTGCAAGATCGCACGATCAAATCCATCGCACGATCGTTAACGTTTCCTGTACTCGCGCGATACTTGCGAGCTTCAATTAGGACACTCAAAAGAGATTTGTGTGTTTAATTTCGTCGTGCGACGAAATCGCATCTTTTGCGCGTACGATCGAACCCAATAGGACGATGCCTACCAATACACCATGGTTCTTATTGGACACACAATCAATTTTTCTAACAACATTTTATCACAGATTTTATGTACCCATATTTGGATACCGTCCGCAAGGCCTAAGCTGAGCTTTGCATTTGTGTGAGAATGAATGCAGACGCGTCCTTTGCTTGGTTTAAACCGGTTTATACTGCTTTTTGGCAATCGATTCTATGTGCACTCACACCAGTTATAACTGTGTGTACAACATTCCCCACTATAGCAGCTATCACATTATTATCACATCATTTAGTTAGGATTTCAGCACCATCTTCAGTGATTAAAACCGTATGTTCCACCTGAGCGCACCTGGAACCATCCTTTGTCAATAATGTCCAACCGTCTTCAAGTAACACTGTGTGTTCACTCCCGTGCGTTATAGCTGGCTCTATTGTGAATGTTATGCCAGGCTTCATTTCTCCAGGGTAATTGTTAACTAGGAAACAATATAATAAATTATTTAATATGTTCCGTGTGGTGCTGGAATTAAACAATAGCACTACCCCATCTCTTATAGATGTCGTAAAAGGCGACTAAGGGATTCACTAGAGGATGGGCAGCAGCGTTCTCTGAGTACTTTAACAACCATACTGCGATCGCCAACCCGCCTGCCAAGCGTGGCGATTATGACAAACCCCCCCAACATGCAGCTTGGGGGAGGCCTATGTCCAGCAGTGGACTTCTTTCGGCTGAATGATGATGATTTAATATGTATTATTAACACAGGGTCTGACCCCCGATTCAGAAAGGTTCTGACCTTTTCGATAAGCAATTGTCGACCGATTCGGTTATCTAAATAGGTTACGAGCGAAAAAGAGATAGCTTATCGAATCGTTTAACAACTGACTAATCGATTTTTTCTGAATCAGGGGGCTTATGACTATTCTTGATATTGCAATCTACATGAATCTTTAACTCACGTGTATGATGAACTTCAGGGGGTCCATGGAAATAATCCCCAATCCCATGTCCCAACACTGAAGGAATAACGTTTAGGCTATGTTTTTTTGCATGTCTATATATTGCGTAACCAATTTCAGAAAATGGCACACCTGGACCGCACACCTTTATGGCCTGAAAATGTCAAAAACTTTCTCTATAGCTATAAATAAAATCTATGTTATGGATTAGTAAGCATATTAAATTAATAAAAGCATAAGTCCCACCGCGAACGATGAGCGAGCAGCGAGTAGAGCTAGAAACGAGTTGGCGAGCAGCGACAAGCGAGTGTGTAGTTCCGATAGTTTTTTCGCTGGGCTATAAGCGAGTGTGCGAGTGCGACGGGCGATTACTCGCACCACTCGCAAATGACCGCTGGTTGGGCTCTCGGCATGAGTTCTGACCGCCAAGCGAGCATCGCTGAGCGAGTATTATCTTTGATAGGTTTTGTCGCTCAGCGACAAACTAGTGGAGCGAGTCCTCGCCGGCAGTGTGAACAGTCAGCGATCAGCTATTAATATATGCATCTCTTTTGTTTACACGGAATGTATATCTTTTGTACGTTTCTTGAGCGAGAAAATAGCCGACAGTTAGTCGCTTCCTCGCCGGTGGTGGGACAACTGCCTAACATAGGTTTATATCAATTGGAATTCTAAGAGCGAAATTGGCCAACAATGCAAAAGATAGGCGGTTCGCCCACGATGACGCACGTTGGAGCGACACGCGTCAGAACGATTTTAGCATCGCACTGAATTGTATGGAGTCGCACGGCTTAGCGCCCGCTAGTGACGCATTGAACGTCACCGTAGTACGCACACGGATTTTGGCGATCCGTCATACGTTACCGTGAACGAACCGCCTATGCAACACCTGTAAAATATTTGGGATGCCTAAATACGTGGCTTCGATGATCAATTTGCCGCGACACAGCGTCATCTGAAGCTGTAGCACGTCGGGTTAAGGCAGTTGTCTCACCGCTGGCGAGAAAGCGACTAACTATCGGCTATTTTCTTGCTCAAGAAACGTACAATAGATATACATTCCGTGTAAACAAAAGATGCATATATTAATAGTCGATCGCTGACTGTTTACACTGCCGGCGAGTACTCGCTCCACTAGTTTGTCGCTGAGTGACAAGAGCTATCAAAGATAATACTCGCTCAGCGATGCTCGCTTGGCGGTCGGAACTCACGGCGAGACTAACCAGAGCGGTTATTTGCGAGTGGTGCGAGTAATCGCCCGTCGCACTCGCACACTCGCCTAAAGCCCAGCGACAAAACTATGGGAACTACACACTCGCTTCTCGCTGCTAGCCAACTCGTTTCTAGCTCTACTCTCTTCTCGCTCATCGTCGGTGGTGGGACAAGTGCCTAACTTGCGCCGCCCGCGGCAGTGTAGTATGACTTATATTCACGAAGTATGTAAAAATAATGTTCAAAAGTAAACTTACAATATCTAAACACTCCTCGGTTACACTTACAAGTTGTAAGCCTCTATCATCCACATTGCCTACAAGAAAAGTTTTTGAACAGTCTCCATGAAAGCCTTTGAAGAATACCTGAAAAAATAAAGTTGTTTGAATTAGACTCGCAAAAATAACAAACTTGTTGATTGGGGACCTACTTCGGAAATCGAACTACGAACGACGAAACTAGGGGCCTACTCCCTAAGTCCGTCAACAAAGTTTGTCGCCCGTCCGAAAGTAGCCCGAAACGTAGGAGTGAACAAAACAAGTGTCAAGTTCAACTTTAAGGACGGGCAAAAACACATCGGTAGTAGGGACAACTGTCAAATCGTGATATCATTCATTCTTAGTTCGGGCCCCGAAATAATCGTATGTCCGTAGGTGATAGGGAGTAGGAAACGCTCGTAACTAAGGCCGAAACCACGAACTTCGTGCTTAGGGAGTAGATCCCCTGATTCAGATCTGACGATCGATTCGATGTTCGCGATTTCACGTTCTGTCTTTTGTTCACTCGTACCGTTCGTTGTTTGACAATACCTACTTTGATCGTATATCTATCAGTCGTCACCGGCTCAGTTGCCAGAACCAAACAACAAAAAAACAGTTCGATGTTCGTCGTTGTTTCGTTTCGATCCGAAACTTCGACTTTCGTTTTTAGGCGTAGGCCCACGAGCGTGTTCGCGCACGCTTCGCGCAGCAGAGCACGCACATCATACACGTTATGTGTACCTTATATTGTTATACTGATATTGTAACTTTAAATCTGTGTAAGATCAAAAGTGGTCATAGAATAATAATAATGATTAAAATAATGTTTTATATTATTTACTGACCGTTATGTCCACATTAACAATATCTCCATTTCGTAATAGCCTCAAATCAGGGATTCCATGGACAACCACATTGTTGACTGATGTACATACACTTTTTGGAAATCCATTGTAATGTAAAGGTGATGGATAAGCCCCAGCTTCTATACACAGATTGTGGGCCACCTCATCAATTGAATCTGTTGTAACTCCTGGCTGGGTACAAAAATTTGTTAATGACTATTTAAATGAATAGTGTAATACAGTGGCGGCGTAAAGGGGGGTTGGTGCCAAGCTGCAAGGAGTGACAGTCCAAGCCTGCGGAGAGCCACTGTCATGCACTTAGACTAAGAAAATGAGGAAATCGTCTGCAGCGCAGCACAGAAAAAATACTTGTTCAGCCACCAGTATGCGCGGCAAGTGGGTTGCGTAAGTATGTTTAGTATTTTTTGTTTTATTTTGAGGGGTGCTCAAAAGAAACTGGGCTACACCGGCAATTGTGTAATAAAGGTGCTATTCCACCGGCGACTGCAAACTGCAACCGCAGACCGCAAGTCGCCATCGGAATAGCGCCTTTAAGGTGTGCACTTTAAAGGAGCTATTCCGACAGCGACTGCATAACTGCAACCGCAGATCGCACCGCAAGCGATACTACTGTTGCAGTTTGCGGTCTGCAGCCCGTCTCGGACTTGTACCATAACTCAAATTGTTGTTGCGGTCCAACTTGCTAGTAGCTTTGAGCAGTTGTCTGCTGAAGTTAAGTTTATTGAACTGAGCATATCAATTGAATGTTACCAATTTGGATGTAATTTGATAAAAATATTTTCACTTTTTGTTATCATGATGACATGAAAATTAAACTGTTAAGTACTTGAATGATAAGAAAAAAATGCATTACAAAAAATGATTTTATCATTGAAAAGATCAAGGAAATGATGATATCATTTTCTACAAAGACTTATGACATAATATTTTATTTGAGTTGATTTACAATACCTGTATGAATTTATGGAGTTGGTGTAATATATAAGCTGCTAGGTTGCAACTTCTTTGCATGCCCTTTATCTGGTCGACAGTTTTTACTTCCGGTATACTGGGCACTACTAATGGGTCTGATGATGATATGTACTTCGGTTTCACAATGTATTCTGGAACCTTCCTACTAGGTGTTGTTTCTTCTGGTAACACTTTATCGTATACACCAAAGCGTTTTCTGAAAGATTGCAAAAAGTTATGTAACTTTTCCTCATAAAATTAGCACTAACTTTCAACATACCCAAAGAATCGTCCTCTTCTTCCAGACCCAACAACATTCTATTTTCAAATTTAACACACATACAGATATAGCAAAACAGGCACAGGAAAATAATGTTAGTGCAGTTCATGCCTATGAAAGTAATTACTCATGCAAACAACATAAATGGTGTAAGTGTACTCATACAATAACCATTAAATTAAGACCAACTTACAATATCTGCTTCTGAATCCTTGGGTTGCGAGCTTTGGGTACTCTCATGCTTGAGGTTTATTTACTGTATTTTATTTTAAACTTGCTGTCTTAATGATGTGTTAAAGTGAGGTGCAACTTAAATGAAAATATAACTATAATTTAACACATTTTTGGTACAAAGGATAATGGTATAGCAAGTTGAGATGAATGATTGAAAGGGAAAAGTCGAAAAAAAACAAACCAAAATTGTATCTCACTACACATTATTCTTACACATTTGATCTCCAAAATCGGCCAAATGCGTCCATTATTTTCAACAATAATTTAATTATAATATCAATTAATTCAACTATAACAACAACTTTATGTCATAAAATTCCGTTTGTGTGAAATTGTGAATTTCATCAAAATAATCTCATGTGATTTGATAAATTTGAATTTCGCATAAAAAAATAGATTTAGGGTTGCAACGATAATTTTCGACTAACCGATAATATCGACATTATAACATTGCTGGAACGACATTATCGATTTTGCCGATATTATGGGATCTTAGCGATTTCATTTACATGAAAAGTTTAGCAGAAAGCGACCATCGACGAAAATCGCGTTTTGAGATACGGACGTTTTAAGGTATTTTGACTGTTATTTTTATACAATAATGTGTACTGTACTTTTCATTTAACTTTCGTAGCGACTTTTCAATTTTTATTTTTCAATGAACTTTCTAATATGCTAACGTGTCTATAGTCTTTGGTGGTGCATGTCGTGGTACTCGTGCTGACTTGCTCCTATCATAAAAGTAAAAAGACATCAAAAAAAAAAAAACATGCAAAGTATGGAGTCATTTTAAAAAAGATGCAAATTGGTTAATTATTTTCCCATTCACAAAAGATAGATTTTATCGATATTCGATTCTCCATGTGGATTTCTCAACCCAGGCCAGATTTGTCACCTACTGTCACTCACTCCCACCTGTCATTGTGAGAATGACAGACGGTCGGTCGGTGCTGTCATTATTTTCAATGTTGCCTATTATTAAAAATGATATAATTAAAATGTCGAGGTGGCCAACCTTGGGTATTTTATGTACAATATTATGCTCTAAGACAATACCATGTAGATTAAAAGTTATAAGGGGTAGAATTTTTGATCAATCTTATCGCTAGTTTCGAGTATGTGAAAAAATATCGATACCTAGTAAAGTATCGGAACCAAAGTATCGAGTACAAAAGTACTAGGTATCTTCTTCTATTCATTCAGGTTACGATACTTTTTGCGCATCATAAAGTAACATCACTAAGTTTGCCGCTGCCGCTAGAGATGAGCAATTGTTTCAAAAAATCGGATTATTCGAATGCTTTGCTAATCAATTATTCATTTTCAGTACTTCTAAGATTTTATTTTAGTATCCGAATGATGAATGAAAAAGTTCGAATCTATTAGTCCTTAGAAAATCCTTTTAAACTCTTCCATTATGTCCAACCACGGGCGGCCCCATGGCGGCTCCCGCCCGCTTCGGCCCGCACAATTTATTCCGAACATTTACGAACGCGCTAAATCAGCACGGATTTGTTTCGAACAGACCAATTAAAAAACCGTGTTCAATTCAATTGCACACTGTTTTGTAAAACCTCTTTTAACGTTGCTTGATCGCAAAAACGTGCTCAGTTGACGCAGCACGGGTTGGTTGAATTGTGTAGTAATACAAAAGCGTGCGGATTTCGCGAGACCGGTGTCGCCAGTTGGACACGGAAAGGGAAATACGCTGGAACGACATTGTTGATATTTCTTTCCTTTATATTCGTTTATTCGAATGGTCCATTTTTACTATGAATAATTCGATCAACGAAATATTCGAATGATGATTCGAATGATTCATTCACATTCGCCCATCTCTAGTTGCTGCCGCTACTACACACCACAGACTAGATAGGGATAATCTACACACTATCTAGTCTGTGCTACAGCAGATTGTTTGTAAACGATACGGTTTAGAATTTAGAAAATATTAAGTGTTGTTTGTGTTAGGTATCACTTAAACCTAATTCTTAATAATATCATGTCACAGAGTAAGTAACTAACGGTTATATGAATCATACGAAATCTATCCAAAATGTACCAAGAAATGAGTATCAAATTTTCATTCCAGACTCAGAAAAACCTGCATCTAACCAAGATGTTGTGGATCCAACAGGTCCAGCTGCAAGAAAGGGGGTCCTCATATCGTTTAGAACAGGGAAGACTATGGAGATACCTGAGAAAGATATAGTATGTAAACATAACCTTCAAAAGCACCAGTTTTTAGCAGCACTGAGCAGTATTTCAGCTTTAGTACTTTCCTTATAGCACAGTCAGTATGTACCACAGTAACCACAGCTTCATTTTGGACACATCTCTCTGTGTAAACCTACTGAATGGCTACCACCTTGGAAAGGATAGTAAGTAACCCATGAAGAGATATATAAACAAATGTGTAGCTGTAAAATAGCCCAGGTCTGTTGTGAAGCAAAATTTTTATGAATGTGCTGATACTTTGTTCAGTGAAAGATGAGTTCTGATATAGCAGTTATTTTATAAGTTGTAGCCGTGAGGAGACTTAAAAACTGGACTATAAAAAATCGTAAACTACATCATTAAAAAAATGGCTGGATACCCTTCAGGTCTCGCCAATAACTGCCCGGTTACGTAAAAGGGGTTCGCAAGGATCATCTACACAAGCACAATAGAAAAAAAAACACTTAAATAGCAATTTTATCGATTTTTTGTTTTTTTTTAAATTTTTTGATATTCTTCGTATGGTAAAGGTTTGTAAAAAAAAACCCAGGACTCTCCTTACATTGAAAAGTTTTATCGTATATTGTATGTTTTATTACTTTTACTTTCCAGCTTATTCCTGTTTTATTTTCTGTCAAACTAGGGTCAGATACACTCAATAGATTTAAATTGTGTACACAACAAGTAGCTTTTAAGTTTTTTCTTTACTGACAGGTTTACTATACTCATTTATTCTTCTTGGTTACAGCTTGGAAGATGCAGATTTGTTGGTGAATTTGAAAAATTAAATAGAATTGGTGAAGGCACTTACGGTATAGTATGTAAGTTTTAACATTGTGTTTATTCTATTTTACAAAATGAAAATAACATCCCTCAAATAAACAGCTTTTCTGTTGACAACCATCAGAATCTATACTCTGTTCAATGAAAGATAAGTCCTGACATACCAGTTATTTCGTAACTTGTAGTAAGGAGACTGCTATCGAAAAACAAACAACATCATCAAAAACAGTAAAATAACTATATTATCCATATTCTCTCAGGACTCGCCTTACAGTGAAAACAGTATAGCAATAAAGTCAAGGAAATCTGTGTTCATTGTTAACAACACCACCAAGCGATATCTCCAGGGGTGTGGTTGCCAAAAAGAATTTGTTTACAACAACACCTAAATGTTGGGATGCCACAATTGGTAATAAATATAATAATTATGCGAATTAGTTATATTCATACTCGTTGCAGCCCTGAAGGGCAACAACACTATTCATTAGTGGTGTCGTTAACAAATCCTTTTTGGCAACCACACCCCTGGGGGTATCATTTGGTGGTGCCTTAACAATGAACGGAAATCTGTAGTTTCCTTAAAAAGGTTACATATTACCATTCTATCGTTTTCTTTACAGACAGAGCAAAAGATAAGATAAATGGTACTATTGTGGCTTTAAAGAAGGTGAGAATGGATGTTGAAAAAGATGGCTTGCCATTAAGTGGGCTCCGTGAGATTCAGGTGCTGATGGCTTGCAGGCATGAGAACATTGTACAACTCAAAGAGGTCCTAGTTGGGCGGTCACTTGAGAGGTAAGTGTCTATGTTAAGGCCGGCCAACAAATTTTTCAAGAGGGCCAATTTATATTTCATTATCTGCTTTTGGGCCAACTAGTAATTAGTACTAGCTATTGTCATGCTAAGCAGAGTGTTTTCCAGTTTTCCTGTACTAAGAGCATGGAAAAATACAGCACTGTACTGTTGGCGGGCCAACCTAAATGTTTCAGCGGGCCATTTTGTGGCTTGCGAGTATGGTGTTAGGTAGGCCAGGGTGGTTTATTCTCATCTGCCCCCTTCGAGTTTGCCACCGGGGTGGTGGCTGGCACTAACTAGTGGCGTTTACCATCCCGGTGGTCAATGGCACTTATTTAGTCTCATATACCTCCTTCGTTTATTCCCATCTGCCCCCTTCGAGCTACTACTAGCTATTGTCCGACAACAAACTACTAGATGTCAATTAACATTGGGGGAATAGGGTGAACGAGGGACAAAATGTCAAATAGTGAAAATAAAATTGACTGTAGGATCCGAAACAGTATTGTGGTTGGGGGCCTACTCCCTAAGTCCGTCAGCGAAGTTAGTCGCCCGTCCGAAAGTAGCCCGAAACGTAGGAGTGAACAAAACAAGTGTCAAGTTCAACTTCTTTTCGGACGGGCAAAAACAAATCGGTAGTAGGGACAACTGTCAAATCGTGTTGTCATTCATTCTTAGTTCGGGCCCCGAAGTACCCCTATGTCCGTAGGTTATAGGGAGTAGGAAACGCTCGTAACTAAGGCCGAAACCACGAACTTCGTTATTACGGAGTAGACCGCTAGGATTTTTAGCTGAAACTTCGTAGTTCGATTTTCGGAGTAGGCCCCCTGGTCTATACTAGACACAGGCCTTCACCATAAACCTAATATGAGAGGACAGTCGCTTTCTAATAAAACTGATATACAGTACAGCTAGGTACATTTGTGTAGAATGTAGGTAGTTTTACCATCGATTTTGTGCAGTTGATTTTACTAAATCCTATTTGATATAAATATAGTCAACATTCTTTCAAAAAAAAAAACTTTAGACTTTGTTCTTATTCTCTCTACAGCATCTTCCTTTCAATGGAGTACTGCGAACAGGACTTGGCTTCACTGCTAGACAACATTACAACACCATTCACAGAGTCTCAAGTCAAGTGTTTGATGCTACAAGTGCTGAAAGGCCTCAAGTACCTTCACTCTAACTTTATAGTACACAGAGATTTGAAGGTCTCTAACCTGCTTCTGACTGATAAAGGATGTATAAAAATAGGTGAGCATTTTTAGAAAAAAAATGTTTTCCTGCGTTGACTGTCATTAAACTTATGTGGAACAAACTTCATTTACGGTTGATTAAACATTTTTCTACGTACGGCCTGGCCACGGGACGCGACTTCCGTCTAAAGGCCTTTACACAACAAAGCCGCCGGCGGCTTTACCCGGCGGGTTACGTTACGTCGCCGGCCTTGTTTTGTGTCATGTTCGTTCGCTTAGAGCGCTTACACACGAGCGGCATGTTCCCAACGGCAGAGGTAACTGCAGCCGTCGACGCGTCGGCGGCAACCGTCGGCGCGTCGACGGCAGCAGTCGACCTATAGCGACACTTGCAGTTGTTGCCGCTGCCGCTGATCTTCGAAGTTGAAATGTCGACGGCTGCCGTCGACGCGTCAACGGAAGCCGTCGACGCGTCGACGGCTGCAGTTACCTCTGCCGTTGGGAACATGCCGCTCGTGTGTCTCTTAGTTCGCATTAGTGCTTTGGGCGGCTTTGGTGTGTAACCGGGCCTTAAGGGCCGATTTTTTTATCGTCAGATAACTTTTATCTCAGCATGGTATAGTAATTCGGTTGCTTGTTTGCTTGCTTGCTTGTTTATTTTATAGAAGCAAAAAAGTAAAAAATTGAATTTTGCTCGGGTAATTTATTAACACATAGTGGCAGCACCCACAGTCAATGACGTAGTCTTTACGTGACCTAGCTGTCACGGGAATAGAACACCTGGCGTAGCATATTAATAGGACTGTTTGAAATAATATTTTCTCTACAAAAGCTGTCAAAACGACATACTTATTCCTTAGATAAAAGTTATCTGACGATTGAAAAATCGGCTCTAACTCGAATAATTTTGACGGCACGTTTGGCGCAGTGGCGGAGCGCTTGGCTTCTGCGCTACGGGTAGTGGGTTCGATTCCCTCCCGGAACAAAGATTTGGCCAACAGATTGTTGTTTCGGGTTTGGCTGTTTGTGTCTGTAAACGCACCCACGATATGGAATTGCACCTATGATTGGAGGGTACTGAGCGCGGCGATCGGCAACGCGAAGCCACGAGTGACAACTGCAGGCGACGAGCGATGCGATGCGCGATGGAAACAATTGTACGAATAGTACTGAGCATGCTAAGGCGACGGTTGCGGTAACCAGTACGGGAGAACGGAGACGAAATCACTTAAACTTATTGGTGAATTGACTTTTTCCATAGTTCTGGTTGAATTATTACAAGAAAAAAAAAGGTTTCAGCGTCCACTGGGGGGGTAAATATTAAACCGTTCCCTGGTGCCACCACCAACCGCCGACGCTATAACTACGATTTAGCGCACGTTTTAAATACTTCGAGAGCCGGGAGACCCAAAATGTGGCAGAATCTTGGAATTCCGGAAGAGTTGGCAACTCTGCATGGATATCGCGTCGCGCAATTTTTCTCGCCCATCGCTTCGCTGAAGGTGGCCGTGGCCCTGGTGTTAGATTTTATCTGCCCGGAATCCTCCTAAAGTTCCTTGGAAAAACCAGACTCTTATGGTCATTGTGATAAATTATTTTTTCAGCGGACTTCGGTCTTGCGCGCTGGTTGGGCGCACCAGCTCGCAGTGCGACTCCTCGCGTGGTCACTCTATGGTACCGAGCACCGGAGCTTCTTCTTCAATCACCTCGTCAAACCCCTGCGCTCGACATGTGGGCAGCGGGCTGCATTCTCGGAGAACTATTGGCTAACAAACCTTTACTGCCAGGAAGGACTGAGATTGAACAGCTGGAACTTATCGTTGATTTGCTTGGTAAGTGAGATTTTGCCTTTCGTGTCATGACACCCGCACCGATATGTCGAGGGCTCAATATGTGGGCAGTGGGTTGTAAACTTGGAGGTCTCCTAGAAACATCACCCAGAAAGAATAGATTGAAGAGTTAGGTTTTTTTTTTGTCGTTTCGCTCAAGTACTGATAGCCCAGCTGCAGCAGTCACCTTTCTATATTTTCATGTACAAAAATAATATTCAATGAACGTACAGCATTAACGACATAAGTTTTACTTATATAAAATTATTGTTTATTGATAATAAAATTTTAAGAAATTCGATTTCTTCACATTTTATTACTTTGCGTAACTTTGGTTTAATTTTCTAAATTATCTAATATGTATAACAACAAATAAAGAACCCAAATGTTGTAACAGCTGTATATCAGATATTATCTTAGCGCGTTCGTATTTCCGAAGATAAACGAAGATTGCCGAGGTACGTAACTTATGTCGTAGTTCCGTACTGCTTTTCGTCTATGAGCACGTGTATAAGTAAAATTTAACAAGGATATTGCTTACCACAGGTACACCTTCAGATGCGATCTGGCCCGAGTTCAGTGCTTTGCCAGCTCTCCAGAACTTTACATTGAAGCAACAGCCCTACAATAATCTGAAGCAACGATTCCCATGGCTATCGGCCGCGGGGCTCCGTCTGCTCAACTTCCTGTTCATGTATGACCCTAACAAGCGCGCCACGGCCGAAGAATGTCTACAGAGCTCATACTTCAAGGAACAACCGCTTCGTGAGTATTTTACTATTAATAATAATTATGTTTGCTTTCTAACGTGTTGACAAAAGCGTTGGTCGTCAAAGTCGCATAACGATCAATTCTGAGGAAAATACACCTGCGTTTTCTATACTAAAACAAAGATAATAATTATTAAATTTTAATTTACTGGTACTGTGCGGTGACATTTAATCATTTACATTTTTATATATTTTCAGCTTGCGACCCGAAGTTAATGCCCAGCTTCCCTCAACACAGGAACATGAAGGGTCAACAGAAGAGCTCGTCAAATCAGTTGAACATTCCTCTGTCCAACTTGAACACGGGCGCTAATGACCAAACCAACAACTTGCCGGCTATTTCTGATCTCCTAGGATCATTGGTCAAGAAACGGAGGCTCGATTGATGCCCAGAAGATGATGATGAAGTTGAAGAATTCAAATAGTTAAATAAGATTACCAATAAACTGCGTCTGGATGTGAAAAAAAAGTTTTATTTTAAATTAGTGAAACATATATATTTTTTCTATTATTTTAGTCAACATCTTTACTAAGATTACTATTTTTTTTATTAATTTATTTTTAATCTGTCGATGCGTCGTCGTCGCCCGATAGTCCCATGGCTTGTTTGAATTTCTGCTGACACTTTTGGATCATGACAGTCTCGTGGCACTTAGCTTTTACTTTTTCTCTCTGGAATAAACGCACTCAAATAAAAGTACTCTTGAATTTGTAAACATGTTTATAACGACGTAATTAAACACACCTTTTACACAACGAATGCAAAATCTTTGCATGAGCAGATACCATGTTATTATTTGGAGGTGTTGTACTCACAATTTCTTTTTCTTGCTTTTCTATTGATTTCAAGGTTCTTATACATTGTGAACAAAGAATAACGTCTTCCATATGATTCACGGTCTTTTTACGATGGTGGTGTTTCAATCTGCGGGCAATACTAGGTGTACAATAACAAAAATATTCAATGTCCATTCTACTTCCCACTAATATTATAAATGTGAAAGTTTGGGTGTTTGTCAATCTTAACGTCTCTATGGTTTTGGATGAAATTTTGCAAACAGGTAGACCATGACTTGGATTAGGAGATAGGATACTTTTTATCCGGGTACATGCAAGTAGTTCCCCTTTCCATTCACGGCTCATCTTCCGTGCGGAAGATGTCCGGTCCTTTGGAAGGCATGCGGGGGACACAGATCCATAGGGCAGAGGCCCCTTTGAGAACTTTAATCTAAAATGGGATGGGGCACCAACCGGGGACTATCCACGGCTGCACTATTGGAGTACAGTCATGGACCATCCCAAGTGGGTGCAAGACTATTGTAGAATATGGTGAAAAATATCTGGTCTCTGGACAGGGGTGTTATGTAGACTGGATAAATTCTATTACCGGAAGAAAACGGCGTCTACCTTTCAAATTTAAAAGAACTGTGTTGGCAGACGGTGACTCGCCAACTCACTAGCTGGGCCCCCTGAAAAGCCGCCAGTACATAGGCGAATTAGAAATGGCGGCCTATTAGAAAGCCATAATGTGATCCTTTCCCGGAATTATACAGGCTGTAAACAAATTCGTGTAATTCCTTAAAACCACATATGATCTACTACTGGTGTAGATTGGTACCGCCCGGGAATTAGACTAATTAAAATAAATCTTTGTTTTTCATTCGGTATGGTCAAGTGATCGTATCTAAACCACCTATAATGGATGCAGAAAAAAAATAGTTTTTTTTTTGCGAAAATAATATTTTATTTTATTGAACATTTCGATGCCACGCATAAATGAATGAAGGCACGGCGACGCGGCTGGCGGACACGACTAATGCGATATCGCTCTTTGCAGTCGGTTAACTCGGGGCTCTAAAATTACTCAGAAATAGAAAATCAAGTGTTTATTTTGTTTTTCTTTTTGAGTTGATTTTCGATAGTTCCCGTTTAGGGCTAATCTGTGTCACCAGTAGATCACGTGGTTTGAAGGAATTACACTACCGAAAATTATACGACGTTTAAACACCTCTCCGAATGTCAGCCATTTTGATTTTTAACTGCCAGCTGCCCAGCAATTTAGGTGTTCATTAAATATCTATGTAATATCTTGGATCTAGGAGTGCTGGTTTTAATTAATGTTTACCTGCCCAGTAATTTATACTGGGCAGGTAAATATGAACGTAAATCCAACATAATATGCTGTCAGCTAATCGGCAAAACACTGTTTAGTGTCTGCCGAGCTGATGCGGTGCCGTGCGTACAAAGTTGTTTACGCTCTTAGCTCTTAGGAGGGTTTTTTGAACGGCATAAACCGTTTTTGTACATTTCTCAGTGTTAAGGCTCATTTACACGGAGATAGTTTCTCGAAGCGAGTCTCACGCTATCTCTGTTTTCATCGTAGAGAAAGACGAAGACAGAATGAGTCTCGCTTCGAGAAACTATTCCCTCGGGTTAAGATGAAGACTTACATTTTCCCACAGTAGTCACATTGAAGTTTCTCGCTGCGGTGAGTGATGATGTGCCAGCCTAACTCGTGATAAGTCGGGAAGCGTTCGGTACATCGTGGACATACGATTTTGCCTTCGGACCGACCGCCATTGCTTTGATGTTCGTACAACTCTAGCGAAGTTTGGAAGTTCTGGTGGCAACTTAGACACCTGTGGAATGAGTTGTTTATTATCTATTTATAAGTAGTAGGTAGTTTTCTTATGTCTAGCCTTTTCCCAACTACCTATGCTAGGGTCGATACCTACTAGTATCTGCCCAGATATCAAGTAGGTACGCACGGCTACAGATCAAGCTATACATTTCCAGTATAAGCTGATCTCGCATTGTATAGGATTTCCTTACAACGAGAGGTCAGTGTAAACTGAAAATGTATAGCTTCATGTGTAGCCGTGTGTACCTAGGTAATGGTGGGAAATAACCGGTTAATTTCCATCATTGAGTGAGAGGCTAATTAATAACCGCGTTGATCAAACGTTTTGCAAGGTAAAGCTGCGCTTGTCGCGGTCAGTTCGTGGATGGGTGACCGTTCGTTACACATCGAGACCCCTCCGTGCCGCGGAGAGCACGTTAATCCGCCGGTCCCGGGTGCCATATCACCTATGAAAGTCGTTATGGGTAGCCAGACACCGGTCTAATTTTACGATATCGGCATTGTCCAGTTGCCGGTTGCAGAGGTCTGATGGCAGTTGCTCCGTGTAAAATACTGGTATTCAGCCGCATCTGGTTAGACTGGAAGCTGACTCCAACATATTTGGGAAAAGGGTAGGCAGAACAATTTCCATCACTGAAGCATCTGGGGTAAATTTTTGGGATCGATTTTGGTGGGCAGATCTCAATATTCTATAAATAGTATTGCGCGGCCATGTTATTGAAAAATAGCATAGTCAGAATAATCTTACATAAAAATATTAGGTTGCAGATGAAACGCCATGTGTTCGATAATTTTCTTCGGATAAAAATAGTGAAACTTTTTGTCGCAACAAGTCACATAGCCAGGCACGCCGTGTCTCTCTTTGTAATGTTTCATCAACGACCTGAAGTGGAAACCATTTTCGTGGCAAATACAGCATTCCATTTTGTAGAATAGTGTTATCTGCCGATCCAAAGCAGCCCCTTGTTTAGCCGGCCTGCCGTCCAGCAGAACTAGGGGATCCAGGCTGTCGGTACATAAGTCCAGTTCAGCCTTAGTAGAATGCTCTTCGGCTTTGTTCCGAAGGCTATTTAAAGGAGACTTAGCACCTGCAGAACTAAGTAGATTTTTGTCTAATTTCTCACTGTTAGCAAATTCTTCTAAAGTCATTGCTTCCATGTACTTCATTTCTAGAGGAGACTTCTTTTTCGGCATTTTCAATTTAGCTGGCTTTGTATCTCCTTGTTGGAGATCCGATGTTGGTGTTTTTGGTTTTTTCTGCGTTTCAGCCAAATTTTGGTTCGACAGTGTTGTTATAATTGGCCGTAATATTTTATTAGTTTGGAGATCCTTTGTTTCCTCTTGCATTTTTACTTTGTGGAATTCCAGAAACTTTTGTGTTTTCTCTACTTTAACGGAATATAGATGTAGTGCAGACACTTGCTGTAAACAGTCGTGGCAGATTGCTTTCGGCAAGGTATCATCTGTGCGAACCTGAGAAAGGACACCAAGTTCAACATATTAACGTCCAAGTAGGTACAACACATTAAGGTCCAAGTACAACACATTAGCGTCCAAGTACAACACATTAGCGTCCACGTACATACAACAAATTAACGCCCAAGTCATGTATGCGAATTTTTTTGCACGTCCCTTTATTGTCCCGTAGTTATTCAATGAGTTTGTTTCCAAGTTGTAGGTAAGTTTTTTAACAAGAAAAATATCACTACAAAAAAAAGACGGACAAGTGCGTGTAAAACTCGCGCCCTGAGAGTAACGTAGGTACTGTTTTATAACCGTAAAGTAGAATTACTAAGTATCACGCTCAGATCAAATCAAAAAGCAAGACATAGCGCTGCGAACAACAGAGTGAAGCATGCGCAAAACTACACCTCGCTCTGCTGTACATACACGTTCACACGCACATATTTACACCAAACTATAACTAAATTACGCCTCACGACACTCACACATGTTTATGAAATCGGCCTCACTTCACTGTTAACAACGCTGTCTTGGTTTTTTATTTGGTCTGAGGTATCACGTAACAATTTTAACTTGATTTTGCAAAACTAAATAAATAGCATTGTCCGTGCCGATTAGCCCCGTGGTTCTCAAATAACCTCATTGTACCTGCCCCTTGAAGTGTCATGAATAATAACAGTAACCGTTTCTACAAATTTTGCCGCCTAGTTATATTGGTGTTACTGTTCTTACCATAATATCAAACAGTCTCTTGATCTTACGCTTCATTTCAGAACTCAGCGGCTTTAGTTTGACCACATCGGTGCACAGACACAAACGACACGACAGTTCACGGACAATAGTTTTTTCTAAATTCGCAAAGTCATTCATACTGATGATTTTTTTTACAAAAACGATTCAATACATAATACAAATGTACAAAATAAATAGAATATTGTAAATGTTTGTGCGGGCTTATTTGTTCATGACAAAAATACTATTTTTAACTCAATCTGATAATTTTGGACAATGTGACAGATCCATGACTGTTTGTTTTTCGTTTTGGATCAATAGCGGCCAGCGCGAAATTATATAATATTAATTTTTGCTGTGTTCACCTATTCAAACTCATGAACAGTTTAATTAAGGTATGGGTTACAATTGTGTGTATAAATAAAAATGAAATGCTGTTCGTTGATAAGCGCATCACTTGAGAACGGCTGGAGGGATATGGCATTTTTTTTAAATGTTCGTAAATTTCCAAATTAGGTTTCTATTGCAAGAAAAATTGGAAATGCTGCCCGGAAAGTTGGCAAATTTGGGAAAAACTGAATCTTCTTTTTTATGGGAATTTTTGTATGATAGGACTATGTCTGTTGGGTCAGCTAGTAAGTATTACGTTCATAGAAATAATACCTATGTACTATGTACATTACATTACATTTATAACACATATTTTTCTGTTTTATCTTTGGTTTACCTGTATTATTTATTAATTTCAAGATCTTTACGTAATTAGTACTTACTACATCCACGATTAATTAAAACCTGAGATTAAAGCATTTTTATAATAGCGGTATTCATTTGACTTTTATGCGCCCAAAAATAATTGGGTAAACATAATCAGACCTTATTTTCCCTTAAATAAGGTTTGATTATGTTTACCTAATTATTTTATCACCATACATATACCTTATCTACTTAAAGGTAAGGTGCCTTTAAAAGGCAGACGTGTTTTGACTGCGTAAATAAATTACAATACGTGTAGATATCGGACTTCAGTCACTTTATATTGTCTATCCCTTTTTTTTTTTTTTTTTTTTTTTTTTTTTTTTTTTTTTTTTTTTTCTTGGGAAAATCCTCATGGATACCCGTCGCCTGGGGAAGGCGAAGGGTTATGCCGGACTCTTACCGGCTAAAAACCCACGGTGTTCCTTCTCCTGACCCTTGGTCGGGGTCGCGGGATTCGCAGCTGCATGCGCCGCAACCCCGGCAGGCCTCGGTCCGCCAGCCTCTGGCGGACCTCTCCTTCTGTGGGGTCTTGCCCCACGTCCTCCTGAGAGGCGCGCACGGAACACATGCGCGCCGCCTTCTCGGGCCTGTTACTGGTCGGGCGACGGGTCCCCTAACCCGTCGTCCGCAGGCCACACACTAGGGTGGCCGGAGATCGTCGCGCGCCCTCCGGTGGCGCCCGGTGCGTCTGGCGCGGGAAGGGAGAGTTGCTGCCGCCTCTCTCTCCCTCTCCGCTCCCTCCTTGGTCGCCATCGGTACTCTATTTCATGTAACATTGGTCAAGTAAGACCCATTCTCGCAAGGAAATGTATAGAAATAAACAACGTGTTTGCTTCCAGCAGAGATTCAACACAGAAGCACAGAATAAACACTACAAGTAGGCATAATGCTATGAAGAACCTGACGGACTATTTATTCTGTGCTGACGGTCACAAACTAGATGAAGTGATAATCTAGTTGAAGAAATGGTTCAAAATATTCGCACCTTTGTGGGCCACTTTTGCCTAAAGCCTCGTCCCCACTAGGAACATCTGTCGAGCGACATGTGTCCCCGGTGATATCGGGCGATGTCGGGCGACGTCGGACGACATCGCCGCGACATTGTTGAAACTGTTCCTTGTCGCACAGTCGATGAAGAGTAGTGATAGAAGCCTCGTCCCCACTAGGAACATTTGTCGAGCGACATGTGTCCCCGGTGACATCGGGCGACGTGGGGCGATGTCTCCGGGGACACATGTCGCTCGACAAATGTTCCTAGTGGGGACGAGGCTTAATCTTCTAAATATAAAATGGTGTAGGTATAGCACTCAAGTTAGATTCATGTTGGTTTAACGTGCATTAAAATTTACTTTGAGTCCTATAACGCAAGTGGGCAACGTTTAGCACGCGAGCACAGGACAAGATAATAAGCATATTTTTTCAATTATAAACTGACTTCAAAAAACTGAATCCTATATTAATATATAGGTACAGGATGTAAAAATAGCCTCAACGAAAACGAATTCTACGCACACTGAAAATGAAATGAAAATAATTTCATGAAAATGGTTCACGTCGCATTTAAAGCGTTACTGGATTATTTGATAGTCGATAACTTGTCCTGCAGTCCTGCCATGCAATCGTGACCAATAACCAGAAGCCCTTTAAATAAATATTTTGAGGAGACATTAGTATTTTTGAACGGACACAAGTATATTATGTTCCAAAAATCTGTATTTTTCTGGTGCGAGATTAAATAGGCTACCCAAAAAAAAATATCAATGGAACGGGCACCTACTGGGCCTAGAGCTTTATGATTTGTAACGCATATATAATATATTTAATCCTGTGGAATCAATGGCGTACCTAGGGTGGGGCAAGTAGGGCTCGTGCTCTGGGCGCCATTTAAAGGGAGTCGTAAAATTCGCAAATTAAACCAACAATATAATTCATATTATAATCACGCAATTTCTACGATTTTCGGACTTTAAATAACTCTCAGAGGCGAACTTTTTAGTCTATCTGTTTATTTTATATTTACCTAGATAATTTACGAAAGGCGCAACTTCGATGTTCGCCCTAGGCGCCATTTTCCTTTGGTACGCCACGGTGTGGAATTACAAAGTACTACCTATGGATATGACCGTTATGTAGGCAGTTGCGTAGCTAGCATGGGTGGCATCCGGTGCGAATATCGATAGTGTCACGCCATGAATGAAAACTGTTAATTGGATTTTTCTAAACTTTTTATTTGTTCATCGCGGTCGGCTTTCACCCTTTAGAGGATGACGTCCGCCCGACCGCGATTATGGGCTCCCAACACAAAACTGCGATGCGACACGACGCGCGACGCCGCATCGCAGCAAAATATGGTGGTATAGTTATACGTAGTTCGCAGATTTTTGCAATTCGATTCGAATTCGCAGGTTTGCGTGGGAGCCGTAAGTCGCCAAAAATCGCGAGTGTCAGTTATGTTTGTGTCAATATTGTACCTGTTCTAGGGAACAGAATGAACAGAATGTTAATCAAAAGAAGGAAATAAAGTTACTCATTGGGCATCCAATCCCGCATGTTATTGATAATCTCAGAATTTGCAGGATCGATTATTTTTTGAGAGATCTCGGTATTTGCGGGATTCCGCATGTATGAATTCTGCATGCTGAGCTGTGTCAATCTGCCTCCACGAGTGACGATACTTAAGTACGTCCGGCGCACCCTTGGTAGTTAGCCCCGCTACCAACCTTTTTTTTTATCCTGGGAAAATCCTCATGGATACCCTTCGCCCGGGGAAGGCAAAGCATTATGTCGGACTCTAAGTGAGTGTGCTGTAAGGCGATTTAATAATAGTAACACTAAAAATTATATATTCATTTATTACTTTCATTCATGAGAAAATAGGTATTAAATTCAAATGTAACTTAGTTAAATTAAGCCATCTATTGTTGGAGATATTTTCGGAGAAAACATTGTCGATCTAGCAGTAGCTTTAAAACTTTTAAGTAGCTATCAAATTGCATAAATTACATTTAGCCGTTAAGATGTCTTCAGATTTAAAAAAAAAATGTTCCCAATCTTGATTATTACTCGAAAAAGTTTTGTACTGCACTTGACATGTTTGAATTGTCCTTTGTCGTAAACTTTTGCAAATAAATACAAAGTCCAAATATGCGAAAAATCTAATTAAAATCACAAGTACCTATTCACGAGCATAAT
The DNA here is from genome assembly GCA_905220435.1 of Amphipyra tragopoginis. Lineage (NCBI taxonomy): Eukaryota > Metazoa > Arthropoda > Insecta > Lepidoptera > Noctuidae > Amphipyra > Amphipyra tragopoginis. Next base: position 13,340,380 of record HG991992.1, read on the forward strand.
TAGATGCATGCAATTTCTAACTGTCAACAAAATCAAAACATAAACAATGCTCACGGGCATGCTTATACTGCTCACTAATCCCGCAAATTCCGCGGATCCCGCACACGTAATCTCGCTCCTTGCGGGATTAGAAAATCATGCGGGATCCCGGGACTTCGAGATCCCGGTATTCCGAGATTGGATCAGTTGATATAACATAGATTACATTGTAGAAATCAAATAGCTGTCATTTCGTTTATTGTTTTTCTTTCAGTTTTTGCTTTTTGAAGCTCGTCAGGTGGGACTCCCGGTGCGGGCCGCTCCTGCCTCTCTAGCCCTATCTACGCCACTGTATATAGGACGTAGGCACAATACAAGGCTAATATTGTTAAAAATATTGCTCGGTTTATACCCTATAAAATACTTGGAGAATAAAAGGAAATGGAATTTTCCGCGGCTCAATAAGCATTGTTGTGAGGAAAGGACTTTGCACACAATAGATCATAATGTGTAAAAATTGATGGAGTCCGTGACGGCCGGACATTTTGTGTGATCGCGCGGACGGATTACAATATTCAATTTACGAACCCCTAACATAGATTAATGTTCGGTTTAGATCTATGAACAACAAACTATAAATAGTTATGTATACATGTACATGTAGTTCTGCTTATCTTTTTTCTAACTACATTGGGGTCAGCATCCAGTTTAACCAGATGTGGCTGAATACCAGTATTTTACCCGGAGCGACTGCCATCAAACCAGTGCCGGCCCGAGGCAAGTTTTAGGATGGAGCGAGATCCAATTATGGCGCCTCCCTTCATCATTCAGCCGAAAGACGTCCACTGAAAGAAAGAAAGAAGACCGGTACTATTTCATTTATCAACCCGGACACGACAAGTGACAAAGACGCACGAGCAATACCGACACAGAGCGCGCCCCTCTCGTCGCGGGCGCAACGCTACGCGGCGCGGTGCAGCGCCAGTTCGTCTCGCGACCTCGCCGCGTGTTCAGCTCATGATTAAGGGCTCCGTTTGGGTCCGAAACTAGTCGGGCAATCCCGAAAAATGCACGTGACTAAACCGTAAATAATCATAAATAGAAAGAAAGAAAATAAATTTATTCAGCTAAGGACACAATAGCAGCATATCAGTGGCGAAGGCTCCATACAACTCGATTCCTATCGGCTTCCCTTTCGAAACGAGTAGTTACTGGAATTCACGCATCACACTTGAGCAAGGTAAGCATTTTTTGGTCCGGCTTCCCTTTTAAGAAAATTCACCCTTCGCCACTGCAGCATATACAATAAAAAATAAAACATAAAAGATTCAAACACACCTTTTATGCTGTGGATCATGCCCATCCCGAAAGGGTCACCAACTCAGCATATGCTGGTCGTCAAACACCCAGCGCTGACTTTCAGTTGGTATCTACCCTTGCAAATTGTTTATGTGGATAGTGTTAAGTGTTTAAATTGTGTCGATAAATATTGCATACATTGTGATAAACTATAAAAACATAAATTACAAAACAAAAGATATAAAAGTGCTTTTAATTTGTGACTGCCAATCAACATCAAAAACTAGCGATATTAATTGACCAATAGCATTCGGCGGTGCGCACTGCTGGACATAGGCCTTCTCTAAGGGGGGGGGGGGGGGGTGTTGCCTCAATCGACATCCACGGGAAGAGATGGGGTAGTGCTATTCTTTAAGTCCGGCACTACACGAGAGGCGCCCTACTTGCTTGCCCCATATAGGTACCAGTTGACTGAGGCGCCTCCTGGGATTTGGCGCCTGGAGCGGCCGCTCCGTTCGCGGGTGAATATACGAACTTCCTTAAAAAAAAATAACAAATCATTGTTCTCCTTCGTTGTTAACAGTAATATTAGTTTCAGATTGTTTTTATTCTTGTCTTATTGCTTGACGGCAGTGGTATAGTTTGATTTTTCATTATTATAATTGAAGTTTGAAACATCTGCATTCAGAACTTTGGGATGATGATAATGACGTTCTTATTTTTACAAACATTTTTCGAATAATCACCCTCGCCCTATGGTAGGGCCGGCCCTGCATCAGACTTCCGCAACCCAGTTTCTGAGCAATGCTAATCCTACGGTTAAACCGGTTGTCAGACTTTCGGGCTCCTGACTACCGGTAACGACTGTCGTAGATATTCGTATATCACTTGGGACCAATGGCTTAACGTGCTCTCCGAGACACGGAGTGGTCTCGATGTGTAACGAACGGTCACCCATCCACGGACTGACCGCGGCAAGCGCAACTTAACCTTGCAAATTGTATTGTCTACGCGGTTGTTAATTAGCCACGAGCTCCCCAATAATAAATAATATGTAGTTAACATCGTCACCTTAGAGTGAAAACCTCGGGAATACAGGTTGGTAATTTTTATTTTATCACGACGTAGCGTATTTCTAGAATATACAAGGCCAGAAATGCATCCATATGAAACTAGACGCGTATATTTTAGAATGTTGTAAATTAAAACTTCCGTTTCTAAAATATACACGGATTTTGCGTACTGGGGCCTAATTCTCCTAAAATAAATCTTGATAAATCACAACCGAACCAAGGCCGAACCGTTCATTCAGACAGTTCTCAATTTCAAAAGCTATCAAATTGTTTGACACAAAAAACAAAATCAATCATTTTGAAAGTTTTCGAAAACAAAAACTGACTGACGGTTGTGGTTCGATTGCGTTTGGCAACAATTTATTTTAGGAGAATTGGGCCCCTGATCACATATACTTTAGAATGTTCCGGGTGAAAAAACGGATTCAAAACGTTTCGTTTTGTTAGTCGAATTAGCCCCCAGGAGCCCAATTCTACTAACAGAAACTTTTAGCAATTGCAACTGAATCGTTTATTTAGACAGTTTTCGTTTACAAAAACTATCAAATTGTTTGACAGCAAAAACAAAACCAAACATTTTGACAGTTTTCGTAAACGAAAACTGTCTGAATGAACGATTCAGTTGCAATGGATAAAAGTTTCTGTTAGTAGAATTGACACTGAACCGTGCAAAGACCAAAATGCATTCCCGAGGTTTTCATTTTCACTCTAAGGCTACGTATGATATGTAGGTAGTTATAAATAGTAACCTATGTAGGTAGATATAGCATTTCTACAATAACAGATATTCTGATATATATTATTTACTTGCTCCGTAGGTACTGACTATGAATGGCGTGCCAGCTGCTTGTTATTCCGCGCAAGTTGTAACAATCAATTGAAAGGAATTCATATGCGATCCTTAAAATTATTACAGCTGGATGAATAAGAAACGAGTCGTGTTTAAATAGGAGTAGACAGAAAAAAACAGGTGTTTCGAAACGATTAGCCGGATCACACCAGGCGATCCAACTATGGATCGCCGATCCTGCGATCCGGGAGCGTAGAGCATGGATCGTACTCGTCTGACGGCTTGAATTTTCATGCGATCCTGCCGCGCCGCTCCAACACGCTCCAGCCGATCCATAATTGGATTCCATATCGTTTGATCACAGACCATGCATTTGATCACGCGCTCCGCACGCAATCGTCCACGCCACGCGCGCCAAGAGACTGAGGCACGAGTGCTTAATCCAAAAACCGACAACCAACTGATCGCGATCGCTCGCGGCAAGAAGCGTGCGCTCCTGCCGCGCAGTTTGGATCGCGCGTAGGGTTACCATTTAGAAATTGGAAAAGTCCTGACAAAAAGCCTGACATTTCAATAAAAGTCCGGACATTTTAGTCACAAAGTGCAAACATACGAAGATTTATTGTTTGATCTCGTTAAGTTGATTGTTAAAAAAATATATTTTGTTTTTAGATGAATGAGAAGTTAATGACGTGCGCCCAAGTGTACCGAAAACGGTACGGCCGCCATTGTTTATCTATTGTGTCTATAATTACAGTACTACACAGGTTAATAAAGATTAAAAAGTTATTTGATATTACGTAAGTAAGTTTCATTACTCGTATTCCATCTAAGCCAAAAAATCCGGACGAATTAAAGAGCCGGACAAAAATCTAGAAGTCCTGACATATCCGGACAAATCCGGACGGATGGTAACCCTAATCGCGCGAGACACGTCCACAAGAAACGCTCCTGTGGAGTGCGCTCAAGCCGCGCGCGATCGGAGCGCGGCGCGTTGGATCGTCTGGTGTGGATCCGGCTATTAGATATTATACTCTGTTCAATCAAAGATGAGTCATGACAGCTCGGTCATTTCGTAAATTGTAGCCGTAAGGAGACTGCTATCGAAAAAAGTAAACAACATCATCAAAAATCGTAAAATGGCTGTATTAAGTATAAATGTTTTGTTTTTAAAAAATATTTGTTATTCTTTGTATGGTAACGTTTTGTAGAGAAACGTTAGGGCTCACAGTGAAAAGGTACAGGTAGGAATATTGTGTATTAACCTAATAGACCTTGATTGACCCGCTTGTAGGTATGTGTCGAAATTTAATCATATCTGCCATTCAAGCACAAAGTAAATGGAGCAAAATGTAATGCCTCCCTTTCTTGCTCTGTCGCTGGCATACCAACCGTAAACCCCGATTTATTGTGTATCAATCTTGTTTTCAAACAAACCTATTTGATCCCAAATGGCCATTAAGGCCATATCTAATATATTACAAGGACGGTTTCACTGAAAGCCGGGCTTTCATTCTAAATATTAGGTACCCATGTAGGTACCCAAGTGAATAGATCTGTCAATGTTTCAGGTTCTCTGTTCAACGAAATTTGAGTCCTGACAGCGGTCATTTCGTAAATTTAAGGAGACGGCTATCGAAAAAACGTAAACGACATCATCAAAAACTGTAAAATAACTATAATATTTTAAATAAAAAAAAAACATATTCCTTGTATGGTAACGTTTTGTAGAAAAAAACCAGGACACCCCTTTCGTTGAAAAGGGTATATTTTGAGGTACTTTAGGTCAATTTAAGTTTTGTCCCGAGATAAAACCCATAAATTTAGGGGTATAACGCAATTATAGGATTTTGCCTCAGTTATTCGACCATAGAACTCCAAAAATTAAAGTAGGTTTAATAATTGATACAAAATAATTGTTATAACGAAGTTTGTTTGTGTTCTGTTCTGTTATGTTATTAATTTTTGTATCTAGGTATCCAAAACCTGTTCGAAAGCAACGGCTTTTGGCACGTCCTTTTTCAATAAGCAAATTAGTGTATAAGAAAGCGTAGGCATTTAAAATGATCATTTAAATACTTTGGCTTTATGCATCAGAGTCCAGGTGGAAGTCGGGCACCCTGCCCGCTGTTGGGTGTCTTTTACAATGTTTTCAATGAATTGTATACATTTTAAAATATCTGCGGGTTCCGTGCGGATCCCGCGGGATTGGCTCCAATCCCGCGAAAATCCCGAGGGATTGATTACACTGCGGGATTGTAATCTCTACACAGAATGATTTATAGCCGGAATATGGCCAAGTAGTCCGACGAACTTCGTGGGAGGGATCAGTCTTGCGAAATGAAGAGGTACCTACAAGGTTGAGAGGAAATCTGCAAGTTCAACCAATAGGTAGATAACTAGTCTAACTATCCACTCAAGTGTTTTAGTGGAAGTTGGGGAAAGTTATCGACATTAATGTATGTACATAAACATAAGATGCATGTTTGCACTCAAGCAATTCTGAATTCTGATGAACCGATATAAAGTATAAGTAATAATACGAAATTAAAAAGGGTTTTAATACCCTTTTAAGAAGTTTTAGTTTGAGAGAAGTTTAATAGTTCCTCCTCTCTCCTACATTGGCCGTGCCTGACAAGGCCCACATATGTTTCTTATATTATATACTAGCTTTTGCTCGCGGCTTCGCTCCCGTTAATTTACGGATCCCTAATTTTTTGATCCCAAAATATAGCCTATAGCACTCAGGGATAACGTAGCTTCCTATTGGTGAAAGAATTTTTGAAATCGGATGAGTAATTTCGGAGATTACCCCCTACATACAAACAAACAAACAAACAAACAAACAAATTCTACCTCTTTATAATATTAGTATAGATTATTGTAACATGTATATGTATATCTTGTGGAGGCAATAAATGTATTGAGTATTGATATTATTTTTTGTTAATTGACATTAGTCTCAAGGTTACACGTCTTTTCACCCTTAATATTTTCATAATAGGGACAACAGCTGTTTGCATAGTGTTATAGTGTAGTGCATATTAATTTGCGTGAGTACTTACTTAATTAATTTTCTACATCGGGCACGAATGATTGGGGTTTCAGTAAGTATATACATTAACATCAAATGATTTAGTACCCACCTAAATACGACTTTAAGAAAAGGGTAAATTAATTCTTAAATATAGTTTTGATGCATAATAAGGGTTGGTCTAAAGGTTAAACTGAAAGTTATACTTTAGAACGAAGTTGGTTTTAATTAATTTTATTTCAAAATACTAACAAGTTTCATAATTTAACAAGTTAAGTTTTAAAAGCCACTTAGTCTGTTTATTAGGTGGATAATAAGTCTCTTTTAGTAAATATTAGTCACGCTCTAGATTTTAAGAATGAAAGCAGGATAAATTCCGTTTAAAACGTTTTGCGACTTAAAACTTTGTCCAGTTTGATACCAGTCTTTTACTTTAAATAGGTTATAACTTCCTACAACAGTGGTATGATCTAGTAAGTACATGGTAGACCTACTAGACATTTTTTGCTCCATTTGGTTCTCTTTAGAATATAAGATGTCAATCAAAACGACACGTTTGGTGCAGCGGCTAAGCGATTGGCTTCTGCTCTACGGGTCGTGGGTTCGATTCCCACACGGAACAAAAATTTGTATGGCCTACAGATGGTTGCTTGCTTTTAAAGTTTCTGTACCCGTCTGGTACACGAAATTGTGTACAACACGGGCCTTTTTTACGTCTTAAAGTTGGTAACACTGGTTGTGTGTCGTGTTGTCATAGTTTACAAATTATAATAGTTCAACCTCCCAACTTAATGGCCCGTGTTTTACACAATTTCGTGTATAAGACGGGTATAGAGAAGCGATAAGAGCCTCCACGTGTGACGGTACCTACTTAAGTACGTCCGGTGCACTCTGGGCATTCAGCCCTGAGACCAAGCTTGCCGACTGGCTAATCTTTTGACCACGTCATGAGCTATTCTCGTATAGCTCGCACCGACACGAGAGAAGAACAAGAAGGACTTCAGTACCGTTTAGAACACTGTTAATCTTTATAGAAAAAAGTTACGGGTGTGGATTTTTTATGATACAGTCCTGTCATAATTATTTTTTATAAAAGGTAAACACCTTTGATCGTAAAACGTAAGTTTCGTTTTAAAGATTCACATTTTTAGAAAACCATAAAGGCCTCTACATACCAATGCCGTCGGCCTGGCGGTTTCACCCGGCGGGTTATTGCGGCCAACTAACGCGAACTAAGCGAGCGAACTGACGACACGTTTGGTGCAGTGGCTAAGCGATTCGCTTCTGCGCCACGGGTCGTGAGTTCGATTCCCACACGGAACAAAAATTTGTATGGCCTACAGATGGTTGTTTCGGGTCTGGGCGTTTGTTTTTGAGATTTGTGTCTGTAAACGCACCCACGATACAAGATAAATCTTAGTGTGGGGTAACGTTTTTAAAAAAAAAGAAAGAAAAGAACATGACGTAAAACAAGCTCGGCGGGCGCCCCGGCGGCTTTGGTGTGTGCCTTTAGGCACTGGTCTTTTCAAACGCTTTAGGCTACGTCTGGCGTGATGCTGTACGCGGCCGACGAATGCTGATTATGGAAATGCCCTATAGTGGTCTCTCTCAAACGCCTGACACGGCATCAGGCGTGTAAGCAACTAAGCATTCGTAGGCCACGTACAGCATCACGCCAGACGCGGCGTTTGTAACAGACCACGGTCTTACTGTTATCCTTCAATACACATTTTTCAACGATTTTAAGCGAAATTAATGTTTTACGATCAAAGGTTTGTTTAGCTTTTATACAAACTTTACATGGCCACATTACCTATATCAGCCTATATCCGTCCTCTGCTGAGCTTGAGCCTATATTTTTAATTTTTCGTGTTAAAATACTCTTGGATGCCCTCTGTAGTAACTACCCTCTGGGGAAAGCGTACACCAGCGTTGCCAGATATTTTTTTGGGCAAAGCGGGATTTTGAAACTTTCTAAGTAAAAAAACCGGGATTTTTTCGTCGAAAGCGGGACATAGTAAAAAAAAGTACCCATACAATCAGTAGTTTTTAAATACTTATCTTTTTATTTGAGTTTTAAATTATGTTAACATGACAATAGATAGCAAAAATAGCCCTAGAAAATGTATTTTAATGCAAATACGTTACTTTAACAACAACTGACTGGTTTACCCTATAGTTAGGCAGTTGAGTCTTCAGAGGAATATAATTATTATCCCCGAAAAGCGGGATAGAGCCTGTCCCGCGCGGGACATTTAATTTTGATTTCAAAATCGGGACGTCTGGCAACGCTGGCGTACACGTATGTCCGATTCTTACCGACTAAAACCACCCGGTGGTCGTACTCAGCACAAAAGAGGCGAGCTCTGGGATCCCCGATGTAACGCACCGGTGCTCCTCTTGTGCTACGCCTTTGGTACGATCCGGGGAAAGCGTTCATAATTGACCGCTACGAGTACTGTAGAGACTCGTGACGGAATACACTCGTGAGCAATGAATTCGGGTCACCAACGTAAAACCTTAATATCTCGGAAACTAAGAATGCTAGCTTATTCAAATAAAAAGTATATAATGGACTATTTAAGAAGTTTTATAATTTTATTTGAATAGTATTAAATAGTCTATTAAATCCTTTTTTCTAGTCTATTAATTCCTCCGAGGAGCTCGTGGCTAAATAATTACAGCCGCATAGACCGATCTTCCGGGTTAAGCCATGCTTGCCGAGGTTGGTCTGTGGATGGGTGACCATTTACCATAGCGAGTTTCCTCCGTGCCTCGGAAAGCACGTAAAGCCGTTGGTCCCGGCTGTCATTTGTAGATCTTTGACAGTCGTTACTGTTGGTCAGAAGCCAGAAAGTCTGACAACCAGTCTTACCAAGAGTATCGTATTACCCAGTTACTGGGTTGTGGAGGTCTGATAGGCAGTCGCTCCATGTAAAATACTGATATTCAGCTGCATCCGGTTCGACTGGAAGCCGACCCCAACATAGTTGGGAAAAGGCTAGGCAGATGATGATGAGTCTATTAAATCCTTTTTATTTGAACAAATTATCACTCCTAGTTTCCGAGATATTGAGCCAAATAGTAAAGCAAATTGCGTCATAAGCTGACGTTCATACTGTACGCTATATCGTAAGCCGATCTACTATGTATAGCAAGTTATTTGACGGTGATTCGTCGGGCGACGAACGGGGACCGGAGAATCGTACGATATAGCTCTGAGAATCGCTCAAGTTTATCGCGTACAGCAAGCCAGTACTTTACAGAATAGCATTGCGTGAACGTGTCCATATAAAATGGATGCTGAGCGATATCATTGTGCTATACAATATTTGCTATATGCCATGCGTAGTTTGAACTGCGCTTAAAGGTTTATGTTAGTGACTCGGATTCATTGCTCCCGAGTGTACCTAATTGCCATTTGTTAAGCGTGATTTGCTTAACAAATGGATTGGCGATAGCAATATGTTGTAAGTAGCACTACACAAAAGGGTGCTTCTGCCCATCTTGTTAACAACATATAAGTCTATAATACCCTTAAGTCATGTAATTATCGTAAACCTACCATTTATAAATAGCGCCCTTTTTTCGAGTGGATATCCTCACGGGTGCCCTCTGGTGAAGGCAGAGGGGTATACAAGGTGTAATAAAAATAAGTATACAACCTCTTAAGGTGTCACTGTACTCATCATTATGAACAACTTTTACTATGGGACAAAACCGGAAATCGCGAAAAAAAAAATCTGCTGTTCCCTACATTTTGACGAGTTATGCGAACATTATAACAATACTCTGTAGCAACAAGACTCTGTAGGCAATACAATACCTTGTCGAAAGTCCATGATATTGACATCTGCGAGTCTTTATCAAAATATAAAAAGATATTAAAACAACATTTGTAAAACAACTTCTCAACTTCTAAATTGTTTTTAACTGTTTAACTTTCATTTTTTTATTTTATTAATATTGTTGTAATTTAGCTAAAAAAAATGGTATGTTGTGGCCTCCTATAATTGAAGGAGTACTCGGATATAAGGCTCATTCTATTTACCAATTTTTGAGATTTTCTGTGTATGTCCTTTGTTGGAGATCCTTAATAAATAAATAAATAAAAAAAAATGTAGGGAACAGCAGTTTTTTTTTCGCGATTTCGCTTTTGGTCCCATAGTAAAAGTTGTTCATAATGATGAGTACAGTGACCCCCTTAAGAGGTTGTACACTTATTTATGTTACGCCTTGTATATGTCGGCCTCTTACCGACTAAAACCACTCGTTGGTCGACCTCAGTACAAAGAGGGGGTGGCACCGGGATCTCTGGTGGAACACACCGATACACGAATAGGTGCCCTAAACTTTGCCGAGAACTAAGTACTTACGTGAACTATAGGTACAGAAGCCAGCACATCAAGCTACTACAATCTGTCACTTTAATATAAAATGTAAATAAATAAAAATGTTTATTTCATCAACTTAAAAGTGGTACAATTGCTGGGTTTGGAATCACCTTTTAAGCAAATATTTGCTTGTGTTAGGTGATTCCGCTCTTCCAAGTTACTTTAACAATGCTTAAGTAAGTGAGATAAACAATAATTTTGAAATTAACCTAAGCATGCAAATAATTAGTTAAGAATATGCACTTTGATACATTTACAATGCGCACAAGGAGTTTAGTGACAAAGTATGAAGGACATCAGGAGTGACTGATATAAGCCAATGATTAAGTAAGAAGGTGAGCGCGTATGTGAGTGTGTGTGTGTGTGTGTGTGTGTGTGTGTGTGTGTGTGTGTGTGGGGGGGTGTGAATGAGTGTGGGAGAATGTAGCTTAATGCGCCATTTGGGTCAGCCCTACGACTATGTCTTGGGATCGGAAGATACTGCATAACAACATCTTCCGCTGACAAATAGTATGTAAGTAGTAATTATTTGATCCTTTGTAGCATGGACTCGACTTCTTCGTAGTTTAGGGAGGCTAACCATTGTGTGAGGGTCTTTTTACAGTCGTGATAAGTCAGGGGGTAGATGGTACGTTCTTTGTTCAGTGTGTTGTATATGTGAGAAGGTTGCTTTGTATATTGTCTTGCGGCAAATAAGGTTTTGACTATAATTTGTGGTGCTACGTTGATCTTCCTCCTAGTTTTTGTCTTAGAAGGGACAAAGGAGAGGGATTTGTGTTTTTTTAGTGCTATCAGAAGAACATATAATTTCCTGACAGTCAACAGGTTAGAAGTTAAATAAAGGTCTTCTGTGGGGAATCGGAGTGGTTTAAAGAACATGACTTTTAATAGTGCTCGTTGGGCCCGCTCTAGTTCTAAAAATTTCATTTTTGTAGCACCACCCCATATTGGCAAACAGTAAGATAGAATTGACTGACCCAGCGAAACGTATATTTGGCGTAAAAGACCCTTTGAAGCCACGTGCCGAAGTGTTTTGAAGGTCCATATTAACTTCCTGACCCGGTTCATTATAAGTTCCAAATGTAAGTGCCAAGATAGTCTTTGATCAAGAATTACTCCGAGGTACTTAGTGCTACTTACTTTATTAATTTTCAGACAAGAGCAATTGGGGATTGAGAGGTCATTGCAGTTATGGATTTTTATCTGAAGATCATGTGCCGGTTGGGTATTATTGTAGATGGAGAAACAGATGTAATTGGTCTTTGAAACGTTCAGAGTTAAAAGGTTTTGGTCAAGCCAGGCAGCTATCGTAGACATTCCACTTTCGGCTATTTGACCGACGCTGTCCCAAGTCTGTGCCGAAAAGACTATTGCTGTATCGTCAGCGTACGAGAATATATGAGCACCATCAATACTCATGTTGCAAAGGTTATTAATGTAAATGAGGAACAGCGTCGGACCGAGCACACTGCCCTGCCCTACCCCGTAAGTAACAGTTTCCTCAGTACTGATGAAATCTCCTATTTTTACAACTTGTCTGCGCCCGCTCAGGTAATCTTCGAATAGTTTAAGGGGAATACCCCTTATCCCGATGCCTTCTAGTCTGTATATTTATATACAGACTAGAAGGCATCGGGTGGGGGAAAATATATTATAATATATTTTCATCTTTATCATGAAAGCATTAGGTTCAAGGTTGATTGGGAAAATTTGACAGTTTCGGATAGCTTGACCTGCTGGCGTCTGTACATAACATAACATCAGGCCTGTATTCCCCGAAGGGTTGGGCAGAGGTGTATAGTAACGCCCTCATTTTGCCGTTATGTTTAATACCCGTGTAAATAGGGGGCAAGCCTAATATTACCATCAACTGGGCACAAATCCAGACTCTGAGCTGCTACTGAGAAATTTCATACGGAGAAACCCAATAACACTGCAAGACCTGGGGTTTGAACCCAAGACCTCGCGACCTCGCCTGACCCGAGTCGCGCTTTTGACTACTAGACCAACGAGGTAGGCCTAAGTCCTAACTACAGGTACATTTTATTATTGTATCATAAGTAGAGATCGGATATTCAGATGCATATTCACATAAACTTCCGATGTTGGCTAATATGAAATGAGCTTTTGTATCGAAAAAATCCTGCGGTTCCGGGACAATTATTTTAATTTATGTTTTTTTTGGTTTATCTAACACACACCACTCCTCTTTTTACACTCTAATACACACATATTTGCATCGTTGGTTAAACATTAATTTTAAATAATTATGCAATCCAAAAATACCGGAGTTTTTTTAACAAATCATTTTAAGATGTAGCTTCCATAAACACCCGACTAGTTATGCATTCCCGGTGTTCCTGGCATCCCGGGTTTTTTCTTCCAAAAAATATATTTTAAGAAGCTGCTTCCATACTTTCGTCGGTAAAAATTAACTTTAGTACCTAAATTGTAATAACCAGAGCATCATTATTCAGCCTAAAGACGTCCACTGCTGGACATAGGCCTCCCCCAAGCATCGCTACACCGACCGGTCTTGTGCTTCTCGCATCCAGCGGATTCCCGCTATTGCAATAACAATACACACAAAAATGTGCCTACAACCTTAATATTCCAGTCGTTTACCTTGACGATCGTTAGGCATGTTCTTAAAAATGTTTTGCTAAAGGTATCGAGAGTGATTGATGACAAGACGCGAAAGTAATTTAATACAGTGTTATCTTTAAAAAAGCAGATATCACCTAGCCTTAATTTATTATATCTATGTGTATTTTCATGCTGACAAGATCAGAAAAAAGTTCTGAAATATCTTTTAAAGTTTTTGTTTCGGAGATTCGAGACTCGATAGTTCTATGTTGTTTACCTTCTCTTTTAAGGAAAGAAGAAACTTCTTGAACATGATACAAAATGTAAATAAACAAACAGTAAAGTTACTTACAGGAGGCATGTACAAGGTTAGTCGAAAAGGGGGTACTAATCCAAAAGGGTGTTAAAGAACCCACAATAATGAATAACTTTTGTTCTACAACTTTTCCCAAAAGTCAATAGTTTAGGAGAAATAGCTGTTCAAAGATTTTATAAAAAATACGCTAAAATCTACACATCCTCAGCTATGACCAGACCAGCTGTCTTTATATTTTTGGTCATATTTGGGGTCACGGATTAGAAACTCCATTTTCTGAAATCATAACTAAAAAAGCGATAAAGAATTTTTGTAAAAACTAAAATCACTTTTCTTGGAAATAAAAGTTATCGAATTTTGTAATTTTAACAATTGCTATATGTATAACAGTCATTAGCACTAATACTATAAGTAGCTTGCGCATTAGTAGGTAGGTACCCCCTTGCCGATTAATTAATTTTGTATAAATACTAGGCACATTATTAACCAACTTCCAAAAAATAGGAGGTTCTCAATTCGGACTGTATTTAGCTAAAAGGTACTTTGAACATTCCCACGAATATATTTTTAGGTTGAACAAACATAAAATAGTTGTTATCCAATTGTTACTTGATCTGAAGTTTACCCGAACAGACTTTAACCTTTGCATTCCCTAATAGATTTGTCTGATACGGCCGCACCACAAAGTTCTCGATTCTTCGTCTGCGAGATAAAGCCTTGGCCTAATTGTGTACAATTTCGTATCGATAACGTTAAAACAGAACGCTACTCTGTACTGTATTTCTTTCCGTGGACGTTGAGTGAGTTATTGTCATCTTATGGCTTATTCCTATTATTTACCGAGCGGTATTGGTTAAAATAAAGACTCTTGTACCTTTATCAATAATGAAGCAAAAACCCTATAGCAGGGATGTACAGACTCATTAGGACTTCGGGCAATAATAAAAGTTGAAATTAGAGATCTTAAAAAATATAAGTATCGTAGTGTGGGCTTTTCATAAAATTCAAAATCTTAATTCAGAAGCTAAAGCTGGCCATCACTGATAGAATGCAGTATTTTCATACAAACGCATAAAAGAGTTTTCTTTCAACTACGTAGTAATGTTATAGAAAGAAAGAAAGAAAGAAAAAGTATTTATTCTCACGCCCAAACCTACCCAAATTATCATTAATCGCTACAAAACCGATCACAAAATACGCATTTTCTGCTTAGAAGCAAAACAGTGCAGAAATGTTGTATGAAATCTCATTACTGCACTGCAAACAGTGCAGAAATGTTGTATGAAATTTCATTACTGCACTGTTTTTCATGAATGCAGTTTTTTATTTTTATTTAGATATAAATTTACCACAGAAGTTTAATGTCTCCCGTTAAGTTTAATATTAAATGTATGCATTCTTATGCATTAGATCAAAAAGATACTGGCTGAAAATAAAAATCGGCTGAATAAAACCGAATTGGTGAAAAAAAAAAAACAAATGGCGCGCATTTTGTACTATTGTAAAACTTTTATAGGTACTTCTTAGTTAGCAAGAAAAGTTTTAAAAAATGGAAATAGATAGCGATATGAATTCAAGTCCAGAAAGTATAAAAACAGCTGCAAATGAAATTGTTAATAACCTTTTGCCGCAAGTCGTAGGATAACCTTGTTTTCATTAACTTGAGTTTTTATTTTGAGTAGACCAGGTATATTTTATCACGGTCGGTAAATTGGTAGTTGAAAGAAAAGTAGATTACGCACCTTGCTGAAGTGAGTGATTAATGCACTCGTGCTAATTTAGTGCCCTCGCTTGCGCTCGGGCACCAACATAACACTCGTGCATTAATGACTCACTTTGCGCTCGGTGCAACAATCTACTATTTCATTACTCATACTCAGAAAGTAGATCTGAAGTTGCTTGAGGAGCGGGCTGAAAGTTATACTTTTCAGCCCTAGGGAGAATCGTTTTCAACTGACAGCTGTCAAATTATTAAAAAAACTAGTTCTATTTTCACACAACTTTCTATACAGCCACGTAATTACAGCGCGGTGTAAAATTGTAATAACATAAAGTTAAGTATTAATTAAAGGATATATTTTATTAAATGACTTTAATATAATTTAGGTTCAACTATTTCTTTAAAATAACATAGATTTGGGCAAAACATTTACCATTTTTTCAATGATGTAAATGAAAAATAATGGCTGAATAGCTGGCCGGGCACAGAAAAAAAAAAAACAAAATAGGCGGGAAAGCGGCAATCCAATCACTCATTTTTTCTTTAGCTAATTCATGTTTTTATTTTTACTTTCCTTGTATTCGTAATGAAAAGCACAGTGTTTACCTCGGGTGTAAGACTTATTTAGTCGCTCGAACTATTGGCGCCCTCGCTACGCTCGGGTGCCAAACCCCGTCTCGGGACTAATTAAGTTACTTTCACCTCTAGGGTAACAATGTACTATTAATTCGCTGGTGGGCCGCATGTACATCGACGGAGGGCCGCATGCGGCCCGCGGGTCGCGGTCTGTGCATCCCTGCCCTACAGCTTTGCATATTAGACCCTCCCATACGTTATTAGCTATCACTGGTAAAATTAGCTTACGAATCTATTTATCTGCCCAGTTTGGCAACAAAAAAATGCTATCATTGGTAAGCAAAACGATTGGTTTTTGATTATTGGAACCGGGCATTAACTGGTGGATAACCACGGGCATGGGGCGTGCTTTACGTAGTAGAACAGGTTCCTTGTTGATCACACGTAGAAAAACTGGAGTGTGAGGTTTCAATGCCGGTGTTTCAATGGAGGTGAACACGACTGAGCAGTCTGCTGGTATAAAGGACCTTTTGAAGCATTCGAGTCTTTATAGAATGGATACAGGATACTACGAATCGGTGAACGTAATTTAAGATGACCTCAGCTAAATGGGCCGTCGGCTTGAGGAAGATTTCTCGGATCGATGTCACACACATTTATTTCTCTTCGGGTGTACCACAAGTGTATAGTTTTATACAGCAACTAGCTGTGACCGCGACTCCGTCCGCGTGGAAGTCGGAAAACAACATAGTGTCGCAGCAACTATATGTACATATATGTACTCAATTATAATCCTAGACAAAAGTTGCCCACCGGGGCACTAATATTGTTTGAACCATTTTTTCAAGTAGAGTTTCACCTCATCTTGATTGAACGTTGAGGTTCATAAAATCATAATACTGCATTGAGTCCCCACTGGAAGCACACGTATTGCTTATTTCTATACATTTCCTTGCTAAAATGGATTATAATTGTATAATATTGTACAACGATCATACAGGATGTATCCGAATTCGTGTAATCCCTTCAAACCACGTGATTTACCGGTGACACGGATTGATCTTGGATGGGATTTTTTCAGACTCGACAAAAAATATTTCAATAATAAAACATGGTGTTTTCTGAGTCATTTTAGCGCTCCGAGTTAATTGACTGAACGGTGCAATATCACACTAATCGTGCCCGCCAGCTGTGTCGCCTTGCTTTTATTCATTTATGCGTGGCATCGAAATGTTCAAACAGAAAAAATAAATAATTGAAAAAAAAACCTTAAAAAATAAAACCTAAAACTACTAGGTGGTTTAGAATGTTTAGATACGAGCACTTATCCCTACCGCAAGAAAAAAAGTTTATTTTTATTTGGTGGTACAAATTAATGGAAACAAATTGCTTCATGTGTGTATATGTTACGGCTAATAGCCGAAGTGTGGCTACACCTAGTTTTAGCCGGGTACAACTAGGTACAGCCGGCCACATGCGGTTAAACTTAGATGTATCCTATTTATCCTCGGTTAGAACTAGGTTAAGCCTTCATCATAGCGGATAGAACTAGGTGCAGCCGCACACCGGTGATTAAGAGGAACCCCGACACGGATAGGTTAGGTTCGAGTGAGCGAGCGAAGCGAGCGAACGAAGCCCCCGTCATTCCCTTCGTGTTAGGTTACTTTAAACTCTGCAGACAGAAATAGGAGCCCCGCACAGCGGGGCTCCGTCGACTTAAGCTACACCTAGTTCTAACCAAC
The DNA here is from genome assembly GCA_905220435.1 of Amphipyra tragopoginis. Taxonomy (NCBI): domain Eukaryota; kingdom Metazoa; phylum Arthropoda; class Insecta; order Lepidoptera; family Noctuidae; genus Amphipyra; species Amphipyra tragopoginis. The sequence continues at coordinate 13,357,889 of HG991992.1, forward strand.
TGCTACTGGTTGCACCTAGTTGTATCCGGTTAAACCTAGGTGTAACCGCCATTCGGCTTTTAGCCGTAACATATACACAATTACACACACAGCACAGCTAAGAAGTGGAATTCCCTGCCGGAGTCTGTGTTTCCTGATAGTTACAACCTTGGGGTCTTTAAGTCAAGAGTGAATAGGTTACTTCTAGGCAAGCGTGCTTCACCGTCGACCACATCATCGCTTACCATCAGGCGAGATAGTGGTCAAAAGCGAGACTACAACGAAATAAAAAAAAAAAAAACTTACTAGGAATGTTACAAAACATCGAGTAGGTAAGAAATGCTATATTATACTGTTTTCATACTTCAAAAGCGGGTTAGCCATGTTGAAAATTTATGAAGGTACCTAGGTAAGGTTTGCAAAAACTGGTCTATTGAAAGTTACTTTGCGACATAATACACTTCTGGACACATCTATTGGCCCACCTTGTATTTTCAGTTTCGTTTGGTCCTAGCTAAAATTTTATACTTATTAGGTCGAGCAAAAAGTTTTTATGCAGTTTTGAACCTGGCACATTCACAATTTCATTCAATAGTCTGTTTTTGAATTTCGAACACAGAATTTAAAGAAACAAAAGACAATTTGGAGCCTGTTTGTTGATATCAAACAATCGAATACTAAGAAAACTTGGTTTTATTGGTTTACTTGGATTTAATTCTTGAAAAAGTGATTGATATCTTCGGTTTTGCAACAAACATTACTTATTCTTAACATTAAGGTGAGGTTCTATCAATAATCTATGGATACTTCACCTGAAGTCGCCGCCCAAGCTGTGGCACTTATTCAGGCCGGACACAGCCAAAGAAACGTGAGTGCTCAACTTAATTTAAGTCGATCTGCGGTCCGAAATGTTTATCGGAGGTACCTAGAGACTGGCGCCTTTGTTCGTCGCCAAGGAAGGCCACGATCTCGGGTCACAACTGAAAGGCAGGATCGATTCATCGTGACGACCAGCTTGAGAAATCGTCACCTTACCTCCATTGTGATACAAAACCAACTTCGCGACTTCCACGGAGTATCTGTGAGCGCTCGAACTGTTCGGAGAAGGTTAAAAGAACGCGATATGGTACCACACAAGCCAGCTAATGGGCCCAAACTAACGCGAGCCCACCGAACAGCGCGCCTTCATTTCGCACGCAGTCATTTAAATTGGACACAGCAAGATTGGAGCCGTGTACTCTTTTCTGATGAGTCTAAAATTGTGTTACATGGCAATGATGGAAGGAAGAAGGTCTACCGACGTAAGGGAGAGCGTTTCGCACAATGCTGCTTTGAAGAGAGGGTTGCTTATGGCGGTGGCTCATGGACTGTCTGGGGCGGTATATCCGCGAGCGGCAAAACTCAACTTGAGGTTGTTACAGGACCACGGCTGCCAACATTAAATGCTGAAAGGTACATTCGTGAGTGCTTAGAACCTCACGTGATACCATACGCGGACTATGTGGGCCCAAATTTCCTTTTTATGCATGATAATGCAAGAGCCCATGCGGCCGGCATCGTCAGGGAATATCTTCGGGATGTGAACATCACAGTTATGGACTGGCCAGCCAGGAGCCCAGACATGAACCCCATTGAGCACATGTGGGACGAGCTAAAAAGACGTGTTAGGGCTCGTCAGCCAGTTGCCCAGACGATGCAGGAGTTGAAAACTGCCATAGAAGAGGAATGGGAGATGATCCCTCAAAATTTCATAGAGCGGTTGATAAACTCTATGCCTGATCGTATGAGAGCTGTGGTAGATGCCCATGGAGGTAACACGCGTTATTAAATTAAACCTTTATTTGACAAAACATGTTTTTTATTCAAAAATCAATTGCCTTTAACAAGGCGCATATCCGACTTGTTATGGGTAGCTCCATGTCGTATGGTATTCTGAATTCAAATTTAAAACAATACGATCGAAAAAGATGGTAAAATGTATCAGGTTTAAAACTGCATCAACAGTTTTTGTTCAATCTAGTAATCATATTTCGGTAGGGGCCATCGAAACCTAAACTCTAAGGTGGGCCAATAGATGTGTCCAGAAGTGTATTTCGTTCAACTGTATTTTAAGCTCTACGTTACGAACGGAGGTAGTTTCGTTCGTTTTTAGGATGTAAACGTTATTATAAACGCTTTCTCACGTTTTCTTATTTTTTGCAGATTTTCGTAGTGAATAGATCCTAGACCTACCTAGGTAGAGGTACCTACTGGTATCATAGATAGTGTCGTTTCGTGGCTACGCTGGCTGGTGAAACCACAATACTAAACTCTAATCGCCTTTCAGTTAGGTGTCTCTAACTAAGTCCTAACTCAACTGATTAATTAGTAATTGTTAGGATTAAAGGCTTCGCCACAGTAAAGGCGGTGCGAGAGCGGATCGTGTCAACTGCGGTCTCGCGTTCACATATTTTGATGTGACATGCTTCATTGTAATCCCTTGAATACTACAAACGCGGACTCGCCGACGACTCGCCTCGCTAACGACTCGCTCGCGCTCCGCGGTCGCATTTGGTGGGACATGCTTCATACTAATCTCTTGAAAACTACAAATGCGGGTCCGCTGATGACACGCCCCGCTCACTCCCCGTTTGCGCCTCGCTTGTACCCCGCGTATTGCTTGGCGAAGCCTTAAGATTTCTAACATTTGCTATGCTGTTGAATTCCCATAGCACGAAGGTCCTCAAGGCCAATTTTCAAAATATTTGCATCATATGGCCTGGTGAAAGACGTTCTATCTAATAAAAACTTTAAATCGCAAATCATCTAAACACGTGATCAAACGTTTTTTGTAATTATTCGCTCATTTGTTCCTAACTTCCAAATGTTTCTGAATTGGAAAATTATGTTTTATACTTTGAAAAATTGCCACTGCAAATTCGTCAGTAATCTCTAAATTTGGACGAAGATAACAAGTGACCCGACCTAAGTGAATGTATTTTTCATTCGCTCGGCTCTGATTTCAGTTACGTCACCGTTGCTCTAATTGAAGATTACGTTTCACAAATATTGTTAAGGGTGGTACGTTATTTAATGATTTTCGGGAAAGCGACGGTGCTACAGTGAAATGTACGCTATGGTACCGCTTATAATTTGTAATGTCTAGTTTAGTGAAACAAGTCTTTTGTGGCCAAGACGTTTTTCTTTTTCATAATATGGATATTTACGTCTTAAGGCTTCTACACACCAAAGCCGCCGGCCCGGCGGCTTTACCCGCCGGGTTATGCCGGCGGCCAACTAACGCGAACTAAGCGAGCGAACATAACGCAAAACAAGCCCGGCGGCACAACCCGCCGGGTTAAGCCGCCGGTGCCGGCGGCTTTGGTGTGTAGAGGCCTGTAGGTTTCGGGGTCTTTGTGCGTGTGAAGGTTCTATGACACGAAATCCTTTTCACTGTGAGTCCTGACGTATCTCTACAAAACGTTACCGATCAAAGAATATCAATTAAAAAAAAACACGGATAATATTTTATGGCTATTTATCGGTTTTTGATGATGTCATTTACATTTTTTCGATAGCAGTTTCCTTACGGCGACAATAGGGTATTTGACTAAAAAAATCTAATTAGTCCGTCTGTTAGATTATCAAAAAAATATTTGACCCGTACTTTTTATTTTGTTACTTAAACCAAAATTGGCGAAGATACGACACTTTTAAAATTGGCAAAAAGTCACAAACAAGTACAATTTTTACTTGCTTCTGACGTCACAAGCCCCCACTCTCGAGTTTTAATGCGTTTTATCTTTCCAAATATTTATAGATTGAAAAGAAAAAATACGTGTCCATTATTTTTCAAAACTCTAATTGGCGGACTAATTACCTAGACTTCCAATTTATTGTTGCTATCAATTATGCCTATTCACGAAACGATCGCGATGTCAGTACTCATCTTTCAGTGAAAAGCGAATGGAGTGGAGGAGAAAATAATGAAATAAAAAAAAATTGCTAGAATAATTCACATAGTACTTAATTTAAAAATAAGAAAACTATTCTATTATTTTTTTCTTTCGCCATTACAAACATGTTTCTAATCAAACTTCTTTGTCAAAGCATAAAAGGACTTTGGCTAAACCAACATCTGTTTATCTATGTTTACTTTCAACAAATGTTAATGGTTTCAGCCTATTAATCATTTCCGAATTAGAAACATAATAATTACTCCGGTAACGATTTAGACAAGATGTCTGATTTGTTAAGCAACCTTGTAAATTAAATTCGTCATCATTGTTCCCGCAATATTCCGTATTTTCTTAGAAGGTATTAATTGTGTTTCCGCCTGATGGAGCAGAAATTGCATTTTCAAAGCGTTCTCATTAATTTATGATAAAGTTTTCATCTAAATAAATTGTGCAAAGAGCAATGCAAATATCTTCTGGAAATTCTTTCACCTGCGGTACCTTGTGTAATTGCGCTCTCTTTTATTGGCCGCCATTGAAGCTGTTTTATTTTGAATCTTTGTAGAGTACCGTAGTCAAACTAGGAACCCTTAAAATTTCGTCATGTCCGTCTGTCTTTCAATCGCGTCGGTCCGCCTGTCACACCTTCGTAAAATCTACTTACAGTTTTCAGCCAATTTGTATGAAACTTCGCAGGTGGGTGTTTTCTGTAAACCGCCATACAGCTGTGTAGTGAAATTTACGAAAAAATGCACGCACTTCGTATTTTAGAGTAAAAAGGGTAAATACCTATTTATGTTTATTTTTTTCGGGATTTCTTAAGTTTCTGGTAACTTACTCTAACCTCTAAAAATGTTTTGTGAGCACTGTCTATTTTCTTTCTGACTGTAGGTAGACCTGTTATTTTTCAAAATCTTTGTATGCAGTATAAAATTAAAAGAAAAAATAAATATGGACGGTCTCCTAAGAACATTTTCCTGGAACGATTAACGGTTAAGACAGCTTTCCTTATTAGTACCACTTAAGTTTTTTTGCGATTTCTAACGTTTCTAATACTCCAATCTCAGTTGGTCCGCAAGCGTCTCTTGATCCTTATGGGAAATACGATCGATTGGATCGTTTTTTTTTTGGTGAAATCTACCCTTTCTCTCGTTGACTAAAGTGAAGGCAAAAAATATTAACTCTCTCCTAAGAACGTTTCCCTGTAGCTTCAACGGTTAAGGTTACTGCCCTTACTGACCTATTTCAAACTTCCACCCTGTATTCAGCAACTGCCTCACTAGTTCTTCAGTCGCGGCTGCGAAGCGTGAGATCATGGGCTCGAGACCCAGGTCGGGCAAAGTGTTATTAGGTAAGAAACACAGTAAAAGCCCGGAGTGCTACGAGATACATAGCATAAGCAAGCTTATGAGAAATTCCACACGGAAACACCCAATAACACTTTTTCCGACCTGGGGATCGAACCCAGGACCTCACGGTCAGCAGTCGCGCTCGCGACCACTAGACCTACGAGGCAGTCACGCTCTAACATTTTGTCTTAATGTTATGTTTGTCGTAATGAGTTGTTTGACAGTTCGATTCTGTCAACTCAAATGTTAAATTGTCAACGTTAGAACACAACTTTTGCGATTAGGTATAAAATAACCTTCTAATTTAAGACTATAATTAATCAAAAAAGTAGTTTTGATACCTACCAACCTTCGTGGTCAGGCCTTTGTTAATTGATCGGTTTCCACTAGAATGGCTGGCAGTCCGGCATGGTGCATGGAACACGGCACCGCCACTCGTTGCATTAGCGGCTCTTTTCATGACAATGAACAAGCGAACCATCGATCTTGCTTATGTGTGTTTTTGAAATTGTGTTTTGTTTTAAGTTTTTGAAATTATAAGTTGGGGAGTTATTTTTCAATAAATTGGTTGTGGCGGTAAGATGATGAGAATGAAATAGTATTTAACTTTTTATAGGTATATCGTTATGTACTATTGTTCATCTTCGTTATTTTGTGAAGCCAATAAGGGGGTATTTGACCAACCTATCATTAACTTTTCATTAAGGGGGTATTTCAACCTATCATTAACTTATCATTAAACTTTTCATTAAGGTCATTAAGAGGGTATTTCATCAACCTATCATTAAAAGTTCATTAAGTTTATTAAGGGGATATTTTACCAACATATCAATAATGTAGTACGTAACTATTCACTACATAGCCACAGCTAAATGTAACCTAGAAATATGAAAATTATGTGTTCAATAATTTTGTCATTATCACTAGATATAATGGTGAAATACAAATATTAGCTATTGAAAAGTTTAGAGACCGAATTAGCTTAATAAACAGTTAATGATAGGTTGGCGAAACACCCCATAAGGCTGGACATCCACCAGAGCTGTGCGAGGAAAATGTCCGGTGCGGAAATGTGTAGCGAGCATGTGAAACGGTGTGACCCTTTCCACCAGAGCTGTGCGAGGAATGTGTAATGCGTAACGTGTTTATGTGTACAAATGATCATCTACCTCTTCCAAACACCATCTATTGACTGACTGGTAGGCGCATATTTTCAAATCCTTGCACACATTCCTAGCAACACATTCATCGTAACACATTCCTCGCAACACATCCCTCGCTCGCATTTCTCGCTTGTTTTGTATGAACAAAAACCTCGCTTCGCTAAGCCCATATCCACCAGCGCTGTGCAGAGAGAAGCTAAGTAAACGAAGTGATTCTATTGGTGCTTACAAAACACATTCCTCGCTACGTAGCTTAGCACAGCTATGGTGGATGCTGAGCCTAAGTCTTTAAACTCTTCAATAGCTAACATTTGCATTTCATCACATATCAATAGTGATAATGACAAGATTATTGAACACATCAATTTATATTTCTAGATCACATTTAGCGTACCTGGTGAACAGTTACGGACTACATCTATATAAATAAAAATAAAAGTCCTGACTGACTGACTCATCAACGCAAAGCCCAAACCCTTGGACCTTTTTTTTGCTTGGTGGTAGGATCTTTACGGTCCGCCTGGCTAGCTACCACCCTCACAATAAAGTCCGGCGCCAAGCAGTTTACTGTGTTCTGTCGTATGTATGTGAGAGCCAGAGGGGTATTGGGGAATCTCTCTATATCTCTGTTACTTGGACCCTGTCTGCGCTTACCATCAGGTGCGACGAGGGTCAAATGCGACCAAGTCAAGGAATAAAAAAGAAAAAAACCTGGAAAGTTGAAATTTTGCGCAGAGGTTCCCTTTATAATGTAGACAAGGAATAAAACCCCTCGAAATTCAACCCCTAAGGGAGTTAAATATGGGATGAAGGTTTGCATGGAAAATCGTCACTTAACGGGTTCAAAATTTCACGCAAGTGAAGCTGCGGGCAAAAGCTACATATTGATATGTTGGTAAAACACCTCCAAACTAACAATAAAATATAACCAACATGTATACAGTTTCAGATGCAGATAACCGACGAGATTTTTAATAATGTTCGTAGCATTTTAAATTTTTAGTCAGGTTGTCTTTATTTACAAATCCGGTCGTTTGTAAGCTCGTTAGCAAGTGTACGAACGCTTTTTTCTTCCGTGTTGTGCCCGGAGCGACGTCCTAACGGTAATTTAACGTGAACAGTAATTTTCTTAAGGAAACCAAACAAACAAATTATGATCTTATAAAATTTCCGCTAATCCTACTCATCTTCCTGTAGGCTACTTTAGGTATTTTTTTAAGCAGGAAACGTGCCGGCTTTTTTATTAGTAGGTACGGTTTTCGTTTACAAAAACTGTAACTGACAACACAAAAAAAAACTAGGTATTTCTTGCTTTTTTGATTACAAATTCCTGCTTAAAAAAAGTTTATAAAAAAAAAATAACAAACCCCGACTGCATAAAAAGCGAACTAAAAATTGGAACTGAAAAGATGTAAACAAGACGTACCTCTTATACATGTAAGTACCTACATACATAACGTATTAATTACGAAAGCTTAAAAAAATCATGCTATCAAATCATAACATGCGGTCGGAGGTGTATGTTTTCGGTCAGTCAGTTTGAGAATTACATAATTCGTTGGGCTGCTTCGAGGGTGTAGACCATAGGAAGGAGAAATAAGGCAATCGTTGAGTATTTTTTGGCCGTCCGGTAAACAAACGTGCGCCCATTACGGTACACAGATAAATGGTTCATAGCCTACGTTTTTTTTGGTTGCTTTTATAACCTCGGTTACTCTGCCTCCCCGCAAGTTCTCCTTTGACACCTGGGCGCGCACTTGAATCCGACCGACCCGTTTATTTTACAAAGAATGAATAATAGAAATAATTTTAGCTTATCTCACAATTTAATAACAATAAGAACAAGCATCTGCAGACAAATGGCAATCGATGATCGCTAGAAAATAGAAACGACAATGAGATGTACAGTGCCTGTAGACAAATGGCAATCGATGATCGCCAGGGAATAGATACGCCAATTAAATGTATGAAAATGACATAACAGATCGCATGACCGGTCGAAAGCTTATGTCAATCCAGTACATCTCATTGTCGTTTCTATTCTCTAGCGATCATCGATTGCCAGTTGTCTACAGACACTGGATTGACATAAGTTTTCGACCGGTCAAGCGATCTGTTATGTCATTTCCATACATTTAATTAGCGAATCTATTCTCTGGCGATCGTCGATAGCCATTTTTCTACAGATCTTGTGTTGCTAACAGAGTGTATAAAGAATCCCACATACATAGATACTTAGATAGATACGCGTGAAAAACATGTCTTTGCTGTCGCGCAGTCGGGTAAACAATATCTGAATTAACCTACTGATAAAAACACTCAATGCCTCTAACGACACCCGGGACGTGATGAACAAACTTTTAAGCCGTGGACTACCTGTCGTATCGGTTTTTGTAGTAGGCTACCCCATTTATCACAATCTATTTCTCTGTTATATAATTATTTGACGTGACATTTAGAAATAACACATCGGCTCCGTGTGAATTATTGGCACATGTTTTTATAACGTAGATTTACATATTCAGGTAGGGTAGCAACGGGACTATTGTTAGCAGGTATATACCTTAGGTACATTTACGACTTACAACCCAGATGCTTATAACTTTTCCGATATTATTGGTAAATTCAGAATTTCGCTACACTGACGTCGCGTCGGCTTCGTAATCCATTATATTTTTACTACTAGAACGGGTGTTGGGTAAGATTTCTTTTGTTTCCACCGTAAATACCTAAGTACTCGTATATTTAATGGTTTGGTAGACGGATTTATTCTTCTTTATTGGTGTTACGCACATATTTATTTGTTACGTGTTTATGGCTATGTGTTCGGGACCTAACTAATAAATACGAAGATTTTTGTTACGAAAGACCAAGGCTAATATCAACTACACTTATGTTAATATGTTTTCAGATATTTAAGGCGCCTCTTATTATTATATTAGAACTTTATATGTATGTGTTTAGTGTTCAATTTGCTGTCGTTTGGCCCAGCTAGGAATTTAATAAATTTTCCAATATAATTTATTTGATGCCTCTAATAAAGCTGTAGAAATACGTAACAACAAGACTGGTACGCAATAACACGATTTAATATTGTTAAAAATAAAAATAATTGCACAAAACATTCATATTTTTTTATTTTTTGGCCGGTTAAAAATCTTCTAGCAATTGGCTCTTCCACCGATTTCACAGGCACGTGGCTGTTCAACTATGTTTAGAAAAAGATTGATATACGAAAATTCATGGAGGTGCTAAATAGAAGCAACGAATAATCATCAAATGGGGCATGTGGCTACTATTATTGTTGTTATTTGTTTCTCGCTCACGCACGTTCTCTGTCAGTGAAAGTCAAATACCTAGTGAATCCGCCATTTTTAATCCAAATCTTAAGAGCTTGTCCAGATAAGGCGACTCGAGCGTAGCCAGTTGTGCGATGTTAAATACTACACGTTCATACATTCCGTCCACATGCAGTCGGTGTGCCTGTCGCTAGAGTCTAGAATTGCGCGAGTGGCGAGTCGAGATACTATCTGGACGCCATTGCTCCGTCCAGTACACGCGCAATAATTGAAGATAGAGAACGTAGTGTTTTTAAAAAATGGAATAGTATGGCTCCAAATGCTCGCGCGTATAGCGCGCAATAATTGAAGCTACAGGACGTCGTGTTTTTGCAAAAATGGAATAGGATGGAAATGTTCGCGCGTATAACGCTTCATGTGGACGCAACTATGGCGCGTCTACACGCGTCGCCTGGTTATCGCCATCTGCACAAGATCTTAAGTAATGGGTTGTATTGCGGTTCTCATTTTGCAGTGAGAAATCCGGCTTCTTTTATAATGAATATAATCCTTTCTCGCTTCTGTGACATCCCGATGTGGTGATCATTACCAACTATAAGACCATATGATTTCGACTTGATAGCTAACTTGTTAGGTACTATTATTATTGCCATCCAAAACCATAGTAATAAAACATAATTACAGCTACACGGAAAATATTATCACGCGTACCTAACGGCCTGAGTAAGGTGATACGAGCCATTAATTACTAAGAAGTTGACCTTCAAGATAACGATGGCATTTACCGCGAAAACTGACTCCTTAAAGATCTGTTACAGGAGTAACCATTACGTTTACATTCATTTTAAGTGATTTAGTAAAACCATAAACAGTGAGTGAATTTATTAAAATTAAGTAGATATGCTTTATTCCAACGATATGCAAATCAGTAAGAACACCTGAGTAGGTATAACATAATACTTAATGTTTTTTAGGCTAGGGTTACACTTTATGGCGAATATTCGTGTCATGCCGATAGCCCGAATTTAAGAAATGAACTCAATATTTTGATTACTGTTCGTTTTAGATAGATAGATAAGTATACTTTATTGTACACTAAACGAAATAAAACACAAGGAATAAACACACTTAAGAACTGTACAAATGGCGGTCTTAGGTATAGCTTAAATCAATTTCTTCTAGACAACCATTGGATGGAAAGAATTCTTAAGAAAAATATATGGTTCTGATTATTCTTAAGGTAATCTGGCGACTGATCTGAGCACCCGTTCGAAATGTAACATTCGGAGCGAGCTTCTCAAGGTGGCGACTGGAATGAATATTCGCTCGATGTGAACACGTTACAAGTCGAATATACGGCATGTCAGTACAACGAGCCGAACAGCTCGATGGCGAGCGCCGAGCAACCGAGCGCGCTCCATCCGGCAGTAGGTCGGCAGTAGGTTTTTTGGCGAATCATTTTGAATGTTCATTACAAGTCAGTTACGCTGTTTATGTCATTAGGTTAGCACGGATTAGAAGGAACGGAGCACACATTGTCTCTACGTCCGCCATTTTGACTAAAAATGGATGAATGGTGCACAGCCGAGCGTGTGTTCGAGACAAACATTCAGGTGTACTGAGCATTTACTAACAACGAACAAATACTCGATGCGAATATTCAGATCGAGCAAATGCTTATGTCAGTCACCACCTTTACGTCGCCTGCTAAAATCAGCGTAATTTATGTGCGTTCCGAACTCTGTTCTCGCTGTACTGAATGTCGTAAGGCGCCGGAATCCTCTAGCAAGTTTTGTTGCAAGGTATTGCACTCCATTGCTCGTTCAGTTTATAAAACTTGCAGGAGGTGACTTGCTGCAGGTGTGTCCCCAGCTTGAAAGTCAGGTGCCAGTGTTAACATAGTCGTGATTTAATAGATAGGAGGTTAGAACCTTTTTGCTTTTGGCCTTGGTCAGGGGTATATGTTTAGTATAGAGTTAAGTTTGTTATACAAGCTTAGTCGGAAAGGGGGTACTAATCCGAAAGGGTGATAAAGTGCTCATAATAATGAACAACTTTTGTTCTACCACTTTCCCCAATAATTTAAGAGAAATAGCTGTTCAAAGATTTTATAAAAATACCCTAACATCTATGTATCCTCAGCTATAATCTTCTGTGTTTACATTTAAGGTCATATTTAGGGTCACGAGCTCCATTTTCTGAATTCATAACTAAAGTAGGGATGAAGAATTTTTGAAAAACCAATATAAAAATTATTAAGGTTTTTTTTTCGAAATTTGTATTTTTTACAATTTCTTTAACCGCTAGCGGCCCGACCGACGAATCGGTTGGTCAGTGCCATTGTTTATATATATATTGTGTCTATAATTACAGTACTTGAGACTTTAAAACAGTCATTAGTGATACTTTAAATGGCCCGCGGATTAGTACCCCCTTTTCGACTAATCTTGTATACCTACGTACGTGTACATGCGTAAGTGTAGATAAGAACGAAGGAAACAGTAGCTGCGGTGTGAAAGACTATTTTTATAGTTTAGTTGTGCATACTTTTGTTTTATTGTGTTTAATGTTGAGAGAGAGACAATGTTTGCGCAAAACAAATTGGATGACAAAAAAGTTGATGAACTGTGATTACTTATACCTCAGTACTTAGATTTTTTAAATAAAATCTTATAATAATGTTATTCTTTACAAAATAAAGTGTAAATTGAACAAGTTTCATAAGTCTCACGAGATCATTGTCAAAGGGCTCGAGATAAACTAACGAAATTGAATTTTACGTTCAATTTTATATCACTTTGTAAAATAAATAGAAAAGGGATCCGATGTACCGTAAATTGTACTGGTAGGCGACACCACTACGTAGGTTATTACTCTCATACAAAAGGTTCTTTTGTCTACTTAGGTACCTATTGTATTAACCTTTAGAACCCATCCTAATGTTTTTTTATTAAGTCCCAATTTTGCAAACGATAATGAATATGTTAAATAGAGCCGAAAAACCTTTTTCAGTGTTGTAGAAATTTGTGTAACGTGTTAATATTAGTTTACGGATTTTGTTGTCATTTTAACTCTTTTGTATATTAGGTTCATAATTATTATATTTATCTAATTTATTCGAAACTAGCTTTTGCCCGCGGCTTCGATCGCGTTAATTAAGCTAAAAAAAACCCTTAACACACTAATAAAGTTTCAATAATAATGTAATTCAATCGTGATTCGAAAGACACGTGGCACCATCTATGAACGTTATTGTTGTTTTCCTCGGGAACAGTACTTTCTTTCGGGATAAAAGGTATCCACCCTATGTCCGTTTCTGTACACCTGACAACGATGCAAAATTTCAGGATGATCGATTCAGTGTTTAGGCGTGAAAAGGTAACAAACAAACAAACTTACTTTCGCATTTATATTATTAGTTAGGAATATTAGTTAGGATTAGTGATAGTTTGATTATTATTTGCGTTAACGGTGAAGGAAAATATCGTGAGGTGCACACCTGAGAGGGCTCCAAACAGTTCTCTATAGTACCTACAGGGTGTAAAAAGACCCATCACATAGCCGAAATCTACGCACTCTGTACATCAAACTAAATTACATTGACCAAAAATAATTGCTGGGAAACGACTTTTATTTTTTGGCATGCATGAAAAAAAACGCTTTTTTTGTAGCGCGCAAATTATGGTTGTGGCGATGCCGCGCGTTTGCATGCGTGCAGCGGCCACACAGCCGAGCCAGGCGGTCGTGTGCGTTTGATATTCATTGCGTTTTTGTAACTTCAAATTCGTAATTTGTTAGGAAAAATTTAAATTTTTGATAATGTTTGTATGGAAGAAAGTTTAGTATTATGACTTGGAAATCGTTTCTGGAAAAAAAAAAAAAAAAAAATGTGTACCTTCAATATCTCCAAAACCAATGATTTCCCAGGTATGGTTTGTTCGAAAAAAATGATCCCAATGATGGGTAAAATACGTGGTTTTCGTTATCGTTAAGGGTCTTTTTACACCCGATATGTGTAGTCCGCCAACCCGCACCAGGCCAGCGTGGTGGACTAAGGTCTAAATTCTTCTCTTTCTGAGAAGAAGCCCGTGACCAGCAGTGAGACAGTAATGGGCTGATGATTTTATCCGAAACACAACATATTTAAGCACTTGTTCCTCATTTTATGCCTCCTGTTGATGTATTCAAGCAAAAATATCGAGTATTTTTACTGCTTGAAAGACTCAGTAGTACCACAATCTAGTCAGTCAGTAGACATATAAGCTAAAGCAGTACTTCAACTACCTACAATCGTCCGATTTGATACACTCACACAGACACGCACTGCAATAAGACAAATTAGGTATTTTCGGAATACAGTTCCATACAAAAACAAAAAACTACTCAGTAAACAGAGCGTGTCTGTGTGTGTTTCAATTCTTGAGATTATAGTAAGTTGAGGTACTGCTTTAGCTTATATGTCTACTGTGGTAAAGGCGTGTTGTCCCGAGTTACATTAAAAAACCACCATGCTGAGTTGTATTTAGAGTGGCTTACATAGAAGATAACTCGTGGCTAAGATAGTAGGTATCATTCAGACGCTCGTTAATAGTGGCTGATTTAGTAATTTAGAAGGCACTGTAGATTTTTAGAAGCGAATTATCGTTTTAAATTTCAAAAGCTGTCAAATTTTTTAACACAAAATACAAAATCAATCATTTTTGACACTTTTCGTAAACAAAAACTGACTGACGGTTGTGGTTCGTTTGCGTTTGGCAACCATTTTTGTTAGTAGAGTTGGGTCCATGGTAAATGTCCTCTAGGGGGCTCTTACACTATCATATTACATAGAATCAAATACAGCATGTAAGGGTAAACACCGTTATCACTCGAACCATGGGTAGTTGACTTAAACATAAAAATATAGGAACGAGTAAAAAAATAAATAAAAAAATATACGCGTGAGAAATGAGCGGCGCGGCGGCGCTACGACGCGGCGTACATACACTCGCTAACGAGACAGCTGACTGACTGGGGTAGCAAACTGTGCGGGGCCGTGCGTTGGGCCACGCGGCGAGTTCTCTGCGCCCCCTCCCGTAGCTTGTTGCACCCGCGCATAGGGTGAAATGCTTTTGAGGAAAAACGAAAATTTTATAAAAAAAAGTTTGTTATTTTTCATTGATTTGACGTTCTATAAATGAAACAAAACCACTGGTTTCAAGGATAACGGTGTTTACCCTTACAGGCTGTATAGGATCATATGTCTTATTTGATCTCTAGAGTCATATCTTTGTATGGAGATATGATTCATATGTCTATATTACCTACATTATCATTACATATATCTATGACTCATAGATCTATGATCATATGTATATGATACTGTAACAGCCCCTCTAGGCTATCGAAAGGTCGCGTGCTCAACTATTTTGGGCTAACAATTTCGCGTCTGGAACTATTTTGGTAAACCAACGTATACAACCGTATTTATCTTAGTTGAAGGGTCGACAGCAATATTAATAACGTGTAGCAATTATTCCAACAGTCTTCAAGTTAATCATCTTCAAAACAGTTGTATTTGTATAAATAATTGGAATGTTTCAGTGTGATCCAGAATAAGCACACTTCATGACTAGGGTTTCTGTTTTCTCGACATATATTTTTTCTCGGGTTTCGAGAATTCTCGAGCCCGATTTCTCGGGTTTCTCGGGTCTTTCGAGAAATTTTTAAAAACCTTATAAAATCAGCTTACGCCTGTTTTCTGGGGTACTTTTGAACGTAATTTATCTGTTCAATAGCGCTATTATTTCGATAAATTGACTCATTGCGTTTCTGGACACCCCACTCAGAAGATAATCCTAGTTCAAACTTCAGATAACTTATTTTTCCGGTTTCCGAGGTACTCCTAACCGTAGTTTATCTATTCTACCGCTATCGGTTCGATAAACTGACACATTGCGTTTCTGGACATCCCAGTCAGAAGATGATGGGGTGTTAATCGGTTCCAGAACTTTATTTGTCGTTTTGTATCATAATACAACAAGAGTATTTGGAGTTTTATTATGAGTATTTTATTTTGAATAATGAGTTTTGGACTCCCAGCGAAATGGACTTGAGTAGTTCATCGGAGTCTAATTTGGAAGTGCTGGAGGCTATTTCAAATATATCAGTACCAAAAAAAAGGCATCGAAAAATCCATCCGAAATGTTCACGTATGAAGAGTTTAACAAGAGATATCATTTTAACAAGGGCACTATGAATACATAATTATACCTTTGTGAAATAACCAATCCTGCCCTAGAACCTATTAATTTTTATACTACAAATAGTCTTTTCTTTTTCTTTAATTTTTTTTCAGATTATTAAACTTTACTGCCCAATATTATAAATTATAATAAAAAGTTAAAAACCTACTTATTTTGTTTTAATAGTTTTATTGTGTTGTTGCCATGATGAGAAATAACAACGAGAAAATATTGTGATTTAAATTTTATATTTTATGTATGTAATGGTTCGTTTAAAAATCATTGCATATGATTTTTAAACGAACGTTTTTAAAACCAGAGGAGATTTTCATTTAAACTTGGGGCTTAACTGCAAAAAGATGTAAAGTTTAAGGCGAGAAAAGTATATTTAGCTGGGCTTTAAAAAGAGACCCCATCTAGTGGTCAATTTACAAACTTACTTATTGTCTGGATAGTTATCTAGTCGTCGATTATGTATTCAGAAACCCAACAATAGATGAACGGAGTTTCTCTTACAGTTAATTTTTATTTGACGTTTTTTTGTCACATTATAATAAGAGTGAGTACTTGGAGTTGTAGCTATATTGTCTGTTTGCTTGCCTCGCTTACTCGTGTCTCGTAAGGAGAACGATCAGAAGCCAGAATGCAAAGATTACGTAACTTTTAAGCCAATTTTACAGTAATAAAAGAATTAATCTTTGATTTCTCGAGTTCTCGAATTCTCGAGGTATTTTTTCTCGTCTCGAAGTTTGCATGATTTCTCGACATTTCTCGACTCGAGAATTCTCGAGCAGAAACCCTATTCATGACCCAAAGATCTACAAATGAAGGGTCCGCTGCAATAAAATAAATAAATCTTAAAACAAAGTAAAAAGGACATTTATTTCAATTAATTGCAGTGGACCCTTCATTTGATTTTTAATTTTATAAATGGTGAAAGAAAACTCAGCGTTAGAGATGCGAACATTTATGACGCTGAGCGTTCCAGTCGTGTATCCGATTTTTAAAAACGTATTTATCTCGGTATTGTAAGCGATATTGCTGAGTTTGTAAACGAGATTACGAACTACATATATCAAGTGTCTTCACTTTTACTTTACTTACTTAGAATTAAAAAAACTTTGGACATACATCATTATTGCAGTGGACCCTTCAAATGTTTGCCAAGGCTATGTTATTAAAGAGGAAGTTCTTCTTTACCTACCTGATTTCAACAGGCCTTACTTTCTTGGGTCATGGCACATTCCATCATTTTCTGAATATGTAAAGTGAATGGATAGCCGATGGAGCTAAAAGGTTCTGGTGACCACGTACCGGAAGTAGGCCCCCCACAAGGTGGACCGATGACCTGGTGAAGGTCACAGGAATCCGCTGGATCTGAGAAGCACAGGACCAGTCGACGTGGCGATGCTTGGGGGACGCCTATGTCCAGCATTGGACGCCTTTCGGCTGAATGATGATGATGAGAGTGAGTGGGGGTTAGTAAGCATTAATTGTAACACTTAATAACTACCTTTCTGGTTTTCTTTATAATCCTAAGATACAGCAGACATTCGCAGTGCTTTAATAAAAAACAGTTATACAAGGTTAGTCAGAAAGGGGGTACTAATCTAAAAGGGTGTTAAAGTACCCCTAATAATGAGTAAATTTTGTTCTACAACTTTCCCCAAAAGTCGATAGTTTTAGAGAAATAGCTGCTCAAAGATTTAAAAACAAACACGCTAAAATCTATCTATCCTCAGATATGATCAGCTGTGTTTAAATTTTAGGTCACATTTAGGGTCACGGATTAAAAGCTCCATTGTCTGAATTCGTAACTAAAGCAGGGATTAAGAATTTTTGAAAAAACTAAAATAAAATTCATTTTCCATGGAAATAAAAATTATCGAATTTTGAAATTTTAACACATGCTATAAAACAGTCATCAGTGATACTATTGGTGATACTATAGGCCTTCGGATTAGTACCCCCTTTCCGACTAACCTTGTATTATAGCGCGTTATTTTCGTAGAGTTTTTGTTTTTTCCTTGACTTGGTTGCATTGGACCCTCGTCGCACCTGATGGTAAGCGCAGACAGGGTCTAAGATGGAGCACACGAATCCAAGTAACAGAGATATACAAGCTTAGTTTTAGTACTAAACCTGAAACTAGTTTGTTCAGAATCACTAGGAGAATCGATTGACATATTTTTACAACATTTTTTTTTATAGCTTTCAATTTTGTTTGAGTAGGTTTCTACCCATAACAGTTGACGCCTTGAGGCTTGAGATGGTCCGCTAGGTCAGTGTCCGTGTATTAGATAACCCCTGCATAGCACATCTCAGACATTTCACACTTTATTAGGGAACTTAACGCGACATAAACTACGGTGTAACTTGGAGATTTATTAAAAAAACACATATTAAGGCAGTTCTGATGAAAATCTTGTTGGGGTGTCTCGGTTTTAGTATATGTATACTAAAAATAACGTTGTAGAGAGATTCCCCTTACCTCTCTGGCTCTCACATACACGTGACGGAACACAGTAAACTGCTTGGCGCCGGACTTTAATGTGAGGGTGGTAGCTAGCCAGGCGGACCATAAAAATCTTACCACCAAGCAAATAGTGTCACTCTTTGTTTGTAGCGTGAGTCTTTAGTTTTGGTCCTTCGGTACGGAACATTTTAAATAGCAGTTTAGTGTTGTAGCCAACTTCCTAACTCTTGACGCGATAATTACCCGTATCAGCTCAGCGATTAAGAGCGGTATGGGAGTGCGGCGGCCGGCAAATCGGTAAGTGGACGGGTTTGCCGTTTCGACAACGCTGCTCCTACTAATTGGTTTCTAGCTTTCTAAACCCCGCTTAAGCACGCTCAGCCGAAATTGTTTACAACGTTTTGCTCTTCTGGAGGCTTGGATTTTGAAAAAGTGACGTTGTATTAAATTAGTTTTGTTTATTCATTTTTACACAATGATGAAATATTTTTAAATACGTAAAAAAATAAAAAAAATAAACAATAAAATGCAAATGTAGCTCCAGGTAAATTAAAAAAAAACAGTGTCGATGCCCTCACGTGTTTTTATTTTTATTTTATCTGTAAAAATTTAATAGTTTTAAGTTTGGGCTGAATGTAAAATAAAAGAAAATAAATAGTAATTTGACACTCACAGTAAAGTAATAGAATTGTTATTGTTTTTCGCACATTATTTTGTGAATATTTTGTGGCCGCGCAACATTTATTTTCAAAAAAAAGTTCATTTATTTGAACACTAAACAAAATTAAAAGCTACAACAGAACGTTGAGTTCCTTTTAACCGAATACCAAAAATTGTACAATACTGTACGTTATACATATTATAAGTTATGGTTTTATGACGTTAGCTCATACGTAAAAACAACATTAAATCATTTCTTTATGACTATAAACAAATGAAAAATTATTTCATTAAATCCGTGAGCTATAAGATTTTAATTTTATGTAACCTATCACTGTATCTATATCGTTTTACGAACAACACAGAAATTTATTAGTATCTGTGACGCGGTTTTTCATCGAATTCCTTTTCAACGTAAGTTGAGTCCTTTTTTTTTTTATCGTGTGAAAATCCTCATGGATACCCTTCGCCTGGGGAAGGCGAAGGGTTATGCCGGACTCTTACCGGCTAAAAACCCACGGTGTTCCTTCTTCTGACCCTTGGCCGAGATCACGGGATTCGCAGCTGCAATCACCGCAACCCCGGCAGGCCTCGGTCCGCCAGCCCCTGGCGGACCTCTCCTTCTGTGGGGCCTTGCCCCACGTCCTCCTGAGAGGCGCGCACGGAACACATGCGCGCCGCCTTCTCGGGCCTGTTACTGGTCGGGCGACGGTCCGGTCCCCTTTTTCTTCAAAACGTTACATAAAAAAAGACAAAACATGGATGTCTTTTACGTTTTTTCGATAGGAGTCTCTTTACGAAACTTAATTTACGAAATGATCGGTGTGTCTGGACACGCATTCGTTGAACAAAGTATAGTTGTAAAAGATACAACAACATTATCATTTATGGGTGATTCTATTATTACAGTTACAGCTAATATCAGTATGCCAGGATTGCGAGCAAGGTAAATATAGTAAACTAGCTTTCGCCCGCAGTTTCGCTTGCGTGAAATTTTGAACCCGTGACGATGAAGTGACGATTTTCCATACAAACTTTGATCTCCTATTTAACTCCCTTAGGGGTTGAATTTCGAAAAATCCCTTCTTAGTGAATGCCTACGTTACAATAGGAACCTACTGTCAAAATTTCAACTTTCTAACCCCAGCGGTTTAGGCTGTGCGTTTATAGATCAGTCAGTCAGTCAGTCAGCTTCTCCTTTATGTATAGATAAAACTAACATAGACTCTCCACCACTGAGAGTATTTGTATTTGGGTTAGTGTTAGTAACATGAACTAGATCACAATATAATATTTACACAATTATTACAAGATCATAAAATAAGGACAAGCTATTCAGATATAAAAGGTCAGACTTTTTCAGCTGTTCAGAAGCACCGAATGCTCCTGCTTCATCGAATGACCACCGCCTTTATAACATCGGGTAGGTTAATCTATATCGACGGCCACCCTCTTTTGTCAATATTGCCCAGCGCTACCCGCTACCGATAACATAAGCACGGTAATGTTATACTAACAGTATTCTATCTTCATACAAACGGTCGGTACGCGAGTCGTACCTACGCGCCTCGAGTTCGGTATAAACTTGGTACAAAAATAGTTAGGGCTGTCACAGTACCTAGTACCTATACCTACATGAAAAATCGATTATTTAATAACCGATTGTTTTGCCTAAACATAAATACACAATAATCATAATAAAATAATACAAAATAATCGATTTTTTAAAAATTATCGATTTTTCCTTATTTTTTAAGGGATTAAATTAAATGCCTGATATATCGATCCAGCATCCACAGCTCATATTTATTAATCTAAATCAATCAACAAAATAAATTTAAATTTCACAAAATAAAGTTTTTCTTTTCATTTCTCCTTCCTCAGTAAGAAATTTCTTAAGGTGGATGCGCTAAGGTAGCCCGTGAAATTCAAATATTCTTGCGAATTTTGCAATTTGCAGGTCAGTGGCAGGTTATATTTTCATGATACATAAAAATAATGTACAACATGTTTATAGTACCTACTCTTCATTATCCACAAATAAGTCCGCGAGGGTATATGTTTAACTATTATAGTTAAGTCACATCAACCGTTTTTTGTTCAAATTGGTCGATCAAAACACTAGTAGAATCGGAAAATAAAGATATTCCTATCATGATATTAATCCTTATCCAAGTAAATAGCTTCATAATCAAGGTTGTTTATGTACATGTAAAATGCTCTTTAAATTATTCGAATCGGACCTTTCGTTTAGAAGCGCTAAATGTAAAAAAAATGCCGTGGTGTGAGCGAACAACCCAACGTTCAGTCTCAATTTCAATTTCTTTATTGCATTCCATAATGTCAAATACAGGTGGTAGGCTTAAGATTATAGGATCAATTATGGACCCTGTCGGGCACAGCATAGTGTAGTAGAAGAGAGGATGAGCACTTATTGTTTAATAACAATTTAATATTTTATTCATTGTTACTAGATAGATATTTAACTGTAATTCGATATTTTATTTATTTAGAGAACTGCACAACAACAGTCTATTAGTTAACTGCACAACGGCTGCACCGATTTTGATTAAATTTGACATGAAGATAGCTCGATCCCTGGGGAAGGACAAAGGCTACTTTTTAACCCGCGACTTCGTCTGCATCCGCGATAACCAACATTCACGCGGACGAAGTCGCGGGCAAAACTAGTTCGTCAATAAAATCAAAAAACACCATGTTTTTTATTGAACACTTCCTATTTCATTCACAACGAATTTAATTTTTTAAAATAAATTATATCATATTTACAATCACAAAACTAGAAACAAACTCATGTAGGTTGATGAAATTAAAATACTGTAGGCGGGCAGCCCTATCTCGTGTTTTGTTTTCATGCGGCTGTAGGTTCTTAATTCAAAAATAGGGCCGAGTCACAAATGTCACAATACTGTTAGTATAACATTACCGTGACATAAGTTTATACATCAATAAATGACAGTTTACAGTACACAGTTATTGTTCATAAAAGTGGTCGAAACAAACTTTAGTAATTCAGTTTAGTCGTAAACGCATACGTGAAATTTATTTGGACTTAAACTGTAAAACTTGATTATCACAAGTGATTTTACTTTATGTGATTACTTTTTAGTGTAATACCTATTGCTTTGAATTCAAAACACAAAAATCTTTTCATTGTAAAATCTATATCTATCTATGTAAATAAAAAGAAAAGTCCTGACTGACTGACTGATCAACGCCCAGCCCAAACCCTTGGACCTAGAAAGCTGAAATTTTGCACAGAGGTTCCCTTTATAATGTAGATAAGGAATAAGGAAGGATTTTTCGAAATTCAATCCCTAAAGGAGTTAAATAGGGGATGAAAGTTTGTATGGAAAATCGTCACTTAATGGGTTCAAAATTTCACGCAAGCGAAGCTGCGGGCAAAAGCTAGTTAAAAATAATACTAAATGCTGTCAACCGTCATTTCCTGATGTTTCACTTTTAAAAAGGTTAGGTTGAGTTGAACTGTACTTATCACAGTGTCTTTTCAACCTCGAAGTTGGCAGAAATATCGAATAACGATGGGGCCGTAAAATTAAATTGAAATTAGAATTGGAGTTGAACTGTTATGCATCCAAAGTTAGCTAACAACGCTATTAGGATGTAAGAGGTCTTATCATATTCTAATATCGTAATCCTACCAGAAAGGAGGTGAGTTTGAGCCAAATGGCTCTAATGGTATGTCTACACCAGTGCGCTTTCATGTTCATCTTGCGCTTTCAACTTTCAATTCCTCTTGCGTCAAGCGCATGCAATATTGATTGTCATAAGACGCATGCAGCTTATCGTCTACACCGGTGCGCCTCGGTCAGTCGTCAGTCAACATACAATAGACGGATTAGCGTGCGCTAGGGGCGTGCGCTTTTGTCGAACTAGTATTAAGGCATGCGCTATTGCATGCATTATGGCGCTTCACACATGCTCCATACGAAGATGCAAGATGAACATGAAAGTGCACTGGTGTAGACATAGCTTTACTCACTCAAATAAATATTTTATAAGGAACAATGCCAACCTCAGGCTTATACACGGTTAGTCGGAAAGGGGCTACTAATCCGAAAGGGTGCTAAAGTACCCATAATAATGAATAACTTTTGTTCGACCACTTTCCACAAAAGTCAATACTTTAAGAGAAATAACTGTTCAAAGATTTCATAAAAAATACGCTAAAATCTACGCACCCTCAGCTATGACCAGCTGTGTTCACATTATAAGTCATATTTTGGGTCACAGATTAGAAGCACCATTTTCTGAATTCGTAATTAAAGCAGAGATGAAGAATTTTTGAAAAAATTAAAAACATTTTAGGTGTAAATAAAAATTATCGAATTTTGAAATTTTAATACTTGCTTTAAAACAGTCGTCAGTTATACTTTAAGTGGGCCGCGATAATACCCCCTTTCCGACTAACCTTGTATAAAGATTTTCCTAACATACGCGAATCGAGGACCGTATAAATGATCTCCAGTCTTAACAAACATAACAAAATCATGATTATATGAATGCTAAATCGCACTTGTAAAATGTAGCAACTTATGGCTGTTAAATTATAATAACAATGTTCATTTATTATCGGTACAGACAACATCATAAAAACAACACAACAATTGTTGTTCTAGCAATTATCTGTTTACAACTGGAGAATAACTGGCTCAGAGGAAAGTGCATTTAAAACTGTGCAACTCGAGATATCTGATCATTAAATATTGTGCACAATAGGAAGTAATTTCTACAAACTCGGATTTATTGCTGCAAGGAACGGTGAATTGAAAAACTAAATAACTTTATATTAATTCTAGAAAGTTTACCGAGATCTTGCCTTTTCTTATTTGTATAAAAGGTATTTTAAGTGCTTGAAAGTAGGAAAAAGGGGACAAAATACTGTTTGTAACTTTGGACTATGTTTAATGAAGGTTAGTCAGGAACTTCGTTGCTTTGTTGTTTATTTGTTTGTTTGTTTGAGCGTGGATGCAGAGCGTCAACATCGCGATCACGATATTCAATTGTGATTCCATGTTATTTTTACACTTCGTTGCCTGTTTTAATTTCATTAGTCCGGCTGTCGTGCGGCGCTCACAATGTGATGCGACACTCGCGCCGTAGACTGATGGTTGATGGAAAAAACCTTAAGAACGATAGAGCGCTCTTAAAATGGTTTGTTAACTAGACTTAAAAAACTTTGTCAATTTTGTTATCACAGAGATGACTGTTTCAGGGATTGAAACGCGGTATTTAACCAGCTTAAATTAACGATACCTACAATTTTCTTTACCCTTTTCGTGTAGGTATACCGTTATTTACCACATATTTCATTTTGGTACCGATCTACTTTGAATTAGCTGCGCGGGATTGCAGCGTGGGTTGCGCGGAGCGCGGCAATGTCAACTGTCGACAACTCTCACCATCTAAATATACTAAGTATTCCCTGCATTTGTAAAATTTACTGTCTCTGCCGTAATCGGGTTTTTTTTCGGTAAGTAAATCGATACCGTTATTTAACCAATATATTTCGATTAAAGATAAGAACGAACCAATAAATATCAATATGGAAAATTACACATCCAAACGGCTCAAGTGCTGCAAGCGATCTATTTTTTGAAAACAGAATTATTAAAATCGCATTAAATTAGCTTCAGAGAATTTAAGTAAATAGATTAAAACCGGTACTAGTAATTATATTTTAAAGCAGTGTATATCGGTTTAAATAAAAACTAATCAACGTTATCACTAGGCAAAGAATGAAGCAACAATATAATATTTTCTTTTGAATTTTCAGTCTGGTTAATATGGAGAGAAAAGGCTCAGACCAAATAAAAGACCAAGACAGAGCGCTGTCAACAAAGACGTGAGGCCGGTTTCGTAAACATGTGTGCACTTAGTGAGGTGTAGTTTGATTGTAGGTTGATTGAAAAATGTTGTAAATGTGTGCGTGTGTGCGTGTATGCACAGAGCGGAGGTGTAGTTTTGGCATGTTTTACTGTATTGTTCGCAGCGTTCTGTCTTGGTTTTTTATTTGGTCTGAGAGAAAAGGTTACAACTTTACAAACATAAATTTTTTGCATCGGTTTTGTCATTAATCAATATAATGTGGTATAATTTAATTTCGGTATCAACATTCTGCGATACTGACATTTTGGGATACCGGAAACTTCAGTAAACCGTTTTAAATAGATGACGTCGTATCGTTAAATAAAAGTACCTTAATTATTCGGTAATTCAGTCCGTGGGCTTTTGGGAGATTCAGTTCACAAGCATCCTGACATCGATAATATCAAACGCTGCGTACGTTTGTCTTTGAAGTTTATTGACATATACAAGGTATTAAATAGGCATAACAGAAAAAAAAATCGCGATACCAGAAAAATTAATATGCCTGATTATATCTTTTTTCCTTTTATTTTCTCTCGGACATCTTTTGTAAGTCGTACCTAATAAGTATCTTAAAATATTCTTCACAACTGTATTATTAACTAAAAAAAAACAGATGCAAATCTATCCTGAAATGGAAGATATGATGATTCTAAGGTTTTTTATGATATTATTATCCGAGAAAAAATTGAAAACCGTAGAATCATCACATCTTCAAATATTTTCATCACATCGTTAATTTTTGCGTTTTTTCTGAAAATCTAATAAAAATCATAAATCTGCTCTAAAGTATATTTAAGATTCGGGAGTTCTACTCTCGCATTCAAAATAGTTCATATTTTCGATTAGAAGAATAAAAAAGCGATGTCATACACTGGACCGCAAAGAAAAAGGGTCGGTTAGAAAATCTTCAATATCTTCAAAAGTACCTGACCTAGCTTTATGAAATAAAGACTAAATTAAAGAATATTTAATATTATTTATTTTTTTAATATTATTTAATGCCACATAAAATAATATATGTAAACTTTTATATTTATTTTTGATAATTGTATAAAAAACTGAAAATGTTAAATAATGGTCGTTTTTGGATGAAGTACCAAAAAAATAAATCAATTGTTTCGCGTTTGTTTTGATTTTGCAATAAAAAAAGTTTAAATATGGTGTCTCTACTTCATAAATTTTATTATTCTGAAGTCATCATGTCGTTAACCCCTGAAGAATGTACCAGGATCCTGACAATGCTTGAAGATGGGCACAGTCAGCGAAATTCAGCGAGAACTGTCGGTGTGACTCTTTCTACAGTTCAGCGAGTACTCCGGCGTTACCATGAAACTGGATCCAATCTTCGAAGACCAGGAAGGAACAGACCGAACAAGGTGCACGACGCCGACGGCACGGGAGGATCGCTACATGGTGTCAACAATTTTGAGAAATGGCTTCCTTACGGCTTTTGAAGTAAATAATCATCATTTACGAGCTGGAAGAAACATTCTGAGTACGGATACAGTAAGGCGGCATCTGGGTGAAGCAAATTTAAACCACAGAAACTCAAGATTGAGTTATGGTAGAGAACACGAGAATTGGATTCTGAATGACTGGTCAAGAGTTATGTTTTCAGACGAGTCTAGATTCTGTTTATACAAGCACGACAGCAGGAAAAGAGTGTACAGAAGACCGGGAGAGCGCTATAACCAACCTGTATAGAAGAAAAAGTACCATACGGCGGAGGCTCTGTTCACGTGTGGGCTGGGATTTCTTCCGAAAGCCGCACTGAGCTAGTGGTGATAGAAAACGGAACTTTAACTGCAGAAAGATATGTCACTGAAACTCTGAATGACTACATTGGTCCATTTTTAGTGGACATGGGCGAGAATGGCGTTTTTACGCAAGACAATGCCCACCCGCATACAGCTCAGATAGTGTTTGCCTTTTTTCATGAAGTCGGTTATCACACACGTGGAGTGGCCAACACGCAGCCCCGACTTAAACCCATTGAGCATGCATGGGACCAACTGGGACGATGTGTACGTCAGCGGAATCCGCCGCCTATCACGCTACGTGAAATGAAAGATCTCTAATAGAGGAATGGCAGAATATTCCACAGCATCGCCTCAAAAACCTAGTAGAAAGTATGCCAAATCACATAACAGCAGTATTGCGAGCTCGCGGAGGCAACACAAAGTACTAAAATGCGTGAAAACGGCACATTTGTAACCAATCTACATTTATGAAAATACTGGAAAAACTAAGCATTTTTATTTATTTTACATTTATTGAAAATAAAAAGGCTTGAACTCATTTTTTTTCATTTAAGCACGTTAAAATATTTTAGTTGGCATTTCATAAAGCTAGGTCAGATACTTTTGAAGATATTGAAGATTTTCTTACCGACCCTTTTTCTTTGCGGTCCAGTGTATTTTGGAGCAATTTATCATACTGTGTGATAGTGACGTTGTGTTTTTTTTAAATAATTCATTATCCAGAGTGTAAACGAATTCGTTCTTTCAAACGGCGTGATCTACTGGAGACACAGATTGACTGTGCATGGGATTATTTAAAACAAAAAAAAAACGATATACGAAATCGTGATGTTCTGTTTTTGAGTCATTTTAGCTCCCCGAGTTAACTGATTGCGCGGAACGATATGGCACTAGTCGTGCCCGCCAGTTGTTTCCGTGCTTTCATTAATCTATGATTGGCAAAGAAAGTTGTAACACAAAAAAAAAAAAACTAGTAAATTTTTTCTTTTTTTTTCTTTTTACTTTACGTATTAGGTTGTTTAGATACGATCACTTACCCCAACACCATGAAAAAGTTTTTTTTTCTTTTTGTCAAATTAAATCCCGTGTGGGATTAATCTATACCAGAAATGGATCTTATGGTTTTAAGGAATTCGTTTACACGGTGTATTTAAGTGACCACAGTTCAACTTACTAGGAAAACTACCCCAGAAGCACAGGTATACGAGGACTGGCTCCGCGGTCACACACGTGCTTACCCAACGTGAGATTACTGTCAGATAATATACAAGGTTAGTCAGAAAGGGGGTACTAATCCGCGGGTCACTTAAAGTATCACTGATGACCAGAGATCAGAATAGGTAGGTAGAGTATATTTACCTAAACTTAGAGGAAAGAAGTAACATAGAGTAGTAGTACTATGTAAAACAATGTATGTAATATGTAAAACAAAGCTCTTTAATTTAATACTTTTAGTACTGAACCCTAAAAAATGTTATATGATTTCTTCAAATCAATATTTTGTAACTGTAAATAAAGTCCAATAAATAATTCGCAATTTTTAAATCCCAGGATTAACCCTTTGGCTCGACGAGATTTTGACATTTGTCATACCCGCTGACTCGGGGAGTTGTCGCGTCAATTAATTGAATTAAGTCACCAAATGCAGGAATTTGCACGCATGTTTTAAGTATGAATTTAATGTGAAAAATATTTTATTTCATTAATATTGTACCTAATATGTCTAGTAAATTTCTTTAAAAATGTGCTGTTTACGTGAAGCTACGTCAACATAATGCGAAATTAGAATAAAATAGATATTTAATATACCTATATCCAAATATTAGTTGAGATAGATTAGCTCAAAAACAATAATTAACGTACCTAGTTACGTGTTGAAACGCTGACGGGACAAGCTAAACATAGTTTCTTTTTCTTTTCATTTTCACTTTTACCATTATTCAAATACAAAAACGGATAAAAAAACACAATTCAATTCAGTAAAAATTGTACGTCGACTTAATTCGAACCTAGTGCTGACCATCAATCCAAAATTGTTAATACAATACAAATGTTGCATTCAGCCAAATCGATACTCATTCAGCCTAATCGAAACTCATTCATCCTAATCGAAAAATAATCATTAAATAAATAAAATCGCTCGAAAGTTAATTAATGACATTTATTTATTTTCGGCATAGCTACAAATAAATAATTTCACGTGAATAGAAATTATTTTTCCAAAACCTAAAGTATTGGCACAGTTTAAATATTAGTACAAGTAGAATGAACACGAAGATATTTTAAGTATCTAATAGACATAATTAGAATGTATTACCACATTATCTCCTATATTACTACATGCAGTCGGTCAACGCGGTACATTGTCGCAGAGCATTCGTGCTAGGGTTTGCTGAGGAAAGCGAGCAGCAGAGAGGCGGAGCTTATGTCCTAATCTGCCATACCGCAGCTCGGGACATAAATTCCTGGGCCTTTGCTTCCTGATTTCAAATAGAAGTGAAATAGTTCATAAGATAGAGGACGTACTACTATAATCAGGTTTTAATAATGTTAGACGACATAAGGTCGGTTCACAAAACAAACATGGCTAAGATCGATTTCTAAATCTAAGATAGCGGCTACGAAAACTTACTACTTATTCATCATGGGATATTTCCATGGTTTTCATGGCTCCTGTTGCAGAAAATGAGGTCAAAACATGAAAAGTTCACTAGTCGTCATGGGTGTCAATTCTGTAGTTTTCGGTGGCGCTGAGGCCGAAAATGGGGACAAAATGAAACTCCAAGATAGCGGCTACAAAAATTTGCAAATTAGTCGTCATGGGTTTCAAAATCGTGATTTTCGGGGGTGTTAATGCCGAAAATGAGATTCAAATCCAAATCCAAGATGGCGGTTACGCAAATTGGCTAGCTGTCATGGGTGTCAATCCCATGATTTAAGGGCTAGTAAATTTCATTTAACTAGGTAGTGAACTTTCATGACGGCTATCTTGGATTTAGGAGTAGAATTTATTTTCGGCTTCAGCACCCCCGAAATCTATGGAAATAATATAATTATGAAATAATAAGTAAATTTTCAAGGCCGCCATCTTTAATTGAAGAATAACTTATGTCTACCTACTGCTGCAAGGCTTATCCGCTGCGACTATCAGCTCGACAAAATGTTAAGGTCTAAAAAATGTTGTCAAAGTGCCAAGTAAAGATGGCTGAACTACTGTTGCCTTTGCACCCCTGTCCAAATAAAACGAGCAAAATTTCATAAAGCGTTTAAAATCGATCTCGAAATAAAATACTACTTCAAAACCCAGAGGTGCCTAGTCTGAGGTGAAACATTTAAGAGTTCGTGTAATGTTACAATTATTCGCCATTTTCACATAACAGCATGTTCATTGCTCGTTTTACGTTCTAACTTATTCGAATTCTAACTACTACATTATAAGTAAATGCTTCCGGTCAGCATCCGACTTAAGATGGCCCAAGGCCTCATCAATGTCTCGCATCGAGAATGCCAAAAGCTTTCCGCCATTAAATCTTCCCCGAAATCAAATACTCACTACGCCTATGTCACATATACTGGGCACCCTATACCATCTACGCCTTCAAAAAATAAAGTCTATAATGTATGACCTCTTCACCCTCTTCACCTCTCTTCTGTTTTTTTTTCGCTTATTTCACAACTGTCAACCATCCTGGACATAATAAAATTAATATTCTATGTAGGTACCTATGCAATTTAAAATTAGTACATGAAGGCGTAGGCGAGGTACCTAGATTTCGCACTATTAAGATCCCGTTTAACAATTTTAAACCTTATTACAAGGAACGTTTCGTAGATAATTATTATTTTACTGCCGATATTGCGTCAAATTAGAATTTATTTTTTGAATTTTGAATAAAGAATATCAGTCTACGGATGCATTGGATTCCACGGTGAAGTTTCGGTACGAATATTTATTGATGTAGCCACAGAGGATTATGATTTATGATGAATCTAAATCTATTTTATTTTATTTTAATGTACCTACTGACTTATTACGATATTTAAAAAAAAGTATCTTTGATTGCTTGATTATAATTTTAACATAGATAGAATGTTAAATTACATCAAACAAGTAAAATATTTACTATACCTAATTAAAAAATCGATTTTTGGTGTTACTTATTTTTTATTAAATCGATTCGAACAAAATCACAACGAAATAATCGATTCACATAATCACTTTCTCACATCATTAACCATAAAAAAGTAATATGGCGGCTGATTCCGAATCCCAAATTGAGTAGTGATAACAAAGATTTCGTGATATTTTACGTACGTTTACGTTTTACGTTAAAACATGGGCTTTTTCTAGTAGTATATCGCATTTGTCTATAGATGATGGATTGTTTTTAACCACGCCTACTGTGTAATTTGTGATATTAGTAATAAATGAACAACAACAAAAGTTCAACTGGCGGGAAGCTTTTACTTTGGATATCAAAAACTTTGTTATCACTACTAAAATTACCAAAACTATGGATGATTTCCTCGAGTTAATAAATGATTTACTCATTTTGTGATGATTGGTAGTCCAGAATCCATTCTTTTTATGATTTTTAGCGTCCACCACGACTGTCATCAAATGGCGGTTATCGCATTTAAATACATTCAGTTTTGTAAAGGTAAATATTAAAACTCGTGCGCTAAATAGGATTGATTCAATGGTACTCAAACTTGAGCTTTTTATTTAGTTCTTATAAATTTCATCCAATAACAAGATCCGATAAGTAGATAATTAAATGTTTACATTATTAATTAGGATGTCGTATGACCTAATTCTGGGCCCCGATCGGGGTCGAAAACGAGTTTACGGTAGTTCTTGTGTTCGTCCCCTTTCGGGGCCCGCTACGGACTATACGGTTAAAACGTCATTATAATTATGCCGGGTTTTTAGAGGAGGTATTAATCCACTGTATGTTACTTCTTTCCTCGAAAGAACAATGGGTAATTTTGTTTGGAACCCGTACCCACCTTGTAGCATTTTAGACTAGGTGTCATTTAGAAGTATTAGGGGCTTGGGAAGAGGCACGGGATGCGGTGGGAGTGTTCTGTGATCTTTCCAAGGCGTTTGACTGTGTGGATCACCGCACGCTCATTCTAAAACTAAAATACTACGGAATCCGAGGTAAATCTATAGATCTTGTAAATTCATATTTGTCGGATCGGGAACAAAGGGTGGCTGTTGGTAACGTTACTTCTGTAGGCTCATTAGTAAAAATGGGAGTTCCTCAAGGATCAATTTTAGGCCCCTTTCTGTTCCTTGTATATATCAATGACCTTCCAAACATAATAAAGGATACAATGTCTAACACAGTCCTATTTGCTGACGATACGTCACTTATATTTAAAGTAGATAGGAAGGACAGGGATCTTGTAGAACCTAATAATACACTTAATGTTATCTCAAATTGGTTTTCTGCTAATAATCTTCTCCTAAACGCAGGAAAAACCAAATGTATTAAATTCTCCACCCCAAATGTACCCCACATTAGTTCAAATGTGAAACTTGACGGGAAAGCGTTAGATCCGGTTCCCTCGACTGTCTTCCTGGGCATCACAGTAGACTCTAAATTGCAATGGGGACCTCATATAGAGGCACTTGCAGGCAAACTGAGTTCTGCTGCATTTGCCGTTAGGAAAATTAGGCAGTTGACTGATGTAGCTACGGCTAGGTTGGTGTACTTTGCATACTTTCACAGTATTATGTCTTATGGCATATTACTGTGGGGTTCGGCTGCTGATGTAGGTACTATTTTCATATTACAGAAAAGAGCAGTCCGAGCTATTTATAATCTAGGCTGCCGTGAATCGCTTCGTGAATTATTTAAGAAAATAAATATACTAACCCTACCATCTCTGTATATACTTAGTAACATTATGTACAGTAAACGCTTAAAAGTCCATAAGCACGCTAAGGACTACATTGCTATAAACTCGCGCACGATGCAGCGAATGCGTATGCATGTGCGTGTACGAGTGATGTCTCAACATTCCACAGATAACACACACTAATGAACTGTCGTCGCGCTACGCGAAATAACATTATATTTCTGTTGCATTTAGAATACGCGTCATAGTGATGCGTCATTTTTAACATTGCATTGCTAAAATTCGCATTAAACTAATATGTCCCGATAGCTGTTTGGGCTAAGCATTGATCCACAATCAATGACGTCTGAGTTCGAGTCTTACAATGCGTAACTCGTTTTTGTTTCTTTGAAACTATTATTATATTTGTATTAAAGCAAAAACATTATTCGTTATTGATGTTTATTTATAATGTTAGTTATTGTATTATTATTTATGTGATTATGTATTCAATTTATCTTTTTTTGGTGTAGGAAGGTGGAAATAAAAAAGTTGTGCTAAATGATAACAAAAATGTTTATTCGTTTTATTTACTTATATTACTAACAAACTTTTATGAGAATTGTGACGTCACATTCCTACCTAGATAAAAGAAATTATCTTGAAACCGTTCCCAAGATTTTTTGTTGTATACCTACTTAGTCAATTCATAATAACATAACAAGGAAGGGATATTCTAATGACACAAATATAATTGTTGACATCCACTTATTTAAGTATCGATCGGTATTCAGCAGAGTTTATTGAAAACTAATATGTGATTTAGACTTTATGAACATGTTTTTTATGTAACGTCACAATTAATGTATTGAGGTTATAGCTTAAGTATTCATTTTCTTGACGAAAAGAAGATTGAAACTAAACCTCAATTTAAGATCATTAAATAATTACGGACATGTTAATATTACTAAATATTTAGTTACACCGTCTAATTATTAAAACCAATAACTAGAACTATTGGTGCGTGGAGGAATAAAAGCCAGTTCTCCTGCCTGCTGCACTCATCCATCCCCACATATTAATTGTAATGCGACCTGAGTCTGTATTAGGGATTACGTTTTTATCACACAAGCGAGTGTTATTCCTGCGCCATAAGTGAAGCCTACCCTTTTGACTAGATTTAAACGTCTTTTCATCTGAGAATATGGTAGTATTCCAGTCAAAATCTAAGTAATCCCGTGCGAAATGTAATTGTTCTTGTTTATGTCATTATTTCAAAAAGGGCTTTTTAGCGGGTCTTCTGTGATGCAATTCTTCAGCGTGGAGGGCACGGGGCGGACAGTTTGCAGCGAGGTGTCAAATAATTCCGTAAAGTCCCTCGTAGGTGTGAAACCATTTGTTTCATAATAGTCCACCATATGTTGTCGCTGCGTCTCACCAATAAGCGACGGCCTTCCACTTCGCTATCGACTAGCAAGGTTTCCCTCTTCCTCATATCTTTTGATCGAAAGACTTACAGTATTCCTCTAAAACAAAAAAAAGTAACATTAGGCGGCTATATCAAAATACTGAAGTGACTTCATTTTCATATAATATAATAATGTTTATTTAATATAATAATAACTAATATTATAACTCTGCATTTTAAATCCAATAATAAACACTAATTATTTATCTTTTGGGCCTCATGATGGCGGATTTAATAAAGAATTTGGAGACATGGCCAAATAATCTTAGGTGATTATAAATTTGAAGTAAATGATCAAGTTATGAATTGTTTATTATGATACTCACATTCAGTCCGGTTTCATCAGATATTTGTGTTCTATTTAAGACCACTTTTATGCAGCGCAATAATAGTCGCCCTCGTCTCAATATTATTATTTGCCTGCATTTTGAGAATAAATACAATACCGCTATCTATTAAACCACACGTCACTAACTAACATTTACAACCAATCGACAACGTTCGTTCCGATCAAGTTAAATATTCATAAAACTCATGTCTATCTACCCCACAAAAATCTAAATTCTTTATTTAGTTTTCTATGATCTACCTCCCTAACGTTACGAAATGTGTGAACCAGGCGAACAAGATAATTGAATATTATATCTGTCTCATTACTTACAAATACTTACAATCGAGTAAAAACTTACAAAAAGTCTGCATTGCGTGAGATTTGAACGCACGCCTCCATGAACCAGGCATGTTGTTGGACGCGCTTAACCACTAAGCCATCTTAACATACAGATTTAAGTTGAAATTATGAACTACAACGATGATGCATGTGTCTCTTAAAAATAGAAGGTCGTAAGTCAAACTAAACGCCAAGCTATTGCTTTGTGAGATTGCCTATGGACTTTTGGTCCCTACTGTACATTCGAAAGAACATTGCCCAGTATAACAAGAAAAGTGACGTCCACAACATAAATACTCGCAATAAACACAAGCTAACAGTACCTGGTTTTAGACTAAGAAAAACCAGCAAGTCGTTTATGGGGAACAGTGTTAGGTTCTACAATAAAATACCATCTAGTATTACTGATTTACCGGATATAAAGTTTAAATCATTTATTAAGAGCATTTTGATATCTAAAGCTTATTATAGCATAAATCAGTATATCGAAGATAAAGATGCCTGGCATACAACTCCGTCCTGCACATTGCGACCCTCTGGCCCTGTCTAACTGGTTGGTTGTATGACCTAACATTATTTTTAATGTTTACCTACTTTTATTATTCTTCTTTTTTTATTGACTTAAAATAACCTGTACATTATTTTATCAATTTTCATATTATTATTTTTTACATTCAAATATTGTAATTTTTATATCCCACTACAATTTTATTTGTATAATACTCTGCCTTAATAGTCTGATATTGTTTTACATGTATATTTTCGATAATATCATTTTCTAAACTGTAAAGTTTGAGCGTCATGCAGCAATTGATGATACACCTTTAATCATATCATATTACTGCCCATTGTCTGGTAGTATGAGTCTGTCATGCTCACTTAAATGTCCTGCTGATGGTGGCGTTGTATATCCGGTCGTTGGGTTCCCTATAATATGGTTGAGCTAAGCGATGCGGATGTGCACGTCATGCTCGTGAACGGGTGCTGTCTGTCGGGACTGGTCAGCCCATAACTACTAGGGCAATTCTAGAAGGCATATTTTCTTTTCCTATTTTCTACTCTTATGTGAATTTATTTGTTACATTAACCTGCATTATTCTCATTCTATGTCGCACGCAACTGTAATGGAATTGTCATGAATAGTCATGATCTACTATTTTAAAAAGAGTATTCATGGAGTTTCTTGCCGGCTCTTCTCCATAGAACCTACCTTTTGGAACCGTGCACCTAGTTTTGACGTTTTAAAAGTGCCTGTAATCTGGTCTATTTGAAATAAAAAACTTTGACTTTGACTTTGACTTTGAAGAAGCATAAGTGAATAACTCAAAAATGAATGAACGAATGAATGAATGAATGGGAGACCGAAGTTATGATCACTTCTATTTTACATTTTCAATCACTTAAGTAGTGTTATAATAATTGTTTTATAGGCCCAATGAATAATCAGTCGTTCTGTTTCATAGAGAGAGACTGACCCAGCTTCCTAAGGTTTACTTTTTGCTACGGAAAATATTAATTAAAACGCCATCAATTCAATTAAGCACAGTTTGTTTATTTATTAAGGTACACAAAATAAACATCATCACTAAATGGTATTGTTGCTCTCAATGATTATTTCATCCCAAGCATTTGCCGGACCAACGAAGTTTATTTTTTCGAATTTTATTAAAAACTAAGTAAAAAGTGTTTTTTTTTAAATTAATTATCATTTAAGCACCGCCTAGTTATTAAAATAATCTTTATTTAGTTATTCATAGAATACCTTATATGTTTTTTTAAGTTTTGCAATAATATCAATATTTTTATTTAAAATGACTCCTACATTCGGCGTATGCACATCTTTGTTCTCTTCCGCTTTGTGTGTTTAATGTGGATTTTCGGTTGTGTTAACGTTCGCGCACATTATATCGGGTCGCAGTGGAGCGGAGTGGGTCGCAGCGCACAGCAAAATGCTTACTTAGCACATTAGTGACGGGCCGGGTCGCAGCGCATTGAGGGATTTTGAGTAGTTACAGTGTACTACCCTGCCAGACTTGCAAATCTTATAGCTCTTTGTATCCATAAACAAAATTAATCAAAAGCTCTTCATCCATTCTAGTGAACACCACAGGACGCAAATACCAAAAAAAATGCAAATATCGTAAAATGAACACGTGCGCGCGTGCACTCCAATTCGCTTACTATAGCATACTGTGTCGGGGCGCAGCGGGGTGGGGCAGGCCGCATCGAACGGAACCAAAATCCGCGGCGGAATATGCGGCCCGCTTCGCCCCGGCATAGTGTTCATTTAAAATACATACGAGCAATTTGAGCAGATTTTTGCGCTGCGACCCGACCTGATGCGGCCCGTCATAATATGCGCGAACCTTTAAACTTCAGAAAGCGCGGTAGAGTTGAGCGTATTCTTCCTCCCGTTTTCCTGTTTAGTTTTCCATCCGGTAACTTCATTCATGCATGCATTCCCAATTCCCATTAGAAAACCTACTCTATAGTAAAATATATACGCATAGATGTTTAGGTGCATACGAGGGTGTATAGATACACCTACGTATATAGCAGTACGTACGTACCTATAGCAGAATATTGGGCTAGTTCAAGGGATATGATTGACTGCGCGCGAGGTGAATTCACAAAGGCTTTTCTGCATATTTCAACGTCGAATAACTTTTTTCTCCCGTGAGATACAGAGTTGTCGCCATACAAAATATTTATGTAGTTTTAAAGACCTTTCTAATGGTATAGGCTAGTCTCAATTTGCTACAAGCTGGGTACGTTTTGTTCCATGTCCTTTAGGTAAATATACTCTATTTATTCAAAAGTTACAAGGGTTATTTTAGTTTATTCAAAAATTCCTCATCCCTACTTTAGATACGAATTCAGATAATGGAGCTTCTAATCCGTGACCCAAAATATCACCTAAAATCTAAACACAGCCGATCATAGCAGGTGGTATATAGATTTTAGCGTATTTTTTTTTGAGCTTTTTGAACAGCTATTTCTCTAAAATTGATGAATTTTGGGGAAACTTGTGGAACTAAAGTTATTCATTATTATGGGCACCATAACACCCTTTCGGATTAGTATCACCTTTCCGCCTAACCCTGTATACATACTTTCAGCGTGTAAATTACTTTGCAGTAGAAGCCTATCAATGAACTAAGATGAACGGATATTTACTGTTTCATTCTTAATTGTCAGCTCATCAATGCAATCATTTTGGTAAAAAGCAATCTTTTAAGTAGGCATACTTACGTAATAAAAGTATTCGATGAAAGATGTACTGCGTGTCTTAAAAAGATTAGAAATAAACCAATGAATTATTTAACACTATTTGTTTTTGTCTGCTCAGAAGCTCTTTTAACAACCTTGATTTTTTCTACGGCCTACTCATATTTAAATAATTCGGATCTTTAAAATTTTCCATCACAACACTCCTTTATCTAAAATTGTAACAAGAAAATCTTAACAATGCCGCTTATTAAACAAACTTTAAGAATGTTTGTTTAACGAAACCGTTTATTTATCGATAAAACCATCGGTAGTGAACTTAACAGAATCTCCCCACCGTAGCAATAGCATCGTAGCGCGCTCGCCCCGTAGCTTCGTAGCCAGTTTCAGTGCTACGTCCGCCGCGCCCGTTGCCGCTACGCGATGCCGTCGCAAGCGCCATACACACGCAACTTTAGCTCGCGTCGTTAATCACATATTATATTTATGAACGTTGTAAATACTTTATTACTTAAATCAAGTTTCATTTTTATTCCAGAACATAAAAACAACATTATGCATTAACTTCTTCTTATTGTAAACAAATGAATATGTTTAGCAGTTTGTTTGAAATTAAGATGATACCTAAATTACGTAAAGAACTTGATGTGTCTATATTGAAAGTACTACAATGAAATAAGTGTGTCAAGTTGGGTTTTATATAAAAGTTTAAGTACAGTAAGCTACACGATGCCTCCGATGTTTGTTCGACACTTGATATGCGTTGTTGCAACGTTTTTAATAAAAGGTGAGTTAAATATATTTAAAGCTTTTTAGTTTTGTAGAAGTGTGCCTTATAAACTGAAATAAGCCTTATAACTTTAGAATTAAGAGAATTACTAAGTATAGATTAAAGTAAGTTTACAACTGTTTTAACAACTATTCGTATTAAGGTTTCTTTCGAGATTTACTTGGAAAGCTATTGATAAGACTACGCAATATAGAATGAAGATCATAAATATAATAAATAAAAAATATAAAACACATGCATCACGCTTTGTGCCTCTTAAGGGCAAGCACTTACGATTGATGTAACATACGAAACCATAATAATTGGAGTGATCGTTAAAAAAAAATCACTCTCCTCTATCCATTTATTATATACAGGGCTACTGGTTATGTAGATGGGGCCCGCTAGAGCCAGAGCCTGCCAGGGTTGCGGAATTTGTTCGAAAGAGTTACCGCGGCCCTGGAACGCAATGAGCATTAGGAGGAACACGGATGGGTTTTAGTCAGTAAGAGTCTGACACTCCCTTCCGCTCCGCCCAGAGCTGAAGGAGTCATATGTTGAATTACAATCCACAAAAAAAAGGCTACTGTTTATTGATCACAATCCCGTAGCAGGGTTTTAGGACATGTTATCCTCTAGTTAATAACCAAGTAATGTTTTATGCAAAAGCGAAATGATCTCGAGATAAAAAAAGGAACAATTTGGCAGCTTTGAAATCATATCACGAAAATCGTTCACTTTTGCATAAGCGTTACTGAGTTATTAGATACTGGATAACATATTATACAATCCTGCCACGGGATCGTGTCTAATAACGAGTAATCTGTATATACAACGTTATTTTTACTTTATACGGAAACCGAGACACCCCAACAAGATTTTCATCAGAACTGCCTGAATATGTGTTTTTTTTTAGTAAATCTCCAAGTTACACCTTAGTTAATGTCGCGTTAAGTTCCCTAAAAAAGTGTGAAATGCCTGAGATGTCCTATGCAGGGGTTGTCTAATACACGGAAACTGACCGAGAGGACCGTCTTAAGCCTCAAGGTGTCTATTCCCGTCAACTGTTATGGGTAGAAAACTGCTGAAACAAATTTTGAAATTTACGAAAAAAAAAGGTCCTGTAAAAAAATATGAGATGATAATCGATTCTCCTATTATAGTGATTCTGAACAAACTAGTTTCAGGTTTAGTATATACTAAAACTAACCTTGTATATTATATTTTTAACCGACTTCAAAAAGAAGGAGGTTCAATTCGTCTGAATGTTTTTTTTTTCATGTTTGTTACGCGATATCTCCACCAATTATGAATGGATTTTGATGATTCTTTTTTTTTGTTTGGTAGGTCATACTTCAGAGGTGGTTTCATATAAATTTTATTGAAATAGATTCAGCGCTTTATGAAAAAATCAACAAAAACAAAAAAAAACATATACTTGGACGACGTTTTGGTATGTTCCCTACGGCAAAAGTTTTGATGAGGACTTTCAATCTCTGTTTTAACTATCATCACAGAAACATTAGTCAAGAACAAAGAAGATTGTATGTATTTGTAAGGAGCCATCATGATAATTATACATTAATACCTATTCTTAAAGAAAACTACCTAGTTGCTGGAAAGATTACACAAGCGTGTCATTTAAATTTGTAGTCTTAAACCGTGTAGTATATGGCACTAAAACGTATTTAATAAAAAACTTTACATAAAAGTAAAAATCGACTTCAAAAAAAAAAAACTAAGAAAGAGTAAAATAATTAGCATGATATCAAATTAACAATTTCAGAAGTCGGTGCAATTCTACACTGAAACAAATAAAAGCCACCTACTTCTGAAACTGTTAATTTTATATCATGCTAATTATTTCACTCTTTTTTAGTTTTTTTTTCGAAGTCGCTTTTTTCGCTTCCAATTCGCTCTTGCTCAACCTTGCAGAAGCAGAGGTGTTTTTCACTACATCCGTACATCTCGTTTTCGGTCTTCCTGTTCAAAAATGTCACTATACTGTTAAAACTCATGCCTTATTTATTAGTGTTATACAAGCTTAGTTTTAGTATTTACTAAACCTGAAACTAGTTTGTTCAGAATCACTAGAAGAATCGATTGATATATTTTTTAAACCAAATTTTGTTTCAATAGGTTTCTACCCATAACAGTTGACGGGAATAGATACTTTGAGGCTTGAGACGGTCCGCTCGGTCAGTTTCCGTGTATTAGACAACCTCTGCAAAGCACATCTCAGGCATTTCACACTTTACTAGGGAACTTAACGCGGTATAAACTACGGGTAGCTTAGAGATTTATTAAAAAAAAAACACATATTCAGGCAGTTCTGATGAAAATCTTGTTGGGGTGTCTCGGTTTTTGTATATACTAAAAATTACGTTGTATAAGTATAATACAAAACCTTCCTGTACATTTACACGACTTACGTGGGATGATGAGCAGCTGAAAGAGAATGTGTTCTCACTCCTAGGTTAGTTGAAATCGATGTGTTAATTATTAGTTTATCATAAATAAACATATACAGCATGTAACAGGAATAACGCAAACATTCAAACATCCCAATTAGAATATTCAGTTACAATCGTAACACATACACTGAAATT
Organism: Amphipyra tragopoginis; assembly: GCA_905220435.1. Taxonomy (NCBI): domain Eukaryota; kingdom Metazoa; phylum Arthropoda; class Insecta; order Lepidoptera; family Noctuidae; genus Amphipyra; species Amphipyra tragopoginis. The sequence goes on from HG991992.1 coordinate 13,399,238, forward strand.
TTACTTTGATGTGCTTAAACATTGATTATCTAATAAAATAGTATTACTTATCATTGTTAACTGTAATTAAAATTCAGTCGTAAGCCCTTGATATGAGGCTCAGTTTTCTTTAACTCAATTAAAAGACTGACACGTAAAAGGCACGTTTAAAAAATAAACATTTAAAAAAAACCGGCCAAGTGCAAGTTGGACTCGCGCACGAAGGGTTTCGTACCCATCATCTATAAAAACGGCAAAAAAATCACGTTTGTTGTATGGGAGCCCCTCAAATATCTATTTTATTCTGTTTTTTAGTATTTGTTGTTTAGCGGCAACAGAAATACATCATCTGTAAAACTTTCAACTGTCTAACTATCACGGTTCATGAGATACAGCCTGGTGACAGACGGACAGAAAGACGGATAGACGGACAGTGGAGCCTTAGTAATAGGGTTCCGTTTTACCCTTTGGTTACGGAACCCTAAAAATGGCTGAAATCGATTCAGTTCTCGATTCTTAACAAACTCCTTTTTAAGGTTTTCGTTTATTATGTTACACATTGTATACATAGTAACGATAACTATAAGCGATCGTAAATTATTTTGTCAAGTTTGGTAATCATTCCAAAATTTTCTTAATTTGTATTGGTTAATTTCCATGTTTGTCCGTGGGCGCTTTCGGGCTAATACGAGTATGGTGTTAACAAGCGAGTCAGACAAAGGAAGCGTATCGAGTGTATAATCGAAGAAGGAATTGATCCTTTCATTAGAGATATATGACGGAAAAGTATTCATATGTTGATCTTTAGCACCTATTTCACCGGCACGACATAACAGCATAACTAGTCGCCTAGTCGCGTTTTTGTGGTCAACGTTATTCCAAGTTATCAATTAGTGGTATTTAATGCTTAAATAATTCCGTAGGCTTAGACACCCAAAAACCCCCATACACTCTGACTGCAATCGCCACCACTCGAGTGTCAAAGTGTAAAAAAAGTGGAAATATCTTGTTAACAATGTTGCCAAATGAAATTGACAAAATTACCGAACTTTGCCTGACGATGGGACTTACTGAGCTGGAAATGTCTCGCTAATAGGGTTGCCAGATCAAATTGTCAAAATTATCGAACGTAGCCCGACGAAGGGATGTGTTGACCTGAGGGCTAAGTAACATAGTAAAATTATTCATACTTCAGAAATTGTGTCTTACCGAACACCGAATACGGGGCTAAAATACCGAGCACCTGGCAACACTGCTCGCTAAGCGCCTTAAAGAGCGCTGCAATCGAAGGATTAATGATGAAAAAGAATCTCATAGCTGAAGAGGTATGAGATTCTCTGGTAGAAATACAGCTGGACCATTCAATACAGCTTGTAGATTTGTAAGCTAGTGCTAGTAAGTCGGGCGCTCATGTGATTTTTTGTCACGGTGACTTTTTGTTACCGAGTCGAATTGTATGAAAAATATATACTTGTCACCGTAATGTCCCGTCACCATAGTGAGCGCACTCCCATATATCTTCATAGCATTCGACTTGGGTAACAAAAAGTCACCGTGACAAAAAATCACAATCAGCGGCGGTCCTATGAGTAATACCCATTTCACCATACGGCCTCCTGACGTTTCTCTACAAAACGTTACCATAAAAAGAATATCAAATATTTAAAAAAAAAACATGGATAATATAGCTATTTTACGGCTTTTGATGATGTCGTTTACGTTTTTTCGATAGCAATCTCCTTACGGCTATAATTTACGAAATTACCGCTATGTCAGGACTTGAACATAGTATAACATCCATGAATGTTGATCGTTTATTATCTTGCGGTGTTGTGATTATATTTCAGAAGTATGGGAAAGTGGGGTAGAACCGGGACGCTGAGGCAAAAATTCAATAAAACACAAGTTTGAAGAAAATTAAATTAATTTTAATAGGCTCTATTTAGGAAGTTTAGTTTATAAATCACATATTTAGTACTTGAGATCACTTTATTCTTAATTCTAAATAACAAAAAATAATCAATATATTTTAGTTATGTTTTTACGGTTTTGCCTCATCCCTTTTCCAAAACCGGGTATACCCAAATTTTATACCCGATTATGCCACTTAACAGTGGTAGCAATGGAACTCATCAAGATCTTTGGGTTCCCAACCCGTACAGCCTTCATGGGCCCAGTTCTTACATTTAAGACATTGCACCCATGCATCGTTTCTTCGCGAGTATAGACTTGTTAATTCCAAAGAATATTAGATTAACTGACCATAAAAGCGTTTTTCTTATTTATTGTTGTCGAGCACGCACCGACGCCATTGAAAGTTTGTTGACAAACTACTCAGGGTGGCCAAAAGCAGCCAGCGAACGCGCGCCTAAATTTGAAACTTGTAAGAGGCTATACTGCCTTGTCCCGGTTTTACCCCCATACCCGGTTTTGGACTAATCTCCCCTACTGTCCATTACTCAAGTCTAACTTCTGAAAATAATACAAATAAAAATCTTCCACAGCTTGACAAGTTTGTACGGTTTTTTTGTGAGAATAGTTGCAAAATGGAACTATTCTTACTTGCTAATGACCGCACAGTCAGTTCCTTTCAAGCAAATACACATTGACAAATGCAAAGAAAACTATAAGATAAAGAAAAAGACTTACTTGTTTGCATCTAGTAACGACTTTTTAAGCGCATCAGGTAATTTAAGCTGCAGGAACTGTTCCGATTTTTATTTTAAAAGCAACGTAATAATGGCAATAAAACTGAACATTACAATTGATTCGAACGCGAACTTGCTTTCGAAGGGTGAATCGTCCAGTTTCTGGAAATAGTTTTTTTTTTCTTGAAAAACATTGCCCCACACTAGGATTTCTCCTGTATCGTGGATGCGTTTACAGACTAAAATCTCACGTACACAAACGCCCACGCGCACACGTTATTGTGGTTTTTGCTTACTTACCACTAGGTTCTAGTCAACATTTAAGTACCTAGGCTTCGATTATAATTCGGTTTGATAAACGCACTGGGTGGATACATATAGGCGGTGGTAGTCACTTTCTATCAGGTAGGCACATTCAACCAATAAAAAAAAAATAAAAAAAACAAAAGACTTAAATGATCATCAATCTGCAGTGCAATTCTGTAAGAATCTCACCTCGATCGCGACTGTCAATTAGACACTTGTCGTGACACAGCGTGGATAACAAAACTACGCGTTATTGACTATACTGTCGATTATCTGTGTGTTATTTGCTTCTATTATATTATCCATACTGTGACATTATGGATACCGAGCTAACCGTCATATTGAGATGGGTTTCTTACAGAATGACACTACTGGAAAAGGTCAAGAATGGATAAATGAATGGAGGAGGTTAAAATCTCCCAGTGCAGTGTGGACTTTTTGTTCTATCTGGTAAAGCTAAACATATCCGCAACGCTAACATATGAGCTTACAAACGGAGTGACAGTGAGCAGTTCACAATTGGATTCAAACCGCGTATAACATAATGTGATTGGTAACAGTCCTTTGCGAATTCAGTCTCTCTACATTAGACAGCCATTGACCACACGACACTGTGATGAGTCTGTAACGATCATTATGTGCAAATGACTTGAAAACAAAGGAAACCTTTCAACACGTTACATTCGTTGTGGAACTATAGGAGGTCAATTCTAACAAAATTGTTGCCAAACAGCAGACGTTTGTAGTTTTTTTTCGTAATAGGTACATGTTACTATTTTTAAATACTTTTTTGTTTTAATATATAGCCAAACGGTTGTTTATCTTCTTTTGAAATTGTTTTGGGCAAGGCTACACTAACCTACTTGTCTTTTTTGAAAATCGATCACTACATCAAAACAGTTTTCTCAGCAGCAAGTGAAGTGAAATAATTAAATAATAGGTATTTTAGCGTTAACTACAGTATAAAAAGCAAAGTGTTATCAAATGTAAAGGTCCGACAAAATGTGTAATTTCTATCAAAATTACCTGACATTATTCCCACGAGCGAGCGCAATGTAAGTTTAGTATTTATGTTGTGTGTCCGCCGCCGCGCCGGTGACTCCTGACTTAGAAAGAATACATAATTATTCAGTATTTCATTAAATAATCAAAAATCCCGACATTCTCAAAGTCCGGCCGGAATCCTGACCTAGAAAAAAAAAAAAAAAAAAAACTGACATGTAGGGACAAATCCCGACGTCTGGTAACCTTAGTTGGACATATTAATATATATAGGAATGTTAATAATGTCACACCTACCCGTTTTTTAAAGGTCATCGAAAAAAAACGATACATTTTCGTCTTGTAGGTGCTTTTATTACTTATTTGAAATGATTAATATGAAAATGTAATAAAAGTTTACTTGGAAAAAAATCTTGGTTTCATATCGCCTACAGTTTTAACTTCTTCAATTTGGATCATAAGTCCTGAGTACAAGTCTCTCTCGAGACCGCTGTAACAAATGGTTCAGGAGTGTTGCCATAATGGCTACGCTTAGCTGACTAATCAGGAGTCGTATAATATTATCAGTACTCAGGTGAATGAGGCCAGTTTTCCTGTGGCAAGTATATTTTTAGATGTCCCTTGTGACACCTCGCTGTTTTCGTATCGAGCCTAAAACAAAGTAATCTTTAGAAGAAGGAAGAACCGACTTTCATCTATCAACGCATTGTCAAGTAATTGATGTATGTATAAACTTTTACATGTGTATGTAGATGTCATCATTGTACACGTGAGGATAGAAATCAAGAAATTAATGGTTTACAAATAATGATAGGGGCCATCACAGCACAGTACACTTTAAATCAAATCAAACAAACATTATACTTACACCATTTTTCATATAGAACGAAGTTGCCCACCGAGGTGCGCATTTCTTTTGAACTATTTATTCAAGATGAGTTTAAGGTCATCTTACCTCAATACAGGGTTGAATCCCTGCTGGAATCTGAAATGCTTATTTCCATAATTTCCTTGCCAAACATAACATCACGCATTTGGGCAGAGGGGACGAGCCTATTGTCATCAACCCGGCACAAATCCAGGCTCCGGGCTGCTACTGAGAAATTCTACACAGAAATACCCACACTCCTTCCAAATTCTCTCCTTGCCAAAATGGGTCTTATTTGTGTAATGTTATATTAAATAGAGAATAGGTATTGTCGAATTGAAAACCTCCACCTACGGTTTTTTAGGGTTCCGTAGTCAATGTAGAACCCTCGAGGAGCTCGTGGCTAAATAATTACAGCCGCATGGACCGATCTTCCGGGTTAAGCCACGCTTGCCGAGGTTGGTCTGTGGATGGGTGACCATTTACCGTAGCGAGTTTCCTCCGTGCCTCGGAAAGCACGTAAAGCCGTTGGTCCCGGCTGTCATTTGTAGATCTTTGACAGTCGTTACTGTTGGTCAGAAGCCAGAAAGTCTGACAACCAGTCTTACCAAGAGTATCGTATTACCCAGTTACTGGGTTGTGGAGGTCTGATAGGCAGTCGCTCCATGTAAAATATTGATACTCAGCTGCATCCGGTTCGACTGGAAGCCGACCCCAACATAGTTGGGAAAAGGCTAGGCAGATGATGATGATGTAAAGTGGAGATGTTTTTTTTCTCGTCTACCCCTTTGTGTGGGGTGTTGTTGAAAAGGTCCTTCAAAAATACAGCGGGTTAGTGGTTTCAATTTTTCGATTAAGGGATCCGTTTGTGAAATATTCATCATTAAAGTGCCAATTTTTGTTAGAGTCAAGTGTTTCCCCCCTTTCAGCTAAACGGTTAGTTTTGGATATGTAAAAAAATTCACGGTAGTAGTATATACAACGAAATTAAAGGGAAAGCTATCACAACTATGTAGGCTTTACAAGTTAACGAGTAATAGTCGACCAAATTATAAAAGTAAAAATTTCGTACAAATTCCATTGAAAAATTACTTTTACATATAACATGTGAAAATGTTAGTTGTGTACAACAAGTAAGTCCGCATTAATGTGCAACTACGGGACTCTATTACTGTGCGTGGCCCGACACGCACTTGGCCGGTTTTTTATTTAAACTCGATTAATGAGCTGTACCTCCGTTGTTATACACAACATGTAACCAATTATAACATGTTATACACTATGCACATACATTAATTTCTCTCGTTAACAAAACGTGTCGAACAACGAGGAGCTCGTGGCTAAATAATTACAGCCGCATAGACCGATCTTCCGGGTTAAGCCACACTTGCCGAGGTTGGTCTGTGGATGGGTGACCATTTACCGTAGCGAGTTTCCTCCGTGCCTCGGAAAGCACGTAAAGCCGTTGGTCCCGGCTGTCATTTGTAGATCTTTGACAGTCGTTACTGTTGGTCAGAAGCCAGAAAGTCTGACAACCAGTCTTACCAAGAGTATCGTATTACCCAGTTACTGGGTTGTGGAGGTCTGATAGGCAGTCGCTCCATGTAAAATACTGATATTCAGCTGCATCCGGTTCGACTGGAAGCCGACCCCAACATAGTTGGGAAAAGGCTAGGCAGATGATGATGAACAAAAAACGTATTTATGATTAGTTACGGTTTACTCACGTGCATTTTTCGGGATTACGACGAACGACTAGTTTCGGACCCAAACGGAGTCCTTAATCATGGGCTGATCACGCACTAAGATCACGCGCGATGAGAACTAATCATAAATATGAATGTGTCTCACGAAAGTTATAATAATAAAACAAAAAACGTGTCGAACAATTAGAAATTTTAATACCAAACCCTTAAGTACATACAGTATGTGAAAATATCTTTAGAAAGCCTACTGTGGTGTTTAAGGGAAGTTTGGAGCCTCATTTACATGGAATTTGTTTCCATCATGCTGTGTAACATTTAACTCCATGCATATTAAAAGAGCTTTAGAAATTGGATTTCAACTATTAGCACACCCTATCTGAAGATTAGGGGTATTGATTTAGGACGAGTTGAAGGATTATTAAAAGGACAATGTAGTTAGCTTGAGTACCTGCTAGAGTAGTCTGTATATTTTAACTATAAACAAATTGGTTGACCAAGGACAGATCTTGTGCCAGATCTTGTGGTTCTGGCGCCCAATTCTCCTAAAAGAAATCTTGATAAAGGTGCTATTCCACCGGCGACTGCAAACTGCAGACTGCAACCGCAGACCGCAAGTCGCCATCGGAATAGCGCCTTTAAGGTGTGCACTTTAAACGTGCTATTACGATAGCAACTGCAAAACTGCAACCGCAGACCGCAGCCGCAGATCGCACCGCAAGCGATACTACTGTTGCAGTTTGCGGTCTGCAGCCCGTCTCGGACTTGTAACTTAAATCGCAACCGAACCAAGGCCGAACAGTTCATTCAGACAGTTTTCAATTTCAAAAGCTGTCAAATTGTTACACACAAAAAACATAACAAATCAAAATCAAAAACAATCGTTTTGTTAGTTTCAACAAAAACTGACTGACGGTTATGGTTCATTTGCATGGCAACAATTTTGTTAAGATAAGGATAAACGGCGACACTTTACACTCGATACTCAGTGTCGACACCGAGTGCCGTAGTGTGTACATCGCTGTTACACTGAGTTCCGCATAAGTTTGGCTATAATTTCAGTGTCGCGATTGCCGTGTGTCGAATGTCAGTGTCACCTTTAGTCGAATTGGCCCCTTTCAAATTAAAACAAAGTAAGAAAAAGTAAAACAGCGTTAGGTAACAGGGGGGCTAATGACGTCATATTTGATGAAAAATATTTCGTTTCATAGCACGTGGGCTGCACAACAATTTTTCCAGAAAAATTGCCTTGTCGCATTATTGTAGGAAAATCGCATTGCACTTCAATTCTTGTGAAAATATGGAGATACGACAAAATATTCTATGAAAAATTGCTCAAGCGCAAAAATTCTATTATCTGAAGAGAAATATAGATATTTGAATTTTTATATAATTTTGAAAAATCGGTTCGCAAAGGCGAGAGATAGATTGTCCAATATTTTTTATTTTGTATCACAATTTTTTTGTCCTACTATTTTCTTTTAAACATATGTACCTGTCTACGCATCGTCATTGATCAAGATCAAACCAATAGCACCGTACTGGACGGCCCAGGAGAGGGGTCTCAAAACTTCACCACCGCGCGGCGCCACTGTGTCATTCACATTCTATCGCTCAGCCATTAGACGAATACACGCAATCAATTTTTGTAAAAATCATAATCACTGATTATACGCATTAATATTATCAAGGAAGACCTTTTATTCATCTCCAAACATATTTTGGACCTTCAACGCCGGATGCAATATAAGGAATCGTTGCGACCAGCATAAATCGGACGCTTGCGACCAGCATAAATCGGACGCTCAAGACCAGCATCGAAGACATCAACGGATCAGCATAAAACGGTCAGATCAATCATCCTTCTTTATCCTCTCATTCTTCCTGTGTTCAGTGCTTCAATTGTGTTAATTTTGTCTGAAATCCGAACGTTAAACGGTAAATTGTTACGCGTAAAGATTATAGCTGGCATCGATTACCCTCAATTTATTATAATCGAAAAATCTTTAGCGATATTTGCATTTGCCTTCCACAAACTCTAAAATGTCCAAGAATAAGCAAACTCCAACAAAAGATAGTAGTGGTGAGGATATCATAAGAGATTTAAATAAGAGAAGAGGTGTTATTCGCGGTAAATTTACGCTTTTCATGAAGTATGTAGACTCTGTAGAAAGATTGCCGGTCAATGAAATCATTAAAACAGAATTACAAGCGCGTTCACAAAAGGCCGAGTCGTTGTTACAGCAGTTTTCAGAAATTCAAGATGAAATAGACTTAAAAATTCCTGATAGTCAAATAGAAAAGGAATTAACGGAGAGGGAAACTTTTGAAAACCAGTATTATGCTTATGTGACTAAATCTAAGTGTATTATAAACGCAGATCATGTTCAAAATCAAAATAATTATTCTAAAGTTTCTAGTAAAATTAAATTACCTACGATTTCATTACCTTCCTTTGACGGCTCGTACGATCATTGGTTGGAGTACCGTGATACTTATTTATCTCTTATCCACAATTCTAAAGAAATAGACAATGTGCAAAAATTCCATTACTTACGCTCTTCTCTTTCAGGCAGTGCATTATTAGTCATTAAATCTTTGGAATTCTCATCTGAGAATTATAGTATAGCTTGGGAGTTATTGGAAAATAGGTTTAACAATAATCGTTTACTTGTGCAAAACCATGTCAAAGCTCTGTTTTCTATTACGTCGCTTAATAAAGAATCACCCATTCAAATTCGTAAATTGATAGATAACGTTCTCAAAAATATACGTTCCCTCAAAAACCTCGGCGAGCCGACCGAGTCTTGGGACACCTTGATTATTTATTTAACTACATCTAAACTCGATTCAACAACTGAAAGAGAATGGGAGACTCATAAAAGCACAATTATCCACAGTCAAAATCAGTCAAGTTCACGTACATCTCTTAATGATCTTATTACTTTTCTTAAAGATAGGGCTGACGTACTAGAAACAATTAATTTGGCGCATAGTAAATCTACGTCTGAAATTAACGTAAAAAAACCATTGTACCAACCAAATAAATCACATAGTTTGTAATGTAACAGACGGCCCTAGGATCTCCTGAGAGCACGTCTGCCACACCAGTGGTATAGAATGCTCGTCGTGTACACGTCATTATACGCGCTATCGACGCCAAACTGTAATGTAACAGACGGCCCTAGGATCTCCTGAGAGCACGTCTGCTACACCAGTTGTAAGGAATGTGACGTTATCAGTGAATCCTACCTATCTATCCCTAGTCGGACTCGAAAAGAAACAACGAAAGGGTGCGGACGGTCTGCCGGACGGCGGAATTGCTAGGACTCCGCCGAGTGGACGATTACCGGGCCTCTGCCTCTTCTATGCTGCTTGCTGAGCTACCAGCTCCCCGCCGAGTAGGCCATTGTTGGGCCTCCGGCATTGCTGATTGCTGAACTGCCAGCTTCCCGCCGGGTGGGCCATTGCTGGGGCCTCCGGCGCTGAGGTGCTGCTGCGCTACAGGCACTCCGTCTGGTTGACGGGCTACGTATTAACCACCCTTCACCTCATTTTTCGTGCTCGCTTTACCAACTGTAAAACTTGATTGTGTGTTCCAATAGCTATAGTTCATTTGAGTGTGACTCCCGGATTTACTGACTGTTTCTTTATATTGTTACTTATCGTATTATAAAATTGTTGTGTGTTAAGTGTTTCCTTATTTGCCCGACTAGGGATAGATAGGTAGGATTCACTGATAACGTCACATTCCTTACAACTGGTGTAGCAGACGTGCTCTCAGGAGATCCTAGGGCCGTCTGTTACATTACAAGTTTCGTATCGACACAAAGTAAGCAATCATCTCATAATAACTTCAGACGTCCTCGTAATTGCTTTATGTGTCAAGCTAATCACCCGCTTTATTCTTGCGATTCATTTTTGAAATTATCTATTAACGATAAAGTTAAATTCATAGAAGAAAAGAAACTATGTCGTAATTGTTTACGCGCAAGCCATTCGGTAAATGAATGTTGGTTCGGTCCGTGTAGATTATGTAATAAGAAACACAACAGTTTAATTCATGATAAATGTGACAGTGTTAGTGCATCCACATCGTCAGCTGTTGTGCTTAACTCACAGGCACCGCCACAGGATGCAACTAGTGCTAACTCCACGAACACTACTACATTACATTCTTCATCTCACACAACACACACGCATGAAACAGGGCATCAAGGTACAACTCATTCATTATTAGAGACTGTACTGCTGTCCACAGCTTTAGTGGAGGTTGCAGATAAAAGTAACAATTTTCACACTACCCGCGCTTTATTGGATAATGGCAGCCAGCATTGCTTTATTGCTGAATCATTATGTAAAAGGTTAAATCTTGATTTAATACAGTCCACTGTTCAAGTCTCCGGAGTAGGTAACTCGGTGACAAATTCCACACAGTCATGTGAAATTAATTTGAGATCGAAAACTATAGAATATAGTACACGCTTTAAATGTCTAGTTTTATCTCAAATCACAGCTCAATTGCCATCTTTAGGTACAAAATCACACATAAATATCCCTGACAACGTTAAGTTAGCGGATCCCAATTTTTATTCACCGTCAGAAATCGAATTATTAATTGGGGCGGATAAATTCTGGGAATTATTAAATGACGGATTAATTCGACTAAGTAGCGGTCCATATTTACAGAATACTAAGTTGGGTTGGGTAATATCTGGTTCATTGTTAACTAATAAAACGTCACGTAGCAATCGAGTTCAATGTAATTACTCACAAACATTAGATAATCAACTTAGGAAATTCTGGGAATTGGAAGAAATAGTTCCGCAAAATAAATACACTAAGGACGAGTCTTTATGTGAAAACCTGTTTGTGCAAAGTACGTATCGCGACAATATAGGACGGTTTTTTGTACGCATTCCATTAGCACAGTCTAGTGACACACTGGGTGATACGTATACACTCGCACTAAATCGTTTTCACGCACTTGAACGTAAGTTAGATAGATGTACACCTGAATATAAAAAATTGTATCGCGACTTTATGAATGAATATTTAAGGTTGGGACACATGAGTCGTGTCAATCAATATTCATCACCAAATTATTTCTTACCGCATCACGGTGTTCTAAGAGAGCATAGCAGTACTACTAAGCTTAGGGTGGTTTTCGATGGAAGCGCGAAATCAACATCGGGCAAGTCGCTTAACGACATTCAGTTTATTGGCCCTAGTTTACATAATGACGTATTTTCAATATTATTACGTTTTCGACAATTTCGGTTTGTTGCATGCGCTGATGTCGAAAAAATGTATCGGCAAATTAATATTCAGCCCGATCAAAGAAACCTACAGTTAATTCTTTGGCGTGAAAATAAATCTGACGATCTTGGTGTGTACCAGCTTAATACCGTAACATATGGTACCGCGTCCGCTCCTTATCTAAGCATTCGGTGCATCAAACAGTTGGCTTCCGAGTGCAAGGATGACGTCATACGGCGAATAATAGACGAAGATTTGTTTGTAGATGATCTGATAACGGGACATGATAATAAACAATGTTTATTAGATATCTGTTCGAAAGTTAGTGATGTTTTAAAATCTGGTTGCTTTCATTTACGTAAATGGATGTTTAATTCGGAGACTTCTTCAACAGATCAAACAAAGGAATTATCTTTAGGCGAAAATTGTTTAACTAAAACTCTCGGTCTTGGTTGGTTAAATTATTTAGATTTATTACATTTTACTACAAAAATTAATCAAAACGTGACTCATGTGACTAAGCGCGTCATCTTATCTATTGTCTCACAGGTATACGACCCATTAGGCTTGCTAGCTCCTTCAATTATAATCGCTAAAATACTTTTACAAAAATTGTGGCTTTGTAAGTTAAGTTGGGACGATCCAGTACCTAACGATATTTTGTTTATGTGGCAAAACTTCATTAATACACTTCAATATTTACAAAACATAAAGATTCCTCGCTATGTCGGAGGAGTACATACAAAATATACAGATTTACATATATTCACGGATGCGTCGCAGGATGCATACGGTGCATGCGCATACATAAGTACATACGACGACAACTCACCAGTTACAACTAGGTTGCTTTGTGCGAAGAGTAAAGTCGCACCAATTAAACCAGTGACAATACCGCGACTTGAGCTATGCGGAGCTTTAGTTGGTGCCAAGTTATACCAAAAAATAAGTCAGTCATGGAGATTAACTTTCGATCATATATACTTTTGGTCTGACTCCACTATAGTCACAAATTGGATTAAAATTTCACCTAACTTATTAAAACCATTCGTGCAAAACAGAGTAGTACAACTTAATGAATTGACAGGTGAGTTGCCGTGGTTACATGTTGCTGGTAAGGAGAACCCGGCTGACCTTTTATCCCGCGGGCTCACGCTCGACGCGCTTCAATATTCGGATATTTGGTGGCACGGGCCAACGTTTTTAACTGAAATTAAATCTAATTTTAATCACGGTAATCACGATGAAGTAATTGATTTTAACGATTTACCGGAAATAAAGTCAATTACTAATTCATTGTTTACACAAGAGACTTGTACAGATATTTTTACCTTTGAACGTTTTTCAAATTTTAATCGCATGAGACGTGCAGCAGCTTATGTATTACGATTCATTAATAATTCGCGCATTAAAGTTAGATCAGAACGTAGCACTGGCCCGCTTACTTCTGATGAATTAAATAAGTCAACTTTAGTTTTGGTTCGCATAGTGCAACACACGTCATTTCCGACATTATTAATACGTTAGTGAAGAACTTACCTGTTAAATCGATGAGAAGCATATCTAGTCTTGACGTATTCTTAGATTCTGATCGCATTATTAGAGTAGGAGGCAGATTAGTAAATTCAGAGACTTTTTCTTACGGTAAAAAACATCCCATATTGTTATGTTCCAAGCATATTTTTACGCGACTTCTATTTCAATTTGAACATAAGCGTCTACTCCATGCTGGTCCACAATTGCTCTTGGCTACTATCAGGGACAATTGGTGGCCACTTAAGGGTCGTGATTTGGCCAAGCAGACAGTACATAAGTGCATTACATGTACTCGTCAGAAAGGAAGGGCACTATCCGTAAAAATGGGTAACTTACCTCTTGAGAGACTGGAGCCGGGGTATCCATTCCTACGCTGTGGCGTGGATTATGCTGGACCTATGTTCATACTGAATCGGAAAGGAAGGGGATCAAAACTTGAAAAATGTTACATTTGCCTATTCATATGTTTCGCTACTCGTGCAGTACACTTGGAGTTAGTCACAAGCCTTAGTTCTGAGGCATACTTACTGGCTTTGAAAAGGTTCTTATCTCGTCGTGGGAAACCCGCACAAATATTTTCCGACAGCGGGAAAACGTTCGTAGGCGCATTAAAAGAATTTTCTCAATTTTTAAATACTTGCGAAAATGATATTTTAAATTTTGCTACATGCGAAAATATTAAGTTTAATTTTATTCCTCCCTATTCACCGCATTTTGGTGGTTTGTGGGAGGCAGGGGTCAAATCATTTAAGTATCATCTCCGGCGTGTAGGGAATGCAAACCTCACTTATGAGGAGTTTTCAACATTATTAACACAAATTGAAGCTATCCTCAATTCCAGACCTATGTATCCTATGTCTTCAGACCCAAACGACCTACTCCCTCTTACACCAGCCCATTTCCTGATTGGTCGATCGCTCGTTGCACCTGCCTACGAAGATCTCACAGCTGCAAACACTTCACGCCTGATCCGATACGAGCGCATCGAACAAATGCGACAGAACTTCTGGAGACGCTGGTCGCAAGAGTACGTTGCAGAGCTGCAGACCAGGACTAAATGGCAGTCCAACACAGACACAATAGTACCTAACACTTTGGTGCTCATTAAAGAAGACAATCTGCCACCATTAAAATGGCGTCTTGGACGAGTCATACGCACTTCAACTGGAAAAGATGGACTTGCACGTGTAGCCGACATCAAAACAGCTAACGGAGTGATACAAAGATCATACCCAAGATTATGTCCGCTTCTTAAGGAGGAAGAATCCTAACTACTCTCAACTTATTCTCATTCTTCAACTTCTTCGTTGGAGGCTGTTGCTCCAAGGCGGGGGGCATGTCTACGCATCGTCATTGATCAAGATCAAACCAATAGCACCGTACTGGACGGCCCAGGAGAGGGGTCTCAAAACTTCACCACCGCGCGGCGCCACTGTGTCATTCACATTCTATCGCTCAGCCATTAGACGAATACACGCAATCAATTTTTGTAAAAATCATAATCACTGATTATACGCATTAATATTATCAAGGAAGACCTTTTATTCATCTCCAAACAGTACCTATTGTCCATTTACTATGTAATTCATCATTCAGTTGTTCCTTATGATATCCATTAGGAGTGATGGAGCGTCTTTTATTTGTCTGAAAGAACTGTTGTGTATTTTCGTTTCAATAAATTTGAATATCTCTACTACCCTCGTCATGTGTTCAAATCCTCGCAGAGCTTGTCATAAGCCAACCCATTTTAGTGTTCCCAGTCATGTTTCTGTCTTTTTATACACTGAAATATGTTAAATACTGTAGTACTGTATGTCGAGCTTCATCCCTTGCAAAATAAATGGGGCTTCAAGGAACATCAATATACTGGATTACGTCGTGTCGTCGACGGTGAATATCACCGTTTTTACTTATTTGTATACCGATTTAAATGTGAAATAAGTATATCTTTTCAGTAGATTCTGTGTAAGTCGTGCCAACTGCTGTGAAAACAGGCTGTAGATCCTACTTTTTCTTTGGTGGTATTGAAGCTTATATCGTAGTGTAAATAATGTCCCGATGCCGTAGAAGAATATATAACTTCTCTAAAGGGTATAAACGAATTCGGATAATTCCTAACTGGGATTTTGCTTGGTTAAAAATAAAATTTATTTCATCACTTTTGTCTTGCGATAGCGGATAGTGATGGTATCTTCAAAACTTCAAAACTTCAAAACTCATTAATTCAAAATAGACTAGAATTACTTAGTTCTTTTTGAACGTCAGAATTATATACATCAAAGACAGCCCCAAAAAGCGCCCTCCCTTCACCGCTTCCTAGTGTTTTTGCTGTGAAGAAGAAACGGCGCAACAAACTCCCCAGCAACACATATCTGTCTGTCAAGTGAATAAATTAATTGAGTCTATACAAAGCAAAAGGTAATATTAATTACAATAGTGAAATATGCAAAATGCGGATTATAGAAAAAGTATAAGTAATACAATTCTGGTTGAATTGTAACAAAATTACCTAAAGTTATCTAAACAACATAGATAATTCAACATAATATAGGTACACATAATTGTATACACTCAATATATTTAATTCAATACAATCATATTACAATAATGTGAGAATAATGTAGGTAATTGTCAGAAGAGTTATCGGTAGCGGGTAGCACTGGGCAATGTTGACAAGAGAAGGTAGTCGTCGATATGGATCGGCCCACCCGAGGTTATAAAGGCGGTGGTCATTCGACGAAGCGAGAGCATTCCGTGTTGATCAGCTGACGAAGTCTGACCTTTTATATCTGACTAGCTTGTCCTTATTTTATGATCTTGTAATAATTGTGTAAAGTAATATATTGTGATCTAGTTTATGTTACTAATATTAACCCAAATACAAGTACTCTCAGTGGTGGAGAGTCTATGTTGGTTTTATTTACTGTGTTTACCTTGCTCGCAATCCTGACATACCGATATTAGCTAAAACTGTAATGATAGAATCACCCCTGAACGATTATATTGTTGTGTCATTTACATCAGAAGTGGAACAAGAAAAAACCAGTCCACATTATGATTGTATACCCACATGTAAATATTTTTAGTAAAATCCCCTGTAGACGGACTGACAAAAACTTCATTATTCGATTGATTGATATTACAATGGTGAGAAGTGTGAGAACGAGAAAATGTGATAAATCCGGTGAGTCACAACCATTTTATTATGTGTGAAGGAATTTTGATGAAGGAAATATAATATGAGAGGTTATTTATTCGTGTAAAATAAATATTAAATGATATCTTTGCTTATTCATGTAAAATAAAAGAGATGTTATCTGTATTTATCCGTGTAAAATAAATGAGATGATATCTGTTTTTTAGTATAAAATAAATCCCACCAAAAACATTAAATGTAAAAAATGCCAAGTCTCTATATGCAATCTTTCCACCGTTAAAAGTTTTAAGATCTCATAGAAGCCAAGTCCTATTCAATTTATTTTGTAGTTAGTTATCTATCTAGTGACTGTATTAATCGTTTTATTTCTATTATAATTATAGTGACTTGGCAATGAGCACAAATTAAAAGCTGCTTGCTGTGTGGAATTATGTGCGACTGTTTTTGACGAATTGATATCTATGAGTACTATGATTACATTAGTTGTTATGCTGATGTGTGATTTATGATATGCAGACGTGATTTTACGGCCAATGAGTAGTTATGGTCACCATCGACTACGTGCGTCAATACATATTTAAGAAAACCTAAGTTTATTTGATAAGAACATCACAATTATTATCTATAGGTACCTATGTTTAATGGTCAAATCAAAAGAACTTAACTAATCCTGTGATATTAAACATTACGCGTGCGTTATGCGTTACTTTCACCTCCTCCAAATATATTTGTTTCTTCTTGTGCTCATTGCCAAGTCACTATAATTATAATAGAAATAAAACGATTAATACAGTCACTAGATAGATAACTAACTACAAAATAAATTGAATAGGACTTGGCTTCTATGAGATCTTAAAACTTTTAACGGTGGAAAGATTGCATATAGAGACTTGGCATTTTTTACATTTAATGTTTTTGGTGGGATCTCATTTATTTTTTGTAGGTGGGTCTCTTTCTTTCCTTTTTGGGTGACATAATAATGTCTTGTTCATCAACTGCTGCTTTGCTTAGAGCCTATTCTCTGTCTCTTTTGTTTTTATAACTAACTAACAAACTAAATATATAACAAACTATATATGTACCTAGGTATTAAATTAGTATTTTTAATAACTAACTATTTAAGTAACTAATAACTAGCTGATTCGGATATCCATAAACTTCGTTTCGCCTAATATAAATGTATGTTGTTATATTTTTTTAGTTTCTAAGTGTTTTTTTTCATAGATAGATGGCGCTATCATACGAATTTCGCATGTGGACACGACACCCATGACGCGTATTTTGTAAATTATCATTGCGCCATCTTGGATTTTGACTTCGACATCCTTTTCATCATCAGCACCCCCGAAAACAATGGACACGATATCCAAGACGCATATTTTGTAAAATATTACAGCCGCCATCTTGGATTTTGACTTCGACCTCATTTTCGTCATCAGCACCCTCGAAAACCTCGGACACGACATTGATGACGCATATCTTGTAAAATTTCACAGCCGCCATCTTGGATTTTGACTTCGACCTCATTTTCGTCACCTGTGCCCCCGAAAACCACGGACACGACATCCATGATGCATATCTTGTAAAATTTCGCAGCCGCCATCTTGGATTTTGACTTCGACCTCATTTTCGTCATCAACGCCCCCGAAAACTATGGACACGACACCCATGACGCATATCTTGTAAAATTTCACAGCCGCCATCTTGGATTTTGACGTTGACCTCATTTTCGTCATCAGTACCCCCGAAAACCATGGACACGACATCCATGATGCATATCTTGTATCCGTGTAAAATAAATGAGATGATATCTGTTTTTTAGTATAAAATAAATATGATGGTATCTGTATTTATTCGTGGAAAATAAATACGGCATCTGTATTTATTCGTGTAGGAAAATACATTGCAAGTCGTATTAGAGTTTGTGGTGAGATGCAACCAGGGTTGATCTTTGGCACCGCCCGGTTTGGCCAGCCGGGGTTGGCCAAAGGCTTCGCCTGGGGAAAACTGAAACTCTAACGTGGCGAAGCAATTGTTATAGGGCTGGAACCAAGGCGGGATATGCCATGATATGGCTAGATCCAAGGCGGGTGATGCCATGTTGATAAAGCAGGATCCCAGGCGGGTGATGCCAAATGAGTTGGCTAAATCCAAGGCGGGTGATGCTATTAATTGATAAATGGAAATGCAGTGAAAATGAGATTCTGTTTTGAATTAATGTTTTGAAAAAGTTTTGAAAGTATTGATATTTGTTTTGATTGGTTTTGTTATAATTCTTGTTGTAGAATGGTACAAAATAGTTTATTGAAATTAAAAAGTAGTTTGTTATTATTACTTATGGTTTAAAATGTATTTTTTGTAGACGAAAACAGGAAATTGTATTTATTATTGATGATAATTACTATGATGACTTCCGTTAAAGATTAATTTGTCAAATTTATTTTAAATAAAAAATAATTTGACTTATTTTCGTTAAAGATGTTTTTAATATGTATTGTATTGTTGTAAAAAGGTTGGATTATTAGCGCAATATAGAAATGTTATGTTTAAAACATCATGTCAGTTTGTAATATGAGTTTGTGAATAATTGAGATATTATTTTGATCATGAAAAGTTTTAAAGGTTATTAATTTAAGTATTATGATTTTGGGAATAACTGAGATAATATTTTAAGTGTTTATAATTATGTACTATGATACTGTGAATAATGATTATAAGATATTTAACCATGAAACATTTAGGATGTTTGTTTTCTGATTTTGTGAAGAATTGAGATATTTAAGAATGTAGGATTTTGTGAATAATAATGAGATAATGAATCGTGAATTATTTTAATCGTTGTTATGTACTATGAGTTTATGAATAATGAGATATTTAATCTTGAAATATTTTAAGTGTTTAACGTACTATGAGTTTGAAGTGTTTATATGCTGGTACAATGAATTGTGAATAATTGAGAGATATAATCATGGAATATTTTAAGTGTTAATGTACTATGAGTTTGTAAATTATTGAGATATTATGTTCTGATTTTGTGAATAATTATGAGATTTTTACGAATGAAATATTTTAAGTGTTTATGTATTATGGCTTTGCAAATCGTTGAGATATTTAACCAAGAAATAGGTATTTTAAGTGTTTATGTACTTATTATAAATTTGTGAAAAACTATAATGAGATATTTAGCCCTGAAAAATATTGTAAATGTATTTGAATGATTTTATGAATTTGTGTATGATGAGATTGTGTGTTTATGTACCTATTATGATTGATTGAATAACTATAATTTGATGTTTAACCAAAGTAGAACTGTCTAATAGGCATCTGAGATAGTATTTTATTGTGAAAATGTTGGAAATCTAATGTGTGGATGTTTGTAAGATTTTGATACGAGAAGTTATGAACGAATATAGAACTAGGTTGATACTGAATGAATATCAACTAGTTCAAGCCACGGGTGATGAGCTTGTTGGCCGTCGATGGGATAATAAGCTCTAATCGATTCAAACATTCTTTGGATGCTCTTCGTGTTACTTTGGTCATAGACATGAACATGAGTAAAATGACGAGGTCAAAGATCAGGTGTGGCCGAGATGTGTACTGTATTATTTGTTTCTGTTTAAGGTCCAGAGGTGTCACTGAAGTCAGGCCTTGATGTACAATCTTGACGATGGGGTTGATGGTGTGTCAACCACCAACACACGAGGACGTGTGTTTTGCAGGAGGGCCGTGTTATCGGTAGCGGGTAGCACTGGGCAATGTTGACAAGAGAAGGTAGTCGTCGATATGGATCGGCCCACCCGAGGTTATAAAAGCGGTGGTCATTCGACGAAGCGAGAGCATTCCGTGTTGATCAGCTGACGAAGTCTGACCTTTTATATCTGACTAGCTTGTCCTTATTTTATGATCTTGTAATAATTGTGTAAAGTAATATATTGTGATCTAGTTTATGTTACTAATATTAACCCAAATACAAGTACTCTCAGTGGTGGAGAGTCTATGTTGGTTTTATTTACTGTGTTTACCTTGCTCGCAATCCTGACATACCGATATTAGCTAAAACTGTAATGATAGAATCACCCCTGAACGATTATATTGTTGTGTCATTTACAGAAGTACATGAATAATAATTAAAAAGTGCCTAACAACTGCCATAGTAAGTATGAGCCGACCAGTCCCGACAGACAGCACCCGTTCACGAGCATGACGAGTGCACCAGCGTCGCTTAACTCAACCATATTGTAGGGAACTTGACGACCCGATACACAACGCCACCGGCAGCAGGACATTTTAGTGAGCATGACAGACTCAAGCCACCAGGCAACGGGCAGGTTTATGTAGGAGTAAGCACCTACAGTAAAACGTAGTAAACAATAATGGCTACATGATACTCACATTTTAATCTAAACCACCTTATAAAGTTTAAAGACAAAAAAAAAACAATTTGCACGACGACACAACTAGCGGGCACGACTAGCGCGATATCGTTCTGCGCAGTCAGTTAACTCGGGTGCTAAAATGACGAAGGTTAAGAACACTATGTTATACTGTTGTTTTTTTTTGTTCGCTGTATTAATATCCCTTGCAGGGTCAATACAGATTGACCCAGGTTACCAGTAGAATTACAAGAATTTAGGTTACACCCTGTATAAACACAAATCCGTATTTGCCTTAAAATGGACTTGAAATGGATCGTGTATATTTCAGCATTTACTGTACATACACGTGCCAGGAATAAACTCGGGGTCTACAAGCGTAGTGAATAGTGATTGCAGGAATATTACTTAAGTTACTTGCAGCGGTCCTTTTAAGGAGACCATGTTCACCAGTGTCCGTCTACGGAATGATGTGATAATGATGATAAAAAATCCAATCGTGTAATCAAACCCTTTTATGTCTGGCTAGCTACCACCCTCACATTAAAGTCCGGCACCAAGCACGGCTGTCCCATTTCAAAACCTAGTAAAGGCTTAAAACGAAATTTTACAGGAGAGCGCATAAACGTTAAATCGGTCAGCCCTTGAATAGTATTTATGTTAGGTAAAACCATGTGGTTAAAGTGACTTACTATGTTTTAAAATGACCAGAGGTAGTGAATGGCACTTACTAGGTATAGATGCTTAAATATATCTGCTTATATGTGAGTTTTCAACGTTGGTGTTTTTGTATTTGGTATAGAGACTTTCTAGGTATGCAAGATTATGCAATAAAACGATTTTTGTAAAAATTGTCCCTTACTAGGTTTTGAAATGGGACAGCCGAGCAGTTTACTATGTTCCGTCGTGTGGAGAGCCAGAGGGGTATAGGGGAATCCCTCTATATCTCTGTTACTTGGATTCGTGTGCTCCATCTTAGACCCTGTCTGCGCTTACCATCAGGTGCGACGAGGGTCAAACGCAACAAAGTCAAGAAAACAAGAAAAAGTATTTTACTAGCATTTGCTCGCGACTTCGTCCGCGTGGAATTAAAATTGTATAGCAAGTTTTAGGTCGCTTAAAGGTACAATTCCGTACATTGCGGCCGATCGCAGCCGCACGCGATCGATCGCGTATGCGGCTGACGCGCGCGGCTAATGCGTCAATAGTCAGAGTATGAAAATGTATGGCACCGCTTCCGAAGTCTGCGACAGACGCGTGCGACTAACGACAGATTAGTCAGTATTTTATAGACACGACTATTGACGCATCAGCCGCGCGCGTCAGCCGCACGCGATAGATCGCGCGCGGCTGCGATCGACCGCGATGCACGGAATTGTACCTTAACACAAATACCTAAACTGATTTTCCCATACAAACTACAATACCCCGTTGCACCACTTTTAAGATTTTATTTAAAAAAACCTTAAAGTAATGTTTAGTAATTAGTGTGCAAAAGTAGTACCAATTTTCAAAAGTTGATACAAGTAGGGAATACGATTTTTCATATAAACGCTTACACCCCATTTTACAAGAATAGGGAATGATTTTCAACCCTCTAATAAACGCATCTTCAAAATGCAATGTCTCTACCTTCAGCGTTGCCCTTCCGTGAGTCAGTGGCAGAGCTTTTTTGTGTAAGATAGATAGATGAAGCTACATGAGATAGCAACACTAGAGTGCATTAAAAACCTACTGCTGCTACTCCGTGCAGTAATAAAGAATTTATTAGCCATAAAGCCTCATTGGTTCATTAAATCGTTAGACCACTACTTCATCCCGTACACCATTAAAATTGTCTTATACATCCCACGTAGATAACTGTTTTAATCGCATGAGCTCTTAACATAGGATAGATAATTGAGGTCGACAGTTTTATAATCAGAGTAAAGTAAGTATCTTGTTTTATTTTTTAAATAATATTTTTAATGCAAATTTATTTCAAGCTTTATTTCTTGATAGCTGTGCCCGCGACTCCGTCCGCGTGGAACTCGGAATACAACATTGTGTCGCAGCAACTAAATAGTGTACATGTATTCCATTTATAATAATAATAGACAAAGGTGTCCCCCCAAGGCCCTTATATCTTTTAAACCATTTCTTTAGGTAGAGTTTCAGCTCCTCTTGATTGACCGTAAAGGTTCATTTAACCATAATACTAAAAACGCGTTGCTTATTTCCATACATTTCCTTGCTAAAATGGATTATAATTGAATATTGATATTTATTGTGATAATGTAACGAAACCTTATGGCGATACAATAATGGCTACAACGCCATCTAATCACAATCGGCGAACTAAATCAAAATATTTTACTCAGTGCAGTCTATAAAATGATTTCATTCGAGGTGTGGAATAGGAAAGTACTTTAAATATATAAAAAAATCACCTATAGAAGACTTCATTTTATTTTTATAAGTTAGAAATAGGTACTGCTTTCAAAGATTTCAAAAAGTTTGATCTGGAAATCGAACCAACCCATATGCGAAAAAATATCATCTGTATTTTTATTTCACCAATCGATAGGATCAATAATACGGATCAAATCGCACCAATATACATTGTGTCTAAAATTGATGGAAGACCATAAAACGAAAATTGACTAACTTATGTACATTTAAATTCAAGCACTTATTTAATTATTGTTAAGTAGTTCTTATTTTTTCCACTTCGTTCAATTTAAGACAGTGTGTTTGTTGGAAAGTTTTGATCCTGATTATTGACCATAAAGATATTATGAACAGGTTCCTTTGCAGATGGTATAGCTTTGTCAGTTTGATTCCCGGTTCAGGCAAAAAAATCAGTAAAGGCTACATTTCTTACTTTTAAAAATAAAATGAAGTCACCTTTGAGTGAAATTTGCAATTTTTAATATTTAAAGTACTTTCCCTTCATGGCTATGTGTTTTGGGACATTACCTAAGGCTTAAATAAATTTAATAAAACGGCGACGACAGGCTTTGAATAGTTCTGACAACAATGAACAAAATAAAATATATCAAAACATTCCAAAAAAATTACAAAAAGTGTATTTTTTTAAAGTGAGGTTTTAACGCAGGACACTGAGCCAGCGACCGTTCACTGCAGCACTTACTTCTGTCTACAGCTTATACTACGCAGTATATGGAAATAATGTTCCACTGCTCGGCTCCTATGAACAATAGCGTGATGATATATGTAGCAGCAAAATTGCCGCTCTTTACGCAACACATCAGCGAAAGTCCCATCAAAATCCATCCACGGGATTTTACGTGATGTCCGGACGGAAAGACAAACAGACACAATAATTCTAAAAAAAAATGTTATGGTTTCTGTATCGATAGTATAGTACCACCGAATCGAAATTTTGGAAAAATATTTAATTACAGACAAAGTGCACTTTGAATTTTATTAATAGTAAATAGATTTATAAATACATATTTAAGTATTCATAATAAAATGTAGGAGTATTTCAAATTAATCTATCGTATTGCCTTGCACAATTAAAATTTTTAAATAAGTACCTACACTTGCATGAAATTGAATGTATTTCTCTTCCACTGCCATTCAGATAGATAGGTACCTAATAAATTTTATATAACATTATCTTCGTTTTTTTTATAAAAGCTTAGTTAGTACCTTCTCCGGATAGCATTTCAATAGACCTTTCGTAGACTGAGAATAGTAATATATTCGTTGATTATATTTCCTCACAACGTGATTTGATACACGTAACGCCATCTATTGAAAAGAAATGGTAAGTATACACAAATACATGCTAAGTTCTTCTAGAAAAATTAAAATTCGCATAACTTTTGATTGCGTGAACCGATTGCGATGAAACAAAAAACATATGTTACTTGGAGATAAGCACAATATTTATTTATAAAAGTCAACAACATTGGATCAGTTGTTTTTACGTGATGCTTGAACAAACAAACAGATAAACAGATAAACAGACAAACAGACAAACAGATAAACAGACAAACAGACAAAAATTCCAACAATGTTAAAAATGGGTTCTATTGGTTATAGTTTAACATCCCAACCAGGTTTTTTCAAAATATTTGCTATGTACAGACACGCCATGTCTACAGATTTATTATATGTATAGATTAAGCAAACGTTACAATCCTAAATAATACTATAAATGCGAAAGTAAGTTTGTTTGTTTGTTACCTTTTCACGCCTAAACCACTGAACCGATCATCCTGAATTTTTGCATATACGTGGTCAAGTGTACAGAAACGGACATAGGGTGCCTTTCATCCCGAAAGAAAGTACTGTTCCCAAGGACAAAAACAATAACGTTCTTTCTAATCTAGTAGTAGTCTTTCGAATCACGATTGAATAATATTATTACAGAAACTTTAGTTTAGTAGTGTGTTAAGAGTTGATTGTCAAAATCTGAATTAACGCGAGCGAAGCGGGCAAAAGCTAGTAATCTATAATTACTAGCTGTAGCCGCGGCTTTGCCTACGAAAACATAAGGTTACTACTGCTCATCACCCACACTTAATAGCGTGATAATTTGTATCCTATAACCTTTACCGCTGTTTAACGGAAGTGGCGAAACAACTGAATCTGTCTAGCACTGCACTGGCGTGAAGCTGAAACAAACAAACAGATAAAAAAAATTTTTTTTGGCATCGGAATCGTTCCTAGGATGCGTTGAATTTACTTTTTGGAAAAAATATTTAATGTACAATTTTAGCACCGCTGTCGTTACGAGTTTATTATATTTGAAATAGGTTGTAATTCGTTCTTATGAAAATAGACAATGTTGTAGGCTAGGCTACCTCCAATATTGCCTTTAATAATTTTATTCTAATTAACTGCAAATGGCATCATGAGGAAGAACAAAAAACTATGCTGTTTACCGAAATTAATCTGATTTTCATCTAAATATTCCTCCGCATCGCTGTCTACTGGTAACGTGCCCAGAAGGCTGGCAGCATTGCCACGTTGTATGGCAATGCTAATCCTTTGGCCAAAGTAGAGACCAGCCTTCAGGTCACGGGAAGTGTCGACCAGCCGCCTTGCAACCTCTCTATATAGAAGTTGGGCACTCAGATCTCACGACCCGAGTGTTTCGGCCCCAAACGGCTCGAAAATAACTAATGAAGTTATTATATTTTCGCCGCTTGGTTTTTTTACTTTATAGTTTCATAAGGATATATTTTTCGTTATTTGTATATACTTTTATTTGTAATTATGTAAATATTGTTAATTTTCGTCTTGCATTTTTAATTTTTGCAACAAAGAAAAAGTATTGGGTTTTCCTTCTCTTCATATTACATACACACGTTGCATTTGACATTTCAATCGAGTATCGCTATGAAACGATTTACGCTGTTCATAATTCCGACAACAATTTTTGATAATCATGGAACGAAACAACATTAATCAAAAGTGAAAAGCGTTTTAAAACTTCCGAGTTCGCCCCTGAAGATATTCTTGTCGCTAATTGAATTCAAAAATAAACTTGCATCCACTCGCAAAGGGAAGCGGTTCTGTTCGAGCATAAATAGCGCAATGAGCGGTTAATTATCGTTGCTAGTTATTAACTGTTTGCTTTCTGCATTCATTTAATTTTACTTATAAATTATGTAACATCGGTAATATAAAATATTACTTGGACTATCATAGTTATTTATTATTATGAAATACCTATTTAAAACCTCCCTTCACGGACTTGAAATATTAAGAATTAGGAATTTACAGTGAATGCTTGTGATAGGTCTAAGTAGCCATAAGGATTTTGAGAGGCTTGGTCGCAGACTGCCTCGTTGGTCTAGCGGTCGCAAGCGCGACTGCTGCGCGTGAGGTCCCGGGTTCGATCCCCAGGTCGGGCAAAGTGTTATTGGGTTTTTACATGTGGAATTTCGCAGTAGCAGCCCGGAGTCTGGATTTGTGCCCGGTCGATGGCAATGCTCGCCCCCTATGGGACGTAAACATAACGGCGAAATGTGGGGGTGCACTATACACCTCTGCCAACCCTTCGGGGAATACAGGCGTGAGTTTATGAGTATTAGTCGCAGAACGTCCACTTCGCATAATATCCCTTTAGTAGAATGTTTCTTTCGTAAAATATCCCTTTTTTCCAATGAACCTCTGCTCCCTGGAATCAGTAAAAAAACCGATCAACTGCGAGTGGGATTCGCACACAGAGGGTTCTGTAATAATCTTTTATTCAGAAAGATAGGTTCGTCTATATACACAATAAAATAAACTTAAAAATAAGAAAAGATCGACTTTAGAAAATCACACAATTTTACGTGGTAAACAGTTAAGAAGTAGGCGCCATTGAATTGGTTTGATTTAAGAAAAAAATTACAACGACATCCATAATTACTGTTTCCCACACTATTCTATTATTTTTGAAGTCGGTTTTTACTTTTTTTTGTAAGTTTATTTTTCTGAGCCTAGTTTTTAGTTTTATGGAAACAAAAGAAAAACAGGGCAATTTCAAAAGATCGGCCTGTTTTTCTTTTGTTTTCGTTAAAATAACGTTGCCCCAAGCTAGGGATACCCCTTGTATCGTGGGTGCGTCCTCACGATGTTTTTCTTAGGACAAGACCGACGCAAAAAGTCTATGTTTGAAACCTTTTCTCTTCATGTTAATGAGAGTGAAAATTCTAAAAAAATACATGTATTTACATTATTCTTTGCCAAGTGAAAACGTTAATTCGTTTTTATTTAAACCAATAAATAATGCTGTAAAAAAATATACTTCAAGCACCATTTTTAACCTATTTACTTTAATTCTCATAAGCTAATTTAATGCGATTTCAACTATTCTTTTTTCAGGTTTTATTATGCATCAGAGAATTGGTTACTAATCACCATCATCATTCAGCCGAAAGACGTCCACTGCTGGACACAGGCCTCCCCCAAAAGGGGAAGTTTGCCGTAATCACCACGCTAGGCGGGTTGGCGATTACAGTATGGTTGTTAAAGTACTCAGAGAACGCTGCTGCCCATCTTCTAGAGAATCCCTTAATCGCCTTTTTCGACACCCACGGGAAGAGGGGTAGTGCTATTCTTTAAGTCCGGAACTACACGAGACGGAATAATAATAAATATTGTATTACAATAATAGATAAAAATTGGCAGCAAAAACTAAGATCGCTTGCAGCACTCGCGCCGTTCGGATGTGTCATTTTTCCATATTAATATTTTTTTTGGTTCGGTCTTGTCCATAATGAAGCGATAATCAAATTTTGATCAGCACATCAATTCGAAAAGTCACGAGGTTCAGCTCGGGATCGAATTTCGGACCCTCCTGCATGCGTTCAACCGCTAGGCTATCACTGCTTTTTGTGCTATGAAAGAAAAAAAGAAAAAACAGAAAGAAGAATGAAAATCAATTTATTCAGCATGCTAAATATAATAATATTATATTTATATATATTTTATAATAATTTGATTGACTGCCTCGTTGGTCTAGTGGTCGCAAGTGCGACTGCTGAGCGTGAGGTCTTGGGTTCGATCCCCAGGTCGGGCAAAGTGTTATTGGGTTTTCCATGTGGAATTTCTCAGTAGCAGCTCGGAGTCTGGATTTGTGCCCGGTTGATGGCAATAGGCTCGCCCCCTATTACATGGGACTTTAAACATAACGGCGAAACGTGGGTGTTCTACAGGGTGTTAACGAATTCGTGTAATTCCTTCAAACCACGTGATCTACTGGTGACACAGATTAACCCTAAATGGGAGTTTTTGAAAATAAACTAAAAAAAAATTCAGAAAAAAAAACTTGATTTTCTATTTCTGAGTTATTTTAGAGCCTTGAGTTATCCGACTGCAAAGAGCGATATCACGTTAGTCGTGCTTGCCAGCCGTGTCGCCGTGTTTTCATTAATTTATGCGTGACATCGAAATGTTCACACAAAAAAATATTTTTTTTAGCAAAAAAAAAAAACTTATTTTTTCACTGAATCCTTATTAAGTGGTTTAGACACGATCGGTAACAAAGCCGCATGAAAAAATAATAATATTTTTTTTTTTATTTTTAATCAAGCTAAAACCCGTGCGGGGCCTGTCTACACCAGTAGTAGATCATGTGGTTTTAAGGAATTACACGAATTCGTTAACACCCTGTATACACCTCTGCCAACCCTTCCGGGAATAAGGCGTGAAGTTATAAAAAAAATAAAAAAATACAATACTATAATGCCACAGGTGTAACAGTTTTTCATAAAATTTAACAAGCACCATGTTTAATACACCTTTAACTAAAACAAGTCTTAAATATTATGTACTAGATGTTCGATTTTCGGGATAAAAGTAACCTAAGTCCTTCTGCAGGTTCTAGACTATATATGTAGCAAGTCATAGCAAGCATAGATGGCGCCACATCTATGAACGTTATTGTTGTTTTCCTCGGAAACAGTACTTTTTTTCGGGATGAAAGACACCCTTCGACCGTTTCCGTACACCTGACAACATTTGCAAAATTTCAGGATGATTCATGATCAGTGGTTTAGGCGTGAAAAGGTAACAAACAAACTTACTTTCGCATTTATAATATTAGTTAGGATAGGAAGTTAGGATTAGGAAGTTAGGATTAGGATTAGTGAATGTAAACGTGAAATCTTACTCTCAAATGAAGATGATGCAATTCACTTTAAGAGATGACGAGAGGGATATCGTTCCTTCCTTCCTAATAGTTTGTAATAGTGTAGTTACTTGATGGAGTTCCTCTATGTGTATGTGTCTAGATGTGTTCCAGCAACCTAATAGAATAGTTGACTAGTTACAAACTTTTACGTTAGCAATCGGAAGTCCGTAACTTGTGGTAACATAATATTATAACTTATAACTGGTTAATCTGCGCTTGCATTGATTTTCTGGCATAAACTGTAATATTTGGAAAGAAAGTATGTTTTTGTTTGATCTTTCTTATTTTCGAATTTATTTGCCTACCTAGTTTTTGTTGTTAGATTGGCACAAGTGTTTTCCATTTTGGCGCGGAGTTTGAGTTGCATCTGTTAATATGATACAGATACAGTGCTGTTTTTGGTGAGATCATAATTATCTAGTGTGTATTGCGAATTTCATAATGGACAAAAACATCGAACAAAGAATTTGTCTTAAATGCATCGCCAATGGAATTTCGTGTTCGGAGTCACTGAAAATGTTACAGAAGGCTTACGGTGAATCGACTTTATCAAAAACACGTATTTATGAGTGGTACAAAGCGTTCAAGAGCGGTCGAGATGTGATGGAAGAGTTGCCTCGCTCCGGTAGGCCATCAACGTCTTCAACTAAAGTTAACATCGCAAAAGTGAAGGAAATAGTGACTGAAAATCTTCTTTCAAGTTTGAAAGAAATAGCCGTTGAACTTTCTGTGTCTCACGAGTCGATCCGTACCATTTTAAATAATCACTTGGTTATAAAATATGTTGCCGCTTGGCTAGTCCCAAAAGACCTGAATTTTCTCCAAAAACTCAATCGCGAGTCGCTGAGGACTAGAACGAGTTAATTCCGATCCAACGTTCATGAAACGCATTGTTACTGGTGACGAGACGTGGGTTTACGAGTTTAAACTCAAATGACCACTTCGTGGCACCCGTTTTCATTCGGTAGAAGACATAAAGGAGAATTCGCGGCGAGAACTGAACTCAATTCCGGAAAAAGAGTTTAAAAATGTTTTGACGGTTGGATTATTCGTTGGCGTAAATGTATCGTTTCTGAAAGAGCATACTTTGAAGGCGATAAAATTTTGGATGAATAACTAACATTTTGTGTATTATTTATTGACCTTTCCCGGTATGATAATGATAACTTGCCCGAACTTAATGTCACATAATATCACATGCCATAAAATTGAAATCCCTAAATACAATATGCCCTAAATCCGTTTGTCAACAACAATCAATAATATACTAAAGACTTTTTTTTTCTGTTTTTTTTTTTGTTTTTTATTCCACGTACACGTCTTCCAACAGTTCATAATATTAATTTCATAAAATGACCCATAATATTTTTTCATCGTAGTGATTTTTTTTTGTGCCGACAGTAAAAAAATATGGGCTTCGAATAAGTTTTAAAAAGACACATAGGTCTCATTCACCGACTGGGTTTGGATCGCATCCGCGACGAGTGGGCTGCGTCATGTGTTCTAAATCTCAGGCCAGCTAGGCTAGGGCTACACGATAGCGCAACAATATATTGCTGTCCAGTTTAGACGCAGCAATGTATCACAAAAAAGAAACAAAACGTATGCTTTACAATGTAGTCGTGCTATTTTCTTGGACAGAATTTATTCTGTAGATTTAAAATTTGGCTTATGCCTTGTACAGACGAACTAAACGAAGTTGAATGAACGCGAAAGAGTGAGTGTGGATGGTTCAGCGAAGGCGAGCGAACGCGTATAAGTACAATACGGCCGATGTATCTTGGCGAGTCTGAAGTTAGTAGTTTGGCTGCGCAATGAATCTTTCAGAAACGAAATTGTCTACTGCGCAGCTAATCAGCTAACTTCAGACTCGCCAAGATACGTCGCCCGTATTGTATGTCCTCATCAGTGCGCTTTCATGTTCATCTTGCGTCTTCGTCTGACGCATACGTGAAGCACCATAGCGCATGCACTAAAAGTAGTTCGACAACAGCTAATGTCCCCAGCGCACGCTAATCCATCACCGGTGGGTTCGCGTGCAACATTCCGAGCGTTTTACCAGACAAAATGACGTAAGATAAAGTTAAAACATTGTTTATAGAAGATTATCGAACAAAACAAGTATTGTGGGACCACAAGCACAAATATTACACAAATAAAAGAAAATTAAAGTGTGAAGTTTTTGAAAACGATGACATTGTTTTCTCTAAATTGTTCAATAACGCGTTGTTCCGTTTCTTCTATAATCTTTCATCCAGATTCTCCTTTTACTTAATTCTTAATATGCGCACAGATAGCTATAAGTTCACACGCGTCCATCAAGACGACTGACTTATGCATACAGGTGTAGACGATAAGCTGCATGCATCTTATGGCAATCAATATTGCATACGCTTGACGCAAGACGAATTGAAAGTTGAAGGCGCAAGATGAACATGATGGACATACATGAAGGCCTTCGCCCGCGTTCGGCCGTGCTCCGCGGCGTATCGGTACATCAAAGGTTCGCGAAAGGCGAGCGAGCGTTCGGTGTTCATCGGCGAAAGCCATTCGTACGTCTTCGTTTGCTTGGTCTGTACAAGCCATTATGGCAATAATGTTGTTTGTTGTGAAGCAGATTTACATTGATCCAATAAGTAGTAACTGGATGCAGCTACTGGATTGGAATTAGACGAACACTATTCAAATGCAGCGCTGGATTCTGGACTGGATTGCAACGTGTTTACACTGGTTCAATGCCAATTTAGCTTTGCAGCCATGTAAATTTGCTTTTAATTTATAGTGTGATGGTGTAATTGCCGGCTTATCAAATTTCACACTTTGTAATCCGTCAGGTGCTTGACGCCCAGCATATGCTGAGTTGGTGACTCTTTCGGAATGGGCATGCGACAGCATTAAATGTGTTTGTTTCATTATTTTATGTTCTTATTGTTTATGCTGTCATTGTGCCCTTGGCGAATGAAATTTATTTTCTTTCCTTCATCTCGTGGGTGTGTAAAAGGCGATTAAGGAATTATTTCAAGAGGGTGGGCAGCAGCGTCTCAGCGCTGCGACTTTCTCTATTAATAGCAATTCCAACCCGGAGTGAAAATGTGGTGCTGTTCCGTAAACGATGGGACACTTAACATCATTTCCTGTGTGCCCTGATACCTGCATGTTGGATGAACTTATGGACGCTGCTGATTATGCAGTACGCGTGGCCGAGTTTTGGGAGGACATAGTTTAGATTGCCATCGACTCGCTAAGAAGAAGAATAGCAATTTACTGCGAACAAATATGGCAGTAGCATTCTGAACCTTCGATGTTAACGGGCTGAAATAATTAGTATTTTATTTTATTTGGGAAACAAACATTATTATAATTATAAGCAAGCATGAGTTTAAATAGGTAAAACAATATCCATAAACAGTTTCACTATACAAATTACATAATAATAACAACGGACATGGAGGAGAATAAAAACTAATGATGCCAAAATATTTCTGATAGGTACAAATTTTGATTTTGGGTAGAGAAACGTGAAAGATATCTAAGCCTTTATTAGGTTCAAGGGAAATAACATTATTATTATACAGACATGGTTGTAGTCTATAGTTGATATTGCGCAATATTTTTCATTTCTATCTTATTCTGTATACATAATTACAAATATAATAATATTATAGTACCTACTCTGGACACGGCGCGTATTGTTAGGAAGTTCCTCTCTCTGAGGCCATGACCACCGCACCGGTAGCTTGGACCCTGTTCCCGATGCCGGTGGGCTACAATATTTTTATGTTTTTAAATGTTTTTGTTTATGTGGAAATATTTAAAAATGTAATTTTATGGGTATGTAATTGAATAAATGAGAATAATAATATTATAGTACAAAAATTAGTAAAAAAGATTGACACAGATGTGAAAAGGGGAGTAAATGCGGGAAATAAAGTGAACAGTGCTATACAATACATGCGGTTGTGGCTAACCAGTCGATGTTCAAAAAGGCACGGCTGGCTGTCCATAATGGTGTGATACCTACGTTTATTTATAGAACTGAATGTTGGTCGTGGTAGAAGAGGCATGATAGTTGAATAAATGCCGTGGAAATGCGTTCCTTGCGAAGTATGTGCGGTGTAAATTTGAATGATAGATTGAAGAATGATGTCATATGACAAAGTTTCGGTTTAAAAGATGATGTTGTGACAAAAATTTAAAGGTATGCTTAAGTGGTTTGGTCATGTTAAGGAATAAGTGAGCGATTTACAAAAAACAAAACACTCACAACGGATGTCAGTTGAAATTGAAACGCTTGTAGAGGACGCCCTACGTGGGCAAACATCGATGTTATTGGTGATGTTCTTCAACAAGGTCAGGTACGTAGTACTCTCAACCGGCGCGGCGTGCGTGTATGTCAAGATGTATGAACGTGGACGAAGAGAAAATAGTACGTAAAGATCGTAGCATGTGGCGTTCTGCAGGTTCTGCCTATCCCCATGAGAAAAAGGCGTGATTTTATGTGTGAATGTATGTAGTACAAAAATAAACCTATGAATAAGCTCTCTTAGGCGTCAAAGTACTCCTCCAGATCGCTGTTATCTGGAAGCGTGCCCAGAAGGCTGGCAGCGTTGCCACGTTGAATAGCAACGCTACAGACTACATGCTCTTTTAAGAAATACGAATAATGATTGATAGCTTTTGCTCGCAGTTTTGCTTGCATGTTTTTAATGCAAATACCACCCCGTCTTGCCCTCTTAGGTTGCGAAGATACGTAATTTATTACTTCCTACAAGGATTATTTTTACTAATTTTTACGTTAGTCGGGTCACACATTAAAATTCTCCCCTGAAAACTTTTACCCTCCGTTACGCCTTTATGGTTTAAAAGTCGAAAAATCCGTCTTATGGTGAAATTGTAAACACTCGACAAACCGAAATGAGAGATTGTACTCATCACTATGAACAACTTTTACCATGGGACCAATCCTGAAATCGCGAAAAGAAAACAACTGTTCCCTACATTTATGTTCCCATAACTCGTCAAAATGTAGAGAACAGCAATTTTTCTTTCGCGATAACAGCTTTGTTCTCATAGCAAAAGTTGTTCATAGTGATGAGTACAATCTCCCATTTCAGTTTGTATTATTTACTTTAAGAGTGTGCTTTTCAGGTTTATAACGCCTTTAGGGAAGGATTTTTTTCAAAATTCCTCTTTATTGGATGCCTATGTTATAAAAGGTATCTCTGATAAAGTTTCAAGTTTCTAATCCCAGCGTTGCGTTGCGTTGCATTGCGTTGATAGATCAATCAGTTTCTTCGAATTTATGTAATTCCTTCAAACCGTGTGATCTATTCGTGACACTGACTGACACTGTACGGAAATTAGGAAAGTTTTTTTTTTTTTTTTGAAAAAATACCTTGTTTTCTGTATCTGAGTCATTTTAGCGCTCCGAGTTAATTGACTGCGCGGAGCGATATCGCGCTAGTCGTGCCCGCCAGCTGTGTCGCCGTGCTTTCATTCATTTATGCGTGGCATCGAAATGTCAATTGAAATATTTTTTTGCAAAATTTTGTTTTGCTCATTTTATATTGAAACCTTGATAGGTGGTTTAGTTTAGATACGATCACTTCCAACTACCACTACTGCTAAGGTTTTTTTTATTTTAATTTTATAATCAAGCTAATACCCGTGCGGCTTACGGCCGTTTGCGTAACCTATCCATCGGCGGTTTTCCCTACTAGAGATAGAAATGTGACATTACTCGACGGAGCTTATGTCAAAGAACAACGGCGAACTCCCAAACAAACTATTGTTGAAATAATCTTTTGCGTCTGCTATTGAAACCTATGTAAAAGTATAGAGCTTGAATTCCTGAACAGATTTGACTTAAGGCTTACTATTAAAGAGAGTCTCGAATTCAAGATATTTTAGTTTGAAGTTTTGCTTAACTCGAAATAGAAAGAACAATGGCGAACTTTGATACATCACTTTATCTGTATAAATAAATTGTAACATCTTCGTGTCATCGTAGGCTTTGTGTATTCGCAATTAATTTATTAATTCTTAATGAACTGAGCCATTTCTGATGAAATGAGCGATTCGCCACTTATCCCTAGGATTTGAGTAAATAGCTCAGAAAGTATATTTAGGTTAGAATATTTATGATTATACGAAAGAAATTATGTTTTCTATTAAGTAGGGAATTCAATTCATTCTATCTTTCATCAGTGTAGCAGATCCATAGAAGTAATAAGTACTACGTACAACAGATCTCTCTATTAAAAATCCCATGAATATCACTTTGATAGTTTAGCCGCCTAGCATTATGCCTGATGCCCTAACCAACAAAACATCATTCTAAAAAATGTTGTGAATACAATAAATCCCATATTCCCAAACACCTTAGCCTATGCAATCATTTGCGAGCACATCCCTCGGTTACAGTTTTGTATGAAATGAACATAGGTGTACGAGTTCAGTAAAAATTAAAAATCTACTTTGTAAGGTATAGGGTATAATTAATAAAAGATTTCGTGTTATTATATTTATTTGTCATTTGCTCTTCTTATTAAGTAACACAACAATTCTGCTGGTGCTGCTTTATTTCTTTGATGCCTTGGTTCCTTTGTAACACACCAACGTCACGACAATGAACATTTTAGATAGGTACTTCCTCCATGATGACACGTACCATGATTTTATTCTCCCTCTTACTAAAGAAGTATTTCCAATCCCTCTGAGACTATACCTACTCAGAGGAATTCACTAGGTCAATCACTACACAGAAAAATCCACAAAATCCATGCGCCACTTTTCACTTCTCAACTCCAAATCGAGGAGTGAAATCGTAGTTCGTTTATTAATAGCACAAGTTAAAGTAGGAGTTTTAAAGATTTATCAGAAGCCGTAGCACTATCACCGAATTTAATATAATTAGGTCATTAGGTATAATAATTATGTCCAACGACAAGGCGTAGCCGTGTAGGAAGTAAAGTTAGGCTCCTTGCTGACAACACTGTTATTAGGACCGTAGCTACCGGCTACGCATAGTTTCAAACCGTATTAAGTCTGGATTTCGTATATGTGTGGGACAGTATGGAGCTATTTTGTCGACACCGTTGCGAACGATGGCCCAGCTTGCCGCCGTGATCGGTCACGATATGGCTACCCTGTGCTCAAACTGGTATGGTGGCCTATGTGCACTCCTTGCGGAGGCCGATTGTAAGCACGGCGCATCCCATTTATGTGGCACTTAACCCGGCTAGCTAGCGGGTACAAACCATATCATCTACGAGTTTGGCCGGGATTCACCCGGCGCCTCGATCTCGTCTACTAGGGGCTTAATAATATACTGATATTTGACAACTCTAGGATTGACAGTGTCAGTTTTTGAAAGAAAGCATTGTCATGTCTGTGTTGCTATACTATTTTTGTCATATACTTCTATTAGGTAAGCAGGATTATAGAAAATCTATTTCTTTCCTAATATACGCCAAGTTTTGCTGTCTTTATTTTGGTATTTGTTTCATGAATTATTGAATAATAATTCATCAATCGAAATAAAACATCTTATAAAATAATTAAGCATTAAATATATTAACATAGCTGGTAAAAAAACTTCGAAATTAATTATAAGGGCATCTCTCAAAGTGTTGCAAAATTAAAGAAGCACGGAGAACAAATAAAAATTATTCGAATTAACGGGAATATCAGTAAAACTTTAAAATGTAATATAATTTTTTCAGAGAGTTCGTTTACAAATGTTAAAGCTACAATAATATTTAGAAAAAAATTAGGCTTTTTTTAATATACCTCATATCATTAGACGCTTATTTAAGTCTCAGCAATGATTTTGCCATTGTTCTTTCTATCTTTAGTAGGGCAAACCGTCGATAGATAGGTTATTGAAAATGGCCGTTAATCTATACCAGTAATAGATCATGTGGTTTTAAGGAATTACTCGTTTGCACACTGTTTACACAGAAGAAGACAGAAGATTTGTAGTAATCATGTAATAAAAGATTCATAATCATATTATCTAGAGCGATTTCCAGGTCTTAACACATTCGAGTCCACCACACTTTTCATGGAACTCATACGCCATCCCGCCATACATATTGCTAGTGGACCTTCCAGGAGGGTCCTTGGCATTACGTTTGCGCTAAGAGTGAACCCTCGAGGAGGGTTCCTGGCATTATGTTAAAAACCTTGAAACTACTACGTCGCTACTATGTCGTAAAAAAGGTGTTTGCTTGTTTCATGACGGTGAATTGTCCAAGAAAAACCTGCATTAATGTGAGCCCTCCACGAGCCACCCGGCGTAGCGAATGCGACTACTGAGTGCCCTCCTGGAGGGCACCCGGCACTGAACGTGTCAAGGAACTGGTATGCTGTTATAACAACAACTGTGCATTCAATACAAAAAAATACGCACTGAATAGCCTCCTTCTATTTCAACGTCTCAGTCTATTTCAGGATCATTGTGCTAGTTCTATATTTTAATCTATAATATGTTATAATATAACAGAGTAGATGAGATACTATTTGATACTCTGTTCAACGAATCCTGACATAGCAGTAATTTCGTAAAAAAGAAGTCGTAAGGAGGTTACTATCAAAAAAACGAAAACGACATTATCAAAAACCGTAAAATAGTTATATTATACATGTTTTGTTTTTTAAAAATAATTTGTATTCTTTGAATGGTATCGTTTTGTAGACAAACGTCAGCACTCAGCTTACGCTTGTTTCCCACGGTGCGTGATATCGCGCACTGCGACGCACGAGATCGCACCGACGCACCATGGGAAGAGACTCGTCCGTGGTAACGCGGATGCGTGCCGAGCGGTGTGCCGTATCCACATCACGCACCCTCATAATGTGGCTTCCCACGGTGCGTGATTTTACGGATGATACCACGCACAGCCGGTGCGCGCTACCACGCACCGTGGTAAGCCAGCTTTACGGTATAATTCAAGCCACGAATTACCTACACGGTTAAAGTTACCTAATTATACATTTAAATATTTGTTGGCAGAATACTCAAACGTTACTCAATTTTAAGTTGGTAATTTCGTACTGTCACTGTCACTTTACCTTAAAGTGACAATGACAGCACGAGACTTAACGGCAATTAAAACCGAGTACCGTTTGAGTATTCGGCCATGAATCTATTACCATCTGAGTAGGATTACTCAATCACGTCAGACTACGCGCAGGTAAATGCTGTGTTGGAATTTAATTTACTCCTGTTTCGTATGACTTGGCAATAAATGCCCTTATTAAAGAAATGCGATCCTGTTCATGACATTTTCATCCATCTACGAATATCTTTGTAAGTATTAAATAGGTTAGAAAAACACTTGAATGAGTAAGTAGAATATATAAAATAGAACGAGTAAGTAGAAAATACTTCAGCCGTTATTGATAAGCTGTTTTTGTGTAACAGATCTTTAGTGTCATCGTCATTCAGCTGAAAGACGTCCACTGCTGGACATAGGCCTCCCCCAAGCATCGCCACATCGACCGGTCCTGTGCTTCTCGCATCCAGCGGATTTCTGCGACCTTCCCCAGCTCATCGGTCCACCTTGTGGGGGGCCTACCCACGCTGTGCCTTCCAGTACGCGGTCGCCACTCCAGAACCTTTCACCCCCATGGGCCATCCATTCTGCTAGCAATGTAATGCCAACTGCAATGTGATCTTTAGTGTAGTTTTGACGAATTTTATAATGCCCATTTCAATGATTATAGTGAGTTACCGGTAAATGGGGCTCTTTCGAAACCACGTGGCTACTTGGAATTTAGTTTAGGAACGTTTCTTGTAAACTATATGGCTACCTGGTGCTGTGTATTTACGATTCCAATGTTATTTATTGTACCTGCATATATTTCAATATTTGGAATTGTCGATAGTTTAAAAAATCGTCGGAAACTCTTCTACGCGCCATCGGAAATAACCCCATTTTATGGTACCAAACGTACGTATAGATAAAAATTTATTATGATGTTTTTATTTTGGCAGTTTAATATTATTATCCTTCAAAAGAACGTTGTTGAGAGCGGGCCTTATCTAGCTAGTTTTGCAATTCACGCTTTTTCGAAACAAAATGCATTTACCTTTACCTACTTTTACTCTGACGTCTACTAAACATTTTTCGAACTATTTACTTAAAGGGCTTTCACACAAAAAAGTGATTGACAAACGAAAAACCAAGGGAATATGAAATGAGCTCACAACCGGGAGTTTAAGCTGAACCCAAAGTTTCACGAGCTTGCCTTCCAACTTTTATTACCTCCAAGCCTTGCTTTTGTTTTAATTTGATCGCCAAAATAAGAAGGTTTTTATGTGCATTATGTTTCAAATTAATCAACAAATGCTGCTTCAGTTATTTGTTGCCGAGTTTCTTTTCTCTTTTCCTTGACACCGGCTGTATAGTTTTAATTAAAAACTCAATCAGCAGCACAATCTTTAATTGTCGGATATTTGAAATTTTATACCTACCTTCTACTTAAAACGAATTCTTAAACTGCAACAAATAAATACTGCAAAATGTTGGGCATTTCATTGAGTTTTTGATAAAACGGTTACAATTATACAGTATGTTAAATAACAGATGGCGTTCCCTTTAAACCCGTTAATCTACATAATTAATTAAAGTGACGACACGTTTGGTGCAGTGGCTAAGTGATTGGCTTCTGCACTACGGGTCGTGGGTTCGATTCCCACACGGAACAAAAATTTGTATGGCCTACAGATGGTTGTTTCGGGTCTGGGCGTTTGTGTATGTGAGATTTGTGTCTGTAAACGCACCCACGATACAAGAGAACTCTTAGTGTGGGGAAACATTGTTAAAAAAAAAATACATTGAAATAAAAATATGAAAATACAAAAATAAGAGAAAAACAATACGAAAAAAAAAACAATTCGGAACAGCCTGTTTAAGACCAAAATAGTAGCGTAGATAGGTTAAATGTGAGCCGTGTTTTCCAAATTGATGGACAAATGCGCTTGTACAGTAAGCGTGTTACGTATGTTTTTTTTTGTGTTTTTTACAAGCTTTTGTTTAACTGCAATGTATGTATGTTGGTCCGGGTGGAACCTTAGTGTCGCGAGATTTGCATATTTAATAGGAAACATTTTCTTTCATAGAATTACTTTAATTAAGTATGTCAAGCAAGACTAGTTAGTACACAGGTGAATCTCGCGACAAGCTTTTGTGGAGAAACCAGGTGTGGTGTTCCTCCAACCAAAGGGAGGATCCTCCAACCAGGCGGAGTCTTGTGCCTGGCGGGCTACTGCCCAACGGTTAATGTTGGGAGGTTGTATATATACTATCTGCGTGTTAAATCTTGATTGCGCGATGTAGGATAGTTCGCTAGTTCGCATGTGGCGAGATAGATGCCGCCACACTTTTATATCATTTAATAAATTGTGTAATACAATGTACTAAATTGATTGATTTGATTTAATTTAAAGTTTATTTTCTTCCTTTTAGGGCTATTAAATAAAAGCTTGTTTTTAAAAAGTTTTTTTAACCATTAATTTATAATTTTGTTGGTTAGCCATTTTTGTATATGTACGGACGCTATATTATTGCTCGTTAACGGGAACACCTTTCGTTAGTTAACATATTGTGTAATTAATATTATTTTTTATGGCTTTCTGGCGAAGTTTTTTCTCTCAAGAAATGCATAAACATGGTTATGCTGTGTAACTTCACGTTTCACGTAATTTATAAGTGTACTGTAGGGGGAAAAGGAATTTAATTATTCAATGCGTAGGCGATGTGCAAGCAATCCTTTTTCATGGTACCCAATTGATTTACCGTTGTAGGCAGAAGTATTTTTCTTTCATCCAAGCGTTTGCTTTATCTTGTGAACACCTGACCATTTCCTGTATCAGCGATTGGGGTTACTTTGATATCAAGGGATATATTGATAGTTACTAAAAATATTACATTTGGTCATATATCTCTGTAAAATGGAACTTATGCATTTTAACTTAACTGTATAAGCAACATTGTCAGTTTTCCCATTTTACCATTCGGTACAGAGGTGTCTGCGAAGTTAGATGGCGAAGAAAAAAAATACTAAATCACACCCCTGATTATGTACAAAATTCAAGTCCTAATTGGGGCGGGCTACTTTGACACTGAATGATAAAACAGGGATTATCAAAGTGAAAGCCTACGGTCCGACTTTGATAACAAAATTTCTCCTTTTTATCTAAAACTATGCGCTGTAGTTTTTTTTATGTAGTCTATTTCATTTTATATATTCAGTCTATATGAAATATTTTTGATGTAGCAGCTAAAAGCGAAAATAAATAAGATACAAACACATGAAGCTCAAAAAAATTATCAAAGTAACCCCGTTCTACGGTACCTAATATACAGGATGTTAACGAATTCGTGTAATTCCTTCAAACCGCGTGATCTACTTACTGGTGACACTGATTAATCCTGCACAAGGTTTTTTCAGAAACAAAAATTTTTTTTTTTCAAAAAATTATCCGTCACTTTCTGTAACTGAGTAATTTTAGCGTTCCAAGTTAACTGACTGCATGGAGCGATATTCATTAATACACGCACGGCATTGAAATTTTCAATATTTGTTTTTTTTTTTTGGAATTTAAACTTTTGTATTTAGTTTAGGTATTTTTAATCAATCTAAATCCCATGCGGGGTTAATCTATACCATTAACAGATCATGTGGTTTGAAGGAATTACACGAATTCGTTAACACCCTGTATAGCAAAATTCTAGTTGTTCACTGTGTTAAAACTATCTCAGGACTGTATCGTCGCCATAGAGTGAAAACCTTGGGAATGCAATTTGGTCATTTTTATTTTATCACGATGTTAGAAGCTATAATTATAAGAGAGCTGCTCTATGCGAAATTGTTTTGTAGGCACTGAAAACCTTTATTGGCTATATAAAATTCGTAATAGATATAATTTACTAGCTTTTGCCTGCGACTTAGTCCACGTGAAATACATAGGAACCGTGCAATGACCAAATGCATTCCCGGTTTTCACTCTAAGGCAACGATATGCAACTACCGAATACAGCTTGAAAGCATGCCGATGCCGAGCCTGCCGACTGGTATGCAGCTCACTTGCAGTTATGATTACGAATATGAAATAATAATAATAATAATGGCCAAGAGCCTCGAGCAACACCTCAAGAGGCTCTCGTTAGGTGGTTGGATCAAGGGCCTGATGCAGAAAGCAGTCCTCCTCGACACGGCGCGTATTGTGAGGAGGTTCCTGTCTCTGGAGCCCTAACCACCGGTAGCTTGGACCCTGCTCCCGATGCCGGTGGACCTCTATTTTTATATTTTTAAATGTATTTTATAGATTTATTTTTCAAAATGTTAACAATAAGAATCTAGATGAATAAAGGAGATAATAATAATAGCCTTTATTAACAATCCGTCGTCCCAGGACGACACTTAATTGTCTTATCTGTTGTGTCTATAATTACCGTCCTTGAGGTTTTACAATCTAGTTACCAACATATATTATTTATTTAATAAGAAAAGTTTATTGTTCAGACATCGGTGTCAGAAAGATTGTTTTGCTATCGCATAGGCCTCCCCCATATTCTTCCACATTTCCCGGTCATGGGTTTCCCTCTTCCACATTGGCCCCGCTGTCGCCATAAGGTCGTCGTCCCACCTTCGTATCGGGCGTCCTCTCTTCATTTGAATGTTACGTTATTAGCTATTTCACTATAATGAGGAAGTAAAGTAAACCAGAACAGTAGGTTTGTGGCTGCACACATAATAAACAGGAACCGGTAATAAAAGACATGATTTTCTTAGGAATTTTTATTGGTCTCTGTTTTTAAGTGTCGACGCCATTGATGTGAGAGTCAACTCACAACAATATTGAAATAAAATATAGGAATGTATTTCAAAGCACTTTAAAATTAATGAAAATAACAACAAAATAATTTTAACACTTCAAAAGTAATGCTTTCCACAACAAAATTTATGGTTCGCACTATAATCAATCAAACTGCATTTGTTTCTGAATGCAGCCATTAAATGAATGGTGGAAAGTGATCGGTACAAGTCCGAGACGGGCTGCAGACCGCAAACTGCAAAAGTAGTATCGCTTGCGGTGCGATCTGCGGGTGCGGTCTGCGGTTGCAGTTTTGCAGTCGCTGTCGGAATAGCACCTTTATAGTGCACATCTTAAAGGCGCTATTCCGATGGCGACTTGCGGTCTGCGGTTGCAGTCTGCAGTTTGCAGCCCGTCTCGGACTTGTACCTTGAAACATCCACCGGCTGCTGCCGCGACATCGCTCGTATCGCTGGCTCGGCTCGTGCGTTCAGTGGTCACAGTTCTAACGTATCCTGACTTACCTTTCAGCTATCTGTTTGTCACTTTATTTCTTATAGAGATCACTCGCGGCTTCGCCCGCGTGGATGTCGTTTATTGCATATTCCGTATTTTTAGGGCTAAAACTAGCCTATATGTCCTTCTCCGGGTTTGAGATACTTTCGCATTTATAATTTTAGTAGGGATTGCGGAGGACTTTGAAATTAGAAGCATTAATATTATTGTTTTTTTTTGAAGAAGACTTAAAGTTAAAGTGAAATCTATTAATTTTAAAGGTAAGCCTTTTTAAAGTGGGAACTATTATTTTTAACCGACTTCAAAAAGGAGGAGGTTCTCAATTCGTCTGTTTTTTTTTTGTTTTTTTTTTGTGTTTGTTACGCTATATCTCCGCCAATTATGAATGGATTTTGATGATTCTTTTTTTGTTTGGTAGGCCATACTTCAGAGGTGGTCCCATATAAATTTTATTGAAATTGATTCAGCACTTTTTGAAAAAATCAACAAAAACAAAAAAAAAATACACGAATCGTATTTAGACGACGTTCTAGTTGTAGTGCTGGTCCGAGAATTTGTACACTATTGTAATTGTAATTTGTGGCACTAAAAATTATAAAATAAAAAAACTATATAAAAAAAAAAACTAAACGGAGTAAGTAACTACTACTACTAAAGTAACTACCAGTTTCAG
Organism: Amphipyra tragopoginis; assembly: GCA_905220435.1. NCBI lineage: Eukaryota > Metazoa > Arthropoda > Insecta > Lepidoptera > Noctuidae > Amphipyra > Amphipyra tragopoginis. The sequence continues at coordinate 13,443,724 of HG991992.1, forward strand.
AAGTCAGTGTTCTACGCTGAAACAAATTGAATGCACCAACTTCTGAAACTGGTAGTTTTATTAAAAAATAATTATTTTACTCCGTTTAGTTTTTTTTGAAGTCGGTTTTTACTTTTTTAAATTCATTTACCTATCCCTAAAATATCCCCACATTTCAGTTTCATATTTTTATAAAGAAAATTATGACAGTAGAGTAGATATATGGTAGGCTGCACGATTTATGATCTTGCAGTGTACTGCACTGCAAGTAATGGCAACTTGCACACTGAGTGATATTTCCATTATGCAGGCTAATTGTAAGCTGTAGCTCGCATGCTTACTTGCGTAATGTAAACACAGATTTAGTAACAACTTATCTGCTGGATAATAATACAATTTGAGCGCACTTTAATCACGGAAACAGTGAAACAGAAACCACTCCAACCATGAATTTATGGAAACCATGAAGATGTTTGTGATAGGCGTTGTAATTGAATGGAGTAATTAAACTACGTAGATTTGTACAGAAGTAATAAAATTAATTCAAACGGTTGAACATCGTGCGTGTTCTGTCGTGTTAACTTTAAATGTTCAATAAATCACTTACCAAACACTTTGCAAGTGTGAACAGGACCTAAATGGTTTGCTAGAATATTAATAGATCAAGATAACCTTATCAAACTTGAAACTAGTTCGGGTGTGTTTGTAACTATTGCAGTAGAGAAACCGGGCTGCTTGGGTGCTGTTGATATGAGAACCAATAGACTGATCATTTAGTGTGCATCCTGAGTGACGGCGCACCGCGCAGGCGGAATGAACGGCGCATTAAATAAATGTTCAAAACGTTCGGATTTTGATATCGACATTATTAAATTAAAACCAAAGTAAAATAAACGAAACACTAAATACGCGCGTACGTGTCAACTTTCCCGCGTGCGCTAAGGACAGATATCGACGGTAAAGCCAAAGTAAAATCGCTTTGCAATCCGTAATACGCCCGTGCGCCGTCACTCAGGACGCACACTTAGGGTGCTGAAACCTACGTTCTGTCATCGATATCGATATATTTAGACCTCGCTTATAGTGACGCGAGATCTGCCGTGCACTCCGCCGCGTGCTGTCATATACAGGGTGTAAATAAATTCGAGTCATTCCGTAGAACCACATGATCTGTTGCTGGTATAGATGAACCCTGGCCCGGTATTTGCTTGATAGAAAATAAAATAAGAGAAAAATGTTATTAAAATAAATGTATGAGTATGTGATAGTACATTTTAGTGCCATGCATAAATGAATGCAAGCCCGGCAAGAGAGCTTGCCGGAACGACTAGCACGGTATCGCTTCGCGCAGTCAGTTATTTCGGGGAGCTTAAATGCCCCATGTTAAGAATACCATGTTATATTTTTATTTCATCCAAAATCCCATCTTGCGTCAATCAATTTATGTCAAGGGCTTGAACCAGCGCCCTTAATACAAGTTATTTTTATAACTTAGCAAGGGTTCTGGTTGCAACACCTTCCTGTTTTGTTAACTAGCATTTAGTTAAGTGTACCTACAGATGTTTATATGTATATGTTAACATTGTTGTTTTTTGATGAAATAAATTATTAAATTATTATAAAAATCTCTGTTTAAAAGGTGGTGTAATAGAATTGCACGAATTCAGATACAACCTGTTTACAACTACAACTCAAATAATTCGCGCGGAAAAATGTGTCTCCATAAACGCTCTAATGACATAACATAACATTACGACTGTATTCCCCGAAGGGATGGGCAGATATGTATAGTACACCCACATTTCGCTGTTATGTTTGAGGCTATTGCCATCAACCGGGCACATATCCAGAGTCCAGGCTGCTACTGAGAAATTCCACACGGACAAACCCAGTAACGCTTTGCTCGACCTCGCTCTAATATTTTGTCATAATTATGTTTGATGCCGCTTTACGCCCCGAATCACGGGTTCTCGCTATGTTCTGCGTCTCCAAAACGGGGCCTTAGACACTGTTCCGAACATAAGATGTGCCGTGCGGCGACCACTTACAGTGGTGGACATATAATTAGAAACACCAAGTGTGACTTTTATTTTTAGTACAAATTAGCTTGATAATTAATGTTATACGTATCATATAGGGCTTATACCTATTTATCTATAATGTATCCACATCATGAAGTATTATTATGTCAGTTTTGGAAATATCATACAGTCGTTTATGTAAAAACTGGTATACTTTATAAAATAAAATGAAGCAGCACAACTTACTGAGGTGGACAACTAATTAGAAACAGAAAAAAAACATTAGCATAAATATGAACAAAGGTAACGAAACAATAAATAATGAAGTTAAATGGTACAGACGTTTTATAATAAACAATTAATGTTTGGTTGGGAAGGCTCTGCTGTCGATTACAGCTCTACAATGACTTGGCATTGATTCTATCAATGTTTCATACATTTTCAGGGAATATTTCTCCAATCTTCAACAAATGCGTCTTAAAGTTGTTGTAGTATGATACTAGTAGTAGTACGATATTAGTGATATGTTTATTGGACAATGTTTTCTTTACAATATACCACAAATTTAGATTTGATTCAAATCCGGACTATTTGCAGACCACTCTAACACTGATACTACAATAATCCAAACCAAAGAAACAGCGTTAAAGCATTTCTAAGAGACTAATTAGTGTCGTTGTTAGAGTGGTCTGCAGATAGTCCAGATTCGAATCAAATCTAAGTTTATGGTACATTGTAAAGAAAACATTGTCCAATAAACACATCACTAATATCGTACTACTACTAGTATCATACTACAACAACTTAAAGACGCATTCGTAGAAGCTTGGAGAAATATTCTCTGGAAATGTATGAAACATTGATAGAATCAATGCCACGTCGTTGTAGAGCTGTAATCGACAGCAGAGGCTTCCTAACCAAACATTAATTGTTTATTATAAAACGTTTGTACCATTTAACTTAATTATTTATTTTTTCCTTAACTTTGTACATATTTATGCTAATGTTTTTTTTCTGTTTCTAATTAGTTGTCCACCTTAGTACGTTGTGCTGCTTCATTTTATTTTATAAAGTATACCAGTTTTTACATAAACGGTTGTATGATATTTCCAAAACTGACATAATAATACTTCATGATATGGATACATTATAGATAAATAGGTATAAGCCCTCTATTATACGTAAAAAAATAATTATCAAGTTAAATTGCACGAAAAATAAAAGTCACACTTGGTGTTTCTAATTATATGTCCACCACTGTAGATCAAAAAATGAATGGACGGAATTTTGGTGTCAACGCTAGATAATGATGAAAGAAGATTGCATATAGCAGAGATGAGAATGTTGAGGTAGATGTGTGGAGTGACTAGAATGGATAAAGTTAAAAATGAGTGTATTAGAGGAAGTTTGACAGTGACGCCTGTGACAGAAGAGTTGAAAGGGAACGGGTTATCTTGGTATGGGCATGTGATGAAGAGGGACGAAAAGCATGCGATTAGTAGAGTGATAAATATGACGGAGGGGAAGACATGAGGAGGGACGAAAAGCATGTGATTAGTAGAGTGATAAATATGATGGAGGGGAAGTCATGAGGAGGGACGAAAAACATGTGATTAGTAGAGTCATAAATATGATGGAGGGGAAGACATGAGGAGGGACGAAAAGCATGTGATTAGTAGAGTGATAATTATGACGGAGGGGAAGACATGAGGAGGGACGAAAAGCATGTGATTAGTAGAGTGATAAATATGATGGAGGGGAAGAGAGAGACCAAGGAAAAGATGGATGAATTGTGTGAGAGATGATATGAATGATAGCGGGAGTTAATGATAGCAAGACGGCCAATAGGGAAGAATAGAAGAAGAAAACACTGCGCCGACCCCAAATAACTTGGGATAAGGGCAGGCAGAAGAAGAAATATTGAAATAGTTAGTATCTAGATTATTTCTAGCATATTTGGGTCTAGTGAAGCAAGTTTATACCAATGGCAGACAAGAATGCGATAAACTATTCACAACTGTAACAAAAACAGCAATAATGTGTTTTGCAGAAACGTAGTCAACTTATATTACTTATATTTAATTTGTTTTGCTTGCAAGTTCAACTTCGCCCAGAAAATCATACACCAGCAGAAGGAATCATATAAATAGGATGTTACATTTACTACTCACGTTGTTACGTTTCGTTTTAACTGTGGACTGATAACATCATCATGTTATGATCAATCTGATTGCCAAGCGAGTTGAGCATGGGTTTATCATGTTAGAGTCTTTTGTTATCGTAGCATGTTATTTTACGGTAAAGATCGATAGAAAGTGTGTCCCGAATCTCAACGTAACGCCTGGAAAAAATTAAAGGGCAGATCAAGAAAGACAAAAAAAACACCTCATTTAATAGTTAGATTTATAAGTTGAAATTATTTTCATGATAACTTCAAAATACAAAAACGATTAAACATAAAAAATAATAATTCATAAACTGCCCCATCATTTGTTCCCGCCTTCACGTTTAGTTTTGAGACAACCTGTACATTCTGTTATGAAGGCTTATCTGCTATTAATGAACCTAACAGCTTGTTTACGCTTTTCTGCTTGCAGGAAAAACAAAGTTAGTATTACCTATAAAAGGTATATCGATACCGCTAAACTTTTACGATAACAACCTACTTGCTTACTTCATCAACAGGGCCGAATTAAGCCATGTATAGGCCTAGGCAATGCAAGTCTCGGGGCCCTTCTCTCTCTAACTTCCTAAAATAGATTTATTTTCACATTAACTTAATTTACGAATGCTGTTTGTAATTCGAAGCTTTGAATTAAATAATATCGAACTTTGAAACTTAACCTTTGTAAAACAAAAGTATTAAAACGTACTTACTCTGAGGAATATTGTTAAACTAGCGACCCGTCCCGGTTTCACACGTGTATGTTTTATAGTTTAAAACGTTCCTCTTGAATCAACTATTTATTTTAAAAAACACGCATCAAAATCCGTTGCGTAGTTTTAAAGATCCAAGCATACACATAGGGACAGAAAGACAGTTTTTTTTCTATTATCCTTCTATATTTAATGTTATTTCTCCACCACAATAAAGGGTCATCGTCTAATTTGATTTGATTGATTCATACATAGGGACAGACAGACAGCGGGAAGCGACTTTGTTTTATACTATGTAGTGAAAAAACGTGTTTTTCTCGGCCCACGGGACCCCTAAGCGAAGCAGGGCCTATAGGGTCTACTTTGCCTTTAGGTAAATCCGGCTCTGTTCATCAACATAGCCTTGTTTCAAACTTGGTCCTCAGTTACGCGAAGATTAACAGTTGACAGCACACCTATTTTTCTTCTAAGAGTAACATAAATCAAGGATTAGGCTAGGTTCGAAACTTAACGTGTATGCGAACAAAATGGATATAGATGATAGACATTATTCTGTAGCTTTCATCTTATAAACATACATACAAATATGGAGTACAGAATGTTATTATGTGAAGTGACGTATCTCAACGTCAGAAATGTGGTTTGCACACATGCGAGCCTTAACAAGTGGGTTTCAAGTCGAACCAAACATCCTCACGGTGAATTAAAATCACTGCAAATATTGTCGGTGACATCCGTGTGGGCACACAGTCCACAATAGAGTGTCAATTGAACTAGACCCGAGAATCGTGTGCTGTGAATTTATAAAACCAATCAATGGCTCTCGTTATGTGTCGACGTACTTTATAAAAATATTCCAGGTTTATTTAATATTGAAGTTTAATTTCCTAAACAATTTAGTATTTCAGAAAATATAAACGGATTTCGAGTTAATAGAAATGGATTTAAATTTTTATATGTATGTAGATGTTATAGTCTATCTATTTTTATAGTATTGTATCTTGTTTGTTTTGTATACAAAAAAGAGTATTGTATAGTCAAAGGCCATTATGTGGTTTCTACCCGGAATAACTAGTTTATTCCAGGTGTGACCAGCACCTTTCGTCAAACCCTTCTTTTTCTCTAGTGTCAGCACGAGCTATACGAAAATAGCTCATGCTGTGGTGAAAAGATTAGCCAGTCAGCAAGGTTGGTAGCGGGGCTGACTGCCCAGAGTGCGCCGGTAGTACTTAAGTATCGTTACTCGTGGAGGCGCTTTTCATGCAGCCCGAACCCTGAAAACGCTGAAATAGATTCTTGTTTTTTGGCTTTGTCTGATAAACATGTAGTCAAACGTTTAAACTGAAATAATATGTTTCAGGCTTTGCGTAGTTAATGCTAGATACGACTGCAACGAGGCGTCTGACTACCTGCCGGTTGTCAAACGCCGATATAATTTCAAAATAATAATTAATACTAATATCATAATCAGGTTAGAACAAAAAAGAAAGTATACATATGTATTTATTGGCTTTTACCCAGTACAATTATCAATTACACATGAAAATCATAAAAACAAGTGCTAAATGAGCCATCAGCTCAGCATTATGTCAGGTAGCAGTACTAGGTACTACCACATAACGCTGACTTTCAGCTGCAACCCATGAATGCCATACGCTCGAAACTAGGTTCATTATAGTCCTTAAACTATAGCTTGATTAGAACGACAGCTGCCAAACTGGTGTGACTAGTGCTGGGAAAGGACTGATCAAATCGATATAAATCATTAAAAATAAATATAATACGTATAATTTGTATATTTTCGTAGCCGTCATCTTCGATTTGGATTTTGACCTTATTTTCAGCATCAGCACACCGGAAAAACCATGAAATTGACACCCATGACAGTTAATTTGCAAATATTCATGGCCGCCATTTTGAATTTGGGTTTTGACCTCATCTTCAGCATCAGCATACCCGAAGACTTTGGATTTGATACCCATGACGAATAATCATAGCCGCAATAGTTTATCTAAAACATACATTTAAAACTTTTAAAGACCTTTTTAATATTGTACGAAGTAGGTATAATTATTTACTATCATCGGATAAAATTTTAATAACGCAAACGTAATTATTTTTTTATTCAATCGATTTACATTTATCGATGTGTCCCATCTCTAACATTTTTGCACTATGACATAACTTTTGAAGAACGTAAGATTTATATTTTATGACTATGAATCAGTAAGAATTATTTTAGTTTTCAAGCAGATTTTTAATATTTTGAATAATATGGGAAGCACTGTATTCAAAAAAAAATGTTATCATGCTAGTTATGTGAGTGATTTTTCGTGTAGCCAATATAAATCACCCGTTCGACGTAACTACAAAGTTATGTCGTCACTTTTGCTGACATCTGTCATTCTAATCAAGCTATATTTTAAGGACTATAGTCAAAAGCCGAAACACAGAAGAGTTTTCGACTTTGACTAAGACCCCTTATCAGATCTAAGGTTGGAATAGGCAAACTTAAGAGCAACCGGGTATTATACAAGGTTAGTCGGAAAGGGGGTACTAATCCGCAATTCCGCAGGCCACTTAAGGTATCATTGATGACTGTATTAAAGCAAGTGTTAAAATGTCAAAATTCGATAATTTTTATTTGGAAGTAAAATAAAAAAAAAAGTTTTTCAAAAATTCATCGTCCCTTACTTTAGTTACGAATTCAGAAAATGGAGCTTCTAATTCGTGACCCCAAATATGACATAAAATGTAAACACAGCTGGTCATAGCTGAGATTTTAGCATATTTTTTATGTAATTTTTGAACCACTATTTCTTTTAAACTATTGACTTAGGGGAAAGTGGTAGAACATAAGTTAGTCATTATTATGGGTACTTTAACACCCTTTCGGATTAGTACCCCCTTTCTGACTAACCTTGTTTACAAAATCAAAACCCGAAACTTTAGACTATAACATTGTTATTACATACAGAATTATTGAAAATATACTAGCACGTTCTAAATTTTACAGTGTGTACAGGAATATTGAAAATGTTCTAATGTTGGGGTCAGTTTCCAGTGTAAGTTTTTAAAAATACACTACAATAACTGGCTGTTATTTGATAGTAACAACCTTTGTTCTATGACTTTTATAAAACTTAAAAAAATAAAAATAAAATGAAAAGCTTTTCGAGTTTAAAGTGATAATATCACTGATTCAATTAAAATAAAGTATTAAAGTTAACCCTTCAACATTTCAGCACATCACAATCTTCATTTGGTTAAGTAATTTTCCCGGACCCGGCTTGCGGGACAATTAGCATCTGCGCTTGATGGCACAAGTGAAAATAAAGCGCTGCGTACGCTTTATGAGCTGGAACAAAATACAGCAGTGTTACATATACATTTTTATATCACTGTAAACATGTGTTATGTAACTCCGCTTCATAAAATAAACATAGGATACATTTTGAAGTTTACTGGTAATAAAATAAGGGTGTTGTTCGGCTTTTATTCCATGGTATTCGATTACGATGCTTTCTTTGGAGTTTTATATTAGCTGTTACAGTGTTACTGTGATGTGTGAATTAAATAATTGATTACAAGTATGGACGGCTGAGCCTCCCTATAAAAGGGTGGTATTGAACAGAGAGAAGCTGGGCTCACTGAAAGTACTATGTCAAATGAGACTTAAACAGCCTTAAAGACGGAAGTGAGTAAAAACAAGACCTGGCTACTGGCTACATGCTAGGTGGAAGAAGGAAAACATTTTTTTCTTCCTTTGCCATCTGAGTTGGTGATGCCAAATTTACTGCCAGAGTCATGTTGAGACGGCACTAAGCGAACCGTCAAACGGAACGTCGTTTTATTAGTTAATCTCAAGTTAGTCGTTAAAAAGCTGAAGAGACAGGTTGAAACGACAAAAATATTGCACAACAATTTATAAATAAGGTGACTTTAATAAAAATATAAATAAATAATTAACACAAACAATTATTACGTACACAAGCATAATCAGCCCATTAGGTTAAGCGTATGCTGGGATGCAAGCCAGGCAGGCGAGGTAGCCATAGGCCACGACCGCATGCTGCGACGCAGCTCGAAGACACATTCGAGTTTTAACTAGTACAAAGAATAGACGTGTTCGAGTTGAAGAACGTTTTTTTTTAATAGTCTGGATGATTTGTATCATACAAATAAGGTTCACAACGCAATAACTCAATTAAATGTTCTGTCATTGCAATAAAATTCGAATTAGCGGTAAAAAAAACACGTGTCGACATGCACGCGTCGCGCAGAAATCTGTGTCGGCACTACAACGAGGCGCAGAGCAGGACAGACGCATGTCTGCGTCGCACGCGTCTGCGCCGCAGCATACGCAGCTTTTTAGTACGTTCATGCATTACAAAATCTGCTCTGACCTGCGCTGCGTACAGCTGCGTCACCTGCGTCTCAGCATACGCTTAGCCTTACTGTGTCCCACTGCTGGTAATGGGCCTGTTCTCAGAATGTTTTAGGCCTTAGTCCACCACGCTGGCCTGGTGCGGGTTGGTGGACTACATGCACCATCGAGAACTTTATGAAGCGCTCTCAGGTGTGCAGGTTTCCTCACGATGTTTTCGCCTTGATGTTGATGATATTTAAAGCCATAATAGACTTAAAAATACTATTTATAGCTATGCCATAATCTGTTGAAAGGTCAGATACCGTTCATAATTGTATAATGTCAAGATCTTGTCTCCAGAAAATGAGTTATCCAAGTTGACAGGAAGCCACCCGGCGCGGTGGTCAAACATTTGGAAGTTTGACGTTCAGTGTCAGAGAAATAGAAACTTTATAATTGAAAACTTTAGAGGTTTATGAAGATTTAGCATGATTGAGTCGTCATTTAATATTGATTTAAATCGTAATATTTTCTGGTTTAAAAATCACTAGTGATTATATCTAAACGAGTTTCCAAAAATTTGAAAGCCTTTGCCAAAAAATTGACTTTGAACTTTTCTTTTTATACCCTTATTTCTTTGAGAACGACATGCAAATGTACCTCGTTAAAAGATAATTTATTCTGCATTTTTATTTTGTAAATGAACGTAGAAATACAATTTCTTGGTCTTCTATTGTTAAAAGATAAATTTAGGTACGGAAATCGACATGGTTCCAAACAAAAGGTAAATGAAAAAGAATCCCTTCCGGGTATTGGGAAACGGACACCTGATACATCAATGTAGGTGATGTGTATTACGGATTGTTTTCCTATGGCCATCGGAATTGTTAGTGAAGAAAAATAGATTCAACATATATTGTACCTACCTGGGACAGGTAGGGTACGAGAGCTTTTTTATCGGAAAAATAATTATCAAAACATTCAAGGTAGGTACACTCATCGAATATATTGATCAAAGTAAATTCGATAAAAGGCCATTTTCCAGCTCGTTTCTGGTGAAAAATACCCTTTTTTTCTTTTTATTTACTTCACATTGTCAGATGCCAAATAAATGAAAACGCCTAGGGACATATAATATACCTATACTATGTATATTGCATGTGTTGGTAATAAATTTCAGTTGAAAATCGCAGTTAATATTCCTCACGTATCGGCGGCTTCTGCCCAGAGGACGTGTCAATTTAATCGTTACTCCTAAACTGATAGGCCTATAATAGGAACGTGCTGAAATGTTTTACTCTCTGTTTCACATAGGATGCGTCTTGGGATTTTTGTATAGAACACAATAATAATAATAATGTCGAAACGGCGCGTATTATTAGGAGCTTCCTCTCTCTGAGGCCCTGACCACCGGTAGCTTGGACCCTGTTCCCGATGCCGGTGGGCTACTATTTTATATATATTTTTAATGTTTTTATTTTATATTTTAATATTTAAAAATGTATATACTTAATATGTTAGTAGATGAATAAAGGAAATAATAACGTCGAATATCGTTTATTCATTTAAAAAACATGACGAATATCAAATACTCAAGAATTCAAAAGACAGACAAATTAGCTATTTCACATCTTAACTTCTTAACTAATATTATCAATGCGAAAGTAAGTTCGTTTGTTTCTTACCTTTTCACGCCTAAACCACTGAATCGATTATCTTGAAATTTTGCATGTACGTTGTCAGGTGTACAGAAACGGACATAGGGTACCATTCATCTCGAAAAAAAGTACTGTTCCCGAGGAAAACCACAATATCGTTCATAGATGGCGTCACGTGTCTTTCAAATCATGATTGAATTATATTATAATAGAAAATTTAGTAGTGTGTTAAGAGTTTTTTTTTAATCTAAATTAACGGGAGCGAAGCCGCGGGCACAAGCTATGTCATCGATAATGGTGTTTATGTTCCGTGCTTCAATTCACGAAATGACAGCTAGGTATCCCAGAATAGCCCAGCTATCACTACAAAAAAATACTATAGTTATAAAATGATTATGGCATGTCATTGATTTTGCAAAATTTTTCTTATTTTTTTTCAATAGGTACAATTCCGTGCATCGCGGCCGATCGCAGCCGCGCGCGATCTGTCGCGTACGGCTGACGCGCGCGGCTCATGCGTCAATAGTCGTGTCTATAATATACTGACTAATCTGTCGTTAGCCCCACTCGTCTGTCGCAGACTTCGGAAGCGGTGCCATACATTTTCATACTCTGACTATTGACGCATTAGCCGCACGCGTCAGCCGCACGTAATCGATCGCGCGCGGCTGCGATCGGCCGCGATGCACGGAATTGTACCTTAAAGTTGCATTTTTTAGTGCACGAATTTTGTATTACTTATATCGCTAAAATTATTGGAAAAATGGTACACTTACGTCGAAATGACCTCGTTTTTCATTTCTTTATCCCTACTTAATATTATAAATGCGAAAGCAACTCTGTCCGTCTGTTATGCTTTCACGCCTAAACTGCTGAACCGATTTTGATGGAACTTGGTACAGAGATAGTATGAAACCTGGAGAAGGAAATAGGCTACTTTTATCCCGAAAAATACATAATACACGCGGACGGAGCCGCGAGCCACCTCTAGTATCAGATAAATGTGTTAGGTACTAGACTACAAAACAGGAAAGTCGTTTTGATTGATCCTTAGTTTATGGTTTTATCATAATACATAATTTTTTTACTAACTAAGGAGAAAATAAAATAGCACTGGGTGTACATCCTGTTTTTTACCCGACTACGGCAGGGAGGAAGGGTTTGTGTTCTCGCACAGCCTAAACTACGGAACTCATTTCAACAAATGAGGTGTCCTTGGATTGGTTTTTATCTAGAGAATATCCTAGGGTACATGAAGTCAAAGGAAAACCATTATTTATTTACATTTTTGCTAGTCTGAGAGATTCCGAACTCCTGATGTCTGAATACTTTTTTAATTCATGAAGGATTATAGAAGTAATCAAGTAAATCATTTTATGAAAGTTGTATAACTCAATACGATATTTTCAAACTACTACACTAGTATCACAGTACACAGCTATAATTATGTATATTATACTGTGCTAGTATTCTGTCACGAATTTTTCTCCTGTTCTTTTATACGAACTCAAGTCCAAATGTGGTTTCGAGTGGTGCTTAGTCACCAGTTGCAAGCCTACTTTATCCATAACGAAAGAGGGAATCTGAGAGTGTGTGTTTTTGCCACACGTTACGTAAAAAATATATAGTTTTTCTCTTTTACTTTTTTTTGTTGTGTGTCTGCGATCTGCGACACGGCCGACACCAATCATCGATTTTAATTAGAAATCTCTGGATTCATGTAGGGTTTTGACATTATTTCTAGTGAATTTCTATCAAAAACCTACATCAATTCAGATATTTTGCATTGAAATCGGTTTTTGGCTTATTATTGGTTTCGGTCATTAAATATTCCTTTTAACGGACTCCAAGGAACTCCGCTGTTATTATGTATAAATTGAGGCCTGTTGAATAATATTACCTTTTTTTATTTTTGTGCGCAGGTGCTGTGTGTTGCGACGAGGAGTACCGGCTGATACGTCACCTGATGACGAGATACGATGCCTCTGTGAGGCCCGTGGAGAACTCCTCACAACCTCTCCTCGTCACCTTCGGGGTTTCACTGCATCACATCATCGACGTGGTTAGTACATTTAACTTTTTTTGGTGGTATCGTTTTTACGTACGGTCGGCCGAGAAATTGATCTATCAGTTTGGACAAGATTTCCTAGCAAATGAAAATATCACTAAGGTGCATAATGTCAAAACACATTATAAAGTCAGCATTAATAAATTATCAGATTATTTTTGCAAGTGATAATCGACCTTACTGTTTTATAATGTACAAACAAACATTCTTGAGTGGTAAACCACTCTTTTGGCCGACTGTACCTATGATACCTAAGCTTCGTCCTATAACGGTTCCCGTGTTCAACTTAATTTATGAGCAGGTTTTTGGTAATACATAAAACATATTCTATAAGTAATCTAAAATACATTAAACCTCCGAAAAGAAACCAAGCGTAATCATTTTTTAATTTAAAAATAAATACATCTCTTTTGAGCAAATTAAATGCTAAATAAAAGTTTCGGAAACACATGTTACACACATCTGTAATCCCTGAAGAGGTAAGCGGAGATGTTTTCCTATTTCAGGAGTCTGTACACCCACGTCTCATATAATAGAAGGTGAGCTTATTGCCATTTATCGAGCACAAAAATGGTGCCAGGTTCATTGCCTCTTATGCTTGTTTCCCACGGGGCGTGATATCGCGCACCGCGACGCACGGTCTCGCACCGACGCACCATAAGGTATAAGGTATAACGGGCTGGTATCCGCAACTCCACGTCTAAGCGCGTATTTTGCGTGATGGGTGGTAAGTATAATTATTCGATCCACCCTAACTCCTCGAAAAAGGCCAGCACACCCTTGATGTTACTGGTGATCTCTCGGAGAGTACCTGGGTTACCGAAGTACTTGGCGCTGTATGTGGCTACCTCAGGGCAGTTTAGTAGAACGTGGGCTGCCGTCTCGTCCTCCTCCATGCATGCTCTGCACAGTGGGCTGTCTGTAACTCCAATGACAAAGAGGTGTTTGTTAAAAGAACCATGGCCAGTGATGGCTGCTGTGACTGTACGTAGTTGTTGCTTTGACAGCCGGAGGGCTTTTTTAGTGAGACGACCGTCAATGGCGGGAAGCGCCTCCATGGCCTGCCTGCACTCGCCATGGTTAATCCATAAAACCGACGCACCATGGGAAGAGACTCGTCCGTGGTAACGCGGACGCGTGCGGGGCAGTGCGCCATAATATCCGCCGCGAGTCGGTAAAATCAAAGATGCGGTGCAAGTTCTCTTTCACTTGGGATTTTGGAATGACAAAATAGCTTCGAATCACGCACCCTCATAATGTGGCTTCCCACGATGCGTGATTTTACGGATGATCCCACGCACAGCTGGTGCGCGCTACCACGCACCGTGGGAAGCTAGCTTTACAGCTCGTTTGTCCAGCAACGAACTGATAATCCGTCTCCCAACGGACTAAAAACTTTTGAATACACAATAAATAAAATAACGTAACCTTGTCTTCAAATCCCCTCTAAGACGCTCCACAATGTGTATCTGTAAAAATAAGAATGTTCGTAATGAAGTCCAGACGTATTGAAAGAAATTCGACGCGTTATTTAATACCGAGTCCTTTGTGTACAAAGAATGACTGAATGAAGACCTTCAATATCCTCAGCTATAGGACCATTATCGAGTTCGCACCGAATAAACGTGCAAGCACTATTTTCTATTTATTTATTACTACTTCTATTTTATTTTCTATTTTATTACTATTTATCACTATTTTCTATTTTATTTTATATTATATATTTCTATTTTTTTCTGTTTTATTTGATTGTTAGGTATCATTGTATTTTATTCACACTTAGTCAAAATTTAGTTACAACTAAACTAGCTTTTACTTACCGCGGCTTCGCTCACGTTAATTTAGAATTTGACAATCAACTCTAAACATACTACTAAAGTTTCTATAATAATATAATTCAATCATGATTCGTAAGACGCGTAGCGCCATCTAATATCATAAGAACGTTATAGTTGTTTTCCTCGGGATTAGTACTTTTTTTCGGGATGAAAGGTACCCTATGTCCGTTTCTGTACACCTGACAACGTATATGCAAAATTTCAGGATGA
This sequence comes from Amphipyra tragopoginis, assembly GCA_905220435.1. NCBI lineage: Eukaryota > Metazoa > Arthropoda > Insecta > Lepidoptera > Noctuidae > Amphipyra > Amphipyra tragopoginis. The sequence continues at coordinate 13,458,744 of HG991992.1, forward strand.
TCGGTTGAGTGGTTTAGGTGTGAAAAGGTAACAAACAAACAAACTTACTTTCGCATTTATAATATTAGCACAGTGTACCTACTTACCACATACAGTGGGTCAACGCCCATACATTTGACAGGTCCTATGAAATGTCAAAATTATGTAGGGGCGGAGGTTATGTCCCAAGTGTGCAGTATACTACTCGTACTCGGGACATAACCTCCGCTCCTTCACCCCGCAACCCCCCGCACGATTGCTCTGCGACAATGTTCTACGTTGATCGACTGTAAGGAGTACGATATAGGTAGACTGTGATATTAGTTAGGATATTTGTTGTTTCACACTCGGTGTGCCTTTAGCTTTAAAATTTTTGATATTGGCGCCTGTACACTGAGGTTATAAAATGTATGTTATACTTATCTTTTTTTCTCGATCTACTTATACCTGTGAGTATAGCTCATGCCGTGAAAAGATTAGCAACAGATTAGTCAGCAAAGTTGGTAGCGGGATTGCCCAGGGTGCGCCTGAAGTTCTTAAGTACCGTTTACTTGTGGATATTCTTTTCATGTATCTCAATGTTATGTAATGTTATACTTAAAACATTCTTTCAAACCTTCTATAACTTTCGCATTTTGTTTAAAATCCAGTCAAAATTATCTGAACGGGTGTCAAAATTATCTGATCCTCTGAACGGGTGAAATGGGTTGTTAACTTTTATATGAAAATCCTTATTCCATGTGGTTATTGACTTGAAATTAGGCACAAACACTCTTCAAAGTAAATAATAAAAGATGGCCTTTTTGGATTTTATAATTTCCCTAAAAAGGGCCTTAATTAATGAAGATTCAAAATTTCACGCAAGCGAAGCTTCGGGCAGAAGCTAACTATATTCTTTAAACAGGCTGGGTCAAAAATCGTGGATCAAACGAAACAGGACGATAGTTGGGCTTATTTGCAGTAAAAATATCTTTGTGGGCGAGCCCTAACTTGATCTCCTTAAAAGTTATAACAATTTGAGTGTTTTTAAGAAAATACCAAAATTTGTAATAAAAGGCAATTAGAGTAAAATGGGTAAGTAAAATAAATGGTGTTTAGTTGCTTGGAAGTGCTTTATGACAGTGGACATCATGATTTATGAGTATTGGCACGTTTTTCAATATCTTTTAAATCTCATGAAAAAATATTTGTAATATTAGAAAGTTACTGTAAACAAAAAAATGTACTACCAAAAAATGCTGCAAATAACCTCAACTATCGCCTTGTTTAGTTTGATCCACGATTTTTTACCCACCCTGTATAATTTCTTTTCAATTTTTAAATCTCCATATCATGATTTTTATAATTCGCAGCAAAAAAATGCTGAGACCTTTTCTGTAGAGAATTGTATAATCTACAACTTTGTGTAATTATAATGACGATAACACTTACCGTTTAAGAGATATTTGCGAATAACCGATTTTTTACGTCATCGAATAACTTTTTTTGCAGAAGTGGGATCGATGGGGACTTTTGACATTTCATCTATAATGATGATGTATTAATATTGGTCTGTCTGTACCAATTTTGAGCTCTATACGCATTGTTCTGAAGTTGAATGTCTACTTTGACTGGACTGTTAGGTTTTTTTGTATAAAACTTTATAATTATGATTGATGAACGTTTATCTTGTTTTGACATCGATATTTTTTTTTAGGATTCACAACATATGAGTGTCTTAGTACGATCATTTTATTATTTACTAGAGGTCGCCAGCGGCTTCGCTCGCATGGATGTCGTTTATCGCGTATTTCGCGTTTTTCTCTACTAGGTATACAGGGTGTAAAAAGACCCATCACATAGCCGAAATCTACGCTCTCTGTACATCAAACTAAACTACATTGACCAAAAATAATTGCTGGGAAACGACTTTTATTTTTAGTCAAAAAAAAAACGCTTTTTTTTTGTAGCGCGCAATGTGTGGTTGTGGCTATGCCGCGCGTTTGCATGCGTGCAGCGGCCACACAGCTGAGCCAAGGCGGTCGTGTGCGTTTGATATTCGTTGCGTTTTTGTAACTTCAAATGCGTAATTTGTGAGGAAAAATTGAAAATTTTGATAAGGTTGTTTGGAAGAAAGTTTAGTATTTTCACTTAGAATACGTGTTTGGAAAAAAACTAAAAAAAAATATGTATTTGACCTTCAATATTTCCAAAACCGATGGTTTCCCAGGTATGGTCTGGTAGAAAAAAATGATCCCAATGATGCATAGAATATGTGGTTTTCGTTATCGTTAAGGGTCTTTTTACACCCGATATTATGCATGTAATATACATATAAATCTTCCTCTTGAAACACTCTATCTATTAAAAAAAATTGCATCAAAATCCGTTGCGTAGTTTTAAAGATCTAATCATACATAGGGACAGATAGACAGTGGGAAGCGACTTTGTTTTATACTATGTAGTGATGATCAATTATGTTTATTTTGCCGGCGGCCATTCGAACAGTGTATTAGGAGGTCATGTATAGATTACGTTTTCGGAAACGCTTAGTTGGGTTTGGGAATGATGGGCGGGACTGCCGAGACTAAATTCTGCCTACAAAATGATTTTCTTCAAAAAGTTATCCTATATGCTACGAGTATACACCCAACTCCGGCGGTCTGAGAAAATTAAAACTGTCTTAGAAACTTTTCAACTAATTAAATGAAGAAAAATATGAGGTCATGAATTGTGACGCTGGCTTTTTACAAGGCAGAAGTTCGTAATTGTCTTTCTGAGAATCTTTTTTGAAGGAATATTCAGTTAGAGCTAATATGTGAACTTGAGTAGAAAATCACTTAAAAAATTTCAGAAGAAAATATAACAATACCCAAGTAATGGTTTAAACTAAAAAATCGTATAATATTGTTGATATTTACGTTACGCTTACGTTCTATTAAAAATATTGAATATTAATCTTTACAAGTAGCTGAGATAGAGTTAAAAACAAATGAGCGAGATAGTGACTTCGTTGGTCTAGTGATGGCAAGCGTGACTGCTGAGTGATGGCGTCCTGGGTTCGATTGCTATGTCGGGCAAAATGTGAATGGGATTTTTCGTGTGGAATTTGTCAGTAGCAACCCGGAGTCTGGATTTATGCCCGGTTGATGCAAATAGGCTCGCCACCAATGCCGTTACGAACAATAGTGGGCGACACTCGATACTCTCGCGGGGCCAGTTGAAAAACATTGATTTTGTTAATTTTCATCGATGTATTATAAACTCCTCTGACGTGCGGTCACCTGTGGGCGACGCGACTCGAACAGAAGACCTGATTGTCGGCCAACTGTGGTGGTCGTCACGACTCGAATGGAAAACCAATATTTTATCGTCGGCAGTCAACGAACAAAACGGCGAAATGTGGGTGTCACTATACACCTCTGCCCAGTCCTTCGCGGAATATAGGCATGATGCTATGGTATCAGCAATATAATGATTTGTGAAACGATCCTTGAATCTTTATGCTTGAATTTCAGACCAAATAAAAAACCAAGACAGAGCGCTGTCAACAGTGACGTGAGGCCGGTTTCGTAAACATGTGTGCACTTAGTGAGGTGTAGTTTGATTGTAGGTTGGTTGAATAAAAAATAAACTTAAAAAAAAAGTAAAAACCGACTTCAAAGAAAAACTAAAAGGAGTAAAATAATTACCATAACATAAATATACAGTTTCAGAAGTCGGTGGCTTCTATCTGTTTCAGTGTAGAGTCGCACCGACTTCTGAAACTGTTAACTTTATACTATGGCAATTATTTTACTCCTTTTAGTTTTTCTTTGACGTCGGTTTTTACTTTTTTTTAAAGTTTATTTTTTATTAAATACGTTTTAGTGTCATAAATTTAACCCCCTCCTCTTCATAACCCTTCTATTTGGCTTTGACGTAGTCGGGCATAAAAACCCCTTCCAAATGATACTTTACACGATATAATGAAAACATTCCAAAGGGAGGGGGGACACGCACCCCCTCCTCTTTTCCAGTAGTCAGTTCCCAACAACAAATATAAACAAAACAATATTAGTAATTTGAGAATTTTGCTTTGATCCGATGAGGAGTTCCGTTCCAAATCTCTGAAGTTCATGGTCTAATCATAACAAAATTTATATGGCACTAATCAGGAAGTATACCCTTTCGAACAAAAAAAGAATTTTTCAAATCGGTTCATAAATGAAGAAGATATGAGGTAACAAACATAAAAAAAAATACAACCCAATTGAGAACCTCCTCCTTTTTGAAGTCGGTTAAAAATGTTGTAAATGTGTGCGTGTGTGCGTGTATGCACAGAGCGGAGGTGTAGTTTTGGCATGCTTCACTGTATTGTTTGCAGCGTTTTATCTTGGTTTTTTATTTAGTCTGAGGCTTGAATGATAATTCAGATGAAACATAAGTAAAACATCGCGATATCTGCACCTATCTCGTTTCACAAAGCTCTCTCGTGTACATTATAATTCTGAAAATAAACTAAAGAAGTGGGAACGCTTTTGAAGGGCTTTATCTAAGACATTATCTTGGATTACAGGAATTTATCTTGTCAAGCGTATAATACGGCTGAGTTTTGCTAAAACTTAACCAGAAGAACAAAAAAGCTTCGTTAATAAGATTACAAACAGTTTTACCGTAATGAAAGGAAAACAGAGTGTAGATATTTATTTTATCATTTAGCAGTGCTAGATGTTAAGATCGACTGAGGGCCGGTTTTAACAACATTGGATAATTTTTATTTCAGGAATTTTGACAGCTTTTCTTTAGAAAATCTGTCATAACGTCTTTTTTAGGGTTCCGGTAAAGCGGGACCCTATATACTAAGACTCCGCTCGCTGTCCGTCCGTCCGTCTGTCACCAGGCTGTATCTCATGAACCGTGATAGTTAGACAGTTGAAATTTTCACAGATGATGTATTTCTGTTGCCGCTATAACAACAAATACTAAAAAACAGAATAACGTAAATATTTAAGGGGGCTCCCATACAACAAACGTGATTTTTTGCCGTTTTTATAGATAATAGGTACAGAACCCTTCGTGCGCGAGTCCGACTTGCACTTGGCCAGTTTTTTTTTCTATTTATAATAGGGTCCGGTTTTGATCTCGATCTCGCCTGATGGAAAGCGATGGATGAGGTCTACGATGGAACGGCCGCACCCAGAAGATGCCTATTCACTCTTGTTTTAAAGGTTAATGGGTTATAAGGTAGTGGGGACGTAAGTCTAACTTATTCCTCAGATAAACGCAATCTGACGTTGTAAAATTAGACCTGAGGGACAAATTCACTGTAGTTGCTGGCAGCGAAAACCTTATTTTTTAGTATTTTCTATATTAATGATCTTGATAAAAAAGCTGCCAAACTACTCGCGTTTTAATAGATTCATTAATGAACCAAACAAATGAGCTCGCAGCTCGCCCTTGCATTACTTTACAAACGTCATCAAAACTCAGTAAATCACAACTACAGCGTTTGCCGTGTGATCTCGGCTAAAATTCATCTGCCTCATCACCGTACACAACAATATTCACAAGCTGAATGGTAGCTACTTTAGAACGCTAAGATATTTTATCAAAACATTTTTTTTTTCTATTAATCAAATTTGATTTTTGTAAAGAGTATCCTCGAGACCTAACCTCCGGTTTCTGTCTTAAGAATTCTAGGATAAGCAGTACTTAAGTAACATTTGACTACAAAGTCGTAAATTTTTTTTTAATTATCCTCCGGTTTCTGAGTTAAGAATTGTAGGATAAGCAATACTTAAGTAATATTTGAGTACGGAGTTGTCAAAAAAAAATGCTTTATTCCTCCGGTTTCTGAATTAAGAATTCTAGGATAAGCAGTACTTGAGTAACATTTAAGTACCAACGGAGTTGTCAAAACAATGATGGATTATAAAGCATTTTTTTGACAACTCCGTACTCAAAACTTAAGTATTGCTTATCCTACAATTCTTAACTCAGAAACCGGAGGATAATCCATAATTTTTTTGACAACTCGTAGTCAAATGTCACTTAAGTACTGCTTATCCTAGAATTCTTAAGTCAGAAACCGGAGGTTAGTCACTAAAGACCGATATTGTGCTGATCAATTACCGGAAACATAGATACAATAGAAGCCGCCGCAAACACACGGCGTTAGGCCCGGACTCCACCAAAGCGGAGATGTGCGGAGATGTCCAAAGCGGAGACGAGAATGAGCGAAGATGTGTGCTGGCTAGGGTGGAGATCTGCGCTAACTAGAGCGGAACTGAGCTGCGTGCGGCGAGCGTTGGATGTGAACGCACAGTTTAGTGCGATCTGACACGAAACCGCTCACTGCACGCCGCACACATCTCGTCTCCGCTGCGCGCCGTCGTCAGCTTGTGAGGCAAAGCTCACATCTCCACCTTGTACCGCGGCCCAGCTCAATCTCAGTGGGAAACAGCTCACATCTCCGCTTCCATTGCGCCATGCAAATATGATACATCTCCGCTCAGTGGTATCCACTTAAGCTGAGTGTAGACGAGATGTGTAAACAACGAAATTCTATTGGTTTTTTTAAAACACATCTCCGCTCCGCTCGTCTCGTACTCTCTGCTTTGGTGGAGTCCGGGCCTTAGTCATTAAGAAGTTAATGGCCGATCTCAATTCAAAATAAAAATGATGTAGGTACTTTACAGAAATGCGTTAAAGTAATGTCAAAAACTTATATAATCCAGAGATTGAGATCGGTTATTAATATCGGCTATAAAAAGTATGTTGTATAACCCATGGATAGCAATCATCTGCCTGCACACAGTAGCTTTGTATCTACATAGGTTTTAGGATTAAAGCTACGAAAACAAGGATTATAGATAATAGCTCCAAGATAAACTGTTTTGTTGTAACAGCTCATAACATAGGTATAACATGTTGACGGGGTGGTTTAATAAAAATGTAAGCTTAGTCTGTGATGTTGAATAATTCGACAATAAATGGGACGTCAATTTAAAAAAAAGTGTTTAATATTTTAAATTATACCAGTTTATAAACTTACGTTTATATGTTATGGAAAGGCGTAAAATAAATAAAATATAACCGTAGCTGGTATTGCAGGGCAAAGGGGTATTCTCAAACATGGAACTTGCATTGATCACCACGCTTGCTCATTGCGTGTTGGATATTTCCTACCATTAAGACCCGCTTGCACGAAAACTCGTAAAATATGTTTAGCACTAAACATAATTAAAACATTATTCTGTTCCATTAACTTCAAACAATTGACATAAATACAATGACATATTAATTATGTGCAGCGCTAACTGTGTTTAGCAAATCGTTGTGCAACCAGGCTGAAGTCCAAGTCTCCTTGCGATGCTTTCTTTAATCTCTTCTTACTTAGTTCTTCTTCACAGCAAAAACACTAGGAAGCGGTGAAGGGAGAGCGCTTTTGGGAGCTATCTTTATGTAACATTGACGTTCAAAAGGAACTAAGTAATTCTAGCCTATTTTGAATAAATGAGTTTTGAAGTTTGAAATCGTTAGTCAGTGGTGTTTTCAATTAACTTAGAAATTACATATGACGTTAAAAACCGGCCAAGTGCGAGTCGGACTCGCGCACGAAGGGTTCCGTACCATTATCTACAAAAACGGCAAAAAAATCATGTCTGTTGTATGGAAGCCCCACTTAATTAATTTGTTTTATTTTAATTTAACAATTTAGTTTTTAAAGTGAATATGTAACTAAATACTCTGTGAATATTTTAAGCGTCTACCTATTGCTATTATCATTAACGAGCAAAAACGAGCAAAAATCACGTTTGTTATACAACAAACGTGATTTTTGCTCATTTTTGCTCATACCCTATACGGGAGCCTCCTCAAATATTTATTTTATTCTGTATTTTAGTATTTGTTGTTATAGGGGCAACGGAAATACATCATCTGTGAAAATTTCAACTGTTTAACTATCATGGTTCATGAGATACAGCCTGGTGATAGACGGATGGACGGACGGACAGCGGAGTCTTAGTAATAGGGTCCCGTTTTACCCTTTGGGTGCGGAACCCTAAAAATGACATATCCGTACATGTCAGGTTTTGAACAACTATGTTTAGTTACACTCCATTTATACGATGACTAAAACATGAGTTAGTAGGCTAGCTCGAATGTTGTGACGTGTAGTAACATTAATGAAAGTGAATTTCGAATTGAAAGTATTCGTTTGGCACACAACATTTATTTAGATTGAAAACTTTATTCATATCAATGTATGATACAAATTATACTTTTAGAATTTTAAATCAAAATGGTGAGTTGTATTTTCGATTCAAAATTCACTCACATTAACGTTATGTTTACGTTACTATACGTCAAAATATTCGTGCTGGGCCTACTGAAAACTACTATTAAACAGTCTTTCACACTATAAAGTTTTGCATACTATAGATTAGATTATAACCAATTTATTTAATCATTTAAGTACACACAACACTTAGTAAAAGATAAGTTCATCAGAAGCATAGCGTACAAAGGTGTCTACTGCTTATTTCTAAATAAAAGATATTTCTTCCAGCAGACCTGTGAGAGGAGAATTTAGAAATAGAAATGTAGACAATAGTGTGTAAAAGCAAAAGAAACAGACACAAAGAACCACATGAAAACAAAAAGAATAAAAATATACAATAAACTTACATAAAATGCATAAAACACAATAAAACATACATATAAACAAATAAATACCTTTATTAATATATAAATTGCTAACAAGAGCAACTATGGGGTTAAGGAGAGATACCACCGGTTTCTGAATTGAGAATTCGAGATAAGCAATACTTATGTAGTATTTGAGTACGGAGTTGTCAAAAAAATGCTTTAAAATCCGTCATTTTTTTGACAACTCCGTACTCAAATGTTACTTATCGTAGAATTCTCAATTCAGAAACCGGAGGATAGTGTAACATTATTCGTTTTTTAAGAATTGATATGCTTTTACAACCATGAATTTCTAGCGGAAGCGCGTTCTACAACCCCACTGCATGCGAAAGAATTAATTAAATAATAATCCTCTAATTTATAAGAAAAAAGGTGCTTAGATGCAAGGAGTCGCCTACTTAGCGTTTTGTCTCCACAAAGGAAAGCCCATCAATCATTGTCACACGCATTCGATGTAACATTTGCTTTCAATTGCGGAGAAACACTTTTTGTTTCAACTACGTTTTTGTTAGACCATTCTTATTCAATTAAGTAAGAAGTAGGCAATTACATTAATGAAGATTTCTTTCTAGGTTAGACTTATAAAAAGTTCGTGACTTTTATGTTATTGCTAATTGTTTCAAATTAGTGTAATAAGAAATAATTATAATTTGTGGTTAGTATTTTGTGCTTTTTGTTATTAGAATTTAACAGTCATTAATGTTATTATACTTGTTAAAGTGTGGTTTCGACTGCGTGTAACCACAATAGTAACTACTACAAATTATGTCCTAGGGATTTGTTCATTATGTCACATTAAAACACATTAGCTATAAAATCCGAATGTGCAGTCGGAAAAATAGGATATTCATTTTATTATAACATCACGCCTGTATTCCGCGAGGGGTTGTGTAGAGGTGTAGTACACCTTCATTTCGCCGTCATGTTTAAGTCCCATGTAATAGGGGGCGGGCATATTGCCATCAACCGGCCAGGGGCTGGCGGACGGAGGCCTGCCGGTGTCGTGGTGCATGCAGCTGCGAATCCCGCGACCCCGGCCAAGGTTCAGGAGAAGGGACACCGTGGGTTGTTAGCCGGTAAGAGTCTAATAATCATTCCCCGGGCGAAGAGTATCCGTGAGGAATTTCCCACGAAAAAAAAAGGTTATATCAATCCACAACTATGTAAAAGTCTAAAAATGTAAAGCAGAAGTGATTAAATACTCTAGTTTGTGGGTTGGATAATTTTTGCACAAATGGTCTTTGCAAGCAGCGCTGCGCTGCTATGAACTGCAAAAATATAAAACAACACATTACATTACATAAAACAACCTCTTCTCCGCTCATTCGCAAATAAAAACACTGGCATGGAATTTTGAGCAAATACTCTAAACATGGGGATAGTAACTACGTTTCGAGGGAACTCGCGAATTTCCGAACGTCTTATTAAATTTCATAGGCAGGTGAATTCAGAACGAAGTCACTTGCGTTGCTCGCTGTAACACCCTACCATTAAAACTTTCAATAACAATAAAGGTTTCTGGATTAGAAGTTTTAGCGATTAGTACCATTAATGGCCGTTTTTAGCATTAGATATTAACTATAACTTCGAATCTAAAAGCTCTAGTGTTTATATTTTGTGTTCTAAAACTTCTACAACACTTGACCAAAATTGAACATACGAAATTTCAACAGGTGGCCAATTCTACTAACAAAAACTTTTATCAATTGCAACTTAATCGTTTATTCGGACGATTTTCGTTTACAAAAGCTATCAAATTGTTTGACAACAAAAACACAACCAATAATTTTGACAGTTTTCGTAGGCGAAAACTGTCTGAATGAACGATTTAATTGCCATTGATAAAAGTTTCTATTAGTAGAATTGGCCCCGTATGTTGCAGTTCGAACAACGTAATAGATCCGATTTGACGTTTGCATAAAAGCACAAAATAAATGTGTACAGAAGTTGCACGCCTTCGATCTTAAAGAAAGTCGCCTTTTTATTTATCTGAACACTAGCTTTTGCCCGCAGCTTCGCTTGCGTGAAACTTTGAACCCGTTGTGACGATTTTCCATACTTTTCATCCCCTATTTAACACCCTTAGGGCATGGACGTACAAAAAAGATCGGACGGAACTCCCGCTAAGACAAAACTGTGTCCCGTAATGGCGGCGACTATCTAAGTGTGAATGAATTTAGGGTTGTCATGTCAGCCAAATTTACCCATTTTATATAATTTTATTTTAAGACAAATACAGGTTGGCAGACAAATTTCTTAGAAATGTCAGCAGAATTATACCGTGCCATTTGAAAAGGTTAATGGTAAGAACCAAATCTCCCTATGAAAATATCTGCAAAATAAATGCCATGTTGGCTTAGATTGTTAATTTACGTTTTAAGGTACTGCATAATGTAACAACACACCGGAGTCCTCCTTTAGTTGCATTATATAGCTCGTTAGCTTCAAAATGTAGACTGCAAATGACACTGTATTTGTTTGGAATTCAATCGTTTTCACCGTTACAATTTCTCATTTTTTTAATCCAATCATTTCTCCATACTTCATTTTCTTTAGGAAATCTAGTAAAAAAATATATAAATAAAATACCTAGTAATAAATAAATATAATATACATATAAATAAATTGAATTGAACAAAAAACTATAAATTTCCCATATTTAGGGTAATTTGCACACGTGAATATTGACAACACTGGCCTTGTGACGGATTCTTTTCTTCTGGTGAATACATTGATTTTATTGTATACAATTGGGAATTAAGTGATTGAATTATTCATTGACCTATGAAACGTGATTCCTGGATTTTTTTCTTCCGATCACTACGGTTTTTACACCATTTCACCACACAAGACATGCTATATTTTAATTTTTTTTGCCGCTTTTTGTCCCGACTCTGTTGACGTTTACGCGTGTAATGACTGACATTTTGTGAATGTGTGCGTGCCAGCCTGTACGTACAGCATACTGACTGACTCTGAGTGACACAGTTTTTTGTTAGCGAAAATCTGTCCGATCTTTTTTGTACGTCCATGCCTTAGGGGCTGAATTTCGAACAATCCTTCCTTGTTCCTTGTCTACATTATTAAGGAAACCACTGTGCAAAATTTCAGCTTTCTAGGTCCAAGGGTTTGGGCTGGGCGTTTATGAGTCAGTCAGTCAGTCAGGACTTTTTTTTAAATCTAAATAGATAGCGCATCCATAATTTAATGAAACTACACGCCACGTATTGGAGTAATTATTAATAATGTTGACATTACTCCTAGTATTTTGACAGGTGTCAAAATTAAATCGGACCTATTAGATTGTGACAACTATAATGGTTTTTTTCTAAAGTTCTCTTTCTCGGATATACGCGCCTTAGCCAGGCAGCACATTGTCAGTTTCTGTCAGAATTTTTTTATTGCGCGACTCTACTTATACACTTTATACTAGACCCCGCACGCTGCAGAATTTGCCAGATTCGGCAGCCCGTTGGCTCTATTACAAAATGTGTGCGCGCAGCGGGGATTTACTTTCGCGCACGAGTCAGAAAATTTTTGACACTGCTACATCAAACACGGGCCGCGAGCGGGACGTGTTGTCGGCGGGCCCGCGTGAATGGCATTCAAGGGATTATTATGAAGCATGTCACACCAAATGGAAACGCGGTGCGGGCTCACCATCGACACGACCCGTACGGACACTTTAATTAGATTGATAGCACGTGCAGCCTAGAAAAGCGATACGGCCATACCTAGGGTCATCGATTCCGATTCTAAACGTCATCCACCATTAAACTAGCCCGTAAACATTCATGAACTTGGGTACGTAGTATTATATGATCTGTGACTTGGGTCACTTAAAACCCCGCTACTATGAATAGTCGTGATGCCAATAATCACAAAGTCTGGCAACGCGATTGATAATTGCAGTAAGTTGGTATCATTTTATCAGAGCATGTTGTATTTTAAGTTATAATCATAATAGCATAAACAGCTTATTACATCCTCTGCCAGGTACGGGTCTCTTCTCCGACTGAGAAGGGCGTAGACAGTTCACGCTACGCTGGCCTGGTGCGGGTTGGCGGATTACACACACCATCGATAAATTATTGGAGTCCGCCCAATAGGGTATTTGACTGAAAAAATCTAATTAGTCCTTCAGTTAGATTATCAAAAAATATTTGAACCGTATTTTTTCTTTTGTTACGTAAACCTAAATTGACGAAGATACGACACTTTTAAAATTGGCAAAACGGCACAAGCAAGTACAATTTTTACTTGCTTCTGACGTCACAAGCCCGCACTTTCGAATTTTGATGCGTTTTATGGTTCCAAATATTCATAGATTTAACAAAAGAAAAAATACGTGTCCATTATTTTTCAAAACTCTAACGGGCGGACTAATTACATTTGCAATTTATTGATGCTGTCACAATGCCAAAAAAATGTCAAAATGTTCACAGATTTCCTCATCATATTTTCCTTCATCATTAACGCAAGTATAAATAAATTTCTGGGGCCTAATTCTCCTAAAATAAATTGTTGCCAAACGCAATCGAACCACCACCGTCAGTCAGTTTTTGGTTTCGAAAACTTTCAAAATAATTGTTTTTGTTTTTTGTGTCAAACAATTCGACAGCTTTTGAAATTGAGAATTGTCTGAATGAACGGTTCGGCCTTGGTTCGGTTGTGATTTATCAAGATTTATTTTAGGAGAATTAGGCCCCTGATCTGCACATGAATTCGAAAAGTCAGAGGTGCGAATCGGGATCGAACTGCTTGGAAGGCAAGTGCTCAATCGTTAGGCTGCCAAGGGTATATCGATAGTTTAGATTGATGATGCCAATATGAATACCTAAGTAAAAACCGTATTTTTTGCCCAAGCAAAGAAGTTTAACGAAAAACCCTTTCATATAACATTTCCTCTATTAATCAAAATCATTGTAAGACAGTTTTTCCCTTACGCAAAGTAACCGCAACTTGTTGTTGATGTGGTTAAAGCCCCTCTAAAGCCCTCAGGGTCTTGGGTCTTGGATTAATTTTCTGACAGGGTTGTGTTCTTGTTTGATTTTCACAAACCATCGATTACAACTTCATTAATAATTAGTGTACCTATGTTTGTAAGTTTATTATTGCTATCCAAAATAAAGCTATTTGTCATTTGTTTTGACGTTCACTAAGTTCATTAAGTACTATTATTATCTCCACTTACACGGTAAAGAACTAATTATGAATTCAAAAATTACCATAATGACATACTTTATTCACGTGCATCTCTATTATAGTAGAGTATACGTAAAAAAAAAAAAGCTTTAAAAGACCTTTTTATAAAGTACACTTCCGACAGACCAAGGAGTTTTCAATTCAATTTATTTAGCGACTCTGCACATTGTCTATCATGGTGCGCGCTAGGGCGCATGCGCGCGCATTCCCGTGCATGCGCGGTGGGTTGCAAAGTTTGGGCGCCATAATAATTTGCTCATAATAAAACAGGCTTTTATAAAAAAAAAAAACTATTGCATGAGTTTAGATAAACTAGTGTATAAAACTGCACTTATCTAAGTACTAACTCACTCGTGTAATACTATTTAATCTGACACTTGTGTTTTAATTGTATCCCTATAAGCGATAGTTTCATAAACTATTAATAATTAATTCATGATCAGGCTTTTCATAACTATCATAATTATGTTGGACTCGATTTACACACGAACAAAACCAAGAATGTAAGTACATTTAATATTCATTGTACTTACATTATTCTCTTTCGCACAACATTCCGAGTCACAATTAAGGGCGAAAAATAAAAAGGTTCGTTTCGTCATTTTAATTTCCAGCGTGGAATTTCTTTCCTCGCATTTCAAGCATAACAGTGTTTAAATCTGGTGATTAAATATAAATAAAAAATAACTTTAAAAAAAAGTAAAAACCGACTTCAAAGAAATACTAAAAGGAGTAAAATAATTACCATAATATAAAATTAACAGTTTCAGAAGTCGGTGGCTTCTATTTGCTTCAGTGTAGAGTTGCACCGACTTCTGAAACTGTTAATTTTATATTATGGTAATTATTTTACTCCTTTTAGTATTTCTTTGAAGTCGGTTTTTACTTTTTTTTAAAGTTATTTTTTATTAAATACGTTTTAGTGTCATAATTTTAACCCCCTCCTTCATAACCCTTATTTTTGGCTTTGACGTAGTCGGGCATAAAAAGTCCTTTCAAATGATACCTTACACGATATAATGAAAACATTCCAAAGGGGGGGAGGGGACACGCACCCCCTCCTCTTTTCAAGTAGTCAGTTCCCAACAACAAATATAAACAAAGCAATATTAGTAATTTGAGAATTTTGCTTTGATCCGATGAGGAGTTCCGTTCCATATCTCTGAAGTTCATGGTCTGATCATAACAAAATTTAAATGGGACCAATCGGAAAGTATACCCTTTCGAACAAAAGAAGAATTTTTCAAATCGGTTCATAAACGACGGAGATATGAGGTAACAAACATAAAAAATAAAAATAAAAAAAAAAATAAAAAAAAAAAAAATACAGCCGAATTGAGAACCTCCTCCTTTTTGAAGTCGGTTAAAAAGAGGAAAAACTGTACTTTAACTTGTAAACAATTTGTGGACTTACCTCAGCCGTGTGAAAAGTTTATTCGAATTAATTTTCTGTGAAAATATGAATACGACATGCAGACTATTCAAAATGAGTAGTAGTTAATTGAAACTGAATACTGTTTTCACTGTTTCACATTTGCATGTTTATTGCATATTATATGAATACTTTTAGCCCAGTCGCCAGGTAGTTTTTTACCTTACAAAAGGTCCGTCAGTCCTGAATTTTGGATATGTGGTATGTTTAGGCGTTCTTATGAAAAATTCAAGTTTTCGATCTTGAGTGACCATAAAGTGATTGAAGACCACAAAAATGAGTTTTCATTAAATAACTCCTTATCTATGGGTTTTACGCCAAAAATAGTTCCGACTATTTTTGTAGTAAATAAAATTCCCTACAATTCCTGCCTGAAGTATTTTTTTCTATAGCTAATAGTTTACGACTTATTGCGCTTTAAAGTAGACAAAAAACACAAATATTAAGCATTTCTTATTTTTCATTCTCGACTCAAAAAGAGAAGTATTATACTTTTGAAGCCTATGTTTCACCCAGGGATACCCAAGGTAAACCCTTTTTTGTGACCTGGCGACTGGGCTATTTGTAATTTAGGCACTTGTGTACCTACGCAAATTCATGTCGTTCTTCTTTAGGAGCAGACATGCATGTTTTCAGAAATTCTTTCCGGTTGCGAGTATTTCGCATCTATTTGGGGGACATCACCCTTCCCTACCGGTAATTTCACTCACATTCGCGAGATAAACTTTTTATTAGGTAAATTCCTATTCACACATTCTTTCTATATCAAATAACTGGCATAATATTTGTACAAGGTGAATTCGTATTCGACGAATTCCTTTTAAAGCGTGATAGTGTGTACTTACTATATAAAACAAATTAGCACCCCATGTATCCTAGGCGAAAGCCAGTTGATAACGAGATTTTTTTTTTATAGTTTCTTGTAAAATACCCAGAATTTGTATATTTTATTTTATTTGTATAATTTATTTCTAAAATATCAAATTGAATCACTTTGATTTCCATAATAACTTGTAGCTGACACTTTAACAAAGCTTTCTATGTATAAGAATATTTAAAAATACCAACCAGTTGAAAGTTGTATTTAAAAGGAATTAAATGTTTTATGAAATCATCCGGGTATGACTTAAAGAATGATGATTATTACAACAAGTTACTATGACACTAAGCGTAAAAAATACGAGAAAAATATCCTTATTTCATCAGCTATCCAACGAATAAGAATGTTAAGAAAATATTATGAAATTCTTGTAGAATGTATCAAAATACTGACAAAGCTGCAATACGACAATTCTTAGGAATTGATAAAAAATCAAGGAAAATTAAATTAAATACACGTTTACATAATGAACCTTTTCTTTTTGAAATTTTATTGTCACTTTGCACCTTTGCGCCCGGTACAAGCCGTAATTATTTATGATAGTTCGCTCTTAGTCCTCTTTTATTATCTGTCTCAACGCTCTTCTACCGAGGCCACTTGCATCAGTGTGTGCGTTGTCTTCCATGTGGCCCCAAACATAAAGATCTGGTGGAGTCTCTCTGATCATTTTGATGGCCACGGCCCACTGTTTGGCCCTCACTAACAGAACCAACAACTGAGGAGTAATGTGGCCAATTATTGACGTACTATAACGCCTTATAAGGCAACTCGTAATTCGTAAAAGGCTTATTCTAAATCATGATTTAATTTTCCTTTGACACTGTTGTCAAGGACTTAAAGTGATATTTAATGGATCAAACACATTTAATTTACTTCCATGTCTCTTCACAAACTATATTATGCTGAAAACTTAGCTTCCCTCATAGTATCCTCTCCTTTGATAACTTAAATAGTAAATAGTTAACGTCTTATTTTGAAGCAATTTCAGGAACAAAACTTAATTCTGACGGCGAAGTGAGCCTGCAAGTTAGCGGGCGCATGAATTTTTAATGGCTAACTGATATTATTTGGAAAGTATGAAGAAATGGTTAAAAAAGTTTCACTCGAACGTATAATTGTTCTCGATAAAACATTCTATACTCAAGGTGCGTAAGAAAAAACGGTAAATCTTGGAAATGGTCCGTGAAAGTCACGATTAATGATCGCAATTGTTTACTTCCTCTCAAATAAATCACAGATTATTATTAAATAGAAGAAAAAAAACGTTATGTTTGGGTTTGTTAGTTCTTTGTATAATTGAGGCATTCGGCGTTATCGGACATTATATATGGAATAACATGGCGAGTTGGCACCGTGGCCAATTCATACATTAGTGGTTGGTTCGGCAAATGAACGGCAGCGTCAAACATTAAGGAAAAGACCGAACCAAAAAAATAATCAAGATGGAACATGACACATTCGAACGGCCCGAGTACTGCGAGCGATCTTAGTTTTTGCTGCACATTTATTGATCTATTTCTAATGGTGATATATGTAGGTATATATATGGCGGTTCAACGCTTGCAGAGGTTGGTCTGTGGATGGGTGACCATTTACCATAGCGAGTTTCCTCCGTGCCTCGGAAAGCCGTTGGTCCCGGCTGTCATTTGTAGATCTTTGACAGTCGTTACTGTTGGTCAGAAGCCAGAAAGTCTGACAACCAGTCTTACCAAGAGTATCGTATTACCCAGTTACTGGGTTGTGGAGGTCTGATAGGCAGTCGCTCCATGTAAAATACTGATATTCAGCTGCATCTGGTTAGGCTGGAAGCTGATCCGAACATATATGTAGTCAGGAAAAGGCTAGGCAGAACAATACTAAAGTAAAGTATTGTTTGTAGTATTTGTACATATTACAATAGAGACTGGTGTCTGATGTAGGTAAAATCTATTCTTAAAATCTATTATTTTGATTTACGATAACTTGAATGTTGAATACTACGTTGGTACGTTACCCCACACTAGTCGCTTAGCCACTTGAAAAATCGTGTCGTTAAAAGAATTTTCTAAATCGGATCAGTAGGTTTTGAGAAAATCGCGGACATACATACATACGGGTCGAATAAAGAACCTCCTCTTTTGAAGTCAGTTAAAAACATCAACTTGTTGTTGCTGATCAAATCGTCTTGCAAGGTTTGACCCTTTTATACATACAGATATGTATACATATTAGGGCTTTCAGTCTCGTTACATTTACGAGTCCCGGGAAAAAAAATCGAGACTTGGTGCGATCTCGAAATTCCCGGGAAAAACGAGACTTTCGAGATTATCTCAAAAATTGGTTTCTTAAGGCTAGGCATTTAGGCAGCCCCGGATCTAGGGGGGGGCAAGCCGGAGCCCATGCCCCGGGCGGCAAATTCAGAGGGCGGCCATTCCATTTAGATATGTATAGTTGGAAAAAATATGCTTAACAGAGAAAGAGCAGCGCTAGACCGGTCGTTATGGCGTTCTTTGAGGGAGGCCTATATCCATCAGTGGGCGTCTGATGGCTTAAATGATGATCATGATAAAGGTAAAAATATTGGCGGGCGGGGAGGCATTTTTTAGTTTTTGGCCCACCTCGAAAAAATTCAAGATCCGGGGCTGCATTTAGGCAGTCAATATTTCAATAAAGCACTTCATTAATCATACTGAACTTTTACAGACTCAAGTTCAAGTAAAATTTATGAATATTTCTGAGTTTTGTTTTTAATCTGTATAGTGGGCACGTAAAAAGCGAGGAGCATTTAATGTACTTTCAGAGGATCTGATTTTATTACAAAAGTAACCTGCGTTAGAAAAAACCCTCTCTGCTGGATGGATATTAGAAACTTATAGCAATGGTATGGTATGTATTTCCGTCTGTCGCCACCATGTTGAAAGAGAGCTTTTTCCACATGGTTGTTTGAGTTGTGGCGGCATCTATCTCGCCACATGCGAACTAGCGAACTATCCTACATCGCGCAATCAAGATTTAACACGCAGATAGTATATATACAACCTCCCAACATCAACCGTTGGGCAGTAGCCCGCTAGGCACAAGACTCCGCCTGGTTGGAGGATCCTCCCTTTGGTTGGAGGAACACTACACCAAGTTTCTCCACATTGGTGACCCCGACGTGATCGTCACAGACAGTGTTTCCACACTGGTGACGTCACACACAACCTTCGCAGCCTCGGCAGCCACATCATCACTCCCTCAGCAGCTCGGCATTCAATCGAGCAGCAAGCAGCGAGTTCCCATAGCCAGCCAGCATCCTCGGCTTCAACGGGTGATGTGACCACTAGCCTGCAGCGAACGCGCAAGCCTGGTCACGACCCTCAGCCCACTCCAGCATCATGGCGCATCATACTGCACTTCGGCCGGTCAACTAGCAGAGGCACTTCTCTCCTGGTCGACGCAGTCCACAGCCACCACTCACAGTTTCGACTCAAAGGAACCCTTCACTGGCCCTGGCTGACTCATCAAGACGATCGACCTCCGGTCTCAGAGGGGGAGTGATGTGGCGGCATCTATCTCGCCACATGCGAACTAGCGAACTATCCTACATCGCGCAATCAAGATTTAACACGCAGATAGTATATATACAACCTCCCAACATCAACCGTTGGGCAGTAGCCCGCCAGGCACAAGACTCCGCCTGGTTGGAGGATCCTCCCTTTGGTTGGAGGAACACCACACCTGGTTTCTCCACAGAGTAATTTACATCCATTTTTAAATTCTCCATGTTCTGAGAAAAATCTCCGTCGAAAAGAATATTGCTGAATATTCTCGGTCGGAGAACATTCTCCGTGAGAGAATAATCTCGACCCATCACCTCACGTAACCGGAATAAAAAAATATTGGTGGTTTAGTAGATTTATTAATAATGGTAATTATTTAACTTATGTTTCAAAAGTCTCGTTACTCCCGAGACTGGAGGTAGCAGTCTCGAATCTCGAAAATACGAAAAAATCGTCGAGACTCTCGAAATTTTCGAGACCGAGACTCCCGGGATGAAAGCCCTAATACATATACATGTTATACTTTCTTACATACAAGTGTGGTTTCATATAAGAAAGTAGAAAAAAAAGATCATTTCTCCAAAATAGTTATGGTTTCATCACCAATGAAGTATCGTGGATAGCCTGTTTCTTTTCTTTAGTTTATCAGTAAGAAAATAAATGCAAAAACAAAAAATTTCGCTTGGATAATGTAGGCAAGTATAAAAACTAGCACCCTGCAAACCGCAATTTTATCCTACTATGCAATTATATAAAGTAAAATACGTTTTCTATTTACACGTTTCTTGCCAATGTTGCCGGCAGGATTGGAAACATTCGCGGCAGTTTTGGCAACTTTCGCAATATTGCCGGCAATTTTCATGCCTAGTCCAGACAGAGCCGAGGAAAGAAAAAATTATGCAGGATTGTTTAAGACATTAAGTGTGACAAATACCAATACAAGCCGTTTCTGTTGGATCTGGGTTTCCGATATATGAAATTTGCCCATTCTCCTTTGCCTATTTTTCTCTATATTTAAGTTGTAATTATGCCGGCTCTTATTTACCGCCGGTACCTTATTAAATAGTCTATAAAATACTTTTTATTTAAGTAAGCAATTATTCTTAGTTCCCGATATATTGAGGTTTATGTTGCTGATCCGGATTCATTGCCTCCGAGTGTGTGTAGTACACGCACCGATCCGTATTAAATTGTGGTTTACCACAAACATAGTAGGTAGTCGTCGTGGCCTCAAAGCATTGTTATTTGATTGCAGTACTACAAGCTTTAATTCTCGTGTAGTGCCGGACTTAAAGAATAGCACTACCCCATCTCTTCTCGTGGGTATCGTAAAAGGCGACTAAGGGATTCTTTAGAGGATGGGCAGCAGCGTTCTCTGAGTACTTTAACAACCATACTGCGATCGCCAACCCGCCTGCCAAGCCAAGCGTGGTGATTACGGCAAACCCTCCCTTTTGAGGGAGGCCTATGTCCAGCAGTGGACGTCTTTCGGCTGAATGACGATGATGATGAAGCTTTAATTCTCTGCAACGTTGGTCTCGAGCTTCATGTGATGGTCCACTGTGTCCAGAAGGACCGGACACCGGTGTTTCTGTTAACCAGCATCCTAATTGTGCAACACACTCGTAGTCTACAAGGTTAGTCGGAAAGGGGGTACTAATCCGTAGGCCACTTAAAGTATCACTGATGACTGTCTTCAAGCAAGTGTTAAAATTTCAAAATTCGGTAATTTTTTTCTCCATTTTTTTTTAGTTTTATCAAAAATGCTTCATTCCTGCTTTAGTCACAAATTCAGAAAATGGTGCAAGTCATGATTGTATTTGGGACCTACAATGTAAACACAGCATATTATAAGTGAGGATAGAAAGGTTTTAGCGTTTTTTTTTTGAGATCTTTGAACAGCTATTTCTCTTAAACTAGTTATAGACTTTTGGGAAAAGTTGTAGAACAAAAGCAATTTATTATTATGGGTACTTTAACACCCTTTCGGATTAGTACCCCCATTCCGACTAACCTTGTATATGGCTTTGATTATGACAATATAACAATATTCATTGCGTGGTACATAGTTGTGCAGAAGTCGGATTGTTAATACATACATGTTGCTATGGAAATTGTTGACCTGTCAAAATCAAAGCCATAGAGATTACGAGTGTGTTGCGTAATTAGAATGCTGATCTGTCTATAATAGCTGTAAACGCAACCTTACAACATACCAATATCGAAACTAAGGACCAATTTTTCATAAGTAATTTCTGAACAATTACGTCACAAAGTTTAGTAATAATTTCATTACCACACTAATAATTTCAGTTCTAATAATTGAAGAACTTACTAATGGCGTCTGGTGACTCCTAGAAGTCTTGAACCCTTAAAGTGTTATTAAGAAAGTTACATTTCAATAAAACAGTTATTTAAAGATATGACAGTTACTATTTTAATTGTAACTGATATTACTTGAGTTTCGTACAAAGATGCAGTACCTATTTCTCCTCATAATAAGAGGTAGCTAATGTAAAACTTGAAAGACATTAGTATTTAATATGGACGTCTTCTAGAGGTTCCATTTTGTATTGATAAAACAATCTTATATACGTTACAAGTAGATCATTTATCATTCCGTTATACACTAATATACCTACATCTCTAATAAAGCAAAGTCGTTTCCCGTCATCTGTACGCTTATATCTTTTAAACTACGCAACGGATTTTGATGCGGTTTTCATCTTAATTTAGGTAATTTCTTCCGGAATGTTTAAAGCTATAAAACATATCCGATCGATGCCGGGGCGGGTCGCTGGTGTATTACAATTTACAAATTATGTTATAATCATAATCTGCCCTGCCCATAAACAGTCCAAGTGCTGGGCACGACCCTCTTATCAAAATAAGAACGGATTAAGCCTTAGTCCACCACGCTTTCCTGGGGCCCAATTCTCCTAAAATAAATCTTGATAAATCACAACCGAACCAAGGCCGAACAGTTCATTCAGACAGTTCTCAATTTCAAAAGCTAAGTATCAAATTGTTTGTCACAAAAAACAAAATCAATCATTTTGAAAGATTTCGAAAACAAAAACTGACTGACGGTTGTGGTTCGATTGCGTTTGGCAACAATTTATTTTAGGAGAATTGGGCCCCTGGTACATATTCGCGGCCTACACACACCATAGATAACCTTTTTGAAGCTCTCAGATTTTTCTTTACCGGTAAGGCAAATGGTAATCAAATTCTGATCCGCACATGAATTTGTCACAGGAACTCAGAGCCTCCTGCATGAAAGGCAAGCGTTGAACTTATGTACCTTCAATATTATAATCACAAATCTGGCCTCATTTTCCATCAAAGTTGGTTTTAATTTGTATTAAACCTTGACGTGCATTTTCATGATATAACATCGATCATCTTTGCAGCTTTGTTTGTATTCCAAACCATTGAGCCGGGTAATCTTTGCTTCCTAGTGAATTATAAAACAAGGTACCCACTTCAAAGATTTTACTTCAGGCAAAGGAAAATTAACGATGGGCTGGGCCTATGTTCACTACGAGGTAATATTCTAGTGCCAACAATGCGCATTATGTGCCTACTGCTAAATTATTTTATTTAGTGGACTGGAAACTATCTATACCTATTGTCAGTAGCTAGCAACACTGGGCAACGTTAAGAAGATTAAGTAGGGTAGTTGGCGTCATGGATCAATGCACCCGATGTTATAAATGCTGTTGTCATTCGACTGAGCTCGCTTTCTGTGCCGATCAGCCGAAGAAGTCTGACCTCTATTATCCGTCTAGCATGTCTTTATTATTGTTCTATTCCAGTGTAAATTAATATATTGTGACCTAGCTCATGTGTAAGTACCACTAACCCAAATACAAGTACTCTTAGAGGTGGAGAGTCTACGTTGCTTTTATTTTCTATATTTACCATGGCCGCAATATACCTCACATTCAGATATTAGCTATAACTATAAATGATAGATCCACTCCTACACGATTCTGTTAGCTCTTTGACACTATATTTATTATAATCAACTTTTAATGGGGCAAAGAGAAATAAATATAAAATAATGTTCCCATATACAAATTCGTCAAACTGATCGTGTCGTGTGGCTTTTTGCGAGACGAAATTTGAATTCTCCTTTTATAAACTGGTAAATTGAAATGAAAGTTAATCCGTTGATTGTTATAGCGAATATAATCACACTTGAAACCTTTCCTAGCTACTTGAAAACACGGCGTATGCCTATAAAGAGACCTAAAAGCCTAATATAAAATAAAAAATCTGGTTGGTCAATTGTTAGCGAGTTTCCTAACGAGTATAAAGGATTCATACCATTCGCGTTGTTACATAGTTTGTTCGAAAATTTGTCGAGCTGCGGACACGCCTTTTTCAGTCAAAATAATGAATGCCTGGCACCTAACTCGACGTTCAGCATTGAATATATAACTTTTGGATAGTGTTGGGCGGTTTAGATGGACATTCCGTATTTTCGTATTATTCGTACAGTTATAACATTTAATCATTGAGCCACGCGCCTCGTGTGATCCTCGATCTAGCAATATTACAAAAAAGGATACAAAATCGGGCAAAATCGTGTATTCGTATGGCAGGAGAATACGGCTAAATCCAGAATAGTGGCAAAGATAATGAAAAAAAAAACAAAGAAGAAAAAATATTTAATTGCCACAGAAATACGTGCATACAGGCATGATAAAATAATGTGTATAATTATAGGTTAAACAATGATACAAATTAAAAATATGTTAACAGTTGCACGTCGCACAACACAGCGCTGATTTTTAGTGGTCACCTAAAAACGACGAACGGGTATCGAGCCAGCTTATAACAAAAATTATTTTATAACAAATACATTAAAATCTCAAATAGGAATAAGATAAATCAAATTAGATATTATTGTAATAATTATAAAGCCTATTCACTCTTGTTTGAAAGGTTATCGGGTTAGGTAGTGGAGAATACAGACAATATTATTGTTTTTCAAGGTCTATAATACTGTTTATTAATTAGATATTTTTGCTAACATCAGATCTATACACAGTACTCGTAGCTCCGAGTCTCAGTTATTGTTTTTTAATTAACCCGTTGGGTCCGTTTCGTCATTTGTTACGTTATTTATTTTACATTTAAAACTGGGCACAAAAGACCTTTCTACAAAACATAATTCTGTCTTTGCTGTCGCACAGAAGGGTAAAAATGATAGGTGTTTACCTATCATTTTTACCCGTCTGTGCGACAAAGAAAACCCGCAATGACATCTGTTAGAGAAACAATCGATCGAAGTTTTAGATGCAAAGCTAAATAATCAAATGGTAATTAAGTATTAGCTGTCCGTCTTTTGTTGTTTATTCTTTCTTTTTACGTTATTTTCTCTCTTTTTTAGAGAGCTCCGTGTGGTATCAACATTAGTGATTGACAGCTTAGGTTGCCTAAGTGCGTTCGTACTGTTTAAGACTGCACATCCTTCCTTATTCCAACGTTTTTGGTCCTATTGTCTGTTCACTTAGCCTAAAGGACGGAAGTCGTCTATACGACGGGGATCTATTAGAGAGAATTGAGTGAAGACACACGAAGTTTCGGTGTTTATGCCCATGAAACCTGGGCGAAATAGTTGAAAAATGTTTAAATTTTTTTGGTCCTTTTGTAAGTATTCACTCAGCCTTTAAAAATCTTACTGGAATAAATGTTCGGAGAATTGTTGTCTACACGACGAGGAACAATGTGAAAAAAATGAGCGAAAAAGGCGTGAAAAATCACGAAAACTGGGCCAGATATAAAACTATAATATGTGGATTAAACATTAACTATAGTTAGACATATGAACTCATTATGAATTCACACTCTGCGAATACAAAACAAATACAATAGGTCTGTGGATGCAACAATGCATGCATTCATCCAACCATACATTTTATTGTTCTTATTTCTTTCGCCACATATTCAGACTCATTCAATTAATTTATTCATTAGGGCGTTTAGAGCTCTAAATGCTGTCACAATGTGGTTTAAAAGCCTGTGGTAATGTCGTTATAAAAGCTTTTGTCTCCATAAATAACAATGTTGTATCGATATGTAAGAAATTAAAATGTTGTGTTTACTTTTTATAGTTATGTAAGTAAAAGGAAGGCGGTTAATATGGGAACGTGGAATATTTCTTAAGTTACTTAAAAGAGAATTGTTGCGTATACCCGTGACTTTGTTGCTTCTCACTTTGTAGCCTTATAATGTCACAATAGTTTCGATTAATGAAACCTTTGTGAAATAAAAAAAAGCTCCTCCCTCAAAAGGGGGGGTTTGCCGTAATCACCACGCTTGGTAGGCGGGTTGGCGATCGCACTATGGTTGTTAAAGTACTCAGAGAACGCTGCTGCCCATCCTCTAGAGAATCCCTTAGTCGCCTGTTACGACACCCACAGGAAGTGATGGGGTAGTGCTATTCTTTAAATCCAGCACTACACGAGACTCGGCTATCTAAACAGGTCGAAATCAAAGTCGATTAAAATCAAAGTAATAAACAACGTAGTAGCTTTCATGCCAGCAATTACTACTAGTGACGAATGACGAAAATAATGGTCCTTCCATACGCGCTTTATTGTTACACCTGTAAATCACAGAACTGATGGTTCTTAAACTGGTGTAGACTTTTTTTAGTATTGAAGCATATTCTTAAAGTAAATGAAAGAAGCTTGACATCCGATTCCGTGTGCAAGTTTAGTGTAGTGCTTATATAGTTAAAGTAAAAATGTCTTCTATCTTCATTTTAATATCGTCATGTAATATTTGGGACGGAGCCTACAACATCAAGTCACCTGTGAGACATGATCGATTTTTATGCGTAAGTTTTTTCCTCCTGAAGGTATAATTTCCGGGAGTTCCATGAAACATGTAATTTTGTGAATACTGCGTATGGTTACGATGAAATATCTATAAACAGGGTTGTTAACTTTGTTTGGATAAATCTGTTGTAAGGCTAAGTCCACGCTTAGCAGTGATGCGAACTGCGATAAATAAGTGATTGTAACATACCTATAATAAAATATTAACGTGTGTAATTTACACCAAAAATCACTGTCAGCTATAGTAGGTATAGTGTAGCCAGAGACGTGAATATTAATACGTTTATTTCAATCCCTTATGAGTCGCACCTCTCGTCGCTGCTAAGTGTAGCGTCAGCCTAAGACTTTTCGATGAGGTTGTTTTATGAAGAGGTAATAGCTATTTTTATACAATATTTATAAAATGTGTAATTTTATGTGGGTATGAATATGAAATTATATTCTAAAAAAGAATTATAATACGGCTGAAACATATCAGAGAGTTTATAAAAATCTCTTAGAAAAGAGAATTACTAGTCTCGTCATGACACAGACGTCATTCATCATCCTTGTCATGTTATTGGGAAGTCGTCTATTATTGAACATACTCAAGGATTTTTTTCCAAGATTTCCGTGAGGGATGACTTCGGAGCTGCATCTAACGGTTCTTTGCGACCCTTTTCAGGACGAATGGAGGTTCCTCAAACAAGGGGTTCTTTTACTATTACTCATTTTTTCCCTTTTTTACTTTAGGTATACCGTAATTCATGGACCAATAAAACTATTTATGTTACTAGACCGAAATAGCAATCGTTCTATCATGTTGTATGCGGTAAGATGTCGGAAACAAAATGATTGATTTCTAGAATTTTGTATCTATATTATTATTTTTTTGGTAGACAGCTGAATCATATATCATCCTGCTCTGTCAACTTGGGGTTGGCCAATCCAAAGCTAAACTGCGGGGCTACCATGATTTATATGACATGCTGAATTATTTTATAAATTATTGCTGCAATCTGTCGATAAGTCTCAGTGACTTTGCTTTCCTTTTTTAACAGCACAAAATATTGCGCTGAACTGAGAATACGACGTACTTGTATTTATGAAGTAGTCGGTGCATTCTTCCGAATGGGTATTAAGCATCGGCCAAACTTGGCGTCAGCGACGCGGGAAGCGTCAGCGAAGCGGGAGCGACGCGGTAGCGTCTACAACGCGAAATTTTCCGTGCACACCTGCGCGTATTGAATAGCACTCTGATTCAGAACGATTCGATTAGATAGTTGTCGAACGATTCATAATTTTCATTTTTTAGATTTCATCATTATTACAACAATCGTAGACAGAACGTGATGGCAAACCGAATCGGTCGACAATTGCTTATCGAAAATATTCTGATCCCCCGATTAGCAGGCCGGGAATTCACACATCTTTACTAGTTTTTTTTTTCATATTTATTAACCCATTTCAAACTTCAGACCGATCGTGTTCCATATTTTGTCTTTTTCTCTTAGGTTTGAGCAATCATCATGTTTTAAATCAAATATAAAGCCTTTCAAATATAAATTGACGACACGTTTGGTGCAGCGGCTAAGCGATTGGCTTCTGCACTACGGGTCGTGGGTTCGATTCCCACACGGAACAAAAATTTGTATGGCCTACAGATGGTTGTTTCGGGTCTGGGCGTTTGTTTGTGAGATTTGTGTCTGTAAACGCACCCACGATACAAGAGAAATCTTAGTGTGGGGCAACGTTTTTTTTATAAAAAAAAATATAAAGCGATAACTTATTCAATAATAGCTTCTGTTTTATCTTCCCAAGGGATCGTGAACTAATATAAAGTAAATACAGTGCACTGATACGACCGTTTATTAAACGCATGTGTCCCGCTCTAGCTGACGCGATGACGCTGCCTTCCCGCGTCGCTGACGCATATCGACGCGTAGATCTGCACGGCTACATTTAATACCGCGGGCGGCGTCAAGAAGACGCTTCTGCCGCGTGACAGACGCTTCCGCTTTGCAGTCACTTTGGTCGCTTAGGTTTGGTCGATACGAGTCAACTGAAGCGAAAATCTCCAGATAACTCAGCGATCTGTGACTACTTGTGTAAGCCGTGACAACGTCTATTGTGCATTAAAACATTTATTGTCTATCTATCTATATAAATAAAAAGAAAAGTCCTGACTGACTGACTGATTGACCGACTCATCAACACCCAGCCCAAACCCTTGGACCTAGAAAGCTGAAATTTTGCACAGAGGTTCCCTTTATAATGTCAACAAGGAATACGGAAGGATTTTTCGAAATTTAACCCCTAAGGAAGTTAAATAGGGGATGAAAGTTTGTATGGAAAATCGGCACTTAACGGGTTCAAAATTTCACGCAAGCGAAGCTGTGGGCAAAAGCTGTTTATATAAAATTACTTTCTTTAAATTGATATTTTCATCTGCGTAAAAACAATTATTACATTTCCTACATAAAGCATATTTGTTGCACTCTTCAATGCACGCTTGGTTTCACTTGTAAAGACGCGAAATTGTGAAAAACTCGTGTGCACATTTTTATTGCACTTTTATTGCTCCAAGTTAAATGTTAAATAACGGCCTGCGAAATACATTTCAGTGTCTCAAGTATTTGCTGAGGGTTTCAGTCTCTTCAGGAACATGTTAGTTCGTTTTAAAGTTTAACGTCGCTTGAAGCAGTAAAAGCCGAGAAGTATGTACACTCCTTCATATAAAAGACGTAGATTTTTTCCTTATAGAAATGTTACTCGTAATGTTTGATTTGGTAGGTTCGGTAAAGCCGCGTGTGCTCGTTTAGGCGAAAATCTCAAATTATAGTACTGAGAATTTGTGGTTCATGACGAGAGAACCGAATACGTTGGTGCTTATGTTTGGATTTCATTTTATTGCATGCGACGCGGAAAGCCGTTGTATTTTTTTATTTGCATGAACAGGTCGAAGTTCTAATACGAACGCTATAGGTACCTATGTATTGCATGGCTGAATAGAGCTTCGAACATAATGGCATCGATTTTAACATACTTCTTTTGTTCGTTCCTCATTCTTTTGCTTTGGCACTATCGCGCCGCAGACTTCCGATTTTATCCCTCAGGCTTTTCCTATTTTGTCGTGGTATTGGTTACGTTCGGTGGTTCGTTACTTTCAATTTTCCCGTCTTCCGGCTGTTTAATCATTCAGTGGAATATTTATGGATATAGCAGAATGGAACTAACGGCGCGTACTTATTTTAATTTCCTTTGATGTTCACTAAAATTATCTCTGTATAGTATCAAATGTATATTTTAATGAAATAAGTATTCAATTAATTATTTATAAAATATCTAGAATATTGTAATAGCTTGCTTTTGATATTTATCCAGATTTTCTTGTATTTACCCAGAGTTTATTGTTGATTGCCTCGTTGGTCTAGTGGTCGCAAGCGCGACTGCTGAAAGTGAGGTCTTGGGTTCGATCCCCAGGTCGGGTAAAGTGTTATTGGGTTTGTCCGTGTGGAATTTCTCAGTAGTAGCCTGGAGTCCGGATTTGTGCCCGGTTGATGGCAACAGGCTCGCCTCCTATTAAATGGGACTTAAAACATAACGGCGAAATGTGGGTGTATTATGTACACCTCTGCCCAACCCTTCGGGGAATACAGGCGTGATGATATGTTTGTTATATCAAAATGTATATTTATTCAATACACTGTTAATTAATACAGACAGGTAGACCATAATATTGGAAAATTATGAAGAAATCCTTGCTCTTTTCCAGTTTATTCTTAGGTAAACGCTTGACGACAGGCTTTCAATTATTATGCAAATATATTTTCATAACTCAATTAAGAAAATTCTCGTAATTTTAATTTATACATAGCAATTTTATTTCATTTTTGAGAAAGCTTCATACTGAGTCGTGGGCATTCCTTTAACTACCTACATACATATTTTTATACTACGTATTTATGTAGGTATAACTGCTGCTACTCGTAGCTCAGCTTATGTGGATTTTGGTTTCGGTATCGATGAACAGAAGTGAGATTAAGGCCTCGTTTGTAGAGACGCGGGATCCGCCGCCCACTGCGTTCCGTAGGCAGATACTGTCGTTATGTATACAGGGTGTGTCGTAAATAGTGGTCCAACGTTTAGGGGTCGATACGCGGTATATTCAGCTATCACATACCACAATTAGTTTTTTTTTTACCATAAGTCTATGAATAAACCATGTTTTTTTAAGTTTTTTGAAAGAATTAACTAAAAATTACTTGCATATGATAGCACATGTATTCAACAGTTATAAACAAAAAACAAAATAGGAAAATAATGTAAGTATTAGGTTGAAATTACAGCTAAATTAGAAAAACGGGGAATTAATTTAAAAAAAAATATTATTCTGAGACCAATGGTAAAAAATGGTTCAAATTGTGGTATGTGATAGCTGAATACACGGTGTGTCGACTTCTTAACGCTGGACCGCTATTTATGACACACCGTGTATGTTGTCGTCCAATCGTAGAATTCGGCGCATCAAGATGTGTCTCGGCATTTCATAGGTATTTCATGATAAGCCTAACTAATACCCGTCATATCGACGACAACGATTTTCCAGGTCATAGTTGGGCATATCGATTCTGTAGGGTGTCGAAACAAAACTCAAAGAGAACTTTTACTGTACATCGAATAATATTCCAAAATTTTAATTGAGTGTTATGTACTGATACAGAAGCCTAGCAATTATTTTTTGGGACTAATTTTGATCGGACTTTCGCTAAGGAGTACATAATTATCTCAATGCTATTATTGCTCATATGAGCTATTCAGTGGAACAATATTTTTGCATTACCACGGATGGTCATAATCTGTTATTAGCCATTTTTGTTTCATAATAAACAATTTGGTTTAAACAAATGATAAAAAAACGCTTATGCAAAGCGGAGACATCGTCATTAGTGGCGTGAAATGTAACTATTCCATGAAATGATCATACAATAGACAGTTTCGCTAGGTCATATATGTCGATGTGGCCTAGCCACCTAGACCTAGCCTGACGTAGCGTTCAGCTAGGAATATCGACAAACGTTTTCTCCTGATCTATCCGCCCGATTTTTAATTGAACACATCTTGATGAGACAACTAGACATTAGCTCATTTCGAGAAATGGTGCTATTTCATGATATCATTAAGGCACATCATTAAATCATCGTCCAATTCTACGATCAGACGAAGACAACTTAAAACAAATGCGCGGAGAAACGCGTTTCTATAAACGTTCTAATACATCGTCGTATTGAATCATCCGCTTTACGTCCGCATCGCGCTCCGCGCTAAGCTCCACGTCTTCATGAACTGGGCATTAGGGATTACCATATCGAATCAAGCATTACCTTAAAACGTTGATATCAGAGGGCCCAGAGGATAGGCAATTTGTTATTCATCTCGCTTAGAACTACATTTGCTATTTCATAGATAATATGAGACCAACATTTTAAGTTTGATGAATTTGGTTTCTAATTTCCTGAATTCCTTTAAGGACACATTTGCAGAAAGCGTAGGTAAAAAAGCATAATAAAAATTACCTCCGATATGCGGACGACCCGCACACACAGCGTAGGTACCTTTATTTTCAAGTTAGGTCCATCCAAATGTTTGTGACTGTGGAGGGATCTATTTGACCACTTATTTCTGCTTTCAAGCGACTCGAGTCCACTCACGATAATGGCCGACAAGAAAATGACAGATTTATACCGTTAAGGTGTATCTCTCTAGCAAAATATCTGAAAAAAAAACGCTTCCTTTGCATATCCCAAAGATTTTCTTATTTTTTTCTCTACTTTTCAAAGTATTTGACTTTCTTATCTACTAACTAATGGTATTGTATTTAAATTTAAAACCTTTGATTTCTTCAGGAATATGTACCAAAACTCACCAACTCACATTTTCACTATTTCCGTGGGAATAGGCTACGAAACATATCAATATCGTTGAATAGACTAATTAAAAAAAAAAAAACAAAACAATTTGTAAACAAAGGAGTAGTTTATCCGTAGCTGAGCAAGATCTGGCTTTTCACGGATACATCGGTAAATGTATCGAAATTTAAAGCAGTTTTTTACATATACGTTCTTAAATTAAATAGATATAAATAAATTAAACGTAAAGATTAAGGCCCTTCCCCCAGCGAACGTGGCGCAACTTCAGAAAAAAAACATAATTTCTGTCAACACACAACATACTAAAATTTCGTACGTACAACATTTTAGTCAAGTGATGCAGAAATTTAAGAACACCAAAAAACAACACTAAAACTTCGAATCCAGAAGCTCTAGTGTTGATATTTGGTGTTCTAAAATTTCTGCAACACTTGACTAAAATGTTGTACGCACGAAATTTCAATATGTTGTGTGTTGACAGAAATTATCCTTTTTTTTTTGGAGTGGCGCCACTTTTGCTGGGGGAAGCGCGTTAAGTATAAGTGCACTCTTGCTTTCCTTACCATATCAACAGAGCTGCTCCCTGAATCAGAACATTTTGATAAGTTAGTTGTATTATGGACCGATTCGGTTTGTTAATTCGTTTTATATACTTCTAGTGGTCCATCGCGGCTTCGCCCGTGTGGATGTCATTTATCGCGTATTCATTTTTTTTTCTACTATAATATGCATGTCTAGGCTTAGACTGTTGTGTGTGTTAGGTCTGTGTAGATAGGAGCTGAAATTAGAAGTCTCGATACGCTTGTGGATAATATACTTTTATTTTGACTTTTTACAATTTCCTTTAAATGCGATAATTCTACGAATATAATACAATATGGTCGTCTCTAACCGCGGCGCACGCGCTTTTATAGCCGCTGTGTTCGGGGAGTAGGGAGCATGGCGACGCGCCCCGCACCCGTAGTGCTGGGCGTTAACATACTCCCCCCGTTGAAGGTCGCTCCTTCAACTATCCATCATCAGGCGCGAACAACGGGCACAGGCGGTTGATAGCTCGACGCACAGTGCCACTAGCCGTCCTCACATCAGCCACTCTGGATACACCATCGTTACCCATGTGTAGTGTTTGTATACGTCCAATCTTCCATTTTAAGGGCGGCAGGTTATTTTCCTTCATAATGACCATATCTCCAACACGTAGGGAAACATCAGGTTTACGCCATTTGGTACGATGCTGGAGCTCAGTTATGTACTCGTGTTGCCATCTCATCCAGAAATGTTGCCTCATCTGTTCCAATTGTTCATATCTGTGGATTCGATTGCAGTTAATGTTTGTCAATACTCGAGAGGGAAGAGCTATCAGCGGCTTGCCTACGAGAAAATGCCCGGGAGTCAGGGGATGGAGATCGTTGGGATCGGATGACATGGGAAATAATGGTCGGGAATTTAAAATAGCTTCTACTTGGCAAAATAAAGTAGAAAGTTCCTCATATGTCAAGTGCCTGTTCCCTAATATTCTTTTTAAATGGAACTTAGCTGATTTTACCCCTGCCTCCCATAACCCTCCAAAATTTGGGGCATAAGGGGGTATGAAGGCAAACTTCATGCCTTCGTTAGAACAAAATTCTGTTAAATCATCTTTATTGGTTAATACAAATCTATTAAGCTCATTACTAGCTCCTAAAAAATTGGTAGCATTATCACAACATAACAAACTAGGTTTAGAGCGCCGAGAAATAAATCTCCTGAGAGACAATAGGAATGCTTCGGTACTCAGGTCACTTACAACTTCTAAGTGCAGTGCCTTGGTTGTAAAACACACAAATAAACACATATAACATTTGCTTATTTTACAACCGCGGCCCTTTCTATCCGTTATCAAATAGGGCCCAGCCAAGTCCATTCCGGTAGTTTCGAAAGGCGTCCCTGGGTTTAAACGCTCCTTGGGTAAGTTGCCCATAATTGGCACTATAGACTTAAATCTAAATCTTTTACATACTGTACAATTATTTACTACGCTCCTAGCCACCTTTCTAGCATTAACAATCCAGTAATTTTCCCTAACAGCTGATAACAATAACTGTGGTCCAGGATGTAACAACTTATGGTGTTCATTTTCAAAGATAAGCCTTGATAATCGATGCTTAGAATCCAAAATTAAGGGATATTTATGTTCATGCAAGAGAGGTGAATTCCTAATGCGACTACCTACACGTATTACCTTAAACTTTGGATCCAAAAAGGGACTAAGAGATAAAATTCTACATTTACTATCTA
This sequence comes from Amphipyra tragopoginis, assembly GCA_905220435.1. NCBI lineage: Eukaryota > Metazoa > Arthropoda > Insecta > Lepidoptera > Noctuidae > Amphipyra > Amphipyra tragopoginis. The sequence continues at coordinate 13,493,474 of HG991992.1, forward strand.
AAACCTTATTGTTTACTAATTTATCATATACGTCACGAAATGCATCTAATTGCGAGACTTTAACTAAATACATCAAGCTATCAGTTAACTCATCAGCCGTTAAATAACTACAGGTAAGTCTATTGTTCATTACTTTTATTCTACAATTCTTAACAAATCTAAGTACGTAGGCCATTACACGTTGTACCTTATTCAGCTTAGAATAACGTTCAAATTCAATTAACGGGTTGTTAATATTATCACATTTTACTATTGAGCTTACGTACCTAGTTTCTGGTAACGTTATACTATTTAATTTATGATTATCTACCTTCGGCCAATGAGACTCGGCTAAGGATAAAAACTGAGGACCACTCCACCACAAGGTTCGTACATTATTATTCATTTCATCTACTCCTCTGGAAATATAATCGGCTGGATTGTGTTCGGTTGGTACGTATCTCCATTCACAGTTCTTAGTTAAACAATTAATTTTATTTACTCGATTTGCTACAAATACCTTTAATTGTTTGGGAGTTGCACGAGATGTTCGTAACCAACCGAGCACTACCATCGCGTCTGTCCAGTACACATAACGAGCAACAGTACATCGCAAAGAGTGAGTCACCTTATTCCCCAACTCGGCGGACAATAGTGCGCCGCATAACTCGAGTTTAGGAATTGTTAAACTTTTTAATGGGGCGATCCTTGACTTGGAACAAAGTAATTGCACATGAATTTCTCCGTTCTTATTGATAGAACGCACATAAGCACACGTGCCATATGCACACATAGACGCATCCGAAAAAATATGAATCTCAATACTCAATGCATCCTTACACATAACATGCCTAGGTACTTCTATACAGCTTAGAGAATTCATGTTTTTTATAAAATTATGCCATAATTTTTCTATCTCATCATCTACTGGATCATCCCATTCTAATTTACATAGCCATATTTTCTGTAAAATTAATTTAGCCTTAACAACAAATATACTTAGAAGACCTAACGGATCAAATATTTTAGCAATGGACGATAAAATATTGCGCTTAGTGATTTTTTCATGCTTATCCACTTGTACTGAAACTTTGAACAAATCAGACTGAGGTGACCATGTTAAACCCAAGGTACTAGTAACAGTTTTAAATTCGGTAAGTTCTTGTACTTCTTGTAATTTATTTTCTACAAATAATTGATTGGCATTCGATCGGAATTTCCGTAAATTAAAACAGCCTGAACTTAACTTCTTAGTAATTAGTCTGCAAATACGATTTAGCCCTTCCTCAGTCTCATGTCCAGTTATTAAATCGTCCATGAAAAAATCATGCTTAATTATCTCCTTAACTTCTGGATCTTCACACTCATTAGACAATTGCAAGAGACAACGAGTACTTAAGTACGGCGCTGAAGCGGTTCCGTAGGTAATAGTATTTAATTTTAAATATTTAACTTGATCATACTCGTTCTCCCTCCATACTATCATCTGCAAATGCCTTTGACTCTCAGATATTAATATTTGTCTATACATTTTTTCTATGTCTGAGGTCAAAACATAATTATGTTGCCTAAACCTAAGCAATATACTAAATAAATCATCTTGAATCACCGGTCCCACCATTTGTATATCATTTAACGAATACCCACTACTTGATTTCGCCGAGGCGTTAAATACGACGCGAAGTTTTGTTGTCTCACTTTTTTCTCGAATGACTGGGTGATGCGGTAAATAACATGCAAACGTGGGTTTACAAGACTCAGATAAGTGATTCAAGTGCTCATATTCCTTTATGAATTCTACGTAATCACCCTTTACATTGGGTTGCTTCTTAAACCTTTTCTCCAAGTTCAGTAAACAAGATTTTGCCTTGGCTAATGAATCTCCTAATACAGAAGGGGAAGTATGGAAGGGCATTTTAACACAAAATCTACCATTTGCAGTTCTATACATATTTTTTACAAAGTGTTTTTCACAAAATTCTTCTTCAGTACTATACGGTAATTGATCTATACATAAGACTTCCTCAACCCTCCAGAATTTCTCCAACTGTTCACTAATACTTCTAACCAAATTACATTTTGCTTCATGTTTACGTACACATATATCTACGGGACCAGTAACAAGCCAACCTAACTTAGAACTCAGCAATGAGGGAAGACCTTTAGCTAATTTTACTTGTTGTCCGGTTACGAGTTCCCAATACAAATCTGCTCCTATCAAGATATCTACCTCTGAGGGCTCATAAAATCTACAATCTGCTAAATCTACCAATATGTCACCTGGAATATTCAATTCATTTACATTTACCTTTACATTTGGCAACATATTAGTAATTTTTGGTAAAATCATACAGTTAACTTCTACGGCAAAATTATTACGCAATGAGTTTATTACAAACTTACAACTCTGTGCTAATTGTACCTTTGTATCTCCTATACCATAAATATTAAACTCATGATCCATCCGGTTGCAAGACAATCCTAATTTATTACAAAAATTCTCCGTTATTATGGATATTTGACTACCGGAATCTAACAATACGCGTGCTACATAATATTTATGATCTATTTCGCTATAAACGTTAACGAGCGCGGTTGACAACAAAACAAATTGAGTGGCCACTGTCGATAAGGAAACCGGTTCTGCGACAGGCGGCGCATACCGCGTAGGCACAGCAACTGTCGCGACGGCCGGCAGAGGCGTAGGTGTCGGTTCGCATCCAACTTGAGCTACAACTCCGCCCGACGACATCGACTGTGACGTTATCGTAGTACTGTCCTGGTTTGAACTTACATTTTTACGGGTATCTTCAGATTGAGGTCTATTTCTATGCAATAATACGTTATGTTTATATTTACAGATTTTACAACCGAAGGATTTACAATTATAGGCACGATGACCCGGTTTTAGACAATTAATACATAATTTATTCCTTGAAACTACATTGTTTCTTTCTTCTAAACTCATAGAAATAAACCTCGTACATTCAAATAGGCGATGATTTTGCTTACAAAGGACACAATTTGAACTATGATTAAATTCAGCTTGAGCGGACGCAACAAAACTAGCTGCCTTCTCACTTCTACAATTACCATAGGATTTACTAGGCCTCGCAGTTTCTAATACATCCGCTCGATCGCGTAAAAACTTAAAAAAATGATCGAGGGTAGGAACATCTCCTAAAGAACTTTTATGTTCCTCCCACTTTCTACTCGTTACATTATCAAGTTTATTTACTGCTAAATGTATAATCATAGTATCCCAATGTTCTACCGGCTGGTCTAACGTCTTTAAACCTCTTAAATTCTTAGTTACATTATCAATCATAAACCGCAAAGATTTTTCAGACTCTTTAGTTATACACTCCATATTAAATAATGATTTCATATGATTGCTTATAAGAAGGCGTTTATTATTATATCTTTGACATAATAAGTCCCACGCTAAACGATAGTTATCAGAACAAAATGATAATGATTTAATGACCAAAGCGGAGCTACCCTCTAATGACGATCGTAAATAATGGAACTTATTTATTGTCTCAATCGAATCATTATTATGGATTAATGCCTCGTATGTGTCTCTGTACTCTAACCATTGACTATAATTCCCATCGAAGGTTGGTAATTTGATAGTGGGTAATTTTATTGAATTAGTAAATGCAGTCGCACTTTCGAAACTATCGGATTGTTTAATCGTTTGATGGGCCAGACTTTTCCTTTTAATGTTATATTCCTCTAATTTATCCAAAATACAATGACCTTGAGATATTAATGAATAAAACTGACCCTCGATCTCGGAACGAATCTTCATTTGTTCATCGGAATCTTCCGATTCAATTTCAATTTCAGATTGCAAGTCATCGAAAGTGGAGAAACATGCTTCTAATTTGGATAACCTTAACCTTAACTCAGAAATTTGCTGGTCCGACAATTTTTCTACAGCTTTAATATCCTCTAAATAACCTTTAAAAATTGTTAATCTACCCTTGATATAACTTCTCTTTTTTATTGGGTCTGCAATTTTTCTAGAGGTTAGAGACATGGTGACTAATACGCCAAATCCTACGTTGTGTTATATTGTGAATAAATATTACCAGGTTTCGTTAATTACAACAGGATATTAGAAACTTTACTAATAATTTACCGAGTAATCTGCACTGGGGACTAAGAAGTGGGTAAGTAGGAAAAAAATGGAACGGGCTCACCAATTCTCTAGGCGTTCAGTCTATTATTCCTTGACTACTCTCTTTTCCTGTGTCCTTCAATTCCCTTATATCCTCTTCCTTCAAATTGATATATTTACTGTTCCTTGACATCCAATATCCTGGTCACAGCACCAAAAAATGTCTAGGCTTAGACTGTTGTGTGTGTTAGGTCTGTGTAGATAGGAGCTGAAATTAGAAGTCTCGATACGCTTGTGGATAATATACTTTTATTTTGACTTTTTACAATTTCCTTTAAATGCGATAATTCTACGAATATAATACAATATGGTCGTCTCTAACCGCGGCGCACGCGCTTTTATAGCCGCTGTGTTCGGGGAGTAGGGAGCATGGCGACGCGCCCCGCACCCGTAGTGCTGGGCGTTAACAATGCATGTATTATACATTTAAACCTTCCTCTTGAATTATTCCGTCTATTGATGAAAACCGCATCAAAATCCGTTGCGTAGTTCAAAGCTATGTCTACACCATTGCGCTTTCATGTTCAACTTGCGTCTTCGTCTGAAGCATGCGTGAAGCGCCATAGCGCATGCCTTAATACTAGCTCGACAAAAACGCATGCCCCTAGCGCACGCTAATCCGTCTATTGTATGTCGACTGACGACTGACCGATGCGTACCGGTGTAGACGATAAGCTGCATGCGTCTTATGGCAATCAATATTGCATGCGTGTGACGCAAGAGGAATTGAAAGTTGAAAGCGCAAGATGAACATGAAAGCGCACGGGTGTAGACATACCATAAAACATCTAAGCGTAAAGATGGCGGGAAGCGACTTTGTTTTATACTATGTCGAGATACTCAGAGCGAGAGAAAAAGGGATAACAATCGAATCCTTCGACAACTGATTTATCAAAACCTTCTGAATCAGGGGATTGAACCGTTAAAGTCTAATATGTTCTGATTTACAAATAAGCAAAATCATGTAAACCCATATCCTCTCGAAATGCTGATATTACACATAAAAGGCTCACTGCCTAAGGTAGATAATCTTTCATACATGACGAACATTGTGACATTATTGTTGTCAGGGCGTTTTGATGTAGGTGCATGGGACGAAGGGCAAGGCCGGTGATTTTGTATACTGTCAGATAAAATATTACCTCATAATGCCCATAAAACTTTTTCATTCAGCGTTTCCGGGCATTGCTGACCATTTTTATTATTTGTGAGAATTATTCATTCGCTTATCCGTAAAGTGATACTGCCCTTAAAGAAACCAGTTGGGCAATTGAGTAACGTAACCAACATAATCATGACAGTTGATGTATCAAAAACAATATTTGGTATGTCTTCACCAGTGCGCTTTCATGTTCGTCTTGCGCTTTCAATTTTCAATTCCTCTTACGTCAAGCGCATGCAGTATTGATTGCCATAAGACGCATGCAGCTTATCGTCCACACCGGTGCGCCTCGGTCAGTCGTCAGTCTACATACAATAGACGGATTAGCGTGCGCTAGGGGCATGCGCTTTTGTCGAACTAGTATTTAGGCATGCGCTATTGCATGCGCTATGGCGCTTCACGCATGCTTCAGACGATGACGCAAGATGAACATGAAAGCGCACTGGTGTAGATTCATTGCGTGGTACATAGTTGTGGAGAAGTCGGATTGTTAATACTTATGTTGCTATGGAAATTGTTGACCTGTTAAAATCAAATCCATAGAGACGAGTGTGTTGAGCAATAAGAATGCAGTTTTTATCGTTTACATAATTTTACTAGTTAATTAAAGTTACTTAGATAAGTATATGCTTCTATCAATTAACCTGAATTCCTTCCTGTCGTTGAAAAAATATGCAAATATTTTTTTTAGTCAATTTGATGAGCTTACATTTGAGGGGCTCGTGGTTAATTATCAACCGCGTGGATCATATAATTTGCAAGGTTAAACTGCGCTTGCTGTGGTCAGTCCGTGGATGGGTGACCATTGGTTACACATTGAGACTCCTTCGTACCTCGGAGAGCACGTTAAACCGTCAGTCCCGGGTGTCATAGGAATATCGATTATATTATGGATAGTCCGAAGCCTGAAAGTCTGACCACCGGTCTAACTTTAGGATATCGGCATTGCCCATTAATTGGGTTGCGGAGGTCTGATGGCAGTCGCTCCGTGTAAAATACTGGTATAAAGCCGCATCTGATTAGACTGGAAGTTGACTCCAACATAGTAGAGAAAAGAGTAGGCAGAACAATGAGCTTACATTTATGGAGTTTGTGGAAGGTTATGAATTATGAAATACTAGCTTTTGCCCGCGGCTTCGCTCGCGTTAATTAAGCTCAAAAAACTCTTAACACTCTACTAAAGTTTCTATAATCATAAAATTCAATTGAGAATCGAAAGACACGTGGCGCCATTTATGAACGTTATTGTTGTTTTCCTCGGGACCAGTACTTTTTTTCGGGATGTACCCTATGCCCGTTTCTGTACACCTGACAACGTATATGCAAAATTTCTGGATGATCGGTTCAGTGGTTTAGGCGTGAAAAGGTAGCAAACAAACAAACTTACTTTCGCATTCATAATATTAGTTAGGATTAGGATGCATTTAAACAATCTCATTGGTATGTGTAACAAACTTAGGCAACACACGAATTTTAAACTTTCAATAATGTCCGCGACGACTTAGAATCGTTCCAAAGAAGTCAGAGATCACAAAAAGTATTCTTAAATAGAAAAAAATATTAAAGATTTTCGTAGGGCAAAGTACAGTCACGATATTTGAAGCTCAAGCCTCCGGCGTCAGTTGGTTCGCGCTGGCTTGTTAGCAATTTAATCTGATATCACATAGGGCTCATAATTGTAAAACGATCTGCAAGAAATTACCAGATTAAGAGATGCGTTTACTGAAATTTCGGTAGGTACGTGTTTATAACATGAAAATTTGAAAATTAAGTCTTGGTTGAAATTAATATTAATTTTTTCGTTGCCTTTTTCCTAACACGTAGGCTAGTTCACGTCTGTCAGGGTTGCGGAATTTGTTCGAAAGAGTTACCGCGGCCCTGGAACGCAAAGGGCACTAGGAGGAACACGGATGGGTTTTAGTCAGTAAGAGTCTGACACTCTCTTCCGCTCCGCCTAGAGAGGAAGAATATGCTCTAAGGGAAGAAGTCAATTGACGATGTACAAAAACTAAAAAAAAAAAAAAACGCCAATCCACGTAATTTCATGACGCACCAATCAAGTTGTAGTGACGCTGCAGTTAAGTTCACGCAAGCGTATCCGACAGGGATTACCTATTAAGAGAATACAAACAGCGTTTTCTGATCGAAATTTAACTGCAACTACATTGCAACTGAACTTCTTTAGTTAGGTAAATCACGCCCCTGCTCGCGCACAAAGTCTGCGTTCTGTGTTTCTATTGGCTCGTGACGTTGACTTAGCCAATCAAGACGCAGATCGCAGACGGACAGAATTGCTTGTCTGTGCGCACGAGCTATTAAGCCGCGTACGCACGTACGAACAAATTTGTTGCGTTGCATGATACGCAACACCTTGATTCGCAGTAACGAACATCGAACACTCTGTTCGTCAAACATGTTTGCGGCGATCCTATTAGTATGTTCTGTATGGACGGTGTTCGAAGACTTTCCGCTACTTCACAATCGAACACTTCCAACGACACCGCCATGGCTATTATGATAGAGTTCACGACTGTTGTGCGCGAACTCGATTCGAACTATGTTCGCGTTCGTGTTCGAATATGCCGTCCATACGTACAAACCAAATGTTCAAGTTTGATGTTTGTGTTCGCTAGTTCGCGTTCGTACGTGCGAACGTAGGCTTTAGAGTTTCTGCCCCTGTAGACAAATGTCAATCGATGATCTTCAGAGAATAGAGATACGCTAATAATTCATTGTATGGAAATGACATTACAGATCGCTTCGCTTGACCGGTCGAAAACTTATGTCAATCCAGTACATCTCATTAATGTTTCTATTCTCTAGCGAGAATCGATTGACATTTGTCTATAGGCACTGATCAGTCATCGTTTCAGTTTTTTTAGTGACGTTTGTCACTGCGCCGTGCTAGTCAACTGATACATTGTAACGACATCCTAACTAATATTATAAATGCGAAAGTAAGTTTGTTTGTTTGTTACCTTTTCACGCCTAACTCACTGAACCGATCATCCTAAAATTTTGCATATATTTTGTCAGGTGTACAGAAACGGACATACCTTTCATCCCGAAAAAAAGGACTGTTCCCGAGGAAAACAACAATAACGTTAATAGATGGCGCCACGTGTCTTTCGAATCATGATTGAATTATATTATTTTAGAAACTTTAGTAGTGTGATAAGAGTTGATTGTCAAATTCTAAATTAACGCGAGCGAAGCCGTGGGCAAAAGCTAGTGATGATATATTTTTCATCTTCCCGAGGTTACAATTACAGCAAGGAATATTTCGTATCTAAGCGTCATAAATAATACACGCTGTGCTTATAAAGCTCCAATCAGAAAAATATAGTTCAAAGATTATTTTGATCTAAAGAAAGTAGAAAAAGACTACAAAAATTACGGCATAACAACACGCCTGTATTTCCCAAAGGCTTAAGGTTACGGCACAGCAACTGCACAGCTGCAGCACGGCGTCGCCTCGAATTTTGGCTACGGCTAGCCGCCAGCGCGCTAACTACGCGTCGTCTGCGAGGTGCAAGCTCGCAGTACGCTCGCCGGCCGCGAGGTGCATGCTCGCGGTCCGCGCGCTGGCCGCGAGGTGCAAGCTTGCTGTCACCGCGAACACAATTGTTATATGGCATTTGTGATTGAACACGCCTAGGACTTGTACGTTATTGTTTCGCTGGCGACTCGGAGTCAGCGCGCCGTAAGCACGCAGTCGGTACGCGGTCCGCTCGAATGCAGCGCGCTGGCTGCGAGTCGAGTTGTATGGTAGCGGCAAGCGCGCTGACCGCCCGCCGTTGGCTTTTTCATATTGACATTATGAAATATATTATACGACACACGATTTAATGCTCTAATTTGAATGGCAATTTAATTGCTAGGTTGAAGCGGTGCCTTTGCGGTGCCGGTATAGTGTGCCATGACCTTTAGGCAGAGGTTTACAGTACACCCTCATTTCGCCGTTATGTTTATGTCCCATGTAATATGAGTCTGCACTGGGCACAAATCTGTTACAGAAAAATTCCACACGGAAAAACCTAATAACAATTTGCCCAACCTAGATCGAACCTAGGACTTCAAAATTAGCAGTCGCGCTAGCAACCACTAAACCAAAGCGGCAGTCACATGACAAAAAAAAAAACAGATCTCACTAAAATAACCTTTTGCAAATAAAAACATTGCCCTTTTTCGTGTTAAAAAAGACCATAGTGTCATAAAAGATAATTTATTTCAGGTATTACTCATTTCATCCCCAGAAAACGCTTAAGGAAAATACGTTAGTATTTACACGATTTCCGTTAATCTTTCGCAGCGTTTCTGCAACAGTAATTCTGCGGTTCAACTTGAATTGCTTTTAAAAGTTTACTAGAATAAAAGATGTAGTTCCAAGTTCTCGGCAATTGTTTTTGTATTGTATTATGTTGATCGATGCTGTTAATAGGAAAAGGAGAGTTTCAATTTCATGGGTCTATTGAGTTTCAAACTGAAATTACGCATGGAGATGGCTTATTTGCCTTTTGATAAAGTGTCTTCAGTATTTATTGATGTAAAAGACATTTTTGAACATGTCTTTTACGGAAATTACTATGATTAACATCAGTACCCCAAGTGTGAGTTTTTACGTTACTACTATAATAGTTGCGTCACGCCTAAAATGTCAAACACATTTTTAGTTACGCTATTCGCCGCTAGAGGCGCTACCTCAATTTTCATACATATTTGGCGTGACGCAACTACAGTAGTAGCGTAAAAAAACTCACACTTGGTTTACAGGTAGCTATGTGGTAGGTATTATGCTGCCTAATAGAGTAAAGAAAATGACTGAACTAATTAGTTTGAAGTCTACAAGTGCGTAGTTAGCTTCCAAATCGATAAAGTTCATATTGTATAACATCAGTTCGTACTCATCTACTTCAACAAAGCCGCAACTTTCATTAGACTATCCTTTCTTTGCTCTTCATTTTTATTCAAACGATTAATATTAGACTTTATCTATTATACAGTATGACTGGTTTATTAGTCGCTTTACATCCGAAAACCATGAACTCTGATCATCATTCCGTCCAACTTTCACTACCTAAGGGAAAAACAAAAAAATCGCGAAGAAAATAATATAGCTGTACTATATGGTATATCCACACCAGTGCGCTTTCATGTTCATCTTGCGCTTTCAATTCCTCTTGCGTCAAGTGCATACAATATTGATTGCCATAAGACGCATGCAGCTTATCGTCTACACCAGTGCGCCTCGGTCAGTCATCAGTCGACGTACAATGTTACAGGCGTACTGATTCGGGGCTTGTGGAACACAAGTGAAATACACGGAGTCTGATGTAATAACTGATTTAATTAAAGTTTGGTAAAGCTTATATACAACTTAGAATACAATAAACTGATTATTTAACGTAACATTTGTGTTTTAATAATGAATCAACTGTTACCAAGAACACAGAGCGATCAAGGGTTTTTCTAATCAATGATTCTATTCATTAACAATGCAGGACAATGGTAACGTAAACCCACCGAATACCGACCTCCTAAGGACCATCATTTTTGTTTTATTCAGACATAGCGACTGATAAGGGAAACTCTGGTGCTGTAGGTCTCATATTAAAGTAAAATTCATATATTTATTAAATCTAGCAAGGAATATAAAATTCACATTTAATTCGTTTTGATATGAAGTAAAAAGTGACAAGTAGTTTCAAATCTGCTGCCCGCCTTAATTCCGTCCGGGAAATAACTGTCAGCCGTAATCCGACCACTGACATACCTAATACCGTCCACCAAATTTGCCCTTTGCAAACTTTCTGAAACCAGGGTCTCACTTCTCGATCTCGATACCCTTAACAGCTCACAGTGGTATTGCCCCCTTTTGCCTGTTTGCCCAGCTAGCGAGTTAGTGGGCCACCGTCTGCCAAACCAATTTTCTACCAGAAAAAGAAGTTGAACTTGTCCATTAAACACCCGTATCAATAGACCAATAATTTAAGGTTCTATATTTTGCAATACTCATTCTTGTGCCCTCTTGTCTTACATCACCCGGGGACAGTCCTTGACTGTACTCTCGTAGAGCACCAGTGGGCAGTCCCCGGTTGATGCCCCATTCCATTTATTATGTATACGCGGTAGAAGTTCACTACGACTTTCTACCAGAGCCCTTATTGTTAGTGGCACCCCCACTTTTCGTACTCTTTTTTGCAGAGCTTTAGATAGCTTGTAGGTGTATGTAAACAACTAACTTCATGGTGTCGTATAGAAAAGAGGTTTTTTTTTTATATAGTACAAAAACGTTGCATTAATTAAGATCAATGCCCCACAAAACCATTTCCACGGTTTGTCTGTAGAAACGGAATATAAATAAATAAACAAGAATCAACGTCTAAACCTTTTTCGTGACGGTGTGTGCGCGCTGCTCCCTTAGAGCTTATACCGCTGGTCCCAATTTTACTCGCAATCTCAACCTCGCCAAAAGATGTGAAACTACTGAAGTTTTAATAAATGATTTACCTTTTTTTTGACTACTTTAACCGGTTGCGTACTGCCCGTCGTCCCAGGACGACACTTAATTGTCTTATCTATTGTGTCTATAATTACGGTGATTGAGAGTTTAATCTAGTTGTAACAAATGCGTTTATTATAACAAAACTCTTATTTACATGGGTTATTCGGGTGCACATGCTAAAAAATTGGTCGAGTTCGGAATACAAGATGATGGTTATACAAAATACTGATTATTCGTCAAGGGTGTCAATACCATGGTTTTCGGGCCTGCTGATGCCGAAAATGTGGACAAAACCAAAATCCAAAATGGCGGCTATAAAAATTGAAAATTATTCATCATGGGTGTCAATTCCATGGTTTTCGAGGCTGCTGATGCCAAAAATGTTGGCAAAACCAAAATCCAAAATGGCGGCTATAAAAATTGAAAATTATTCATCATGGGTGTCAAATCCATGGTTTTCGGGGCTGCTGATGCCAAAAATGTGGGCAAAACCAAAATCCAAAATGGCGGCTACAAAAATTGTAAATTATTCATCATGGGTGTCAAATCCATGGTTTTCGGGGCTGCTGATGCCAAAAATGTGGAAAAACCCAGAGTTCAAGATGGCAGCCATGAAAATTTAAAAGAGTGTCGTCATGGTGTTAATTCCATAGCATTCGGGTGTGCTGATGAAGAAAACGAGGGCAACTTCAAAATCCAAGATGGTCGCCATAAAAATTTGGAAATGATTCGTCACGGGTGACAATTCCATAATTTTCGGCGGTGCTGATGCCGTGGATGAGTCAAAATTCAAAAAGTTATTTTCATGAGTATAGTTTTTTTATGGTTTCTTGTCTATGGTTTTTAGGTATGACAATTCTGGAAATGAGGTCGGAATCCAAATACAACATGACTGTCACAGAAAATATCCGTCTACTCCACAATGTATTAATGTAAGCCCTTCGAGTAGTTTTGTTTTATCAATGGTTTCGGCTCGTTTGATTTGTCTCGATGGGCACTCTTTTCCTAGTTGATTGATATCCAAGGTCAGATAAAGGAGCCGAAAGGTGCTAACATAAAGTCTACAATGTAGTCATATAAACTTTAAGTTTCAGCTAAAAAGTTTAAGCTCTTCGAAATGAGTACAAATCACGATAAGCTTTGAGGGTGGACGGTATTATGAAATGATGTAAAACGGTTACCTAACAACCGACCGCTTTTCAACTACTTCAATTATTGAAAAGTTTAATACTTTTAGAGAAATAAACAATGTCGATAGATGGTAAACATGTTTTAGAAATAAATTACATTAGAATAAAACCAATAACAAGTACAGTTAATTGAAAATCATGTAAGTATTACACTGCTTTTCTCCATAAACGACGGTGCTAATAATGAATTTTCATGAAATTAAAATACAGTTATCGAAATAAATAAACAATTTATAGTAGGTCGTATTTCGGTCACAAGATTCTTTATCAAACAGGTAAACAATAAAAAATATTTCTAGGTTTGATTTATTATAACTCAAATATAATTTTATCAGTTAAAGTGAACACGGTAAATGCCCCTATACCGACCTCCGGTCGGTATTCGATCAGTACTGTAGTGTTACTAGCTATAATACCGTCCACTTTATTTTGATAAGTTTTGCATACTAATCATAAACTAAATCACCTATTACCTACTTGTAACTCAAGTCTATCAATTATACTATACCACAAAAACTTTATACTTACTAAATTCAGTTTAAATCTTTACAGAACTCTCTAATTGTCTCATGTCTGGTTTTGACGTTTTGACTATTAAAAACACGCATAATGCACCGTTTCGTTATGAATTGTAACATTATCGCGAAACAAAACAAATATCTATAAAATCTCTTTTAGTGGTAAACAAAGTTAAAAGTGTAGTTTCAAATTCCAATAAGACCTAGCTTAATAATACACTGTGTTAATAAAAAAATGCAGTAACAATTAGTGGTCGGATTATGGTGGGCGGACCAATTTGGGTAGGTTTACGTTATATTATTTTAGAATATTTGTGTTTTAATAATAAATCAAACTGTTACAAAAAGTAGAGAGCGGTCAAGGGGTTTTCTAATCTATGATTCTATTCATTTACAATGTTGTAAAATGCAAGCTATTTAGAATTTTGATGACACAATGTAATTGATGTTATAAATAAAAAGTTAAGGGTTTTCTAATCAGTGATTTCATTCATTCACAATATAGTACAATGGATTTATTGTATTTAGAGTGTTAGTCATAATCATCTCTTGTTGATTTACTATGTGTGAAAAAAAGGGGTAATTAGAGTAAGGGTTGGTTACAACAATAGACGGATTAGAGTGCGCTAGGGTCATACGCTTTTGTCGAACTAGTATTAAGGCATGCGCTATTGCATGCGCTATGGCGCTTCAAGCATGCCTCAGACGAAGAGGCAAGATGAACATGAAAGCGCACTGGTGTAGACATAGCTTTACAAGCTTAACAAAACATATGGTACCGTACAGCTGATGTTTTTTCACGAATTCAAACTTTGTCCCATAGTAAAAGTTAGGCAGAATGATCAGCAGAGCAGCAGTTCATGGTTTTCGAATGTGAAGTAACTAACCAGTTATACTGTATACGGAAGAGGAAGGCTCCCAATTTCCTTCACCCCTGTTTAAACGTGGAAATAGACCGATGTCGGTTTAATCGTTAATATTTTTGTTGTAGGAGGAAAAAGACCAGCTGCTGACGACAAACTGCTGGATCACGCAGATATGGACAGATTATCACTTGAGGTGGAACACCAGCGACTTCGACGGCATCGGCGTCATCAGAATACCGTATGAAAGGGTCTGGAGGCCCGACATCATACTTTATAACAAGTGAGTTATTAGATTTTGTATAAGTTATCTTTGACGGAATAACTGAGTTCAGCATCAGGCATAGGCTACTTTCAAAAACCACGAGTAGTGAATTATACTTTCAAAATTTTACCTAAATATTATGATATTTAAATCGGTAGGTACATATTACATACATGTCTGCTTGTTAATCATGCTGATCATAAACAAGGAAATAGGTTTTTTTTATAAAGAGGAAAGATAACTTAAAATGGGTACATATTTGAACGTCGAAAATTAAAATACCTACGGGTAAAATGTCAACGTTCAAAACATCGAAAATTTAAATATCGAATGACCATATAATCGAAAATTAAAATAACGTAAGTTTATAATGTCGAATGGTTAGATAACCTACGTCGAATATATCTAAAATCTAATTATCTACAAAAGTTACACCGAAACACCTAAATATCGAAAGTACAGAGTATCGAATATCCTAAATATCGAAGTACAGAGTACCTATCGAATGTCCTAAATATCGATATTTATTTATTATGTAGGTATGTCACATGGTAATTTGATAATTCGGATATTTCGAAAACCCGGATAATTAGAAAATGGTGAAATAAAATCTGCGAACAACTTGGACGTAGCGTTCGCCGGCCGCTGCCGCGGCACCGCTCGCTTCGCTCGCTCGGCTCACGCGATGTTGGTCACAGTTCTAACCTGCACGGGATTTAAATTCATTAAAAATAAAAAAATCACTTTTTTTCCCCAACTTTTTTTTTGTGATCGAAAATTTCGATGCTTTGCATAAATGAACGAAAGCACGGCGACACAGCTGACAGGCACGACTAGCACGATATCGCTCCACGCAGTCAGTCAACTCGGGATGCGAAAATTACTCAGATACAGAATACCATGTTTCGTTTTTTGTATACTTTTTTTTGTTGATTTAGAAAAAAACCTATGCAGGGTCAATAAGTGTCACCAGTGTAGATCCAGCAGTTTCAAGGAATTACAAGAATTAGTTTGCACCCTGTATATTATAACATAATGTCTAGAACAGTCATCCATTCACTTCAAGAATTTATAATTCAATATTATCTATTCCCATTCCCTATCTAACTTTTTCCCATGATAATGACGAAAATAGGGCGAGTTTTGATACATATTTTTCCAAAATACTAAAGGCTTTATACCTACTTATCATTAGAAAGCAGACATATTAACATAAAATGTAACAGAAAAAAAAACTCATCTTATTTTGCAAATAAGGTTGGTTTTGCTTTAGTAATTTTGTTGTCGGTCGCTATCATGAGTGGATTCGCTTGACAGCTGCAATAAACGGTCAAATAGATCACGGTCACAAAAAATCGGATTGTCCCACAGAAATCTAAATATTATTCAGATTTCTGTTGATTGTCCTTACTTAAAGAAAAACGTACGCTGTGTGTATGTTGGCCGTGCTTATGTAGTGATATGCCTTGATACTATGAACCGAGCTTTAGATATTAAATAAAATTGTTCAAGTATAGTAAAGCAATCACTAACAAAGTTGTGTAAACTTTACTATGACTTACACATTATAACATCTTCTTCAAACGTCAATAACGAAGCTACTAATTAAGTTTCCGTGTATTTAGATAATAATAATTATGCAGTGTTGTTACAATATATTAGCATAAGTAATGGATTCTAGATCAACATGTTCAGTCTTAATTGAGTATCTAACTAAACATAATCCCATTGGCATTAATTATAATTAAATTATTATATTTCGTCGTGCCCCAAAATCAGTTATACAAGGTTAGTCATAAAAGGGGTATTAATCCGAAAGGGTGTTAAAATACCCATAATAATGAGTAACTTTTGTTCTACCACTTTCCCCATAAGTCAATAGTTTAAGAGAAATAGCTGTTCAAAAATAACATAAAAAATAAGTTAAAATCTATCTATCCCCAGCTATGATCAGCTGTGTTTACATTTTGGGTCATATTTGGGATCACGAATTAGAAGTTCCATTTTCTGAATTCGTAACTAAAGCAGGGACGAAGAATATTTGAAATAACCTAAATAAAAATAATTTTACATGGTAATATAAATTATCGAATTTTGACTTTAACTAACACTTGCTGTAAACCGTTATCAGTGATAACCATGGAGTTTCTTGCCGGCTCTTCTCCATAGGAAACGACTAATTGGAACCGTGCACCTAAATTCGACTTTTCATAAGCGCCTGTAATGGTATAAGTGAAATAAAAACTTTTGATTTGATTTGATTTGATACTTTAAGTGGCCTGCGGATTAGTACTCCCTTTCCGACTAACCTTGTATAATAATAATTATAAAAGGACCAAATTACAAAAGAAATAAAGCAAAAATCCAAACTGCAATCAGTTATTATTACTGCAGAAACGTTCTTTTAACAGTGCCGTAAAAGAATTAGAAAGGAAAGAAAAGAAAAATGTCGTCACTAATGACGCGAAAAAATAAGCGTTCTTTGTGCGTTCCTGAATTGTGGATTATTACGTATCGGGACATAACAGCTGGATGAACTATCGCACAACACGGGTTCGGGATAAATTGCTTACATTTATGAAATTAATGGCGGCTCCCACGCCTTGAGCTTGCACGAATTATATTTATTGTATACTTAATATTTGGTTTTGTTTGCCGTTTGTTTGTGATTATGGCAATATCATGGGCGTTCATTGTAGCGGTCTGCGGTTGTAGTTGAATTTATCGGGCTAATAATAATAAGACGGTGAAGATTCAATATAGCTACAGCAATCACCTTTTGCACTTATACAACGCGACTGATTAAATAAGTTAAAATCTATCTATCCTCAGCTATGATCAGCTGTGTTTACATGTCAGGTCATATTTGGGGTCACGAATTAGAAGCTCCATTTTCTGAATGCGTAACTAAAGCAGGGAAGAAGAATTAAAAAAAATTTGAAAATTATACAAGGTTAGTCGGAAAGGGAATACTAATCTGCAGGCCACTTAAAGTATCACTGATAACGGTTTTAAAGCAAGTGTTAGTTAAAGTCAAAATTCGATAAGTTTTATTACCATGTAAAATTATTTTATTAACCGACTTCAAAAAGGAGGAGGTTCTCAATTCGGCTGTATTTTTTTTTTGTTTTTTTTTTTTTTTTTATGTTTGTTACCTCATATCTTCGTCATTTATGAACCGATTTGAAAAATTATTTTTTTGTTCGAAAGGGTATACTTCCCGATTGGTCCCATTTAAATTTTGTTATGATTAGGCCATGAACTTCAGAGATATGGAACGGAACTCCTCATCGGATCAAAGCAAAATTCTCAAATTACTAATATTGCTTTGTTTATATTTGTTGTTGGGAACTGACTACTTGAAAAGAGGAAGGGGTGCGTGTCCCCCCCTCCCCTCCTTTGGAATGTTTTCATTATATCGTGTAAGGTATCATTTGAAAGGACTTTTTATGCCCGACTACGTCAAAGCCAAAAAGAAGGGTTATGAAGGAGGGGGTTAAAATTATGACACTAAAACGTATTCAATAAAAAATAAACTTTAAAAAAAAGTAAAAACCGACTTCAAAGAAATACTAAAAGGAGTAAATAATTACCATAATATAAAATTAACAGTTTCAGAAGTCGGTGCAACTCTACACTGAAGCAAATAGAAGCCACCGACTTCTGAAACTGTTAATTTTATATTATGGTAATTATTTACTCCTTTTAGTATTTCTTTGAAGTCGGTTTTTACTTTTTTTTAAAGTTTTTTAAGTTATTTCAAAAATTCTTCGTCCCTGCTTTAGTTACGAATTCAGAAAATGGAGCTTCTAATTCTTGACCCCAAATATGACCCAAAATGTAAACACAGCTGATCATAGCTGAGGATAGATAAATTATAACTTACTTACTTTTGACTTTACAAAATTAGATAATTCGTAATTCGAATTGGATTTTTATAGAAAGGAACGACTCTATCAAACCGTCTGTCAAGCAAGGTAATGGCAAGCCTGTGTCACAGTTTAGGTATGAAAGCATGCCTGCGCGCCGCTACAAATCCGGAGTGAAATACAAAAGAAAACTTAACCTTAATGTAATAAAAGTGCGGTTGCGCAGCGGAATGGGCACTCTCTTGCTTAACACTAAAGCTTAATTTCGTATGCGCGGGGTATTTTTTTTACATTTTTGATTCTTTACTTAAAGAGTGAGGTTAAGTACGCAGCTATTTATTACTCTGTGGGTATGGTAATAAACTACTATTCATTGTGTGTATTTTTTCAATCGCAGTTCGTTATAGCATTTTTTTGAATACTACACATTTTACCTATATATCTAAGTGTCGATAACATAATAGGTACTAGTAAAATATATCTTTGCAGTTCTTTCTAAATAAAAAGTGTTGTAACATTTTTAGTTATTTAGACTTTCGATTTTTTTACTTTTGTAAATATCTTCTCTATATTTACTTTGACTTTGAGGGTTAAATTACGTGAAGTCAAATCCAAATCCAAGTCCAAATACAAAATCTGTGTGAATCATCGACAAAATTCAGCAATGGTGTCGATTGCCTAAATTATGTTTAAATATTGTCGATTTTTACCCGACTGTTCCCTACACTTATGTTCGCTTAGCTCGTCAAAATGTAGGGAACAGCTGTTTTTTTTTTCGCGATTTCAGGTTTGGTCCCATAGTAAAAGTAGTACATAATGATGAGTACAATGACCTACTAAGAGGTTGTTGGTGTTTTTCAATTAACCCTGTATAGGCCAAACAGGAAATCAAAAGGGACGAGTCGTCGCCATCGTTTAGTGTGGAAGTTTTAGTTTAATTCATGCTAGGAACCTACGAAAATTACACTTTTGTATTGTATATAGTGCCACCTCTCTAAACTACCCATCTAGTTTAGAGGTGGCGCAGTACTCAATAAAAAAGTGTAATTTTCACACTATATAGGCATATGAATTTTAAATCGTTGTAGAAGCCGTTTTTTTCATATTGTTTTTCATTTCATCTTTGTTATGGTAAAACTTCAATTGTCATTGCAGCAATAGTAGCCTATGTATAGCTATGCGTGTTAATTTTAAATACCTGAAAACGAGGACGCACTGCTTGCTAAAAACGACAGAGTTGCCTGTCTATATCCAGTATATTATTGTAGTCTTTGGTTTAATCCAAAGCTCTGTGAGCTTTCGATTAGCTCTAAATTTCTTCTATCTTTATCGTGTTTGACCTTCGAGTAAAAGATAGCAAATCGTTTAATGTAATTTATTCGGCGCTTCACAGAAACGAAACCAAAGGGCATAAAAACGTATTTCGTATAAAACTAAAATCCCTAAAGCATTTACATTCTATTAGTATTCGTAAACGATAATGTTCAATGGCCTAGTAAATGGTGCGTATAGGTACATTAGCTGCTCCCTCCAGTACATGCTATTAAGTCGTGACGGGGTTAATGCATAATGTAAATGTGCCATTACTAACACAAAGTACCAAAGCATTTGCAGTTTCTGTTTCTTGCCAAATAAACAGAGCTGTGAGGAACATAGTTTAGTGAAATTGAGCTGTCAGTTGAATTTATTACACGTCAAGTGGTACACCTGGAACATGCCTTTCGCTTCGGACTGCCAGCTGCCATATTGAGATTGATTTCGCCTTTCAAACTGTTAGGTAGAGTATTTAATGTGGAATTAGGTTTGTTAGTGACTTGATTTATGAGTAGGTACTTTAATATAATAAAATGCCTCTTAGGCTACCCGCGTATGGGCCACTCGCCACTGCTACAAATGGCCGGCCTCATGCTGTTTCCATCGTAGGGACTCGCCGCAGACGAGTGGCTGGTAACGGCCACTCGAAATGCATAATGGAAACAGCTTGTGGCTGGCCGCTTGTGGCTGGGCTAGTGGCCCGTACGCTGGCCTAATAAATACCCGTAATGGCTTTAGCTGGAAATATTGTAACATAAGATTAAAATATGATTAAAGATATTAATGACAAGCGTCCAAGTGTACCGAAAACGGTACGGCCGCCATTGTTTATCTATTGTGCCTATAATTACAGTACTACACAGGTTAACATACAAAGAATTCGTGTAATTTTTTTTTGCGTCAGTTGTTAGTGATCGTATCTGAAGTACTTAATAAAGTAAGTATAAAGAAAAAATAAGCAAAAATTTTTTTTGCATCCGCATAATAATTATGTGATTGAACATTTCGATGTCACACACAAATTAATGAAAGCACGGCAACACAGCTGGAGGGCACAACTAACGTGATATCACTCCGCGCAGTCAGTTGGCTCGGAGCGTTGAAATGACTCAAAAACAGAACACCATGTTTTATATTTGTTTTTTTTTTGTTGAATCTGACATCATTTCATAAATGGTTAATCTGTGCCAGTACATTTTGCGGTTTAAAGTAATTACGCGAATTCATTTACACCCTTTAGAAAGTTCGTCAGAGCTACTTTGTATGATTGAAGTGTCAAGATGAAGATAGAAAGAACAAACCATTGTTAATTCTAGAGTTTTCGTGCCTGCCATTTGACCTTCGAAATCCTTGCCGCGGGCCGCTATAATCAGAGTACGATTGATGTTATTACTGCCTATTCATCTCACTTACTCTGAGGTACCTACCGTCACAGATAAGGGAATGTTTTATTACGTATTTCTTTATAATATTATCATTATAAATTCTATAATAAATAAATCAGCCTGTAACCACAGCAGATATACATATAAGCTAAAGCTACCCTCAACTTACCATAATCGCCTGAATTGACACACTTACACAGACACGCACTGTCATCATTATCATCATCATCATTCAGCCGAAAGACGTCCACTGCTGGACATAGGCCTCCCCCGAGCATCGCCACATCGACCGGTCCTGTGCTTCTCGCATCCAGCGGATTCCCGCAACCTTCACCAGATCATCGGTCCACCTACCTTGACCAGGGCTAGCGGAGCTGCCGGGGACTAGGGGCCATTTCTTCTTTGTGCTATCCATGTCGGGGGGGTTCGCCATAATCGCCACGCTTGGCAGGCGGGTTGGCGATCGCAGTATGATTGTTAAAGTACTCAGAGAACGTTGCTGCTCATCCTCTAGTGAATATAGGTACTGAGTATAATGTACTCTATGACAGCCGTGACGATTTCAGACCATTAAGTCCAGGTTTCCTCACGATGTTTTCCTTCACCGTATGCCAGTGGCGTCTTAGATTAACTAAGAAAGTACATATTATGGCATTGAAAAAGATACATACCAGGGATGTTATGGTATAAAATTTCGGATCTGGATAAGGATACGGATATATGAATAATATTATACCGGTTTTAGATACGGTTACGGATATGACATTATTTCGGATTATCCGATAGTTTCAGTTACGGATATTAGATTTTAAGGAAGTGTAAAAGGATAATACAAATATGTAATGATTTGGCTTTATTTGTAGGTTATCATTTGGTACTGCAATCACAGAAAAAAACAATTAGCTTTAAAAGAGATTATTACAGCTACTCATTTTTAAATGTTATCTACTTAAAAATGCAAAAACAAAATTATAATAGACTCCGCCCTTAACCGAAATTATTCGCAACTTTTGTATCAGATTCGGTTACGGTTTCGGATAGATATTTATATCGGATATCTGATAGTTTCATTTACGGTTACGGAGCTCTATAACATCTCTGATTGGTACATGCCTTGGTTTGAACCCGCAACCCGGTGCTTAAACAAGCGGATCTGGGGGCCTACTCCCTAAGTCCGTCAACGAAGTTAGTCGCCCGTCCGAAAGTAGCCCGAAACGTAGGAGTGAACAAAACAAGCGTCAAGTTCAACTTTTCGGACGGGCAAAAACACATCGGTAGTAGGGACAACTGTCAAATCGTGTTGTCATTCATTCTTAGTTCGGGCCCCGAAATAATCGTATGTCCGTAGGTGATAGGGAGTAGGAAACTCTCGTGAATAAGGCCGAAACCACGGACTTCGTGCTTAGGGAGTAGACTCCCTGTAACCTCCGGGCAACCTCGACATTCGAATTGTATAAAGGTCACCCAAAATGAAACCCAGCAGAATCAACTTAGCGTTTGCCTGTAGTTAATTGGAAGACAAAAATAAATTTAATATTTCAATAAACGTGAAGACCTAAATATCTTTTAAATTAGGTACATATTTAAAGTGACATTTAATTTCCCGTTTCTAAAACCTTTTAATATAAATGCTTTTCTATTAAAACAAACCTTAATTTAGTACAAGGATAGATATCTTTACGCAGCCGGTTTTGTACAATTTATTAGTTGAATGAACAAGAGAGAGTTTTATCTACATATACAGGCTGAGTTTTTGAGACTGGAAAGCTAAATCCGTAACTGTCAGGAATACAGAAGAGTCAGGAATCGCTATGGCATTGATTTTGACAGGTCAACAATTTCCATAGCAACGTATGTTTTAACAATCCGTCTTGTCCACAACTATCTAACACGCAATGAATGTTGTTGTATTGTCAAAATCAAAGCCATAGCGATTACGAGTGTTTTGCGCAATTAGGATACTGAGCTCGGTTTTGGAGAAAACAGAAATGGCATTTTTAGATTTCTGTAAAAGCTGTAAAAAGTTCAGCTGAAATCAAAACAAAGTTCTATTGCAAAAAAATACCAGCTTGTATCTCTTTTGAATCATCTTCCGTGCAAAAGATGTCCGGTCCTTTGGAAGGCATACGGGGGACACAGGTCCAACGCGCAGAGGCCCCTTTGAGAACTTTAATGTAAAATGGGGTGGGGCACCAACCGGGGACTATCCACGGCTGCACTATTGGAGTACAGTCATGGACCGTCCTAGGTGGGAGCAAGACTATTGTAAAATGTGGTAAAAAATATCTGGTCTATGGGAAGGGGTGTTAAGTGGACTGGATAACTTCTATTGCCGGAAGAAAACGGCGTCTGCCTTTCAAGCTTAAAATTGAAATTCATTGGCAGACGGTGACTCGCCAGCTCACTAGCTGGGCCCCCTGAAAAGCCAGCTTGTATTATTATTATTGCACTGATCGATAATATTACTGATGAGGATCAAATTCTGCAAAGGAAGTTAAGTGGTGAATGAAATGAAACAGGATAGTTTCGTATTTGGCCCTCCAGCCCAATCTCGAAAATTCAACCTATACAGGGTGTTAACGAATTCGTGTAATTCCTTCAAACCACGTGATCACACGTGACACAGATTAACCCTAAATGGGAATTTTTGAAAATTAAATTAAAAAAATATTTTAAAAAAATCTTGATTTTCTATTTCTGAGTCATTTTAGAGCCTTGAGTTATCGGACTGCAAAGAGCGATATCGCGTTAAACGTGCCTGCCAACCGTGTTGCCGTGCTTTCATTAATTTATGCGTGGCATTGAAATGTTCACAAAAATAAAACATTTTTTTTGCAAAAAAATAAATTATGATTTTTTTACTGAATCCTTATTAGGTGGTTTAGATACGATCGGTAACAAAGCCGCATGAAAAAATAATAATTTTATTTTTTTATTTTCAATCAAGCTAAATCCCGTGCGGGGCCAATCTACACCAGTAGTAGATCATGTGGTTTTAAGGAATTACACGAATTCGTTAACACCCTCTATATAGAAATTGAGATCAGCGAGTACACTACGACCTGCCATGTCCTTGCCTTGGGGCATACGACCCTTTCAGCGTACAATAACAACTCAACTAAAATCGACTCAATTTTCTTTAACATTTAAATAATATGACAAGATGCGCATCATCATCAGTCATGTTAATTTTGCAGTATTTGATTATACTAAACGTATATTTATTGTGTATATTAATTCAGTAAGCTCTCATGAATAGTTAACTAATTATTTTGTGCTAACGACTAAAGGGAAGACGAAAGGAAGGGGGTACCTACTAATCCGCGAGCCACTTAAAGTACCTATCACTGATGACTGTTTTGAGGCAATGTTAAAACTTCAAAATTCGATCATTTTTATTTCTATACAAAATTATTTTTATTTTACTTCATTCAAAAACTCTTCATCCCTGCTTTAATTACGAATTCAGAAGGAGTATCTAATCCATGACATAGCTGTCCTATCCTAGATAGATTTATGCGTCTTTAAAAAAAACTTTGTATAGTTATTTGTCTTTAACTACAGGGCTTAAACGAATTTGTGTAATTCCTTCAAACCACGTGAGCAACTGATGACACTGATTGACCCTGCATAGGTTTTTATAAGAATCAACAAAAAAAAGTTTTCAAAAAATGAACCATGGTATTCTGTATCTGAGTAGTTTTAGCGTCCCAAGTTAACTGACGGCGTGGAGCGATATCGCCTTCATTCATTTCTGCATGGCATCGAAATTTTCTATCATATAAAAAAAATATTTGGGAAAAAAAGTTTATTTTTATTTTTAATCAATCTAAATCCCGTGCGGGTTTAATCTATACCATTAATAGATCATGTGGTTTGAAGGAATTACACGAATGAGTTAACAGCCTGTATAGGTATATAGACTTTTGGAAAAAGTTGTAGAACCAAAGTTATTCATTATTATTGGTACTTTAACACCCTTTCAGCTTAGTACCCCTTTTCCGACTAACCTTGTATATCTGAGCTCTGAGTATATTTTTATTAACTTAACCTAAGTGTTAGCCTTTCAACTATTAATAGTTTTGCAACTTTATTATATAAGGATTTAAGACGGTTCACGCTTCGTTTACTTAAGACCCTTTTGACCTTATCCTGATCCTCTCGTATGACTTGAACTGACCTAATTACGAAGATTGTATGGCTGGAGGGAAGTTTGTAATAATAGTTGACTGGATACTTGCGTTATACTAATTTAAATACATATACGATTCCTCATTTCATCATTTGTCGTCCATAATTTGTGGCCATGGCCATTTGATCCGGCTACCGACAAGTTTGTGCAAAATTTTGCGCAAAAAACAAGGTCAACTGTACGGCGCCCACACGATAATGACTTCCATGTGCAAACGGCTTGTGCAAACGTTTGCACAAACGGTAGGTACTGTCGGTATTAATGGCATTCAGCGGTATACCGTTTTGCCGTCTTAACGTATGTGGTTACTTGTGTAAATTAGAATTTGCGCAAATAAATTTACCCGTGTATCCGGGATCATTATATTTATGTGTACCTTAGTGTATATTTATGGATTCCAGTATACTTCAAAGGCTTTACATGTTGATTAACGTTTCCGCCCGGGTAAGGTCGTTTTTCCACGGCACCCGACACGTAACGTAACAATGTACAGGGGGGTTACCATGATCTGTTAGAGCAGGAATGTTTCAATATTATTCCGAGAGTGGGAAAGTGACAGCGCTAGACAGCTCTATATCGCCATCTCTTACCCACTATCGTAATAATATTAAAACATTCGTGCTCTAAGAGATCATGGTAACCCCCCTGAAGACTCCGAGTGCCATATACGAGTATTGCTATGAACCGTTTACTCATGAAACGACATGATATTACTAGTGTCGTAAATGATTTAAAAGAAATATATCGCTTCTTCGTAAGAAAAGTGTATCATCTCAAAAGTTTTGCAAAATCGAGTTAAGTATAAAGCAAAGCTAAGTATCACCTACATTTTCTCCTGAATAGTGACAAAAAAACCATGTTCCAGATTTCATTAACTGTTGAAAGTTGAAAACGTTCTCCTGTAAAATGAGTAAATTCTGAAATTATAGGTACACTTTTCATCCAAAGAGCCGATATGTCATCACCACATTTTGTCGTGTCGTGTGCTGTGGTAGAAGGGCTTTACGAGTGGAATAAAAAAGAATTAAACAACTGAAATTAGAAAATCTGAGAGGAATAGGAAAGTTCGATTTACTATTACAATCACAGATTGGATTACCATTCTGTGTTACCACTGTCCTTAACAAATTCACGTACTCCAAAAACTGGTATTGAAAAGCATTTAATTTGTCCAATCGATTTACACGTTTACGTTTTAAATTACATTTACATAATAATGAAACTATTTTGCGTCTGTCGTTCACCGCATCATTTGTTGTATGTCCGAATTAACATATTTATCACGTTGTTTCGGAAGTTAAGAGATGATGTATACATACATAATTTAACGCTTACGACGCTTAATGGGGTGAGCAAAGTTACAATTGCCAAAACACTACTTGGAACCACGTTTCGAACACACAAATGTCCGTGAGTTTGCTTTGGCACGCAATCTCAAATAGTACAGACCACGCAGACTTTAAACGGACAATCATTCAACCCTCTGCAGAAGATTGCACCCACTATAAAACATTTAAATCGAATGTTACGCTTATAGGCCACTCTAATTCACCCGCGTCACAGATCATATAATTTTTTTTTTTTTTTTTTCTATTTGACTACTGTAGGTCGTCCTAGGGGACGGTTTCTACGTAACCGGGCAGTTATTGGCGTGACCTAAAGGGTCTCCAGCCAATGGGGGGGAAGTAAAATACTTAACCTAAGCTAACTACTTGTACTACACTAACATCATGACTACCTGCAACAACAGCACTAAGGGCGACCCCTAGTGGGACTCGGACCTCGGCTTAGGGCGTTGCTGGCGTGGACATAGGGGGGGGAGACAGCTTGATGAGGGCTGAATTATCGGTGTGACTGCGGAGTCTGAAGAGACGACCGGCTCTACGACGGGAGAGCTCGGTGGATCGTGACCGGCGGCGGTGGGACGTCGCGACGGGCCTCGTCGGCGAGGACGATATGCCGGACGGCGGCGGACGTTGTGTATTGTGCTGGTCGATTTACTCGCCTCCTGGAGGAGGGTTATTTCGTCATCGGGTTCTAAAAGTGTGTGCCTGGGGCGGCGAACTTTACTTATGAGAGAGGGACTGTAGTCGGCCGCTGCGGCAACTAGGGGGTTCGGATGGAGAGGGGCAGTGTCGAAGTAACGCTTGGAAATGCGTTTGAGGTATTGCCTGATGGTTGGCATTTTTAGATCGAGGTGGAGTTGGACGTTACGCATGAACCACGGGGCAGCCGCGGCTCTGCGCAACACTCGATTCTGGAGGGTTTGAAAGGATTTGAAACGACAAGGCTTAACGTGTGCGAACACGACGCTAGCGTAAGTCAAGATGGGGCGGATGCACGTCACGTAGATTCTCAGCTTATTTCTAAGTGACAATTTACTGCGTGCTCTAAGGATGGGGTGGAGGCGACCGACAGCGAAAGCGGCGCGAGCGCGCACCGCTTTGATGTGGTCTCGGAAACTCAGATGGTGGTCTAGGATAACCCCCAGGTATTTGGCTTTCATCTCCCAAGGGATCTGTTTGCCGAACATTAGGACGGGACGGATGTGGGTGTGGGAATCACCGTGTCTCTCGAAAAGAACGGCTGCGCTCTTTTCGGGATTCACCTCTATTCTCCATTTCCGGAACCAGACCCCGAGGGCGTCGGCTGCGGTTTGAAGGGTTCGAGAGATGCTATCGAGACTCCTACCGGAATAGTAGATAGCCGTGTCGTCGGCGAAGAGAGCCAACTTGGCCAAGCCACATTTGGGAATGTCGCTGGTGTACAGCGTGAACAGAAGGGGCGATAGCACGGAGCCCTGAGGGACTCCGGCGCGGATGGGGTGAGGGGACGAGAGGGTGCCTTCTAGGCGATAGCGGAAGGAGCGATCCGACAGAAAGTCTCGAATGATGAGCACGAGACGGTCCGGCACGTTGAATTGGTACAGTTTGTATAATAAACCGTTGTGCCAGACCTTGTCGAAGGCTTTCGCTACGTCGAAGAAGAGCATGCCCGTTTTGTACGAGCGCATAAAACGGGAGCTAATGTGTTCGACTATGCGGTGCAATTGTCGAATGCAACAGTGCTGGGTTCGAAAACCGAACTGTTCGTCGGGGATGAGTTTACGAGATCATATAATACTCCCGCGTGATGATTTATATTCCATGTGTTGACGGGGTCTCAGCACTTTATAGTGCAGACTAATCTTTGTAAAATATTGTATTTTAAACAACATTTAACAAAGATAAGACCCAATTTCACCAACAAACGAGTTTAACAAACATTGGTAATTATTTGCGCTGTAATTATCATGGCAACGGATTGTTTGCTCTCAAAACAGAAAATAATTTTGCTATTAGTTTGCGTAAATAATGAAAAAAAAAAATACTATGAGAAGAGCGTTAGCCACTAGCTGTTAACGATATAATAATATATTTTGTATCGTTTATTTATGTAAATTAATAGGTAACAACATTTTTTCACTCGTGACAGCAAACAATCCGTTGCCATGACAATTACAGCTCAATTAATTTAACAATACATTAAATAGCTGTTGAAATTGGGTCTTATTTCGTAATTGTTTTGATCCGTAGCAGTTTATAGATTTATTTCATTTTCAACTTTATTGCTCATCGCCTTTATCAATAGCGTGATAATTTGCTTTTTAGCTGATAGTCCGGTCAAATTAGACATTTCAAAGTGCAATAATTCGCATAGAGCTGAAAATTGGTACGAATGTTCGGAACACCATTATAAATCAAATGTAAAAAGTCCCCAGCGATCCCACACTTGCAAAAAAAAATATTCAAGGTCAAAGTTCGCAAATATGGGTTTTTTGCGTTTTTTAGCTAAATGGTAAGATTTATGATAAAAATAGATCAGACAAAAATTATAGATTATGCAATTTTCTATAAGAATTGTCTACAATTTTTCTCCTAAACGTCACCGATTCTGAGATATAATGGTTGAAAAAGTTGTATTCTTTATCACTGATATCGTACGAATCCTCTTCTGATGACGATTAACATGTACCAGTTGTCAAGGTCAGTCGTGCTCCAATGTTGAATCACCATCAGAAGAGGATTCGTATAATATCAGTGAGGAGACATCTGATACATCGCTGTTAGACCAATTTACTTACACCCAGCAGGAAGAAGAAGAACAAGCAGAAGAAGAAGTACAAGAAGACGAACAAGAAGAAGAGGAAGCAGAATTATCAGATGATTATCAATGAGATGGAATATTTGACCTAATTTTTTAGAATTCATACGGCTTTCATCATTTCCAATAGTACCAGTTTTTATATATTTTGAATTAGTATTGAATTAAACAGGATCACAATAGATTGTGGGATAGGCCTATTGGAGAAACCACGTTAAAAAAACGCGCCAAGTACACTACCTTCCAGGTGGCGTGGAAACGCATATTATAAAGAATACAACTTTTTCAACCATTATATCTCAGAAACGGTGACGTTTAGGAGAAAAATTGTAGACAATTCTAATAGAGAATTGCATAATCTATAATTTTTGTCTTACCTATTTTTTTCATAAAACTTACCGTTTGGCTAAAAAACGCAAAAAACCCATATTTGCGAGCTTTGACCTTGAATATTTTTTTTTGCAAGTGTGGGATCGATGGGGACTTTTTACATTTGATTTATAATGGTGTAACATTCGTACCAATTTTCAGCTCTATGCGAATTTATGTTAACCTACCCCTATTTTTTGAGCTAACTTGACCGGACTATGATGTTACTGACAAAGGAGATTGGGCAAATTTTTTAACCGAAACCTAGATCCAATAGAAACGACTCACATTGGTATTTGTCATATTTAATGTCCTAAACAATCCTGCATATCTTTTTTCTCCTAGGGAGAACATTAATTAAGGACATCAAGTGTGACAAATACCAATACGTGTCGTTTCTGTTGGTTGTGGGCTTTTTTGCCCGTTCTTCTTTCAGTTGAATCTGTTCAGTAGTACTGGCGTGAAACTCAAACATAAAAAGAGATAAAAATTGAAAAAATAAAAAAAAACGTTTTGGCATTTATATCGTTTATAGTAGTAGCACAGTGTACCTACTTACTACATACAGTGGGTCAACGCCCATACATTTGACAGGTCCCATGAAATGTCAAAATTGGTAACACTTGTCATAGGGTTGTCACATAAAACTAATTACACAAACTTTGTCAAACAAACGTCCAAATTAATTAACGTTTTATAGAAACAGTGACACGCAAAAAGAAAACCACGCATGCATAATTTTGACGATTGACAAAATAATGCAAAGGTATGTAGCCGCAAGTTCGCCATCTTATGCTGGAATTTACTAACAATATTTAAAACTACAAATTTTGTCGAGGTTACAGTCGCAGTGGCTAACGCTTGCGGGGGTAGGTAAGAGTAATAAATGATTCCCAAATCCAGGAAGGAGCCATAGAAAATTACTTATTATTTATGGTTATTACTTCTATGGTTTTCGTGGGTGCTGATGCTGGAAATAAAGACTAAGTATTCCTCGACAATATACGGCGGTCAAAAAAATTTACCAGTTAACTTTAATTTGCCAGGTAAAACGTGGTCCCTATCTTGGTGTTTGAGAATGGATCTCGTTTTTGTAATCAGCGTCCCAGAAAATCATGGATTTGACACCCACCACGGCTAATTTGAAAATTTTCATGGCCGCCATCTTGAATATAGATTTTGACCTCATTTTCGTCATCAGCATCCCCGAAAACCATGGAAATGACACCCATGATGGTTAAATTGAAATTTTAAAAGCTGCCATCTTGGAAATGGATTTTGACCTCATTTTCGGCATCAGTACCCCCGAAAACGATGGAAATGATACCCATGACCACTAATTTGACATTTTTATTGCCGCCATCTTGGATTTCGATTTTGACCTCATTTTCGGCATCAGTACCCCCGAAAACCATGGAAATGACACCCATGACCACTACTTTGACATTTTTATTGCCGCCATCTTGGATTTCGATTTTGACCTCATTTTCGGCATCAGTACCCCCGAAAACCATGGAAATGACACCCATGACCACTAATTTGACATTTTTATTGCCGCCATGTTGGATTTCGATTTTGACCTCATTTTCGGCATCAGTACCCCCGAAAACCATGGAAATGACACCCATGACCACTAATTTGACATTTTTATTGCCGCCATCTTGGATTTCGATTTTGACCTCATTTTCGGCATCCGCACCCCAGAAAACCTTGGATTTGACATCCATGACGACTAATTTACTCATTTTCATGGCCGCCATCTTGGATTTGGATTTTGACGTTATTTTCGGCATCAGTGACCCCGAAAACCATGAAATTAACACCCATGATGATTGAATGAAAATGTTGATGGCCGCCATCTTGGATTTGGATTTTGACGTCATTTTCGGCATCAGTGACCCCGAAAACTATGAAATTGACACCCAGGATGATTACATGAAAATTTTCATGGCCGCCATCTTGCATTTGGATTTTGACGTCATTTTCGGCATCAATGACCCCAAAAACCGTAGAAATGACTTCCCACGAACAATCATTTGAAAATGTATGTATGCCGCCATCTTGGATTAGTAAACAGACTTTATAATAAAATTCTCATACATAATTATCAATAATAAATTAATATAATTTCTATGAACGATAACAATCAAATTTGAAATCAAAAAGTGCGAGCCCTGGAATTTATGTCCCGAGTAGCAGTATGGCTATTCGGGACATAACCTCCGCCCCTTCACCCCGCAACCCCCCGCACGATTGCTCTGTGACAATGTTCTACGTTGACCGACTGTAAGGAGTAAGATATAGGTAGACTGTGGTAGTAGGTAGTAGATACGTGTTGAACTTTAAAAAAAAAAAACTTTAATGGCAGTATAGTTTTAATATCGTTAAGATTTTGTAATAGTAAAGAGTAAGGCCGGCCTACACGGGCAGCTAGGACATTAGCCAGTGATCAACATACAAGGACAGCTCGAGCAGTCAGTGTATGCCTGGCGACTGCTTGACCGCACGCCGCCGCCGTGCCGCCAACCGCCCGAAGCAGTTGCAACTGCTCAAACTGTTTCGTGTATGTACGTAGTTAGAAGGCTGTAGTTTACAATGCAGTTGCACCTTAAAGCAGTCGATCCTGACTGCTTCAAGCTGCCCGTGTATGACCGGCCTAAGGGGTGCTACAGCCTATTGAAGTTGGTGTGGGAAAATCAGATTCACATTGTATATCGAATTGAAAAACTTGGTATAAATTTCTTTAAATCAAACAGTATTTGTATTCGAAATCCACGCGGATATAGTTGCGGGCAAAAGCTAGTCGCAAATACAAAGAAATGCAAAAACTAAGTAAAACTTTCAAGGAAATACTAAATTCTGCTTTGGTTTCAACCTTCTTACACTCGAATAACAAGGGAGTGTATTTTTATTGTTCGTAATTCGTAACGATACTATTTCTGCACTTGTGAACGATATGTATTTAAGCGCAGTTCAGACTGCACTATAATATACAGCATAAGGCGATTAATACACGGCGCCGCGCATCGCCGTGGAGAGCGGTGGCGGTAAAGCGGATTTCGTAGCGGTACCCCGCGCAGTAAGGCGGTTTACGCGCCTGGACGCGCGGATAGATTTAACGCGGTTTTAACCAGTTCAATCACAAACACTGGCAAGAGCACCGGCGCCCCGTGTGTGAGGTGCCACCCATCCGCGCGGATGGCAGCGTGGAGGGGTGCACCGCTCGACCGCGCAGTCGGGCTATGTACGTGTGTTTGGCATCAACAGATTTCTTAGAGACCAATGCAACATGACCGCTTCACCGCCTACCGCGGCGGTGCGCGCTGCCGTGTGTTAATCGCCTAATAGCAAATATTGTATAGCGCAACGATATCGCTCAGCGTACATTTTATATGTACACGTTCACACAACGCTATGCGACAAAGTATTGGCTTGCTGTACGCAATAAACTTGAGTGATTCTCAGAGCTATATCGTACGATTCTTCGATCACCGCCCGCCTCACTTCTACCCCGTCCGTCGCTCGACGGATTGCCGTCAAATAACTTGCTATACATAATAGACAGGCTTGCGATATAGCGTATAGTGTGAACGCCATGCTATACACCGCGGGCTTGAGGTATCCGAAAGATTATAACCACGCCTTTCTGATGTATATCAAATCAACATAGTCAAATGTTATATCAACAAAAGTCCAATAGAGTCTTTTTTTTTTTGAACTTAGTTAATCAATTAACTTTAGTACTTCCTTGTAAACAATACTTTAGGTTGAAATGGCAACATTTATAAATTATCGTCTGAGTGGATAAAAAACTTCTCAGTTCACAAACCTCCCCGACAAATAAGACATACGGCGAGTGGGGTATGATATGACAAAAGTCGCAACGCCGCGTTCATAGGACTGGTTACCATAGAAATTTTTCGAGTTGTCAATTTCCGCAAATAATGAATATTTCGAAAATTATTAAGCTTTATTCAACAAACTATATCCTAGCTTTTCGTCTCCAATTAGGCATCGGAATCGATGGTTAAAATTTTTCGGGTACATCGAGCCCTCGGTGTATAGTTAGGTATAGCTTATGACGCAATATGCTTTTCTAAGTAACGAAATAGCATAGCATAGTCTGAATTACGCTTTTTAAAGTCATTCGTATTTTGTATTCGGGGTGGTCAATTGTTTGCGATTCGAATTAGGTTTCGATTGTCATGCTTATTGGTGACAATCACCCTTAGCCAAGGACGAGCTACTGATTTAAAATGCACATAAATTAGACCAAGGTTTTTAAGAGAGCTCAGTAGGCCTAGCACGAATGTTTTGACGTAGACGTAACGTTAATGTGAGTAAATTTTGAATTTGAAATACTCGTTTCGCACAAAATATTCATTCAAATTGCAAACTTTATTCATACCTATGTGTAATACAAATTGTGTTTGTCGCATAAATTTAAACAAAATGCTATAGAATAGTTGTATTTTTGATTCAAAATTTAATTCAAAGTTACGTTTATGCCATTACTTTCGTTCTAGGAACTTAGACTGATCAATCATCAAATAATAGCGTAAAAAAGCTTTAAGATACAGGTCTTTAAGCTTTTTTACGCTATTATTTGACGATTGATCCGTCTAAGTTCCTAGAGAAGTTACTGATTGACATATATTTCAGAAGTTATCCAGTCCACTTAACACCCCTTCCCATAGTCCAAATATTTTTCACCTCGTTTTACAATAGTCTTGCACCCACCTGGGACGGTCCATGACTGTACTCCAATAGTGCAGCCGTGGATAGTCCCCGGCTGGTGCCCCATCTCATTTTCGATTAAAGTTAAGACCTGTATATGATAAAGCTTTTTTTACGCTATTATTTCATGATTGATCAGTCTAAGTTCCTAGTGAAGTTAATGATTGATATCTTCTTATTGTTAGCTTTATTACATGTAGTATTGGGCTTACACTCAGATATAATAATTCGACGGGTCTTACGTATACAAGTGCAAGTGAAAAATCATCTATATAGGAGAGCGCTTTAAATGTTCTAAAGCTCGTAACTTTGACATAAATCAACGGAATTATTTGAAATTTTGAAATGGTGTGGTATGGTCGAGTTACTGTTTTGAATCCAAAAACCCTGAAATATTGTAGAAAATATTGTAGGAGGTCTTGAAATAAATCAATAACTGAATAATCTTGGAGGATGATCTTGTAAGGCAGGGCTTAAGAGTATAGGCAGTAATCTCAACCTACGTATGTTGCGTTGTTTGTAATAAAATAACACTTCGATCGCTAATCCTATGAGATTCGGGCTTAATTACGCTTGGCCCTTGCTTAGCGTGAAGATTAAGGCGAAATCTCCTTAATCGACTATGGTAGCGGTTTAAGCGAAAGGTCTAGGAATAATTGTTTCGATCAGCAGAAAATACACCGTACCACCTACGCCCTATATACAACCTACATCATTAAATTGCCTTGATTCGTTATTTGAAAGAAAAGCGACAGATCATTGACTTAAAAACACATTGACGTCGGATCAGCGCTCAAAAATGTCCGAACCGAATGTAGACTAAAACGTGAAAACGAAGACTAATTTACCTAATTGTGTGCAGTCGAATTTTCCTAATAAGACCTATAGTGAAAAGCTAAATTAGGTATTGTAGAGCCGACGTAAGATTTAAACTTTTTTGTTGGTATTTCTAAGTTTATATTATGATGGTGTTCGTAGGCGCGCGCTCTGGTGGTGTATGTAAAATCAGGACACTTTTTTCGTGAATTTTGTACTAGACCAATGGTCCATGTGTTTCTACGTCAATGCGACAGATACAGCAAAAGTTTGATCTGACGCAAACTCGCTTTTGATCAATGAATCGGACAGCGTCGACTAATAAAAAGACCTAGTGGGTTTTTGCGCCAAGCAATGGTCACAATATGGTACAAAATAGTTATTTACTACAGTTCAAAGACGTATCTACATAGCACCACGTCTTATTCCCCGAAGGGTTGGCAGAGGTGTATAGTTTACCCTCATTTCGCCGTGATATTTAAATCCCATGAAATAGGGGGCCAGCCTTTGCCATCAACCATCACAAATCCAGACTCCGGGTTGCTACTGAGAAATTCCACGCGGAAAAACCCTAACACTTTGCCCGATCTGGGGATCGCTAGAATAACGAGGCAGTCTCTTTTGATAAAAAAACTAAAGCACTATTTTTTTCTTACAGTGCGGACCCTAACTATCGGTCAGCGGTGATCAACACGAACGTCATAGTGAAGCACACAGGGGAGGTGACGTGGCTCAGCCATGGAATATACGTGTCCGTGTGTGACATCAATGTGGAGCAGTTTCCGTTCGATGTCCAGCTGTGCACCATGAAGTGGGCGTCGTGGACGTATGATGGGTTTCAGGTAGAAAATTGCATTTATTCAAGATTATTATGTAAGTTATGTGGAGGAATTATTACAGGTACCACGAAAAAAAAAACAAGTATAAGTGCCCTTATACAGGGTGTAAACGAATTCGTGTAATTCCTTCAAACCGCGTGATCTACTGGTGACACTGATTGACCATACACAGGTTTTTTTCAGAATCAACAAAAATAAGTTTTCAAAATATCAACCATGGTATTCTGTATCTGAGTAATTTTAGCGTCCCAAGTTAACTGAATGCGTGGAGCGATATCGCGCTAGTCGTGCCCGTCAGCTGTGTCGCCGTGCCTTCATTCATATAAGCATGGCATCGAAATTTTGTATCACATAAAAATTTTAAAAGAAAAAAAAATGTTTAATCTATCTTAATCCTGTGCAGTGTCAATCTTTACCAGTAATAGATCACATGGGTTTAAGGAATTACACGATTTTGTGTACACCCTGTATTTTCTTAGTACGGGAACCAGTGTCGCTAAACTGACACGATAATAATTATACTGAAGGGTATCAAAGTTTTGTACTCTATACATCTCTGTGATATATATTTTTCATCTTGCTATCATTTTTACACGTTAAAATTGCACAAAAACGCATTATTCGAATATTTTAAAGATTTCGTGTCATAGAAAATATTTAGTCACGTGAACCTATGTTGCGGATCTCCGCATAATCGTGACACGCGCGATAGCTGCGTGCGCACTTCTTGTTTTTTCTATTCCGTGATAGGAACCAGCAAGATACTTTCAACAATAAATTCAAGTACCTATCTACATTCCTTTCTCTGTGTAACTTTTACGTAAAAGAAAATTATATTCAAAGCGAGAGGAAGGAAATATCAATTATTATTAAGGACAAGAGCGACGTAAAAAGTCTATGTTTGAGAAACCTTTTCTCTCCATATTTATGAGAGTGAAAATTCCAAGAAAATACATGTTGTTACTTCATTCTTCGTCTAATCAAATGAAACCTTATCAACGTTGATTAAGTTTTATTTAATTCATTAAATGCTGCTGTAAAATATATTGCAAGCACAGTTTTAACCTATTTACGTAAATTCTCTGAAGCTAATTTAATGCCATTTCCACGATCCTTTTTTCAAAAGGTAGCGGTTATGCTCGAAGGAATTGGTTAGTAATATATTGTACTACAGGTCGCCCGCAGCTTCGCCCGTGTGGATATCGTTTATCGCGTAGATATTACGCGGTTTTCGGGATAAAAGTAGCCTATGTCCTTCTCCGGGTTCCAGATTATCTCTGTATCAAGTTTCATCAAAATCGGTTCAGCGGTTTAGGCGTGAAAGCGTAACAGACAGACAGAGTTAATTTCGCATTTATAATATTAGTAGGGAGCAATAAAAGATTTTTAAAAATTGCAGTAAAAACTAAGATCGTTCGCAGCCCTTGGGCCGTTCGGATTTTTCCTTAATATACAATCAATACGTGTAGAGTCAGTTAGTAGTTACTAATTATTAGCAAGAAATAGGAGGAACTCATACAATTTTGATGACACGTTTATCGCAGTGGCTGAGTGATTGTCTTGTGTAGTGCCAGACTTAAAGAATGGCACTACCTTATCTCTTCCTGTGGGTGTCGTAAAAGGCGACTAAGGGATTCTCTAGACGATGGTCAGCAGCATTCTCTGAGTACTTTAACAACCATACTGCCGCCTGATCTGATACTGATCGCCAACCCGCCTGCCAAGCGTGCCAAGCGTGGCGATTACGGCAACCGCCCTCCCCCCCCTTTGGGAGAGGAATCTGTGATGTCTAGCAGTGGACGTCTTTTGGCTGAATGATGATGATGATGAGCGATTGGCTTTCCTGCCCGATTCCGCACGGAACAAATAAATATACCTTGTACTTGGCCAACAGATAATTGTTCCGAGTCGGTATATTTGTGCATGTGAAGATTTTTGTCTGTAAATCCACCTTTTGCCAAATCTATTAGCGTCTGCTTCCAGCTCAACCGGATGCGGCTGAATACCAGTATTTTACACGCAGCGACTGCCATCAGATCTGCGCAACCCAGTTACTTACTGGGCAATGCCGATATCCTAAGGTTAGACCGGTTCTCAGACTTTCGTCCTTCTGACTACCCGTAACGACTGTCATAGGTATTCGTGTGACACGCGGGACCTAAGGCTTAACATGATCTCCGAGACGTAACGAATGATCACTCATCCACGGACAAATCATGGCAAGAGCAGCTAAACTATGCAAATCATAGGATCCGCACGGTTGTTGATTAGCTACTCCTAACT
Source organism: Amphipyra tragopoginis (assembly GCA_905220435.1). Lineage (NCBI taxonomy): Eukaryota > Metazoa > Arthropoda > Insecta > Lepidoptera > Noctuidae > Amphipyra > Amphipyra tragopoginis. The sequence goes on from HG991992.1 coordinate 13,532,089, forward strand.
CCGTACCTAACCAGAAGCCCAATTCTCGTAATTAATTTGAAGTAAGACTGAACATTTGAAAAAGGTGGCTGGCAGCGGATGGATGCGGGCTGCCCACGACCGCGATGGTTGGTGATCTCTGGGGGAGGCCCAAATTCAGCAGTGGACGGCAATAGACTGATATGATGATGATGAAGACTTAAGGTTGTCCGAACTGAGATTAAATTATGAATTGAATAAAAAATGGTATTCTGGTACACTTAAAGTTCGGCCCGGTTTCAGTATCATCTCAGTCAAATCTCGATGTAATGTCATGTCAATTCATTCAATTTAAAATCTATTACCGTTAGCATACCGATATCAACAGTCATAGACTAAAATACTAGAAATAAATGAGAATTCCAACTTGTTAAAATGGTTCAGTACATAATGCAACCAGAATACCCGTTTGGCTTCAGTCAACTTTCAATCTCATTTCAATATAATCTCACGTTTGACGTTGTTTGTTAACGAACAAGAATACCATTTGCCATATTTATGACATTGAGACTAGACTGAGACTAGATCGAAACTATATTCTGACTATTTGTAATTACGAGAATTGGCCTTCAGAATATAACTCTTCTTAATATGTCATCCCTGTACAACCTTATTTTTACTTTATACGAAAACCGAGACAGCCCAACAAGATTTTCATCAGAACTGCTAGAGTATGTGTTTTTTTTTTAGTAAATCTCCAAGTTACACCTTAGTTTATGTCGCATTAAGTTCCCTAAAAAAGTGTGAAATGCCTGAGATGTGCTATGCAGGGGTTGTCTAATATACGGAAACTGACCGAGAGGACCGTCTCAAGCCTCAAGGTGTCTATTCACGTCAACTGTTATGGGTAGAAAACTACTGAAACAAAATTGAAATTTAAGAAAAAAAAAAGTGTTGAAAAAAATATGTCAATCGATTCTCCTAGCGTTTCTGAACAAACTAGTTTCAGGTTTATTAAATACTAAAACTAAGCTTGTAGAATCCAGTAATAGATACGAACTCCAGGTGAGACTCAATAGTGAAGGATCTTCTAAACTAAAGGCAAGAGGCTGTATGTCAAATCCTCTTATGATTCACGACGAGTTATCTAGCTAGCACCTTGTTGCTTACGTTTTATTACCATATTTAAATCAGGTTATATTGCTTCTAGACCGACCCAGATAAATCGGTTGCCACCATAATATTTGAGATTAGAAAGCTAGGTACAAACGCCAGCACAACAACCTACTACAAACTGTTAAATTTCTTTAATAGATTTTCATCTTTATCGCGAAAGCATTAGGTTCAAGGTTGATTGGGAAAATTTGACAGTTTCGGGTAGCTTGACCTGCTGGCGTCTGTACTTAGAATATGCTTTATTGGACACCATGAGAGTAAATGGATGCTATGAATTTATTTAAATTAAGGGCGCCATTTGCGTTCTTATCGCTAATAGCGGTATTATTCAATTATTTATACTTCTATGCACTATGGTGGTAAATAAGACTGACTTACTGCTATAAGTCTCGTGTAGTGCCGGAGTTAAAGAATAGCACTATCCCATCTCTTTCCGTGGGTGTCGTAAAGGGCGACTAAGGGATTCTCTAGAGGATGAGCGTTCTCTGAGTACTTTAACAACCATACTGCGATCGCCAACCCGCGTGCCAAGCGTGGTGATTACGGCAAACCCCCCCTTTTGGGAGAGGTCTATGTCCAGCAGTGAACGTCTTTCGGCTGAATGATGATAATGCTCTTAGTCTTTACCAGTCAACCTTCGGGTTAAAGATAATAACATCGATAGACGTATAAGTAAATCAACTTAAAAAAAAAAGTAAAAAACGACTTCAAAGAAAAACTAAAAGGTGTAAAATAATTACCATAATATAAAATTAACAGTTTCAGAAGTCGGTTCAACTCTACACTGAAACAAATAGAAGCCACCGACTTCTGAAACTGTTAATTTTATATTATGGTAATTATTTTACTCCTTATAGTTTTTCTTTGAAGTCGGTTTTTACTTTTTTTAAAGTTTATTTTGTATTAAATACGTTTTAGTGCCATAAATTTAACCCCCTCCTCTTCATAACCCTTTTTTTTCGCTTTGACGTAGTCGGGTATAAAAAGCCCTTTCGAATGATACCGTACACGATATAATGAAAACATTCCAAAGGGGGGGGGGGGGGGAGACGCACCCCCTCGTCTTTTCCAGTAGTCAGTTCCCAACAACAAATATAAACAAAGCAATATTAGTAATTTGAGAATTTTGCTTTGATCCGATGAGGAGTTCCGTTCCATATCTCTGAAGTTCATGGTCTAATCATAAAAATATTTATATGGGACCAATCGGAAAGTATACCCTTTTGAACAAAGAAATAATTTTTCAAATCGGTTAATAAATGACGGAGATATGAGGTAACAAACATAAAAAAAAAACAACCGAATTGAGAACCTCTTCCTTTTTGAAGTCGGTTAAAAAAGATGATCAAGGGATGATGAAGACGGTATCTGGTAGATATCTTTGGATAATCTTTAGATGTACGGGAAATATGTGCAAAACAGAAAATAGGGGTAACCCGAGGTGTATAGATCAACTAGCACGGTACGCCCCTCCAACATCTGTCTTTAATGTGTGTGCGCATACCTGTGCCAACGACCAACGTGTCACCATGTTTGTGTTTGACAGTACCTACTTGACATGTTTAATATTTAGTCGATTTATTGCTCGACTAGTGCTTATTTATAGCGACCGCTCGACAAGGCCCACGTGTGTCATTCATACATTTCATACAAACCTCCAAACGGTACAATTGACAACATTTCAAAACTGACACGACCTTAAAACAAAAATACCGTTTCTTTATTTTCGTGTCCTGAGTTCAAATATATATTTTTTAATTTTTTTCATTTCCTCATTTCTGAGAAAAAAAATGAAAATCAAAAAACATGTGATGACGTCACATAAACGGTGGAATGAGGAATTACCTTTGCCTATGCGTTCCAATGCTTTAGATGAAAACATTTAATGTCAAACAAGACATGTCAATGTCACTTATGAAGTTAAACAAGACAAGTGTTATATGACAGTGACATCTAACTAACAGTTTTTTGACGGCTCACAGTGAAGCAAAGGTTAGATCGCCATTCCACCGTATGTATGACGTCATTTGGCGCATACGTCTTTTTAGAATACGCCGAATTTCAAAATTGAAATTATGAATGAAAAGTACATAATTTCGAAAAACGGAAAAATACGGGTGCTCTGGATTTGGATTTACTTTTATATAACGTAATAATACATGCAGGTTAAAAATATGAGATGTTGTCAATTCTGTTAATTAGCGACTTCAAATCTGTCGAGAGACTGATCAGGGTGGTTACCATGATCTCTTAGAGCAGGAATGTTTTAATATTATTACGAGAGTGGGTAAGAGATGGCGCTAGAGAGCTGTCTATCGCTGTCACTTTCCCACTCTCGGAATAATTTTAAAACATTCCTGCTCTAACAAATCATGGTAACCCCCCAGTTGCAGAATGCACACATCTGCGTTGAACAAATGACGCGTTGTAAATATTCTTTCTTACACATTTTAACTTGCAGTCTTTATGGAGGGGCGTGCCGTGTTTTCGTAGATTATCTCTACTAGTATAGATTTTATATACATTTAATATTATTTAATACAGTAAATACATCGTTGCCTATTTACCTTACAAACATAATGTTACGGAATATCCGAGCAGATAATTAAAATGTTGCGAATCAAACAACATTTTAAAATAGCCCATTTATTTGAAATAGGTTTAGTCGTTCTACTTAGTAGAAATCCTATTAAATTATGTAAATTACCTCTGAATTTTTGCTCGACTAATAGTATAATATAGTCGAATTACAAACTAAGTTTTGCTTTGAACTGGATAAATTGATACCAAAATGTTTATAGTAAATAACAGTGTTTATTTATTTTTATTTATTAATTAGGGATAAAAAAGTTGTACAATGACATGTTATACAATAATAATATAAACTTAAAATAATAGCACTTATTGCACAACCAACACCATTATCCACTGATCACTAGCATAAGATTAAAGATTAATGGTACGTGAGTAGTTTCTACAGTGACTACGGACGTTCAAGCAATATTGAAAGAAAAAACAAACAAAATTACGAAACTACGAAGTTAAATGTCAAAAAAAGTCAATGCTCTCAAAATCATTAAAAGAATCCACAAGTTGACGCAGAGGAGCGTGGGAACCAGCATTAGAGTGACAGAATTGGCTAGTATTTGTAGACAGTAAACGGTATAGGCCACAGAACAGTACCCCAAGTGTGAGTTTTTTTCGTTAACTACTGTAGTTGCGTCACGACAAAAATGTATGAAAATTTAGGCGGTGTCTCTAGGCGCACCGTTCAATTAACGCGCGAATTGTAGTTAGCGAACGGTGCGCCTAGAGACACAGCCTAAATTTTCATACATTTTTGTCGTGACGCAACTACAGTAGTTAACGAAAAAAACTCACACTTGGGGTACAGATGAATCTTTTATCTGTTCTGTGGTATAGGCGCACATGTCTACGCACTACTGTTCTTGGAACAAGGTAACAAAGTTTATTAGATATTTCAGAGCAATCATATTTGTTATGGATAATAACGTGAAGAAACATTGCTCCAAGAAGCAGTCTATTATTCCATAGATGTCTACGAATGTTTAACAAAATGTTTAGAATTATTTTGCCCTACTATCTTACTGAAACTAAGGCTCGTACCTATTAATAAACAGCTCTCATTTGAGAGATCTCTCTTAAGAGTAATTATAATTCGGGATCAGACGTATTAAAAAAAATTCAAATGTGTGGAATTCTACTTTTATATAGCTTCTGTTGGATCTCAAATAAGAGCTATCTATTATGTCTAAAGATATACTTATAATAAGTAAAGTCCAGTGTGCTATAAGTTTTTCGTTTCGATATTACATCGAAATATGCCATCGGAAAGATAGATGACGTGTATGAAAATGATACAATTAGAGCTGCGACACGTGAGGCGAGAAGCGGCTGGCAAAACGGAACTAACTCAATAAACCAGAGCCTGAGCAATCCGGATTTAGATTATAAACGTTACCTTTATTGACCAAGCTGTTGCGTGTCGAATTAACTCGTAGACGACACTTTAATTTCAGGAATGAAATGTTTAAAAGTTAATTTTAAAGTAAAGTAGGTTAGGTGTAAACGAATTCGTGTAATTCCTTCAAACCTCATGACCTATTAATGGTATAGATTAACCCCGCACGAGATTTAGATTGATTAAAAATAAAACGAAACTTCTTTCCCAATTTTTTTTTTACGTGATAGTAAATTTTGATGCCGTGCATAAATTAATGAAGGCACTGTGACACAGCTGACGGGCACGACCAGCGCGATATCGCTCCACGCAGTCAGTTAACTTGGGACGCTAAAATGACTCACAGAATACCATGGTTCATTTTTGAAACCTTTTTTTTTGTTTATTCTGAAAAAATCCAATGTAGGGTCAATCAGTGTCACCAGTAGATCATGCGGTTTGAAGGAATTGCACGAATTCGTCCTGTATGTTAAAATTAACTAACGACATTATTAAGAAGTTTCTTGTTTTTTTAATTTATACCTACAACATGTCCCAAAAAGTAGTGTCAGGCAGAAGTCCAGAGGTAGAGCACCCTAAAGCGTGAATTACACAGAAAAGGCATAAGGCGCAGGCACGGCGCAGGCGCGTCACTTTCATACATTTTTCGTGCCGCTTCAATTTTTTTTCGCGCAAAATGTATGAAAGCGACGCGCATGCGCCGTGCCTGCGCCTTATGCCGTTTCTACGTAATTCACGCTTAAGGCGCGGCGCAGGAGCGTCGCTTTCATACATTTTGTCGTGCCGCTTGAAATCTTTTTCGCAAAAAATGTATGAAAGCGACGCGCCTGCGCCGCGTCTGCACCTTACGCCGCTTCTATGTAATTCACGCTTTAGTGGTACCTGAATCACCTCCACGTACTAGTATGTTACGCGATTCTTTGTAGTTTTCGAGTTATTTTTTCATGTTTTAACCAAACTCTGACTTAAAAACGTTGCCTTACTGTATGGCTTTTCTTGTATTATGGGTAAGAAAGAAGAAAGAAAATAAAAATAGGCCAGGACACAATGACAGCATGAACAATAAAACATTTAAAAATAAAACATCGGTACACATTTTATGCTGTCGAGCATGCCCATGCCGAAAGAGTCACTCAGCACTATGCTGTGCATCAAACACCCAGCGCTGATTTTCAGTTGGTACCCTTGCAGTGACACATGGACAGATACGTTTACAGACACTAATTTCGCACGCACAGACATATCCGGAACAGCTATCTGTAGGCTCTACAAACATTTCTTTCGTGCGGAAAGCGAACTCGCAACTCGTAGCGCGTAGAAGCCATTGCGACAATCGGGTCATCAAGACATCATCGTATTGCCATAAATATGAAATACAGAATACGCCAGCGGTAAATATCAAACTTATTTGACATGGAGCTGCCCCATTTCTGTCAAAATATCAATTAAATAATGATCTCAAAAATAATGTTTTGACATCTTCCGTCGTGTCACCCTGTACATTTGTAACGTTACGTTATCTTGCTTTATACCTACACCTTGCTGGTTTTATGCAAGGGGGCCGTTTCTGACGGGTAGTCGTGAGGGCGTTTTTATTATTATTATATAATATTAATACCTACGTATATAAATTATTTTATTAATATTACATTTTTTAAGTTATCTTTCGGGGCGTTTGTTGAGAGTAAAATTGGAAGCGGCGCACGCACATCGTCACGAAAACCGTCACGAAACAGTTAGTTGTTGACATACAATTATTTTCTATATCACACCATGAAGATGGTTTTTGAAACCTTAGAAGTAACTAAAGCTCTGCAAAAAAGAGTATGAAAAATGGCGTCTAAAAATGCCACTAGTTATTCATTCATTGTAAAAAAAAGCTCTCTGGTAGAAAGTCGAAGTACCTATAACTGCTACCACGCGTACACGCACAGTTTTTTTTAATCAACAAAAACACTGCGTGTTCAGCGGGACTGAAAAAAATGGGTTCGAATTGATATTAAAGTTTCACTATATATCTCGTGATAGCGTGTGTGTGGCGTGTATTATTTAAGTCTTATATGTATAAGTCTAGGTCTAGATTATGTTTAGTATTTAGTTTTGTTTCAGAATTAAATATCACCAAGAATTGAGTTACCTTTAAACAAACAACCTGTATCATTCTTCTGCTCCAAAAAACACCAAAAAGATTTTATTTGCACAAAAAATTCAAGATTTATGGAATCTTTTAATAGTAAAATTTTACATTTTTCTACTCCGGAAACATGTTCCGAATAAACAATGAGCTGAAGAAACAAAAGATGTTATAAGCCTTTTCGACAAGCGAAAACATGACGTTCGTTTAACAATAAATATGTCGGTTTTTGTTATTGAACAAAAGAAATTTCTTCATTACTTGAGGTAGGATTGTGCATTTCTATAGAAGGAAAATCACTTTGCTGCCGCGGAACGATAAATACAACGAGTTGGTATTCCGCGAGACTTGCGTAAAACAATAGTAGGTAGCAAAAGAATTGAGTTTCATAAAATCGTAGGTTTTTTTTTAATAAATTTTAGTTCGGTGGTATCGGTTGAGGAAATCAATTTTATAGATCTGGATGGAAAAAAAGAATTGATCACAGTTTCAAATAAATACTCATGTGTTTATACGACTTTCACGAATCTTCGAAAAGACACGGGTGACGTAATGTATGTCTTTAGCCATTTACCGGGCACGAATTACCGGCTGCAACTCATAAATTACTAATACAAAAAACCTATTCTTTTCCCAACAAAAAACAATGAAGTGAATTAAATAGATATTGCATAGAGTTTAAAAAAACAAGATATCATCATCATCATTCAGCCGAAAGACGTCTACTGCTGGACATAGGCCTCTCCTAAGCATCGCCACATCGACCGGTCCTGTGTTTCTTGCATTCAGCGGATTCCCGCGACCTTCACCAGATCATCGGTCCACCTTGTGAGAGGCCTACCCACGCTACGTCTTCCAGTACGCGGTCGCCACTCCAGAACCTTTGGGCCCCATCCGCTATCCGTTCTGCGAGCAATGTGCCCCGCCCACTGCCACTTAAGTTTGGCAATTCTTCGAGCTATGTCGGTTACCTTGGTTCTCCTGCAGATCTCATCATTTCTAATATGATCATGCAGCAATAAGATATACATAGAAAAAAATATAATCATTAAATATTTTTTCCCCTTTTAAAAGATTTTTTATAAAGATAGCGCTCTTAACGAGAAATATGTAGTTTTCACGCAAAACAAAAACATACTTAATACAATTTCGTTGAATTTAATTGTAAGTATAATAAAGACGATTCTGAGAATAACCAACATTTGTTTAATAACGAGAGTCTTAAAAAATAAAGAAAGTTATAATAAAAAAGCTAATTTACGTAAACAAAAGAAATTAATTTCCGTACGAAATGAGAGAAGTTAATTTGCGATCCTCGTGCGGTGAGGATGACATAGTAAAATAAGCAATATTTTTGTTTTAATTTAATGAAATTCTTCTGTGTAATCTCAGCTTCGAAGAATAGCTTCGAAGGGTAGCGTGATGCGCTATGTACGGTCGCGGACTCGAAATGTTTATCAGATTTCAAATTCGATTCCTTCTCACACTGTGCGCAATAAGGTTTAAGATGTCATGTCAACTTATGTCATATCGACTTTATGAAAAAGTAATGTGCAAGCAATTATAGACCTTAGAGTTGTAACATTTCAAGTCCCCGACGGTACACAGGGATGGCCAAGAGGGCCAAATTCGATTAAAAAAATGGTTGCCATAAGCAAACGAACTACAACCGTCAGTCAGTTTTTGTTTACGAAAACAAAGTGATTGGTTTTGTTTTTGTGTCAAATAATTTGACAGCTTTTGAAAACGAAAACTGTCTGAAGGACTTGTCACACAGGATGCGTTCTGCGTCCTACGGTCCGGTCAAATCGAACGCAGCCCGCATCCTATGTGAACATCATTTGCGTTTTATATAATTATATTTTATGTAATTACGATCTGACTATGCGAGCACAAGCAAAGAACGTAGGGAACGCACCGGTCATACGATCGAGGTGGGAAGGTAGCGGACGGGCTGCCCGGTTGCGGGCAAGCGGGCGGCGACACGCAACCAAATATAAAATGGCCGCTGTTTGCCCTGCCCTTCAGATCGCTGACCGTGCCCGGATCGCTGACCGGATGCCCTGACCGGATGCCGTCCCGGATCGCTGATCGGTTGCCCTGACCATGAAGTTCACATAGGATGCGGGCTGCGTTCGATTTGACCAGACCGGAGGACGCAGAACGCATCCAGTATGACAAGTCCTTAAATGAACGGTTCGGCCTTTGATTTATCAAGATTTCTTTTAGGAGAATTGGGCGCCTGACGCGACGTGGTCTATTATCAGGCATGTCGGCGTCCACATTGCGTATCTGCGTACCTACACATAATGCCAACTATGTTGGGGTCGACTTCCAGTCCAACTATATGCGGCTGGCTATTAGTATTTGACACAAAGCGACTGCTATCAGACCTCCGCAACTCAATTACTATGGGGATTAAGAATATCCTGAGGTTAGACTGGTTGTCAGGCTCGAGCGTGGCTACTCGTAGCGATTGTCATAGGTATCAACGTCGACGTTATAATTTAGTCATGGAGGAGTGTAATCTATATCATAATGAGATATTATGGGATGATCTCCAAAATCAGCGTATTTGCTTGACCTCTCTGGTGCATTTTATATACCTATTGATATAATTGTGTTCCGTATTTTTATTTCGAAAAGAAGTTGTCTAAATAAGCTTATTTTTAAATTGGCCTCGATTGTAACCAAGCAGTTTTGGAAATATTTAGATTTGAAATCTTAGAGACCAGAGCGATCAATTTTTATTTTGGATATTTACCCTTATACAGGCTGTGGCGTAAATAGTGATCCAACGTTAAGTGGTCGGTACGCAATATATTCAGCTATCACATACGACAATTTGAACAATCTTTTACCATAGGTCTCAGAATAAAACTTTTTTTTTATTCTTTTTCGAAAAATTGACACCTCGCATTACTAATTTGGCTGTATTTTCAACTGAAAACATTATTTTCCTATTGTTATTTGCATATGATAGCATATGTATTCAGCAGTTATAAACAAAAAACAAAATAGGAAAATAATGTATTTGGTTGAAATTACGGTTTATTCCACTTTGTTCAACATTTTTACACAATTTAATTAACACTAACAATATTTTTTGTAAATTTTTTTTTGTTTCTTTTTGCTTTAAAAAATGATTTAAATAATAAGTTAGCTTAGATTTGATTTTTTATCATGTATTTGGATGAATAACGTCCACAACATTAATATAAAAAGTCGCAACTGTTCACCTGGGTGATTTAATTCCAAGGTGAACAAAGGACACCAAATAAATATGTCGCACTAATTCACCTGGTTGATATTGTCAGGTGAAATAAATCCGAGGTGAAATAAAGACACTAAAAATTCCACTTTGTTCACCCAGGTGATATTACCCAGGTGAACGAAGTGGAATAAACCGAAATTACAGCCAAATTAGTAACACGAGGAGATAATATAAAAAAACTGAGACCTACGGTAAAAAATTGTTCAAATTGTGGTATGTGATAGCGATACGGTGTGTCGACCCCGTAACTTTGGACCACTATTTACGACACATCCTGTATAGGTATTACACTCGGGACCAATGAATCGGGATCACCAACATAAACCTTAGTATATCGGAAACTAAGAATGATAGCTTATGTTCCGATGATCCATACAGTCTGTAGGTGCCAGAATGAGAGATTGGCATGAACACCGAAAGTTAACGTAACCACAGAAATCTAATCATGGTCTTATTATTTAGATTGTTGTGGGTGTACCTATAAAGCTGGCTTCCCACGGTGCGTGGTAGCGCGCACCGGTTGTGCGTGGTATCATCCGTAAAATCACGCACCGTGGGAAACCACATTATGAGGACGCGTGATGTGGATACGGCGCACCGCTCCGCACGCGTCCGCGTTAACGGACGAGTCTCTTCCCATGGTGCGTCGGTGCGAGCTCGTGCGACGCGGTGCGCGATATCACGCACCGCGAGAAACAAGCATAAGGCACGCGTGCGGTACGTTTGTGTTTTCTCTGAAAACGTCTTTATGTCGCCCTGATAACTGATACGGTTATTATACATTATTTGTGTTAAGTAATTTTGTATTATCATCTAACTTGGTCCAAGTTATTAGTGCGGAAATTGTTACCTCATTTGAATGTAAAGACATCTCCTCTCTCTGTAACTTCTCAAAACGGTAATTCTGAGTCTAACACCATTCATGTGTTCATCATTGTTTATTTACAGAGTATTTCTAAAAGAATTTTCAAGTCTTTTTTAATATTTCCCCGTCTCTTGATAGCTATAATTTTATTAAGATTGTAGGAAATTTTCATAACATAACATAATATCACGCCAGTATTCCCCGAAGGGTTGGGCAGAGGTGTATAGTACGCTTTCATTTCGCAGTTATGTTTAAGTCCCATGTTATAATAGGTGGGGGGCGACCCTATTGCCATCGACTGAGCAGAAATATAGACCCCAGGCTGCTACTGAGAAACTCCACACGGAAAAACCCAATAACACTGCCTGACTTGGGGATGGAAAGAGTACCATGGACAGAAAAAGTAACCAACGAAGAGATTCTAAATAGAGTCAAAGAGAAAAAACCAATTCTAGAACATATAGAAAGAAGAAGGGGGAAAATGATTAGTCACTTACTGCGACACGACAACTTTATAACTAATATCATAGAAGGCAAATTACAAGCAAAGAGAAAACCAGGTAGACCAAGAAGAAAGTACACAGACCAATTAAAGGAAAAGACAGAAGTGATAACATGACAGAAGTGATAACATAACAGAGAAATGAAGGAATTGGCTCTGGATAGAGAGAGATGGAGATTGCTACACCGACAAGTGCCCAGCACTTGTCAGTGTAGCAATCTCTCTCTCATTTTGAATGGATGGACCTAAGGATCGAATCCAGGACCTCACGCTCAGCAGTCGCGCTTGCGAGCACATGACCAACGATGCAGTCAATGGAAATGTTCATATTTAGACATAAAGCATAATTAGAATAATAAGACACAAGTATTGAGAATATTGGATCAGAAAAGATTGAATTGTGGTTTAAAATATAGAGAGATTGAAGTAACATACATAAGTTAGTAAATAACAAGAATTAGAGTACAATGATTAAAAGATAGGTTGCTCTTCTATAGAAAAAAAAAACATAAATTCCCATCAAAATGTACACAATTTAACTGATACAAGGAAAGCCGTAAACAAAACCTAGTTCAACAAAGGTGCGAATTTTAATTTACGCACCCGATGAAACGGGCAGAGATTGTAACGCGAAAACAGATTGCAAATAAAGATAGCAATCCAGTAATTTACGCCGACGTCACAAAATTCACGATTCTTTTGTATAAATAAAAAAAGTCTTACATGGAGGGCGTTTATCGTGAAAAAATGAGAAAGAATGTCATTGTATTTAATGTGAAAGCCCTCCGGCGCTCCGATGAGAGTCCTTTGGAGTACAATGGCGCGCGTTGCTCGTATATTAGTACATTTTTCGTTAGATATATTCACCATCCCAAAAATACAAGTATTTTACATACACACTACACAGTAATTAAGCTGTTTTGTTACTCGTAGAATAAAATTACAAGAGTACCTGTAAATGAGAGGTACGTTTAACATTAATTTGTTTTTAATATTGAAATAAGTCCTGAGGGTCATCGTCGTTCATAATGAAAGCACATTCCATTGAAATGTAATTTGTTTTAGAATTAAATATCCATGTAAATCCGAGACGTAAATGCTGTAATTACTTTTGGCAAGCCATGATAACAATAAAAGACCAACTTTTTGGAACAGTACAGCAAAATTCTTGACCTTTCTTAAGTTAAGTGCATATTACAATATGCATCTTAGAAAAATTTTGACGGAAAATTGGTACGGAATCTTGAATACGGTTAGTACAGAAATTGGGACAACTGTATAGATTATAAGAATGCAAAGTTATACGAATGTAGTCCTTTGCCAAATAATACTCGTAAAAATATAACAATAATACCCTGATTGAAAGTGGTTTCTATATTAATTCATATACCTAAACTTCATTTTGGTAATTTAATTTTTTGGTAATATTTTCCTTATAAAGCCTCAGTTTATAATAATTAGTGATTTCCCAGAATTACGCTTGTACTAAGCAATTCAAAGACCTGACCTGCTATTGTTCTCAATTCCACGTTTCATAAAGGTTTTTATGTTCCACAAAGCCTTGCGTTGGCATCTCTAGCGAATGTACTTTCGTGATGTATATGTGGACTCTCTCACATATTTCAATTTAAAGGACAAAAGGTACAATCGCTAAGAATTTTATTCGACATACCAGCCTTATATGAATTACACAAATGAATTATCTACGCACAACTTTGTGAATGTGAGCAGTGCCTAATAAGCATTAGCGTTATTAAAGGAGATCAGACATTTTTGTTTGGGCTCTGGCCCAAACGGCGTCGGAGCATGGCGCTTATTTTGTTTGAAAGTTCACTAACTAAGCTTACTTTTTTTGTATGGGTACAAAAAAGATTTTTTGTACCCATACAAAAAAAGTTTTTTTTACTTCTGTTTTTATTAAATCCTTATGAGGTGACTTAGGTTCGATCACTAAACCCTACTGCTAGAACAAAAAGGATTTTATTTTTTACTTTTAATCAAGCTAAATCCCGTGTAAGGTCAATCTATATCAATAATAGATCATGTGATTTTAAGGAATTACACGAATTCGTTTACACCCTGTATATTTCTAACGTTGGTGTAGTAGATACTACTCGTCTGAGTCATCATAGATGTTAGACAACAGCAAACATACCATATTAAGTTAAAAGAAATAGATTTAATTGAATAAATAGTTGAAAATAGCTCGATATATGAGTATTTTAATATACACTATAACTTTTTTCTCCCAGGATAGATTTTTTTGTACCCATAGAAAAAAAGTAAGCTTAGTTAGTGAACTTTCAAACAAAATAAGCGCCATGCTCCGACGCCACTTGGGCCACACCCGTCCGATCTCCTTTGACTGAACTAGGTCTAGGCTCGGTTTTATTTTATCTTGTAAGTTTTATAGATATAGTGACTGATTTGGATTAACATATTCATATGATTTATTTGTAATTCCAATGTGAATTAAGTGGTAAACTTAAAATAAATAGATATCATTATGGACCCTATTTGGGCACAGCAAATGATGTTGGATACATTTAAAATCATTAAATTCTTTCTTGAAGGCAAAAATTTCACACATACAGTGTATCCAATATCATTTCTTACTTATTACTTTTCTATTTAAATAAAAGGATATGCTGACTGTCTGAATGACTGATCTATCAACGCACAGCATAAACCGCTGGGATTAGAAATTAGAAATTTTGACAGTAGGTTCCTTTTGTAACGTAGGCATCCACCAAGAAGGGATTTCTCGAAATTCAACCCCTAAAGGGGTAAAATAGGGTATTTAAGTTTGTATGCAAATCCGTAATTTTTGAAGTAAGAAGCATGAAATTAGACATTCAGGTTTCTGGTTAGAAATAAATGTACAGTTGTTTGAGCGTTTTTGGAAATTCAACCCCTAGGTAGGGGAAAATAGGAAATAAGTGTTGAAGTGTGTATGAGAAAGTCTGGTAGGTACTTTTGAAGTAAGAAGCACGGAATTAAATATTTAGGCGTCCGGTTAGAAATAAATACACACGTGTTTCAGCGTTTTTGGAAATTCTACCCAAGGGGTTGAAATAGGGGATGAAAGATTTTTCGAAGTTATGAGATTTGTATGAAAATTCTTATTCCATTGGGTTATTGACTTGAAATTTAACAAAAACACAAAAGTAAATAACAAAAGACGGACTTTATGGATTTTAAAACTACACCTAAAAAGGGGCTTAACGAGGGTTTAGAATTTCACGCAAGCGAAGCTGCGGGCAAAAGCTAGTAACATAACATAACTTCACGCCTTATTCCCCGAAGGGTTGGCAGAGGTGTATAGTATACACCCACGTTTCGCCGTTATGTTTAAGTCCCATGTAATAGGGGGCGAGCCTATTGCCATCAACCGGGCACAAATCCAGACTCCGAGCTGCTACTGAGAAATTCCACACGGAAAAACCCAATAACACTTTGCCCGACCTGGGGATCGAACCCAAGACCTCACGCTCAGCAGTCACGCTTGCGACCACTAGACCAACGAGGCAGTCAAAAGCTAGTACTTTAATATAACATTTCTTACAAAATACAATATACTTCATGGTCATGGTTTGCACGGTTCTGCGAACACGGTGCTTTACCATGTCCAAAGATTACTCTTAAGGATATTGACCACTTTTAAAAAACACTTTTAATTTTGCGCTCTTTATTAAAATTGAGCTTTGTGCTTCAAATGTTTTCTTTTACACTAATTTAGAAACTGCCTTAGGGAGAAGCCACACGATGTGGTGCGGCTCCGGCGCGGCGCCGCTGCGGCGTAATACATACAAACCATGGTATACCGCACGGTGCGGTGCGGCGCCGTGCCGCACGCTCACTGGACCAAGACGAGGAGGGAGGGTGAATGCGCCGGTGCAGAGCTGCTCCGGCGTCGCAGACCGCAGATGTGTTGACGGAGAGCCGTTGCACACGGTGCGGTGTGGCGCCGCGTGGCTCTTGCGACACCGCGTACTAAAATGGTCGCCGTGCGTCACCGCACCGCACCGCACCGTGTGGCTTCACTCTTAAGTGAGGTGATCGTGGCTAACTAACAACCGCGCGGATCATACGATTTGCAAGATTTGTCCGTGGATGGGTGACCGTTCGTTACACATCGAGACCTTTCCGTGCCACGGAGAGCACGTTAAGCCGTCGATCCCGGGTGTCATACCTATGACAGTCGTTACGGATAGTCAGAAGCCCGAAGGTCTGACACCGGTCCAGCCTTAGGATATCGAGCACGAGAGCACAACATACCTATTAAATAAAAAATGTACCAATATCAAAAGGGTGGAGACCTGGGGGCCAATTCTACTAACCGAAACTTTTATCAATCGCAAATGAATCGTTCAATCAGTCAGTTTTCGTTTGCGAAAACTGTAAAAAATGTTTGGTTTTGTTTTTATTGTCAAATAATTTGATAGTTTTTGTAAACGAAAACTGTCTGAATTAACGATTCAGTTGCAATTGATAAAAGTTTCTGTTAGTAGTATTGGCACCCTTGTGTCCAGAAATACAGGCCTCGAGCCTAGTATAGGCACTAGTTTCCCAAAATATACCTGTACAAACTATGTAACCTATTAAATGTTTTTGTATGTATATTATTGTGGCGAGAAAATAAACATTATCTTATCGGCATTGCCTAGTACAATACGGCCGACGTATCTTGGCGAGTCTGAAGTTAGTTGTTTGGCTGCGCAATTAATCTTTTAGAAACGAAATTGTCTACTGCGCAGCTAATCAGCTAACTTCAGACTCGCCAAGATACGTCGGCCGTATTGTAACTTAGTTGCAGTAAAAAACTGGTATTCAGCCGCATCTGGTTATATTGAAAGCTGACCCCAATTAAGTTGGGAAAAGACTAGAAGGAAGAAGAAGAAATTTAATTAATTAAAAAAAAAAGACTTGTTTAAGGCTGAGCGCAGACTTGAGTCACGACAGTTTTAAGACAGACTTTCCTCGCATAGACAAGTCTGCCTTAAAACTAAAACGAAACTGTTTTGTCTACGACACGTCGCACACCTAAAACGAAACTGTTTTGTCTACTACGACGATGCGGCGCAATCCCTCTGTGTCAATTCTTTTTCATTATCAAAATGGACTTTATCGATACTGTTATATAGTAAGCGTCCTAGTTACGCGTGCACTTGCAAAACGACGTAGGCGTAAATATATTGGGTGCCTCTCTGAATGCTCGGACGAGACTAAAAGAGAAGGGGTACCGGGGGTACGTCGCTAGACTGTTTTGTCGTTGATGTGCCCGCCCGCATATACATACAAAAGGGAAGCCGACAATCGTTAGTCAGACTTGTCGCCATGCATTTCTTGTAGGTACCTATTAGACGATTTTGTCTATGAGACGTTTTGTTTGAAGTATGCGCGTCTTCATATGTTTTGTAAAGCAATAGTCTGTTTTAAAACTGTCGTGACTCAAGTCTGCGCTCAGCCTAACAACCGGAATCAAAGTCCGCTAGCCAATTTATTACCTCCGTTTGCAAGCTGAAATAGAATTACTCTCGATGCTCCATAAATTCGTAACGTAAATATTTGCAGACCCGAAGAATTCGAATTATTTAAGCTAAAGTTGCGGTTAATTTCGTACCGAAATATTAGAATATAAAGAAAACCTCTAAGGCCTAAGGTATCTTATAAAGCCTATCGCTTTAAAATTTGATGTCTCTCTGGCTGGTGTTATTGGACTTTTAAATTCAGGTGCTATCTCTTCAATTGAGTTTCATCCTATATTTGCGATCCTACAATTCACGGTGACTGTAAGCTGGTTTGATACATATTTAAAGTATCGCCACTTTTCGAGTCATGAAGTTTGCTGCTTTGAATTAATTGTGTTTCAATTCGAACTCGCTTTCTTAGGTCTAGCGGATAAAGAATTGCGAGTACTGTCATAATTTGATCGTATTGGTATCAAAGATTGATGGGATCATACTACGCTCCATGCCATAAACTCAATCTGTCACTTACGCAGTAGGTCACAGTACCCGTTTGTCATAAACGCAACTCGTCACAAACGGAATTCAACACAAACGCATTCGTATTCCTCATGACACGCAGTTCGTCACAAACTGGTATCGTCTGGTGCTAGTAGGCATGGATAGGATCACTTGTGTGACATGACCTTGAAGCACCATAGATTTCTCTTTTATTTGCCTAATTCTGAATGTATCTACATTATCTACCTACCTCAGGGGGCTTACCATAACCTCTTATGAAAACGCTCAAATGCCAGCCAGTCAACTTCCGTTCAAAAGCAGGCCTGCTTCTGAATCGCTAAAAATCGTACCATGTCAGTACTAAAGGTGAACGACTATTGAACCAAGTTGAACGGTAATGCTTGTTCATGGTACGAAAAGTTTATACAAAAAGAAAAGGTGAACGGATTTCGTAAACGTCAACGTAGCAGGCCTGCCGCAGGCCTGCTCTAACGATATCATAGTACAAAAAAGCAGGGCAGTTCAACTTCCAGGCAATTTCTGTCCTGCTTTAAGAGGTCAAAGTAAGCCCCCAGGTTTGAGTGTTGAATAGGCAGTCTTGAAATTTCAAAAAGAATAATAACAAAAAAAAGTTTGTATTTTTGTTCTCTAGCTGGATCTGAAGAAGCAGTTTGACGAAGGTGACACAACGAATTACCAGACTAATGGGGAGTTTGACCTGGTGAGCTTCGATGCCATCCGCCATGACCAGTACTACTCCTGCTGCGTGGAACCCTACCCTGACATTACGTACATTATCAAGTTACGGAGAAGACCAATGTTCTACGTCTTCAATCTTATTCTTCCCTGCTTACTCATCAATGGCATTGGTACGTAGTTTGACAATTGACGCTTGTGTCCGATATTGCTACTACGAGTATATAAATTATTTGTTCCTTCTTAATTTAACCCAAGCATCCAATTTCAATATATTATTATGTATTACATTATTTAGTTGACACTATTTTATTTATTTAATTATTTATGTACACACAACACTTAATAAAATATAAATGAATCAGGACCATGGTGTACAAAGGCACTACTTATTCCTAAAATAAATCTCTTCCAGTGGACCTGTGAGAGGAAAATTTAGAACAATAAATGTAGACAATAGTGTGTAAAAACAAAAGAAACAGATAAATATACAGACACAAAGAACCACATAAAAACAAAAAGAATTAGACACACTATTCAATTGTTCAGAGCAGAAGTGATTTAGTGCTATGGTTGATTTGATAGTAATAGGGGATTTACACGGGTCGATTTTCGCCGCATGGCTAGGCCGCACGGCGAAAATCGATCGTCTAAATTCTAAATGACAATTCGACGAGGCCGAAAGTTGGGTGCCATCCGACTTTTGCCGTGCGGCGACAAGCCGCATGCGGCGGGTGACTAAATCGATCGTGTATGTAAATGGTTAGTTGCAGGTGATCGCTCGCCACATGAGGTGTGTTTTGCGCTGTGTTGTTTCGCTAGAAATGAACAAATCGCATGCGATTTTTGTCGACCGGTGTCATCATCATCTGCCTAGCCTTTTCCCAACTATGTTGGGGTCGGCTTCCAGTCGAACCGGATGCAGCTGAATATCAGTATTTTACATGGAGCGACTGCCTATCAGACCTCCACAACCCAGTAACTGGGTAATACGATACTCTTGGTAAGACTTGGTTGTCAGACTTTCTGGCTTCTGACCAACAGTAACGACTGTCAAAGATCTACAAATGACAGCCGGGACCAACGGCTTTACGTGCTTTCCGAGGCACGGAGGAAACTCGCTATGGTAAATGGTCACCCATCCACAGACCAACCTCGGCAAGCGTGGCTTAACCCGGAAGATCGGTCTATGCGGCTGTAATTATTTATCCACGAGCTCCTCTTTTTGTCGACCGGTGTAAATGGGCGATTTGATTTTTACAAGCGATGCGACTTGCTGCACGGCTAAAATCGACCCGTGTAAATCCCCCATAACCAGTAGGTACTTATTGTGTCATCATTGCTGTAAAATTTTCGCTATACTATAAATATCAGAAATTGTAGAACGGTTGCATGTTATTGTTAATTGGGTGACGTCAAATTATATCACGAATAATAAACACAATTGATTACCTACGGTAAACAATTAAAATATTCAATTCATTACTAGAGCACATTCATTAGAGTTAATTACGTTACTGACTAAATACATATCGAGAACAAATTCCGTATCGGGTGTTATTTCAAGAATATCTTAGCCGTTATTAACTGTCTCATTATTTGTGGAAACGGCTTCTTATTTGTAGTCAACATCATTATTTATTATCCAGTTATATCTCTATCTAAAAATACATTTATCGCTATCAAAATACGCATCTAATTCAGAGAAGAATAGTTAAAAGCTTTGTGGGTTAACACTGGATTACATTTTTTTCATTCTTCATTATAATATTGTCAACTAAAAATGTTTATATGATTACGTCTTATGCTCAAAGTTTAACGAGTTAACGTTGTTACGAAACTAAAACTAAAAGAGACGGCTTAAAACATCTCAAGATCAAGCGAGCCGTGATTTAGCTCTGTAACATCGTTTACAACAAAAGGCTTTATGTGGATTGCCTTCATTTCATATTTTATTACGACCAACCACTGATTGCATACAAGTTGAAGGAAGTTTCTTCAACACCGAATTCTTATTACCATACCATAAATATGATGATGGACCATATATTCACGTAATGAACGGAGTGCGAAACAAGATTATTTGAGATAATCATACATTCAACTAGAATAATAGAATAAAGATACACAAAGACTTACTTACACTTAACATAATCATATTTGCTGACGAGATATTTTACGCCTTTGTTAATCTTAATTCCACATTATTACGCACGACTTTCATATGTACCTAATACACTTGTATGAGCGAAAGCGTCTCGACGAAACTAAATAAAACCTTTTATATTTTTCACTAGCTCTTCTAGTGTTCTACGTGCCGTCGGAATCAGGTGAAAAGGTGACCCTGGGGATAAGTGCACTTCTGTCTATGACCGTATTCTTGATGACTATAAGGGACACATTGCCACCTACTGAGAAAACGCCTCTTATTAGTAAGTTATTTTTATCATCTTCTTTGTAAAATGCATTTTTATGGTATTCGGTAGTTGATTCATATTTTTTATACTTTTTTGACTACAAAGCTGGTTGATTAGACAATACAGGTACTAATTTAGTTAGGCTATTGAATGTAGTTTCCTTGGTAAGAGATAAGTGTAGAGTGAGTAGTTTTGAAAAGTAAAAATCTTTCAATTGACTCCCAAAAATTGCTCAAAATAAAAGTAATAATGTGTTTCTGAAATACTTTTGTGTAAGATTCTCGTAAATTTCAATTTGTATTGGTTGAATCGCTCAATAACAGTCCTTTTATTTTCAGGTTTATATTACGGAGTTAGTACATGCTTAGTATCGTTCTCGGCATCTCTCTCTGTCGTCACGCTCAACATATCGTACAGGCGAGTTTTATTACTATATTTTAATATTATAAATGTATTTAAACACAACTAATTAATCTTATTAAATATTTATTGGATCAATTAATCACACAGAACTACCATACAATTTATTAGGCGATACAAAATAAATTGCTCAATTTAAACGCACACAACATCAATTATATGATGAAAAACATTCGCGTTTGTATTGGAGATTGAACAATTTGAATTAATTTACGTCCGTTTTTCAACTACCAAATTAGATATGCAAATAAAGGCGGCGTTGAACGCTGAAATATGTTTGATATGGTTGAAATAGATGAGTAATTTGATTATTCCAGTACATATATTTACCACACCTGAAATAGGAGGGTCTTGTTAATAATTTGATGCGTATATTGATGCCATCGTCGCTCTCCAACGAGTAGAATATTATCCGATGTTAAGTACATATTACATTATCGACATTTCAAAAGCTATTTATCTCTATGCATACATGTCAGGCAAACGGTAATTTATTAGAAGCTTAGATTTAAAATTTGTTTCATTCAAGCCCGCTGCAGGCGTATCTGAACGGACAAGTCCAAGTATACATACATGAACCATGTTTAATAAATATGTCTCTATTTTGCGTGATACAAAATGTCACAAATTGAACTTGTTAAAAAATATCTATTGGAGACCAACGAATCCGGGTCACCAACATAAACCTTAATATCTCGGAAACTAAGAATGCTAGTTTATTCAAATATAAAGTATTTTATAGACTATTATATATAATACTACTTATTAATTTTATTTGAGTAGTAGTTATTAAATAGTCTATAATGAATAAGCTATTAATATTCTCGTTTAATCATTTTACAAACTTATAAATTATGTTTTTAAATACATATTAAAAAAAAAACAATATCCATTTAAAAATGTAAAAAAATAGTAGCCCACCGGCATTGGGAACAGGGTCCAAGCTACCGGCGGTCAGGGCTCCAGAGAGAGGAACTTCCTAACAATACGCGCCGTGTCCAGAAGTACCGCTTTCTGAATAAAACCCTTGATCCAGCTGCCCAACGAGAGCCTCATCAGATGTTGGTCGAGGCTCTTGGCTATTATGCCATTGGCTGTAATGACTATCAGCACAATGACTGCTGAGACAACATCCCACATGTCGACAACCTCGTTTGGCTAATAAAGATATTTGATTTTTAAACAAGCTTCTTAGTTTCCGAGATATTAAGATTTATGTTGGTAACCCGGATTCGTTGCTTCCGAGTGTACATGTATTGTATTGTATTGTTTACCTAATTGTCAATTACTCAGGTACGTCTGAAGCGACTTTGTATTTGTGTGTAATGTTTCAATTGTGTGAACGTGTGGTGTTGCTCGTAGAGGAGTGAGAGGGCAGCCGGTACCGGCGGTGCTGCGCGAGCTCGTGCTGCAGCGCCTCGCGCGCCTGCTCTTCATCAACTTAGACACTGACGCTCCAAAGGTAACAGAGTTATATAAATATGATGTAAGTGTGTGTTCCCCGTCAAGGTGTGAGACGGTAGCTCGTGCTGGAGGTACTGCGCGAGCTCGTGCAGCAGCAGCTACAATGCCTGCTTAACTCCGACGCTAATTAACTTCGAAACCGATGCTCTAAAGGTAACAGAATAAATGAATGTGTGAGGAGGGAAAGTGCAGCCGGTGCCGGTGGAGGTGCGCGAGTTCGCTCTGCAGCGTATATCATCTTTGAATCTGATACTCCAAAAGTTACAAAGTATTACTAGCTCAGTTTTAATTCGTAATGTCAGCCATGGTGGGGTTTTGCTTCGAAACCTGGCCGAGGATAGTGTCCTGAGCTGCTTCACAAATGTAATATTATCCCCAGCCGTTTTCGTGTGAAATGCAATATTATTATTTATTTTGGTAACTGGACCCATAGTGTTAGTAAGTACTTATAAATTATTATTAGTAACAGCCTATTTAAAATTTAGGCAAGTATTGGCTGGGTTCTTTCAACACGTACCGCTGAGCAGCGGTTCATGTAGAAGAAATCCAGCCGGCCCGCTATCATCACTATATCATCAATCATCATCAAGAACATAAAGTGCTTGACATTAAGCTGATCTGGACACCTTTTCGGTCCAACCGTGAGACACATACCCAAGACTTTTTTTTATTTATATCACATTTTTTACCTGTTGTGTCTCTTTGTGCTGTGTCCAAATAAATGATTCTTTATCTTTATATCGCGATTGGGGCTGGCTCGCACTCTGCAGAGCAAAGACGCGCATCGTTTACGTATCATCATACTTCAGGCTTCTACACCATCGGTCTAGAAACCGTACACAAATGCTTGCGGGAACATATTTTATTAAGTTGTACCCACAGAGCGACTTTTGAGTATGTCTTGCCAGCAGTGCACATGTATAAAGAGATCTATAATAAGCTTGGAATAAGGTGAATTTCGCCTCCTGTGAACAACGCGGAAACCTGCGGGCAAGCATGTTTGCTCTCACGGATAACGCTCTACGTTCTCGTTCGATGTCTACATCGTCTTTGAGGTCAGTACTCAGATACCCTAAGTACTTGAATTGTTTAAAAGTTCAACAGTTGCAATAAACCACTGAATTTATTAACAGCAGACAGGTAGTTACACTGTACTATCAATATCTATGCCGTAGCCATCATGCACTGATAGGTTGCTAACTAATTTGATGGATGCGTCTTGTTTACGAATTGAACATGCGATAAAGTGCACCTAATTAGGGCCATCGTTTATGGGAGCTGTTACCGGATAAAATGGGGTTCTAACAGAACAACGGGGCTAATACAAACATGGCGTAGGAGATTTTTCGACACATTTTTAATCGTTTTCCAAAAAAAGAAGAAGATGGAGAATCTTCGACGTGTGTTTGTATATATATTTAGTTATATCGTCGTCAATTGTGAACCGATTTAATGTTGTCTTTTTTGTTTGAAAGAATATTCTTTTTAAATTTGGTGAAGTCAGAAGAAGAACTCTTATCAGTTTTTTTAAAAGTCAGTTTTTCTTTTCTCTTTAAAGTTTTTTACTATCTTCAATTTCAATTATTAAAATATGCAATAACATTGAAATAGTAAATACACAGCACCTGTGGCCGTAATAGAAGCACGTTCCTTAACTGAATTCCTATTAGCCATTCGTTCTCTAATAACCCCATTTTACTGTATGTAGGGTATTTATTTTTCCCATTTTACAGTTTACGCATAGTCCATAGTAAGTAAACTTAAAAGAAAATTTTAACAAATTATACTTCCCATTCGTCCACGTGATGTGAGCACTGCAAGGTGGATTACGATTGAAGTTTTTAACATCGGTCAAAATAACTACCTTATTCATGAAAGTCAGATCCGTTAAATCTTTAGTCACATCTCCATAGATGTATCATCATCATCATTCAGCCAAAAGACGTCCACTGCTGGACATAGGCCTCCTCCAAGCATCGCCACATCGACCGGTCCTGTGCTTCTCGCATCCAGCGGATTCCCTACGGACGTATAGAACAAACAATCTCCAAATAGTTCCCTACTTACAACCACGTTGATTTACTGTTTGTAAATGTCAAATGCCTGTATTTCTCAAAGGAATAGCCAGAGGCTTCATAAACCCGACAACGAGGCTATTAAATCTCAATATGGCAATGCGCCCAACGCCCCTTTATTCGGGAAGTCAGGTGGTCTCAAGACACTTGTACCGCTTATCATACAGAAAAATACCTTGCCAAGATCCGGGAATACAGGCGGTTGGCCAAAATAATTCTTTATTGAGGACTGAGAGGCTGAGGGCGATATTCATACCGCACTTCGACTTTACTCTGCTAAGTAAGCGTTTTATACGAATATGAACACTATTAAAAAAAAATATGTTGATATTCATATGAAACGATTGTTCACATTCAGTTCTACGGATATGAACATTATTCGTATATCCATAAGGTTCATATTGTAGCCACGAAGTGTCAAGCTTAAAAATAATTTGTGCCTGTCAGTTTCCAGGATAAAAAAATGGACTAAGAATAATTTGCCGCGTGGTTCCTGACAAAGACTAAACCACCTCTTCTTCATCCATAATTAGCCCATGACCTACTGTCCCACTGCTGGGCATGTTCCTCTTGTCAGTTTGGGAAAGGTTTAGGCCTTAGACCACAACTGCATGACCTAGTGAGAGTTGGCGGACTGCACACCATCGAGAACTTTTGGGAGGTCTCTCAGGTGTGCAGGTTTCGACGCGATGTTTTTACTTTACCGTTAACGCAATCTATAATGAAATTCTATACGTTCATATTTATGATTAATTACGGTTTACTCACGTACATTTAATCATGAGCTGATCACGCGGCGAGGTCGCGAGTCGATCTCGCTACCTACTACCTACTACCGCGTGATCAGCTCATGATTAAGGGCTCCGTTTGGGTCCGAAACTAGTCGGGCAATCCCGTAAAATGCACGTGAGTAAACCGTAATTAATCGTAAATATGAAATTCTATATGCACATGAATTAGAAAAGTCAGAGGTGCAGGCCTGGATAGAACTCAAACTCTCCAGCTCCTGTAGACAAATGACAATCGATGATCGCCAGAGAATAGATACGCCAATTAAATGTATGGAAATGACATAACAGTCGCTTGACCGGTCGAAAGCTTATGTCAATCCAATACATCTTATTGTTGTATCTATTCTGTAGCGATCATCGATTGCCATTTGTCTACAGACACTGCACGGGAGGCAAGCGTTCAACCGCTAGGCTATCTATGCTTTTTTTCTCCACCCGTAGGTTGCGTAATAGGAACAACTGAGGCACAGTAGATATACAACGTTATTTTTTGTACCTATATACAAAAACCCCACCCCAACAAGATTTTCATCAGAACTGCCTGAATGTGTTTTTTTTAATAAATCTCCAAGTTACACCGTAGTTTATGTCGCGTTAAGTTCCCTAGTAAAGTGTGAAATGCTTGAGATGTACTATGCAGAGATTGTCTAATACACGGAAACTGACCGAGCGGACCATCTCAAGCCTCAAGGTGTCTATTCCCGTCCACTGATATGCGTAGAAACCCATTGAAAGAGAAATGAAAACGAAAAAAAAGGAAAAATATAATGTGGTGTAAAAACTATGTCAATCGATTCTCCGGGTGATTCTGATCAAACTAATTTCAGGTCTAGTGTATACTAAAATTAAACTTGTATAAGCTAAAAGCAGTACCTCAACTACCTAATCGCCTAAATTGACACACTCACGCAAACACGCACTGTAAAGCCTGGCGTCGACTACAGCCGAAACGCGTCGAATCGAGTCGAGTCGCATTTGTTCCGTGTGAGGCGAAACGGTCAGTAACCGCAAGTCGTTAAAACAGAAATTCGCGTGACAAGCGATGCGCGCGAGTTATGCGACTCGGCGCGTCTCAGATCGTCGCTGATCGACGCAGTTTTATAGTAAATGTATAGGAGGCGAACTTTGATTATAATCAAAGGAGGCGAATTATTGCGGTTCTATTCGACTCGACTCGGCGAGCCTAGTGGACGCCAGCTTTAACAAGACTTCAGTGAGCTTCTCAACGCTGTCACGGCTGTCATAGTGTACATTACAAAGAGTACATTATACTCAGTATACAGTGCGTGTCTGTGGGAGTGAGTCAATTTAGGCGATTATAGTTGGTTGAGGTACTGCTTTAACTTATAAATCTACTGTGTTTAATTAAGGTCCGTATTACAGAACGAAACTCAATAATTGATCACTGTTTAAAACTAGTTTTGAGTCGAGTTTGAATTTTAGAATGTTTCTCAAGCATAGATTCGTCGATCTAAGGCTAAGCGTATGCTGAGACGCAGGTGACGCAGCGCAGCACAGTACAGATTTTGCCGCGCAGGGCAGGCGAGGTAGACATAGGCCACGACCGCATGCTGCGACCCAGCTCGAATACACAATCGAGTTTTAACTAGTACAAAGAATAGACGTGTTCGAGTTGGCGAACGTTTCTTTTTGAGTAGTTTGGATGATTAGTATCATACAAACAAGATTCACAACGCACTAATTCAATTAAATGTTCTGTCATTGCAATAAAATTCGAATTAGCGGTAAAAAACACGAGTCGACATGCACGCGTCGCGCAGAAATCTGTGCCGGCACTACAACGCGGCGCGGCGCAGAGCAGGGCAGACGCATGTCTGCGTCACACGTGTCGGCGCCGCAGCGTACGCAGGTCTTAGTACGTTCATACATTACAAAATCTGCTCTGCGTGCACCTGCGTCACCTGCGTCTCAGCATACGCTTAGCCTAAAGCCCGTTTTAATAGAGAACTCTCCTCTCATTTGAAAGATCTTCCAACAATAGCTATCGTAAAGTAGAATTCCATACATAATATATGATAACATGATGAGTAAACGGCGAAAGGAATTTATAAGGCGGATGTCAGTGGAAACGCCAGTATAGAGGACGCCTTAGAAAATATATATTACATCGATGTTATTGGTGATGTTCTTCAAAAAGGACAGGCGCGTAGTACTTACTTTCAACCGGCGTGCGTGTATGACAATATGTATGACCGTGGACGCATCGAAGGAGTGTGTAAGGATCGTAGCATGTGGCGTTCTACGGTTTCTACCTACCCTCATGGGAAAAAGGCGTGAATTTTACGTATGTTAACGACTTTTTTTTAAAACTGCTCTTAATTTTAATTAAGACTACAATCAAAAGGGATCTCTGAAATGAGAGCTGTTTATTAACACGGGCCATAATTTAGCTGAATTTGTCTTTCAATCCAAACAGAGATTAGAACTGTAATCACTTATCACACAAGCGTGTTCGAGACCGCGCTTAAAACAGATCGTCTTGTCAATTTACGTCAAACAGTTTGACTTTTGACAGTTTGTAACTATGCTTGACGCTCGATTTGAGTCTCGATTCAGCTAAATATAGTTCAAATACCATTCATTCTGGAATAAGGGGCCCAATTCTCCTAAAATAAATTGTTGCCAAACGCAATCGAACCACAACCGTCAGTCAGTTTTTGTTTTCGAAAACTTTCAAAATGATTGATTTTGTTTTTTGTGTCAAACAATTTGATAGCTTTTGAAATTGAGAACTGTCTGAATGAACAGTTCGGCCTTGGTTCGGTTGTGATTTATCAAGATTTATTTTAGTAGAATTAGGCCCAAGGCCTATGCTCAAGTCCTGATTACCTATACAGGGTTAGTTTTCAATAACCAGCCAAATTTTCAGAGATGGTTTGGAATCGACAATATTTTGGATTTAACGAAAAAAAAAAACAAAAAAAAAAAAGATTTCATTCCTGTACACCACTAAAAAGCGAACGTGAATTTGGGATATTACAACAGCACAATTCAGTTCAACAACCTATATAGGTAGCAGTGCTAGTAAAGGCGGTGCACGCACGCACACAAGTGCATTGATTCTCACTAGGCGGTCGCCTACGCAACCCCACCAGACATTTTCAAATGAAAGCTATTATTTTTATTTTATTCGACAATAATATTTAAAATGCACCTTCGGTTTGATCTCTAGATCTTAATTTTAAATTTTGGCTGGTCATTGAAAACTAACCCTGTATACCTACATAAACAGTGATCAGGTGATTGGAGTTCAAATTGGACTTGAGGAACGTCCTACGGACGGACCTAAAGGATTATGCCGAGAAGTTGGTCAGCAGCATTCCCCTTGTGCGCTAATAACAGCCCAATAATCACTCACGCTTATATGCGCAGCGCATCGTGGTGCGACAATTCATTGTATCTATCTTATGCTTGTTTCCCACGGTGCGTGATATCGCACACTGCGACGTACGAGCTCGCACCCGCGCACCATGGGAAGAGACTCGTCCGTGGTAACGCGGACGCGTGCGGAGCGGTGCGCCGTATCCACATCACGCACCCTCATAATGTGGCTTCCCACGGTGCGTAATTTTACGGATGACACCACGCACAGCCGGTGCACGCTACCACGTACCGTGGGATGCCAGCTTTAAGGAGTCAAAGCTTCATGAATTATAATTAATGTTGTTGTTTGTTTAAATCTCATTACGAAAGTACTAAGTACCAACTCATTGGATACCGAAAGCTCAATATTCATTACGATGAATTAATTAATAATATCATTCATTGCCAGGATTGTGATTATGTAAAATTAGGAGCCAATATTTGCTGAAATAAATTATTATGAATATTAAAATATTCACTTGAATTTGTAGAATGAATTAATGTTTTTTGTTTTTACCTAAAATATGTACGTGTATTACCGTAGGCAAAGTAAAAACGCGATATATTTTTGTTAAACTTTTCAAGTAGCTATCATAGCTTTATTTAAAACGTAGAACATTTTTTTTCCCAAGCCTTAAATCGATCTTTTTTCAAGAAACATATTTGGCTTATTATACAGAGTGTTAACGAATTCGTGTAATTCCTTAAAACCACATGATCTACTACTGCAGTAGATTAGCCCCGCAAGGGATTTAGCTTGATTAAAAAATAAATTCTTTGTTTTTTCATGCGGTAGTGGTAAGTGGTCGTATCTAAACTACCTAATATGGATTCAGAGTTTTTTTTTTTTCTAAAATAATTTTTTATTTGACTTAACATTTCGATACTACGCATTAATGAATGAAAGCATGGCGACACGGCTGGCGTGCACGACTAACTTAATATCGCTCTTTGTAGTCAGTTAACTCGGGGCTATAAAATGTCTCGGAAATAGTTTTTTTTTCTTTTTGCTTTTTTTCAGAAATTGGATTTTAGCGTTAATCTGTGTCACCAGTAGATCACGTGGTTTGAAAGAATTACACGAATTTGCTTACACCAAATTATATGCCAAAAAAAAACTACTCAAGAAACCGGAACGTGTAACAATTATATTTTTTTCATTTATGTTGTTTTCCAATCCTCAGTTTTCGTACTCGCTGGTAATGGAACCACACATGGATTTAAGTAATAATTATGTGAATAACATAATAAAACCATTTTTTCGATCGAAATGAAATATTCCTCACATTCGGAACGAAAAGCAGTATGTTAATACTCTCGGGTAAAAGTGATCAATTACAAACTCCAGCTGTAGTCGCCCTCGCTGCGGTTTTTATCCTAGGTTAACAATATACTATTGCAGTTCATTGTGGCCCTGCTTGCAAATACCATTTGACAATAATTATGTCAAATTCAGTACCTCCATTAAAATGAACTATTTTTCCAGCTACACATTCGGATGGTATTGCGTGTTACGTTCTGAAGGCCAATTCGTGTAATTAAAAATGTTAAAATATAGTTTCGATCTAGTCTCAATCTCATAAATGTGACAAATGGTATTCTTGTTCGTTAACAAACAACGTCAAACGTGAGATTATATTCAAATGAGATTGAAAGTTGACTAAAGCCAAAAGGGTATTCTGGTTACATTATGTACTGAGCCATTTTGACAAGTTATAATTCTCATTTATTTCTAGTATTTTAGTCTATGACTGTTGATATTGGCATGCTATCGGTAATAGATTTTAAGTTGACTGAATTGACATTATATCGAGATGGACTGAGATAATACTGAAACTGGATAGAACTTTCAGTGTACCAGAATACAATTTTTTATTCAATTCATAATTTAATCTTAGTTCGGTCAACCTTCAGTATTACTTCAAATTAATTACGAGAATTGGGCTTCTGATGTGTCACAGTGAACAAGGTCCGCGTTGTCATGTTACATAACATGCATAAAAAAAGAAAAAAGTGAGTAGTCCAAATTGTTAATACTGCGAGTCGGTGGAGGATGTGCATCACTTGTTAGTGGAATGTGTCTGTAACAGCAGAGAAAGAGATACCTTGTTGGCAGAGTTAAAAATTAGTAAGTTAGATTTAGGTGCTGTTCAATGCTTTTTGTCTAACCCTTGTAGTGAGGAAGCTAAGAAAATTTATAATTTTGCATACAGCTATTTAGCTAATAGAGTGTCTCTTGTCTCTTAGATAGTCAAAAATATTTTTGTTATGAGTTATAATGGGGCTGATATGGTTATGTGTGATAACCAAAAGCCTCTAAATAAATAAAGATTAAAAAAAAACATGTATGGCATACCTTCATGTATTGAACTTGGTACAAAAGTGTACCTACATATATTTTGTCTATTAATCCCCGGTGATGGCCTTAGGCGTCGATTTTCTTCGATCCTATCTATATTATATGTATTTATATCTCCTTTGCCATGTATCAACATTGCAAATGCTGCCAAGGGACCACAATGTCGAGTAAAAATAATAATATTTTGTTCGGAACAATCGTCCTTTGAGGAATAGTTTTCGTTTTGCGTAAAGTCGATTTATTCTTCTTTTTCTGTTTTGATATCTTTCTTTAGGTATAATTTATTGGTGTTATTTTTAACCGAGGGTGGAACTGTGAATAACGACTTCTGTTCTGTTACCTAAGATAAACTATAACCGGTAATTGTTCTCCTTCATCTTAACGTTTTCTCCGTCGTTTGCCCAGTTATAAATGTTTGCTAAGCATGTTTCTGCATCTGTGCGAAGTAACTGTTGGATGATTTCAGCAATCCTTGATCGGGGAAACTAGGTTTGTTTTGGTGTAATCTGTAATATAGTCCTCAGACATTAACCTTTACGGTCGTATTCAGTAACCTTTCTGAATTATGAGGTTTGCCTTACGGCCTGTCCACATCTCCACGTCACTACGTCGTCAACGTGGAATGGTGCGGTGACGTGGCACGGTGCGGTGACGTGGCACGGTGCGTTGACGTAACGTGCAAATTTACGTTACCGTATCGTAAAAATGCACGTCAGGATCATTGTTAGATTTATCGTTGACCGTGTAGATCCTGAATTTTAATAAGAGAAACAGTAAGGTATGGTTTTAAAGCATCGGAGCACATAGACGGCGACTAACTCGCGGTCGTGGAGAGCGCGGGCAGAGCGCATATGCGTGTGCGCGCTTGCGGCTAGAGGCGGAATGTGGTACGATACGGTA
Source organism: Amphipyra tragopoginis (assembly GCA_905220435.1). NCBI lineage: Eukaryota > Metazoa > Arthropoda > Insecta > Lepidoptera > Noctuidae > Amphipyra > Amphipyra tragopoginis. Next base: position 13,564,455 of record HG991992.1, read on the forward strand.
ACGTAAATTTGCACGTTACGTCAACGCATCGTGCCGCGTTACCGCACCGTTCCACGATGACGACGTCGTGACGTGGAGATGTGGACAGGCCCTTACAAGAGATAGAAATTTGAAATTACTTTTATGGAGCTTACCCAAATCAAATTTCGATCTCTAGTAGTGGAAAACCGCCGATAGATATGTTATTGAAATCGGCTGTTACTCGTTTTACACAGTATCAGGTTTGGGGGGAACACGCAAAACACTGTTAAATACATAGGTGTACAGGGTGCAAACGAATTCGTGTAATTCCTTACAACAAACATGATCCAATGCTAGTATAGTTTAAAATTGCAGGGGATACTGAATTACTAAAAAAAAAAAAACTTTTTGTCTTGTGGTAAGTGATCGTATCTAAACCAGATAAAAGGACATAAATAACAAAAAAAAAAATGCATAAACAAAAAAAAATGTGATAGAACATTTCGATGCAACGCATAAATGAACGGAAAACAGCTGACGGGTACGCCTAGCGCGACTACGCTCCGCGCAGTCATTTCACTCGTTCTTTCTTTTAATTTTTTTTGGTGAATCTTAAAAAATCCCATGCCAGATCAATCTGTGTCACCAGTTACTGGTCTACCGTAGATCACGAAGTTTGCAGAAACCACACGAATTCGAATATACAATATATATTGTAGATGGAAGGATGGAGAGAAAGATGGAGATTGCTACACCGACAAGTGCCCAGCATTTAAATTTTGGAAGGACTGTAGATATCCGATGCAAAATTTTCAAATCTTTCTTTTTAATGCCTAACGTAAAAATGTTGCAGTATTCTTCATCATTCAGCCGAAAGACGTCCACTGCTGGACATAGGCCTCCCCCAAAAGGGGGAGGAGGGTTGCCGTAATTGCCACGCTTGGCAGGCGGGTTGGCGATCGCAGTAGGGTTGATAGGGTTGCCAACCGTTCCGCGAGATCCGGGACGTCCCGTTTCTAGAGCTTTAGGGGATGCGTCCCGCGAAAGACGTGTGCGGGACGCCCATTGTCCCATTTTATCGTACCTACAGCTAAACCTTCGGGCAGAAGTCGAAATTTAGTGAACGCACCTTTTGTTTAGCTAGAAGAGTGGAGATCGCGACCGCGAGTCACGCGTCGAACGAACGAAAAAATAATTTCTACTTAATTGTATTTTTCGCCTCCCCTATACCTACTTTGACAGTTGGGTCCCGATTTTTTTGCCACGTCCGGCATTTTGATTGCTAAAGTCCCGCAAAATTCATACATAAAGGTTGGCCAGCCTAATTGTTAAAGTACTCAGTGAACGCTGCTGTCCATCCTTTAGAGAATCCTTTAGTCGCCTTTTACGACACTCACGGGAAGAAATGAGGTATTCTATAGACAGTATTCTTAATTTATATTTATAGACAAAATATTACCAATCAATCGATGCGTAGGCTCAATTGTTATGAATCTAATACCCCGATGATTGCCGTTCCCGGCTGTAAAAACACATTTTACGCCAACCCCTCGGGAAAAACGTAACATAATAATAATATTCGCATGTGTGTACAATTATATTTCATTCATCATAAACTCCCACTAGAGTTGCGTTGGATGGCTTAACGATGTACTTATTTGTAAATCACGTTCCCTTTATGCTATGTTCAGATTACAAAAGTTATGCGTTTTGGTAATGCGCGTTTACAAATAAACGAATTTTATCCAAGGCGTCCACACAACAAGCTAACCCGCGTTAATACGTACCTATAGTTGTAAACGAGCGTTTACAACTAAACGAATATTATTCAAGGTGACCACACCACATGCTAACCCGCGTTAATTCGTGTAGTTGTAAATGCGCGTCAGCCAAACGCGCACTTAACGCTTGTTATGTTAAACGTGTTAGGGCGTTTTCTGCGGATGCGGACTCCCTCACAGCACTATCAATATACATAGGTATATGTATATTATGTATATCAGGTAATACCTAAATGACTCATAGGCATATACAATGTGTCCGGTCGTGGGCTAGCGATATTCTAGGTACTTATATAACAACTATTCTAGTACACAAATACACTATACACTAGGCTCCAATCCACTTCCATTTTTTTGTTGAGATATTCTGTACGTGTGTACAAAAAAGTCATATCTCTCAAAGTTTTGGTCCTACTGAGATAAAAGTAGGCTTAATCGGAGGGCAACAATATTGTCTATCGTTTACATTACGATACAATGGGTTCACGTAAAGACATACAGTTGTAGACAATATCCGAACAAAAAAGCAAAATGGCTGGCAAATAGCGCAGAAGTGGATTGGACCTTAGTGCGTAGTGTATTTATGTATTAGAATAGGTCCCAAGCAACAAAAGCTTCTATAACCAGGGTGTTATAACACCAAATAGTGATATAGTAGGCCTATAGTGGTAACCATTGTGCCTGCTTGTACTATAAAGGTTTTTAAAAGAGCGTTTTGGTTCTATAAGATTAAAGAGCATTTAAGTTCTATAATTTAGCTCTTAGAATGTTTACAGGACCATACAAAAGAAACTTTAAAGTGTTGCACTGTAATAGATATGAAAAAAGCGATTATGGTACTATTTAGTACTATAGACGACCTTTCTGACACTTTTATGTATCTATTTTGCACTAATAATGCGTAAAAATAACTTTTACAGTACTAGTAACGTAGAAGTATCGAAAACATTATTACAGTATCAATCTGCACTATAAAAGTACCTTACACAACCATTACGTAACCTTTTAGCTCCTTAAAAGCTCCCTCAACATCGCTATGGCGCTAATTCTGTAAAAGTCATGAAAACTCTTCTATAGTACTAAATAGTACCATAGCGACTCCAAATGCAATTGCTAAATAACGTAAATTCTACATAGCTCTATAAGTGAGTTTGTGTTACTGCTACGGTACTAAATCGTGACATAAAAGCACTAAAATTAATAATTAATGGACTAATTCGTTTTCGGTGAAAAAATGGCTGCTGTTTTCTGCCATGATAGCACATTAGCAGCACGGCTGGAGCCAATGTGTACTATAGCAGCCATAGTTGGGACAAGTCCTTATTTTATTAATTAATATTTAATTAAAACACGAAAATTATGAGGGCGCATTGCCAAATTTGAAATCAGCATAATTATTTTATCGATACAATTATTTTCGCAAGTGCAAGTTATGGCAGAATTACGATCCATGAATGTTTTGAAGTTGTTCTTTTTATTACATGTTACGTTAAGCAACAATTACCGATATATTTTCACAACACGAACAAAATGTGTGATAAAAAAGATCACTGGAATCGTTTACGGTGCAAAATAGCACTATAAAGATGTTTTGGTTACTTTTATAGTGCAAATTTGTGACATAAACGATGCAGAAACACTATTTTAGTACTAAAAAGCGTTTCTCGACACTTTTACTTTTCAACTATAGAGCTGATTTATCACCGTGAGAGCCTGTATGTAATGTTTATAGAATAAATCAGTGATAAAACTAGGGCCTATTTGGGGTTCTGTAAACGTTTACAACACCATTATAGTACTAATCATAAACACTAATTAGCACGCTCCAAAACGTTCTCAGGACTTTTATAGTATCAAATTTTGTTACTTGGGGTGCTATCTAAGTACCTAGAATGTCGCTAGTCCATGACCGGACATACTGTATGTATATCAGGTAATACCTAAATGACTCATAGGCATACATATCAAGTCAGTATTCAAATCACAGCTTAATTCGGAATGTATGGTACCTACTCGTTGAGTAAGTCAAGCGCTCAGACCCCACTAAGATTATTAATACTCATAAGTATCCCTTGATCAAGTTTAACTATGCATGCCATGTTTGCCGGTAATTTTATTAATATTTATTTACGTACTCTTTATTGTACATAATGCACCGGTAAACAAAAAAGGAATGCAAACATTTACACAGTATAATGTACAATGGGCGGTCTTATCGCACAAGGCGATCTCTTTTAGACAACCTTAGGATGGAATGGAAGAACGGAAAGAGATAACGGGCTGTCTTGGTGTCCAAGTACGTATCGTACAATTAGTAATTGGTAGTGCAATTCGTTTTAAGCTTTTAATGTACTTAGGGGGTATTTCACCAACCTATCACTAAATGTTTATTAATCTAATTCAGTCTCTAAACTTTTCAATAGCTAATATTTGCATTTCACCAAATATCAATAGTGATAAGAGTGATAATGACAAGATTTTTGAACACATAAATGTCATATTTCTACGTCATATTTAGATTATCTGGTGAATAGTTACGGACTACATTATTGATATTACGTTGCTGAAATATCCCCTTAATGTTCTGTTGTTACAACTGTTGGCAAACTTAATAAATAAAATATAATTCCTTCACCCAACGTTCATACTGTTATGCTCACGTAATAAAAAACGTTAACCCGGTTTAGCAATTGAAAATATACCCAACCACAACATTTTTATAGTGTATACTTTCATATACGAAAATTCCTTTAGCTATTCTTTAATGTATATCCAAGCCCAACACGACAGTGTTAGTAGTTTTGTTGACCAACGGAGCTCCGCTGGCAGAGCTCCTATTTCTGACTGAAATTTTCGGAAGAAAAACCGTTATGGGTGCTTAGTTTGCTCGCATTGCTTGCTCACCAGCATCTTGTCAACCCCCTTGAACCTAAACAAACCAATTCAGGGTGCTCCAAGTCCCGAGCTCGCTTCACTTGCTTTTCATTGCTTCGTTGCCGCCAGGTACCTTTGTAATGAAGTGCTTGCGCGTGAAGTTCTGAAGACCGAAGCGCAAGGTGCTCGCTACCCCTAGGTCGATGTAGACATAATTTAACGTACCTATCTGTATCGAAATATTGAGAATATGGAAATAAGTTCGAAACTCTGAATTAATAAAAGTCTGTGCCTTCGGACTTTGATTTTCTAATTCGAAGACGCAAAGTCGTGACCATTAAAAGTTTCTCATAAGCTCAGTGTCAAAGCAAATTTTCTCGTTAACTTTACATTAAGCCTGGAATATACAAGTGCTTATCTTCAGCGACGTGTGAAATCCTCGTAGGTATATACGAAATACTAAATGAACAATGAACGCACCTATGTGTTATTTTTTCGTGAAAGCCTTATATGGCTTGGATGCATTCGGATTAAATTGGGGTTAACAAATGGTGTGTTACAAAGTTTTCTTAGTAAGGGTAGCTTTAAAAGATTTTGATCAAAATTATGCTTTTCACGCGTCTCCGACGTAATCACCTAATAAAACATGATACTCATTTGAAGTAAAAAAAATACAATGCTTCTAAAAAAAAAGAAGACAAGGTAACGTACAGTCCTCATTAATGAAGTAGTTTTTGCAGACTACAGAATGTTTTGATAGCGTGATTTTTTTTTGTCGTATATTGGTCATTTTTTCAGACAAGATTTATCGCATGAAAACCTGTGTCCACATTTTACTGACGAGCGTTGCGGTACAGCACTACCTTATTCTATGTTCATAAATTCACAAGATACCGAAATATATTTCTGCGAAAATATAACTTTCCGTGAATGACGATAGTTGTATCGTGTGTGACAGACACCTCAATCAACTTGGCGACATCTGGTGAGCGGCAAATTAATAGCCCTCATTACATTCAATGTTTTAGCAATCTGTCTTCTCAACAACTAAGTATCACCACAATAAATGTTGTTGTATTCTCAAAATATTTTTTGTTTCACAAATTGGAAGGGTCTTTAAAAAAACAGAATACACAATGCTATCACACTGTCATACAATAAAATTTATTCTTGCCTAGGTATGTTGCCAGAAAGTACCTTTGAAGTCTAATCTCATAACACATTTCATTTCTCGTTATTTAACTTACTTACTATAAAAGAAACTATTTTTGATACGACTCTTCCTGAAATTGTTTTATCTTTTTTTCATTTTATACTGGCAATTAAGATTAGGAGTTTCTTTTATTTATTATTCTTCAAATACATAATTACATTTTTAAATATCTATGTTAGGAGATGTGGTTTCCGCACTTAGTCCTTTAAGTGGACCATTGTACGTGGTTTTTTTTTTTATTGTTTTTTTTACATTGTACGTGGACCATTTTTAAATATTTCTATATAAAAAAAAACATTAAAAAATATAAAAAGATAGTAGCCCACCGGCATCAGGAACAGGGTCCAAGCTACCGGCGGTCAGGGCTCCAGAGAGAGGAACTTCCTAACGATACGCGCCGTGTCCAAAAGTACCGCTTTCTGAATCAAACCCTTGATCCACCTGCCAAACGAGAGCCTCTTTAGATGTTGGTCGAGGCTCTTGGCTAATAAGCCATTGGCTGTAACGACTATCGGCACAATGACTGCTGAGTCAACATCCCACATGTCGACAACCTCGTGTGCTAAATCAAGATATTTGGTTTTTTATCGTTTTCGGTTTTCACGAAATTCTCGTCATGCGGAACAGTGATGTCAACAATCATTGTGCGGCGCTCTGATCGATCTATCACCACTATATCAGGCTTATTGGCTACAATAGTCCTGTCAGTGATGATAGATCGATCCCAGTACAATGTGACATGACCATTCTCGAGAACTGGGTCGGGCACATACTTGTAGTATAGTACTTCTGCGTCCACAAGGTTATATTTAAGAGCAAGTTGATGATGGATAATCCTAGCTACGAGGTTGTGTCTGTGCAAATACTCACCGTTAGCAAGACGAAGTTATTCTTATTTATTAATCGATACATTTTCTTGAGTTTAATTGAAATCGTAATAAGATTTTTAGAACGGACAATTTTGACACTGGCAGTGTCCGTGGCTCTGTGTATAATATTGGTTTCACTTTTCCGAGATGAAAATTTTTCTTATTTAGAATATATTCTACTTATTATTCTGAATCTTTCATAGAAGTCTGCTCAGCGGATATTGTGTGATTGAGTAAGAAACATGCAAATATTCGCATTTACAATTTTGAACATAAGATAGATAAAATATACAGCCTGTTAAATAGACTCAAAGTGCTTATTTTGTATCTTGTTTGTAACTATAAGATCGTTAGCATTATATGGAACCGACTCTAAAGTTTATAGAGCTGCGTGAATAGAGTCTGAAGGTGTACAAATTGGAGGATAAGGTCGGAGTTTATTATATTTATTTTGAATCCCTAGACTGTGCAAAGACGTTGTTAAGTAAGATTACGTAATTTACCTATTCATTTTGGTTAGTACCTTATATGATTTTACTTGGAAATTCCATGTCTGCGTCAATTTTGTTTCAAGGAATTCAAAAGCATGAAAATGAATGAAACTTAATACATGTATAAGGCGTGTTTTTACACCGCTATACCATTTCTTTGCGTCTCGACGATATTTGGCAACTTTTTTATTTTGCTTTAGTCAATAGTCGGTCAAATTCGAGTATGAAACAAATCAAACCAGTTATTGTGCTGCGAATAAGAATATAAGGGTGTTGACCGCAATTTTGGGATGTGGAGTTATTTTATCCTTTTTAAGGCTCACCCACACAATTGCGTTATATCGATATTATTGCCATTTATTGTGATATTAGTTTTTACTATATTTTGTATTAGGACGCGTGCGATCTTACATTTACTGTGAAGATCAAAATGTTTGATCAGTTTTTATTTAATGTTACAATGAAATTCAATGTGACTCAAGATGACCGTACATTTTATATTAGGACGCGTGCGAGATGACCGTACATTTTATATTAGGACGCGTGCGATCTTAGTGTCTAAACACACTATGCCGAAGATACGCGACCGAAGTTCGGCGTCTATGTTTTTAATATAGATAAAACGCGACGTAATTTCAGCCTGGTGTGTCGCGGGTAATTTAAAAAGCATTGCAGGCGTAATCATGCCGAATTTCGGTCGCGTATCTTCGGCATAGTGTGTTTAGACACTTACACACAGCTGCATTAATAACGCTAGTAGGACGCAATTAGGGTTCTATGGAAAGTGACACAACGAGAGTGGGAGACCTGTACGGGTACACACGCACACACGTTTAAAATATTGGAAGATAAAAACGCAGTTGTCTGGCAAGGACGCGGGATGAATTATCGCAATAACACATGCAATAATATCAACCGTTAAAACGCACTTGTGTGGAGAGCCTTTAAGGCAGCTTTCAGCATATAAAAGGGCATGAAAAAATATTTAATTACTTTGGACTAATATTTCATATGGCAAACATTCTGTTTTTATATTATTATAGTAAAGGCATTGGTTGATCCTCATTACTTTTGTCAGGGTGACGGCGGCACGGTGACATCGAGTGGCGTGCAGGTGAACCCGCGCACGGGTTCCAGGCTCAAGGCGGAGGTGCGCTGCGACGGAGCCCCGCTCACGCCCGCCTCACCGCGCTTCGCACGTCACAACCACAATCATCTGGGTGAGAAAGTGTTACATTTTATGTGAAGGCGAAACTATTTGGACTGAACAAAATCGGGTCAGTCGGGACATATTTCGTCAGTTCTTTTTTCTTACCATTAGATCATGTCGCATTAGTTATTATTGCTGTTTCAGTCGCTTTTAGAGTGGTTACGCACTGCATCCGATCCGAGTCCGTGAAAATACGTTCCAAAGTAGTCATAGAGCTATTTGTGTGGTAGTTCACGCACTAGATCCGACTTCCGTCATCCGAATTCTCTCCGTCATTCCTGAGTTTCCAATTCGGAAGAAATATTGACGGACCGAAGTAACCGTACTACTGTTTGTATGAACGTTTTCGCATTACTTCGGATTCAAATCGGACATATGCCAAAGAAGGCTCCTGAATTGCTTGGATTTGGATCTGAGATCGGATTAGTGCGTAAGCAATATCCGAATTCGGTCCGAGTGTTTTAGATTCTAGATCCGTATTTTCACGAATTCGGATCGGATGCAGTGCAAAAAGCAATATCTGAATTCGGTCCGAGTTTTTTAATATCCGTATTTTCACGGATCCGGATCGGATGCAGTGCGTAACCGCTCTTAGGGTAGTTGTGCAGACGGGTAATATTTATTTTGTAGTTTTTCTTTCCTCTACTTTGTCAACGATGAACCAATTTCAGGTACCTCTGCGGTACCTTTATAAAATTTATCAGGTTTGTTGGGGCAATTCCGGATAAGGGGTAAATTCGTCCAAATGAATTTGCTGCAGAATGTGTCGTCAAAATATGATGCGGACTGAAGCGAGGGGCAGACAAATGGCGTCGCATTCTATTCTTGTCTAGAATTAAAAATAATCCATTTGACCGAATTTACACCGTATCTGGATTTGCCCTAAAGCACTAAATATTCAGGCAATCATAATTATTAGGGTTTTTCTAATATTATAAACTAGCTGATCCGGCGAACTTCGTACCGACATATTTTTTGTTCAGACACGATTTAAAAAAAAAAATACTTACTTTGTCCTGACAGTGACGAACACACAAAAAGAAGAATTATCCAATTTGGTGCAGTTGTTCGGAAGTTATGCGCGTACATACATTTCGGCGATTGTTTTTTATTTATAATACATGTGAAAGTTTGTGGAGATGGGAATGACTGTTACTCAATCGGCTGGATTTGGATGTTTGGCATGTACAGAGGCCATGTCCTAGATTAACACATAGGATACTTTTTATGTTATAATAAAATGGACTGCCTCGTTGGTCTAGTGGTTGCAAGTGCGACTGCTGAGCGTGAGGTCTTTGGTTTGATCACCAGGTTGGGCAGTGTCATGGGGTTCTTCCGTGTGGATTTTTTCAGTAGCAGCCCGGAGTCTGGATTTGTGCTCGGTTGATGGCAATAGGTTCGCCCCCTATTACATGAGACTAAAGGTCACAGCTCATTATATAGCTCGCCTCGTGCGGTTAGTATTATTTATATGAACTTGTATGGATGTGCGCCCACTACATCAACTCCGTAGCGTCACCGGATCGCCTCGGGCGTATGCCGTCCACGCGCGGACGACGAGTTGACCACTCGGAGACAGTTCGCTGCTCGCATGCTTGCCTTGCGTTGCTGCGCATTGCCAACACACAAGTCCCGAGTCCCGAAATTTGGGTGTACTATACACCTCTGCCCAACCCTTCGGGGAATACAGGGGTGATTATGTAAAGTATACTTTTTATCCGGGGACATTTTTTTTTTTTTTTTTAGAAAACGTTGCCCCACACTAAGATTTCTCTTGTATCGTGGGTGCGTTTACAGACACAAATCTCACAAACAAACGCCCACACCCGAAACAACCATCTTGTAGGCCATACAAATTTTTGTTCCGTGTGGGAATCGAACCCACGACCCGTAGCGCAGAAGCCAATCGCTTAGCCACTGCACCAAACGTGTCGTCGAACATGAAGTACCTACTTCCACTAGGACGCGAGTGAAACCGGGCAACAGCTAGTATTAAATATTTTGCTAGTGTGATACAAAAACACACAGCTATGAAATAAACACATGGTTTGCTTCGCACATCTAAACCGCATCTGTTTGATAAATTGTTCCTCTGTGAGATCCCATTACACAACGTATTTCTATTTTATTGGCAAAATATGATAAAGCATCCTCGTTCACACTTACGACATAAACACAATAATCTGGAGAATATTCATGCCGTTTACGTAATCGCTTGAATTTGTTTCGGCTCAATTTTTGTTCTGCAAATCTTGTTATTTTTTTGGTATCATATGGTTAGATATTTCTTTATCTATACAGGGTGTAAACGAATTCCTGTAATTCCTTCAAACCGCGTTATCTACGTATTTTTGAAAACCAACTTTAAAAGAAATCAAAATAAAATCTTGGTTTTCTATTTCTGAGTAATTTTAGAGCTCCGAGTTAACTGACTGCAAAGAGCGATATCGCGTTAATCGTGCCCGCCAGCCGCGTCGCCGTACTTTCATTCATTGATGCTGGGAAGGAAATGTGTACAACATATCTGAAAAAAAAAACGTCTTGTTTTTTTACTGAATCCTTATTAGGTGGTTTAGATACGATCATTTAGCCCTAAAGCATGAAAAAAAAACAGGCTAATTCCCATGCGGAGCCAATCTACACCAGTAGTAGATCATGTGGTTTTAAGGAATTACACGATTCGTTTACATTCTGTATATGTATAAATAAAAATTAAATGCTTTTCGTTGGTAAGCGCATCATTTGAGCACGGCTGGACCCATTTGGATATTTGTTTGTTTAATGATTATTATTCTCCGAATTAGGTTTTTACGGAAAGAAAAATTGGAAAAGTTGCCTGGAAAATTACAGCAAAACAACATCGGATGATTACTTTTGCCCCACCTTGTACAATAGAATAGAATTTTTTACATGTCTAAATAAGGTTCGGTTTCGGCCGAAACTGAGACTGGCGCCGAAGATTCGGTTTCGGTTTCTGTTTCGGCTAAAAATCCTGTTTCGGTCGGACACTAGTTATAATAATACATTTTTCATCATATCGCTACACCACGCAATAAAATATACATTATTGTTAAAATCAGCATTTCAATTCCTCTTGCGTGAAGCGCATGCATTATTCATTGCCATAAGACTCGAACTAGTATTAAGGCATGCGCTATTGCATGAGCTATGGTGCTTCACGCGTGCTTCAGACGAAAACGCAAGACGAACGTGAAAGCGCACTGGTGTAGACATAGCTATACAGGGAAAAGGAAAATTAAAACAATACCCGGTAGCAAAAGAGTACCCTATTTTATAAAAGTCTGCTGGGAAGTCGACCTTCACTTAATATAAATTAAACCAGCAACGGTAAATTACATTAATTTTCTCCTAAACATTAGTTCTCATAAGTCGCACCAGACGAATTCATTTCCGCTGGTAAAGTACCACGCAAGTGCTCACAGTCACCTGTTGAAATTGCTTCCTCACTGCAAACTTAATATTAATTTGCACGCTGTAAGTTATTTTCTTCTCATTTTGCTTTGAGTAAATAACTAAAACTGTTTAAAAAAAATTAAAAAATAATATACCGTCGAACGGGGCTATTTTGATAAATTTTTTGAGCTTCATGGTGTTTGTATCTTATTTATTTTCGCTTTTAGCTGCTACATCAAAAATATTGCATTTGGACTGAATTAACTGAGTTAAATAAAATCACATAGACTATGATACATAGACTAGAATCACTGGTAAGTTATTTTCTTGCACCTGGTATTATAATTATTGTATAATTCCTATTATTTGTACAGTACGACACAATTTAGAAGTGACACCGATGTCTGATCAAATAAACAATGGCAGTCGGTCTTTTTGGGACACTCACAAATATTGCGTCAGCATTGTTTTTTTTGATCTAGTGAACTTTCTTATTCTTTAAGTCGCACTCAGTCCGGAAGTGATCGGTTTTATGAAGTTTATCGATGCGACTTCTTAGTTGTGTCGTACTGTACCGATACAATCCAATTAAAAAAAAGTATTTTCTGTTCCCTGTTCCGCCGCAGATGTATAAAATTGGAATATTTCCCAAATATTGACACTGATTGATTGTAATTCGCATCCTTTATACGAATCCGTGTATCTTAGCCAAGATGAAAATCTTTATTCCATACATAAGTAAGCCTTTTTAGGACAGATTCGTTCACAGTCTATTTATCCCTTAGAACATCAATAAATAACGAATAGTGACTCTTAGTTTTGCTGATTGAATCTTAGCTAGCTTTAAGAGCCATTACGCACTGACGACTGTGACTTTCTGTAGTTTAAATAGGTGTATACGCACTTGGTCGCCGGTCGTCCGGGCGACTTTGGTTATGTTTTGATCGCCGAGAGACCAAGTCTCCGGCGACCAGTCGACAGTGCGTATTGGCTCTTAGTCAGAGCAACCCGTGTATCTATCGTTAATAGTATTGTGCGATAAACTTGATTTCAGGAATTATACTATTGTCACAGTATAATATTTATACTGTGCTATTGTAGACTCAGAATGTTTTAGGAATTTGTATGTAACAAAAATATACATACTTATTATAACATTAAGCCTGTATTCTCCCCCCCCCCCCCCCCAATAGTTGGGCAGAAGTGTAAAGTACCTATATTAAGTTATGGTTTACTCATGTGCATTTTTCGGGATTGCCCGACTAGTTTCGGACCCACACGGAGCCCTTAATCATGAGCTGATCACGCGACGAGGTCACGAGTCGAACTGTTAAGTGGTATTCACTACACCCTCATTTCACTGTCATGTTTCAGTTCTGTAATAGGGAGCGAGCCTATTGCCATCAACCGTGCACAAATCCGGACTCCAGGCTGATACTGAGAAATTCTACACGGAAAAACAAAATAATACTTTGCTCTACCTGGTGATCGAACTCGGACCTCACGGTCAGCAGTCGCGCTTATGACCACTAGAACAATGAGGCAGTCCAAAAACTATGCCTAGAATAATAAAGAATATCCTCCGGTTTCTGATTTGAGAATTCGAGATAAGCAATACTTAAGTACCTAATATTTGAGTACGGAGTACTCAAAAAAATGCTTTAAAATCCGTTTTTTTTTCTAATGTTACATAACTACTGCTCATCCTAGAATTCTCAATTCAGAAATCGGAGGTAATCCTAGGATCAATTTAGGTTGTATTTACGAGATCGTCTCGCGTATACATCTACCAATGCCACAGTACCTTCTCCCAGTTATCCGGGTTTATTTGATGGCTGGCCCAGCTGCACTCGTTTGATTGATGTCCGAAATTCATTTCTAACCCATGCAATCCATTAGTTTGAAACATTACATGCTGCGATTCATGGATAAATGTCATGCGTGCCCTAGTTACGTACAGGGAGAACATAGGGTCCGTGACTTGGGGTTTGAATTCGACGTGAATTTAACCTAAGCCTTTTAACATAACATCACTCCTATGTTCCTTGAAGGGCTGTCCAGAGGTGTATAGTACACCTTCATATCGCCGTTATGTTTAGTTCAGTCCCATGTGATAGGGGACGAGCCTATTGCCATCAACCGAGCACAAATCCGGACTCCAGACTGATACTGAGAAAATCCACACGGAAAAACAAAATAACACATTGCCTGACCTAGGGATCGAACACAGGACTATACGCTCAGCAGTCGCGGTTGCGACCACTAGACCAATAAGGTAGTCCAAAAACTACTTTCTTTATACCTTTCTTTACTTCTTTATACCTAGAATAATAAAGAATATACCTAGGATCAATTTAGATTGTATTTACGAGATCGTCTCGCGTATACATCTACCAATGCCACAGTACCTTCTCCCAGTTATTCGGGTTTATTCGATGGCTGGCCCAGCTGCACTCGTTTGATTAATGTCCGAAATTCATTTCTAACTCATGCAATCCATTAGTTTGAAACATTATATGCTGCGATCAATGGATAAATGTCATGCGCGCCCTAGTTACGTACAGGGAGAACGCGTATGCACACGAATTCAGACTCCGGACTGCTATTGAGAAATTCCATACGGAAAATCCCAATAATACTTTGCCCGACCTAGGGATCGAACACTTAGAGAGGTTACGTACTGCATCCGATCCGGATCCGTGAAAATACGGATATAAAAAACTCGGATTGAATTCGGATATTGCTTTTCTCACTGCATCCGATACGAATACGGATCTTGAGTCTAAAAATCTCGGACCGAATTCGGATATTGCTTACGCACTAATCCGATCTCTGATCCAAATCCAAGCAATTCAGGGGCCATCTTTGGCATATGCCCGATTTGAATACGAGGTAATGCGAAAGCGTTCATACAAACAGTACTACGGCTACTTCGGTCTGTCAATATTTCTTCCGAATTGGAGACTCACGGACGACGGAGAGATATCGGATGACGGAAGTCGGATCCAATGCGTAAACTACCATACAAATAGTTCTATGACTACCTCGGAACGTATTTTCACTAAACAAACGAGGCCGGCTTTTATAGAACAATAACTCTTCCAGGGTGAATAAATTGTAACTAATTGTAATGTTTCACGCCGACGATCGTAAATCCATTACGCACCCATAAATCATAAAATAAAGATCATTTTCTTAAACGTGTACGTGACTTCCAATTGTCTAGATTTAATCGTGAGACAACCTTAACAAAGTGCGATGTAGGTATCTACTTATAAATTGAAACGTGACTCGATTATGGGCTCCAAGAAAAAAAAGATTAGATAAGTACTTCAAAATCCCTAGCACTGTCCCTGAATTAAGTTCAGCACTAGTTTTATATCGCCTAGTGTTACCTAAATCTCAAACTGTAGACTAGATGTAGAAGGACATATAAGTCTTTCGCAAAAGTCTCTACTAATCCCTTTCAGCTGGCTTTGTAAGCCTTTCATCATGTACCTACTGTGAAGAAATCTCCCGGTCCCGCCTAAATTATCTACAAGTACTGTAGGTATGTTTCCGTCTACGGCTTCGGTACTGAGAAGCCGCGTAGGTATGTTCAGAAGTATTCGTTTTTGGGATACGTTGTGACTTATTTTTAGCAGGATTTTATTCTCACTGAAGTGGATAGGCAGTCGTAGTGCTGACACCATTTAAAAAGAGCAAGGGCTTTATGGCTATTTTTGGACAAATTTTTGTGTCCTGAGGATGCTTTTACTGTCTCTGACATACACGCAATCCTAAAAGAATTACTTAACGGAGTCACCCGAAACATCAAAATATACCTGTTGTCCCGAAACTCAAAGTCAAGCAGGTAACGCACAATATAACTGTTCAGAAAAATAATAATTTGAGTAGATTACTTTTTTTAAAAAACGCATTTATTTGTTACATTTATTAGAAAATGGAAAGAAAATTATTAAAAATATTCATGCTCACTTTAAAACTTGAACCCCATTGCATTAAACTTTATTTAAAAAAAAAAAAAAAAAAGATTTGTTTGTCTTAATTACCTAGACGCGGTACATAAATTTGGGAGCCATGAGCCATACAAATATTTGTTACGTATGTGCAAATCCATGAACCTAGTGCAGACAACAAGACAACTACTTAACTTAACCTTGAGAAAATATATCCAACAGCTGACTTGTTTGTTGGCAGGTGGCTGGCTTGTTGTGACTGTTGCTAGTGGCCTGAAAGCTGTCTTTATTACAGTAATGTGTGTTAGGTGGAGCAAACATGGCCACGGTACCAGGGAGCGGCGGTGTAGCCACCACGGGCAGCGAATCGGGGTGCGCGGGCACATGCTCGCGGTGCGCGTGCTGCGGGTGCACGCTGCGCGAAGCTGCTGCCCGGCACGAACAGCGGGTCGCTGCCAACGAACGCCTGGAGCGCGCTAATCTGGAGTGGAAACAGGTAAAAAACCAAGAAGGTTTGTCTTAAGTACCTATATTTGCAGGGTTAGAAGAGATGGTGTTAACTGGTTAGGTAGTTCCTAAAGGACCCTTAAGCAAAACGCTAAGCTGAATCAGATTTGCCTAGGATGGAGACATTGGTTATAAGACGTAGGTTTTTTGTAAATCTTACACTAACGCTGAATATTTTTTATGTAAGAAGTTTTTGTGTGCATCTGCGCCATAAAAGTGATTACTTTAAAAAAAAAAACCGGCCAAATGCAAGTCGATTTCGCGCACTTAGGGTTTCGTTCCACCACATACACGCAGGAACAAAAAAACGTGGAAAAAATGAATTTTTTTTCGAGATTTCTTGTGTGGCGTCCTCCTTTGGAAGACTTCTTATTATTTTCAATATTTGCCATAATTTAAGGCATAATAACACATATTCTGTGAACAATTGGCTACCTATTACGGTTATAAAGATACAGCCCTGTGACAGACAGACGGATGGACGGATGGACGGACAGACGGACGTACAGACGGCGCCGTAGGCTAAAAACGATGTTTTGTTGCTTTAACCCTCTAAAGGGCAGATTTTACATTAAGGCACATATGAAACCACAATTACTTGGCGTCACTGGCGATCATGTTGGCTAAATTCACGTTGATGGTCGCGTTTGTACGCTGTGCTCGTTTGAGGTCAATTCGTTTTTAGCTTATGAGTGATCATTCTTACGATAGTTTCGATAAAATAGACATTACAGTCAGACTAGTGTGATGGTTATAAGCGCTGTACAAATTTTGTTTCAGCCCTATATAAGTACTATATAATAAGTGTTCAAAAATTATCATTTTTGTAAGTATAATGATATAATAGCCGTAAGTTTTACGGCTCGTACTACAGTTTCTGGCCGACATTAAGTAAATGGCCAGCTTTACCACTGTCGTAACAATTTAATCTAAAAATCGTGGAGATATGAACGGTTGGCTACAGAAGGTTCAACACTTAAATATTTTAGACGCGTTCTGACACCGTTCAATGCCGTAACTTTTTAATAGCTTATGACCATTTTTCCACGGCTCACGGTACGACACGACAAAATGTGGTGACAACACCGAGCGCCATACTACGACACTATATGACATTTGTACTGTAGGGTCGTTTCGTTGGAAAACGGCCTAACAATTAAGGTAGACTTTCGTGTGTCGCGGCCGATGCGACTGACGCGCGCGACCAATTGCACTATGAAAATGTATGATAGGCCGCGTGTGTCTGTCGCGGGGGGCTTGAAGCGGTGCCATACATTTTCTAACACGGCGTCTTAAGTAGGCGGTTCAAAGCGACGCGAATTGCGAAACGATCCGATGCGGTGACATGCGAATTCAATGCGATGCGGTGCGAAGCGGCGGCTTTGTCCTACGAGCTCGCGAACCGCCCGCTGCGCGCCCCGTCATTCAGCCGCTTCGCGTCGCTTCTAGATCGCTCACGCGGCATCCTACGTGAGCGATCTATAAGTGACGCGAAGCGACGCGAAAACAACAAACAGTCGATACCTATTGAAGTGGCCTGTGTGACCAAACGCACGTGGAGTGCGGTGCGGCGAGGCGCGAAGCGAAGCAAACGCGATCAGTTGACTTAATATTTTCGCGCGAACTGGATGCGGAGCCGAGCAGTGCTACTGAATGATGGCGGCCCGCGGTGGGTGGTTCGCGAGCTCGTAGGACATAGCCGCCGCTTCGCACCGCATCGCATTGAATTCGCGTGTCCGCGTCACGTAGTATGCCGCGATAGCGTTTAGTATTGTCGCGGCGCGACGGTCGCGCTCGTCTGTCGCATCGGCCGCGACCCACAGAAGTCCAGCTTTAAAATGCCGCAAATTATAGTATCACGCTCATATTTGCGGTAAAATAATTGTTTCTGATGACATGAATATCCATTTATCGGAAATTTAATGACTGTATTTTCAGAATGATTGCAGGCCGTTATTAAATTCGTAATTAATAAAAACAATTATCATTATAATAATACTTTTAAGAACATAACTTGGGACCAAAATGGCATTTCAATTTTTGTTTAAAAAATATATACCTACAGAATATTTTTCTGATTGTGAAAATAGCAGCAATTTTTTGTATCCAATTGACAGTTACGATAGCGAAAAAAAAAGATTACTGATGTTCGATAGATATAATTTCGGTGGTAATTAAAAATTAATCTTTAGGGGTCGAACGTTGTCAGCGTGACTACAATTTCGTAGTAAATTTTGCAAGCCGTTGCGTTAAGGGAGTAATGTAAAAAAGTCCCTTGGAACAGTGTAAAAACTTAGGGGTTCTGAATAAAATAATGCACATTTTAGGCGTTCTATTGAAATGGTGAGATGTGAGTTTGGTTCGTGTGCCCCAGCACTTCAGCTAAATAGTTCCAAAGTTTTAAGAGCAGACTGTAGAGTCAAGCTTCATCAAATAGGCCCCTGGTTTCATACATTGATTATTAA
The DNA here is from genome assembly GCA_905220435.1 of Amphipyra tragopoginis. NCBI lineage: Eukaryota > Metazoa > Arthropoda > Insecta > Lepidoptera > Noctuidae > Amphipyra > Amphipyra tragopoginis. Next base: position 13,583,199 of record HG991992.1, read on the forward strand.
GAAAAAAAAAGAAGATTATAAGTGCTAAAACTAAAAGGTAGATTCCATCATACCTAAGGGTGCTTTTAGAGTCGTGCGCGTTTCGTCAGTCGGGTGCGTGGCGCCCGCATTTCACCTCTCCACACATGTGTTTATTATGATGCGTGATCCACGCACGAAAAAGTGAAATACAAGGGGCGTACTCCGAATATCAAACAACGCAGTTTCGGCTGGCGGATTGCAGGTTTTCCAACCATGAAACTGTTTCGGATCCGACGATCAATTTGATTTTCGCGATTTGACATTTTGTCTTTCATTCATACTCCCAAATGTTAATTGACATTAAGAGTTCGTTGTTTGTCAATGTTCGGATAAAACCCGCAACGTGACGAAATCCGCGACTCTAAAAACACCCTAAGTATCTACAGAATACCAAACAATAAGAAGTAAGTTTAGAGCCATTACGCACTGTCGACTGGTCGCTGGAGACTTGGTCGACGGCGACTATGACTTTCTATAGTACAATTTACGCATTTGATCGCCGATCGTCCGGGTGACTATGTTTTTCGAGAGACCAAGTCTCCGGCGACCAGTCGACAGTGCGTAATAGCTCTTAGTAAGGGCTAAGGTACAAAATATTGTATCTATGAGCTACCTATGTTAAAAAAACATATTTTTCATTAATTTTCAAATTAACATAATAAATATCGTAAATTATACTTGCAAAACAAATTTCCATCAATTTAACGCTGAAAATGTCACGATCAGACATACTTACTGTTAAAAGTTTTGAACTTGCGTGGGTACATTTTATCATAATTGAATATCCGTGCCCGACAGCCTCCATTTAACAATATTGAAGAACGGAGTTATTGCAAAATTTAATGTTTAATGAAGCTGTTGACGCAACACAATTTCATTATAGGTAGAATAATTATCTACAACCTGAACGTTATTTTATTCAGTAATTAAACATAATTATTACTTTCACTCTTATCCGGCCGAAGGGTAAAAAAAAAAAGCTAAAACGAAACGTGGTATGGTTAAAAATTCAATATAAAATTAATGAACATGATTTTTCTCTTAATGTTTGATACGAGATATACGAGAATTGTCATGGGAATAGGATTAGGCCCCTCGCCCACGGCGACCTTTTGTAGCGATGCTGTCGCGCGTTTAGTAAACGCGCTTCTGCATCGCTACTATCGTGTACAGAATCTGGGCGAAGGTACACAGCCAGCGCGATACAGCCATCGCGGCAGCCATGTGTATCGATACAGCCACTGCGGCTGTGCGACAGCATCGCTACAAAAAGTCGCCGTGGGCGAGGCCTCTTAGTCAGTAAGGTTCGTAGCGGGGCTGCTCAGGGTGCGCCGGATGTACTTAATTATCATCACTTGTAAAGGCTCTTTTTTTTTCACGATCCTCCGATCTTTCCGGTCGTAAAGTCGATTGTCTCTTTAGACTATGCAGTCACACCGATAATTCAACCCTCATCAAGCTGTCTTCCTACCAATCCCTCGCCAGCAACGCCCTAAGCCGACGTCCGAGTCCCACTAGGGGTCGCCCTTAGTGCTGTTGTTGCAGGTAGTCATGATGTTAGTGTAGTATAAGTAGTTAGCATAGGTTAAGTATTTTACTTCCCCCCCATTAGCTGGAGACCCTTCAAGTCTCGTCAATAATTTTACCCGGTTACGTAGAAACGGTTCGCAAGGACCACAAATCCAATAGCAAAAAAACATCTGTGACAGATAGACGGACGAACGGACGAAGTTGCACCATAAGGGTGCCTTTTTTAGGGTTCCGTACCCAAAGGGTAAAACGGGACCCTATTACTAAGACTTCGCTGTCCGTCCGTCTGTCCGTCTGTCACCAGGCTGTATCTCATGAACCGTGATAGTTAGGGCCTATGCACACGACGTTTTTTCTACGCGCCGTCGACGCGCGTTCACGTCAAATTACATGCGTAAAAAACTTGAGTCACGTTTTGTATGTATGGAGTTCGACATAAACGCGCGTGGATGGCGCGTAGAAAAGACGTCGTGTGCATAGGTTCTTAGACAGTTGAAATTTTCATAGAAGATGTATTTCTGTTGCCGCTATAACAATAAATACTAAAAAACAGAATAGATAATGGTACGGAACCCTTCGTGCGCGAGTCCGACTCGCACTTGGCCGGTTTTTATTTACCAATTTGGTACGGAATTCTAAAAAGAAGTTTCTTTTATACGTATGATCGACCAGGCGATCCAATATTGAGCCGAATTCCATTGTTTATCTATTGTTGTCCGGTTCCTATGGCCAAATTATAAATCGTTTTGCCTAACAATGGTAGCATTTTTTATTTCAAAACTGGCCAATTAAATATTAGCAAATTTTACCTGTATTAGCTACTACCGTAGGAAGGATTTACTATGCAAAGCAAAGCAAATGGGGACTTTGCTTCATTATTGGAAAAGATACAGGAGTCGTAACTTTTACCAATAACGCTCAGTAAATCATAGGAATTGGGCATTAGTGTATATTTCCGGCGATTGATCATTTAATGCCCCATGAATATAAGTTATGAGGCTAAATATATCTAGGAGAAAGACAACGGTATCACTGTAGATACTACTATGTAATATGTATTTTCTCTTTGTCTGGATCTCTCAAAATATTTTACCCACTTAAGTAAATAAGATTTGAGTTTCATTTCGATTATACAGACACAAAGCAAACCCTTTGAAGTAGACAATACAAACAGAGATATTCAGCCAAATCCACTGAAATAATATTAATTATTTATATTGCTAGAAGTAGGTAAACGTATTATTTATCTTCTTATATTGAAATACCATAAATACAATTTTCTCATATTTCAATAATAGTCGACACGCCTCGGCAAAAAGCATTCTCATACAGGATAACTCCCAAGTTATTTGTTGCGTTCTTTTAATATGTTTGCAAGCAAATAAAAGGGGGAATACATAGCTAGGTTTTTCATGTATTCATGGTATAATATAAAAGAAAAAATATCTTGCAAAGATGTCCCGCACGCAGTTTGATGTTTTCTTTAATAACATTAAATTCAATAAGCGATTTTTTTTATTTGGCTATTTCATATGGATTGTGGATCGTGGCTAAACTGGATTGGCATACTTATTGAGCTTTTCTATCAATATATTGATTGTTATCCAATTGCAATTCTGGATTGCTATCCAAATATCGTGATAAGTACCTACTGAGTGTGTAGCATTAGCCTAAGAACCGCAGACCGAGAAAAACTATAACACAATTATACAATAGGTACTTTAATTTAACAAACGCTTTTATGAATAGCCTACTATCGCATGAGTAATTTGCGGACAAAACTAGTTCTAAACCCAACAGATTTAAACGCATGTATCACTCAAAGTTTCTTAATTGGCCAATTAAATGTGTGCGAACTCGATGTATTTAAATAGGGCAAAAGCAGAACAAAATGTATCGATGTTTTAGGCGTTGGACATTAAATAAAACGACATGCAAATCGCTCGTTCAGAGCCGATCTTCAAATAAGCCGTAGCATTTGTTTTAGATGCGCGACTCGAATCGGATTTTCTAGAGGGATTCACGGCATTGGTATTGCTGTTTTCGAACTTTTCTTACAAATTAGCATTTCTTTTATTTGTGAAGCGTAATTTTAAAACTTCTAAAATAAATACAAGGTGTAACATAAATAACGCACAACCTCTTAAGGGGTCGCTGTACTCATCATTATCACATGAGTAGATAAACGGAACAGAGACAAAGCTTCATACAACCGCGCAAATCGGTTGCACTACTACAAGCACGCGGGGCATGTGTGCGTGACCACTGGCCGCTTGTCACGTACGCGGCGAGATTGAAAAAAACCGGTTTACGCTGGCACAGCCAGTTGACAATCTCAGGGTTAGTGCGACTCACGTTGTTTGTTGCTAGTTGGAATATTTTAATGTAAAAACGTGGTATTTCATTATTGATAATGGTTTTTTATTGTACTGTGTGTACGAATAATACTTGAAAAAAAAAATATATCATACATTAACTATTACGGAGTAAAGCTGTGAGTTCCAAATTAAAAAAGAAAGTTGTTCTTATGGATTTTTTATTTAATTTATAAAAAGAAAACCGAATGCCTATTCCGTCAAAGCGAAGGCAGAGGAGTTCTGATATACAGCCACAAGTTTTTGATGACGGTATTTAGCGCCATTAAGGCCGTGGCCCCATGTCTACGGTGCGGCGCCGGCCGCCGTGTGACGGCGATGGCTAAGTGATCGAATCTAAACCACAGGATTAAGTAAAATACAAATGTAAATGACGTCAACGTCAAAATCCAAGATGGCGGCTGTGACATTTTACAAAACATGCATCATTGGTGTCATTTCCGTGGTTTTCGGGGGTGCTGATGACGAAAATGAGGTCAACGTCAAAATCCAAGATGGCGGCTGTGAAATTTTACAAGATATGCATCATGGGTGTCGTGTCCATGGTTTTCGGGGGCGATGATGACGAAAATGAGGTCGAAATCAAAATCCAAGATGGCAGCTGTCAAATTTTACAAGATATGCATCATTGGTATCGTGTCCATGGTTTTCGGGGGCGCTGATGACGAAAATGAGGTCGAAATCAAAATCCAAGATGGCGGCTGTAAAATTTTACAAGATATGCATCATGGGTGTCGTGTCCATGGTTTTCGGGGGCGATGATGACAAAAATGAGGTCGAAATCAAAATCCAAGATTTTATCTTGTAAAATTTCACAGCCGCCATCTTGGATTTTGATGTTGACGTCATTTACATTTGTATTTTACTGAATCCTGTGGTTTAGATTCGATCACTTAGCCATAGGTACCGCATAAAGAAAAAAGTTTTTTTTTGTAAATCTGCCTAATTTCCATGCCGGGACAATTTACACCAGTAGCAGATCATATGGTTTTAAGGAATTATACGAATTCGTTAACATTCTGTATATTTTAAAATAACTAAAATACATACGTTAAACTAATTTACCGATTTACCAGAAGAGGTTAAAACTTTAAAATGGTCGCCCTGAAAAATTGCAATTTTAGACACGTCACATTTACGCCAGCCACGGAACTAACATGCGGTGCGCCGCAGCACGGCGCCGCGCCGTTTCATGGCGGACGGCGCCGCACCGTAGACATGGGGCCACGGCCTTAATAAGGAAAATTGTCGTTGAACTATTCGTATTTATATTAGTTAAACAAATTGGTTGCAATACTATTATTATTTATTAAACATGAAAATAATAGGCTATCGCATTACGTAGGTAAGCAGTCTGGAACTACAAAATCTGTCCGTTTTCTGTTCGAAATCCTGGGTTAGATTTAGGTAATGCTCAGGAACGTGGTGATATGAAGCTTTATAACAAAGATGACTAAGATAGACCGAAGTCGAGTAAGGCTAAATCCGCCGCCATATTAACAGTAAGGAAGAGAGAGAATAAGTAGGTATGACTGGTATGATCAGTTCGAAGAAATTCTCATACTAAATATATGGAGGGAGCGAAAGACAAAATTTTCAATATCTGGCTTTTCTTTTTCCTGAAGTTATTTATATTATTTTACTCTCCATATAGCCTAATTTTGATAATAGCCTTAACTTTTTAAATATCTCTTATATTGACGAAAAAATCGTCTGTTGGCACTTAACGATTCCGCCCTGTATATACTATCTGCCTGTCGAATGTTGATATCTCGATGCAGGATAGTTCGCATGTGGGGTGATAGATGTCGCCACACTATCATACTGAATAATAAAACTATTTAACAAATGCTTAGTTTAATTTGTTTTGAACTATTGTGACAACCCTACCAAAATAGGTAACAGTTTTGCACGTTCTTAAGAAGCTTTGTCTCTGTTCCGTTTATCTACTCATGTGTCATTATCAACTTTTACTGTGGGACTAAACCTGAAATAGCGAAAAAAAATCAGCTGTTCCCTACATTTTGACGAGTTATGCGAACATAAATGTAGGGAACAGCTGTTTTTTTTTCGCTATTTCGTTTTTGTCCCATAGTAAAAGTTGTTCATAATGATGAGTACAGTGACCCCTACCCTTTATAGTGGCAATATTTCCGCCACCAACTTTTTTGGAAGATGTCTCGAAAGCCTCCTTGTTGTATTTTTATTTTTAAACCTGGCAATATTACATTTTTTTCATATTTTCTTTAATTAAAATAAAATGACACCTAAAAAATTCTTTTTTTCTTTTCTTTTTTTAAAAAAAAATGCCAAATTCTTTGTTATTTACTTTTCCTAAAATCTTCTGCCTTATAAAGGGTTAAGAGGTTGTGCGTTATTTATATGACACCTTGTATATCTGCCTAGCCTATTTCCCAACTATATTGGGGTCAGCTTCCAGTTTAACCTGATGTGGCTGAATACCAGTATTTAACACGGAGCGACTGCCATCAGACCTCTGCAACCCAGTTACTGGGCAATGCCGATATTCTAAGGTTAGACCGGTTGTCAGACTTTCGGGCTTCTGACTGCCCGTAACGACTGATCCGACGATGTGATCCGCTCGGTTGTTAATTAGCCACGAGCCCCTCTACAACTTGTAAAATATATTACTTGAAAAATCCGTATGGCTGAAGGAAATGACTCCCTTCTGAAGATTAGTCATGGAAAGATTCAAGTCCAACTAAGACTGTGATAGTTAATTTTATCAAAACAAAGGCAAAGGCCTCCATCCATTTCCCCCACTTTTCCCGATACCGCGCTACTTCCTTCCAATTTTCAAGGCATGCATCCGCCACCAACTTGGAGGCCTTTTTTTTTGTTTTTTTTCGTTGGAAAATGCTCATGGATACCCTTCGCCCGGGGAAGGCGAAGGGGTATGCCGGACTCTTACCGGCTAAAAACCCACGGTGTTCCTTCTCCTGATCCGTGGCCGGGGTCGCGGGATTCACAGTTGCATGCATTCTCCTGATCCGTGACGCGAGACCTGCCGTGGTCGCGGTCCGCCAGCCCCTGGCAGACTCTTCTTCTGTGGGGATCTCCTTCGTGGCCTACCGCGACCCCGTCTTACTGTCTCAGGGCACCAGTTCTGTGCTGCAGTACATGATAGTTAATTAACTGATTCAAAATTTACAGGTAGCAGTGGTTGCTGACCGGGCTCTCCTCGCAGTCTTCGTACTCGTCACAGCAATATCAACAGCGGCCATTTTGTTACCCCAGCTAAATAACCTGCACGTCGGCAACACGCCTCTTAAACCTCCCATTTAGACGCTAAACAACAAACTAGGGTTATTGGAAACAAAGTCTTCTGCCAACGAATGTGTTAAATGAAAATATGTGCCAAACTAAAACTGTGTGCCGCACCTAGATGATAACATTATTTCTGTATAAAAAATCTACGTAATAGGTCCTTATCACACTAGCGGTTGCGAAAGCAAGCAATTGGTAAATATATGGATAGGAATTTATTTTTGGATTCAGACACTGGTTTGATAGGGGCCTGTTGAAATTCGAGGGGTAGTGAATTAAATGATAATGTACGTGTAAGGGTATGAAGAGCGCAGACAGAGACACTTCTGCATGTAGATGTTACTGACAGCACAAAGTTTAAATAAGCCGACTTTTTTAATCAAACGTCGACTGGTGGCACCTATGAGATACACCCAGAGATGTTTGTCGTGAATTGACTTTTAGAAGCACTACTACTGCTTGTGTATATTACTGTTAACCTTTTGGCCGCCACGGACGTCTGTGGGCGTCAAGTTAAAACGTGCTCACGACGCCTCCAACGGCATGGCGCGTCGACCATGCACAAGTAAAATGTATCGATGTTTCATCGATATATACTTTTGCCGTAACTATTATTTTCAATCAATCAATCAATCAATCATTTATTTGTGAAACATAGGTGATACAATATTGATCTTAATTAGTAATACATACTTAGTGCTCTATGTTTTGCCATATAGACATACAAATATATTTGTGTAGGTTAGTTATTATATTATTATTATTATATTATGTTATTATTATGTTACTATATTATTATGCTATCTTTAAATCACGGTTCATCTTCCGTGAGGAAGATGTCCGGTCTTTTGGAAGGCATACACGGGGACACAGGTCCAACGCGCAGAGGCCCCTTTGAGAACTTTAATCTAAAATGGGGTGGGGCACCAACCGGGGACTATCCACGGCTGCACTATTGGAGTACAGTCATGGACCGTCCCAAGTGGGTGCAAGACTATTGTAAAATAAGGTGAAAAATATTTGGTCTATGGGAAGGGGTGTTAGGTGGACTAGATAACTTCTATTGCCGGAAGAAAACGGCGTCTGCCTTTCAAGTTTGAAATTGAATTGTGTTGGCAGACGGTGACTCGCCAGCTCACTAGCTGGGCCCCCTGAAAAGCCGCCAGTACATAGGCGAAGGGGGCAACAAACGTGTGAGCGGTTATTATGCTATTATTATTATCATTACAGTAATGTCCATAAATCAGTACAATGTCAAATGTTGTTATTATTATTAAGAATTTAGCTTAGGGTATTATTTTGTCATTAAGATATTCTTTAACATTATAGTAGGCCTTATTAAAAAGAAACTGTTTTAATTTAAATTTGAATGCACCCAAATTAGGACAGTCTAATATTTATTAATATATTTTTTAATATTTTGTAGGTATGAAAGAAGGAACTTGTCGCTTGGCGTAGAGAACACAGATTTTCGTTATTGACATGGCGGTCAAGAGGATAGGTGACATTATAAACTTAAGATTAGCTGGTTGATGTTAAGTTTAGATTTGATCGTTGGCTAATGTTGTTTTATCTCAATTTAAGTTGAACCGCAGCTACTGGCTAAAAATGTAAAAGCAAATTATAAACCGTTGGCCAATGTTCGATACAATGTGCTTTTGCCATATATGATTTAATCTATAACCGGTTAAATTTAAAATAAGCAGAAACCCAATTTTCAAAATGGGATGTATTTTATAGCATTTTAAAATTATTCAAACTAACCGACTCATCTTAAGTTTATATTCACACCTATCTTTAAGCGTAAAATATAGAAACTGAAGTTTTCGACGTGGCGGAAGCGTAGGTTCTGTGTCTATTTGCATTCATTATTAGTATGAATGTTGACTGTCAGTGGAACATAAAGTAGGGAGAACTAAAGTTATTTAGGTTTAAGTACATTTTATAACATGAAATACCTGTGGTAATTTGGAATTAACGATTATTTTAACGTACAAGTCCGAGACAGACTGCAGACCGCAAACTGCAAAAGTAGTATTGCTTGCGGTGCGATCTGCGGCTGCGGTCTGCGGTTGCAGTTTTGTAGTCGCTGTCGGAATAGCACCTTTAAAGTGCACATCTTAAAAGCGCTATTTCGATGGTGACTTGCGGTCTGCGGTTGCAGTCTGCAGTTTGCAGCCCGTCTTGGACTTGTACCTTTAAGAAAGAAGAGTTTTGTTACCTTGAATTTTATGACATGATTTGAAGCTAAGATTGCTGCTGTCTATTTTTTTTTTTAGGATTACAAGCTTGATTTAAATTCGTAAACAGGTAACGACCGAAGCGGTCTATGGATGGTTTATAATTACAATTAATTATTATTTATTTTCTGTTTAAAGCGGCTTTCGTTTTTTTTTTTCAGTTCGTTTGAATTCATGAAATCTTTATCAAATATTGTTTCCTCAAACATGTTTTTTAAAAAGATTGTTGTTTCTGTAACCTTTACTTTACTGTTCCCTTCTTTTGTACGTTTCTATACATAGGTATAAATATGAAGAATTTCTTTGAAAATAGTATAATTTGTGCCAAATGTTTAATAATATAATGTCAATTAAGATGTTAAATATTGCAGCATGATATTATAGGTAGCGTAGATAAAATATGTTTGTTAACGGTAGATAATAATGTACATTGAATATTCTCATGTGAAACATGTATGCTCTATAATAACCTGTATGTATTATACCATTTATGTAGGTACCATTAGTACACACGGCTACACATCGAGCTATACAAATCCAGTTTACACTGACCTCACATTGTGAGGAAATCCTATACAATGCGAGATCAGCTTATACTGGAAAATTATAGCTTGATCTGTAGCCGTGTGTACCACAGTACAGAAACCATTCACTTTCCGATCTATCGCAGGAACGTCGTGTCTAGAAGATTTTGGAATCTTTTATGAACTTTAATGTCAATTGTATAAAGAACCTACAAACTAAATACGAGCCAAAAAAGGTCGCGAGGATTCCCCGGAAGACGCGCGATGTTTTTTGGCTCGTATTTAGTCTGTACTTTATACAATTGACATAAAGTTCATTATGCTATGTACAATTTCGTCGCTTATTTCCATTCCGCGGCGGTGTAAATTGAGCCTAAAGCGTGAATTACATAGAAACGGCATAAGGCGCAGGCACGGCGCAGGCGCGGCGCAGGCGCATCGCTTTCATACATTTTGTACAAAAAAAAATTGAAGCGGCACGAAAAATGTATGAAAGTGACGCGCCTGCGCCGTGACTGCGCCTTCTGCCGTTTCTATGTAATTCAGGCCTAAGGCGTCGCCTTAAATGGCAAGCGATCATGAAAAAACGTGAAAACATTATGAATATTAAGGTTGGTATTTGATTCAGCATTCTAATCGCTCGGTCGTGCGACATTTTGCCAAGTAAGACGATGCCTAAGATAAAACGCTACGTCATTTTAAGGAACATTATCACAGACAGATTTGTCGCCGATCTAACTTACGATATACTGAGTGAGGATAAAAAATCTTCTATTTTATCCCTCTTTATCACTGGTGATATATTGAAAGATGTAAAGAGGACTCAATAAATAAATAAAACATAGAAAAATGCTAATTCTTTACCATTATCCGTGAATTTTGAAAGAACAAATCTTCACCCTCCGCGCTAACTGTCGTATCTAGCAATTGTCAATTTTTCAGTAGTTGCGTTAGCTGGGGCCTAATTCTCCTAAAATAAATCTTGAAAAATCACAACCGAACCAAGGCCGAACCGTTCATTCAGACAGTTCTCAATTTCAAAAGCTGTCTTATTGTTTGACACAAAAAACAAAATCATCATTTGAAAATTTTCGAAAACAAAAACTGACTGACGGTTGTGGTTCGATTGCGTTTGGCAACAATTTATTTTAGGAGAATTAGGCCCCTGTGGCTTTATTAATGAATTAATAACTTTTTGTATTGCTCTTGGCTTACTCTTGGCTTGGTTAGTAGTTGCCCTAAAGCCCTAAGGTATACATTTCGTCAGTGGAAAGGTAAAAAGACTAAAGCGCCACTTTTGGTCAAAATGAGTTAAATATACAGTTCGACTGCAATTTTTTTTCTGCGTCGATTGGTCTAGGTCTCGTGGTGATCTGAGCACTTTTTTGGCGCTTTAGCATTCCAAAATTTTGCCTGCAAGTACATTGATGAGTGACTAAAGCGACGTTTTTTCGATGTTTTATAGGTTGACGTCGCTTAAATACTTTTATCTAATTACTTAAGAGAAACGATGGCTTATCAGTCATATTCGATTTCTCATTTAAGCTAAATAATGTTTATTAGTAATTAATCCTTCAGACTAAATCCATTTCAGTGGTTTGTTAGTAAATCTGCATTATTGTGTCGTAGTATTGTTGGCGTTTTAGTAAAAATCGTTTTACAAATATTTGTAATGAATGGCGGTTAAGTAAAAAAAATATCCCTAAATTCAATAAGGAAGTCTATTTAGTAGTCGGTATGAGATTTTATTTAATAGTGCGAAAGGCTATACGTCTCATTTAACATAATAATGATACTTAAATTTAACTTACAATTTTCATTTTTAAATATTTCTCTAAAAAAAAACATTCATGAATATAAAAAAATGTATCCCACCGGCATCGGAAACAGGGTCCAAGCTACCGGTGATCAGGGCTTCAGAGAGAGGAACCTCCTAACAATACGCGCCGTTTCGAGAAGTACCGCTTTCTATATCAGACCGTTGATCCAGCCACCCAACGAGAGCCTCTTTAGGTTGGTCGAGGCTCTTGTCTATTAAGCCATTCCCCGTAACTACTATCGGCAAAATTACTGCTGAATCAACATATCACATGTCAACAACCTCGTGTGTCAAGTCTTGATATTTCATTTCTTTATCTTTCTCAGTTTTCACGAGGTTCTCATCATGCGAAACAGTGATATCAACAATCATTGTGAGACGCTCTGATCGATCTATCACCACTAAATCAATATTTAAAATTTAAAAATACCCCCTTCTTTGTAATGTGGCTGTCGATCCTTGTAACCGATTATTATTGCGGTGAGAAGCTGCTTTCCATAACGAGTCATTCGAGCTCAAATACGATGGGTCTACAACTAGTCATTGCGGAGGGCGGATAACCTCCCTGAGCCACCTTCAAAATCCTTCTGGTCAAAAACACAAATGTAAATGTGGCGAAATCACTGAGTCTGCCTGATTATTAGCTATTTCGAAGTTAGAAGCGTTAACAACCTTTCAAACCCAAATTCCCCTAAAAATTGTACCCTACTATTGTCACCAGGTTTGCAATGTAAGTCAAATGGATATCTATTGTTTGGTTGAAATCTCTACTCCAACTGTGAACAGCAGAACTGATCATTTTGAAACGGCTGAACCGATTTCCATTAAACAGCCTGTAACCACCCCGATTTAACCAGCCTTAAAAAACCGTACGGCTCGTGCGCGCGAGTGCAACCTGTGGTCATGGCTTCAGAGAAAGAAACCTTTGCACAATGCGTGCTGTGTCAGGGAGTACCGCATACTGTATCAAGCCTGATCTAGCCGCCTACCGAGCCTTTTGCGGTGTTGATCGAGGCTCTTGACAAATGGCCTAATGCCATTAGCCGTAACGACTATCGGCACAGACTGCTGAATCCACGTCCTAAATGTTGACAATGAGAATTTCGTGAAATTTGAAAAAGCACGAAGCACACGAGTGCTTCGTGCTTTTTCAAATTTCACGAAATTCTCGTCATGAGGGACAATAATATCAACAATACAATCATTGTGCGACACTCCGGCCGATCACTAATCAGGCTTTTTGAGAACAACAGTCCTGTGGGTGATGGATTATAGATCGATCCCGGTACAATTTGACACTTTCAAGAACTGAGTCGGACATACTTGAAGTGTGGTACACGATGTAGGAACAAGATTGTATTTCAGAGCATGTTGCTGGTGAATAATTTTGGCCTCCAGGTTATGTCTGTGCAAATACTCGCCGTTTTCCCGGACGGTGGCATGCTCGACAATGTCAACCGTTCCATCCTTCACAATATATTTCCAGTACATGTTCGTCATCACAACTTCGTTCACAATTGCACATACAAGACCATCGACGTCGTCTAGAAAAATTAGCTAGATACGAACGCTTGCTTTGCCATACTTCTTTGCGGTCATTGATGCTATGTATTGTAGGTTTGCGCCAGTCTCATAAGCCCAGGAGAGCGGGGTCAGTTCCTTGTCCACGGCGATCACATCTCCCTGAAACTGTACATTTCGCGGTTGTGAGGGGTATTTGCGTTTAAAAACTCTCGATCCCTATACATATATCACTTTCGAGGAATATACAGCCACATCACCGATAAACGCAAGTGATGCACTCGATATACAATCAGCAGTGCACGGATCATTTATCCAAGGCTTCAAGAACCGTTTAAGTCCACTTGACTATGCCAAAGGATTCATCAAGACCGGCATGACCCAACCGTTAAAGACCTTGCTTCCGCCCAATAAAACATTTTTCTGAACATATTCAGGCGGCCTGAAGCTCTCCCACAACGATTGCTTCATGTCGGTCTCCCTAATGCCTATCACCTAGATATATCCAAGTCTGTGTAGGTTTTGGGGAGTGGGATCTAAGTTACTTTAAGTCCCTAGGATCCCACAATCTTCCCTCACGTTTCATGCATAACTACATATTTGTCGACATCAAATTCCATACTGAAAGAATTACTGAAGTTTTCAGTTACCTTCAGAAACTCCATCAGACGCAAATCGGTGGGGGCAAACAGTTTTGGGTCAACCATGTAAAGGAGTTGGGATATTACTTGGCCTTTTCTCCTCACCTGGTGGCCCAGCAGTGATTTCTTCAGCAATGTACTTAGAGGACTTAAGGTCAATCAAAACCACAAGGAACATTAGCCCTAGAATATATCATATTCGATCCTGATCGGTTCTCCACTATACTAAATCTGCCGACATCCTGAATAAAAAATTTGAATGGTTGGATTTCTGCATGGGGCAGCCGACGTGGCTGTATTGCATTGTTTGGGTTTTAACAATATTTCTGCATTGCTATTTAAAGGTTTTTCACATCTCGAAACGTCGCAAAAAAGATTTAATGTCCAAGAAAAATTACATGCTAGTATTTAAATAACATTCAAATTAAAAAAAAAACATAATTTTTAGTAGTAGGAATGGTACCACTAACATGAAACTTTTTGTGCTTTAGTAATTTTACTCTTCTGTGTCTGTAAATCGGAATGGTATTTAATTAGTAGTAAGTAATTTTACTTGGACAAGATTAAATGTAAATATTCTTGTTAGTGATTTATGCTTTCCATTTTATGCAACACATAGAACCATAAGTATATTTACTTGGTTATATTTTAGTACTTGATGGCTTGTTAGTAATTTTCGACTGTGGGTACAAAATCATCTAGGGTGGATTAGTATTTTGGCCTTACCGAGTTTTTCGAAATAATTAGTTGATATTGACTAAAGCGACATTTTTCTCACGAACCAGTAGAGATAGAAGCTTCATTCAAAAACCAAAAAATAGCAAAAAATCACATAACATTGGTATGTAAGTTTCATTAAGATACCTCATATAGAAACATTGTTATGATTTTTTTTCGTCAAAAAAAAACTTTAAAACGCTCTCCTGTAAAGTAGGTATATTGGCGCTTTAGTCTTTTTACCTTTCCACTGACGATTTATTTATTGCTATTCATTTGAAGCAGATACGTCACTCTGTGAGAATTTCTCTGAAAAATAATCAATTGCTAGTTACGACAATCAGCGCGGAGGGTGAAGAAATCTATTATAATAATCTATGAAACTCTTAGTATGTAGGTAGGTAATAATGATTTATGTTTACAATAAAGTAAAAATAAAACTAGATTAAGCTCAAGGTTGTTGGAAATTGAGTTAAAATGTTGTAAATAACGTACGTAGCTAAAATTGTTAAAGGCAAGTTGTTAAATGGTAAGCATATTATTAAACTGTACAAAATAAGAATAAAGTTTGCGAAACAGATTTTTGTGTTTTTTAGGGTTCCGTATCTCGAAATGAAAAACCGGAACCCTTATACCCGTCAAAACCCTTTTTCTCAGGAACGGGTAAAGATATCGAATTAAAATAAATACCAAATAGCTAATTCTGTAGCTTCAAGTACTGTAAAAATTCAAGTTCCTAACTTAATACCATTAAAAGATACTGTTATTTACCCTACCAAGTTTATTTTTATACGTACTAGACTCACTTAATGAATGACAAAACAAAACCTATACCCCTTTATTACAAAAAATGGTTTAAACCAAGACTAAGGTAAACCCAGGTTTAAAATATACTCATCGCTTTCTTATGTCATTATAACAAAAAGAGACGGGGCTATTTTAAAACCAAGGTTTTTCTTAGACCATCTTTTGTAATAAGGGGGATAGAGTCCTTCCCAATAGAGGGTGTAAACGAATTGGTGTAATTCCTTCAAACCGCGTGATCTACTGGTGACACTGATTGACCCTGCGATTTCTTTTATCTTATTATTTTTTTTATTTTTATCTTATTTTAGAATTAACAAAAAAATTGTCAGAAAATGAAACATGTTATTCTGTATCTGAGTAATTTTAGCGTTCCAAGTTAAGTGACTGCGTGGAGTGATTCGCGCTAGTCGTGACCGTCAGCTGTGTCGCCGTGCTTTTATTCATTTATGCATGGCATCGAAATTTTCTATCACATATAAGGGAAATAAATTTTATTTTTTTATTTTAATCAATCTAAGTCCCATGCGGGGTTAATCTATACTATATAGATAATGTGGTTTGAAGGAATTACACGAATTCGTTTACACCCTGTAGACTACTACCTAGAATTTAAAAATTTGGCACGATAGGATAGGTCATGCACAAGTAAAGGAAGAAATCCGAAAACCATTAATTTCTAATTCTATGTGGAATTATTACTTAACAAACCTAATTTTGGAAAATGAAGTTTGTCACGTAATAATTCCACTTTACGGTTATAAAACGGTACGTAACTCTGAAGGCACGAGTTTAACTCGCACAGTTCTTTCTTTTTAGGGTTCGGTAGTTATATTTTGTTATGTCCGTCCGTGCGTCCGTATGTCACAGCTATTTTACTTGAAGACTATTGGGACTGCATGGTTGAAAATTTGCAGGTAGGTAGGTGTTTTCTGTAAATCGCCATACAAGCGTGTAGCGAAATTTACGAAAAAATATTTATTTAAGGTTGACACCTAGTATACCTACCAATAAAAAACAAGGGATAAAAAAAAACGCTCTTCTCGTCATGTGGGGTATCGAATGATCGTAGTTTTTGAAAAATGACACAAAGATTCCTAACTTTTTTGTTTAGGTGAATATTTTTTTGAGGTATGATCTTCTAAAGTTGTTGACAATGTGTAAATCTAAATTTCGAAATATGTCAAAAAAATTATTAAAAAACAACAAAAAAACTTACTGGACAGTTTCAACGAAAATTGTTTTGAACAAGATACGTTAATAAGTTTTTAAATATCCGCTATTATCAATTGATTGCTATTTTGAGTTTATTGACTGCAAAATTAACTTTGTATTTTATACATTATCATTATAAATATTTCACTTAAACCAACATGTTGCAAATATTTGAAACAAGTCAATAACAAGCAAAAAGTCTATAATTAACGTAAACTCATAACATAAACACACGCCTGTATTCCCCGAAGGGTTGGCAGAGGTGTATATTAGTACACCCTAATTTCGCCGTTTATGTTTACGTCCCATGTAATAGGGGGCGAGCCTATTGCCATCAACCGGGCACAAATCCAGACTCCGGGCTGCTACTGAGAAATTCCTAGGGATCGAACCCAGGATCTCACGCTCAGCAGTCGCGCTTGCGACCGCTAGACCAACGAGGCAGTCTAATTAATAAAGCTTATTTTACCACTCACAAGCTATAACTATAAGCTGACGTAATTATTTGTATTGCTTCATTTCAAGATAAATAAAATGACGTTCATATTTTTATAATCAGTCATCAATTTAAAAGCATTCGCAGGACAGTCACAAATCTATTTTTAAATATTTAATGGACGCTTCTGCACAAAAATATGGCGCAACTTCCGAGAAAAAAGCAATATAAAATTCAGAGCTTGGAACTCAGTGATAAAGGTCGCAATATCGCTTTCCATTTAAAACAGAAAGATGATATGTTTAGTCCATTTGTTGGTAATAAACAAACCAGTGTTTTTATTTCCACAACAATCCACCCAGAAAAAAAAGCATCAATTAAATCCGAGCATCAAATATCACAAGAGTATTGTTACAAACTTTATTATAATATATAACAAGCCGAGCACGCGGTTCCACCCGCGTGTAAAGTTTTTTAATTTTCCGTGCAAGCACCATGTCTTGATCCGGAATTCAAGTTGCCTCTGCAAAATTTCATATAAATCAGTTTGGCAGCTTTTCCGTGAAATAACGAAAAGACAAAAAATAACACATTTGTATTATTAGGGAATATTATCGGGGAAAGCATTGCGCCAACAGGCACCAAAAGGCGCCATTTATTTAATTAAGTAAAAGATAAATTCAAGCAACATATTGGGAACCGTGATTTCTGTCAATTCGAGGTGTATTAATGGGAATTATGTTCGGGGCGGATAATTTGATTTCACTCGTCTTCTGCTTCATTTGCTGTCTCGAGGTAATGTTCAATTGACCATGACAGAACCGTTCATGTGTAAAATCATTAGCTTGCATGTAAACAGCGAATAAAACGATAAACAGAGTGAAAATCACGAAACAGGAAGCAACACCTATGTACGTATGTGGGGTTGGAACCGCAGCCTATTGTGTTGGCTTTATTGTCTGTCATTTCATTGAAAAAGTGATGGCCGCAGAGCGAGCTGACGTGGTGAAGCCACACGTGTCATAGGCCGGGTAGTTGAGGCTGTCAAATTTATGGTGATCTGTCTGCGTAGTAAATATTACTTCTATGATCTGTTAGTCAGTAGGAAGGCGAATGGCGTGTAGTTAAGAAGTTCGGGGAAGCTGGATGGTTCTACCAATATCTTGGTATTTTTGTATTTCGTGAGACACTAATATTTATGACTAGCTCTACCCGTTGCAATGCACTGTTTCCTACTTACTACCTACGTACTATTTACCTACTACCTACCTTCAGAAACAAAGTCAAAATAGTAACAAAAAGTTAAAACCATTTTCATGCATGCGGTAAACGAATGAAGAATATGGATATACTGAGATAATTAGCGAAATCGGTCCAGTCGGTCACGCCTGATGCCGTGACCAAGGGAAATAGGGATTCATTTTTATATAATAGATAGATTATCTACGATTTACTCACGTGCATTTTTTCGGGATTGCTCGACTAGTTTATATATTAAATATAGATAATTATTTAAGAACCTAGTGTTTCTCATTTTAAGTGAATTGTATTCTATATTGAGAAATAAATGACTTAAACCATAGTTTCGGACCTAAACGGAGTCCTTAGGTAATTATGAGCTAAACGCGGCGAGGTCGCGAGTAGAACTAGCTAGACTAGGAGATGATGACAGAAAAATCCAAATCATTTGTTACAGGTATGGCGACCCTTAAAGGGTCGAATTAGGTGATTTAAGGAACGAAAATCATAATCTTAGGGCTGGCCAGCGGGGCGTAATTACAGGCTAATTAATTAAATCTGTCAGAAAAATTACGGTATTCAAACGATTTGTTACACAACGATATTTACATTTTCTTGTAGTCCATGAAAATAAAGATGGCGGTAACACAATGCCATACTTTTTTGCCGGGGCTTATGGCACGCCATACTAACTGCGCAATTTTTTTAAAAATTTTTAAACAATATTCCACGTATTTGAACCGACTCACGGGTATGGCATAGTCAGATTTACATTTCTAATTATACAAATGACTGATTAACCAAGTTTTAGGTTGTAACAAATCGTTTTGCATAATTAAAAAAATCGACATCTTTGCAGCGGTATGGCGGCTATTTGGAACCGTCGTAATGGTATGGCATTGTGATTCTCGTGAATGTTTACGTGCAACGTTTAAAAAAATATACTATACCAAAAGTTAAAAAAAAAGAAAAAAATATTAATGAGTTTCAATTAGTATGGCGGGCCATAAGCCCCGGCAAAAAAGTATGGCATTGCGTTACCGCCATCTTTATTTTCATGGACTACAAGAAAATGTAAGTATTTTTGTGTAATAAATCGTTTGAATACTGAAATTTTTCCGACAGATTTAATTAATTAGTCTATAATTACGCCCCTCTTGCCAGCCCTAAGATTATGATTTTCGTTCCTTAAATCACCTAATTCGACCTTTTAAGGCCAAGGCTTTTAAGACCATACCTGTAATCAATGACTTGGATTTTTCTGTCATCATCTTCCGATCTAAGTCGTAAATAATCATAAATATGAATGTGTCACGAAAGTTATAATCAGTGATCGGAAAAAGGTGAGCTAATAATTTACCTAAACTTCAAGGAACAGAGACAAAAACTGGAGACTTCCTTACGACAACATTTTTTTTCGTGAAAATGATTCCGGGTTTCGGGACATCACTGAAGTACATTTAATATTAATGTTAATAGTACAGAAAACAATTAAATTCGTTTCCTATTTTTATTTCTCAAAATTGTCACAAAACCAGATGACAAGTTTTTCGTTGTTTTTAAAAAAGAGATTGTTTATTGTTTTCAAAAAAGGAGATTGTCTTTAATTTTTTGAAAAAAATGGAAGACAATCTCCGAGAAAATTCTCCCGAAAAAAAAAATGTTGTCGTAAGGAAGTCTCCAGTTTTTGTCTCTGTTCTTTGAAGTTTAGGTAAATTAGCTCACCCTTTTCCGATCACTGGTTATAATCCAAAAATACCAGGATATTGTTCGGACCATCCAGCTTGTCCACACGCTCATCGCCTCCTGGTATGATAATAGGTGAATCATATTTAGAGCTTCAAACCCCATCACATGTGAAATATTTTAGAGCATAGGCTGTTAACAAGCCAGCATACCAAACAATAAAAGATGATAGGTACTACAGAAACCTATCTGCAACCACCAGGAAAGCAATACTCCCGGCCTGTTGACAAAACACATCGTAAACAAAACCTAACCCATTCCTACCTACGTTTACATTCGCATGTCAATCCATTGTCTCTTGCCTAAGGCCAAGGCTATTTCACAAACTCTATCGACCCAATTTGGGGCACTCGAAACTAACAAGGGTGTTTTGTGCCCGCATTGAATTAGTATGAAGGGAAACGGTTGGAAATCTGGATGTTATTGTTCTTAATAACTGTAATTACTGGAGTTAAGACAGTAATTTAATAGATTAATGACGTAATAATTGGGTTATTGGCATTGACTTCGGAACCGATAGGTAATCAAACTCAAACCTCGTTTATTCAAAATAGACTAGAATTACTTGGTTCATTTCGAAAGTCAATTTTACATGAGACAGGCCCCAATAGCGCCCACCCTTCACCGCTTCCTAGTGTTTATGCTGTGAAGAAGAAACGGCCCAACAAACGCCCCTTGCTGGGGCGTTTGTTGGGCCGTTTCTTCTTCACTTCACTTTTCTGTCTGTCAAGTGAATAAAAAGAAGCAATTATGTAAGTTGAGGATGAGAAACAAAACATTTACCTAGAACAATTCTGGATGAATTGAAAACAAAAGTAAAAGCACAGAACAGATAAAAGACGTTAGAAGGGCCTTGTGGGCGGGGCAGGCGCGCCGCACATATGAGCAAACGCTCATATTTCAACCGAAATTTGTTTTACCGGTCAACAGTCGCGCTCTTATTGTGACAGCGTACGGAGATCCGCGAATAAAAAGAATTATGCCGTCTTGCATTATTATAACGTGACGGAAAAGAAGCTAGTTGAGTCGTGTAGCCAGAGAACGGATTTCTTTTCACCGGCATGTCCAAAAACCTTATAATATCAGTGATATTTGTAATTATTGCAATAGTATTATGTAATTTGTAGAAAAAAACGATACAATCGGACACAGATACAAAATTATACATTGCTTGCAATACATGGGTACCATCTTGTACTACGTGAGCGACAGCGCAATGTATTGCGTTCAATGCGAAAGTCGAGTGCAGCGAGCAATTGTTTTCATTCAGCGAAATCCATACGTATCGATAGTGTTGTACCAAGTTGCAAACAATATCGGTACTAAATATGTGTGTAGATCTACAAATGATTATTATCAGTAATATTATAATTAAAATTTAATTTAATTTATCACAGCTCACAAGTGTCATCCACAATTACAGGGTTCAAATTGTCAATGTCCTCTTTTAACCTCTGCTGAAAGCATCAGATACCTGGGAGTAGTCTTAGACAGGAATCTCAATTTCAAATGTCATATTGGTCTGCTAACTGGACGAGTTCGCAAACTGATAAACATCTTTAAAACTCTTCGGTATATTGCCAATCCCATTATAATACGCAATGTCTATTTCGCACTTTGCCTATCCATCGTAACGTATTGTATTTCCTGTTGGGGCGGCGCAGCAAAAACCACACTCAAGCCGCTAGCACATAGGGCCATTTTAAAAGTGGCCACATTTCGTCCTATTCTTTTTCCAACTGACCAACTATACAATCACTGCAAAGTTCTAAATGTTCGGCAACACTTCATACTACAGACAGTTATTCTGCAACACCGTAAAACCCCATACCGAATTATAGAAAACAAAAAACGTAGTAAGCGCCGAAAAGATGGGATATGCACCCTGCCGCGAGTACACTCAACTTTTGTAAAGAGATTTTTTCATTTTCTTGGTCCGTTCCTATATAATAAAATAAACGAAGAATGTCAAATCTACGGACTACCGTATTACAAATGCAAAAAGATTGTGCAATTGTACCTCCAAAATAAGTCTTATGACGAAACAGAAAAAATCTTAATCTTAACATAAACAACATGGACAAGATAACACAGATACACACACACAAATACACACACGCACAATCACACACACACACACAAATACACACCCCCACTCGCAAAATCACACACACACACACACACCCACACACATACACACACACCCACACACACACACATTTATTTACCTTAAAATTATTTTATTTTTATTTTCACGTTAATAAAACGTATCTTAAACTATAATATTGTCCATCTCAATACTCCAAAATTGTAACAGTAACATCAAGCACTATGTAACCTTTACGTCATTATACCTTAGGGACCGGACTGCTTTTTAATAACCTAGCTAGGAGAGCAGTGCTCACCCACACGTTTGTAGATATAGTACTTATTTTGTAAAACTGTATTTTTTGTTAACGTGTACTACAATCCTTTGTTTTGATTAAATAAACATTATTATTATTATTAAAATAACTTAGTTTATTGCCACGAATTATATTTTAAATTTTATTTTTAGGTTTCCAACAGGTCCAGACAAAAGAAAACTGGATTGAGACAACTGGTAGAATTGAATGGATACCTATTAAATGTAGCACAATTAATTTGTTCTTAACATTTTGCAGAAAATTATGCAATTACAATTCACAGGTTTATTCAAATTAAATAAAATTATATTATGTTAATACGCCTACGGGAAAACAAAAATCAAAATTTCTTTGGTTTTTTGCAAATTGTAGCTTTTATTTACGTTTATATTATTCAAAATGCGATTTGCGCCGGTAGCGGTTACTTAATAATATATTCAATAAGAAAGTCGTAAGTAGGTATACCTACTTTTCTAGGTTTACGATGCTCGAAAATAGAATTGTTTCCGAAAAAAACATGTTTTAGAGTATTATGATGATGATTCATAATAATTGACATGATTTTATTGATTATTTTTAGCAAACTTAGTATCGTTACGGGTGCAAACAACATAATTATGACGTAAAACAGACCTACAATTAGCAAAAAACTAAAGAAAATTTGAATTTCACGGCTATATCGGATGTTCCCCCTTAATTTGACATTATTATTTATATATGTTGAGGAAGTTCCCACTATTCGTACCCCGTTCGAGGGTCTCAAAATTAGAGCGAAAAATTGCAAAACTTAATGTAACAAAATTACAGTAATTTTATCGATATAAGTAATCGACCTTTTGGTCGCCGTAACATGTATGAGAAATTAATTTGAATTTGCGCGTGTGTGAGTGTACGTCGAACGCAGTATTTGCGTTAGTGTGACAACTAATAGCAAACTCGAAATCTATGTGCGTGTGGTTTATTTGTGTGCGTAATGCGCGTACGTATTGGGCACTTGCTTGTAGTAGAGTTAAAGAGTGGGAGAAAAGCGGCGACACGCGTTCTAATACAAATCAGGAACTATTTCCTTTCTAACCTCTTTATCTGTTCTGTGAGTAAAAGTATCTAAATATAGATAATACAACATAATATAAAAACAACCTACACTCAGCTTAATATATAGAATAGACTCTATTCTATATAATTATATTCCCACAGTCAAACCGATAACACGGTTTTGTGGGGCAAATGTATGTAATCTAAGCTATGTAATTGAACAATAAATAAATAAATAATAAAAAATATATGTATATTTCAATACAATCATATTACTACAGCTAATGTGAGAATAATGTAGATTAATGTGAAAATCAATGATGTAGATAAAAAATAGAAGCAGGTGTCGAGTTTAAATTTCAGGAGACTCCTAAGCTTTGATAGTTTACTAGTATTTTTACTACGGGTGTCACATTCTTCGTTTTCCTCCCATTTTCTTTTATAGCTCCTGGGTCTCGAAGGCAACTGCCACAGGTATCAAGCGATATTTTATTAACTGTAAAAATTTATATTTTTAATACTTTGTATGTCACTGTATGATTGTGAACAGCGTTAGCTCATAATCTGTCTCGCAACATTGTAAACTGTTGATAAACTGTACCATACTGCTTACAATATAACGTAGTTACTAGCTTTTTGCTTTTAGATGTCGTGGTGGTCCGGAGGTTACAGACCCGCTTGTTAAGCACCGTTTTGCGGGTTGAAACCCAGGCATGTACCAATTTGACTTTTTCAATTTCATATGTACTTTCTTAGTTAATCTAAGACGCCACTGACATACGGTGAAGGAAAACATCGTGAGGAAACCTGGACTTTAATCGTCTGAAATCGCCAACCCGCAATGAGCAAGCGTGGCGATCAATGCTTCCTTTTCTGTACGAGAAGAGGCCTTTGCCCAGCAGTGGGACAGTTTTTTTTTTTTTTAACTCTTTATTTAATTAGGAACTTTTGTACAAAAATACATGGCAGTCCCATTGTACCTTATATCTTAAAGTTATACACTAAATGTAACAAATATAACCTAAATATCTATTTAACAAAACGAAGACCTATAAAGCTATACAACTTTTTGGGCGCATCAGATACAGGAGCAGACAGAATTTCATTAACCCAACCTATATTGTTTTGAGTTAAACCTAATTCATTACTTAATATGTCTCTCTCAGCCTGGAACCGGACACATTCCGTTAAGAGATGCATAACATCTTCCACCTTATCACATTCCTCACAGTTAGGGGAGGCACATTTTTTCATTAAAAATGCAAAGTTATTAAGCGGCATGTGTCCGGATCTCAGTCTGAGAGCTGTTATCAACATTTTTCTACTCATTTTACAATTTGAAAACCATGGAATACGAGGAGGTTCACAGACTATTGTTTTATACCAGATAGCCTTGGTTTTTGATCGTAAATTAAAATACTCTATCCAAATTTGACGACATTTTTCCTTATATTTTGGTAAAAGTTCGGAAAAATCTGGTTTGATGTTTAATTCTTTGCCTTCCAAGATTCCTTTCTTCGCTAGACTGTCAACCTTCTCATTACCACTTAAGCCTATATGTGATGGAACCCATTGCAACTTTACTACTTTTTTTCCATCACTAGTAATTTCGTCAATTTTAGAAATAATAGTATAAGCTATCGATACACCTCTGATACCAGAGGCGCATCGAGCTATATGTTGCAGAGCACTTTTGCTATCTACGCATATTAAAATTTTATTACTTGCAATTGTTTTAGCATAAGATAACGCTTCCGAAATTGCAATGAGTTCCAATGACATAAACATTAAAACATTTATTTAACTTATAGGAATTGCTATGATTCGGTTTTAAAGGATCATAATATGCTGCACCTCCACCTACAATACTTTTGGACCCATCTGTAAAAATTACATAATACTCTGAATATTTTTCACGTAATTCCTTGATTATAGAAAAGTGACGATAGGTGGGATTATATGTTCTCTTAGGCATGTTGACTATATCTAAATTAATTACAATCAACTCTTTAATGTTAAAATTGGTTACCCATGTACGTAAACTAAACATGTCTAGGGTAGGTTTTGACTCTATATTATCATCTTTTACTAATTCGAATGTAGTAGCTAATAGTGGCATTTCTTTATTTGACCAATATCTAATGTGACCAAGAGTACACAGTTCGTCTAGCAAGTTATTCGTTACATTTTTTGTTATGGATCGAGATTTTAAACAAAACTTAAAAGCTAACCATTTTCTTCTTAAGTGCAGTGGAGGAACACAGAGCTCACTTTCCATAGCATGTATTGGAGTACTCCTAATGAAACCGTCCACTATTCTTAAAGCATGGTTTTGTACTTTCTCTAATTTGTATTGAAGTGCTTTAGAGCAATTATTATACAAAAAACTTCCATAATCCAATCTACTTCTTATAATAGCAATATATATCCTTCGCAAGTGAATGTGGTGTACTCCCCAAGAAGAACTAGCAAGTATTTTTAGCAAATTATTGAACTTTAAAACTTTTTCAACTATCTCATTAATGTGTTTGCTCCATTTTAACGTACTATCAAGCCACATTCCTAAATATTTATAGTTATCTACTTTTCCAAGTGAACTATCATTGATTACAAGATTAAGCTGTTGAGTTCTTCGACCTCTACTAAAAATACAATATTGTGATTTACTTGTAGATACTTCCAATCCTAAATCTATTAATATTTCCATAAACACATTTAAAGAGGCTTGCATTCTCCTTGCAGATTCAAATATATTGTTACCGGTTGAATATAAAACAAAATCATCTGCGTATTGACATACATTTATATTAGCAGCAATCTCTTGACAAATCCTAAATGTTGCGATATTAAAAAGGAGTGGTGAGATAGGGTCACCCTGTGCTAAGCCATTTCTTGCTATCCTAACAACTTTTTTACTCTTTTCAAAGTCATCAGTAATCTTAAGTCGGCGTTCACTTAGGAAATTCCATAGGTATTGGCAAATACTCTTTCCTATTTTCATGGTATCAAGGGTCTGTAACATTTTCCCGATTAACACATTATTATATGCGCTTTTAATATCTAAAAAGCATGCTAAGGTCGGAGAATTTTTAGTTAAGCCAATTTGAATATCAGTCACCAGACGTGCTAGGCAATCAAGACACGATTGACCTCTTCTAAAGCCTGTGGTACACGGGGATAAGATCTCGTTCTTTTCTATAAACCACTCAAGACGTCTTGCAATCATTACGTGAAAGATCTTACAAATGCAGGAAATTAAAGATATAGGCCTAAGTTTATTATCAGCATTAGAGGAACTACCTGGTTTAGGTATAGCTATCACTTTGACATTACGCCATTGAGTTGGAACATCACCAGACTTTAATATCAGGTTGTATAAATTTAATAAATACAACTGACCAGTTTCAGGTAAGTGAGAGATCATCGAATATGTTATCATATCTTCCCCTGGGGCTGTGTCTTTTTTCTTAAAGCATCCACGCATCTCTTCTATACTAAATTCCGACTCAAGTGACTGATTCACTGATGAAAAACGTGGAGGTAGAGGCATTACATAATCAGGGGTAAGAGAACATAATAAATCGGATTGTGACTCTTGGGAACTATAAACCTTGAACCTTTTATACCCTTTAATCCAACGCATTTTATTCCACATTTGCGAAACCGATAATGTGTGGTCAATACTATCACAAAATTTTTGCCAATCATTTGATTTAGCTTTTTCAATAGCACGCCTAGCATTTAGTGCTTTCTCTTCAAGATTATTTAAGTTATTAGGAGTAGGATTCTTTCGGAATTTGGCTAGAGCTAGTCTACGTTCACCAACTAATTTAGAGATTGATTGGCTCCAATATCCCTTTGGTCTGAAATTGTTACATGGATTATGACATAACTTTTTCAGAGGGATACTATTGTCTACAGCTCTGTTAATTTGTTGAATAAAATAATCATACAGGCCTTGAACATCTTTTTGTTCTTGAGGATTCAATAAATTTTCGGAGATAACGTTTTTATATGCTCTCCAGTCAGCTAATTTGTAATTCCTTGTTTTGGAAATATGTAATTGATCCTGATACCTAATTTTAACTTTTATAAATATGTGGTCACTCCCTAAATTCTCACTTAAAACAGACCAATCAAAATTAATTGCAATATCGGCTGATGCAAAGGTTATATCCGGAGATGATTGTTGAAGTCGGCCGTTAACAAGCTTCAGTCTAGTGGGCTGTCCATCATTGACAGAAACAAAACCAAATTCTGAAGCCGACTCGTGAATTTGTTTGCCTCTACAATCGTTTTTGTAAGACCAGTCTGTATGGTGTGCATTGAAGTCTCCTAAGATTATGCATTTATTATGAAACATAGAAAATATTTGATCCCATTCAGCCTGGGTCGTACGTACAGAACTTGGACAGTAAATTAATGTAATGAATTCTATAATTCCACAATTAATTAACCTAAAATTTCGATACCTGTATTATTAGCACTTACCGAAAGTTCTTGAGCTTTAATTGACTTGTGTGTTATTATGGCGATGCCTCCATAAGAATCATCCCTATCCCGTCTATACACATTATACTGACTGATATTGAGCATAATTTCCGGGGCTAGCCAGGATTCGCTAATTAATGCAATATGCACATGTTCTTGCAATAGTAGAAGTTTAAATTCTTCTAATTTGGGCTTTAAACTCTGTGCATTCCACTGCAATAAGTTCAACTGAAAGTCTTTATTACAATTAGCCATTTGTGAAGAGACAATATACTTTACTCATAATATCTGTACTTTTAACTAACTTTATAGCAAATTGTATGATCTCTTCAAAAACAAAACTACATATCAATTTAATTTTAACCTCAAAACTGTTTTCAGATAAACAAATATTCTGTACTTTTTCTATATTTTTTTTAAATCCAAAGGTTTTCTGAGAGTTGTTTTTCTTATGTTCGTTATTTTCCGAAAGCTGTGAAGTAGATTCCACGTTAATGTGAAAACATTCCTCGCTAAGATCCATTTGCTCCAGTAAGTTCCTATCTCTAATCGACTTCTTCTTGGGCTTGTTTTTGCCTAAAATCGGGGAAGATGTATGCATATGATTTCTGTTCTCGTCTTCGTCACTATCCATGTTCTGTTCAGAATTTGCATTCATTTGTTGTTTATTGCTGCTCGGTGCGTTTGTCATAAGCACGTCTCTAAAACTCTTTTTATTAGAATCATTAGTAGTATAAGAAATCTTATTTGTGGGTTCATTTGAGTTTTGCGACATATTATTTAGTTCCCTAGTTGTTCTGGCTTTGTTTATATAAAGTGACAATGCTTTCCTGTACGTACAATTTTCTTGACACATAATGCTTCGAATCGCCTTTTCTTTTAAGAAAATAGGGCAGGATTTATCTAACGCCATGTGTGCTCCTTTACAGTTTAAACATTTAAACTCTTTTGTTTCGCAGTTAGCGTGTTCTTCACCACACTTGGGACATAAATTCTTTTTTGTCGGACACATTTTTACTGAGTGACCGTATCGCCAGCATGCCGAGCATTGCGTCACCGGAAAGGTGTATGGTTCCACTTTAAACCTGTACCCATATATATAGACATATGGGGGCAAAGTGGAACTTTTAAAACATAGACGTACAGATTCACTGTTCATCCAACCTCCTGTGTCACTTAACCTTTTTAAACGTCTGACAGATACCACTTGGTACTCACATTCTAAACTTTCCTGAAACTCTTTGTCTTCTATGTCCAAATCTATATTCTTTACAACCCCGTAACATAAACTTATTTCATTCATGAATTGACATCTGTAACCCAAAGCATGAAAGCTTTCGCAAACTACCAACTTCTGTGCATTGGTTTTATCTTCAAATTCAATTAGTACTTTGTAGGGGTTCTTATAGGAAATTTTTAAGATGTTGTCAATTTTTTCAGCTCTTAACTTTTTTGCTAAGCCAAATTGTTTGGGTAAAATCTCCTTGGACGTGACACTCACAATAATTTTTTCGGCACCTTCCAATTCTTTATCATGTTCCTGTTCATTTTCTGTACTTTTTTCCGATAGTCTCCTTGCAAGCCTTTTATTGTCTTTTCTAACTGTTACAAAGCCGTCATCATCTTCAACTATTTCATCACTATTGGACCTCATTCTCTTCTCCGGAATTCTTAGTAAGTCCGTCAATTCGGTAGTTCTCTCACACAAATCTCCGTCAACTGCGTTTACCGATTGCTCATCGCCACTCGAGTTGAAAAAATCAAAAGTCTTTTCTACATCAGCCATTGTTGATTGACATTTAGATTTTTTAAATGTGGGTATATTTAAAAAAAAAACAATCACAAAAGGATAAAGCAATTTACTACGCGTGCGCTCGACTCAGCGGCTCGCGCGCAACTGAGTGGGACAGTTACAGGCTAATATTTATTTTTTATTATTTATTTTTTACTAGCTTTTGCCCGCGGCTTCGCTCGCGTTAAATCAACTCTTAACACACTACTAAAGTTTCTATAATAATATAATTCAATCATGATTCGAAAGACACGTGGCGCCATCTATTATCGTTATTGTTGTTTTCCTCGGGAACATTACTATTTTTCGGGACGAAAGATACCCTACGTCCGTTTCTGTAAAATTTCAGGATGATCAGTTCAGTGGTTTAGGCGTGAAAAGGTAACAAACTTACTTTCGCATTTATAATATTAGTTAGGAATTAGGATTAGGATTCAGTTTTGATAGTTTATAATCTATTCATATCAAACCATGAAATTGTGAACTTTCATCATACTGGAATGCGACGGAACACACCTTGCGCGCTGATTGGTTAAACGGTACCTTAAATAACGTAGTTATTGATTTTATTAATAGGTATTGTTTATTAAAATATTACATTGATTTAACATACTTTATCACAAATAATTATTGTGCATTTCCTTTATTTGACACCTGTTTGTTTTGTAACTCTATGGACATAAGGAAATATTTTTTTGTGATAAATCGTTTCGATGCCAGGCATAAATGAATGAAAGCACGGTGAAATAGCTGGCGGGGACGACTAGCGCGATATCGCTTCGTGCAGTCAGTTAACGTGGGGCTCTAGAATTACTTAGAAAAATAAACAGAAAAGCATGCTGTTTTGATTGAAAAATAATAATTACCGACTCTGAAAAAAAACAATGCTTGCTGTGTCGCCAGTAGATCACACGGTTTGAAGGAATTACACGAATTTTTTTACAGCCTGTATTTTAAAATTTTCCCAAAACTCATCATCATATCGGCTCGTATATTATTTATTTACGGTAAGGCATAGGTCGCAGATGACGTCAGAAACCATTCTAAGGGCCGATTGAGAGTATAAGATTAAGGGGAAAATCTATAGCCATATTTCAAAAAACTTTTGGCAGGAACTTCCACACAAAAATTTAATTAAACTGGTACGATCTGGGATTTTAAATAAGAACGTTAAGATCATTTGTTCCAGGATAACTTTGAATCACAAAGACCGAAGTCACCAAGTTAACTGCAGCTAATGTGGTACGTTGCTGTTAACGGTGCATTAAGACCAAGTCCGCTAATGCGGACACCGGGTGTAAAATGGCTAGTCCGCTATCTGAAATAACATTGCCCGACCTACCTTTAAGTGCTAGATCTGACACAATGTTTTTCGTTTCCCTTGATGTATAAACAGTACCCCAAGTGTGAGCTCTATTTGTTAACTACTGTAGTTGCGTCACGCCAAAAATATATTAAATTTAGGCAGCGCCTCTAAGCGCGGTGTTCAATACTATTGCGAATTTTATAATTGAACGCCGCGCTTAGGGCGAGCTGCCTTAGTTTTCATACTTCTTTGGCGTGACGCAACTACAGTAGTTAACATAAAACTCACACTTAGGGTACAGGTTTGTTAGGGATATGAGATTTCTGATCTGGATGTGGATATATTAGGAGTTTTTTATCGGTTTCGGATATCGGAAATATCCGATATAGATTTCATATCCATATCGGATATGTAGATATATGAAATAGTTTTCGGATATTCGATAATTTCGGATAGTTTCAAATATGTATATCGGACTTTTTTCAGGAATAGTAGGTATAACGGAAGCAAAGTAAATAAGAATATTTACGAAGTGAACAATATAAACTTTATTTTTATTAAGATACCACAGTATCTTAATAAAAATAAAGCTCGTGGCTAAATAATAACAGCCGCATAGACCGATCTTCCGGGTTAAGCCACGCTTGCCGAGGTTGGTCTGTGGATGGGTGACCATTTACCATAGCGAGTTTCCTCCGTGCCTCGGAAAGCACGTAAAGCCGTTGGTCCCGGCTGTCATTTGTAGATCTTTGACAGTCGTTACTGTTGGTCAGAAGCCAGAAAGTCTGACAACCAGTCTTACCAAGAGTATCGTATTACCCAGTTACTGGGTTGTGGAGGTCTGATAGGCAGTCGCTCCATGTAAAATACTGATATTCAGCTGCATCCGGTTCGACTGGAAGCTGACCCCAACATAGTTGGGAAAAGACTAGGCAGATGATGAGTATCTAATAAAGGTAGTTATGGATCGGAATGTTGGGCCGTGAAGAAGACGGATGAAAAAAGATTGCATGTAGCTGAGATGAGAATGTTGAAATGGATGTGTGGAGTGACCAAAATGGATAAGATCAGGAATGAGTATATTAGAGGAACTTTGAAAGTAGCGCCAGTGACAGAAAAGTTGAAAGGGAACCGTTTGTGGCATGTGAAGAGGAGGGATGAAACGCATGTGACCAAAAGAGTTATGAATATAAATGTGGATGGATGGAGAGGAAGAGGGAGGCTAAAGAAAAGATGGATGGATGGCGTGAAGAATGATATGAAAGAGAAGGGAGTCAGTGATATCATGACGGTGGACAGGACGGTATGGAAGAAGAAAACGTGTCGCGCCGACCCCAAGTAGCATGGGATAAGGGCAGGAAGAAGAAGAGTATCTATCTAATAAAGGTCTACATGTCAAAGTAAGTATTTAAGCTCCGCCTCCATCCGAAATTATTCGAAACGTTTATATCAGATACGGTTACGGATATTTTTTTGTTTTGGATATCTGATAGTTTCGGTTATGGTTACAGAACTCCTCCCTGATGTATAAATTTGTCTTTAATTGGTACATAATGTAACAATTTCTATGAAATCTAACTGTAATAATATGTGATAACATTTTCTAAGAAACGATAAAGTAGGTTTCAACAGCAATTTATTTTTAGACGACCGTATCAATTTCAAGGAAATCGGAAATTGAGTTTATGAATATTTTCTATGAAAATATTACTACAACCAGTAAGGAGAAATCATCGATGTCGGAATTTCATAAACAAATATTTTTTTCATTTTGCTAATCATATGACAAAAATTTCATGGTTGTATAATGCCTCGTTGATCTAGTGGCTGCAAGCGCGTCTGCTGAGCGTGTAGTCCTGGGTTCGATCCCCATGTCGGGAAAAGTGTTATTGGGTTTTTCCGTGTGTAATTTCTCAGTAGCAATGCGTCTGGATTTGTGCCCGGTTAATGGCAATAGGCTCGCCCCCTATTTACATGGGACTAAAACAACGGCGAAATGAGGGTGTATACTATACACCTCTGCAGAACCCTTTGGGGAATACCTACAGGTACGTGATATTATATATTTTGACAACGAAACTGTTATCTAAAACATAGTGGTCACTCGCTTTTATAGACGAGTTATTTTTTCCTGTTTCCTGAGTTTCGTGGAGATCTGTCATGAAGGTCCCGACCCCAGTATAGACTCCAGCTCTCACAAAGGTTCGCAGAAGCCCCTTTGAGAACATTAATCTAAAATGGGGTGGGGTACCAACCGGGGACTATCCAAGGCTGCACTATTGGAGTACATGGACCGTCCTAAGTGGGTGCAAGACTATTGTAAAATGTGGTGAAAAATATCTGGTCTATGGGAAGGGGTGTTAAGTGGACTGGATAACTTCTATTGCCGGAAGAAAACGGCGTCTGCCTTTCAAGCTTAAAATTGAAATTCGTTGGCAGACGGTGACTCGCCAGCTCACTAGTTGGGCCCCCTGAAAAGCCGCCAGTACATTATTATTATTCTATTTTGTTTTTCACTACAAAATAGTACCGCAAGCTTCTAGTTTATTATTTCAATTCAATTTGCAAAATGGTCACTGGAAAGAACCCTTATTGTTTCGTCTGACCTATTTCATTGTTATTTGTGAAATATTACTTCTCTTCTGTGAACGAATACTTATTTTTAGAGTTTTGTATAGGTACTGAAAGGATTTCTTTGTTTTGTGCACATTTTTTTCAATTGAATATTGTAGTTACAGAGTACCTAACTATCTGCGTACCTGATTTGAAAATAATTCGTTTTTTGCAGCATTTTTGAACAACATTCAAAGTCAAAGTGATTTATTTGCTTAAAAATGTAGGTTGTGACAGATGTTAGGGTGTCTTAACAGTTCCAATATATTTGACCATAACATTCTTTGTCAAATTTATGCAAGGTTCGTCAGAAAGGGGGTAATAATCCGAAAGATTGTTAAAGGACCCATAATAAAGAGTAACTTTTGTTTCACCACTTTCCCCAAAAGTCAATAGTTTAAGAGAAATAGCTGTTCAAAAATTACATAGAAAAAACGCTAAGTTCTATCTATATTCAGCTATGATCAGCTGTGTTTACATTTTAGGTCATATTTGGGGTCACGATTTAGAAGCTCCATTTTCTGAATTCGTAACTAAAGAATTTTTGAAAAAACTAAAATAAACATTATTTTTAAATGGAAGTAAAAATTATCGAATTTTGAAATTTTAACACTTGCTTTAAAACCGTCGTCAATGATACTCTAAGTGGCCTGCGGATTAGTACCCCCTTTCCAACGACCCTTATATAAGTACTTACCTATTTGGTTTAACCTGCCAATGAAATGCTATACAGCGGTGCGAGCACGGATCTTTTTACCACTTGCTTTAAAACCGTCGTCAACGATACTTTAAGTGGTCTGCGGATTAGTACCCCCTTTCCGACCAACCTTGTATAAGTACTTACCTATTTGGTTTAACCTGCCAATGAAATGTCATACAGCGGTGCGAGCACAGATCTTTTTATCGAGTCGATTCGAGAAATTTATCTATTCTAAACGTCAAATTATCATTATGGATAAAATGACAGCAGTTGTCGTTTTATTTATAGCTTATGTCAAATTTGACGTTTAGAATAGATAAATTTCTCGAATCGACTCGATAAAAAGATCCGTGCTCGCACGGCAGATTAGATTTAAATTGAGAACATCTGTGTCATACATACAAAACCATGTTCTCAAAAAGTTCAACGCAGTGGACAGCCAACAGCCACAAAAACAAAGGCTTTTTTTCGGATTTTTGGAACAGGAAAATATATCGCTAACGACTGAACTTCATAACTGCCAATTATTATATCGTTGCACGGCCCCTAGGGTGCAGTAATGCGTTTCTCCGTGAAATTTGATTAAAATCAGTGATAGATGGGAGATATTGCCGATCCGTCACTTACAGATGGACGAACGTGATGAATTATTATACAGGGCGTCCCACGACTTTGCCACATGGAGGGGAGGTACCTTAAATACTGTAGATAGGAAAATTTACTGAATGAAGACTTCATTTTTATTTTAAAAACAATACGAACTGCATTCAAAGAATTTTAAATAATCACCTGTCTGAACCGGGAATCGAACCCGCTAAATGTGAAAACAAAAAAAACTGTAATTTTATTGTACTGATCGAAAGGCTCAATCAGATACATTTATTTCTTCTAAATAACATAGCATCTAAAATAAAAGGAACACCACGAAATTTAACATTTATTTGAAATAATAAGACACGTTTAGTACTGCAACTTACAAACAATTTAATTTATTAAATACTCAAAATATGTCTCTTCGCATTGTATACAAATTGTAACTCTTTTAATAATCTCGGTTACCGTTGTTTTATTTATTTTTCATATCATTTTCATTCGAAATAGTAATTAAGCAGAAATTAGTACATAAAGTCAGTTGTTTATAAGCACGACATACTCGTAGAGAAAATGCTGTTCATTATTCTGAACAAAATTTTAAATTAAATGTTAAATTTCGTGGTGTTCCTTTTATTTTAGATGCTATGTTATTTAGAAGAAATAAATGTATCTGATTGAGCCTTTCGATCAGTACAATAAAATTACAGTTTTTTTTTGTTTTCACTTTTAGCGGGTTCGATTCCCGGTTCAGACAGGTGATTATTTAAAATTCTTTGAATGCAGCTCGTATTGTTTTTAAAATAAAAATGAAGTCTTCATTCAGTTTTTTTTTCTATCTACAGTATTTAAGGTATTTTCCCTCCATGTGGCAAAGTCGTGGGACGCCCTGTATAATTATAATTATTATATAAGAGACCTACCAGCTCCAAGCCCGTTATTAGGTACGCTTAAGTCACAGTCACAGGGTATATAAGTAAATCTGTTTAATCTATTTATAAGTTATCGTTAATGTGCATAAATCAGTTAGAGAGCAGATTAACTAGTTAATCTGCAGCTTACCTTGCTGCGTCCGTTAAAGTGCGAAACATTGTTTCAGTTCTCACATTAACTAGTTAATCTGCAGATTTCCTAGGTAAGCTACAGACTAACGACCAGGCATACGTATAAGTGAATAGAATAGGTTCTTTGCTTGAATAAAAAATTCGATTCCATTGTAATTAAATCAAATCTCTATTAAGTAATAAACAAATAATAAATAAAAACACTATAATTCAAATACTTCTAGCTTCAAAGCAAAAATGAAATAAAATGACAAACAGATAGCTGAAAGGTAGGTTAGGTTAGGTTAGAACTGTGACCACTCAACTGTGGGCAAAGGTGTGTAGGACACCCTCATTTTGCTGTTATGTTTAAGTCCTATGTAATAGGGGGCGAGCCTATTGCCATCAAACGGGCACAAATCTAAACTCCGGGCTGCTACTGAGAAATTCCACACGGAAAAACGCAATAAAATCTATTAAACAGAATGGCTGGTGAGACACTAACGATCTCTTAAGGGGTCATTGTACTCATCATTATGAACAACTATTACTGTGAGACCAGCACAAAATCAGCTGTTCCCTACATTTATGTTCGCATTACTCGTCAAAATGCAGGGAAAAACTGATTTTTCTTTCTCGATTTGGTTTGGTCCCATAGTAAAAGTTGTTCATAATGATGAGTTTAATGACCCTTTAAGATATCGTTAGTGTCTCACCAGTCATTCTGTATATCGCAGGAAAAAATCGTGAAATTCCTAGGAATACCACACAATCACGCATAACGTCGAATATTTTAACCGTTTACCGAATTTACTCTACTGATTTGACTTATTGTAGTACATACTTAAGATGACAAAATAGGAATAACATTTTCTTTCTAGAATAACACATTGCTATTTGTACAGAAAAGTCAATGTTGTTAATTCGTGTGTTCATTGGTAAATGCTTGGTATTCAATGAAAAGAAAAAATTCAATTCCATTATCACAGCTTTTGCGAAATATTTTTAGTCTGTGCTTACGTTGATTATAATTATTGTAATGCCGCAATAAATAACCGACACATTTTTTGTAGCATCACCGTTCTTCTGTATTTTTAACAGACTGCAAAAAAGAGGAGGTGATCCATTCGATGCGTATCTTTTTTTTACCGATTTCTCCGATATTTGTGGACTGATTTGAGTAATAACTTTTTAGTTGGTGCGGAATACCGGAGTTTGTCTCACATGAATTTTAATAAGTTAGGATGAGCAGTTTTTTTCTGCAATACTAGCTGTACCCGGCATGCATTGCAATGCACTTTCCTTTTTCTTACTTACTACCTACCTACCTTCAGAAACAAAATCAAAATAGTAACAAAAAGTTAAAACCATTTTCATGCATGCAGTTAACAAATGAAGAATATGGACATACTGAGATAATTTCGTTTTTTTAAATATGAAAATTTTCTTTCATAAGAAGCTTCTCCGGGAAATTACGAACACAACAAAAATAAAATTAGCGAAATCGGTCCAGCCGCTCACGCGTGATGCCGTGACTAAGGGAAATAGGGATTCATTTTTATATACATAGATATTAGTAGTTTGAAAATGTATACGACGTTCTAGTTGTTGTAGTAGTGGTTTATTGAAGTGTACACTATTATAGAATGTGACACTAAAAAAATAGATAGATATACTTTATTGTACACTAAAAGAAATGAAACAGAAGGAACAAAAAATAATAAAAGGAGTAAAATAATTAGGTGCTAAATTAACAGTTTCAGAAGTTGGTGCTTGGTGCTGGTGCCAATCCACGCTGAACCAAAATGAAGGCACCGAGTTATGAAACTATTAATTTTATAATATGGTAATTGATAATAACATTACCTACTCCTTTCAGTTTTTTTTAAATCGTTTTTTTTTTATTTAACTTCTACTGGAAAAACAATCGATACAATAGGTACCTAGTAGATGCGAAAGTAATATTCAATACCTTTGATATTATTATTACACACTTAGGTCGCCGATGTAATATTGCCAAGATCGCAGCTTAGCCTTATATTGTTCAATTTAGTCACAAGTTTTACATAATCCTATCGTTATGCGGATAAAACGCTATGTAAGCGTAGTCAGGAACCCATTAAACGTCAAGCCTTGAATGAGCGCGTTTTTTTTTGCGAGTATTTTGTTATTAATAGAGAGCAAAAGCCACGTCCATGCCCCTTTTGAAATAATATCCAGTTCAATCTATTCCATCTTAAGGTTGCTTGAAGAAATCGTCGGGTGGGATAAGGCCGCCTATTGTACCAATTTTTAAGACCTTTACTGTACATACTTGCATTGTACTTTTGCAATACTTCTTCTTATTCGTTTCGCTCTTGTCAGAGCGGTCATGGTCGTCATGTACCACTATGAGTTACTGCAGCTGTTGTGGCTCGTCTCACGATGTCTCGCCATCTGTCCCAGTTGGTGGTCATTCTGGCACACTCACACAAGGGGCCACCTACGGCTGATTTTAATTGGTCGATCCATCGCATCGGTGACCTTCCGCGCGGTCTGGTGCCTTCCACTCTGCCCTGTACGACCAAACGCTCTATGGAGTCATTTCCACGCCGTGAGACGTGTCCGAAAAACTTGAGTATGCGAGTTTGTACTAATGTTGAAAGAC
The DNA here is from genome assembly GCA_905220435.1 of Amphipyra tragopoginis. NCBI lineage: Eukaryota > Metazoa > Arthropoda > Insecta > Lepidoptera > Noctuidae > Amphipyra > Amphipyra tragopoginis. The sequence goes on from HG991992.1 coordinate 13,621,938, forward strand.
GCTGCTTGATGCCGAGTTCTTGGAGTATAGAAACGTTTGTACGAAACTCGGTCCACTATTTTACTACTACAATTTTTTGCAATACAATAAAGAGTATTAATAAATACATAAATAAATGTGACTGCCATGTTGGTACAGTGGTCGCAAGCGTGACTGCTGAGCGTGAGGTTTTGCAAGCAGGTCGGGCAAACTGTTATTGGGTTTTTCCATGAGGAATTTCTCAGTAGCAACCCGGAGTCTGGATCTGTGCCCGGTTGATGACAATATGCTCGCCACCATATTACATGGGACTTAAACATAACGGCAAAATGAGGGGTGTACAGCACTGCCGAACCTTTCGGAGAATACACAGGCTTGAATGCTAAGTTGTAAATAAATAAATATCTTAATCTCCTGATACGACCCCTACGAATGGAAAGGGAGTACTCAGCTATACAACTCTTTAACTAATGTTATACGGTAGGTACAACTTCAACGAGAAATTCCTTGTAAAAACACCTGCAAGACTTTTCTCATAAACTTCCAGGGTTATTGTTTGTGGTTACGTCACAACGAACGAAGCGAGCGATGTGGCTGTTTCATTAACCCGCAGCTGGTAATGCGTAGGCACATGATAAAAGTGCTGCTAGTTTCAAGCCTGCAGCAGACGCCTATAGAACATTGTGGAACAAACGGAGCTCACCGTCGCCTTCACTACACACTACATCTGTCTAGACAAGTATGTGGCTTAAGTGATGGGGTAAAGCTATCGATATGTAGATAGTTATTTTTTGTTGGAAAGTGTTAATAAAAAGCTACACAACAATATCTACTAGACTAGTGTGCCCAGTCTTTTCTTAACTATGTTAGTGTTAGGTTCCAGTCTAACCAGATGTGACTGAATACCAGTATTTTTACACGGAGCGACTGCCATCAGATCTCCACAACCCAGTTACTGGGCAATGCCGATATCTTAGGGTTAGACCGGTTCGACTGCCACTCTCCCTTCCCGCGCCAGACGCACCGGGCGCCGCCGGAGGGCGCGTGACGACCTCCGGCCACCATAGTGTGTGGCCTGAGGGCGGCGGGAAAGGGGACGCGTCGACAGACGAAAAAAAAAGTTTAGACCAGTTATCAGACTTTCGGACTCCTGACTTCCCGTAACGACTGTCATAGGTATTCGTATGACACCCCGGACCGACGGCTTAACGGGCTCTTCGAGCCTCGGAGGGGTCTCGATGTATATGGAACGGTCACCCATCCACGGACAAACCGCGGCAAGAGCAGCTTAACCTTGTAAATCGTATCATCCGCGCGGTTGTCAATTAGCCACGAGCCGCTCACCTCACGAGCCACACAACAATATGATAATGCTATATGTATACAATAGCATATTAAAAGTAAGGTGTTGTTTGGTGCAGGTACAAACGGCAACATGGCAGACAGACGCAGACATGGCGATAACTGCTAACTGTTGCGAATGAGAAACAATTTGCACATTTACAGCAGTTTAAGGTTCTCAAGTTTTCTATACTCTTCTACTCTCGTATCGGCAATAGCTCGATAATAGAATAACTCGAACCGTGGTGAAAAGATTAGTCAGGAAGGTTTAGTAGCAGGGCTGACTGCCTAGAGTAAGCCGGACATACTTAACTGACGTTATTCGTGGAGGCACTTTTAATGCATTCCCTATTTTCTACATTAGTTAGTTTGTTCTTCCGTTGCCTTTTACCAGTATTTCAAGTTGCAGACAACACATCATAATATTGTAACATTGAATATTACCTATTTACTTGAACGAAATAATAAAATATTTGGGTTTATCGATATTTATAGCACGATCGTACAGAGCACGTCACTAAACCGTAGTACAATTGCAAGGCCACACGCTTTGTGCCAGCGACGAAGCTCGTAGGTACAATTCGCTGACATTCCTTTGGACAGTTCCTGTGATCTGAGGACAGTGCATACACATACTCACACACGTATATGAGAACAAGAAATTTGATTTATGCAATGAATATTATTGCTTCCGCTGAAAATAATTTAAAATCATAAGTATGCTTTTCATTCAAGGATAAGTTAGGTTTAGCCTCCACGTGTGACGATACTTCAGTACGTCTGGCGCACCCTGGGCAGACAGTCCCGCTACCAACCTTGCTGACTGGCTAATCTTTTCACCACAGCATGAGCTATATTTGTATAGCTCGTGCTGACACGAGAGAAGAATATTAAAGCATACCTTGTGATGCAGCGTACACACCTAGATAACGAACACCAACTTTCGGGGCTCGATACCGCTAAAAACCGAATGAAACCAGCATCCTAATTGCGCAAAACATTTGTAATTGCTATGGCTTTGAGTTTGACAGGTCAACAATTTCTATAGCAACATATGTTAACAATCCGACTTCTCCACAACAATGTACCACGCAATGAATATTGTTGTATTGTCAAAATGAAAGCTATTGAAATTACGAATGTGATACGCAAAGTTATATACAAAGTTTTGTCAAATTCAACTAATGAGGAACGTTCGCTGACAACATGGAAATCTATATTTAGCTATCTGTGGACGTAGCTGATTATGTACGGCCAGTGATTACCAGTGATCGGAGTAGGTAGATTGATTTTTGGTAGGTACTTGTATCATAAATGCACACAGAAAGAATAACATGGATAAGCCATTTTTCCGGAAAGCAATTCCGGTATTTCCGGATTCAATTAAATATTGTTAATGTTTTCAGTGATATTATTACTTCTCAATTCAGAATTTAAAGGAAGGTATCAAAACTAAATTAATTTAGTAATTATCTGTTGAATAATAAAAACAATCGAATTCCGATCGAAGCATTAATACATTTTTTATGCACTCTACGAACCGAAGTAAACGAGTCAGCTACCTGGCATGTCGTCGGCGAGCGTACTCATTGTTTTGATAACTGGTTAGTGCACCACCCATGATCCTTTGTTCTAATTGATCGTTGGGTTGTGTCAAATAGTGAAAGAGTGCCGTTAAAAAAGAAAATGAAGAATATAATATTGCTCATTTTAAGTTCCGTTTTTTTTTAATAATCATCCAATTCCGAAATTTTCCGAAAATTACGAAATTCCGGAGGAATGTCCATATTAATATATACGTTTCGGATCAATGACCCCAATTCAATCTACCTACTCCGATCACTGGTGATTACATACGGCACTGAAACGTGGTCACTCACAATGGGCCTTATAAGACGGCTCAAGGTCACCCAAAGGTCAATGGAGAGGGCTATGCTCGGAGTTACCCTGCGTAATCATATCAAAAATGATGAGATCCGCAGGAGAACCAAGATAACCGATATAGCTCGAAGAATTGCCAAACTTAAGTGGCAGTGGGCGGGGCACATTGCTCGCAGAACGGATGGCGGATGATGCCGAAAGGTTCTGGAGTGGCGGCCGCGTACCGAAAGATGCAGCGTGGGTAGGCCTTCTCTGAGCACTTTAACAACCATACTGCGATCGCCAACCCGCCTGCCAAGCGTGGCGATTATGGCCAACCCCCCCAACATGGATAGCACAAAGAAGAAACGGCCTCTAGTCCCCGGCAGCTCCGCTAACCCTGGTCAAGGTAGGTGGACCGATGATCTGGTGAAGGTCGCGGGAATCCGCTGGATACGAGAAGCACAACACCGGTCGATGTGGCGACGCTTACGTGAGGCCTATGTCCAGCAGTGGACGTCTTTCGGCTGAATGATGATGATGATGATGATGGACGTAGCTAACAAAGAAAAGAGCTACGGAAAATAAAATAGTGGACCAGTCAGACCTTGTCAAGTGGATGTCTTCCGGTTGTTACAATGACGATGACAAAGTTAGGACAACTTTAAATTAGAAATACTTTGCTCTTTTCACTTTTGAGAGTTTAAGTATACTTTTCACTTACATTTGTTACATTGTTATGTTCATGGTAGATAATAATATACAAGGTTAGTCGGAAAGGGGGTTCTAATCCGCGGGCCACTTAAATTATCACTGATGCCTGTTTTAAAGCAAATGTTAAAATTTCAAAATTCGATAATTTTTATTTCCATGATAAGTGATTATTTTTTTAGTTTTTTATTTCCATGTTAAATGAATACTTATTGTTTTAGTTTTTTTCTAAAATCTTCATCCCTGGTTTAGTTACGAACTCAGAAAATGGAGCTTCTAATTCGTGACTCCAAATATGACTCAAAATGTGATCACAGATGATCATAGCTGAGAAATGAGAATAAATAGATTTCAGCGTATCTTTTACAAAATTGTTGGAAAGCAATTTTCTTAATCTATTGACTTTTGGTGAAAGTTGTAGAACAAAAGTAATTCATTATTATGGGTACTTTAACACCCTTTGATTTGGTTTGATTGGATTTGTACTCCCTTTTCCGACTAACCTGTATAATCTTAATCATGCTCAAGACAGACATACTGTTCACCACTCGCTAACTACACATCACCATTAAAGAAAACTACAAAGTAGATGGCAAAAGTAGCACTGTAATTTATTATATTATATAAAAGATTAAATTGTGTTAAAAAGCGTTACATTTCTTATTCATTCGTGTTATTTTTTGTTGCCTAGCAACCTGTGCTAGACGTTGGCATAAATTATAAACCAAACCTTTACAACATATCAAACTCCTTGGTTTCGATATGGTTTACGTTTTAACATTCCGCCCACCATGGACAAAATATGAATACATATGAACCGCCCACCATGGCTGACTATTTTGTCCATAGCAAGAGGTATTCAAACAAATGAAAATTATAATCTAATACACCAAAGCTACGTCGTAGGGTTAGGTTAAGTTAAACAATAAACAAACATGTATTTCTATCCGAATCAATATAACTTTAAAAATAAGCAAACAAATTCTAAATTATCAGCTACATGACACATAACATGCAGAGCAAGTATTATTTCGGTTTTCACAAAATATGCGGGCGCAGCCGCTACTAAAACTATTTACTTATCGATGGGTAGGACACATAATTTAGAAACAGGTCTGTTAATCAGAGAGCCTTTATATTTTATAGTTACAACACGCGTAATTCCGTCCAACCCAGGATGCTTTTGCTCGATGATACCATAAAGCCACTGAGCTGGTGGCAAATCATCCTCTTTCACTAATACAATATCACCTACAGCTGGCTCCGGAACTTGATATGCCCATTTATACCGATTCATGAACTGAGTAATATATTCTTCAGACCAGCGACGCCAGAAACTTTGGAGTATACGCTGGGTCAGCTGCCATCGCTTTAAACTCGTTATATTAGACTGTTCATAGTTAAATTCCGGTACAAGCACAAGGGGTTCTCCCACTAAAAAATGTCCAGGCGTTAACGGAGCTTGATCTTGACTATTGTTACCTAATTTTGAAATGGGCCGAGAATTTAAACAAGTCTCTATTTGCGACATGACTGTAGCCATCTCTTCATAAGTAAGAGTATTGTTTCCAATAACTCTCTTAAGATGGTACTTGGTAGACTTTATACCGGCCTCCCACAGTCCACCAAAATTTGGAGCGTGAGGTGGTATAAAGTGCCAGGTGGTCCCATTTTCAGCTAACCAATCCACTATCTCCCTTGGAACACTCGATTTTTCGGCAGCCAGTAACGCTCTCAGCTCCTTTGCAGCCCCAACAAAATTTGTACCATTGTCACTATACAGATCAGCACAATGTCCACGTCTAGCGACAAATCGTTTAAATGCTGCCAAAAATCCCTGTGAGGTTAAGTCACTGACTACCTCTAAGTGTATAGCTCTAGTAACCATACACACAAAAAGACAAATGTAACCTTTGTAGGCATGATGACCTCTTCCCTTTGATGTCCTAATGCTGATCGGACCAGCATAATCAACTCCACTTTGGTAGAACGGTCGATTAGGAGTTACTCTAGCTTTGGGTAACTGACCCATAAGTTGCTCCCCAAAGCGAGCAGCATGACGAATGCAGATTACACATTTTCGGACGTGAAATTTCGTCTTATTTTTTACATCAAGAACCCAATATTTGGACCTCAAATAATTTATCATTATCTGAGGCCCTCCGTGCAACGTTTTCTGGTGAGCATCTGCTATCAACAGGTCAGTGAAATGAGATTTTGCTGGTATAATTATTGGATGTTTCACGTTTTCGTTTATTTCAGCTCTCTCGAGGCTCTGACTGACCGACTCTGAGTATCCCATCGTGATCGACGAATGGACTAAGTGAGGTAAGTACACTTTTCTTTTCTACTTTTCCTGATCCAAGTAAGCTTTCTATCTCCTTTTTAAAATACTGATTTTGACACTGCTTAATACACACCATAAGCGCTTCATTTAACTCTTTAGCTGTTAGCCATAAAGGAAATTTGTCAGAGTTGCTAGGTATTCTCTTCAAATAAATAAATCTTCTACAATAAGCGATTACTCTGACCAATTTTCTTAATGACGAAAATTTCGTCCACACTGTAAGTTCTTCATCATTTACTGTTACAAAACTAACTTTCTTTGTTTTTTCTTCTATATTTGTTGTGCATTCTCTCTTAATTTTATAATCAATATTCTTATGTTTTAGCCACGGCGGCCCTTCCAACCACAATTGATTAGAGACTAAATCTGGTGCCTTCAAGCCACGTGAAGCGCAATCGGCCGGGTTGTCGGCAGATTTCACGTGAAACCACTGGCTTCTGTCTACGCCTGTCAATATGTCGGATACTCTATTGGCAACAAATGTTTGCCAATTGGATGGGTGTTTACTCAGCCAAGCCAACACTACTGTAGAATCTGTCCATGCACGAATATGCTGCCTTTCAATTTTTAGCACTTCGGCAACTTCCATTAGCAATTTGGCTACTAACACTGCTCCACAGAGCTCCAGGCGAGGTATGGAGATTTGTTTAATAGGCGCTACTTTTGTTTTAGCAGTTACCAATCGAGCATGAACCACACCTTGTTTATCAACTATACGGATATAAACAACTGCAGCGTAAGCCTGATTTGAGGCGTCGCTAAACCCGTGCAGTTCCAGAAGATCACCGTGGTAAGTATGCATCCATCTAGGTATTCGAAACTGGGCCAGTTTTTCGAGCTCATTGCGGTAAGTACACCATTCGTTTAATAAAACAACTGGTATCTCTTTATCCCAATCAATACCTGCTAACCATATCTTTTGTATTAATATTTTTGCTTTTATAATAGCAGGTGCCAGCCAACCTAACGGATCGAACAACATTGAGATGTGAGAAATAACACTTCTTTTAGTTGCAGGTATCTTGAGCGGAGGCAGTTTCACAGTGTACACAAATTCGTCAGCTGCTCTACACCAGGTAAGTCCTAATATTTTCACTGCTTTGTCTACTTTCAATTCTAGATTTTCTTCTTCTTCATTATCCTTTCTTATGTGTTTTAATAGTTCTTCGCTGTTGCTTTTCCATTTCTGTAGCTGAAAACCTCCCTTTGCTAATAATTGCTTTGTTTGACTACAAATTGCTTTACCTTCAGCTACAGTTTGACTGGCTCCGACGCTTAATACCAGAATCGCTAAATACCAGATTCGCAAATTACCAGACTCGCAAAACACCAGATTCGCCATATACCAGATACGCAAAATACCAGAAACACAAAATACCAAAAGTACAGTCCTAAACAATTGAGTTATGTTTATAGAATATCCTGTATTAGTACTTAACTATTTCTTCGATACATAAATGAGATAGCTATACAAAAAAGGTTACTTACTATAAACTGCACTGGCCACTTTTGCTTTGATATAAGAGATGATGATGTTCTGCAAAATACCAGAAACGCAAAATAAGGCCCTTCGCCCACTGGCGGGCGGGCATGGCAAAAAATTGATTAAATTCAAATAATTTTAAACCTTATTTTAATTACTTTAGCACTTGTATTTGCTTAGCATACCGCGGGATGCTTCGTCGTGCCGCAGCATGCCGAAGCATCCCGCAGTACGGTAATTATGAGTTCTAAAGCGTATAAATAAGGTTTAAAATTACAGAATTAGTACAGATGAAAAAGATTTTTAATTAAAAAAATAATAATATTAACTAAAGTAAAGACTAAAGTATAAAACTCAGAATCATTAATATAATATATTTATATATTATATTATATGTATATTAGTGATTCTGAGTTTTATACTTTAGTCTTTACTTTATTTATTTTTTCAATTAAAATTTTGTTTTCAGCTGTACAAAATCTGTTATTTTGCGTTTCTGGTATTTTGCGTATCTGGTATATGGCGAATCTGGTGTTTTGCGAGTCTGGTAATTTGCGAATCTGGTATTTAGCGATTCTGGTATTAAGCGTCGGAGCCGTTTGACTACCGGTCATCAGGTCATCCATATAAAAATCCTGCAGGACTTTATCACGTGCAATAGGAAAATCTTTTCCTTCATCGTATGCAATTTGGTGTAATGTCCTAACGGCCAAATATGGAGCCGATGCCGTACCAAAAGTCACTCTTAACAGCCGCAAATGCTGTATGTTGTCTTTAGGATCTTGTCGCCACAATAATCTTTGATAGTCAACATCTTTATCAGAGACTATCACCTGCCTATACATCTTAACAATATCTGATACAATACAAATAGGATGCATTCGCCACCTCATCACTATGTGTCGGAGATCTGCCTGCAGAGTTGGACCGACCATTAGCTCGCTATTTAACGACACACCGTTTTTACCTAAACTGGAGGCGTCAAACACAACCCTAACTTTAGTCGTGGTCCTATCTTCCCTAACCACTGCGTGGTGGGGCAGGTATACCACGTCTGATCTATTACGCTGTTCTGGTGGGATAATTTCCATATGTCCTAATTCGATGTATTCATTAATTACATCAATGTATTGCCTCTTTAACTCCGAATCCCTGGCTAACCTTTTCTCCAAATTCAAAAATCTACGTAACGCAATATCCTTTGTTTGACCATTAACGCAGTGTGGAGTGGGCGTTTTAAAGGGCAATCTAACAATATAACGACCCGCAGAATCTCTTTGGGTTGTTTGCTTAAAGAATGCTTCACATTCTTGTTCTTCTTCATTAAAATGCTTTTTAGGCATTTGTATTTCTTCTAGTTCCCAAAATTTTTTGATAAGATCATTTTGATCCCCATCTAGTGTTAAGTAGTTAAGACTTTCTGCATTACCTTCCTTCCCTGTAACCTCTCCCGACAAAATCCATCCTAGTTCAGTATCCTGCGCTATTAAAGATTCCGGAGGACCCTTACTAAGTCCCTTTTTAAGAACTTTGCTATACACCGAGGAACTTAAAAGGATATCAATTTTTCCTGGTGTGTGCCAAGTAGGGTCTGCTAGGTTATATTGTTTCAGTTCTTCCCAAAGTGGAAACGTTATTTCACGCGAAGGAAGCATTGAGGTAAGTTTATTTTGTACGTGAGCCTTAACTGTCAAAACAAAGTTAGGGTTGTACATTGATTGCAATTTAAAGTATACAATATATTTCGAGGTCAATGCACAACCTTTCTCATCTTCTCCTAACCTTAGTGAAGACTTATAGCTCTTGTACCTTTTAAGTCCCAGCAGCTGAACAGCTGACTCCGTAATATACGAAGCTTGAGAGCATTGATCCAGCAAAGAACGCAGAGTTGCCTCTCTGCCTGTACTGGATGTAACCTTCACTAAGGCCGTGGGCAATAAATCATGGCTGCTAGACGTAGCAGCGCAGGTTACGGTGTTACTCAAATCATCTGTTTTCGTATCAACTGATTGCTTATGTTCTTCTTTAGGGTCAGCTGATACGGACGCTTCTTTAGAATGGAGTAATGAATGGTGTTTTCTTTTACAAAGCCGACCTCTTGTCGGCAACCGACAGACATATACCGCGTGGCCTGACCCGAGACAATTAAAACAAAGTCCATTGGATTGGACGAAACTACGCCGTGTGGTGACATCCTCATTACTAAATTTTTTACAAGTACCAAGCTTATGGTCAGATTTACAGAATGCGCATGTTAAAGTAGCTAAATGTAGAGTTTTGGCAGGAACATTTCTTGAAGCAGTATTTTTAGAAGCTTTATTATCCAAAAATTCAAGGGAGCGAAACCTTTGTTCTAAAAACTTCTTGAATTGTTCTAGAGTAGGTAATTCCTCAGAGAATTCGCAAATTTTTGCTTCCCAAAGCTTTCGAGACTCAGCATCTAGCTTTAAACTTAAAATATGTATGACAATGATGTCCCAAGACTCAACATTAATTCCCAGGTTCTTAAGTGCATTTAAACAATCGTTAGTTGTATCTAGTAACTCCTTAAGAGCTGTTGCTGACTCAACCGTTACATTTTTCTGACTGAGAAAACGTTTTAAAATACAGTTTGTCATATACTTTTTATTGTTATAACGATTGTTTAATTGTTCCCAAGATGTTTCATAATTTGAGCTACAAATAGGTATGTTTCTCAGGAGTTGATCAGCTTCACCAGATAAATGACTTTTTAAATATTGAAGCCGCTGAACATCGTCTAACGACTTATTATTGTGAATAAGCGATAAAAATAAATCACGGAAAGTGATCCACTCTGAGTACTGACCTGAAAACATTGGCAAAGTAATTTTAGGTAATTTAACGTTATACGATTTATCTGAACTTTCTCTTGAACTTGACTGTGATACATTTTGTGAAACTTCCTTTTTACATAACTTAATAAGCACCTCTTTTAGCTCTGTTTTATAATCCAAATACAAATCTTCCGTTAACTCATACACCTCTAAAGCACAATATTGTGATTTGTTATAATCTACTTCTTTTATTTCACTTAATATTTTACGATGTGTGTCAGAAAACGATGTCCACTGTGATTCCAAACTCTCCAACCGTACTTCAACATAGGACTTAGAAATTCGTTCCTTGGGAGACTTTTTGAAGTTAGACCTGGCCCGTGATATGGCTGTATTAATGTCCATTTGAATTTTATTGAAGACTTCCATTTTGCACGTTTACACAAATACAATGTCTATCAACAACTTCTTAATTTCAAATAAAATCAGTCTAAAGTGGTATTCAATTCCCGAAAAAATCACAAGTCTCTGTAGGCGTAAATTGTCGCAAATTTTCTAAGTCGATGTAGAGGAGAATGGACATAATTTTTGCTAAGTCGCTGTAGATAATTTGTTCAAGAGAATAACGTTCACAATCGAATAAAAGTACTCACAGTTTTTGGCATTCACTAATGACGTCACACACTCACATACTTCTCCTCTTCTCTTTACCGTCGGCGCTCCCTGCTGCCAGCTTAGCTGGCTCGCTCCTTCCCGGTCTCGTGCTCTCCGCTGATCTACCGACTCCTCGTCAGCAGGTCAGCATCGGCAGCTCTTGCTGGAAGGTGCGCCCCGGACAGCGATCCACTGCCCATAGGTGCGCCACGGTTCACGAGAACCAACGCGGTACTTCTACCGGAACTTCTATCCGACTCCGAAGGACCAATGTTCACCACTCGCTAACTACACATCACCATTAAAGAAAACTACAAAGTAGATGGCAAAAGTAGCACTGTAATTTATTATATTATATAAAAGATTAAATTGTGTTAAAAAGCGTTACATTTCTTATTCATTCGTGTTATTTTTTGTTTCCTAGCAACCTGTGCTAGACGTTGGCATAAATTATAAACCAAACCTTTACAACATATCAAACTCCTTGGTTTCGATATGGTTTACGTTTTAACACATACTTACTTTATTAATAAAGGAATTCTATGCCTACTACTTCTAACATATTTTTACGTATATTTTCTACATAAATATTTATTATTGTGTTGATTACTTAATATTTAAAAAAAAACTATAATAAAACATTGAATTTTGCGCTACCGTCATTCTTCGCTGTAAATGGAATCGAATACTTGAAAAGTATTTTTATTTACTGAAAGGACTCTGTAAAGATTATATCGTATTTGATGCTTAAAATGTACAGTTTTTATACTATGATTAATTTATGGAATGTTGTTACCGCCATTAGGTCAAATAAAATCTATTGAATTTTGTAGATATTTTATAAGTAACGCATGGTAAGATCACCATAACTACTTATAGTGGCAACAAAACCAGCGTGTATTAGTGAACCAATACCCCAGCAGTTTCGCCCTAAAAATAATAAAACAAAAATAAGTTTTTGATCTATAATAAAATCAAAACTCTCTAGAACTTTGTAAATAGCTTGATAATCTTTCTATCGGCTCTGGCAGTATGATTAGATTTCAGTAAGTACAGATTTCCCAAACAAATTGAAGTTGTCAACAAAGCCGCAGGTGTTAGGCTCTGTCAACTTCAAAGTCTGTTAATATTTCAACAAGATTAATTGATCGGGCCACAACGCACCATAAATAATAATATCCCGCAGTTTGATACACTCTCACCTAAAGTTAACCTTCGCTAAGGACGGCCCTTCAACTAGATTATAAAAATTCATGTGAGTATGCTTTGAATAATTCAATAGATAAAGCACGTTGTAAAAAAGGTCCGATAAAGTTCTTTGGTTATATCTAAGTGTATTAAAAAACCGCACGAGAATTATCCGAAGAGAAAGAAAATTAAAACAGATTTCGTGCATAGTATAATGTTGTTTTAATAAAATCGGTCGTTATAGAATTGAAATTTTCGTTCCGACCATTATACAAACTGTAGTAAGTAGGTATCTACGTTGAGGAAGTACAAATCCATTGCTGGATGTAAACCTGCTCAAGAGATTTCCATAAATATCAGTCTCGCCTTGGTTGCAGGATATACTTTTATATAAACAGAAACGTACAAAATATAGCAACAGTGTCTAAAAGATGCTATAACAAAACTAAAATGATTTTAAAAAAATACTGATATGCTATCATACTATAAAATGGTTTATACCATAACTCGATCGTAGACTGTATTTTGATATCATGGTCCGATTCTGTATTCTAAATTAAGTAATTAATAAACATTTAGTGCAAAACCACAAAAAATCGGTGATGTATGTGGCCAGGTAGGGTTCACCTGGCCACATTTACCACCATAAAGTATGCATAGTCAGTAAGAAAAGCCGTCTACGTTTGTCATCCAAACCAATCACCAATCTAAACCATCTCGTGCAGATTACTGTCCAATAAACCTATGCACTATAGATTTGCGTCGTGCATCGTGCACCAACGGACAGCACGGAGAGACAATGCAAAGAGGGCCTAAGTAAGTAATGTATGCATGTAGCTGACATAAGGATTTTTATCTTTCGTCTTTGCATCGTCTTATGAGAGCTCACGTGCATACATTTTAAAATCAAAGTAACGTCGTAAGACTTCTATATATCTAGATATATGGATTTTAGATCGTTTTACTTAATATTCATTAGGTACCATTTTTGTTCTTATGTCTGGAGAAGAAGTCATTTCGGGTAGGCTATGATTAATCAAATATTTATCAAAAAAAAGTCAAATGATTACCATAGTATAAAATTATTAGTTTCATGGGCGAGTGGCTTCAATTTGTTTTAGCGTAGATTTGCGCCGACAAGACTTCTGAAACTGTTAATTTTATAACATGGTTAACTATATTACTGGTGTCAGTTGTTTTTGAAGTCGGTATTTACTTTTTTAAAGTTTTTTATTTAACACTTTTTGTTGCACAAAATACATAGTGTAGAAATTCGTGGACCACTACTACAACTAGAGCGTCGTCTATATGGATAATTCATTTTCAGACTACTATCAATCTTCTTATACAGGGTGTTAACGAAATCGTGTAATTCCTTCAAACCACGTGATCTACTGGTGACACAGATTAACCCTAAATGGGAATTTTCGAAAATCAACCAAAAATAAAATTCAAAAAAAAAAATTGGTTTTCAATTTCTGAGTCTTTTTAGAGCCCTGAGTTATCTGATTGCAAAGAGCGATATCGCGTTAGTCGTTCCTGCCAGCCGTTTCGCCGTACTTTCATTAATTTATGCGTGGCATCGAAATGTTCACACAAATAAAATTATTTTTCGGCAAAAAAAAAAATCTTATTTTTTTACTGAATCCTTATTAGGTGGTTTAGATACGATCGGTAACAAAGCCGCATGAAAAAAAAAAAAGAATTTATTTTTTTATTTTTAATCAAGCTAAATCCCGTGCGGGGCCTGTCTACACCAGTAGTAGATCATGTGGTTTTAAGGAATTACACGAATTCGTTAACACCCTGTATATAAAGAGACTGGTACTGACTGACATTTGATTCATCAACGCAGAGCCTAAACCACTAAAGCTGGAAATATGAAATTTGGACAGTAGGTTCCTTACGTGACGAAAACATCCACTAAGAAGGGATTTCTCGAAATTCAACCCCTAAGGGGGTGAAAAGGGTGATTAACGTTTGTATGCAAGTCCGTCATTTTTGAAGTAAGAAGCATGAAATTAAGTATTAAGGTTTCTGGTTAGGAGTAAATGTACACGTGTTTGAGCGTTTTTGGAAATTTAACCCCTAAGGGGGTGAAATAAGTGTTGTAAGTTTGTATGAGAAATCTGGCACTTTTGAAGTAAGAAGCATAAAATTCAATATTTAGGTTACTGGTCAGAAATAAACGTATACGTGTTTCAGGGTTTTTGGAAATTCAACCCCTAAGGGGGTGAAATGAGTGTTGTAAGTTTGTATGAGAAATCTGGTACTTTTGAAGTAAGAAGCATGGAATTAAGTATTTCGGCTTCTGGTTAGAAGTAAATATACACATGTTTGAGCGTTTTTGGAAATTCTACCCCTAAGGGGTGAAATAGGGGATAAAAGTTTCTATGAAGTTAAAAGCATGAAATCAAATAATAAACTTTCTGGCTAGGTATATACACACGTTTTTGAACGTTTTTGTAAATTCTACCCTTGGAGGGTGAAATAGGAGGTGAAAGTTTTCTTGAAGTTAAAAGTATGAAATTAAATAATAGGGTTTCGGATTAATAATAAATGACCGTGTGTGAGCGTTTTTGTAAATGAAACCCCTAAGGGGTAAAATAGCGGGTAACAGTTTGTATAAAAAGTCTGGTACTCTTGAAGTAAGAAGCATAAAACACACGTGTTTCAGGGTTTTTGAAAAATCTATCCCTAGAGGGTGAAATAGAGGATGAAAGTTTTTTTATTGTTGACACTTGCGCGAGAGTTTCTGGCATAGTATGTACCATCACCGTAATATAGGAGGTGGTGCGCAAGTCGTATCGGATGGTTTTAAATAAAAAATCACATCGTTCATCCGATTGAGTTGAAACTTTGTACAGTTGTTGTTACTCACGCGAAAGTTTCTGACATAGTACCTTCAACGTACAATAGGTGGCGCGTGAGTCGTATTGGATAATTGTTTGTCTTCTTCTATTAGAAAGAGAAAGGTACTAATTGAAAAATGATATTTGGAAAGTCGGTTCCTTTTGTAACGTAATCATCCACTAAGAAGGGACTTCTCAAAATTTAACCCTAAGGGGGTGAAAAGGGTGATTAACGTTTGTATGCAAGTCCGTCATTATTGAAGTCAGAAGCATGAAATTAAACGTTAAGGTTTTTGGTTAGAAATTAATGTACATGCATTTGACCATTTTTGTAAATTCAACTCTCAAGGGGGTGAAATAAGGGTTAAAAGTTTGTATGAGGAATCTGATACTTTTGAAGTAAGAAGCGTTGAATTAAATGTTAAGGTTACTGGTTAGAAATTAACATACACGTGTTTTAGGGTTTTTGGAAATTCAACCCTTAAGGGGGTGAAATAAGTGTTGAATGTTTGTATGAGAACTCTGGTACTTTTGAAGTAAGAAGCATGAAATTAAATATTAAGGTTCCTGGTTAGAAGTAAATGTACACAGGTTTGAGTGCTTTTGGAAATTCAACTCCTAAAGGGGTGAAATAAGTGTTTAAAGTTCGTATGACAAATTTAGTAGTTTTGAAGTAAGAAGCGTGGAATTAAATATTTAGACTTTTGAAAAGAAATACAAGGTTAGTCGGAAAGGGGGTACTAATAATCCACAGGCCACTTAAAGTATCACTGATGACTATCTTAAAGCAAGTGTTAACATTTCAAAATTCGGTAATTTTTATTTCCACGAAAAATGAATTTTATTTTAGTTTTTCAAAATTCTTCATTTCTGCTTTAGTTACAAATTAAGAAAATGTTGCTTCTAATTCATGATCATATTTGGGACTTAAAATGTAAACACAGCTGATTATAACTGAGGATATATAGGTTTTAGCATATTTTTTTTGAGATCTTTGAACATCTATTTCTCTTAAACTATTGACTTTTGGGAAAAGTTGTAGAACAAAAGTTATTCATTATTATGGGTACTTAAACACCCTTTCGGATTAGTACCCCCTTTACGGCTAATCTTGTATACACGTGTTTGAGGATTTTTGGAAATTCTACCACTAAGGGGTGAAATACGGGATGAAAGATTTATGTACTGAAGTTACAAAGAGCATGCATTAAAATAATAGGGTTTCTGCTGGGAAATAAACATACACGTGTTTGATGTTTTTTGGAAATTCTACCTACCCTATGAGGGTGAAATAATAAGTGTTGAAAGTTTGTTTGAGAAATGTGCTACTTTTGAAGTAAGAAGCATGGAATTAAATATTTAGGCTTCTGGTTAGAAGTAAACGTACACGTTTGAGGGTTTTTGGACATTCTTCCCCTAAGGGATAAAATAAGGGATGAAAGTTTTTTCGTAGTTAAAAGCATGATATCAAATAATTGGGTTTCTGGTTAGAAATAAATGTACATAAATGTTTGAGCGTTTTTACAAATTCAACCTTTAAGGAGGTGAAATAAGGGTTGCAAGTTTTTATGAAAAATGTGGTACTTTTGAAGTAACAAAGGGAGAAACTGACTGACTGGCTGACAAATCTATCAACGCAAAGCCTAATCCGCTGTGGTTAGAAAATTGAAATGTTCAAAGTAGGTACCTCTAATAACGTTGGCATTCACTAAGGAAAGGTTTTTGGAAATTCCACCCCTTATGTGGTGAAATGGATTGTTAACTTTTGTATGAAAACCCTTATTCCATGGGTAACCCCATAAACTTAAAATTTGCACAAACAGTGTTCAAAATAAATACTAAAAGACGGGCTTTTTTGATTTTAAACCTACATTTAAAAAGGGGCTTAAAGAGGGTTTAAAATTACACGCAAGCGAAGCTGCGGGCAACAGCTATATTGTATAAAATAAAAACCGGCCAAGTGCGAGTCGGACTCGCGCACGAAGCGTTCCGTACCATTATCTATAAAAACGAGCAAAAAAATCACGTTTGTTGTATGGGAGCCCCCTTAAATATTTATTTTATTCGGTTTTTTAGTATTTGTTGTTATAGCGGCAAAATTTCAACTTTCTAACTATTACGGTTCATGAGACACAGCCTGGTGACAGACGGTCAGACAGACAGACGGATAGCGGAGTCTTAGTAATAGGGTCCCGTTTTACCCTTTGTTTACGGAACCCTAAAAAACTACTCAAACTACTTAAATGAAATACCGCACAAAAAAAAAGAATGACCTAAATCGGTACATAAATCTTGAAGAAAGTGGGGAAAATAAAGAAAGAAAAAAAAAGCTGCTCTTCGAATTAAAAACTCTTCCTTTTTTAAGTCGGTTAAAAAATATTAAGTGCAATCGACGAAGTTTTTCAATTTGTTTTCGAAAATGAACGACTGCCATTGGTTGCTCGATCAGGTACATCGATGTAACTACTTATCAGTTGTGTTGTGTTGTACTGTACCCAAGTTTAAAATTAGATAAAATATTCGAATTACTTGTTTTAAAAAAAATTAATTAACTTGGAAAATCCTAAAATAAATAAATATCGGCGCGTACAGAAAGAAATATTGACGTAAATCCCACGGGAGTAATTACTAAGTTTCTAGCTGGCCAACCAACCGATTTATTTAGACGTGATTGAATTACTTTACAAAATTTTTGAATAGGTAATAATAATATTTATAATTTAACTTTATTTCGAGTAGCATAGACCCATAGAAACTACACATTTATTTTCTATTTGCCATGACTCGCCACACCTATACAAGACATGACCCATTGATTCTGAAAGGGACAGTCAAAACGTACAGCTATTGCGTTCAGAATGCCGTTGTTGCTCCCCCGTATACGGGCCAGCAGTGAAGCTGCTTCTTTGCGCATGATGGCCTGGAAGCTATCAGTGCGCGCTTCAGCAAACATCCTAGACGCGCTGCACCGCCACGGCAAACCCAACAACATCCTGAACGCATTATTGTACTAAGTGCGCAGGGCTCTGTAGGCTCGCTGCCTAAAAAACCTACTCATACAAAAAGTAGGATATTTTGGCTTTTGCCTTGATTTTAAGATGAGCAGTCATAGCCCAAGTACAGATTTTCTAAGGCCGCTTTACGACGTCACACTTTTTGTGTAGTGTCGTGAGCAGTGGAAAAACGGCCTAACTCTTCCAATGTAGTGTCGGAAGATGCCAGTATTAGTCGGAACTTGTAACAAGATAGGTACCTACTTATCATGAAAATACGCTGGCAATTTGGCGTTTCAGTCAACATGTAAAAATTTAATATCAGAAATCGAACCTCAAGAGTCACAAAAGCGAGAAAGGACGTTCACATATTATAAAATTATATATGTACATAAAAAAAGTTTTTACTTCGACAATTTGCACGATAAAGAACCACTCAATAGCATTTCCATAACTTTTTGAACATATGTGAATGAAAAAGTGCCTCTTAGCATCCCTACCGAATAAAATACCGGTACGGTGAAAACGAAATGAACCGTTCACCCCACAGCCGGAAATAACAGTGTCTCCACTCTACTTCGATTGCTTTTTCCCTCACAGACGAAATATTTAACGCTCGAGAGACGCAAGAAAAGAAAACATCACAGCAAGAGTATCGTAATTCTGTCAATCATAAATCAACATAATGTAAGTGGTTCCAAGCTGTGGACAGGAAAATTCAATGACTTCCCTAGAGAGTTGTGAACGGCGACTAAAAGTTTAGTTATGCAAAAATGGTTTTTATTTCTAATTCAATTTCTAGTTTCGCTCTTCAAGGCATATTGCCAAACCTTCTACACGTGCAGCTTGTGGGTGAAATATACGCAGAGAGCCTACAACGTCCTGCGCATACAGTATAATAATGGGTTTAGGATGTTGATGGGGCTTCCGCGCTTCTGTAGCGCTTCGCAGATGTTCGCGGAAGCCCATGTTGACGATTTCTATACCATCATGAGGAAGAGAACAGCGTCAATAATGGGTAGGTTGCGCGGGAGCTCCAACGGCATCCTAAAAACATTAATTGATAAGGTAGACAACCCTTTTATGAAACGTTGGGTAGGATTGCACATGCCAACATGTGTCAGGCCACGTGTACATTAGTTTTGTTTGTTTTTATGTCTTGTAAACGTTTACTAACATAGTTTTTAAGTTGTTTTTACTAATACCTATAGATCGATTTGTAATGGTCTGAAATAAAGAATTTATTATTATTTTGTATCTCTTTCAGTTCACGGCTCATCTTCCGTGCGGAAGATGTCCGGTCCTTTGGAAGGCATACACGGGGACACAGGTCCAACGCGCAGAGGCCCCTTTGAGAGCTTTAATCTAAAATGGGGTAGGGCACCAACCGGGGACTATCCACGGCTGCACTATTGGAGTACAGTCATGGAGCGTCCCAAGTGGGTGCAAGACTATTGTAAAATATGGTGAAAAATATCTGGTCTATGGGAAGGGGTGTTAGGTGGACTAGATACTTCTATTGCCGGAAGAAAACGGCGTCTGCCTTTCAAGTTTGAAATTGAATTGTGTTGGCAGACGGTGACTCGCCAGCTCACTAGCTGGGCCCCCTGAAAAGCCGCCAGTACATAGGCGAAGGGGGCAACAAACGTGTGAGCGGCTAAGGGTGTAGAGAGGTGTGGCCCCGGTTTCGCCGTCGCGGGTCTAAAAGACCCGGAGTGGGTTTCCCCGCTATTACGCCTTTAGACACTTCCACCCCCGAGCATATAGCTCTGGCGGCCCCCCTCTGGCCGGCCAATAAAGGCAAGACAGAGTTGAGAATCCTGCGGGCACTCTTGGGGTTCCACTCCAGCCAGCCAATAAAGGCAAACTGGAGACGAGGCCCTGACCGACTCTCTGAGGCAATAAGGTACGCAGTGTCGCCACTCACCAACAGCTTGCCACAAAGCTGCCCTGCGGTTTGTAAGCTTTTCAGTAGACCTCATCTTACATTTTTTATTATACGATGGGGTTGTAGAAAGCTAATCTAATGTACCCTCCGGTTTTACGTTAATCTCATGATGAGGTAACGCCTTTCCCAGAGGGGGTTATTATTATTATTAATGCTATTATGCTGCTGAAAAGAAATTCTGCCTAGCCTTTTCAAAACTATATTGGGGTCAGCTTCCAGTCTAATCTAAGGGGATCTACACCCTAAGCACGAGTAGCGCGATATCGCTCCACGGCGTCAGTTAACTTGGGACGCTAAAATTATTCAAATACAGAATACCATGGTTCATTTTTTTTTGTTGATGTTTTAATTATCCTATGCAGGGTCAATCTGTGTCAAGTAGATCACGCGGTTTGAAGGAATTATACGAATTCGTTTATACCCTGTATTTATGTTTCTTTCGTTTTTACACACTATTGTCTACATTTGTTGTTCTTTTTCCTCTCACAGGTCTGCTGGAAGAGATTTATTTTAGAAATATGCAGTGCCTTTGTACGCTATGGTCTTGATTAATTTATGTTTTCATAAGTGTTGTGTGTACATAAATTATTAAATAAACAAATAATCAATGCTTAAAAGAAGTAACTGCTACTATGTGGTTAACTACTAATCACTTTGCTTTGCTTGGATGTCATAAGTAGATACTGAGGGCTTTTACCAATAAGATCAGCTGCTACTATTACTGTTAGCATATCCCCTAAGGATGGTTCATTATAGCAGTCTCCCGGAGAGCGATCTGTAGACATTTACGGGGAGATATTTATAACATTGCATATTAGCCCCATGAGTGCAGTTTATTCTGGAGTTGAAAGACGAGAAAAACTAGGCGTAGTACAGATAGATATCGACGCTTGAAAGGAAAAAAATACAAAGCGACATGTTGGCAATTTTACACTAGGGCATTTAAAAGTTTTATTTAAGTTCATAATCTTTAAATGCCAGTTTAATATAAGCCTTTAAACTGCACTTAAAATTCGTTGGAAGCAAGTAGTTATGACAAATAGGCGATTTATTTATTAATTAAAAAAAAAAAAAAACTTTAAAATGCTATAGTGTAAAGTTGCCAACATGTCGCTTAGTAGTTTTTGCAAGCGTCGATATGTAAGTACCTATTTTACGAGTTGGCATGACAGAATCTCACCAAATTAATTACGATTTGCGGTTCAAGATCCTATTTACAAGTAATTAATATTGTTCACCAAAATTAATGATTGTTCACCGAACATGAAACAACGTTTACTCTAAAAGCATAGGTACGTACTATTGTTTTAAAACGGATTTACCTAAATCGGATGACTTTTATTACCGTCCGGGAAAAAAATGGGTACATATGGTGAACGGCGTAGAAGCCCATAGCAAAGTTTTTTTTTTTCTTTGGCCTTTAATGAAATCTATCTATCAAAAAATACCAATAATTTGAAGTAAACTTTCATATTAAACCAATAAAACAGAATTTTTGAAATAAATCGTTTAAATAATATTCAAATCATACACGCCTGCGTTAGATTGAATTTCGATAGTAGGTTTCAGCCTGTGGTTCCAGAGGGGCCCAATTCTCCTAAAATAAATTGTTGCCAAACGCAATCGAATCACAACCGTCAGTCAGTTTTTGTTTTCGAAAACTTTCAAAATGATTGATTTTGTTTTTTGTGTCAAACAATTTGATAGCTTTTGAAATTGAGAACTGTCTGAATGAACGGTTCGGCCTTGGTTCGGTTGTGATTTATCAAGATTTATTTTAGGAGAATTAGGCCCCAAAGTTATAGAAAACAAAAAACTGTTCCAAAGCCTTGTACTCCGTTCTCCTATCATACCTACCCATTTTTTTCTAGACGGTAAAAAAGTCAACCAGTAAGTACCTATATATAAAAATCGAAGTCGATTGAAATATCAATTTCCTAGACAAGATTTTTTTAAACGAACAATGCCAGATCTAATTGGGAGCGCTCCTCACAATTTATAACGTCATCTCCGGCTGTTAAAAGCTCCTGAGTAACTATTAGCCATTGTTCAAAATATCGTTCCTAGAAACATTTTCTAGTAAATTCTGATTGGAGCAGAGTTTATATCTAAACTGGACAAATGTTTTTATGGGCCTTGGAGTCTAAATGATCGATTTCTATGTAGTTGACAGTTGTGTCGACAGTTAGTATTGTTTTTAATTTTACAATGAAAATAAAAGTATTTTTTTGTATTATAACTCTCGCCAGACACATTGATATTTATGATTTATTAGTTTAGTTAGTTCGATGTGCGACCTCGCCGCGTGCTCAGCTCATGATTAAGGGCTCCGTTTGGGTCCGAAACTAGACGGGCAATCTCAAAAAATGCACGTGAGTAAACCGTAATTAATCAAAAAAAAACAAAAATCATTAAAAGTTATAAAAGATACGTACAAAGAGTACACATTCATAGGAGTATCACACTATGCGAAATAAAATAACTTGAAATAATCAAGTTAATTTATAGTTTAGGTCAAAACTAACTTAACTTATTCAGTTTTAACCGTTTAAGTAAAGTTAAGTCGCCTTTGAACTCAAACTCAACTCATGACTCATTTATTCAAAATTGACTAGAATTACTTACTTAGTTTTTTTTGAACAAAGAATGTCAGTGTTAAAAATAAATACAGCCCCCAAAAGCGCCTGCCCTTCATCGCATCCTAGTGTTTAAGCTGTGAAGAAGAAACGGCGCAACAAACTCCTCCATAACACAGTTTTGTCTGTCAGGTGAATAAATTAATTAATTTAAAGCCTATAAAAATTAAAAAAACATAATAACTACAATAATAAGCCAGTAGCTTGGACTCTGTTCCCGATGCCGGTGGACCCCTATTTTTTTAAATATTTTAAAATGTATTTTGTTTTTGATATTTATTTAAAAATGACAATTAAAAGAATGAAAATGATTAAAGGACACAATAAAAAAATTATGCAAATTGCGGATGATAAAAAGTATATAATTGACTGCATGAATTGAGAGAAAATCATAAGATTCATAAGTATCTAGATATAGATACCTACATGCTATTCAGGGTGTGTCGTAAATAGTGGTCCAACGTTAAGGGGTCGACACACCGTGTATTCAGCTATCACATACCTTTGAACCATTTTTTACAATAGGTCTCAGATTATTTATTTTTATTAAAATTAATTCTTCGTTTTACTAATTTAACTGTAATTTTAACCCAATACATTATTTTCCTATTTTGTTTTTTGTTTACAACTGATGAATACATGTGCTATCTTATGCAAGTAATTTTTAATTATTAGTAATTTTTATTGAAAAAATACCTAACACTAAAAAAAAAAAATGTGATATATGATAGCTGAATATATCGCGTATCGACCCCTTAACGTTGGACTAATATTTACGACACACCCTGTATACCTACACATAAGTACTTTTGGTTTCCAGGGAAGTCACATGTGCAGAAAGGAACTAACGTTGTCACACACGTCCCTATCGTCAACATAGTCGTTGAGTCAATACCAAACCAAATGTCCAATCCCTGCAAATGACAGCTTGCGTAACTGATATTCTGGCATTAAATCAATCGTCGTTGTCCTTTGTTATAGGTTAGATGCTGTTAATTTTGGTCTATTCGAATGTGTCTAACTGTCTGTCATTCATTTCGGCTGTCCCATTTCAAAACCTATTAAGGGACACTTTTTACAAAAATCGTTTTATTGCATAATCGTCTCTACCAAATACAAAAACACCAGCGTTGAAAAGTCACATAATAAGCAGATATATTTAAGCATCGATACCTAGGAAGTGCCATTCACTGCCTCTGATCATTTTAAAACCTAGTAAGTCACTTTAACCACATGGTTTTACCTAACATACTCGTAAATACTTTTCAAAGGCTGACCGATTTAACGTTTATGCGCTCTCCTGTAAAATTTCGTTTTAAGCCCTTACTAAGTTTTGAAATGGGACAGCCGATTTGTTTTGTACTCGTAACTACGAGTATCTATGGAACAGAAAGTTTATGTCATGGAGATACACTTCGCTGTCACCAGCAATTTGTTTCATTTGTGTAAGTAGTATGTGTGTATATGTTGTAATATTTGAAAGCTTATTCAAGTTTACGGGGTGTAAACGAATTCGTGTTAAGGTACAATTCCGTGCATCGCGGCTGATGCGTCAATAGTCGTGTCTATAATATACTGACTAATCTGTTGTTAGCCGCACGCGTCTGTCGCAGACTACGGAAGCGGTGCCATACATTTTCATACTCTGACTATTGACGCATTAGCCGCGCGCGTCAGCCGCACGCGAGAGACCGCGCGCGGCTGCGATCGGCCGCGATGCACGGAATTGTACCTTTATTCTTTAAAACCACATGATCTATAACTGGTACAGACTAAACAAGCACGCGATTTAGCTAGAATAAAAAAAAGAACTTTTTTTGATTCTAGGAGGGGTACTTGTGATCGTATCTGAACCAAATCACTACATAGTATAAAACAAAGTCACTTCCCGCGGTCTGTCTGTCCCTATGTATGCTTAGATCTTTAAAACTACGCAACGGATTTTGATGCGACTTTTTTAATAGATAGAGTAATTGAGGAGGAAGGTTTTAAGCTATAATACGTGCATGTGCGAAGCCGGGGCGGGTCGCTAGTAAGAAATAAAAGAACGTGCGCATCAATAAAAAAAAATTGCAATGAAACAATTTCATGTGATAGAACATTTTAATTCCACGCATAAATGAATGAAAGCACGGCGACACAACTAGCGTGATATCGCTACGCGCAGTCGGAAACTCGGGGCACTAAAATAAATAGTAAAAAAAAAGTTTCATAAAAAAAATGTGTTCATATAATCCGAAGAAGAATAATTTTATGAGTCAATTAAAATTTCATTCTGCCAATCATTTGAAGAGTTAAGCAGTGGGCTCAGAAGATAAAGATTTTAATTAAAATCTACTTCAATACTTACAAGTCAATGATAAATACAGTGTTTTCATAGATTCTACCCCCTGTTGTTGTGGACAGATGGATTCAGATTAAAACTAAGTCATGTGCACACCGCGATACCTTTGCAAACATGTTAATTAATAAGCGACAGCGAATCTTGTTTACACAAATGACATAATTATTACATTATACCTAAAGCACATATTGGCATGACGCAAATAACATATAACATTAAATTAGGAAATTAGTAGAATATTTGTTGACACTCTGGTACCGATTCGGTAGTGTACAAACTTAACTGAATTTAGGCTATTGCCATCTTTATCACTTTGATAAAATTAGAAAGAGATGGACGTAAATAAAAGCTGTAAAATATTGTTGAACTAAAATTTCGACTTGCTGACGACTCGGACACAATATATTCGGACACAGTGTCTGAATTGACACGTTTTAATTTCAATATTTTTTTCACTGTTGATTCGGGGACCATCAAAAATAGGCGCTTAAACGATGTTCCATAAAGCCACCCTAAAATAGTTTTGGTAACGCTGTTTTTCCACATATTACTTACACTAGCTTCTGCCCGCGACTTCGTACGCGGATTCTGTTGCTTTTGCCAGCGACAACGGGGTCGTCAAAATCGAAGATCTGAAACGTCTGATGTTGAATTCTAAGAGCCCGGGGACGGGAAAACAACGGGATGCGCGAGACGATTCGAGACATTCCAGATCTTTCATTTTTGTAAGTAAACAGGAAATGCCCATCAGACTAAACAACTTTTGCTAAGACGTCATTCCTATATATGTTATAGTGTCGCTGGGCTTTGGAGTTCCACAACAGGTGTTCCAGATCTTCAAATTTATTCTCACAGCAGAAAATGCTCTTTACGTGTAATAATTTTTGCTATGGCACCATTTTTATGTCTCTTATACTTTAACTGGTCCACATCCGATTCTTCAGATGATATCGACATTCTGTTCAGAGAATGTCGAAGTCGATCAGAATTCAAACGTTCGTTGCACTCTTCTTCTGTCTCTTCATGCCGTACTCCAGCAATTCTTTCTCTCTCACTTTCTAACTGATTATGAATATTTTGTTGTGTACGTGTTCGGGACAATGTATGATAATCTCGATCAGCAGTTAGTCGCGCATCCCGTTCATCACTCGTTTCAAAAGACCTGTTAGTAGATGTACGAATACGCTGAGAACTCAAGCGTGATTCTGTATCGGTAAACGTTTCCGATTCGCGAGACAATGCGTGACGTTCACGATCAACGGTCAGTCGCGCATCACGTTCCCCACTTGTCTCTAGAGACCTAGAAGTCAATGCGTAGATACGCTTGGAACTCAAGCGCAATTCTCTATCCGTGAACGTCTCCGACTCGCGAGACAATGCGTGACGTTCACGATCAGCGGGCATTACGTTCCCCACTTGTATCTAGAGACCTAGAAGTCGATGCGTAGATACGCTTGGAACTCAAGCGTAATTTTCTATCCGTGAACGTCTCTGATTCGCGAGACAAAGCATGACTTCCACGATTAGCGGTCAGTCGCGCATCAAGTTCCGCACTTGTCTCTAGAGACCTCGAAGTCAATGTGTATATAAGCTGAGAACTCAAGCGTAATTCTCTTTCCGTGAACGTCTCCGACTCGCGAGACAATGCATGACGTGCACGATCAGCGGTCAGTCGCGCATCATATTCTTCACTGGTTTCTAGAGACCTGGATGTAGATGCGCAAATACGCTGAGAACGCAGGCGTGCTTCGCGATCCGAAGAGGTTTCCACGGAGCGAGTTGCAGCCTGATGTTCTCGAACAGCATCAAGTCTCTCCTGACGCTCTTTGGTAGATTCTTGGGATCTTATGATCCTCAATCTTTTAGCTCCTTTGGAACATTGGGAAAGATTTGACCTCTTTCTAGGCATGGTTATAGTTTTATTGTGAAGGTACCTGATCAATTAAAATCTAAGTGACTGCTCCCCTGCGTTACCGGGTAGGCTACCGTGTCACGAAGATAAATGGAAAAGGAAATTAAACACTCAAATAACATAAGCCCGAAGGCAAATTTAGTCGATAAAATAAAAAAAAATGCGAGTTTTGGCGAGTAGAGTCAAATTTTCAATGATATACCATCGTCATCGAAAATCAGTCCTTAACTGTTACCGCCGCCACCGCGTGGAGGTACTCCCAGCTTATGTTATTTTATAATTATGCAGTGAAATTAGTGATAGCTTTTATTTCCACATCAGATGTTTTTGATCTTCGATTTTTATAAGTCAACTGGAAATGCTCATCAGACCGAACAACTTTTGCTAAGACGTCATTCCTATATGTGTTATGATGTAGCTGGGCTCTTGGAGTTCCACAACAGGTGTTCTTGACCTTCGATTTTTATAAGTCAACAGAGAGTGCTCATCAGATTGAACAACTTTTGCTAAAACGTCATTCCTATATATGTTATAGCGTAGCTGGGCGCTTGGAATTCCACAACAGGTGTTCCAGATCTTCAATTTTTATACGTCAACAGAGAGTGCTCATCAGGCGTAACAACTCTTGCTCAGACGTCATTCCTATATATGTTATAGTGTAGCTGGGCTCTTGGAGTTCCACATCAGGTGTTCCAGATCTTCAAATTTATTCTCTCAACAGAAAATACTCATCACGTGGAACAATTTTTGCTATGGTACCATTTTTGTATCTCTTATAGTTTAGCTGGTCTGTTGCGGTTCTACATCAGGTGTTCAAGTTTCCAAGATAAATTATAGCCTATATGTTGCCCAAACCTAATACCTATACAACAACAAAAAAAATATTCAAATCCGTCCAGTAGTTCCGAAGATTAGCGTGTACAAACAAACAGACAAACAGACAGATTTTTTTTTAGATTCGTGCTCTATTACTGTTTCTAAAACCCCCTCAATCATTTTTTTTTAAATATATTCAATGTACAGACACAGTTTTTTTACTGTTTTATTATATGTATAGATATTAAAACTTTTTTATCTGACTGTACAAAACAGCTTTTTTATTGGTGTCCGAAACATCAGTGAAAAAAATATTGAAATTAAAAGGTGTCAATTCGGACACTGTCCGAATATATTGTGTCCGAGTTGTCAGCAAGTCAAAATTTCCATACAGACACGCAAGAACGTGTCGACTAAAAATACGGTGAAGTTCAAGGCGTCAACTATGTAGTTTGACATCTATAACTTAGTTCTTATCTATCACCGTCCTTTTCTCTCGCTGTCTGTTAGTAAAAGATAAGAATTCTCTGATTTTAGTTTAGTTGGTGAAGAAGAGAATCGGCACCAGCATTGGCAGATTTTTACAGGAGGTTGCGCGACATGTGCGACAACTTTGAGTTCTCTTCCTCTCTCTCGCTCTTAAACACGACGCCATCCAATGGTCAAGGAACAAAGGTCTCTTCATAAGCACGTCATCGTTCTCGTCCTAAGTAAAATTACATAACACATTTAATTAATACTCTTGGGTTCCTTAAAATAATTTGTGAATGTTTAATTGTTTTAATCCATTTATTAACTGGTTTTAATGACTTTAAATTTTTAAATACATATTATTTGTTTTTGGTTCCACTATCGTATGGAATTATCTAATAAACTTAATTAAAATTATTATTTTTGCATGTTCGTCTACTATGCGTTCGTGCGTTCATCCGATTGAATTAAATGAAACTTTGTAGAGTTGTTGGCACTTGTGTGAAATTTTCTGACATAGTGCCATCAACATTAGGTGGCGCGCTTATCCTATCAGATAATAAGCAGGGAATAGTAAAATTTATTGAGACTACCGAGCGTGAGGGCCTGGGTTCGATCCCCAGGTTGGGCAAAGTGTTATTGAGTTTTTCCGTGTGGAATTTCTTAATAGCAGCCCGGAGTCTGGATTTGTGCTTGGTTGATGGCAATAGCCTCGCCTCCTAATACATACATGGGACTTAAAAATAACGTAGAAATGAAGGTGTACTATACACCAGTACCCCAAGTGTGAGTTTTTTCGTTAACTACTGTAGTTGCGTCACGACAAAAATGTATGAAAATTTAGGCTGTGTCTCTAGGCGCACCGTTCAACTAACGCGCGAATATTAGTTAGTGAACGGTGCGCCTAGAGACACAGCCTAAATTTTCATACATTTTTGTCGTGACGCAACTACAGTAGTTAACGAAAAAAACTCACACTTGGGGTACAGATCTGTAATCCCCTGAAGAATTGGCCAGAGGCGTGACGATTAATAAAAATTATATTGACTTCAACTTCCTACGTGGGCGGAGCCGCGAGGGTACAGCTAGTTCTGAATAAATAATTAAAAAGTACTGATCCCAGTCACGAAGGTATCCATTTTCTCTTAAAAAATTGCATGGTTCGTCAATAAAATACTTAGTTGCGTAACTTTTATATCTTCAGGGACATCGCTTCATGGCCTTAACTTGAGACTATTTGAAAACGTGCTCATTAAATATGTATTTACTAGCAACAAGCTGTAGTTCGAAATTACGTGCCCAAGTCTTTAATATATTTTCCTTAACTCTTGGAGTCCTAATATTGTAATTCCTATGATAGAAACCGCTAGGACTATTCGTTTAAAGGCTACACTTACTATTTTACTGCCGAATACTGGAAGAATCCATGTCAGCAGTACCTAGGAACGTAAAACAATAAAACAAAAGCCACAAGCTAGTCAGCGTAAAAAAACCTTTTATGATCATGAAGAGTAATTTAGCTCCGACTTTTAATACACAGCTAACGTTGGATTAAATTATTTATATTGTGTAAAGAGCTTATTTTGAGTCAGCAATTAGAAAAGCCAGACAACGGCTCACACCAGCCAGACTGTGCGCATGACTACTATGGCATAACGAGGAAGATATAATAGAGTGAGCTTTGATAATATCATATTATGATGAAAACGTCGGTAGCTCTCGTACAGGGTGTAAACGAATTCGTGTTATTCCTTAAAACCACATGATCTACTACTGGTGTAGATTGATCCTGCACAGGATTTAGCTTGATTAAAATAAAAAAAAAAAAAAATTTCTTGCGCAAGTTAAAGTGATCTTACCTAAACCAAACAACAAGGACAAAAAAATACCTATTTTTTTTTACTGTCCTGAACTTTTCGATGCCACGCATAAATGAATGAAAACACGGCGACACAGCTGGCGGGGCACGACTAGCACGATATTGCTCTTTACAGTCAGTTAACTCGGAGCTCTAAAATGAATCAGAAACAGAAAAACAAAAAAAAAATGTTAGTCGGTTTTAAAAAAAAAATCATTTTTTGGTTAATCTGCGTCACCAATAATAGATTACGCGGTTTGAAGGAATTACACGAATTCGTTTACTTACACTCTGTCTAGTAGATCAAATACATACATACAATCCGCTCATTACTGTCCCACTGCTGGGCACTGGCTTCGGAATGAGAAGGGTGTAGGCCTTAGTCCACCACGCTGGCCTGGTGCAGGTTGGCGGAATACACACTCGAGAACTTTATGGAGCCCTCTAAGGTGTGCACGTTTCCTCACCGTTATCGCAAGTGATAACCAAATTCTGTAGTGTTATTCTGTAAGAAACCCACCTCAATATCGACGGTTAGTTCGATATCCATAATGTCACAGTATGGATAACAGAAGCAAATAACACACAGATAATCGACAGTATCATCAATAACGCGTAGTTTTGTTATCCACGCTGTGTCACGACAAGTGTCTAATTGACAGTCGCGATAGAGGTGAGATTCTTACAGAATTGCACTGCTGATCCGAACATGAACTCGAAAAGTCAGAAGTGTAGGCTGAATTTGAACTCAGACTCTTTTGCATGAAAGGCAACCGTTCAACTAATAGGCTGCTACTGCTGCTTTTTTACTTATACCTACTCGTATATCAAATAAATAAGTTAATCTTATTTAACGTTCTCTTCTTAATCATTGCCTCGTAGCCGACGATCGTGACTACATAATTTCAACTTGTCAACCTTCTTTCTCAATTTATTACGATCAGCCAAATTGTGGATTGCTTTTTGTCATAGACTAGGTGACCCGACAGACGTTGCCTTATCATACAAAAATCCCATAGACGAAAATCCTTTAAGATTTTTCGGAATTTGCTGATTTTCCGGGCAACTTTTCCAATTTTTCTTTCCATAAAAACCTTATTCGCAATATAAGGAAAATAAAAAAAAATGCTTTTGCGGTCCAGCCATTCTCAAGTGATGCGCTTACCAACAAACAGTATTTATTTTTTATTTAAATACAGATAGATTACCAACCATTTATAGCTTTACACAATCGCTGTTCGCTTACTTACAAGACCACAGTGCAAACAACACAGGACAACAATAGGCATCATAAATGATGCTACAGTATCATCTCATCGGCGCAATCTTTAACCCGACAATCTGTGGCTCTCGAGATTGAAAAAACTTAAAGGTGGTGACTGACTTCAGCATTCGATCGTAATGCTGGCTTCTCACGGCGCGCGATATCACAAGTCGCGCCGCGCCGGCCGATTTGTACGAGCGAGCACGCGCCAACAGGCGAGCCCGCGCTACCCGTTCTCACGGGCGCGGCGCGGCGCGCGTTGTTGTTGACACCACAGCACAGAATAAATACACTTCTGGACACATCTATTGGCCCACCTTGTATTTTCAGTTTCGTTTGGTCCTAGCTAAAATTTTATATTAGGTCGAGCAAAAAGTTTTTATGCAGTTTTGAACCTAGCACATTCACAATTTCATTCAATAGTCTTTTTTTGAATTTCGAACACAGAATTTAAAGAAACAAAAGACAATTTGGAGCCTGTTTGTTGATATCAAACAATCGAATACTAAGAAACCTTGGTTTTATTGGTTTACTTGGATTTAATTCTTGAAAAAGTGATTGATATCTTTGGTTTTGCAACAAACATTACTTATTCTTAACATTAAGGTGAGGTTCTATCAATAATATATGGATACTTCACCTGAAGTCGCCGCCCAAGCTGTGGCACTTATTCAGGCCGGACACAGCCAAAGAAACGTGAGTGCTCAACTTAATTTAAGTCGAACTGCGGTCCGAAATGTTTATCGGAGGTACCTAGAGACTGGCGGCTTTGTTCGTCGCCAAGGAAGGCCACGATCTCGGGTCACAACTGAAAGGCAGGATCGATTCATCGTGACGATCAGCTTGAGAAATCGTCACCTTACCTCCATTGAGATACAAAACCAACTTCGCGACTTCCACGGAGTATCTGTGAGCGCTCGAACTATTCGGAGAAGGTTAAAAGAACGCGATATGGTACCACACAAGCCAGCTAATGGGCCCAAACTAACGCGAGCCCACCGAACAGCGCGCCTTCATTTCGCACGCAGTCATTTAAATTGGACACAGCAAGATTGGAGCCGTGTACTCTTTTCTGATGAGTCTAAAATTGTGTTACATGGCAATGATGGAAGGAAGAAGGTCTACCGACGTAAGGGAGAGCGTTTCGCACAATGCTGCTTTGAAGAGAGGGTTGCTTATGGCGGTGGCTCATGGACTGTCTGGGGCGGTATATCCGCGAGCGGCAAAACTCAACTTGAGGTTGTTACAGGACCACGGCTGCCAACATTAAATGCTGAAAGGTACATTCGTGAGTGCTTAGAACCTCACGTGATACCATACGCGGACTATGTGGGCCCAAATTTCCTTTTTATGCATGATAATGCAAGAGCCCATGCGGCCGGCATCGTCAGGGAATATCTTCGGGATGTGAACATCACAGTTATGGACTGGCCAGCCAGAAGCCCAGACATGAAGCCCATTGAGCACATGTGGGACGAGCTAAAAAGACGTGTTAGGGCTCGTCAGCCAGTTGACCAGACGATGCAGGAGTTGAAAACTGCCATAGAAGAGGAATGGGAGATGATCCCTCAAAATTTCATAGAGCGGTTGATAAACTCTATGCCTGATCGTATGAGAGCCGTGGTAGATGCCCATGGAGGCAACACGCGTTATTAAATTAAACCTTTATTTGATAAAACATGTTTTTTATTCAAAAATCAATTGCCTTTAACAAGGCGCATATATTATCCGACTTGTTAGGCGTAGCTCCATGTCGTATGGTATTCTGAATTCAAATTTAAAACAATACGATCGAAAAAGATGGTAAAATGTATCAGGTTTAAAACTGCATCAACAGTTTTTGTTCAATCTAGCAATCATATTTCGGTAGGGGCCATCGAAACCTAAACTCTAAGGTGGGCCAATAGATGTGTCCAGAAGTGTAGTACAAGTACAGAAGCACCACTTCGCGCAACAATTAATAGAAATAGCGACTCTTGCTACTAAACAACAAAGTGCAATTCAGCTCGCATAAGCGCTCAGTGCCTAACGCTATATTCACCTAAACGTTGCCGCTCTCTTCTAACGCGTAACTCTGTCGCTGTCTAGCGCGGAGTGACGCGCTAGCTGTGGCGCTAGGGTTGTCGGCTTGCCGCTGCTACTATACGTCTATGTACCTTACGTCTATGTACTTGACCACGGAATCTTATCTTTATGTTTGATGCGTATGATTACACGGTCAATTAGACAATGAATATTAAAGTCCGTCATTTGTAATTTACAAATGAAAACAAACCTTTAATCTTTAGGTTACCTAGATACCTCTTTGTTTAACATTCCTCATTAACTTACATTAATAATATTTTCACATTTTGCAATAATTAAAAAAGTTTGTAGAACAAAAACATCAAAAATTCTGGTTGTTTACATTTTCACCACACTAATTCTTAATTATCTCCGAAACGCGTTGACCAATTTACATGATTCAAACGGATATAATGGTTTTAGACTTAGACCTTTCATTTGACACCAAAATTGTTAGGATATTTCAATAAACAAAAAATCACATTTTCAAGTTGCTCTCGTAATTATCCAATATGTATGTAATGAAAAAAATTACACTGTCGTCTCCGTGTTTCGACACACATCCGTCAAATGAGTAATGTTTTAGATCAACCATTCTTGTTGTTCACTATTTAAACTTATTTAAAATAATATGCACGCGCGCGCGCGAGCATTGACAGCCCACTGGCGGAGTGGAGGCGACTCCGCGCGAAATTGTAGGCACTTATTGCTGTAGGTACGGCCGAGTGGTGGAGGGTCCGAGACACGCAGCGCATCGTGTCGCAAGAAGAAGTCATCGCTGTTGCCGCTTTTGTGTTATTTACTGGATATTATTTACTTGTTCACCCGCGCCACCCCGCGCAACTCCGCGCGCGCTCGAATCGCCACGAGTGCACTCGCGCCGCGCCTTTGAAGTACCGACTCCGAGCGGATCGGACGGGCTTGCACGCGCTAGCCCGCGCCTCCTCGAGCCACTACCTTCACACGGCGCGTAGGCGCGAGCTGGCGCGGCGCGACTTGTAATATCGCGCGCCGTGAGAAGCCAGCATAATGTAACATTCGGGGCGAGCGTATAACGTTACGTCCCCTGCTAAAGGAGGTGGCCAACTTTTTAAGGGACCGTTACCCCACCGTCGAAATACATGTACACAAAAAATAATTACTTCATTTCAAAGCGTTTGACCTCAAGACTTACAATATGGAAACAAAAAGCGCCTAGAGGTCCTGTATTTTTTTAAAAGGCAGCTTTTCTTACTGTACTATAACTTAAATGTCAGGTGTTATTTATTGTTAACATTGAAATAAATATTGTTTAAAAACCTTCAGAAAACGTATTATACCTATGTTCCAAGTTATCCCGATTAGTTTTAGTAGTTTTGATACTAAACTGTTAGTTAATACCAACTACTACCATATATCTGCTGAAATTAAATTAAAGGATTTTTAAATCACCTGTATTTCACAATATGTTATCCCGACGCTCAGAATTCCATGATATTACAATTTGAAATAATCGGCTTAATTATTATTAATTTAATTTTAAGTAGGCACTCAACACGTTTGATAAATATATAATGCATGTTGTGCTTACCTGTAAGAAATTGGTACACTAGTCTGTAAGTCCATTGAATGTATCTCTTAACTTTGTATTAGTGTATTCAATTGTTGGTGAGCCAAATAAATGAAATAAAATAAAAAAACATATTTCTCATCGAAGCTCATCTAGCTAAAGCACAATTTACACAATTCACAATTATTTAGTCCATAATAAAAGCTGTGAAAATCAGTTTTCAATTCAAATTATATCTAACGTTACAGAAAATGACGAATAGATACACACAGATGACATAGATAAAAAATATAAAAATAACAGGTATTTAAAATACCAGATATTTGTTCCTTTCAGTAACTATTATCTGTTAGCATAAATAACATTTACATAACGACGCGGTTGACACAACGCCCTGTTAAATAACGATGTTTTTGTCTCATTCTTACTGACGACATTAACCTTGCTAAAAAGATGTACCTAAATAGTCTAAAAATATATACAGGGTGGTAATTTGAGATGGGGCATGAAGCGGCTACCTTAACCATTGTAGCTACAAGAAAACGTTCTTAGGAGACCACCCCTAACGTTTGGAATAATTTCTATTTGCATTCACAGATTTTGAAAAAAATGTACAGTCAACGAGAAAAGGGGCAGTTTTCAGAAAACATTTTTATGATGCCAATCGATCCTATTTGCCTTAAGGATCAAAACACTCTTCCGGACCATTTGAGGTTGGAGTACTAGAAACGTCAGAAATATTTGGAACTGCATTCATAGATATGGGTTTTATTTCGGTATGACGTTCTAGTACTCTAATATCAGTGAGTCCGGAAGAGTATTTTGATCTTTGTAAGAAAATTGATCGATTGGCACCATAAAAATATTTTGTGAGAACTGACAATTTATTTGCTGACTGTACCAATTTTTTTTTTCAATATCTTTGTATGCAGTTCGAAATAATGTCAAAAATTATGGACAGTCTCCTATCAACATTTTCCTGTAGCCACAACGATTAAGGTAGCTGCCCTTATAACTACCCTATCTCAAATAGTTTTTTTTTTTGCGATTTCTGACGTTTCTAGTACTCCAACCTCAATTGGTCCGGAAGAGTCTTTTGATCCTTACGAGAGATAGGATCGATTGGCATCATAAAAATGTTTTCTGAAAACTGCCCCTTTTCTCGCTGACTATACATATTTTTCAAAATCTGTGAATGCAGATAATAATTATTCCAAAAGTTAAGGGTGGTCTCCTAAGAACGTTTTCCTGTAGCTACAATGGTTAAGGTAGCTGCCCTTCATGCCCCATCTCAAATTATCACCCTGTTTAACCTACCAAGGTTCATAAGAAGCAATATGTATAAAAATCTATGTGTGTCTCCTTTATTTGGTCACGTAATTTGTGTCACGGTTATTTATTCGGATACATTGATACCATTTTTCGAAATAGTTTAAAGATTCAGTAAATAAGAAAAAATACATCACAGTAGTTCGCAAATTAATAGAATGTCGTAATTGTAATAAAATACGAATATTGTATGATTAAAAGTGTCAAAATATTCATCCATATTATAAAATGATCAGATAACTTGTCACCTTGTCAGTGGTACTAATCGGTAGCTAGTACAAAAATACTAGGCTAGACAGATATTTAGTACTGTTATTTTTATTAACAGAGATAACAAGTATTATTGACCTGTTATTACAACCAACCTCTAAGTCAGCCCGCCGAAATCGTGCTGGCCATTTACATTTTTTTTTCTTTTTTTAATGCTTTTTTATTCTTATGACATTTTCACCGTCAGAAGGTAATTATTAGTGCTGGGGTCGCAAACGTGTAAATCGATTGTTCTATGTAGTTAATTGATTAATAATAACGATAATTGTTTAATTTTTCTATTACAAGTTACAAAGTAGGTACCGTTGCAGTTTTCATAAACTTATTTTAATATTCTAATACAAGTCACTAGTTATTTTATCCTTAAAGGTTTTGTCAGTAGTTCCCAAACTAAGTAAAACTGTAGCTTGAGAACCTGGGTAAGTAGTGGCATCTTGAATAGTTGTTTGTGTTTCTTTCGATAAAGTCTATTTATGAGAGAAAAAAATAATGGTGTGGTTGGCGCAGCGGTTGAGCGGTCTTTTGGGGAGTTACGTGTCGCGGGTTTGATTATTTGATTCCCGGACTGATCAAATATCTGTATGGTCTTCAGACACATAATGGTTTCCGGGTTTGGTGTTTTTGCAAATGACTATTTGTGTTTGTAAACGCGCTCACGATAAATAACGTATTTAAAAAAAAAGGGGAAACGTATTTTTATAAAGCTTGTCATCCTAAGTAATTTTTGAAAGAAAAAAATAAACTGTCTTAGACTGTGAAAAATTAAATGACATTAAATGTACTTAATAATCCTGAGTTATTAGGTAGGTACTTAAATTATTATTTGTCAATTTAATTAATAACAAAATGCGAAAAATATTAATAATAATAGGTATATTAAATGGCTTATTTACGTTTATTTGAATGTTATCGATCCATGTGAGTTGTACTATAGGCATAACGATTTTTTTACTGAAATCGATTATCACAAAAAGAACAGCCCTTATAGTTTAAAAGAAATTCAAATGTCATCCATCAACAATGCATAATGGCCGACGGGCGGAAAATATAAATATACTATCTTATTATCTTCATCATAATTTCCAGGACTTGTACAGAAAAAATGAAAAATAGGTCTTACAATAATATGTAAAGAACGTTTTATTATTGATTGCTTTACTTTGTACAAGTTCAGTTTCAAATATAAGTGTGTTATCGACTATCTGGGGCAGATGTTGGCCACCTCCTTTTGGGGGGTATTTCACCAACCTGTCATTACCATTCAGTCTTTAAACTTTTCAATAACTAACATTTGCATTTCACCACATATCTAATAGTGATAATGAGAAGATTATTGAACACATTAATTAATATTTCTAGGTCACATTTAGCTAATCTGGTGAATAGTTACGGACTACATATATGTTGGTGAAATACCCCATAAACTCGTTCGTTCTAAACTCTGTGCTCGCTGTAGGTACCGACTGTTGTAATAATCGCTTCGTAACATATTTCATTACACGAATTTGATACAGAGCCGCCTATGGACTAGAGTAATGAAAAAAGTCCGAAAAAGTGTGAGTAGGACTCGCGCCTTGAGGGTTTCGTGCCGTTCTATACTTAGTGTTAATAAAATCAGGTCAAACGATTCTTTGAGGTTACTCGACATCGAAAATGTATCAACTTTCGTAGAATATCGTTTAAAAATTTGCGTATTTTTTTAATAATAATAATAATAAACTCCCTCTGGGAAAGGCGTTAACTCATCATGAGATTTACGTAAAACTGGAGGGAACATTAGACTAGCTTTCTACAACCCCATCATATAATAAAAAATGTATCATGAGTTCTACTGAAAAGCTTACAAACCGCAGGGCAGCTTGTGGCGAACTGTTGGTGAGTGGCGACACTGCGTACCTTATTGCCTCAGAGAGTCAGTCAGGGTCTCGTCTGTCCCCCGTATGCCTTCCAAAGGACCGGACATCTTCCGCACGGAAGATGAGCCGTGAATAAAAAGAGATACAAACATAATAATAATACGCGGGACAAGAGAACTTCCTCTCTCGTGCCTGTAGTTATCTATCTATCACTACAATGGCAAGCGTGGTAATTCTGAAAACATTTCCTCATAACGACTTCCTTGCCATCTCATGACTTGTACAGACCAACCGATCGAAGGCGTACGAATGGTATTTCGCCGATGGACACTGAATGCTGGTTCGCTTTCGTTGTTGTATCCACACATTCCACACCCACTCGTTCGCGTTCGTTCGGTTGGTCTGAACGAGGCATTAGGATTATCGCTCTCATACCTATAGTACAAAACCGTTGAAAATAATAGTTGAAAATGGCCAAATATTTCAAAACAGAGAATTGTCACACTTCCAGCGTTCGTTTTTCTCTCTTCTCCGAGGATAAATCACATCCGTGAACAAAGCCGACCTACTCATACTATTTTGTGCTAACACTTTTTCAGGTGGAATAACTTGTACAGTACGATGACAAAGTATACAGAGTGTACCTATACTTGAGACAATATAATAGCTGTCAGTGTTGCTCGTGATATATGGTCGATCTTCGCACAGCTAGTGGTCGTAATCTATTCAATTGATAAATACATTCCATTTTCGGGTCTTACGATCTTGAACTAGTTCTGTATATCATCGCCACATATTTGTTTTTTTGGTTTACTCCCATCTCTTCCCCTTCTCATCTCTTCCCCTATGCGTTTACACCTACAAAAATTTCCCATATCTATAATTATAATTAAAAAGAAAAGTCCTGACTGACTGATTGACTCATCAACGCCCAGCCCAAACCCTTGGACATAGAAAGCTGAAATTTTGCACACAAGGAATAAGGAAGGATTTTTCGAAATTCAACTCCTAAGAGACTTAAATAGGGGATGAATGTTTGTATGGAAAATAATCACTTAACGGCTTCAAAACTTCACCCAAGCGAAGCTGCTTACAAAAGCTAGTCTTAAATAAACGCATAGGGGAAGAGATGGGACTAAACTGTTTTTTTAGGCAGTCCTGGGAGCCAATTCGACGAACAAAATTGTTGCCAAACGCAAACGAATCACAACCGTTACTTTACTTTACAACCGTGTCAAAATGATTGGTTCTGTTTTTTTTGTGTCAAACAATTTGACAGCTTTTGAAAACGAAAACTGTCTGAATGAACGATTCGGCCTTGGTTCGGTTGCGATTTATCAAGATTTCTATTAGGAGAATTGGGCCGCTGATACATATTCCGTAGAACCTTAATATTTTGCTCTAATAGCATAAGCATAATCAACCCATTACTGTCCCACTGCTGGGCACAGGCTTCTTCTCAGAATGAGAAGGGTTTAAGCCTTAGTTCACCACGCTGGCCTGCTGCGGGTAGGCAGCCCACACCATCGACAACTTTATGGGGCCGTCTCAGGAGGCCTACTCCCTAAGTCCGTCAACGAAGCTAGTCGTCCGTCCGAAAGTAGCCCGAAACGTAGGAGTGAACAAAACAATTGTCAAGTTCAACTTTTCGGACGGGCAAAAACACATCGGTAGTAGGGACAAATGTCAAATCGTGTTGTCATTCATTCCTAGTTCGGGCCCCGAAATAATCGTATGTCCGTAGGTGATAGGGAGTAGGAAACGCTCGTAACTAAAGTCAAAACCACGGACTTCGTGCTTAGGGAGTAGACCACCAGGTGTGCAGGTTTCCTCACGACGTACTTAGCCGTAAACGCGACGTATTCCACATTGGGCACCCGCTTTTACGGCACCCAAGTTAATGGCACCTGAGGTATTCCATATTCGGCACCTATAGGTATTTTTCGCAGGTGCCATTAGTGGAACAGTTTATTATTTAAAATTTTATTCCACTTTCGGCACCTACGAACCAGTAGGTACTAGTGATGGGACGTTTACTTTTTATAGGACGTTAAAATTAAAAATTCGATTAAAATCAGTAGAGTTTAATAACATGATATAAATATAACTTCTTTATGTATTTTAATATCACAATCGGTTTCCTTAATCACACATATTGCAAAATGAGCCTTGAGTTACAATAGTTTTTTTTTTATGCATTGGGGCTTTTTATCAAACATGATGATGCCAGCCTCATCGTACACTAGAATTTAAAAACAAATACTTTTTAAGTTTACATACAATTATTTCTCTTCTTGATTAACTTTGTAATTAAAATTCAACTGTCTTTATTTATTAAAACTACCAGGAAAGCAGAAATGAACTGGAACTAAGTGCTTAAGCGACTTTACTACTTAGCTTAATAATGCTAAAATTATAAGTTTTGAAATTGAATCAATTATTGTTTTGAAAAGTACCAGGGTGACAGCCTAAACGATGTCACTAAGATGTGCACTGTAGGCAACTTATTGTATTTATTAGTTCATTTATCTTTATATATTAAATACTCAACCTAAATACATATAATAAATTTATATAATACATATTTACATTTAGTATAATACACAGTCACGCATTACTCACATAAATCACACTTTCATTCATTCACAACCCAAAACAAATCTAAACTAATTTAATTAAATACACAAGCATCGCCGGATGACACTCGGTAGTATGCGGCGACCGGCCAGTTCTCATTACCACATACGTACAGCTATGTACCGCGCCGCGCGCATAGGTAGATGCGCCTGCGCCGCCCGGTAGTCCAGATTGATACATCGGTCGCGGAGCCCGTGTCGCTTGTATGCTCTTTCGCTTCCGCTAACCACTTCCGTATTGTTTCCGGTTCCTTTCTCGCTATTATTTACTGTGCTCAATCCTAAGCTTTGTAACTTTCTCCTTCTGGCTTATTTACCGATTAAAATAAACACATTATTCGGACTGTTTAAAGTGGTTGTTTATTACCTGCCTAATCACATACGAACAACTACAATTGGTGACCCCTACGAGCACGATCAAGAGGGTTGATGTCTAGCAGCAGCGATAGTTCCAGGAAGTCTCAGGTGACTGCGCGCTCACGTGAGCGTCGCCTCAAAATGGCGGAACCCATTTCGGATCCAGCGAAAATACCCTCCTCGCCCACGCCGATTCACCATATGAAAATACCACCTTTCTGGCCTGAAAAACCAGCGATATGGTTCGCGCAAGTGGAAGGCCAGTTTGCCATTATGAAGGTTACGGATGAGGTGGCAAAATTTTACCATATCTTGGCCACATTGGACAGGCAGTATGCTGCAGAGGTGGAGGATGTTCTCACCGGCCCACCCGACTACCAGAGATTGAAAAACGAGCTCATAAAACGCTTGTCAGTGTCTCGTGAAAACAAAGTCAAGCAGTTATTGATGCACGAGCAGCTTGGTACCCGCAAGCCTTCACAATTTTTGCGGCATCTCCAGCATCTCGCGGGCCCTGAGATACCCGAAGATTTTTTAAGGACCATCTGGAGCAGTCGCCTTCCTACGGGAATGCAATCTATCGTTGCGTCGCAATCAACGTTGTCTCTAGATGCACTAGCTGAACTCGCAGACAGAATAA
Source organism: Amphipyra tragopoginis (assembly GCA_905220435.1). Taxonomy (NCBI): domain Eukaryota; kingdom Metazoa; phylum Arthropoda; class Insecta; order Lepidoptera; family Noctuidae; genus Amphipyra; species Amphipyra tragopoginis. The sequence continues at coordinate 13,664,091 of HG991992.1, forward strand.
ACGACATCGCGACGCCGACGCAACAGGTTTCAGCAGTTTCGTCATCACCGATGGACGAGCTGACGCGTCAAGTAGTGGAGCTGACTCGTCAAGTAAGCGCACTCACAGCTCAAGTGAATCGGCAATCGCGACCTCGCGAACGAGATTCACGATCCCAACAACGGCAGCGAAGCGGGACACCGCACAGGTCGCAATCCAGTTATCGGCGGTTCCCGATCTGTTGGTACCACAACAAACATGGTACCAAAGCAGTGAAGTGCATCAAGCCCTGTGACTTCAAGGCGGGAAACTCCCCGGGCAGTCAGTGATGGCGACGGACGACTGCCTTAGTTCTACGGGTCGCCTCTTCGTCACGGATCGCGTATTAAATATACAGTTTTTAATAGACACTGGTAGTGATATTTGTGTGTACCCTGTATCCGCGCTTTGTGACCGCCGCCGTTGTAAAACGTCATATCAACTAAGTGCTGCCAATGGTTCTACTATCGATACGTACGGCTACATACAATTAAACTTAGACTTGGGGTTACGTCGTAACTTTCCGTGGCGTTTTGTCATTGCTGACGTCACAAAAGCTATAATCGGGGTAGATTTTCTTTCATTTTACCAACTGGTTGTCGATGTCAGTAAACAAAAACTTACCGATAGTCTAACCAATGTCAGCACCGTAGCCACTATATATAAATTTGATTGTGATGTCCTGAGTGTAAAAATCTCGACTGCCGGGAATAGTGAATTTCACAGTATTTTGTCCGAATATCCGGAAATAACACGCCCTGCTGGTATTCCGGGTGTCGTCAAACACAACACTGTACACTATATTCGCACTACACCAGGCCCCCCAGTGTCATGCTCTCCTCGTCGTCTCGCGCCGGACAAACTCAAGATAGCTAAACAAGAATTTGAGTTTATGTTAGCTAACGGTACGACACGTCCGTCTGATAGTCAATGGGCGTCACCTCTCCACCTAGTGTCCAAAAAGGATAATGGTTGGCGTCCGTGTGGTGACTACAGACAACTTAACGCTAGAACCATACCCGATCAATACCCTATTCGACACATACATGACTTTTCGAACAGTCTGTCTGGTTGTTTATTTTTTTCAGTGATTGATTTAGTCAAAGCTTACCATCATGTTCCAGTATTTAAGGACGATATTCCAAAGACCGCGATTACCACACCCTTCGGTTTATGGGAATTTCCTTTTATGACGTTTGGCCTATGTAATGCTGGTCAAACTTTTCAGAGATTCGTCGATGAAATGACCCGTGGTTTTGATTTTTGCTACCCATATTTAGACGATTTTCTTGTATTCTCCAAATCGAAGCAGGAGCATGAAGACCATCTGAGACAGCTTTTCACCCGAATGAGAGACTACGGCGTACTTATTAACATCAGCAAGTGTGTCTTCGGCGTTTCCCAAGTAACGTTTCTCGGATATCATATTTCAAAAGAGGGCACTAAACCTCTCGACAGCAAGGTGAAAGCCATAGCTGACTTCCCCGTTCCCAAGACCGTTAGGGAGCTGAGACGCTTTCTGGGGATGGTCAATTTTTACAGGCGATTTTTGCCCAATGCTGCTCAAATACAGGCCCCGTTGAACGCATTATTGACTGGATCAGTTAAAGCTTCCCATCCCGTCGACATTTCAGGAATTTCTCTGCAAGCTTTTGAGGACTGCAAAAAGAACCTCTGTGACGCAGCTCTTTTAGCCCATCCCGACACAACAGCCAAGTTAGGACTCGTCACTGACGCCTCTGATACGGCGATAGGTGGAGTCCTACAGCAGCGTAAGGATGGAGTTTGGCAGCCTCTAGCATTTTTCTCGCGCAAGTTGAGCCCATCGCAAGTGAAATACTCTCCATACGATCGTGAGCTCCTTGCGATCTACGAGAGTATACGATATTTTCGATATATGCTAGAGGCCACTCACTTCACTGTCTATACTGACCACAAGCCGCTGTGTTACGCTTTTAATGAGAGAAAAAGTAACTGCTCTCCACGTCAGTATAGACATTTAGACTTCATCTCGCAGTTCACAACCGATATTCGTCACATCTCGGGTAAAGACAACGTCGTGGCTGATGCACTTTCCCGGGTTGACGAGCTGCAGATGGCAGTCGATTTTGAAATGATGGCCAAACTCCAAGCCACAGACCCTGAGCTTGCAGAGAATCTCCAAGGCGAAACGTCGCTTCGCTTAATCAAGACGAAAGTCCCTGGTAGTCGTACTGAGTTGTACTGCGACGTCAGTACAGCGACTCCAAGACCTTTCGTCCCCATACAACTGCGTCAGCAGGTATTTAACTGCCTACACTCCCTGAGTCATCCAGGTGCTAACGCATCGGCCAAACTGGTTGCACAGCGCTTTGTCTGGCCTCTTATGCGTAAGAATTGCCGTGAATGGTCTAAGGCATGTTTGGCATGCCAGCGCACGAAGGTAAACAGGCATGTCGCGTCACCTTTAGGGACGCTCGATTTACCTTCAGCGCGTTTCAAATATGTCCATTTAGACCTGATCGGCCCATTACCGCCAGCTGGTGATTATCGGTATTGCCTTACACTCGTCGATCGATTCACGCGATGGCCGGAAGTTGTACCAATTACCGATATCACCGCCGAAACGGTCGCCAAAGCGTTTGTGTCTTGTTGGGTGTCCCGATACGGCTGTCCGTCTCAAATCGTCACCGACCGCGGAAGACAGTTTCAATCGGCACTGTTTCAGCAACTGTCCAAATCCATCGGTTTCGATCATCGCAGGACAACGGCGTACCACCCACAATGTAACGGTTTGGTCGAACGTTTTCACCGTCAGCTGAAGGCAGCTATAACCTGCCATGCTGACGTAAATTGGACTGAGTCGTTACCCTTTGTACTACTCGGCGTAAGGAGTGCCTACAAAGAAGACCTCCAAACTTCATCAGCCGAGCTGGTTTACGGTGAACCACTACGCCTCCCTGGCGAATTTTTTGGCCATGACGTCACTGGCTATACCACCGACATAACCGATTTCTCGGCACGGATGAAGTCCCACGCCGAGAATATACGACCGGTCCCGACCCAACACCACTCTGCACGCAAAATCTTCGTGTACAAAGATCTTGCCACATGTAATCACGTATTTCTAAGGGAAGAAGTGTTACGTGGCTCACTTCAGCCTGCTTACACAGGGCCACACGAAGTTCTGAAGAAGAGTGCCAAGTATTTTACAATTCGCGTCAAGGGGAAAGATATGACAGTAAGCATAGACCGCCTGAAGCCAGCCTATATACTGTCGAATGACATAAGCCCACCACAACGCGTTACACATCTTCCTGATACTCTTCAGCCGGAGCCACAAGACTGTCCAGCCACCACACGGACGACACGTTCGGGAAGGAGGGTGCACTTTCCAAATTATTATCGCCCTTAGACCCGGTCTCTGGAGGGGAGTGATGTAGGCAACTTATTGTATTTATTAGTTCATTTATCTTTATATATTAAATACTCAACCTAAATACATATAATAAATTTATATAATACATATTTACATTTAGTATAATACACAGTCACGCATTACTCACATAAATCACACTTTCATTCATTCACAACCCAAAACAAATCTAAACTAATTTAATTAAATACACAAGCATCGCCGGATGACACTCGGTAGTATGCGGCGACCGGCCAGTTCTCATTACCACATACGTACAGCTATGTACCGCGCCGCGCGCATAGGTAGATGCGCCTGCGCCGCCCGGTAGTCCAGATTGATACATCGGTCGCGGAGCCCGTGTCGCTTGTATGCTCTTTCGCTTCCGCTAACCACTTCCGTATTGTTTCCGGTTCCTTTCTCGCTATTATTTACTGTGCTCAATCCTAAGCTTTGTAACTTTCTCCTTCTGGCTTATTTACCGATTAAAATAAACACATTATTCGGACTGTTTAAAGTGGTTGTTTATTACCTGCCTAATCACATACGAACAACTACATGCACCAATGATTAAACACAAAAAGGAATATAAAGTATTCCTTATTATTCACTATATCGATAGAAGTCTTAAAACTGTCCTATATCTTACCTATAACTGTCACTTACTGATATCGTTTAAGCGCCTATTTTCTGTTCATTTCTGTCGCCCTGGTACTTTTCAAAACAACAAATGATTCAATATCAAAACCTGTATTTTTACCATTATTGAGCTATGTATGTTAAGTCGCTTAAGCACCTAGTTCCAGTTCATTTCTGCTTTCCTGGTAGTTTTAATAAATAAAGACAGTTGAATTTTAATTACAAAGTTAATCAAGAAGAGAAATAATTGTATGTAAACCTTAATAGTATTTGTTTTTAAATTCTAGTGTACGATGAGGCTGGCATCATCATGTTTGATAAAAAGCCTCGAAACATAAAAAAAAAACTATTGTAACTCAAGGCTCATTTTGCAATATATGTGATTAAGGAAACCGATTGTGATATTAAAATACATAAAGAAGTTATATTTTTATCATGTTATTAAACTCTACTGATTTTAATCGAATTTTTAATTTTAACGTCCTATAAAAAGTAAACGTCCCATCACTAGTACCTACTGGTTCGTAGGTGCCGAAAGTGGAATAAAATTTTAAATAATAAACTGTTCCACTAATGGCACCTGCGAAAAATACCTATAGGTGCCGAATATGGAATACCTCAGGTGCCATTAACTTGGGTGCCGTAAAAGCGGGTGCCCAATGTGGAATACGTCGTAAACGCAAATGATAATCAAATTCTGATCTGCACATGAATTCGAAAAGTCAGATGTGAAGGCCGGTTTCGAACTCGGATCCTCTTGCATAGAAGGCAACTGTTCATCAGCTAGGCTATCACTGCTTCATACCATTCTATTTTGCTAAATCTATCAAAAATTATGGCTGGAGGTGTGATAAATGTTTAACCTACAATAAGATCAGTTTTTTCTATCATCCTGCCTCGTGTGAGATCCTGGTTTTGATCTCGGGCAGTGTTATCGGGTTTTTCCGTGCGGAAAATCTCTGCAGCAGCCCAGATTCTGGATTTGTGACCGGTTGATGGCAATAGGCTCGCCCCCTTTTACATGGGACATAACGGCGAAATTAGGGTGTACCGTACACTTCTGCCCAATCCTTCGGAGAATGTAGGCGAGATGTTATTTTATTTTGAAGATTTTACTTTTCTACGTGGAATATATTAAAATGATAATTTTGTTCTTCCGATAAACCTTGTATAATTATTTTGAACACGTAGGTACTCTCTACATACTACACATTAAAATCATTGACACGAAAGCGATTTTCTTACGAAAGTTTGCAAGACAATATAAAGTTATAATAAGTTTGATTCGCAATTAGGTAACTCTCTTCGGGCCTCTGTTGATACACGTGCCTGTACATGTTTTTATGAGTTAATAAGCGACTCATACACAATGTACGCAAAAAATGAGCGAGTAGTGTAATATGAAAATAAAAAGTAGGTAATTACTCCTGTACGATAAATAATATAATTGACGTAAGAGCGGGGGCACACGATGCGTTGCGGCGGCGGTGCGGCGCCGGAGCGGTGTCGCTGCGTCGTCTTACATAGAAATATCTGTGTCATGTCACACGATGCGCTCCGGCGCCGCACCGGACTTGCAACCACCGAGACGAGGCGGGGAGGGGTGAATGCGTTGCGACGTCGGAGCGGCACCGCTCTGTTGTTTATGCGTCACAAAGAAGGACACACGCTCGCTCGTTTCGATTTTTTTTCTCTACGATATTTTTGCTACGGCGCCGCTGCGACATAACAACGTTGCGGCGCCGCACCGCTCGTGTGCCCGCTGATACGGTGAAATCTTTGCGGTGCGGCGCCGCAACGCATCGTGTGCCCCCGCTCTAAGGGAGAAGCCACACGACGCGGTGCGGCTCCGGCGTGGTGCCTGAGCGGTCCCGCTGCGGCGTAATACATATAAATTTCCGTGCCTATCACACTGACACGGACCAAGACAAGGGGAGTGGCTGTATGCGCCGGAGCGGCACCGCTCCGGCGTCGCAGATCGCAGATGTGTTGACGGAGAGCCGTTCCACGCGGTGCGGTGCGGCGCCGCATCGCACCGATTGCCTCTTGCGACGCCGCGTTCTACGTGTGCACGCTGATGCGGCAAAATGGTCGCCGTGCGGCGGCGCACCGTTCGCACCGTGTGGCTTCCTCCTAAAGCAGAGGAGATCTACTCATTAGGAGTAATGTGAACAGAATCCGGATAAAAATGCGGGTACCTATTATGGAGTACTACTATGCGGGTAGGATATTTCAGATATCTAGATTACCCTAAGAAAGATACAAAGAATCATCCTTAAAATTATTGCCTTACAGAGGCAAGGTAGGTAACAAGGTATCACTGAAATGAATTCTACTAATTACTAATGCTCTGCTAGCGTATACAGGCGCGGATCCATCCTTGATACGGTCACGGTTGTTTGGAGTTAAAGTCAAGAGATGTTTAAAAATTTCACTAATATGGTTACGGGGCAAATAAATTAAAAACATTATGGAATAACAAAAATAGTAGTTTCTGAAACTGTTACCGTCCGCGAGACCTAAGCTGAGCTTTACATTTGTGTGAGAATGAATGCTTGGTTTAAACCGGTTTAGACTGCTTTTTGGCAATCGATTCTATCTGTACTCACACAAATGCAAAGCTCAGCTTACGCCTCGCCAGTTGTAGGGGTTATGAAAACACGAGTGTGAGTTTTTTAAAAACCGAGCAGTGTGCGAAGTTTTCAATAGTATCACACGAGTTTTAATACCTAATTATTTGCAGTTTCATACACTACTTTATCTAAACTCATGTAATAGGTGGATATCTATTTTAAATAAAAGACCAAATTATTATAGCACCCTAACCCTGCAGCCCACCCCGCATGCTCGTGCTTGCGCACGCATGCGCCCTTGCGCGCGCTGCGATAAACAATATTTAGCCGCTAAATAAATTGAATTGAAAACTCTTTGGTCGGTCCGAAGTGTAACTACTTGAATAGAAAAAAAGTCATTTTAAAGCATTATTTTGTTAAGAGAACTGTACCCCAAATGTGAGTTTTTTACTTTACTACTGTAGTTGCGTCTCGACAAAAATATCAAACAAATTTTTAGTCACGCTATTTGCCGCTAGAGGCGCTGCCAAAATTTTCATACATTTTTGGCGTGATGCAACTACAGTAGTAACGTAAAAAAACTTACACTTGGGGTACTGAACTTTAATAAAATTTATTAGAGATGCACGTAAATAAAACATTTCATTATAGTACTATTGTTGAGTTCATAATTGGAGCTTTACGACATGAGTGTATATAAAATATAATTCAAACAACGAATTCAAGTTTTATTTTGTTATTTGCAAATATATTGAAAATAAACGCGCCAAGGAGAGCATACGCGACAAACGTAGCTGACGGTCGCGGTGTCACGTCTTTCTTTTTTGGTGTAGTAAAAGCTTATTACATTTAACCATTGATAAAAGAAACATAAGAGGATTAGCCTTATATTGCATAGTGCTTTTAAATACTATGCTTATGTACCTCAGTAAAAAATATAATTCTCTCTCATTCTTACACGTAATAATTTACCAAACGTAAAAAAGTACACTACAGATTTCAATTTTTTGTTGTAATTTTGCATAATGTCACCAAACTCCGCCTTGAAGCATATTTTTTGACATGACGCCATGTTAGAGAATTACTTCCATAAGTATTTCATCTGTCATCTAAGCGTTGTTCGAAGTTTATTTTTAGTTTTATAGTGCACTGTGTGTGTTTTGGCATTTTTTGTTGTATCAGTATCAGTGAGCAAAAACGAACATGACAAAGTGTTGCATCAGAGGATGAAATTCGTTCCTCTGGGCGGAGTCGACGCCATATTCGAGAAAAACTTGCCTTCAGATCACGTGACCATAACTGATTTCCTCTTATTTTTCTTTTATCAATGCATTTTTCGATCGTTGACCAGTGCGACGACCTCCGAGAAGATTATGGTCATGACTATAGATGCGAAGCCGGTTATTAACGATTTTAACCAAGCGGTTAAAAATGCATTTTTCGTTATTAACGGATATTTAACCGCATTTTATGCTTTTTACGGTTAAATAGCACTGCTATATGCCGCTAGTGGCTTGAAATGTGTATCGCGAGTTGCGCGATGATGACAGCTTCAACTGGCGGAAAGGGGGCGGGCGGCGGGGGACGAAGTGGCCCGTGCCCAACCGACACACGGCTGACACGGCGTGCGATCACGGCCGGTATAGCGGGAAAGAGCGAGTAAGGCAGCCGATGTGCGTTTAACATTCATGCTGAGTAAACTATTTCGTTAAATTATTTACGTTTACGTTAATTTACTCATATTTAAAGCCGGGTTATGTAGGTATATAATGTCGCTTTAAATATGTATGATTTATAAAATCTTAAATGAAATCTTTATCCTTCGGATATCGATTTATCACTTCACATAGGAGTTGACTACACAATAAAAAAAAACGTACCGTAAAATATTAACCCCTTTTCGTTGTCGTAGTCGGATAATTAACCGTTAATAACTGCATTTTATACGTAGCTAACCATAAATTTGGTTAATTAACGGTAGCTAACGGGTTTTTTACAACTATAGTCATGACCATACAGATCGTATTATGTGTATCCGCCACTGAGTAGATCGATCTATTCTTAGGCACAGGCTTGTCCTGTCCATTGAAAAGCATTAGCAGACAAAGAAAAGATATGTCCTGTGAAAGACTTTGCGCATTTAGGTACCTACCTAAACAAAACTTATAAACCTACATAAATGGCTGCATTCCAATCTTCCTCTGAGGCAACAAGAAAGGTATGAAATACTTTCAAGGGCGTTCTAAATACGACCTTTCAAGTTATAACAACTCTTGACAGACAATCTCAAAATACGTGGGTTTTTATAATAGGCTAAAAGCCAGTTTGGTCAAAGTTTTTCGGAGTTTTAGCAATTCTTGGATTTTTGGCTTAAACTTTTCGCCGTACTTCAGCTGTCGCGAAAATAACTTTTATTGTTTTCAAACGTGTTTTTATTTCTAGAGTTCTACGTTTTAGTTTGCCTCACGACTTCATCTTCACCAGCTCTTAAAAGTCCACTGCTGAACTTCGAATGACCGCTACAATGAAGAATTAAGGTAAAATTGCTTTTATCATCACCACGCTTGGCAGACGGTGATCGTAGTTTTTTGTTGGAGAAGGCAAAGGATGCTACTGCCTATTTTCTTGACGCAATCTCAACTAAGTGAACGTTAGGAGGATGTAGGACAACTAGACAACATCCACCTGCACATGGTGTACCCTGCCGGTGACCGACAAGGCTCTGACGATCAGGCAGCTAGCAAGTACCACCAGTGCTGGAGATCACTAATATCGTACCGAGATATGTGGTCACCAGCCCGCCTGCTGAATACGTTTAGTATCTACCTATATAAGAAATGGGCGAAAAGCGTGCTTAATAAATGTATTGCTAATGTGGTGACAATTTAAATAAGTAATGAATCAGTATGTAGTTATAATGAAATCATATAAGTATGATAATCATTGAGATATTAAGCATATATTTGTAAATAAATGTCTTCGTGATGACTATAACTAAACGAGTGGTATTTAAGTCATCAATGAGTCGAGTTTAGATGCAGACCGTGCTACTATCTGAGACGTTCAACATGAAATATACAACTCATCTCATAGTACAAACGTATTTAGTAATTCTTACAGGTAAGCTACTTTTTATATTAATTATGGAGTTAATTGGTTGGTGTGTATAAGGAAAGTGTATTGCTAAAACAACATAATAATTTATTGTTGTTAGCAGTTGCCATGCCATATTCAACCGATTTTATTTAATCCAAAGAATATTTCGTGAAATTCTATACTCATTGATTTGTTAGTTATTAAGTATTATAAATTATAATCTGCCAAGTGATTTTCGGGCCACGCATAAAATAGGATCATTTCTATTTATTTTGTATGTTTTGCGAAAACTTCATTATACTGTACCCCAAGTGTGAGTTTTTTTCGTTAACTATTTTAGTTGCGTCACACCAAAAATATAATTATGAAAATTTAAGCAGCGGCTCTGAAAATTTAGGCGTTTAAGTTACACGCGAGTATTAGTATTGAACACCACACCTAGAGCCGCTGCCTAAATTTTCATACATTTTTGACGTGACGCAACTACAGTTAGTTAACGAAAAAAACTCGCACTTGGGGTACAGGTAACAACGAATTCGTGTAATTCCTTAAAATCTAGATCTACTACTGGTGTAGCTTAACCCAGCACGGGATTTAAATTAATTAAAAATAAAATATGTAATTTCTTGCGTTCTTATAGGCGTAATTGATCGTATCGAAACCAACTAATAAAAGAGATAATAATTGTACGGCGGCCCGGTTATCAAGGCAATAAAATATTTTCACAAGCAAAAATATTTTAAATTTTAATACATATTACTTCACAATTTGGTTTGAATTTAAAATAAATAAACATTATGAAACACAACAAAAAAAAAACCCTCAAAACACCGCAAATAATGATTACCAATTACACGAATTCGTTTACACCCTGTATATATTTTATGAAATTAATATATATTTTATTACTTGTTTCTGTGGATAGAGTTTTTAAAATGTGTCGATAAATAATGTATAATTGTGATAAACTATAAAAATATAATAAAAACAAAAGATTTAAAAGTACTTTTAATTTGTGACAGCCAAACAAAATCAAAAAAACTGGCAATATTAATTGACCAATAATGCAGTATATTATATTCTTCTTCTTCTATCGTGTCGGCACGAGCTATACAAGAAGAACTCATGCCGTGGTGAAAAGATTAGCCAGTCAGCAAGGTTGGTAGCGGGGCTGATTGCCCAGGGTGCGCCGGACGTACTTAAGTATCGTCACTCGTGGAGGCTCTTTTCATGCACCCCATATATTATATTAATTCATTTAATACTTGTTCCAGGTACTTCGGGCTCATGTTGGCAGTTTTTTACATCCTTATCCGACTATACTCTCAGCACCTCCGCTGCTGAACCCCGTATGATATTCGCATTTAAATAAAAATATTCTGTTACAGCCCGTTCCCACTTGTCAGCTGTCGGGCCCGGATTTTAATCGGATGTTGCAGTAGTAAAGCATTTTATATGAAGCTATCTACACTTGTCTCACACCGATTTTGTGTCGGCGCCGACAAGAAAATGTCGGGTGTTTTGCCAGCTCTCTACGATCGGAAAAAAATCGTGTCGGGTCTCGCTCGCCTATGAGTAAGTATGACGCTGTTCACATTTATCGGATGTCGGGGCCGACAACCCTCTACCCGTTACCCCTTGTTGCTCATGCGTATATTCGAGCCAATAGATCGTTGAATGTATCTATTGATATCCTAAAATAATTGAAAAACTTAATTTCGTCACTTCTCAATTCTGTTATTAAGTGCTGAAATGTTTCCAAACTAAATCTTTCCTTCAGGATTCCGTGCACCCAATACCTATTTTCATTCTTTAGCTGTCTTTATTCGTGTTCCTCTCAAATAATTAAACATCACAACAAGAAATTTGTCAACGTCCATCGTGTACAGTCACCTCGCATGGCCGACATTCGATTAGTGTGAACAGAGGCGCCGACATCCGATTAAAATCCGGGCCCGACAACCGACAAGTGGGAACGGGCTGTTACTGTTGCTTCACCTGATTCTATGATGAAAAGCATCGCTGTAACAAAATTACTGCTGCTGAGAAATGAGCTCTTTGGCCTTGCACAGGTTCCTTGAAAAATATTTTGATTATCTGTTCTCTCGAACTAAGTCTAATTATACAGAATGACTGGTTAGTCGCTTTACGTCCGAAAACACTCGCACTTGGCCGGTTTTTTTTGTTTCGTTTCTAAACAACGTTGATTATTCTGTATGGAACAGCTAATTTTTTTTTTCACGAATTTCTCATTTTTTCCATTGTAATAGTTGTCATGCTGTATAATTGTTATGAATTATGTGCCTATTTCTTGTGAAACGGTGCAAGATCAAAAACCGGCCAAGTGCGAGTCGGACTTGCGCACGAAGGGTTCCGTACCATGATCTATAAACACGGCAAAAAAATCACGTTTGGTGTATTGGAGCCCCCTTAAATATTTATTTTATTCCGTTTTTTAGTATTTGTTGTTATAGCGGCAACAGAAATACATCACTGTTTTATTATTATAACTTTCGTGAGACACATTCATATTTATGATTAGTTACGGTTTACTCACGTGCTTTTTCGGGATGGCCCGACTAGTTTCGGACTCAATCGGAGTCCTTAATCATGAGCTGATCACGCGGCGAGGTCGCGAGTCGAACTAGCGCTGCACCGCGCCGCGTAGCGTTGCGCCCGCGACGAGAGGGGCACGCTCTGTGTCGGTATTGCTCGTGCATCTTCGTCACTTGTCGTGTCCGTGTTGTTGTAATACTGAGTGCCGGTACATACCGCGCTTACTGTGTCGCACTCCAGACTAAACTTACTTTTATATGAAGTAGACTTCAGAGCTAGTCTCCATGCAGGTAGCAGTGCATGTCCAACCACCGTCTCTATTGAAATTCGGATGACGGCTGATTTCGATAGCTTCACGTACTTTTCGCGGCACGAAATATTTCTCCTTCGCTAGTACGGAAGCCTTATCAAAACGCATGAAGTGAGCCGTACCCGAGTTACAGACGTGTTCAGCCACCGCCGACCTAGTGCTGTCCATACTCTTCATACTCCGTATGTGTTCATTAAGGCTGGTTGCGATATTGCGGCGAGTTTCCCCTATATAACTCAGGCCACAGTCGCACAGTATCTTGTATACGCCAGGAACGCCTAGCGGATCCTTGTCCTTCGGTGAGCGCAATAACTGCCGCAGTTGTCCAGGCGGGCGATAGATCGTCCTGATGCTATATCTTCGGCGTAACAGGTGACCTATCTTGTCGGTAACTCCTCGCACAAAAGGTAAAAACACAGGAGTGCGTTCCGCTCCCGCCGGTCGTCTACGACCCGTGTCCACCGTACTCAGACTACGAGTGCATCGCCGCCACTGGTAACCGTTGCGCTCTAGTACGTTCTGTAAATGACGTAATTCCGCGTCCACATACTGAGGATCACACAAACGGAGCGCCCTGTTGATCAGCGTTCTTGATACAGAAGATAGGTGTGAAGGGTGATGATGGGAGTCTGCGCGCAGGTAACGATCTGTGTGCGTCGGTTTCCTGTACACAGTGTGTGATAACTGACCGCCGGGCTCACGTATAACGAGAACGTCTAAAAACGGCAGAACTCCTTTATTTTCTTCTTCTGTTGTGACCTTTACCATTCAGATGCCTCGTAAAATCCACTAGCGCTAGTCGGACAATCAAGAAAAATCCACGTGAGTAAACCGTAACTAATCATAAATTTCAACTGTCTAACTATCACGGTTCATGAGATACAGCCTGGTGACAGAAGGACAGCGGAGTCTTAGTAATAGGGTCCCGTTTTACCCTTTGAGTACGGAACCCTAAAAAATAACCAAAACTTGTAATATTGACCACGAGCTTCTTTTTTCAGGTCACATTCACAGTGAATATTTTTTCGGAAATTGCAGACGCGACGACCACGTGTTTTATGCTCATACCCATTTAGATCACCTAGATGTTTTGGGAAGAATTATTGTAAGAGTAAGTACCTTAAAGTTTTTTAAAGTAGAATATCTTCGGTATCACCTTATTTTTCTTTTTATCAAGTCGATGGTACAGATTTCTAAAGTAGTTTAGCTCAGAAGGTGGCCGTGACCGAATGAGGCAACGTCTGGGGGTCTACTTCCTTCGGCCTTAGTTACGAGCGTTTCCTACTCCCTATCATCTACGAACATACGATTATTTCGGGGCTCGAACTAAGAATGAATGACAACACGATTTGACAGCTGTCCCTACTACCAATGTGTTTTTGCCCGAAAATTTGAACTTGACACTTGTTTTGTTCACTTCTACGTTTCGGGCTACTTTCGGACGGGCGACTAAATTCGTTGACGGACTTAGGGAGTAGGCCCCCTGGTCAAGAACACCACACTCACACTAACTAGGTTTGGGATGGGTCGATGATACTCCATTTTGGCATGTTGTAATTCAGGGTATCTACCATAACAGCCGTGTTGATTTTATTTAACGAGTCAGCAAGGTTGGTAACGGGGCTGACTGCCTAGGGTGCGCCTGACGTACTTAAGTATCGCCACTAGGGGAAGCTCTTAAAAATCGCTTTGTACAAGGTGGGCCATAAATTTTTGCACATTTGAAGTTTGAATAGAAATAAAACTACAACTGTTATTTTGTTGATAATTTATTTAATGTAATAAACGTATATTGAAATTTATTTTTTAAAAATGACGTTGTCGAGATGTGCCCCGTCTCGTCGTTGGCACTCCTGCAATCGACTACTAAACTTTGGAAAACACGCTGACACATGTTGCGAGGGATCGCGGATATCTCGTCGTTGATGTTTTCTTTTAATTGGGATATGGTCGTCGGTTTATTAAGGTACACTCGACTTTTCAGGTATCCCCACAAGAAAAAATTGCAAGGTGTAAGGTCCGGGCTTCTTGGAGGCCATGGAATATCACCTCTGCGAGAAATCGATTTGTTAGGAAACATTTCTTTAACCACCGATAAAGTTACATTTGACGTATGGCATGTTGCTCCATCTTGTTGCATCCAAGTCCTGCTGTTGTATCCTTCAAATTCATGTAACTGTGGTGTCAAAAAGTCTCGCAACATCTTCACGTTTTCCACTGAGTTCACAGTTACCTACGTTATTTCCTTGATTATTTTCTGATATGGCAGCCCATACTGTCATTTTAGGCGAATGAAGTGGCTTTTGGTGTTTAAAGCGAGGGTTTTCACTGCTCCAATATCGACAATTGTGCTTGTTTACGTGTCCATTGATGTGAAAATAGGTAGTAACGTAGGAATCGTTATTTTTGTAAAATTGTTTTACACAAAAAGCACGCTGTTGTCCCGTGAAGCGCTCCATCGTGACTAAAACTGCATGAAACGAGGCACAATTTCCCGCTACCAGCGCGCCCCTCCCTCTAACGGTTTTTGAGAAATCAAGTGTTGCTATTTGCAAAAATTTTTGGCCCACCCTGTATAATGCCGAGGTACCCGCTTTTAAAGCGCTTTTAAAGCCTCTGTCATGTGTTGTACACAATTTCGTATACAAGACGGGTGTCTTGGGGCCTTTTCACTGTCATGCGGGTTCGTGCCTGCGTGCGTGTGTCGTGCATGCGTGACGCTCGCAGTTCTCATTTTCGTGCGTGTTTCACGCATCACAATAAATACATCTTTGAAAAGGTGAAATTCAGGCACCACGGGTGCGGGTGACACACGCATGCGGGCACGAACCCGCATGACAGTGAAAATGCCCTTGTACACGAAATTGTGTGCAACACGGGCGATTGAATTGGGAGGTTGAACCATTACAACTTGTGAACTTATGACAACTTAATTTTAAGTTCGACACGCAACCAGAGTTTACTAACTGTAAGACTAAAAGCGCTTTAGCAGCGAAAGCCATTTTAGAAAAAAAAACATTGTCACAACATTTTAGTCAAGTGTTGTAGAAATTTTAGAACACTAAAAAACAACCTAACTTTGTCACGTATTCTATGCCAGCCGTGACTGACTGTATTCCGATGATAACTTAGATGTCTTGTTGCAGTGCGTGTCTGTGTGAGTGTGTCAATTTGGACGAAAATCTTGCAAATAGTTGAAGTACTGCTTTAGCTTATGTAGATATGGGTAGTTCTTCGAAATTTGATTCTTCGACTGATCCATATGGCCAAAATTTAATTTCACTTTCAGCTCTGTAACACATGTTCATATGAAAATAGGTATACCAAATAACATATATTTGAATTAGGGACTCGTTTTTATAAAGTAATTTTCAAGATATCGACGTCCAAATATTTTGTGCCCAGATGAATCAGAATTTGTTACAGATGAGTCAGAAACAGAAATAAAAATGAAAAACTTTATGTAGATGGGCTCTGTATTATGAAAATAATCATATTTTAACAACAACAATAATGTGTTTTTATGAAAACAGTTATCAGTGATCGTATCACGGACATATCTTTAAATAAAAGTAAAAACCGACTTAAAAAAAACTGAGAAAAGTGTGACATAATTAATAGAATGATATAAAATTAACAGTTTCAGAAGTCGGTGGCTTTTATTTGTTCTAGTGTAGAATTGCACCGACTTCTGAAACTGTTAATTTTATATCATGCTTAGAACCTTATCTAATAAGTAATA
The DNA here is from genome assembly GCA_905220435.1 of Amphipyra tragopoginis. Classification (NCBI taxonomy): domain Eukaryota; kingdom Metazoa; phylum Arthropoda; class Insecta; order Lepidoptera; family Noctuidae; genus Amphipyra; species Amphipyra tragopoginis. Next base: position 13,680,419 of record HG991992.1, read on the forward strand.
AAGTCAAAGTTAAGTAGGAACTAAAAGAAGTATTTCCTCGTCTTTTTTCAAGGGACCGAGCTGCTTTTAATATCATCCTTGAAGCCTTTTTCTTGTTGTCAAGATCTTGAATATTTGGAGGAAGATGGAGTAATCATGTCTTCACGAATGGCGTGAGACTCTTTTGTCCGTTTATCATATTGAGGCTTTTTAAACACAAAAAATCCTCATAGTCAGAATCTGAGCGATCATCCACGCTTTTCTGATGAAGGGTCGATGGGACATCTCTGGTGAATTTTGGAGTTGTAAGTTTTTCATCGATTGACGAAGTCTGCATCCAAAAGCTGTCGTCATCGGGAAGGTCGAGGTCTTGTTGGGCTGTATCCGAATCTTTTCCAGTCTGAATTTCGGTAGCAGATATTTGGCTCCGTTTGATCAAACAGCTGCCTGTAGCTTTCTTCAATGTCACCTTTCTTTTATTCGCGGATTTGACGCTTACACCACTCTGTTGTTTATTAATGTCTTCTATGATATGATTCATATGGGGTTTTGACCATACGAATCAGGCACAGATGAATCAGGATTTTGCCTACAATCATGCATAACTCATCATAAGTACAGACTTCATTATTGTCATTTTTCTACACGAATCTATAACCCAAAAGCATCACACGAAACACAGATAGAAGTTTTAAAACAATAAAATTAATGTTATAAAGTAGGCATTGTAATCAGAATGCCACCTGAACCAAACACAGATGAATCAGACATTTACCTTCGTAACATCGGGATCTAAGCCAACCAGCTGTTCATCCGCCTTCTAGCTCGTCCGTTGCAGGACTGGCTTCCCCCCGCGCGGGAAGCCAGACCCTCATTATTACTACCCGGCCAAGTACGGTCAAGCGCAGCTCACGCCACATTAATCAGTATTATACGCCGGACACTTCTTATTTACTTATTTATAAACACAATAACGTAGTTATAACTAATACACATTTTTTTTGTAAGAGGACAATTCATTTCCTTTCGATATAACTATAATTTATATTGATGTATCAAAGGGAAAATGCGACATATACCATTTTGTTCCGGAAAATGGCAAACGGACGCGCTATATGAATCAGAAGAACAAACTTCAAATATTTTTATTTTGTACCTAGACAGCAATTATTAAAAAAATATAATTTGTCCCAGTAAGGGATAAAGATAAACTGTACTAATAAAAAATTACGTGCCGTTTTGTTACTTGGTTACAAAAATATACCCATAGAAATCGAAAATTTTGTCCCTGAAGAACTACCCATATACAGGCTGTTAACGAAATCGTGTAATTCCTTCAAACCGCGTGATCTACTGGTAACAGATTAACCCTAAATGGGAATTATGGAAATCAAACGAAAAAAAAAAACCAAAAAATAAATTGGTTTTCAATTTCCGAGTTTTTTTATAGCCTTGAGTTATCTGACTGCAAAGAGCGATATCGCGTTAATCGTTCCTACCAGGGTGTCGCCGTTCTTTCCATTCATTTATGCGTGGCATCGAAATGATCACACAAATATTTTTTTTTGCAAAAATAAAACTTTTTTTTTTACTGAATCCTTATTAGGTGGTTTAGATAGGATCGGTAACAAAGCTGCATGAAAAAAAAAGGATTTTTTTATTTTTAATCAAGCTAAATCTCATGCGGGGCTTGTCTACACCAGTGGTTTTAAGGAATTACACGAATTCGTTAACACCCTGTATACTGTGGTGTAGATATATTTGACGACACGTTTAGTGCAGTGGCTAAGCGATTGGCTTCTGCGCTACGGGTCGTGGGTTCGATTCCCACACGGAACAAAAATTTGTATGGCCTACAGATGGTTGTTTCGGGTCTGGGCGTTTGTTTGTGAGATTTGTGTCTGTAAACGCACCCACGATACAAGAGAAATCTTAGTGTGGGGCAACGTTTTTTTTTTAAAAAAAAAGAGAAAAAAAAAAGATATACCCACTACCTTAAACTACAAATTATCATTTTGCTTTTCTTTTCAGGGCTGGATTAATATAAGGAGAATACCTACTTGTATCGTATTAAGAGGAACGTCATTCGAATACGACATGTTTCGAAGCACTGCGTTCAGTTTCCAGATGTGCGTGCCACGTATCACATACTGCCACTCACACCATAGATATAAATATCACTATTACGAATGGTATATTCCAACAGACTTCATTGGTGGTATGGACTGGGATATTTACTTTTATGGACCGTCGAACTTAGATTGGCAATAAGTTCTTCAATGTATCATAGGGACTTCGGGGGTAGGGTGGTAATTTGAGATGGGGCATGAAGGGCAGCTACCTTAAACTCCGGCTTTCGCTGAAAACCAGCGCTGTGGCTCCGTCTCGCACGAGTCATAGCTTTATGCTGAGCGATGGCCGTTTTACGTAGATGTGACGCATATTTTTCCCAAGTTTCTTTGTGGTTTTGTGTATAGTTTTTTTTATTTTTGTGTGTCGTATCGGCGCAAATAAATATTTTTTCTTTCTTTCTTTCTTCTTAACCATTGTAGCTACAGGAAAACATTCTTAGAAGACCACTCTTAACTGTTAGAATAATTTCTATCTGCATTCACAGATTTTGAAAGAAATGTACAGTCAGCGAGAAAAAGGGCAGTTTTCACAAAACATTTTTATGATGCCAATCGATCCTATTTCCCACAAGGATCAAAAGACTCTTCCGAGCCAACTGAGGTTGGAGTACTAGAAACCTAAGAAGTCGCAAAAAACGCAACTCACCTTGTATTCCTCGAAAACTACAAAAAAAAAGCGGAACGGGACTTCCGCATGGCACAATTTTTTGGGACACCTGTATATCCGACTGAAAGTGTTACGCACTGCATCCGATCCGAATCCGAGAAAATACGTTCCGAAGTAGTCATAGAACTATTTGTATGGTAGTTTACGCACTAGAGCCGACTTCCGTCATCCGATTTCTCTCCGTCATCAGTGAGTATTTCTAATTCGGAAGAAAAATTGACGGACCGAAGTAGCCGTAGTACTGTTTATATGAACGCTTTCGCATTACCTCGGATTCAAATCGGACGCCAAACGGATATGCCAAAGATGGCCCCTGAATTGTTTGAATGTTCATCTTGCGCTTTCAACTTTCAATTCCTCTTGCGTCAAGCGTATACAATATTGATTGCCATAAAACGCATGCAGCTTATCGTCTACACCGGTGCGCCTCGGTCAGTCGTCAGTCGACATACAATAGATGGATTAGCGTGCACTAGGGGCATGCGGTTTTGTCGAACTAGTATTAAGGTATGCAATATTGCGCTTCACCCATGCCTCAGACGAAGACGCAAGATGAATATGAAAGCGCACTGGTGTAGACATAGCTTAAGTAGGTACTGAATACGGTAAGGGATACCTTAATTTTTGGTAAGAATTTTCGTTTAATGTCACATTTATGTGTTTTCTTTACGTATTATTCATTCAACGTTGTGATGGGACACCGCTGACTATCTACACGAGAAAAACACGAGTTCCGTTCTAGATTATTTTACTTAATTTTTATTAAAATATACCTAGTAACGTTACATGTAAACTAGTAGGTACTTCAATTTTATATTTTCTTATTACCTTTAATCTATTCGATCTATCGCTCATATTCAAAGTGGTTTAGGTACTCAAGAGGAAGGACCCACTGAATACAGTCCTTAATATTCCGTAGGATCCTGACAGTATGAAGAAACCTAAAATTAAAAAGCTATGGCCAAACTTTATTTCGAGACGTTTATACACTTACTCCGAATTAAACCATAATAATCGGAAATGATGAAATATATCACAAATCTTCAATTAATCATGCTTGGGCTGAAAAATTTAAAAGATAATTAGGTAATTTGATCCACTTACAATTAATATGACATTGAATTGTTCTTACTTAGGTAACTATAGTATATTGAACTTCTTATGCTGCATAAAAGTGTAGTAGATATATTACTAAAATAAAATAGTAAAGGAAAGAACAAAAAGCTTCGCATAAAAAGCAAAAAGCATCGTGATTCATATTAGTAGGTACATATTCTGCAGTACTCTTACTTCACTCACACTCAGCGGTACTTTCATGAACCAATAACGTTATACTCGATATTAAAACCTTATAACAGTCATACAGAAATCAATATCCATTCAGAAAAATCCGATACCTAAGCGCAAAGTTGATTGTAACATTCGCGCAATCAGAGACGATTAAATCTCCAGAGCATTGAATTGCTAGTGCGGAACATAGCTCGCAAGATCGAGTAGGCGCAGCTGGCTCATTCCACATAACCTAAATTACGATGAATTATTCATAATTTACTGTCGTATTACTGGCTTATTGGTTACGTGTTTCAGATTTTTATAAAAAAAGGTTTATTGCGATTTATCCAAGTAGGGATTATTGCTTGTTAATACTTGTTTTGATAACTAAGTATAAGTAGGTACTTCGTGCCTCGTCCTCGAGATGAGTAACCTGGAATAAATGTTTTAATAATAAAACAAATGTTCTAGTTATTCCAAGTTACTAATCTCTTTGGACGAAGCACTTTGTATAATTATGATAGAACTTCACATATGGTAAGTTCGTTTAATCATGTATTATGTCTACCTGTCCAAATAATTTTGTGATCGCAAAAGGTAGGTGGCTTTCGCCATTGTGGAGGATACCAATGAGGAGAAAACCAAGGTTTTTTAAAAAAAGATTGGTATTTAGCTACTATTATAAAGCAGTTTTTGTGAGTTGACTTTTTAATGTAAGCACGTACATTCACGAATAAATAAAAAACGTACTTAATCAAATACTTAAGTTGCAGCTGAAAATCAGCGTTAGGTAGTACGTAATTGTACTACAACCTAACAAAATGCTTAGCTGATGGCCCTTTGAAACTTACATTTAATTGTTTTTATTCCTTTTTATTTATGTAGGTACCATTGCATTGTGTTGTTTGTGCCAATAAATCTATCTTTCTAAGTTTTTTTTTTGCTTGCAAGATGTAGGTACTAAAAAGGATGACAAAAAGATCACGCTCTATTAATTCTTAAACATACATCTAGATTAAAGGTATTTTTTGCAAAGTAGGTAGATAAGGCCTCAGAATGTAGCCACAAAGTCAAACAAAAGTAAATGGTCGAGCGAAGGCGCCAGACTTAATCCACCTCATATTTTCGTTTATTCATTTAACATACATATTCAGCACATTTTTAAATATTTCCTTATAAAAAAACACATAAAATATACAAGGTTAGTCGGAAAGGGGGTACTAATCCGAAGCCCACTTATAGTATCGCTGATGACTGTTTGAAAGCAAGTGTTAAAATTTCAAAATTCGATATATTCTTTTTTCCAAATAAAATGATTTAGTTTTTTCAAAAATTCTTCATCCCTTCTTTAGTTACAAATGCAGAAAATGGTGCTTCTAATTCATGACCCCAAATATGACCTAAAATGTAAACACAGCTGATCATAACTGGGGATAGATAGATTTTAGAGATTTTTTTTGAGATTTTTGAACAACTGTTTCTCTTAAACTATTGAGTTTTGGGGAAAGTCGTAGAACAAAAGTTACTCATTATTATGGGTACTTTAACACCCTTTCAGATTAGTACCCCCTTTCTGACTAACCTTGTATATAAAGCATTGTAGCCCACCGGCATCGGGAATAGGATCCAAGCCGCCGGCAGTCAGGGCTCCAAAGAAAGGAACTTCCTCACTATGCATGCCGTGTCAAGAAGTACTACTTTTTGTATCAAGCCGTTGATCCAGCTGCTCAACGAAAGCCTCATGACCACCACAGGCGCTTCCCCCAGCGAAAGAGGCGCCACTTCAGAAAAAAAGCATAATTTCTGTCAACACACAACATATTGAAATTTCGTACGTACAACATTTTAGTCATGTTTTGTGGAAATCGAACACCAAATATCAACACTAGAGCTTCTGGATTCGAAGTTATAGTGATAAGTACCAAAAACGGCCGTTTTTAGCATTAATTACTAAAATTTCTAACCTCGGGTGTCAAGTGTTGTTTTTTGGTGTTCTTTTTCTACATCACTTGACTAAAATGTGTACGTACGAAATTTCAATATCTTGTTTGTTGACAGAAATTATGTTTTTTTTCTGAAGTGGTGCCACTTTTAACATAAGTACTTGTGCTGAAATATCGGTAGTGTTGTTGTTATAAGCCCCATTTTATATTTTTCGTGTTCGAAATTTGGAGATGTGGCGCAGAATTTTAATAACATGTCACTTGCGTACAATAAACATAGCCGATAAAGCTTGTTGTACTTTTCGCGTAATAACTTAATAATTATCTTTGTTCAATGTTCAGTCCTCTCACATAATAGCTGTATGAACACTTTTGAAATTAAAAGAGGAAATTTTCTTGGCAGTTTTCCAAGACGCGAAGGATTATAACTACATGTATCAAGATTAACTTCTAAACTTTAGTAAGAACTTAAGAAGCTTGAAATAACTTTAAAAAGCTAATGGCAACATTTTTGTTAATTTTGATCCTAGCACTTCTACTTGTATTAAATACTTATAGGTGGCGTGCCAACGCGATAAAAATACTGTAAGAAATTAGACTTTATTAGGCTTTAGGTGCTGATAAAATATTCAGTATTTACTTGCATTATGTAATTTTACTGTATCTACTATCTATGAAACATTTTAAAATTATTTAAAAACGGACTGACGCCTACCGGGGTTGCGGTGCATGCAGCTGCGAATCCCACGACCCCGGCCAAGGGTCAGGAGAAGGAACACCATGGGTTTTTAGCCGATAAGAGTCCGGCATAACCCTTCGCCTTCCCCAGGCGATAGTATCCATGCGGATATTCTCACGATAAAAAAAAAGTATGGGTATTTTTGCTAATCCGGAATTTAATAAAAACGAATGGTAACTACAGAAAGACTTTATCGGGAGCTATAAAACGTGACCTACGACCTAACGTGACCTACCAACTACAGTAGTTAACGAAAAAAACTCACACTTGGGGTACAGGGGATTATAACATCAATAGGATAGGTACCTATGCAATAGGCTTATTCACGTAATTTCATGACGCGCCGATCAAGTTGCAGTGACACTGCAGTGGTTCACACGACCATGTCTGACCGCGATTGCCGAAAGGAGAATCCGAAAAGTGTTTTCTTTGATCGAAACTTAACTACAACTACAAGTGAACTTCTTTAGTTAGGTGAATTAGCCTACAGCTACGTCAACTTGTTTGCTACGTACAGTACGCGTAAAATAACTCTGCGCCACTAAAGTGAGGAACAGAACCGTGAGAGCCTGGTTTCAGAGCGGCAAAGTTTATTTTTAGGGCTACCAAATAACTTTTCCCCCCTGAAGTGAGGAACAGAACGCTGCAAACTTGGTTTTTGAGAGGCAAAGTTTATTTTACGCGTACCAAATAACTTTGTCCTTCTAAAGTAAGGACGTTCTGTACGTTGAAAGCCTGGTTTCAGAATGGCAAAGTTATTCTCGTACCAAATAACTTTGCTTTTCTCTGAAGTGAGGAACAGAACGCTGAAAGCCTGGTTTCCGAGCGGCAAAGTTATTTTACGCTTACCAAATAAAGCTAGTACGCAATACCTATAACCTTGTCTACTCAGACAAAATTCTTAAAACTCTTGTTACTTAGAAAAACAAACGACGACAGCTGACACGCCAGTCCATTCAGTGCAGTCATAACAAAACATTACCCATTTATCAAAGCCAAAACCTATTATTAGGTGTCCATGTCCGGTCAATTACCCCATTAGGAGTGGCCTTCTCGGCTGCCACAAAGGAACACTAAACTTGATGCCTCTTCGATGCCAGAGATAGCCGTGCCAGAAAACCACCCTTTCCATCGATTTTCTTTAACAATAGCCTCTTAGAATTAATTTTTACGTTGAGTTTCATCTTCATTATGCAGATTAAATTGTTTTGATAACCTAAGGGGCTAATAAAGCCGCGTAATCATAACTGTAACTAGACTGCACATCCAGTCGCAACTGTAAACTATGCAACTACCAAATGCAGCTTGAAGGCAATTAGAATGTAGTCGGTGCAACTGCGTGAAAACTGCCAATTGGAGTAGGTACAACAGCAGTTTTGATTTTGAATATGAAACGAAATATATTTCACCAAACGCAGCGTAATCAACCCCACTGAGCATCATTTAAGGACGTGACGTGAAGATCTGAAGATCAAGTGAAGTCTTGGTGACTTCAATTGATCCTCAGACCACAGAAACAAAGATTTGGTAATAGGCGTAGCGCGTGCGAACACATTTGGCCTAATAAAAATAAGTTGTTCGACTCTTTTGCAAAAAAACGTATGTTGAGCCAAGAATGGCTATCACGCAATAAAATTTTTAAACAACGTACCACAGTAAACTAGGAGTCTATGAGATCTATTATTTTTTTGTTAATTCCTGTTCTCAAGCCTACATTGTTCTCTTATAAATATTCTAAATCATTAGAGCGGTTACGCACTGCATCCGATCCGAATCCGATTCGAATCCGAGAAAATACGTTCCGAAGTAGTCATAGAACTATTTGTATGGTAGTTTACGCACTAGATCCGACTTCCGTCATCCGATTTATCTCCGTAATCCGTGAGTTTCCAATTCGGAAGAAATATTGATGGACCGAAGTAGCCGTAGTACTGTTTGTATGAACGCTTTCGCATTACCTCGGATTCAAATCGGACGCCAAATGGATATGCCAAAGATGGCCCCTGAATTGTTGGAATTAGGATCAGAGATCGGATGGGTGCGTAAGCGATATCCAAATTCGATCCGAATTTTTTAGACTCTAGGTTCATATTTTCACGTATTCGGATCGGATGCAGTGCGCAAAGCAATACCCGAATTCGGTCCGAGTTTTTTATATTGTTATTTTCACGGATCCGGATCAGATGCAGTGCGTAATTGCTGTTACTGTATTTAGATACTAAATTGTTGAAGATATATAAATGGCGCTACACATCAATATTATGATATAAGAGTGGGTTTGTGGAGAAACTATGGTGTGGTGTTCCTCCAACCAAAGGGAGGATCCTCCAACCAGGCGGAGTCTTGTGCCTGGCGGGCTACTGCCCACCAGTTGATGTTGGGAGATTGTATATATACTATCTGCGTGTTAAATCTTGATATCGCGATGTAGGCATGAATAGTTCGCATGTGGCGTGGATAGATGCCGCCACATCACTCCCCGCCTGAGACCGGAAGTCGATCGTCTTGATGAGTCAGCGTCAGCGGTCGTTGCGTCTTGAGAACTTGCCAGGGCCAGTGAGGGGTTCCTTTGAGTCGAAACTGTGAGCGGTGAGTGGTGGCTGTGGACTGCGTCGACCAGGAGAGAAGTGCCTCTGCTAGTTGACCGGTCGAAGTGCAGTATATATGCGCCGAGGATGCTGGCTGGCTGTGTGACACGCTGCTTGCTGCTCGATTGAATGCTGAGCGGAGGGAGTGATGATGTGGCTGCCGAGGCTGCGAAGGTTGCGTGTGACGTCACCAGTGTGGAAACACTGTCTGTGACGATCACGTCGGGGTCACCAATGTGGAGAAACTAGGTGATGTGTTCCTCCAACCAAAGGGAGGATCCTCCAACCAGGCGAAGTCTTGTGCCTGGCGGGCTACTGCCCAACGGTTGATGTTGGGAGGTTGTATATATACTATCTGCGTGTTAAATCTTGATATCGCGATGTAGGCATGAATAGTTTGCATGTGGCGTGGATAGATGCCGCCACAGGTTAAAAGATAATGCTATATTGACCTTCTTTTCTCCTTATAGGTGTAAATAAAACACTAACCGTGTCAACCGTAGGTGCATCTGATAAGTGAAGCCGTATGTCGCAGTAACGTGACTAATTTATCCAAAGATCACTTTGTACACTGTTCTGGATCACTTAACAGTCTTATCCATTTCTCTCAGTGTAAATATGGACTATTGTAACTTCTAAAAGATTAAAATGTGATTCGAGAATCGAGTTCGAGAATCCACAACGGTTTATAAATTACAAAGAGACTAAGGCGTGAATTACATAGAAGTACTACTCTTTCATACATTTTGTACCAAAAAGATTTGAAGCGACACAACAAAATGTACTAAAGCGACGCGCCTGCGCCGCGCCTTCACCTTACGCCGCTGCTGTGTAATTCACGCCTAAGAAAGACATGGCAAAGTCGCCTAGAGATCTCTACGCACCATATAATTGACGATTGGTGCAGTGGCTAAGTGATTGGCTTTTGCGCTACGGGTCGTGGGTTCGATTCCCACACGGAACAAAAGTTATGTGAGATTTGTCTGTAAACGCACCCACGATACAAGAGAAATCTTAGAGTGGGGCAAGATCTTCAAAAAAAAAACTATAATAACATAATAATACCACGTGTCACTTAATAGGTATGTTTAATATCGATTTAACTGTATTATGGTTGCAGATAACATTAACGGCAGTACATAGGTTATCACCACATTACTCATTTTCCCACAATTCGGTTGTTTTTTTCTGACTCTGTTGTGGTAAATGTATAGGTATATTCATCTACAATATGTGTAATGTATAATAGGATACACCAGGTTTGGTTTTAACTGGAAAGCGCGTTGCATTGCGTTGCGTCGAGCAGTGCTGCGCGTCTTTAACACATTCGAGTACACCACACTTTTCATAGAGCTCATATGCCATCCCGCCATACATATTGCTAGTGGACCTTCCAGGAGGGTCCTCGGCATTACGTTTGCGCTAAGATTGAACCCTCGAGAAGGGTTCCTGGCATTAGGTTAAAAACCTTGAAAAATACGCTTCTACGTCGTAAAATAGGTGTTTGCTTGTTTCATGACGGTGAATTTTCTAAGACAAACGTGCATTTAAAATGAGCCCTCCACGAGGGCACCCAGTATGGCGAATTCGACTACAAGGTGCCTTCCTGGAGGGCACCCGGCACTGAACGTGTTAAGCAACGCGTTACAATGCAGTTGACGTGTCCTAGCAGCTGCATTGGAACTTGTAATACAGTCTTTATAGTATTCGATGAGTAAGGCTAAATTCAAATTTCTACCGCAGTCCAACCGATACAAACACATAACACGCGTCGCTCTGTTAGATGCTCTGCTCACGTTGGCCAGTATAGAAGAAATATCGCTTGTTTTTTTACGCGACGCGATCCTCGACGCAACGCAACGCACTGCGCTGCCCAGCTAGGACGAAGGGTAATTCTAACTGCAACCGGCTGAATATTGTTGCAGCCGGCTAAACCTAGGTATAACTGCAATGCGGCTTTTAGCCGTAACATAAACATACACTGATAAATTATGAATTCGAAAGTGCATTAATCTGTCTGTTTGTTACTTCTTCACAACTTAAGTTATGTCATGACTTGTGTATATTATACAGTATTGACTAAACCAATGAAGCTTGGCAAAGAGATAGCCAGTAACACGATCTTTTTTTTTAAATTACTCATTCTCTGTCACGTGTCACAGATGGAGATTTTTTTTCTTTAATATCATTAGTTATGATCTAAATGAATACAGACTTTTGTAGGACAATTCCTAATTAAAATTAATTGGCCAAGCATTCGCCAAGTGTCTTTAAACATACCTCGTTAACTTCCAACGGTTATTGAGTTATTACCGTCTATTATCGTGCTATTAATAGAAGTAAAATTCAGATGGCATTTCATGATAATCCATCAACATTTACCTAACGGTAAAATTGTAAATAGCCGCTTGGTAGTGATATTACGAAGTATAATACTTGGAAGTTCAAATCAATTGACGCTTTTAATTTACCTTCAATTAGTTCAATAAAAATAAAATGTTACTAATTAATCTATACATATAAAAGGAGAAGCTGACTGACTGACTGACTGATCTATCAACGCACAGCCTAAACCGCTGGGGTTAGAAACTTAAAATTTTGACAGTAGGTTCCTTTTGTAACGTAGGCATCCACTAAGAAGGGATTTTTCGAAATTCAACCCCTAAGGGAGTTAAATAGGGGATGAAAGTTTGTATGGAAAATCGTCACTTAACGGGTTCAAAATTTCACGCAAGCGAAGCTGCGGGCGAAAGCTAGTTAGTAATATAGTTAGTGTGCCGTGTGGTGCCGGAAGTAAAGAATAGCACTACCCCATCTCTTCCCATGGGTGTCGTAAAAGGCGACTAAGGGATTCACTAGAAGATGGGCAGGAGCGTTCTCTGAGTACTTTAATGACAAGCGTCCAAGTGTACCGAAAACGGTACGGCCGCCATTGTTTATCTATTGGGTCTATAATTACCAGTGATCGGAAAAAGGTGAGCTACTTCACCTAAACTTCAAAGAACAGAGACAAAAAGTGGAAACTTCCTTACGACAACATTTTTTTTCGAGAAAATTATTCCGGGTTTCGGGACATCACTAAAGTACATTTAAATATTTATGTTATTAATTTAGAAAACAATTGAATTCGTTTCCTGTTTTTGTTTCCTAAAATTGACACAAAACCAGATGACACGTTGTCACACTTAGCGGGTTAAGGGTGGCTTGAGGAGTCAACCCTTAACGAGCAGGTGCACATAAAATCAGAATAGAAGAATATTAAGGAAAACACTTTTAACCATACAATAGTATATTTTAATAATAGTTACAAGATTATAATATTAAGATTAGTTAACAGGGCGTGGTTCTTTACACAGTACGATACGAGGAGTCCAGGGTCTTCAGGTGTAGGTAGACAGTCACTTAACTGGGCGGCTGCTGAGGCGCGAGAGAGGACGAAGTGTTTTTTTTTTTTTTTTTTTTTTTTTTCTATTGGACTGCAGTAGGTCGTCCTAGGGGACGGTTTCTACGTAACCGGGCAGTTATTGGCGAGACCTGAAGGGTCTCCAGCCAATGGGGGGAAGTAAAATACTTAACCTAAGCTAACTACTTGTACTACACTAACATCATGACTACCTGCAACAACAGCACTAAGGGCGACCCCTAGTGGGACTCGGACCTCGGCTTAGGGCGTTGCTGGCGTGGACATAGGGGGGGGGAGACAGCTTGATGAGGGCTGAATTATCGGGGTGACTGCGGAGTCTGGAGAGACGACCGGCTCTACGACGGGAGAGCTCGGTGGATCGTGACCGGCGGCGGTGGGGCGTCGCGACGGGCCTCGTCGGCGAGGACGGTATGCCGGGCGGCGGCGTTTGTTGTGTAGTGTGCTGGTCGATTTACTCGCTTCCTGGAGGAGGGTAATTTCGTCATCGGGTTCTAAAAGTGTGTGCCTGGGACGGCGAACTTTACTTATGAGAGAGGGACTGTAGTCGGCCGCTGCGGCGACTAGGGGGTTCGGATGGCGGGGGGCAGAGTCGAAGTAACGCTTGGAAATGCGTTTGAGGTATTGCCTGATGGTTGGCATTTTTAGATCGAGATGGAGTTGGACGTTACGCATGAACCACGGGGCAGCCGCGGCTCTGCGCAACACTCGATTCTGGAGGGTTTGGAAGGATTTAAAGCGACAAGGCTTAACGTGTGCGAACACGACGCTAGCGTAAGTCAAGATGGGGCGGATGCACGTCACGTAGATTCTCAGCTTATTTCTAAGTGACAATTTACTGCGCGTTCTAAGGATGGGGTGGAGGCGACCGACAGCGAAAGCGGCGCGAGCGCGCACCGCTTTGATGTGGTCTCGGAAACTCAGATGGTGGTCGAGGATAACCCCCAGGTATTTGGCTTTCATCTCCCAAGGGATCTGTTTGCCGAACATGAGGACGGGACGGATGTGGGTATGGGTATCACCGTGTCTCTCGAAAAGAATGGCTGCGCTCTTTTCGGGATTCACCTCTATTCTCCATTTCCGGAACCAGACCCCGAGGGCGTCGGCTGCGGTTTGAAGGGTTCGAGAGATGCTATCGAGACTCCTACCGGAATAGTAGATAGCCGTGTCGTCGGCGAAGAGAGCCAACTTGGCCAAGCCACGTTTGGGAATGTCGCTGGTGTACAGCGTGAACAGAAGGGGCGATAGCACGGAGCCCTGAGGGACTCCTGCGCGAATGGGGTGAGGGGACGAGAGGGTGCCTTCTAGGCGATAGCGGAAGGAGCGATCCGACAGAAAGTCTCGAGTGATGAGCACGAGACGGTCCGGCACGTTGAATTGGTACAGTTTGTATAATAAACCGTTGTGCCAGACCTTGTCGAAGGCTTTCGCTACGTCGAAGAAGAGCATGCCCGTTTTGTACGAGCGCATAAAACGGGAGCTAATGTGTTCGACTATGCGGTGCAATTGTCGAATGCAACAGTGCTGAGTTCGAAAACCGAACTGTTCGTCGGGGATGAGTTTACGGGAGTCAGCGAAATCCTTTAAACGGATATAAATGAGACGCTCATAGATTTTCCCAAATACATTGAGAAGACTGATGGGGCGGTAAGTAGTGGGCTCACTCTTGGGTTTGCCGGGTTTGGGGATACCGATAACGGTGGCTTGTTTCCAAGCTTGCGGAAAGATGTTATTACTCAGAGCGCCATTGAAGATGGCGGTCATGAGAACTATGAGCGGGGCGGAAAAGTGTTTGATCACCTTATTGGTGATACCGTCTGAGCCGGGGGCTTTCCTAGGTTTGAGATTCCTCACTATCGTGTGGACCTCGTCTACGGTGATGGGGGGTAAGGGGTCGTCGGGGTCTTCATCGGGTGGGAGGGTGGCCCTACGTTCGACCTCGCGATCCACCTTGGAAAGATGGACCGGGTCTGCGGGTTGGGTGCTGGGAGTACATTGGGCTTCTAGACTGGCGGCTAGACATTCGGACTTTTCGTCGTCTTCAAAGGCCGGCCTTTGGTTCGGACGATTGAGAGGGGGAGTTGAAGCTACACAATCGGATTTTAGATTTCGTTGTAATTGCCAGAAGGCCAGATGGGATGGCTCTAAGTCGCTCAACATCTTGTCCCAGCGGGCTTCCCGAACCTCCCGTACACGTTTCTTTACAGCACGCTGTAGAGAACGCATATGGACGCGGTTAGCTTCGCAGGGAAAAGTGTCATAGGCACGGATGGATGCGTTCTTCTCCGTCAGCAGTTCACGCACATCGTCCGGCAGCTTCCAGCGGTGTTCGTCCACCGCTGGAACCTGCCGTGAACACTCGTTCACCACGGACTGTACGTGACTGGTAAGGGAGTCGATCGCGCCCAGCGTGTCGGCAATCGTAACGATATCGTCGGGGATGGGATCTAAGTGAACGGACGAGGAAGACTTGAGGCGCTCCTCTAGTTTACCCCAGTCCGTGACAGTTTTGGTCGGGGCGGGTTGTCCAGGATCCGGGGGACCACCCCGGGGACCTAGGTGAAGGACTACGGGGCGGTGATCGGAGTCTAGCTCTTCATGCGTCTCTATAGAGCGTAGACCGAGGTTTACGTTCTTTAGAAGCGCTATGTCAAGGACATCGGGCTGATGGTCAGGGTTGTGGGGGTAGTGAGTGGGACACATCGGGGCGATAACGTCGAATTCGAGCTCCGGGCTCAACTCTTCGAGGTTACGACCCGCGTGGTTGTTGGAGTTGCAGCTCCACGAGAGATGTTTGGCATTGAGGTCGCCCGCTATGATAACGGAACCTCCGCCGAGGTCAAAGAGGGCTTTAAGATCGCTCCGGAGTTGGATCTTATTACTGGAGGGAGGATTATACACCGAGACGATTGTGATCGGCTGGTGTCCTGTCATGCCTAGTCTGCATATGGAAGTTTCCAGGAATTGGAGACCAGGGGGAGGGTCTAAGGGAGTGCAGTACAGGGAACGTTTGTAGTAGATGAGAGTACCACCGCCCCTACTACGGGTCCTGTCGTTGCGAACTAATTTATAGTTTGCAATTCCAGGGTTCCTGTTGTGGGGCTTGAGAAACGTTTCCTGCACTAGGAAGATGTCAATTTGATGATCACGCAAAAAGATTGCGATCTCATCTCGTTGACCGTTAACGCTGTTAGCGTTGAAGAAGCCTAATTTAAGGGATCGGGGCTTAGTTCTACAGCTTTCTGTATCCATTGGAATTTATTGGATGAGAAAAATGATTATGTCATCTAGTTCGCAGAGGACATTGATGCGAGCGATTGGATCGCCTTGAGAGGCGTTCCAAGCGGAGACTATGTTGATCGCCCACTGCGTATTGCAGGAGGAGAGGGTTTGGATAAGGCTGGGGATCGTGTCCCTAAGGAGCACTTTAGTGGACGAGAGGGAAGTGGAGGGAGCAACCGCTGTCGGCGCTGGCCTGGGAGCGAGTGCGGGGGCGGGTGCGGGGGTGGGTGCGGGGGGAGCCTGTGATGTTATGGGACTACGTGCAGGCTGTGAAGCAGCTAGCACTATAGTGGGAGCGGGGATGGTGGAGCTCATCAGGGCGGGGATAGCCGGGATTGGGGGTCTTGTGGTTGGTTGCTGTTGCTGGGGCAACTGGGTAGTGGGCCTTAAGGCGGGGAACGCCTGCTGATGGTTCAGCGCATTCCATGGGGACGGCCTTTGGGGACTGAGGCGGGCGGGGGGTTGGGATGAAAGAGGGGGGGGAGCCGTGGAGGGACTCTCTCTTTGGTGACGGGCGGCTGAACGTTTAGCCAGCTTAGGGTTGCGCTGTTTTGGAGCTTTGGCACACCCGCGATAATTCGCCGGGTGACCAGACTCGCCGCATAGAACGCAACTAGGGGGCTCAAGGCATAGGGACCTATCTTTTGGGCGTTCGCAATCGCTAGTGCCGTGGTCGCCCAGGCACTTGACGCACCTGGGTTTCGCATAGCAGTTACGCTGCGAGTGGCCATAAAGCTGGCAACGGTGACATTGACCAGGGGGACCGGACTTGTTGGGGCGCTCGACGCTTATGCCAGACAGGTGGCATAAGGTCTTTATATTATAGACGGCCTTAGACTCGTCTGAAGGTTCGCATACTGCGAGGACCATGTCGTAGGGGGTGCCACCGCGGCCGCGGTGCATGCGGTGGACTTCCAAGGCGGGGATGTTTTGCGACTTAAGGTCGCTGAGGATGGCGTCGGAGTCAATCTCCTTGGGGATGCCGCGGATAACGACTCTGATAAGCCGCTCATCGGGAAGGGCAAAGGTGTGAAATGACACACTTTTTTCCCTTAGCATGCGCGTGAGATCGCGGAAGTCTTTTGAGGTGGGGACTAAGACTTTGATGCCCTGTTGGGTGGTGCGGGCGCTAAGGTAGTTGATCTTGCGATCAACACACAACTTGGACACATCGGTCCACTTCGCCTTGTCCTGAATGTACAGAGGCGGAGGAGCGGGCTCTTTCCTCGGAGCCGAGGTTTTCGAGCCGGTGACGGGGCGGGGGGAGGAGGGACGACTGGCCTGCGGGGAGGTAGTCGGGACGGGACTATGGCAGGCAACCGATGCGGGGGTCGCAACGGTTGTCTTGGGGGTTTTGGCCGGGACTTGGCTGGAGGAGGCCGCTTTGGATTTGCGGGCACGCTTCTTTCCCTTTCCGACTACGGTAGTGTAGCCTTCAGAGGATGAAGAAGCTGACGAATATGATTCGGACTCAATGTCGGAATCGGGGACTAGGGGCTCTGACGTGTCCATTGATGACGTCATCTCTGGAGCATGTCGGAGGGACGGGGAAGGGGTGTGAAATTTCGCGGAAGGCGCAGCTGCGGAGTGCAGGTGCGAAATTTCCATTGTTTCGGGAGACAATGGACCGGGAGAGAAAGGCGGTAGCGACATAAGGCTCGGAATGCCATTGTTCTCGTCGAACAATGGCTCTCCTTCGCCGAAATGATCGGTTTCGTTATCACAGGTGGGTGACAGGGGATTAGTAGTGTGCCTTATGGGCCCGCTACTAGGAATTCGAGCGCCGTATTGGGCAAGAAATTCGGGGTCTTTTAAAAGTTCCCGGAAGAACGCTAATAACACAGCGTCAGACATCTCGGAAAAGATGCCTGAGCCGTGTGTAATAACGGAGGATAAGCTTAATAAAAACGCGGCGCGCACATGTACGCGACTATTTTTAGTAGGTATCGGCCTATACGTCCTAACAATTTAATTTTAAAAACGCGATTCCCCGGGTGGATGGGCCCGGGGGTGTGTGAAAACCCTCCCTGTCGGGTATAGACAGGGAGGTTGTGTGCCTATTGGTGAGCCCTAAGCTAGTAATCCCGTCGCCAGTCTTATTGTGCGAACGGGTTCCTAAGTCTCTAGTGAGGTGCAATACTAGAGAGTGCTAGATGGGAGAGAACGGGGTTAGAGCTAGCGTCGACTAGGAGACCCCCCAAGGCCGGTGGTACTAGCTCCTTCCAATTTTCGCCTTGCCCTGAAGGGGCGCAGCTGGTGTATTGGGTCAACACCCTCTCGGTTTCGTTAACACTGCAAAGTATCAGCCGAGGACCACGAAACTGTGGATTTTCCCTGAAGGGGCACACGCGTTTGTCAAAGAAATAGGCGTTCAGCCACCGCCTTGAAAAAGGCAGCTTTTGAACTTATAGTCGTGAAGTGGAGAACACTACGGCGGGGCGTAGCGATATTCGTGAGCGGGCACGTCGAGAAAGTACGCAGCGCGAGTTGCGGCACGTCCGTCCTCAGCGAGCGTCGGAGCGCGAATCCAGAGGACGAAGTGCAGCGTGCCGGCCCTTTTATAGGCGCACCCCGCTAGTCGCCACCGCTGCACCGTCACACACCCCCCTCGTTAGGTCAGAATTTTCCCTAAGGAAAATTCTCTGGTCTGGAGGGTGTATCTGGCCAGCAGCTCCTTGTAGGCTCCCTGGAACAGTAAAGGAAGCAGAATCAGAGTCTTAAAAAAAAAATATCTTATACAACTACATATATGTATAACCCTACAACATACATACATCACGCAAGCAACGGCGTCCTAGGGTAACCTGTCATACTTCTCATTCAAAAGGCCAACACACACACGTAAGTGATTAGACCGTACACAAACATCAAGATGCGAGTTCCCGCATTATAGCAAGACGCGCTAAGGCTATACATAATAGGTGACGTCATATAAGAAAAAAATTGTTGATAGAAAGTTGCCAAACTAAACTAGCCCTAAGAATAATATCTAGGGATCGGCACATATGTATTTAGAACACTACCAGCAAGCACTAGCAAGCAGAAGATAAAATTAAACTAAGTTACAAGTCACAGTCAGACTACCAAATGATCGAAAGATAATAAGTTATAATATTACAATCTAAACAACAAGTGACTCATAGGTTTGGTATTAATTAACGCATCGGCCGGTCGGCGCACCTAGCAGTAGCAAACAATAGCGAATCATTAGTTAAGTTACCTACAATGCAGAAAGATGACAACTGTAATAGATAATGTTATAGGCATATGTACTTATGAATGTTTGCTTATTCTTTGTAATTAGTTACTTTTATGTCTTTTATATGCCATTCACCTAGCGGTTTACCTGACATATCAGACAATTTATATACTAAAAGCGACTTTATGGAATCAATTTTACATTTAATGAATTTAGGAGCCAATTTCTTACTGAAATATTTATCTTTATCGCTTAGATAAAAAGTTCTACGCCAAACTATGTCACCCACATTGAATTCTGCCGGTTTGCGGCGAAGATTATAAGAATGACAATTGCGTTGATGAGCGACTAATAAAGCTGCTTGTACCTTTTCAAATATAGAAGATAAATAGCCCAAAGATTCAGCATAACTATCTCGTGGCTCGTGCACTATATTTGGATCAGAATCACTAACAATGTAATGGGAACCACACATAACCAATTCGCGACCGTAGACAATAAAATTAGGAGAAAAACCTGTAGTTTCGTTAACAGCACAGTTAATCGCAAATTGAACTTTTGTTACTAAAACGTCCCAGATTCGATGATCGGTTGATGTAAAAGTAGAAATAGCTGTCATAATTGTTTTGTTATACCTTTCAACCGTGTTTACGTGAGGCGTATACAAGGGAGTATAATGTAAATTTGGGATTTTATATTTTGACAATAGATTTTTAAAAGTTGAGCTAATAAATTGTTTACCATTATCTAAAACGATAGTGGATGGAATACCATGCACTAAGAAAACATATTCCTCTAGAATTTTTGTTATGATTTCTGCGGTAGCCCGCTTAATAGGAAAAAGCAAACAGTATTTAGAGAAACAACAGCTGACAACAAATATAAAGGTGTTTCGTTTTCTACTAGGAGGTAGTGGACCAATCAAATCGATACTTATCATTTGAAATGGCTTCTGACACGATTTAGGCCTACCCATATGACCTAAAGTAGAATGATTTTGATGTTTGTGAGAGATACAAGCATCGCACGAGTTTACGTACTTGACAACGTCAGAGTACATACCTGGCCAATAGTAATTAAGCGCAAGACGTTTGTAAGTTTTAAAGATACCAAGATGACCAGCAGTGGGCAAAGAATGATTTTCAGACATGATGCTATCCCTTAGCTCAAACGGAATGACTTCTTTCCACTGAAAATCCCTAGTGAGTGGGTTTAAATCTTTTTTAAAACGATACAATTTATTGTTTATAACCTGATAGTCGACAAAAGAAGTCGGAGAACCAGAGCAACCTTTATAGATATTTAAATACCAAGAATCATTAGTAGAAACCGGTGAATTTAAATTAGAGTTAGTACTAGTCTCCACGTCATTTATAATAGCGGAAACAGGTACAGACCGAGAAAGAAAATCAGGCAAAACATTATCAGCACCACGACGATGTCGTATTTCAAAATTATAGGAAGATAGACGAACTCCCCATCTGGCTAGACGACCAGTAGGGTTATTTAGAGTTAGAAACCATTTTAGAGCAGCGTGGTCAGTATATACGATAAACTTTTTACTGTTTTCCACATAACAACGCCAGTTTTCAATTGCAGAAACCACAGCCAGAGCTTCGCGCTCCGTAGCACTGTAGTTCTTCTCTTGACTAGTAAGAGACTTGCTATAATATGCTATGACTCTTTCCTCTCCATTCAGAATCTGACAGAGAACAGCTCCTATACCGTAGTCACTAGCATCAGTATGGATTTCAAAGGGCTCGGAATAATCCGGGCAAGACAGAACAGACGAAGAAACAAAACAATCCTTCAGCTTATTAAAAGCTTCATCAGCCTCAGCAGACCAACAAAACGGAGGAGAATTTTTACCTTGAGAGGTTAATTTATTTAGAGGTGCGGCAATTGAACTAAAATTTGGAATAAAACGCCTATACCACGAAGCTGCGCCTAGAAAACGACGTACTTCTTTTCTATTAGAGGGAGTGGGGTAATTTTTCATTGAATTGACCTTATCAGGATCGGCATGCAATTCCACTACACGAGCGTCAGTGTTTTTTAAAAGTAAGACAGACTCTAAATTATTAGGAAATAAGCCAAAGCTTCTCCAAAAATCCATGCCAAGAATGAGGGAGTTTTGTATCCCAGGAACAATATAAACAATAAGGTTAATTACTTTATTAAGAAATTCAAAGGGAAGAGATATCGATCCTAACGAATTAAATTTTTCACCACCAGCAGTAATTAATTTTAAAGGTTGTGAACTATCTAAAACAAAGTCGTTATTTAAGAAAAAATCATGAGAATTATTTCCTAAAATTGTAACACAAGATCCAGAATATAGAAGACCAATAGCAGGTTTGCCATTTAATTTTAGGGAAACGTAAGGTGATAATTCGACATTAGACTTACGGATTGAGGAAAGTTTATAACTGTTAAAGAATTTAGAAACATAATCTAACCAATTATTCCACTCAGTTTTATTAAAATTATGTTTATTATTTGTCTTCCCACAATCCTTACTAATTAGTTTTTTGAGACCGCAGGATAAATTTTAGAACTACAGTTCGGACAGTTCGACACTCTAAAACCTTTCTTTCCACATTTAAAACATATTAAAAAGTGAGGCTGACGACAATTACCTAAAGAATGTGAGGTAGTTCTACATCTCGGGCAAAATTTATTATTATACTCAGATGCGTTGGTTATAGCGTTCACCTGTGGTTTAGAGCCACTCGATGAATTACGTTTTGAGTAAAATTTATTAAAGGAATTACGATAATTGTAATTTCTTTGCTTAGAAGAAGAATAATTAGAATAGGGATAATTATAAGCAAGGTCAGGCGCTAAAGTGTCTGATGAAATCTTTGGGGGTTCACAGAACTGCTTACTATGACTTTCATAATTTTCAAAAAGACGACATACTTCGACTAGACTTGCGATATCTACTACTTTCGCGGTCAATAGACAATTAGTGTAACAAGGTCTAATATTATTTAGTAATATTTCTAATTTCTCAGATTCTGCAATAGTAGAACTAAGACGTGAGAACAAACCATTCATTTTTGCTACATAAATTATTATAGATTCTGTTTCGCCTTGCGAACGCTGACGAATCTCAGTCATAAGCCGATAATCGTAATTATGCGGACTGAAATCGTGCTTCAATAACGTACATAATTCACTCCAAGACTGAACACTATTTTTAACAGAACGGTACCAGACTAGGGCATCGCCCGAAAAAATTTCGAACGCGAAAGACAACATTTTTTCGTGAGGAACACACCTAGACGTCATAAATTCGTCCACTTTTTCAATAAAGGACCTAACACACGATTTCCCACTAAATTTAAATTTACTAAGCTCCGAAAAAAGTTTCCTATCGTAGTTATAACTACTACTCTCTCCCACTGAGCAATCTGACTGCAACACTTGCTTTGCAGACGATTGTAATTTAGCATATAGAACATTGAAATTAGACCAAACAGACTCCATTCTCTCAATAGCTAGGACGCCGGCATCCACCCTATTTAGCCTATGATAGCAATGATGTAACAAGGACTCGGTTTTCTGCTTTAAGTCGGGAACGAATTTAGCCTCCAGCATAGATAGATACTTGGAAGCCTTTACGAGTGATTTTTCCACCGCAATTATATCCTCTTCAGCAGAGAAACTGGAAGATAAGATATCCTCGGAGTGCATTTTAGGCGCTAACTTGGCTATCTGCTTCCGAATATCTTCCAGCTTTGAGACACCACGAATAATAAGCTCATATTCCAGCTCCGACTTCGATAGTAATGAAAAGTTAATTTCATAAGCCATTATTCTTATGGATGCCTATACAATCACACGAGGGAAAAAAAAGACAGAAAACCAAATCCCTGCTGAATTACAGCAGAAAAAAATAGCATAGTATAAATTCAATAAAAAAAAAAACGACCAGGAATTAAATTAAAAATTATAGAAAAATAGAACACGCGGCTCGGTAGAATTTTCTAGAAAGCCGATAGGATTAGTACCTAAACCGGTTCTTTGTGCGCGAACGTCGCTCGACACACGTAGATAACAACACGATGCTAATGATGCTATATTATAAAATAGTTAGATAGTTTTAATGCAAAACACAAATGTAATTATTAATCACGAGTTAGCAACGTGAAAAAAATATATAGGTTATTCCTGGGCGTTTTTATACACACAAAAAATAAAAGAAAATAAAGAAAAGAATACCTGAATCCCTCGTATCGTCAGTTACCTATTTAATTGGGCGCCAGTGTCACACTTAGCGGGTTAAGGGTGGCTTGAGGAGTCAACCCTTAACGAGCAGGTGCACATAAAATCAGAATAGAAGAATATTAAGGAAAACACTTTTAACCATACAATAGTATATTTTAATAATAGTTACAAGATTATAATATTAAGATTAGTTAACAGGGCGTGGTTCTTTACACAGTACGATACGAGGAGTCCAGGGTCTTCAGGTGTAGGTAGACAGTCACTTAACTGGGCGGCTGCTGAGGCGCGAGAGAGGACGAAGTGCAGCGTGCCGGCCCTTTTATAGGCGCACCCCGCTAGTCGCCACCGCTGCACCGTCACAACGTTTTTGTTGTTTTTAAAAAAGAGATTGTTTATTGTTTTCAAAAAAGGAGAATGTCTTTTATTTTTTGAAAACAAAATTCTCCCAAAAAAAAATGTTGCAGTAAGGAAGTCTCCAGTTTTTGTCTCTGTTCTTTGAAGTTTAGGTAAATTAGCTCACCTTTTTCCGATCACTGGTAATCAACCTTGCTGACTGGTTAATCTTTTAACCGCGACATAAACTATCCTTGTTTATCTTGTGCTGACACGAGAGATGAAGAATTATTCGTTCGCTCTACAGGGTACCTAACACACAAAGTTGTACAAAAATGTATGTACCTATAAAAAAATGAAGTGCGTAATAGAAGGTTTACACGGGTCGATTTTTGCCGCTCGGCTAGGCCGCACGGCGAAAATCGATCGTCTAAATGACAATTCGACTAGGCCGCAAGTGACTAAAATCGCAAGCCCCAAGTTGGGTGCCATCCGACTTTCGTCATGCGGCGGCGAGCCGCATGAGGCGGGTGACTAAAATCGACCGTGATGGTCAGTTGCAGGCGATCGCCCGCCGCATGAGGTGTGTTTTACGCTGTGTTGTTCCGCTAGAAATGAACAAGTCGCATGCGATTTTTGTCGACTGGTGTAAATGGGTTGGCAATTAGATTTTTACAAGCGGTGCGACTGACGACTTGCCGCACGGCTAAAATCAACCCGTGTAAACCCCCTATAACGCACTTCATTTGAGTTTTGAACTTTTGAATGCGCCAGCCTTTGTCCCTCAAATATCAAGTCAAATGTGGTCCCTCAATGGGAAGGCTTTTAAAAAAATGTATGACAAAGATTTTTATTTGGTTCCGAAAAATTCGCTACCCACGTTCTGATGAACTGCATGCTACACAATAGATCGCTTCAACGCACAGACTAGAAAGCCTACAGTGATTGGGCCAGTAAGCCTGTGTCGTCTCCTGACACAGAAATGTTTGTATAGACCATGATGTTTTAAAACCTGCATACAGTCAAAGAGATTTTTTCCTTTTTTTGTTTTCTATTTCGTTCACACACGGTTTTTTATTTAGCTGTTTTTTTAAATCTTTTGTAACAAATGAGTACTTTACTAACCTTTCAATTATTAGTAATATACAGGGTGTGTCGTAAATAGTGGTCCAACGTTAAGGGGTCGACACACCGTGTATTACCTATCAGATATCACAATTTGAACCATTTTTACCATAGGTCTGTTTTTTTTTATTTTAATGAAATTAACTCTTCATTTTACTAATTTAGCTGTAATTTAAACCCAATACATTATTTTCCTATTTTGTTTTTTGTTTATAACTGCTAAATACCATGTGCTACCATACTACCTACTACTATTTATGCAAGTAATTTTTAATGTTTAGTTATTTTTTTCGAAAAAAAATCTAAAGTTTGTAAGTATCTTGCTGGTTCCTAAAAAAACTGTGCTAGTTAGAGACATCGTTTTATTTTTCCTGATATATTTACATAAACCTCTATCAACCCTAATTATAATGTGCAAATGAACCCCTTTCATATGATGCACCACTTGACCTAGTAACCCCACTTTAAAATTTCGAAGCCCAATCCGACCCCTTTTGCAATAAATATTTTTGTATATCTGTAGAGGTGATCAAGCATTGTTTAAAACTATTGTAACAAGTCGATAGCATCCGTAGTTACTGAAATAAGCAGCTGTACCAAACAGACAGACGGAAGACGTCGCACTATAAGGGTTCATTTCTTACCATTGTGGTACGGAACCCTAAAAAGGTTAACTCTTGACGTAATTCGTGAAAATAAATTAAGTGTCAAAAAATAATTGATGGGATACAGACATGACTGGGGGTACGTTGTACGTAGTACATATTACTTATATGGGGGATACAGACTGACCCCTCCTTGCTGAAACGAAAAATAATTAATTTGCAATCTAATCTGATCATATCGGATGTGATGGTGGTTAGTTTTTTGGTCAACCATTAACATGAATGCGATTTGACAACAGATTACATTGATTGGGGAGTGATATGAAGATTCGAAAGACGTTATTGCGACGCACGCTATTTCGAAAAAAATTACGAGTGGTACGCCAGCTCGAAAACACATTAAGTTGAAAACCGCTATATCCAATGACGTTATCGTGAACACGCCGATTCGAAGAACTGTTTGAATGGTACGCTAGTTCGAAAGTCTTTTATCGAAATTCACTGAACAGTTCTTTGAAACAGTTCTTCGAATCAGCGTGCTCGCGATATCGTCATTCGATATAGCGGTTTTCGACGTAATGTGTTTTCGAACTGGTGTACCATTCGTAATTTTTTTCGAAATAGCGTGCGTCGCAATATCGTCATTCGAATCTTCATATCACTCCCCATTGATCGTCCTTTCAGAAACCAGAATTGAATGATAATTCTAATTCTAATTAAAAACGAAAATCATCTCCACCAATGCACAAAGACAGTAGTGTCTGGCTCTAAAGAAATCAAGGTTTACAACGATATCAAAATTTACATTTCAATACTAACAGTGTTCCTAAAACGTAACGAGCTATGGAAACTATTGTTTGAAACAACACTGTTACCGTTATTTAAGTTATATCTAACAGAAGAGCTTTCAGTTTTCTTTGTGGGATCATGATTAAAAATTTATTCTGAACGTGGCTCCTCGTATTTGTTAAAAGTCGTTAAAATACCGAGTAAATTCTTCTTCCTTAGTTGTCCCATTATCTGGGGTCGGCTCTCCTTGTCTGCCGGTACCAATACCGTTCAATTCAATTTAGTTGTATGCATTAAAAGGGTTTCCACGATACTCAAGTACGTCCGGCGGACGGGATACCTTCTTTTCGCATAATGTTCTTTGTCCTAATATACTTCGGCATAACGATTTTGGCACAATTTGTTTTGGCATAATAATACTTCGGCATAATTTTTTTAGGCATACATTTTATGTTGGCATAATGATCTTAAAGACTAATTTGTTTTGGCATAAATTTGATTCGCATAACGTTAGTAGGCCTAATGACTATTAGCATAACGTTAGTTATGATAATCAGAAATGTTTTTACCATTGTCTAATAATCTAGTCGCAGGCGCACCCCGACACGGATAGGTTAGGTTCGAAGGGGATGATGGGGGCTAGAGTGAGCGAGCGAAGCGAGCGAACGAAGCCCCCGTCATCCCCTTCGTGTTAGGTTACTTTAAACCCTGCAGACAGAAATAGGAGCCCCGCGCAGCGGGGCTCCGTCGACTCTGCTTTGGAGCCTCAACCTTACAAACATCCCCTTAAGTTTTTATTGTGAAAATGAAAGTAGGTGACGAATAATCGTCTACCGTATACCTATAAAAATATGTTTTAATATCATTATGCGTAAATAAATTTATGCTTTAGGATATTATGCTTAAAAAAGTTATGCTTTAGAAATTTATGCTTAATCATTATTATGGTTAGAGAAATTATGCTTAAAAAAATTATGCGTAAGCTGTTACGCGTAATTATATTATGCGAAAATATAATTATGCTAAACAAAATTATGCTAAGTTATATTAGGTCTTAAAATTTTATGCAAATGGATAGGGAACCCCGGCGGACTCTTTTTTTGGGAAACCTTGGGAATCCTCTTAGAAACTCTCCGTCCGGGGTAGGCGAAGGGTTACTCTTACCCACGGTGTTTCTTCTCCTGACCTATGGCCGCGATCGCGAAACTCGCAACTGCATGAACTACAACCACGTTCGGCGGACCCTGGATAGTCAGCCCCGCTACCAACCTTGTTGACTGGCTTATTACGGCATGAGCTAATTTCGTAAAGTTAGCACCGTCACGCGAGATAAATTTAACTGCAACACCTACCTATTACAAAACAAAGTTGGGACAGCTGAGTCCGCTTGTGCTGCAAAATCAGCTTTGCTGCTAAATAAGGGTGTTAGTACCTACGCACCTTGCGGCTAACCGGAACGCGGTCAGCCGTCCGGTTGGCCGCAATTAAAAGTATGTATGTACGAGAAAATAGTTTTCATACGCACTTCAATGCCGCATCGTAGTGCGTATATAAATTATTTTGTCGTACGTATTTTTGATTGCGGCCAACCGGACGGCTGACCGCGTTCCGGTTAGCCGCAAAGTGCGTAGGTACCCTAAGTTGCCCTTTAAAATCTGACATGGCTCCTCAATCCATAAGGATATTCTTCTGAAAGGACAGCTTACATCATGAGCCTATCTTTAACTAGTCGTTCTTATTGGAAACCAGAGTATTAAGTCCTTAATCAAAGGTTACTTACGTCCGGTTTCTGAATTGAGAATTCTAGGATAAGCAGTACTAAAGTAACATTTGAGTACGGAGAGTCCAAAAAATGACGGATTTTAAAGCATTTCTTTGACAACTCAGTACCTACTAAAATACTACTTCAGTATTGCTTATCCCGAATTCTGAATTCAGAAACCGGAGGTGAATATTTCAAAGAATGACTGCCTTAAAAACTCAACAACAAAACAAATTAGTAAAATTTTAGTTGTATCAGATGTTTAAGTTTTATCATATTTTACTCACAAAGACCACAGTTCACTTGAAGTGAGTTCATAAAATAACTTCATGCGTTACCCGTGGTCTTACTGCTTGGTTCTACTGTAAACTGTCCTCCTTACTACACCTTGCAAACCTGCGGGCCAGCATGTTACACCGGACCGCCAGCCCCCTGCGTTCCCTTTCCACATCCGGATCATCAGCCAGGTCCTCGTTTACCACATGGCCAAGGTACACAAACTGTCTGACCCTGTTTAGCGCCACCCCACCCAGCATCACGGGCGGTACGCAAGAAGGCGTCATGCGCCCCGCCCGAAACACCAGCAGTTCGCTCTTTTTGACATTATATGTCAATCCGTGCGTCCTAGCATATTCCTCACAGATACTTAGAAATCTCCGCAGGGCGCTGATCGACGGGCTCAACAGCACCATGTCGTCGGCGTAGCTAATGTTATTCACAATTTGACCATCTATAGAACAGCCTACTCTGGTGCCGTTGAGCTCACGGACCAGCTCCCTTACGTAAATGTTAAAGAGCGTAGGGGAGCTTAATCCCCCCTGCCTTACACCACACTCCAACTGATAGGCACGCAACTGATAGGTAACGCATGGCTACTAAAAATTCAAATTATTTTTTCCGTGATACTTCCAGTACCAAACAGTTGGACCGCGGCCAACGCATGAATAACTTAAGCGCTTATTACACTTGGCTGAATTTAGTCGTCTTAATTCAGTCGATACTGAATTTAGTCAAGTTTAATCGTAATTAGCAAGCTAGCATTCTAAATCCAGAAACAAAATTAGCTTGCTAATTGCGATTATACTTGACTAAATTCAGTATCGACTGAATTAAGACGACTAAATTCAGCCAAATGTAATAAGCGCTTTAGTTAAGTGCTACAAATAAGTATCAGATAGTTTTATTAACGTTTATTGCAAAAAAAAATCAAAATAAAAACAGTTTAAAACAAATATGAATGAAAAAGTAACCACAAACTCAAAAGGGAAAAATATAACTAACTTATCGTGTAATAATATGTATAACACTACACTATAATATACATTTTATAGTAGGTATTGTAAATAAATTAGAAGGTATTACAAGCATAAAGTTTGCCAAATAAGTAGGTATGTGATAAGGGGGGCCCGCACTTTAATTCAAACAGGGTTATCCAGGATCAAGTTCTCAATTAATTGTAGAGATAAAAACAAAAGAATAAATTGAACAAGTTTGAAATATTGAACTACGCATAAGTTATCATATCATACACAAGGTTAGTCGGAAAGGGGGTACTAATCCGCGGGCCAGTTGAAATATCGCTGATGACTGTTTTAACCGCTAGCGGCCCGACCGACGAACCGGTTCGTCAGTGCCATTGTTTATCTATTGTGTCTATAATTACAGTACTTGAGACTTTAAAAGAAGTGTTAAAATTTCAAAATTCGATCAGTTTTATTTCCCTGCAAAATGATTTTAATTGTAGCTTTTTCAAAAATTAATCATCTCTGCTTTAGTTACGAATTTAGAAAATGAAATTTTCTAATCTGTGAAATATGACCTAAAATTTTAATAGGGCAAATCATTATAGAAATACAGATTCGGGTCTAGTCGCGTAGAAACTTAAAAGGCACTAAATACCTTTTTATCCCGACGTTTCGGCCGAATTACACCGGCCGTAACGCCGACACACGTAACGTAAACACATAACTCCTTTTCTATTTCAGAGTTAATTTAAATAGGTTTAAAAATGATTTATTAATAAAACTATGAGAGGAATATGTTATTTAACATAATTCTATAACTAGTTAAATTCTATTTGCTATAATTATATTCATAATATTAAAGGATAAACTGTATGACTATTTTTGTCGTTTATTTTATCATTCGTTACCGATACGTTGGTCTAAACTAGTAGCATAAAGCATGTAAATACTATATTATCAGCAGGGCTAACTTGTGCAACGCGAGATAATTTTGTCGACGTATTATCTCGTACTGAGACAAGATAAGCCATACATTATGTCGTCTCGGCACGAGATAATTCAACGACAAAATTATCTCGCACTATGCATGATATGGCGAGATTCACAGACCGCTCTTAGACTTTACTTTGCTATGTAAATTAAGGGTTTCATACGAATCTGTAATGTAGCAGACGGCCTCAGGTTCTCTTGAGTTAGGGACACGTCTGCTACACCAGTTACAAAGAATTTTTACGTCCAAAGGAAAGATAGCTTTACGTCCCTTGGGGTAATCAGCGAATTCCTTCGTGTAGTTACGGTGTTTGCCGATGGCCCACACAGCCATTTGATAGAAACCGGCAGAAGCAAACAGTCCGGCTAGAGCGCATTTAGTCATGACGATAAAGAATAGTCAGGATCCCAACTCGTAAGTGTAGTTAGGGCAGGGGACGAAGTTGAAAAGAAGGGAGAAAGGGTTGCCATCGGGCACCGGTATGCATCGCACTTTGGTACCAGGGAGGCGCAGGTTCTTCAATATAATGTGGATGCTCAGGTTGCCCGGCTCACATAATATAAATCCTCCGAGTCCCACGTAAAAGCAGGTGTTGCATGGAGCAAATATTATTTGTATGTCACTAATGTTTATATTCGTATGAAAAGCTTATTTACATTCGCTTAAACGGACATGAATACTATTGTTTAGCAATAAGGTTCATATTCGTATGAAACACTTAACAAAGTAAAGTCTTAGTGCGGTCTGTGCATGTCACCCTTAGGTTAGCCTAGGTTGCGGAAGTGTCGTAAGTTCCCGCGACCCTCGGCGCAGGTGTGAGATGGAACACCGGGGTGGTTTTAGTCAGTAAGAGTCTGACAGACCCCTCCGCCCACCCCAGGGCGGAGGACATCCATGAGGATTTCCACCCCGAGAAAAAAAAAAGAAAAAAAAAAAAAAGCTACACAGACAAACAGCGAAATTTAAAAAAAATGTTTTACAGTTCATGAAGGTGCTGCTTGCAGAAGCCATATGGCAATGAATATGTCAAACTCGGTACCTACATCCAAAATAAATATGTATACTCTATTTTTGCGATTGCACATTAGGATGGTGAAGCGGCCGGGCGGCCGTGTTATTTGCGTGTTACATTTTGATAATTATGTCATAGTGAATAAGGCCCTTGTACTAGAATAGAATATCCTCTAAACCTCAGGCACTCTTGACGGGTACCTTCCTGGAACATAGTCAGGATTGTTGGGATTGTACTCCCATATAAGATATTCGGGTTCGTTAAGGTAGAGCGGTGGAATCTCGTCACTTGGCTCCCTCTCCTGCCCTATTAGGTTCTTGTTGCGAAGGAGTAGTTCCTGCACCTTCGCTAGAGATTCTTCCGATATTTCTGAAAATACCGTTTATTTTTAATTTTACTTGCATGAATGTACACTTGGGAGCAAAGAAATCGAGCCACTCCTTTTCACGTGTCCTGGTTATTCGTTTTGATTTCATGAATTATATTATTCAAAATACAAGAAACTACCCTCATTGTAAAGGTTATTAAATAACCTTTTATACGATATATGTTTCGAATTGATCTGTTCCATAATACCAAAAATAATAACAATTATACTTACGTGAAAAATACAAGTGACTCGATTTATTTGCTCCCAAGTATATTTTAGTAAAAAACCTATCTTGTTCTTTATTTTTTTGTAGATTATAATTACGTAGATTTATGTTATGAGATGTTTAAGTTTAATTAGAGGGGCTAATTAATAACCGCGCGGATCATATATGATTTGAGGGGTTATAGGTATTGCAATGCCGCGGTCAGTCCGTGCATGGGTATCTCTGTGTCCCGGAGAGCACGTTAAACCGTCGGACTCGGGTGTGACTGGTCGTTACGGGTACTCAGAAGCCCGAAAGTCGGACAAACTGTCTAACCATAGGATATCGGCATTACCCAGTAACTGGGTTGCGGAGAACTGATGGCAGTCGCTCCATGTAAAATACTGGTATTCAGCCACATCTAGTTAGACTGGAAGCTGACCCCAACATCGTTGGGAAAAGGCTAGGCATAACCTATGTTTAAGTTTGATGCCTAATTTAGAAAAATTAGGCGTCTGTTCAGAAGAACAGAGTGAGTTATTCGTATTCTGACTTTATAACGTATGTAAATAAGGTCTACTCTTAGTGTGCGTCCTGAGTGACGGCGCACCGCGCAGGCGGAATGAATGGCTCATTAAATAAAAACGTTTGAATTTTGTGATCGACATTATTAAAACCAAAGTAAAATAAACGAAACACTAAATACGCGCGTACGCGTCAACTTTCCCGCTTGCATTAAGGACAGGTATCGATGGTAAAGCCGTTCCGCAATCCACAATACGCCCGTGCGCCGTCACTCAGGACGCAAACTTAACGTTGCTGTAACTGAAAAATTATGTAATACATCTTACTAGTTCTACGCAAATCAACTTTGAGCACTTTCTTGTTTTGTTCAAGAGCACGGATTAGAGTAATCTCTGCTTCACCAGATAAATCGTTAGCCGCTATATCCAACCTTGTTAGGCCCCGGTTCAAGCTGAGGAGACCCGCCATCTAAACAGGCAATAAAAACGCAGGTGTAACACCCATAACTCCGAGAAGCCATCGTTTCATGGAGCGAATGGATAATTCATACGTTACGTAGTTAATTTAACACCCGTAATAAAACAGAAAACGCAATAATTCCCTAAATCTTTTGACGTCTCTTACTACCTCGTTGGTCTAGCAGTCACCAGAGCGACTGCTGAGCGTGAGGTCCTGGGGGCCTACTCCCTAAGGCTTAAAACGCACTAGCGGCCAGCCGCATGCGGCGTGCCGCTTGCGGCTGGCCGCATATCGATTTTTATATGAAACCGCATGATCTCAACGCACTGACTTGCGGCCAGCCGTCAACCGCTCCGGTTGTTCTGGGGCTGCGGCGAGCCGCGACGGTTGAATGATGCGGCGCGCCGCATCCTCTCCACGCACTCGGCGCGGTTAGCCGCAAGTCGCTAGACACTGTACAGCCGGGGACTTGAAGTGTTTAAATTCGATTCTTTCTCACTTTTTCGAAGACATTTTCTACGATAGTATAAATAAATAACTGCAGCTAGTTCTTCGACGTCCATCTTGTGCAATATTTCTAGAAGCACTGACGTTTGCGGCGGACCGCAATAGAATCGAGACGATACGGTTAGCCGGAATGCAGCGCGCCGTTACGGTAGACCGTATATATTGCGGCCTGCCGCAAGCGGCATGCCGCATGCGGCTGGCCGCTAGTGCGTTTTAAGCCTAAGTCTGTCAATGAAGTTAGTCGCCCGTCCGAATGTAGCCCGAAACGTTGAAACGTAGAAGTGAACAAAACAAGTGACAAGTTCAACTTTTCGGACGGGCAAAAACACATCGGTAGTAGAGACAACTGTCAAATCGTGTTGTCATTCATTCTTAGTTCGGGCCCCGAAATAATCGTATGTCTGTAGGTGATAGGGAGTAGAAAACGCTCGTAACTAAGGCCGAAACCACGGACTTCGTGCTTATGGAGTAGACACCCTGGATTCGATCTCCAGATCGGGCAGTGTTATTTGGTTTTTCCGTGTAGAATTTCTCAGTAGCAGCCGGGAGTCTGGATTTGTGGTTGATGGCAATAGGCTCGCCCTCAATTACATGGGACTTAAACATAACGGCGAGATGAAGGTGTACTATACACCGCTGCCAACCCTTTGAGGATACAGGCGTGATGTTATGTTATCTTTTGACGTGACTGGTGAACCGTGAGGATTTATTTTATCCTTTAATTCATCCTGATATTCTTAAGTGTGCGTCCTGAGTGACAGCGCACCGCGCAGGCGGAATGAACGGCGCATTAAACAAATGTTCGAAATGATTGAATTTTGATATCGACATTATTAAAACCAAAGTAAAATAAACGCAACACTAAACACGCGCGTACGCGTCAACTTTCCCGCGTGCACTAAAGACAGGTATCGACGGTAAAGCCGCTCCGCAATCCGCAATACGCCCGTGCGCCGTCACTCAGGACGCACACTAAGCCCGTATTATGAAAAGTCAATGATCGAAAGATAAGCGCACCTTCTCGGCCGATGGTCCGCTGAAACCGCAAGAATTAACAATCAAAGTTTGTGGTTTTTCCTTACATCTGACAAAAGCTGCCGCAAACATGGTCGCACACTCTAGGGACATTGGGTTCAAGCTGAAATCTGTAGAATACATTTCATTAAATTGTCTAGTAAAGGATGTCGTATTGTATTGGATACAAAAACATTTTTTTTCTATACTTTACCTAGAAGTTCGATGGGGGCAGCGGGCTTCATCTGTAAAGCATAAGCTATTCCCTGAATGCCTTCTTCCTTAAACCTGTTATTAGCAATCCTTATTATTTTCACGTTCTTGTGAATGAAAATAAAACCACCGAGTGCCTTCATTCCGTAATTACCGATCTTACAATGGTTGAAATCTAGTTCCTCAATGCTTTCCTTCTTGACAAGATTTTCAAGGATTAGTTTTACTTTCGAACAATCTAAGTTGCTGCGATTGATGCGAAATATTTTTAAATGTCTCAAATCTTTAAGTCCGCGGCAGAGAGACTCACAGTCAGCCATTGAAAATTCAAAGTACCTTGTTAAATATTTATCTTGAAGATTGTTTTTGCCAAAGACTAGAGATATTTCTTGAAGGTTATATAATTTTACTAATACGGCCTCCAAGGGAATGTGGTCATAGAGTTTAGTAACACTGAATTCACAGGTATCTTCTATCGTGTCTGAAGGTAAAGGCGGCAACGGTTGACGAACAATTTGCAGCTGATTTAATCCAAAGAAGTAGATGTATGGACTGACCTAGTGATTAGATATTACATTACAACTTGCACTATTTTTCACTTGTATAATAATTATCTTGAAATGTAAATAATAAAAGGGAAACGAAAACATTTCCGTCCGTGTGTGTAGCGTCCGTGTGGTGCCAGACATAAAGAATAGGACTACCCCATCTCTTTCCGTGGGTGTCGTAAAAGGCGACTAAGGGATTCACTAGAGCGTTCTCTGAGTACTTTAACAACCATACTGCGATCGCCAACCCGCCTGCCAAGCGTGGCTATTATGGCAAACCCCTCCAACATTGTTTGGGTGAGGCCTATGTCGAGCAGTGGACGTCATTCGGCTGAATGATGATGATGATGAAAACATTTCTGTATGTCCTCTGGATGAATTGGTAACCCCACATCTTCTCTTGGGTAGCAACCAAACAAAAGGAACAAAGATGAAGGAAATAATGTATTATATAAGATGGGCATGGGTTATAATTATAACATACAATCTATCTTCAAGCAGATGGAACAATATTCTGTAAACCAATTCTAGAGATCAGACAGCAGTTGTTCCGCTTAAAACGAAATACTGGACATATCATTGGTCCACAACATTTTTAATTAATGGGTTTATAGCGTAAGACTGTTGAAGAAACATAGCTTCTGTCGATAAGAAAACCATAGAAAATTATAAATTTAAATAAGCATATACCAGTGACGAAAGCTCTACAGCTTCATCTTCTCTAAAAACGTCAGGATTAACAGACTCCAAGTATTCTTGAAGACAAGCCGACAAAAATTTTCCTTTCCAGAAAATCACTCCCAACTCAATCCTTGTAGGGAATTTAGTTTGGAATGATCTCTTCCAATATTGTTCATCCTAAAACACAATGGCAGTCTCTTAATAACCTTGATGTGTATTAAAGCCTTGTACGGACTAAGCGTTCCAATGTATGCGTAGTCGGTTACGCGTACACAGGAACGCTTAGTCCGTACCTGTGCAGCAACGCGTACACAAAGGGAACGTGAACGCTTAATTACCCTGTACGCGTATTCAACATACCTAGATGACGCGTACATTGGAACGCTTAGTCCGTACATGGCATAAGATATTTATTATTCTGGCAAAGCGACAGGGGATCGTTGCGTACTTGTTTATT
The DNA here is from genome assembly GCA_905220435.1 of Amphipyra tragopoginis. Classification (NCBI taxonomy): domain Eukaryota; kingdom Metazoa; phylum Arthropoda; class Insecta; order Lepidoptera; family Noctuidae; genus Amphipyra; species Amphipyra tragopoginis. The sequence continues at coordinate 13,716,714 of HG991992.1, forward strand.
TATTTATTTTGTTACATGCCTACAGCTACCATTTACAGTTTCCCAATCCACTAATCCCAATTAAGAAAGCTTTTAGGACATTCCCGATTTTTGCTTTCAGTTTTTTTTTTAAATTCTTTTTCAAAGAGCTGATTCGCTAAAGCAAATATGGCGCTCTTTAAAAATAAAACAATACAAATCATCATTGAGTCGCAATAGTAACTTAACTAAGCTTTAAGTGTGTATTATAATTGTAAGTAAAATGTTTTTTCTTTATGTGACGTCTGACGTCGAAGAAGCTAGTTAAGAATAGGGTTAAATATAATGATCACCATAAAATGCTTTGATACCCTTAGTTCTTTTACCAAAAATGTATACTTGACACCAGAAAAATAAAGTCTAAAATTACTATAGTACTAGCTATTTTAGTCACAACTGCACTTCAAATTGTATTCGAACACCAAATTTAGTTAATGATCACCAAATCTTAGCACCCCCGTGGCACGTTAGCGCCCGTGGGATAGGTTAGGTTTGAAGGGGATGACGGGGGCTAGAGTAAGCGAGCGAAGCGAGCGAACGAAGCCCCCGTCATTCCCTTCATGTTAGGTTACTTTAAACCCTGCAGACAGAAATAGGAGCCCGCCCAGCGGGGCTCCGTCGACTCTACTTTGGAAACCCAAACAAGTGACAATTTGGTGTTCATTAACTACAACATTTACTACTTTTGGATAAACAATGATTTATTTGGAGTCGTTTTGCTTTAATAGGATAACGAGATGTTAAAATTTTGGTTGTAATTTTAGATTAAAATGCGGCTTTAATTTTGGTGACCATTTACTATTTCTGTCTGTTATATGTTACTACCACTATACAGGGCGTCCCACGACTTTGCCACATGGAGGGGAAGTACCTTAAATACTGTAGATAGAAAAATTTACTGAATGAAGACTTCATTTTTATTTTAAAAACAATACGAACTGCATTCAAAGAATTTTAAATAATCACCTGTCTGAACCGGGAATCGAACCCGCTAAATCTGAAATAAAAAAAAAACTGTAATTTTATTGTACTAATCGAAAAGCTTGATCAGATACATTTATTTCTTCTAAATAACATAGCATCTAAAATAAAAGGAACACCATGAAATTTAACATTTAATTTAAAATTTTGTTCAGAATACATAATGAATAGCATTTTCTCTATGTCGTGCTTATATCAACTGACTTTATGTACTAATTTCTGCTTCATTACTATTTCGAAGCATTATTTCAAATGTTAACCATGAAAAAATAAATAAATCAACGGTAAGCGAGATTATCAAAAGAGTTACAATTTGTACACGATAGGAAGAGACACATTTTGAGCATAATTTAATAAATGAAATTGTTTTGTTGCACAGTTAAACGTGTCTTATTGTTTCAAACAAATGTTAAATTTCATGGTGTTCCTTTTATTTTAGATGCTATGTTATTTAGAAGAAATAAATGTATATGAATGAGCCTTTTGATTAGTACAATAAAATTACAGATTTTTTTGTTTTCACATTTAGCGGGTTCGATTCCCGGTTCAGACAGGTGATTATTTAAAATTCTTTGAATGCAGTTCGTATTGTTTTTAAAATAAAAATGAAGTCTTCATTCAGTAAATTTTTCTATCTACAGTATTTAAGGTACTTCCCCTCCATGTGGCAAAGTCGTGGGACGCCCTGTATATGGTGGTAAGTTAAACATAAGCCGATAAGAATTACTTATGCCAATGGAACTATCACCAAAAAGTAGTCATCTCTTTCTCTCATTCCGGACACATTCTATCATGGCAAGATACTTATTCTTGTAAGGTTGGTATTCCACTTATCCAATATCTTTGTCCAATATAAATATTTGATAAAATTTCTTTTCTTTGAAATTCTTAATTAAAATCATCCAATTTCTTTGATCAAATGCACAATTTCTTTGATCAAACGAACATTGGACAAAGATATTTGATTAATAGAATACCAGCCTTATGCAATCTTATTCATAATCTAAGTAGGTATTTCACCAACTTAACATTAAGCAGTTCGTAACTATTGACCAGACAAGCTAAATGAGACCTACAAATATGTCATTAATGCGTTCAATAATCATGTTAGCTATTCAAAAGTTTAAAGATCGAATTAGCTTAATGAACAGTTAATGATCGGTTGGTCAAATACCTAAATGTATTTACGCAAATCACCTTAATGAAAGGAACACTAAATTTCAACGGAATATCCGAAGGGTACAAATCCATCAATATATCGATGTCTTTTTGAAGGATTCTCTTGAGAGGGTTGATCCTTTCAAACACTCTGGATAGAACAAGACAAGCACAGAATGTGAGTGGTGCAGGAGTGTAAGTAGTATCCCATTCGAAGTCTTCGGCTACAATTTTGCGAGCTGCCTCCGCAACCGAGCCGCTCATAGCCGGTGGTGTGGCATAAGCATGATATGTATTCATACTGACAAGGTATGGTATCTTCATGGTGTGGCTTTGTTTTCAACTCTCCAATAAAAATAAATAAACGAAGTGATTTGTATTTTATTTAATATGCAGGAATGTCACTGTTTCTGATTTGTAATTTGACAATTTTTTTCTCTTAAAAATGTCATTTTCATTCAACCTTTCTTTTCCCATGTTACCGAACTTTTTAATACAATTGTTCATATAATTGTTTTTGAATTCGATAGCAGATTGCCCAAAACCAAACCTACCTTTAAAGCGAACGCATACTGTTGCGAACATGATCACGGTCACGTCATCACGTCCCGGTTGGGCGCATGCGGACATAAAAACTTGAAATTATTACGCAGGTAGCGACACGTGCGGTGACGCTGCGGCCGGCTGGCTTCTGCATCTGCTAGTTTGTGCATACGGGTCAGAACGCATGTATTTATGTAGGGAGATTGCAATTGTCTTTGTCTACCTACGGCCAGAGTCCAACTAGCTCCTGCGCTCACTGCCCTGTGCAGCTAGCCGGATTGGTCGCAGATAAAACCGTAGCCCTGACGACCCGTCCAGTCGTGACTGTGGCGCATTCGGACTGGGCGATCGTATAAGAGCCCAAATACACGTCCGATACTTAGCTCCGATAGTCGGTTCCGATAGTCTGATCAGACTATCTGAAGGCATCCGCGTCATACATTTGAAAATGAATTACACGTACGATCAGACTATCGGATCTGATGTCAGAATCGTAAGCATCATACGGGCGTCGTCGTCGTCTAGAAAAAATAGGCCACGAAAATCGTATGTGTATTTCATGAATCCGATCAGATAGTCGGATCCGGCTCCCGGAAGTAACTATCGGACGTGTATTTTGACCCAATGCTGTATGAAATACCTTAATATTCGTATTTTTTTTTATTAAAACTTAGCTTTACTGGCTGTTCAGTACCAAATTGTTCTACTTTTCGTCGTCAAAGACTATTGTATCTCATACATGAAGAATAAGTATATTTTGTGAATTTTGTACAATCGAATCGCATGGTCATGCGACCGCTTGATAATGAGGACAACGCCCAATAAAATCGTCAGCCTTCGTACTACTCTGTACGATCTGGCCTTGTACAGACCAACCGGACGAAGGTGTCCGAATTGTTTTTAGCCGATGGACGCCACGAATGCTCGCTCGCCTTCCCTGTTGTGTTCACACCAACTTGTTCGCGTTCGTTCGTTCGTATTCGTTCGGTTTGTCTGTACGCACGGCTACAGATCAAGCTACACATTTGCAGTATAAGCTGATCTCGCATTGTATAGGATTTTCTTACAGTGAGAGGTCAGTGTAAACTGGAAATGTATAGCTTGATGTGTAGCCGTGTGTACAACGTATAACCGTGTCCAGGGACCGTTACCATGATCTCTTATGCACGCGTCCGAGTTGGTCGCGCCACCAAATTGGTTGCGCAACCAAACGGACACCAGGTGAGTAACTCTCTATAGAGCTGTATACATTTTGTTGGTAGCGGCGACTGGTTGCGCCGCCATGGTGTCCCGGTGAAATATAGCCCTTGGAGCAGGAATGTTTTAATATTATTACGAGAGTTGGTAAGAGATGGCGCTAGAGAGCTGTCTAGCGCTGTCACTTTCCCACTCTCGGAGTAATATTAAAACATTCCTGCCCTAAGAGATTATGGTAACCCCCCAGGGGCCCAATTCTCATAGAAGAAAGCTTGATCAATCGCAACCGAATCAAAGCCGAACCCTTCATTCAGACAGTTTTCGTTTTCAAAAGCTGTCAAATTGTTTGACAAAAAAAACAAAACCAATAATTTTGACACTTTTCGTAAACAAAAACTGACTGACAACTGTGGTTCGTTTGCGTTTGGCAACAATGTGGGCCTGTAAATTTTTCAAGTACCTGTGAAGAATAAGAGAAACCCTCCAACTTTATTAGTAAGTACTTAGTACCTAGGTACCTACTCAGTCTTTCAATAAGAAGGACACTTTTACACAATTAGACATATAATAAGTTATAATAAGACAATAAGTAGCAATTTTACGTGATAACCCTTGAGAAAAATAAAAGTAATTATGTTTGAATAGGTATTCAATGTTGAAAATTTTATTTCAATAATCACAACAAAATAAACAGAACATGTGTGTACGTGACGTAGATGTCGTTTAAAAATGCTGAGCTATACGAACAGTAATTTACTTGCTTGTTTGTATATTAAATATATAATTAATAGTACAAAGTTCACCATAACATAACGTAAATAAGGAATCGGGTGTTTCCGCGTATCTTCGTGTAAGCTCGGACCAAAACAAAGCTGAGCGGAGCGCCCGCGCCCGCGCCGCATTCACTCACTCACTGTTTAGTTTGTTACCGTACCGTGTCATATCGTTTTGTATTATCGCCCGGCGTGCGCGACTCTAGCATTGCCTATAAAAAATTTATTAAAAAAAAGAACAAGTTTTATTATTAATTTTCTGCTATTTTTAAATAAAAAAAATACAAAAGCATAGTATAATGGATTCTGACAACAAAAACTCGTCCAAAACTCGAAATACTACCCAAGTTTCAAGCTACAGCCCGTGGAATTTGTTATTTAGCCCAAGAAATCGCACTAATAGTGAAACCAGTGTCGGTTCCACCAGTTCTCAAAGTAGCCAACCAGGTAAGTCCAAATTTATTTAATAATCACCCATATACATTTTTCGATAATTTTTAATTCACTATAGATTAAGCATGAACATGGTTTCTTTGTAATAAATGGAAACACGTGTTGTCTTTATGTCTATCAATTAGGATAGAGTACAGTCTCACGCGCAACTTTGATTCTTGTGTTCATTCCTTTTTGTGGACCCATTACATTAATTCATCTCCTACAACTACAAGCCACATGAGGACAAAAACAAAATAAAGTTGTCGCGTGGGGTGTCTCGATGCCTGCGTCACTTAGTAACTATATTATGCATATGCATATTATAAAAGTAAGGTTAACAGGCAGGAGAATGGAAACCGGTTGCCTTGTTTGTCAACTGTTCACCGATCAGTACTATCTAAACAGATCAAGTACCTCCCTCAAGGTTTTTATTGTTATAATAACAAATGATATTTAATTTATGTAAGACATGTAATATTTCAACAAGGTCATTTATTTAAATGATATCGTGTCTGGGTTTGGAATTATAATAAATAATAAAAGTAATAGCACAACACTAACAATTAAATGCACAATTTTTCTTAGCACTAGGGTTTTATAGACAAGTTTTATTTACGAAAACTGTCGGAACTGTAATACATAAACTTTAGATATCATTTTAAGAGTAATATGCAATGACCTTTGCTTCTGAATTCCTTATTGGAACAAGTTCCACAACTTGTCTATGTCTATGTGTATTGTTTCGGTGCTTATTATTCATATTTGTATAGTCAGCATCAAATATATCGGGACGAACTACTACGACTATTCATAATTACCTAAACAACTTAAGAAATTAAACTATAATTCAATGGAACAAAATTCTTGTCAGAATGACAGCGTACTGTGTTTATTCTGAAACACTTGTATCATCGAGATATACTTAGTTTAATTTTCTTAGTTCAGATGATTTTGAACAGTCTGTTCGTCAGTCAGCACTGTACACTGTACGAAGACAAAGGATATCAGTATTGTTTTGAAAAATTATAGTTATTTTCGTCTCAGTGTTTGAAGCATGTAATGCCATGTGCAACATGACGTCAAGATGGTATTCCATTGGCACGTCTTTGTGCCAAGGTTCATGGTACATTATGATACTAATCCCCTCTTCTCCATCAGATTTTTTTATGCTAATATAGCAGCTATTATTCAACGCACGAATTCTCAATGCAGTGTGCCAACAAAAGTATCATAATGACTTGTGTTTTTTTTTGTTATCTTTTACGTTTAAGTATGACGTAACGATCAATACATAAATTATTCTGTAGTTAGCAACCTTATTTGCTTACTTACTTCGTTTCTGTGGCCTCTAATTGACATATTATGTGCTCTAATTGACAGTCGTTTGCGATTACAGCTCATACTTATATGCTTCCAGATTCAGAACCTTTTCGATAAGCAGTTGTCGATTTGGTTTATTACCTCGTTTCATCTCCGATTCTCGCAAAGAGAGAAACAGAGATAGCGAACCGATTTGGTCGACAACTGACTTGTCGAATCATTCTGAGTCAGGACTCAGGGGGCGGAATAAATATTTTTTTGAATTCTCAGTATTTCATTTTATCTATTTCACAATAACTTGTTTACATAACAAAGATAATTATAATAGAGGACGAAGATACGGCCAAGTATCAAAAGGTTAAAGATCAAAAATGCCAATAAAATTGGGAGAACGATTAAAAGTATGGAATTTATTATAAAAATAAGTAGTCTGTTTTGTTGGCATGAAGGAATAAACACAATATTTTCCGGGACGGAATGTATTGTACAAAATATTTCCTGTGAATTCATATCAGACATGCTCTAGACAAAAATGAGTGTTGCTGCGTATTTAACTAAGATAACACGGCCGATAAATACTTATCACGGCCTTACAAGTGGAGTAACATAAAAATTCAATGTCACTAACGCAATATCCATACCTATGGTTGAGGTCACAGCAAATAATCGGCAACAGGCAATCAATGAGGCACGACTCCATGAGTTTCGTGAGAATTATTAAAAAAAAACAAAATAGTCAGCAAAGCAAATTATTTCTTGCTCGTATTGGCACGAGCTACACAAGACCAACTCATGTTCTGAAAAGATTAGCCAGTCAGTAAGGTTAGTAGGGGAGCTGACTGCTCAGGGTAAGCCGGGCCTACTTGAGTATCGTCACTTGTGGAGACTTTTAATGCAAAAAATGCTCTGTGTCCAAAGAGCGTAGCTAAGTTTACCTAGTTAAGCTTAGCGAAGGATACTTCTGAATCTTAACCACTTGTAATTTGTACTTCTTCATCTGTCGCGTATGTTTTTGCTTCTTCTCCAATTAATAATGAAGTTTTTGTTTTATTTTGTTTTCATTTAATTAATTCAGGTTTGAAAACCAATCGCGAGTCCTTCTCCTTGTTTAACCTATTTGCCAAAACCAATACTGTTCCATTTTGGCAAAATCTCAGAATCTATCATTCTCATAGCTCTTTTGACACATACATTCAAGAGATACGATATAAATAAAGCTGTAAACATTACCATTTACTGAAGCAGATAATCTATTTTGTTATGTTATTTAATTATGTTATCATCTCGATAGAAGGATTCTTCTGGAACTCTAAATATTTATAACATCTGGCATAAGTAAATACTATATTTGTCGCATCGATATTGCAAAAGCCGCTAGATTAAAGTACCACTACCAACATTATAATATATTGTCATTCGTTCGTATGTCTCACAATATCACTTACTCTGATAGACTTATTAATTTTGCTAGCTAATATTGCCATTAGGCGTTCAGCGAAGGTGAGGCTCGGCGCGTCGAGCAAAGTGATTAGTTGATTCTTCTTATGGTCTCCAATGACTCCAATTCAAAGTAACCTTACCTTAGTCTCAAATCCATCAACATCGAGTAATAAAACTAGTGAAACAATGGCAAAGGATGAATAATAATTTCGCTAAGATTGTTTTCGAAGTTATAATAAGTCTAAAATCATAACCCTCATTTTTGCTTCGCCATATTCGGGTAAAAAACAGTAAGTAATATTGTGAGTCATCGAATGACAATCATTCATTTATTTTATTATAATGGAAAGGCCGCGGCTTTTACAATATCGCTGCGACATATTTATATAACTTTTAAATACGATATACCTCGGTCGATTGGTTTAAATTTCAATGATAATTCTTTAATATTACTAAAACAGAATTATGATATCATCATTATACAATAGTTAGGTGCATTGCTTTGTTCAGGAACTGTTTTAATAGTTTTGACCATGATACAACAAAACATTAACTTTAAATCTGCCCACGTACTCAAGGTTCCATGTAGCCGGAATTTATCACCCGTTCATTTTAATATAGGAAATGAGTTTTACGCATTTGCATAAACGTTTAAAACAAAGGAGCCAGTGCATCCAAGCGAGAGGTTTAGAGAAGTGACAACGTGGCTCATGTCAGGTAGATAGAATGAATAGACACTTTGACATGGGTAAATATCTCGCTATCCTGCTCACACTGCAGTTGTCATTCTTTGGGGAGTTTTAATAATAATTATTTGTTTGAACCCGGAGATTCCCCAACGCTATTTATTGGTTTTGTATGGCGTCCATGTACGTTATAACTTTCATCATTATTTTTATCTATACAATGTAAGATAACGACACGATTAACCATTGCTCTTACTTGCTCCCCCATTGGAGACCCTTCAGGTCTCGCCAATAACTGCCTGGTTACGTAGAAATGGTCCGCAATGATCAATACCTACAAGCTTTCAAATAGGAAAAAAAACTGGCATTTAGTTCATTTTGATAAACATTTATGACAAGTAACATAATGGAACATCGTCATTTCAGTTAATTAAAACTACCGAACGCCATTGATGTATAAGATTGTATACTCTCTATCTAGTGCAGTCTTACTCAAATTGGGCAATAATGCCCCCTTGTGGGCGCTAAAGGTCTACAGGGGGGCTGTAAAAGTAATGATTACGATTGTGATTTAAGATAGATGTTATAAATTAATGAAGTTAAAAAATGTAGGGGGCGCTAGACAACAATTGATTCTCAAAGTGTAGACGAAATAAGTTTGAGAACCTCTGATCTAGTGCAACCACAGAACTTATAAAGTGCAACCATAACTAGGGCTTCGTATTGGAATATTCGCCTTGTGTAGGGATACCTCAACTATACCCTTGTGCAGAGGGGTATCAAAATCTGACCCGGCACTTTTGAGACTTACTTTTAGAGGTGGAAATTTGGGATGGGACATTAACCGTTGTGCGCTGTAGCTCCAGGAAACCGTCCTTAGGAGACTGTCCATATTTTTAGAAAATATTTTGCTCTGCTTGTATAGTATTTCCCATAAGAATCAAAATACTCTTCCGGATTAACTGAGGTTGGAGTACTATAAACATCGCAAAAAAACTTATTTGAGATGAGGTAGTTGTTTTTAAGACTATCAACAATTTTTGAAAATATTTCGAACTGCTGTAACAGACTTAAATTGCGTTTGATAACAACGAAAGTCGTAAGGTTAAAAAAAAAGCTGTATTACTTTGTTACACTTCAGTTCCTCAGGATATAATGACGGTCACAAACAAATGTTGAAGGATCTTCATTTTCTTCCTACTAAAATAACATTTAACGCAAGATTATACCTTCTACTAAGTCTCAAGGCTGGTACCAAAGCTAAGAAATTGGCTTTCGAGTATCGGAAAATTACTTTGCACAGGACGACCACATCGGTCCTTTCAAAATATTATTATTCAATATTTAATGACTCAATCATTCCTACAAGCTACGATTCTTGTACATAATGTTTGAAAATAGAATTAAAAGATAAGTGATGCTAATAAAACTGTTATTACTTTTATAACGGCATACGCAAGAATCGTTGCTATAAACTTGTTGTAAATGTTGTAATACGATTTTCTTTCGTGATAATATCCGTGGTTTATCATTGCAGGTACTCAATACGGGGCACTACAGAGGCAAACAAGCAAAAACGAAGAATATCTGTGGATGATGTAAGCAAGAAGTTATTATACTTGCGTAGCGTTATGTTTTTTTTGTATTATTATGGTACACGCGAATAATATAGAGTCATGTTCTATTTGAGCAACATGTTTCGATCATAGTTACGTTTAGTGGCTTTTTTTGCTCTGATAATAGAAACTGTACACAAAGACATATAGTTAGTAGGTTAGTAGTATAGAATATTGACAGATGGCCTGCGGCTTATCTACATAATATTTTCTATTGTCATCATTTCTCTGAAAGTCGTCAACTGCTGGACATAGGCATCCCCCAAGCGTCGCCATATTGGCCGGTCCTGTACATCTCGGATCCAGCAGATTCTCGCGACCTTCACCAGGTCATCGGTCTACCTTGTGGCATGTTTTCTATCTAAGCCAATTTCGTGAAAAACTGCGAATTACACAGAAAACACACCAGCCGGTGCGGTGTATTTTTGTTTGTTCCTAGATTTAGCTCAGAAATATTTAGACTAGTAGATAGAAAATACCGGAATTGGAATGTCGCCAATCAACGGAACCGCTGACCAAATATGAAATGCATTCGTTATTAATAAGTCATTTGCAGAACCGCTCCAACATGAATGAAATTGATTGACCAAACTATCTATTCTTGTTTTTTTAAACCACTAATAGCTTTATTTTATATTTTGATTAAAATTACCAATCAAGGTTCACTATGATTGCCCAATGGATCAATTTAATTATAGATATCGAATGAAACACGCAAGATGTATGCAACTTTAACTTACAAGGTGAGGCAATGGCTATCACCTTTCCGGCACCAGTGTTTAAAATTGAATGATATATTTTTAAAAGCTTGGTTTCAAAATCTTAGCCGATGCAGAAGATGGATTTCATACTCTAGTGTTCGCTTCTCGTTTGCTATCATTATGCTTGAGAGACAGTGGTATAAAGTTCATCGTATGAAGTTTATCTGGTGCGTGCAACCTAATCTCCATAATCAGCTGGTATCCTCGTAATTTTCACAATCGTAAACTTAGATATTTACACGAGAGTACGAAGAGTCAGACCAATTTATAGGAGAATATAAATTCGGACCACCTGACTTACCGATTTGAGCTAGAAAATAGAAAAAGAGGATTCAATTAAATTCAACTGAAAGTTCATAGTACAAAGTGGAAAAAAACGTATGGGTATTTTATTTAAAATCTAGGTATAGTAAGTAACCACAAGCCGGTTATCGGACCATTAAAATGTCAGCAACACTTACGGTACGTCATAATCATCAGAGCATAGAACGTAAAAAATAGAGAATAAAGTACACGGTCATATTATTATGTTTCCCGAATGCAACAGTGCGTAAGTATCGCTAATGCAATTGCAACAAGAACACATAACCTCCTTTTTAAGCCGGTTAACGTGATTGTTATGTAAACGACAATGACCAAGTTTAACATTTTCGCAGTGAATATGTTTACAAACAGGATCGGTGACTTTTTCGTTTATGTGTAGGTAACATGGTAAAATGTTATGGTGAGATTTCGTTTTGCTTTTTCTTTAGGAATCGATTTTCAACGAAGTAGCTGTTTTTATTTTAAAAGAAATGAAACTCTTTATTTAAACTCATCTTTTGTTTTGGTCATATGATGGGGAGGGATGAAACACATGTGACAAAAAGAGTGATGAATATGAATGTCGATGGATGGAAGGGAAGAGGGAGACCAAAGAAAAGTTGGATGGATTGTGTTAGAGAGGATATGAATGAAATGGGAGTAAATGATAAGAAGACGGCTGACAGGGAAGCATGGTACCCCAAGTAACTTGGGAACATGGCAGTAAGAAGAAGAACTCAACTTTTATATTCCTTTGGTACGGTTCTACAAATTGGAAGTTAGTTATTTTCAAAAAGTCGGGTTGCATCTAAGTACTTTACATTCTATTGACCCTAGCATAATTAATGTACACGAGTATCATTGTTGACATAAAGCAGTGTATTGAGGGCGCAACTGGCGCAACATTAGTCAGCACTTTAATACAGTATTACAAGTTTCATTGTTTTGTTTGTTCTTGTGCACAACTCAGCTCTTATTTTCTATTCATTTTATTCTTACTGAATTCTGTTGTGTTCGACATGCTCACATCATCTCTTATCATAAACCTGTTGTATAATGGAAATGGGTTCGAGATTAAAATGTTATCGATAGCGATAATCCGTAGCCGAAACGACCTGATCTGAAGACTTCCTGACCTACATATTAGCTACCTGCGCAGGTTCATAAATAAAATGTTCCGTTCTAAAGTAAATCGAAGAGAAAAATCACTGATTGCAAAAGACGAGCTTATTAGCAATAATGGTAGGTCCCGAAGGTCGTCCAGTTGCGGCGGAGGCATTTCTGCAGCTGATGTAGCTGTTTCACGTTGTTACGGAAGCCTTAATGTGTGGAAAGGAGACGCAGCTAGTCGCCGGTCCGCTTCCCCTCTCGCTGATGTCGAAACCTTCGGTTGCATGCGCTCGCGCTGGGCGCCGCTGCGTCGTAGCATTGACGACGGTGCGCAAACGCCGAACGAACAGTTGAACCATACCACAAAAAGAATAGTGTTCTTGTTAAAAAGTGACAGTGAAATGAGAAAAACACGTGTCTCGAGGTAGCCCAGAACACAATCTGCGCTAGCTCAGGAGCAGCTTCGGTTAGTTCTGGTGCAACTATGTTCTTCTTTTAAAACAATGTTGTGTTATTTCTATATTTAGTTTTATTATTTGAAAACAAAGGAACGTGAAGTAATGACTGTCAATGACGATTCGTCATTATAACCGGTTTGGGTGACGTAGGTTCGTAGATTTTTGCCGGCGTCTCAATCCGTGTTGTGTGTGTAAATTAGTTTATATGAGTTAACGCTTTTAGTCATTTACTAAAGATATGTCGGAATAGATACACGTGTTTAGTTGTGTGCGGTTAGCCAGTGCAAAAAAATGTTCTAAGTGTTGTGTTACCTACATATTGTCAAGTAAATAATCTAATTACGTTGCAACATATTTTCATAAAGCTTTGTCGTTATCCAAAAGCAGTAAAGTTTCGTTTTTTATTTGTGACTTTTATCTAAACGCAAGCTGTGGCAATATATTACACCAGTTCAGAAACGTTTTACATATTCTTCGTTCACGGGTGTGTATCTCAAGGTAACGTAGATACATAGGTACCTATACATACTACATAGTTACGTATCTTGTTTTAACACTGTTTATATTTACCTCATGAGTTCATCTATTTATATACGCGGGGAATGAATCTGTTTTATAAATATTCCAACCTACCTATTTAGATTAACCTTCAAGAGCATTTAAATCTTACCAGTTAAATAATTGGAAAATAAAGATTTTAGATACTTCGTTAATAAGCCTGTTAGTGATATTTAAGTTTAGCCGTTCTTGTCTCTGTTAAAACCCGATTTTCATATTAAATTATAACTTTACAATAATCGAATTAAGTTTTTCTTTGTAAAATTATAATAGAATGTCAAGTGGAACCCTCTCACTGGACTTTGAGATAATTTACTAACCTTGAGCTAGTATTATGAAATATCTTTTTCTTATCATTTTAAGCATATGTGTAAGTACGCCTAGAAATTTCATTTATCTACCTATTAGCGTCTAGAAGTTACTATTATTTTATTCTTTGCTATTATATATACCCTTTTCAACGTAAGGTGAGTCCAGACGTTTCCACAAAACGTTACCAAACAAAGAAAATCAAATTTATTTTTAAAACATTTGAAAAAAAATATTTTACTGTTTATGATGATGTTGTTTACGTTTTTTCGATAGCAATCTCTTACGGCTACAATTTACGAAATGACCGCAATGTCAGACCTCATCTTTTGTTGAACAGAGTTTAGTGAATGACTCAGTGCGTTGAACTCTCTGGCAAGTCAAACGTGATATCCTTTTGTAACATTGGGTAACTTCGTCTCTAATCTATACCCATACTAAAGAACGTCTATGTAGAATTATAAGAACGAATAAGATAAGAAAGAATTAAAGAGTATAGTTGTGATTATGATATTAGGGTGAAAAAAAATGAGATCTGTGGAGAGAAAGTTTTTTAAATATAGATGTTAGCATATTTTTACTTAAAACCTCAAGCACGGTAATTATAGACACAATAGATAAGACAATTAAGTGTCGTCCTGGGACGATGGGCGGTACGCAACCGGTGAAACCATTCTTGCAAAGATTTTTAGAGCTAAGCTAGGTACATCATTGTGCGTTATCTGTATGGCTAGCACCATTATTTCACTTATCCACATCTACCTTTTTAAATAACCATTGAGATGAGTGCAAAGCTGTTAGAATAATGATAAAGTTTTATGTTATAAAGGTGATATTTCACCAACCTATCATTAACTGTTCATTAAGCTAATTCGGTCTCTAAACTTTTTAACAGCTAACATTTGCTTTTCACCACATATCAATAGTGATAATGACAGGATTATTGAACACATAAATTTCATATTTCTAAGTCACATTTAACTTATCTGGTGAATGGTTACGGACTACATTATTGATATGATGGTGAAATACCTCCTTAACCGCTAGTGTCCAAGCTCCAAGCCCCACCGATCACCGGCGGCAACTATTGTTTATCTATTGTATCTCTGAAACTCATTTTCAATGAGTTAATCTGTGTAATATTATGTATGAAATGTACATCTACATCCACCTCGACTGCCCGTTTTTCTGTCTCCATTCTTCCAGACCATTCAAAGGTTGTCTGGAAAAGATCGCATTGCGCGATAAGATCTCCCAAAGTGCGTTTTTGTATTTAATTTGTCTTTCCTTGTTTTTGCTTACCTGCTGTATGTACTACAAAGAGCATGTAAATAAATAAATCAAGAGAACTCGTGTCAAACATTCTATTGCACAACTATGGCCTTAACATCTCGACCTCCATGCTCAATGGCCTTAAGGGAGACGCCAAGCAAATGAACATGTCACGTGGATTTAATGTACGTGTTTTTATGACGTCATTAACATAATATATGTGTGAGTACCACCTGGCTAAACATAAGCGCATAAGCACATAAACCTTGTAAAAGAATGACATTGAAGTTAAAAAATGAAATGAAATAGAGATGTCAACTATGGTGTAACTTCGATAATGTATGAACGAGGTCATGGCCGAGTTGATTTTGAACATTAATTAATAAAGCATTGAGCGCATTTACTATACATATTTTATATGTATCATATATGTTACTTGATTGGAAGTAAGTGAATCCTGAGGTGACGGCTGATAGAGAGATGTATGGAAGAAAACGACACACCAAATAAATTAGGTTAAGGGTAGAAAGAAGGACATTGATGAATATCATAGTCAACCTCATTTCAAGTATCATAGATTTTCATGTTCAAACTGTACAGTCACCATCAGATATATAGAAGCAATTCAGGTACTCAGATAATTCTACACTCTCAAAAACTCAATAACATCTGCACAACAATAGCGTTCAAATTATTGTTAGCATCCAATGTATCAATATCATCTGAACACTCGCAATTCAAATATTTCTATGCAAACAAATCATCTTGTCAACTGAGGTAGTCAAATGTAACTAAGCAACCAAAGTGTTCAAAAATATGTAAACAATAACCATTTCTCAATACATTGCTCAGTGATACTAAGGCCTGTTACAAACCTAGCCGTTTTAGGGCGGCTACAGACCTTGGTGTTTTATGCTCGTTTTTAACCGACATCAAAAAGGAGAAGGTTCTCAATTAGCTTGTATTTTTTTTTTATTGTTGTTACCGCAGAACTTCGTCATTTATGAACCGATTTGAAAAAATATTCTTTTGTTTGAGAGGGTACTTTCCGTTTAGTCCCCTACAATGTTGTTATGATTAGACCATGAACTTCAGAGATATGGAACGGAACTCCTCATCGGATCAAAGCAAAATTCTCAAATAACTAATATTGCTTTGTTTAAAATATGTGTTGTTGGTAACTGACTACTAGGGGGTGCGTCAAACCCCCCCCCCTCCGTTCACTTTCCGGAATGTTTGAAATATGTCGTGTAAGTATAGCATGAAAGGGCTTATTATACCCGACTACGGCAAAGTCAAAAATAAGGGTTATGAAGAGAGAGGGAGAGAGAGTATGGAAGAGAGAGGGTTTAATTTATGGCACTAAAACGTATTTAATGAAAAGAAACTTATAAAAAAGTAAAAACCGGCTTCAAAAAAAACTATAAGGAGTAAAATAATTACCATAAGATAAAATTAACAGTTTCAGAAGAGACGGTGCAATTGTACACTGAAAAAAATTGTAGCCACCGATTTCTGAAACTGTTAATTTTATGTTTTTTTAGTCGGTTTTTACTTTATTTTTAAGTTTTTGCATGCGCGCATTCAAGCGCGTTACATTTCGCGCTTCAAAATAACCGAACGCACGTATATGCTTCTGTTCGCCATGCCAGTGTGTTATCGCTGTAAGGTGTACAGTGTCCTGTGACATTATTAAGATTAAAATGCAGGCATTGCAATTAAAGGCAGGCGGTGAGCCACTAAAAAATGTAACGCGTATGGCTTTCTATACCAGCGCATGCACTAGCGGTTCTTTTTAAAATGACTGTTTTAAAACGTATCGTGCTAGATTTTGGCTGAAGGTATATTCGATGCGATTCGATGATAACTGACTACTAAAATCAGGCTACAGTGCATGTTCATAGATAAGCTGTATCGCGCTTTTAGCATTTGAAAAAAAAGGGGTGTGTGAAGAGAGCCTCCTCGAGTGACGATACTTCGGTACGTCCGGCGCACCCTGAGCAGTCAGCCTCGCTACCATCCTTGCTGACTGGCTAATCTTTTCACCACGGCATGACCTATTCTTGTATAGCTCGTGCCGACACGATAGAAAAAGAAGCATTTGAAAACCGCTTGCGTAAAATCATATAGCAACTCAGTGCGTGCTTAGTCGGGCTGATTTTACATCGTCAGATATCTTTTAACCGAGTAATTAAACTGACGTTTAGCAGATTTTGTACTTTTTTGAGCACGGTTATCAATCCGAAACATGCTTAAAATGAACCGAGGTATTTTGTAGGTATTTATTACGAATTCAATTCCTGAAGATATACTAGAAAATATAGCAAATAAAAATGACAGTTTCATTCAAACTGATTGTTTCGAATTTAATGGCTTTCGCGTGGAATAAATACTCGTTTTAATTTCCTTACGATGTTTTTCTATAACTTGACTATCAGATTATATTATAAACAAAAGACACGTCACTGACGTCACGCATGAAATGAAAGGGATATAGCTATATGAAGAAATAGAAAAAATGCTGTATTGACACAATAGTACACATTGTATCTATTTTTGAACTTTTAATTTATGACTCTAAGTATAATCAAATACAATTCATTTTACGTTGCTATCCTGACTTTCTGAATAACGTGTTGCTTAGTTACCTTTGAACGTTTAGCTTGTTTACTTACCATAGACCTTTAGTTTGTAAATAAATATTTGACATTGTGACTGCTCAGATATATTTGGAGTTTATGATGCTCATAACAATTTGAACAGTTTTGTTGCATAGATGTTTTTGGTATCTTGAATGTGTTTAATTATTTGGACACCTGAGTTGCTCATCTACTTCTGATGCTGACTGTACCAGCTGATCATCAAGAGGAAATGGATTCACTCTGGAGTGATGAAAATACTGCCTCGTTTTCAAAATTCAAGGGTAATCCGGTGTACCTATATCAATTCATGCTTAATATTAAACTCTATTAAAGTTAGTGTGACTGACAGACAACGCACAGCTTAAACCAGTGGGTTTAGAAGCGTGAAATGTTGCGCAGGAGTTCCTTTTATAATATAAGCGAGCAAAATGAAAGGATTTTTAAGAATTCAGCCCCCAGGAGGTTAAATAGAGGATGAAAGTTCGTCATTTGTGAAGTTAGAAACGTGGAATTTCATAATAAGCTTCTGAAGAACTTCGAAAGTAAGAACCTAATAACAAAATAGGTTTTGACTGATTTAAGGGTTGATTAACAAATGGGAAGTCACGAATCGACTCGAAAATAAAAGTACGAATAGCATAGAGGGGGTGAAAAGAGTAGGTGATTCTTTGATGCACAAATCAAAGAATAATTCAGAGCAGGTTTCCCAAAAACTAACATTTGAGAAAAGTCGGATGGTTCCAGTGATGTTGCCGATGTGAAATTCCATCGGATACTCCATTAGTAGCTGTATAAATGCTTAAAATTTAATGCATTATTGTCCCTTTTAAAACTTAATCTAGTCTAGCGTTGCGTTGGTTGTACGTAGATAATAATACGTGATAATAATGATGTGTGTGCAATTTGAGAACTGTGACCGAGTTTATACAATTGCAGAGTAACGTAACATCGTACATACAAAACAAAACATACAAAAGCAAAAACATCATGTAACTAATTTGTTATCTATATAAATCTGAAAAGTCATGGTTGGTATAATGGCAAGAAGAACTCACGAGTAGGTAAAATAGATGATGTTACAAAAGTAAGTCATGATCAAGTTAATAAGACTGGAACAGTTACAATACAATAAAACTGTGGCTTGTACTACCAGTACGGGCATACCACAGACTATACAACATTCCTTATTTGTCTGTAGGAATCGAGACTATCGAGCACTCGATATTAACTCAACAGATATTAATAAGTTTGCTGCGTGTGTGCCAAATTAGGTATTTATTAATACTTCATTGTACAATGATTGTACACAAGCACGCAATTAGCTCCATACGACTTATTGCTAGATAGATAGATAGCACAAATATTTATTGTATGCATACTAGATATAAGAAAATCTCGTTCAATAAGTTAATAAAACTAAGTTTTCCATATTTTGCATTAATAGCATGATGCTAACAAAACTTTTCTCGGCACTCATTTTTAAGACTAGCTGACCCAACAGACGTTACCCTGTCATGCAAAAATCCCATAGAATAAGTACTTTCAGTTTTTCCCCAATTTGCCAATTTTCCGGGAAAGTTTTCCAATTTATCTTTCCATAAAAACTATATAAGAAAATAAAGAAAATTAAAAAGAAAACCATGTCGGTCCAGCCGTTCTCAAGTGATGCGCTTATCAACGAACATCATTTAATTTTTATTTATATAGATTGATAGACTTACTGCTTGCCAACTTTCAATATTCAAACACTGATGATACCATTATTTAAACAATTTCTTTCAACACAGCCGTCATTGCGATATCACAGGGTTTTGACCGCTGATATCTATACAAACAAGACATAATCCACTTTAAACAATACTTCAGTGATCTATTTTAACTGATAACTATATTTACCTACCTGTTGTATCATATTATCAAGTCTCACGAACCAAAAAAAAGCAAATACTCGTACAGTTTTCATTTCTTACATAATAATAAATTGTTTAATATTACGGTATTGAATTTTCTACGTTGCCAACTCAGTGTAGCGAATTCTGTTCGATATAGCTACGGGTAACCTTTGAATGTCATGCTTTAAAGTGCTATAACGAACAAAAAAAGTAAACAAACAAAAGAGGGTTCATATCTTTGAAATGGCAACATCAAAAACCAAAACGTAAAATTGTATTCATTATGAGTAAGAGAGTTGTAGGTGGTTTAATCACATCAAAAACAATACATATTACATAAGGGTATTCTATTTACCGCACACCATGGCACAGATTTGTTTAAAAATTTAACAAGGTATCTTGCATCATAGTACATCTTCATTTTGCGGGATTACCAACTCCGAAAGATTTCTCTATGTGACGGGGACAATACCCTATGCCCCTTTATTAGTTTCAATTTCCTTTGCCTGAAAATGGAGCATGATGTAAATATACTTAAAGCAATGCACCTGTTTTGAAAATGTAGAACGATTTTGAAACACCTAATAGTTTGTACCAATGGTCCAATTACAATCCGGTTCCAATTACATTGTTAATCTAAACTTGAATGTTTAACAACCACCGGTAACCCGTAATCAAACATCAAACAATCGTAAGTTGGGTAGTTCTACATAATCCATTGTAAATATTTTACTAGTTTACTCAGAAATACATAATATAGCCCGGCTATTTCGAAGCTCTACCTAAGTGCTCATTCACACAGAGGTCCGTTTTACTGGTCCGCTTTATCGCATACATTTTTATTCGGCGATGACGTATGTAGTTGTATGAGCGAGTTCACACACTTGACAGTATTCCAGAATCCAGTAAAAATACCGATCCTACAAAATATACAGCAGTCCGTTTTATTGTGTATGTTTTTATTAGGCAATGACGTTGTAGTTGTATGATCGAGCTCACACACACAACAGTATTAAAATACTGATCCGTTTTATAGGATCGAAGCCACGCGTGGCGCGGCACGGTACTGTAAATGCGGTGTGAACATCACCTCCAGTGGCAACGGATCCGTTAAAAACGATCCTGGAAATACGGATGTTCTGTGTGAACGAGCCCTCATCTGTCTTATTACAAAATCTCAAGTATTCGTGAATTTCTCAGTGATTTAAGGGTTGTGGTTCTCTACCTGCTCTTTCTCATTAGGTCTTTTAATTATTTAGAACAGGTCTTTAGTGCCTGATAGGGAGGGATAATAGTGTCTTTTGCACCTAAAATTGTACGTAAAGCGACAACTTTACCCACTGTAATGAAGCTGCCACATTTGTTACTGTTGAGACCGCTTTTAAACCATTACGATGTTTAATTGTTCATAGCATCAACTTGTTATACTTTTTTTCAGCTTTAAATAATTAAAGCCGGCCAAGTGCATGTCGGACCATGGACAGTTAGGGTTCCGAAGTCAGTACAGCTATAAAATGTTTTAGTTAGCCTTAATGTATGGTAAACCGTTCAGATATTTAGCAAAACAAAACATAGGTATTAGTCATCAGATTGAGCAATGACAATGGTTTATAAAATTACGATTATTTCTACTCGAACATTTAAGATACAAAACTGTGGCGCCGGGATCGTTTTTTTTTCTATGGGATTTGGATCGTCTCCTTTAAGTAACTACCGTCCTATATCTCTCCTTTTTCATATTTATAAGCTGTTTGCCAAAATTGTATGTAATCGCCCCTGCCAACTGGACGAATGCCAGCCTGTTGAGCAAGACGGGTTCCGGAGCGATTTCTCCACGATTGACCACATCCTTAACGTGAAGCAGCAAATGGAGAATAGTTCTGAGGATAATCGGTTTTCGTGTTTAGCTTTCGTCGATAATGAGAAAGCTTTCGACAATTTGTTCTGCCAACTATGACTTACGGTGCCGAGGCTTGAAGCGAGCTGTGCTCGGCATAACTCTGCTCGACCGAATCCGCAATACTGAAATCCATCGTCAGACGAAAGTCTACGGCATCGGTGACAGGGCGATCAACGTCAAGTGGAGTTGGATGGGACATCTGACGATCGCATGGTGAAAAAAGTCAGGTCGAAGAAACCCGGGCTGTCCGAAAGCGTGCTGAGTTGACGATATCGTCAAAGCCATGGGAAATACCTGGACGAGGAACTCACAAGATTGAGGAGGCTGGCAAAAACTGAAGAAGGTCTTTACCCAAAATTACCACGGTGATTCCTAAAATTAACACGTTAATATTTCGTCAACAGTTTTCTGTACCTATCGACAAAGTGCTAAGGGCAACACTTAATGTTATTGAAAGACCTATTCAACTACATAATATTATACCGTACTTGTACTATTTATTCTGTGATACCGTACACGATTGACTAAGCGAATAAAAAATAAATCACCCCCACTTTACATGTAGCGGAGATACCCTAGACGCACATGGCGAAATTGAAATGGTTTTTTTGACTACGGAACTCTAAAAAATTAAAGAAAAGAACCGATCCGTGAAGTCTGTCACAAATTATGGCATTACATTTGCAACGACCTTTAAAGTTCTGCTTCAAGTTGCAAACTGAATGAACTTTCGAGTTAGGCCCTACTTACTCCTTTCAGTGAACAAAAAGTTGAACTATTAATAATATCGAAGACTATGGTCGATGAACTTGTTCAATTGAGGGAAGATTTATTAATTAATGGAATTGGCTTCAGTCCACTCTCCGCGTAATTTACGTGATCGATGGCCGGGATAGCCACATTGCCAAATATTTTATCATAGATTCACGACTGTAATCGCCGGAGGGGTAAGCAGAGGTGTTGGCCTATTACAGGAGTTTGTACAGTATACACCTGCGTTTCGGCTTTTGTAATAGGTGGCGAACTTTTTGGCATGTTTCGGGCACAATGGTTCGGTGCCTCTTCAGATTCGCTTGCCCGGCGACGTCCTGTCTTTTTTTTATTTATATTTAATTCCTCATTCCATTAAATCCCTAATTGTACTCTTAATCCCTCCCCCCATGGACTTTTTATTTTAACATGATATATGAATGTCTAATTGGCTGTTTCGGAAACAATGTTCCATGTTTGGCGTAGGTACTGTGGCAGTCTTTTGTAGTATAATTTGTATTTAAATATCTTAATTATTAGGTAATATGGTGCAAACAATGTAATGCCAAAAATTATATGCTAAAACACGCTTTAAGACTGTAAATAACCATTAAATTTTATAACCAAGACTTATAACCATAAGAATTGCAAAAGAAATTTTGGTAGATGTAGGCACAGCTGATTCAAAATGAATAACTACATTTTAAAATACTCTCCAATTTTACGTTTTCATCGAAGTTGTGGTGAAGTTTAATGATTAAATGTATTATTTAATTGTACGAAGTAAAGTTATTGCATTTTTTTTCGTTTTCACAATTTTCAATTCCATGAAGTTTCCCATAAAATCGACTACTAAGAATTTGAGAGTTGTTATATAATCAAGATCGTTCGGTGGTTAGCACAACTGGAAATAGGACTGCTTTGTTGAGGAAAAGTGTTTTTGGTATGGCACCGGCTATTTTTAACCACATTCCTAATTCCATAAAAGAGGAACCAGTAACAACTTTCAAAAAGATACTAACTGTACTTCTAATAAATAAATGTTACTACTCCGTATCGGATTTTCTAGCTGATAAATTTTAGTTGTGTATCAATGTTTGTATGTTTGATGATGAACTGCATCAATATTTGCATGCCAAAATGGTAGAATGTACAAGGATTCTTTAATATTATTGTAACCATCTTATTGTAAATACTTACATATCTACATTGTAAGCAAATAAAATAGTATTCTATTCAATTAATTCTAATTTAAGTTTTGTTAGTCCCACAGTTAATAAAAATTTAGTCGAAAGTCGCAAAATTTCAGTAAATGTAAAAACTGCTGTTACTTTAAACAAAGTTGGTGCCGAATTGCCGAACCCTGATTTACGGGATCAAGATTGTTGTAAATATGCTCTAGTTTAACACCTTTCTTGGAATAGGTCGAATTTCCAATCATTCTTTATCTTAGCTGCTGGTTTTTGCTTTTTTCTTCTTGGTCTCCTTTTTACAGTATATATGAAACGTGAATTATAAATAAAAAATAAAAAACTTCATTTCTACAACTAGTCTTCACCAACATTTCATCGAAAAATCTACTGAAATTTTAGGTAAACGGTTTTTTAACCCGAGCATTAATGCTGGTGAACACCTGCCTAATTTGAGCCCGAATGGATTATTAATATCAAAAAGTTGCATCAAATATGTTTTCTTTTGGTCCTTATTAGCCCAATTAGGTATATAATGACCCTTTTCAACGAAAATCCCTTTCGCATCTGTTTACTTTTCATGTCGGTATAGCTAAGGGCGATCGAATTAATTCAATGATCTAAGATACAAAATTAACAAACACTGTTTAGGACAATGATATAATGGTCTGCTGGGTGTACTTAGCCTGCGGATTATGCTGAATACAATACAATGTATACATTTTTTTTTTAAGAGTCGGCTTACTGGTACTGGGACAGAATATACGGTTAAAAAATCAACTCCTAAGAATTTTGTGGGGTTACTTGGTATCGGAAATCGAGCAACTTTTGTTCTACAACTTTTCGAAATTCGCGTATTTTTTTTACAACTTTCCATACAAATCAAAAAAATATTTTAATTGATTTGTATGGACATGGACAGGCATAAAAAAAAATTGGCGAATTTCGAAAAGTTGTAGAATAAAAGTTGTTCAGTTACCGATCCGAGTAACCACACAAAATTCTTAGAGTTGATTTTTAACACCTTGTATAATAGTAGATACTAGACGTAGTACTGGTTTACCCTTTGGGCGCTATTGTCCTTCGCACGGGCGGCCGTTATTATGCGTCAACTCACTTCTTTTCGAGTTTGTCTCCAACTGAATAATTTAACTTATCCAAATGAATGTCGTACCGCAAATAATTGGGCGTGAAATCGGTAATGGGCCACAAAACCGTGCATTTATTCAAATTCGGTAATAACTCGGTGTAAGTTGTAGCTGCCTAGTTATTGTTTGGAATAAAAATTAATGTGAAATAATTTTGCGTCATAGTATTATTTGATTATTCTGATTGATATACGATAACGTTATCAACGTAGTAACACATACAATCGTTATCAATGCACCGAAATAAGTACCGGAAAAAACGTCGGTATTTCTCGTATCCCTATCATAAATATTTTGACAGCTATCTTGCTTACGTTTTTCGAATCTTAATCCAATTATTGAGGACAAGACCGACGGAAAGTCTTATGTTGGAAACGTTCTCGAAATTTCAGAGTGAAAATTGTGAAAATAAAAATGTTGTTTTTTCTTCATTCTCTGTCTAATGAAAACGTTGATTGGATTTCATTTAAATCAATAAATACTGCAGTAAAAAAAATTAAGTTAAAAACTGTCACCCGACTACGTAAAAAAAGGGGTCTAAAAAGGACGAAACAAGAAAACAATTCAAATAGAAATCCAAAAATGCATAGGTACAAAAATGGTCAAGGTAGAGCCGTGGTCGCACTTACTGTATACCTACTATGATTATGTGGGTGCCAGGAACACCTTCATGAAACAGACATGGTATAGTATACAGTAAGTGCGACCACGGCTCTACCTTGACCATTTTTGTACCTATGCATTTTTGGATTTCTATTTGAATTGTTTTCTTGTTTCGTCCTTTTTAGACCCCTTTTTTTACGTAGTCGGGTGACAGTTTTTAACTTAATTTTTTATTCAATACTTTTCCGTTTCCCCATCGGGCATATACACTAGCCGTGCATCTACATCGTCGCATTCTAAGAAATGTAACGTAAACGTAAATTCTAACGTAATGTTGGTTTGTTATTTACTTAAACGAGTAAATAACTGAAACGACTGGACCGCGCGAACTGTACTACCGCATTTTAAACATATGTTTTGACTCAAACAATATGATATACATACATATTTGTAATGTGCTCGCCAAGACCTTTCTTTTGATATCAAACACGTGATGATTATCTCAGTTTAATTTTTTTCGAGGTTAGAAACTTAGGTTTACATTCCTTCATATAAAATGTTGATAAAATTTATATAGCTTATGTTACCCGGGTCATTATTACGAATCTTTTGACACCTCATTCATTAAAATAGGTTCAGTAGTTTAGGCGCTACGGTGGAACATACAAACTTACATACATACATACATAGACTGCCAAAATCATTACCCTTCCTTTTGGCTTCGCCGTAGTCAGGTAAAAAAATATGCAAGCACTGTATTTAACCTATTAACTTATATTGTCTGAAGCTAATTGAATGCGATTTAAACGATTCTTTATTCAAAATTGCTTTAATATGCGCTAGTGAATTGGTTAATAAAATATTGTATTACAATAAGAGAGAAATAATTGGCAGCAAAAACGAAGATCGCTTGCAGCACTAGGCACTAGGGCCGTCCGGATGTTCCGGATTGATAGTTATTTCGTTTCGGCCTTGTCCTTAACACAAGAATGTTCTAGGTAAACAATAACAGAATACAATAAAAATTTCAGGTGCTGAAATATTTAAGAAACATAATTTCCTTATTGCTACAAAAATCATTCTCGAATTCCATATTAACAACATCATCAATGCTAAACACTTTGATTCAAATGCTGAACTGTTTCCGACTTTCGACTTGATACGTTGAGTTCTTACCAGTCTTCGTAAGCAAATCAGTTAATTATTTAACCAAATTCAACTCAGGTATTGGTTTTTAATAGAATTCTAATGTATCACTGAAGTTTCCTGGTAAATAAATAATTGTCGTATACCTAAAGTTGAAAGGGAACCGTTTGTCTTGGTATGGGCATGTGAAGAAGAGAGATGAAATGCATGTGACGAAAAGAGTTAAGAATATAAATGTGAATGGATGGAAAGGAAGAGGGAGACCAAAGAAAAGATGGATGGATGGCGTGAAGAATGATATGAAAAAGAAGGGAGTCAGTGATATCATGACGGTTGATAGGACGGAATGGAAGAAGAAAACGTGTTGCGCCGACCCCAAGTAACATGGGATAAGGGCAGGAAGATGATGATGATACTTGAATATAACTAATAATTAGTTTTAACTCATAATTGATTTAATAACTAATAATTGATATACACAACACTTAATAAAAGATAAGTTAATCAAGACCATGGCGTACAAAGGCACTGCTTATTTATTAAAGAAATCTCTTCCAGCAGACCTGCGAGGGGAGAATTTAGAATATTATTGAAGTGCCGTCAGTTTTAGACTTTACTTTTAAAGATTTTCTAGTGCTCACGCTTTTATTTTGATGTAAAAAACATTTTACGGATTCATTTTGATTCCAACGTATAACAACAACGTATACCATAATAATATCAACTCCCAAATGGAAACTTAAGATAAATTAGGTATGCAATATTTATAAATAGCATTACAAGCACTCACAATTTACCTAGGTTATCAGCAATAGATAACCAGAACTTCTTATTTATACTAACGAGTATATACAATGAGTTTTGTATATAATAAAACGTGTCTACACAGTGATAAGTATAAGTAGATATCTGTAATGTCTTGTGAACAAAGATATCCCATCAAAAACATTCATGTAGTAAAAACCCAAGCCGCGCGACTCTTTCCGTTAAAAGTTCTGAAAAGCCATGTCTGGCATTTCATTTATAGAGATATTTTTCGGACTTGGCAACCACGCAACATAAATTAAATATACTAGACTTCTTCTTGATTACCGTGGTATAGATTTGTTTAAAAATTTATCAAGATATCTTGCATTGCAGTATTCACAGTACATCCTCATGACCCTGACTCGATTGAGTCAAAATCCGAAATGTAAGTAGGTGAAATTTTAAGTTAAGAATGACATGAAGACGATTCGATTGAAAACCAGTAGTCTACATTTCACGAATGTGACCGAAGACATCATGATTGTAGTACACAATTTTTGTTTTTTTTTTTTGCTACTTTAGCTAGCGATCGAATTCAAATCCCCAAAGGCGTTGCTAGTTCGAAACTGTGCCATCATTAGCATTTGACCGATAACTTAATAAACAGATTCACTGAATTTGCAGACTTCATAAAATGTGCTAATAGCTACAAAGATATGCGTAAAAACTTAGGTGTTTAGGCTATAGGTATGGCTATTTGATATTTGACCCTCTAAAATCCCTTAAATCTATCCAATAAAGAGTTGTCAAAACCGAAATAGTTTGAATCGTATTACAATGTTTCGGCTTGTTGAACATTTGTAGGCATCTCTGGACGATTTGATCCACCTGGAGATCTGATCCATTAATGTAACTTATCTTTTGTTACTAAGTTAGGATAACTTGTAAAGCCTGCACACGAAAACCCAAAAACTCGTTATCTATCCTCAGGTTCTAACAAAGCATTGAATAATATTTCATATTCTTCTGCTGTTTCGTATTTGATAAAATAGTGTTTCACTCATACTAAAATAGCAAAATTGAATTGATGTTTCCCGAAATAGATTGCTTTGTATTCAAACAAAAATAGTGTAGCTCGTGTATAGATGTTATGGCTAAAAACCGGCTACTCCTAGGTTTAGCCGGCTTCAAATAAGTGCGGTCTGCCGCTGGTGGCAGTTGGGTAGAACTAGGTGTAGCGGCTACACTTCGACAAATAGCTCTGTAGCCAATTTATCGAAAGAGGTTTTGAAACCGGCTAAACTAGGTGTAACCGCAATTCAGCTTTTATACACAGTACATATATTAGGTATAATACACTATAGATAAAGATAATATGGAGACGATCATAGAATCTGTTTTGCTTTTTCTAAGCTGCATGCATGTTCAATATGTGTATCTCGCAGATTCAAGAACTCCTTGAGGAAAAAATGAAATAAATGCTGCATATTCTAGATCTTGTGACCCCTACAGCTTTGTTTGCACTGTCACAGACTTTATCAACAGATTATAACGTTGTTTATTTGGATAATTACCATATCAGTGCTAAATGACTTGTATTAGGTTATCGTGAAGTCGGTTGTCAAATGTAAAGCATATTGGATAATATCAGCGTTAAGTATATATACCTAATAAATACACGAACGTGCCTATAGTGTGTAGACTATAAATTAGGTTTAGTAGCGTTAGATTATTTCGAGCTAAAATAGACTGTACAATGAACGTATAATTTTATGGAAACCGATTTTAGCCTCATTGTCTCTAGTTTATTCGTCCATGGGGGGATGGATTACGATTTTAATTCTCCTTTGTCATCATATTTGTGCCTAAAAATGCCAATAATGTCGTCACCCCATATGGGACTATTTTTTATTATTATTTTTTCGTGACAAAATCCTCATGGATGTCCTTCGCCCGGGGAAGACGAAGGGGTATGCCGGACTCTTACCGGCTAAAAACCCACGGTGTTCCTTTTCCTGACCCTTGACCGGGGTTGCGGGAGTCGCATTTGGGAATTATTTAATTTATTACTATAAGTTTAAGATTGAATTATTATGAATAAAATATTTGCATTCGTTTTCACTGCGCATGTCGTTTGCTGTAGCCTGTAATCGTGTAATTTTGTTATCATACACGCCGCTGCTATTTTTAGTAACACTATTATCTCGTTATTATTTTTATTGTACCTACTAATGTATAAGAAAATAAAAATACTGAAGTACAATAAAAATAATAACGAGATGGAGACATTTTTCATTGACATCAATGAAAAATGTCTCCATCTAGTACGGTAAACCGAAAACGTTAAATTTGGCTATACTGCCGTCCGATTAGAGCTTTATGTGAGTAAACCTAATTTTGAGTTATGAGCAAAAACGTGTAAAAACAATATTAGTCTTACAACACATTAAAAATTATGCAATGAGAGCTTAAAAGTAGCCCAATAATTTGGCATAACAAAAAAAACTGTATGTCTTCAGAATTTCTAAAGACAGCCATTTTACACGTTTTTGTTCATAACTCAAAATTTGTTTTACTTCACGGTCTTTTAGATATTTAACGGCAGTATTTTTGTAATACAAACATCTTAACACAGAGTTATTGGAAAAACACTAACAACCTCTTAAGGGGTCGCTGTACTCATCATTATGAACAACTTTTACTATGGGATCAAACCTGAAATCGCGAAAAACAAATCTGCTGTTCCCTACATTTCGACGAGTTATGCGAACATAAATGTAAGGAACAGCTGATTATTTTTTCGCGATTTCAGGTTTGATCCCATAGTAAAAGTTGTTCATACGACTTCCTCCTGTTGAAATTCATGGATTTGCAAACCAATAGCTAGTTCTACTAGCTTCCAGTATTTTAGCGCTAAATAAAAACAAGATATCATCAAACTATTTTAGAAATTCTGTTGAAGTATTTTCTAACAAATGTTTATTTTTTGTTGCAGGTGGCGTTCTTAAGTGCACGCACACCGACAGCGAAGTCTGCGGCATCTGAGAAACTTGGAACTATTTTAGCTGTTACGTTTACTTAATATTGCATTATAATTATGTTTTGGGAAACGCCTAGACCGTACCTTTTGTAGCGAGGATAATGTTTGAACACGTCGCCCTCCTGCCCGCGTGGTTTCTGATGGCGTGGCTGGGTGCTTGTCTTCTCTTCAGTCCTTTCGCAATATTTTTTGTGATGTGCTTACCGCAATTGCCCCTACTTGTCGTTAGAAGGGCTTGCCATATACCATTTGAGTATATTTGAGAACTGAGTGATTGCTATGAGTGTGATAGTCATGTATTGTAGAGTAATAGATATTGATAAGTTTGTATACAGTGTACATATTTTCTAATGAATAAATTTTTATTTTATGAAGCTTTTTTGTTGGTCGTTTTCATTGATATTGGGTTCTAGGTACTACGCTTGCCTCAAGGTTAATTAAAATACAACTAAACTGTGATTCACGGTAAAAAATACTATCTAAGCCACGTCGCAATTTACCAACCGAACTGTTGTTTAAAAATAACTCCACTTCCTAAGTTAACATGACTGTACCTAATTAAATAGATAAAGAGGAGAATACATTATTTTTTCTTAAAATTAAGGCCAAGGACCAGATGGCAGTCGTTCGTCGTAAAATAAATTTAATATTGATATTAAGTTGCAACGGATTAAGTTAAAAGATAAATCTGATTTGTTTGAGGAAATTGAAACTAATCCTAACATTTATAAAAGTTTTTTAAAACGACTGCAGAACAAGCAACTTATCCCATTTTGCTATCAAACGTCAATTACACACACATACATAATTGATGCTACAAACACCAGTTTCCCTTCCCCCCTTTGGCTAGAGACATTTTCAGGTCTTGCCAATAACTCCCCGGTTACGTAGAAACGGTTCGCAAGGACCATCTACAAGAAGAACAAAAGAAAAAAAAACAGGTTCATAATCACGAATCACAGTTCTATAATATTCCTTGTTCCCCATAGATTTTCGAAAGGTTTACATCGACGCCATGACCACGATTCGAATGTGGGATTGCTCTCATTCTCTACACCAGAGGTTCCAAAAGTGGTCCAGGTGGACCCACAGGGGTCCTCGGGAGACTCGACGGGGGTCTACGTTGGCGTGACAAAAAATCTTCACATTTTATATGGTAATATGGTAGAAATGTAGCTGCAGGGGGTCCACCGGAACCAGCTAAATTTTGAAAGTGGTCTATGAGAAAAAAGTCCGGGAACCGCTGCTCTGCACCATCTAATTGACCTATTGGCCACTTTAAACGGAGTAGGTCCTAATTTTAGCTTACTAATAAACACCAATTGGAGTTATTCTCGTAACACATGCCATACAGTAGTTACTGTAATGATAAAGTGGACTGTTCCAGAAGCTTGCTGGAGTTTGATCATAAACTGTCTTTATTGATACTAGCGATCTATCTTGGTACTGCTCTAGAATATTGGTCAAAAAGTGTGTTGAAATAAAAACCTGTTCAAAAAATCGAAGGTTTTATTCAACTGGAATTATAATTTAGCATACCTACCTGCAAATACAATCAATTTTCGTTATAGTTTCAGTAATTTTAGAGTTTGATTTTAAACAACAAAACACAGCTTACAAACTCAGCTTAGTTCTTGAATTCTTCTTCCGTCTTGTAGTCTGACAACTGGTCTAAGTTTAGGATATCAGCATTGCCCAGTAACTGGGTTGCGGAGTTCTAATGGTAGTCGTTCCGTGTAAAATACTGGTATTCAGTCGCATCTGGTAAGACTGAAAGCTGATCCCAAGATATTTGTGAAAAGGCTAAAAGAAAGAAGTTCTTGAATCTGGATCGACATCATCTGGTTAAAACATACAAAGTTTTATTGCTTCACAGCCATGATATTAGAAAATACTGTACTGTGTATGTGAGATTTGTGTTTGTAAACGCACCCACGATACAGGAGAAATCCTAGAGTAGGGAAAGGTGTTTTAAAAAAAAAAACTCAAAGAAAATACAATTTAAAAACATTGAGAAATTAAGAAAAAAAAAGACAAATTAGGTAATACAAAAACAATAGCCCTAAAGCAAGAAAATAAATGTGATTAATAGTTGCATTGTTAACATTAATTCTCAAGGTACAATTGTTGCACCACAATATTCAATGAGTAACAATGTCCCAAGATTGACCATGCTATAACCATTAGGACAGTAATTACAAAAGGTCTAAAGTCTAACTTCACACGTGCACAAAACAAAGTTCTAGAAGGTTTTGGTACCTACGTAATAAAAACAACAACAAATAAATCAGTTTCCATTAAGTCTGAGAATGAGATTTTTACCTGGACCAGTTATATAAGAAATTTCATATTGTTGCGCAAGAGTAAAAATTTTAAAATAATGATGGGTAAAAAACAAACTTATAAATAGTTCCTTCCCCTGTAAGCATCACCATCTTCGACTGTTCTCCGATCTTACATGGTGACAGTACAAGTGAATATAGCTGCAAGCCAACTGATAGACCTGATAATATAATTTTTAGGTCGCTTTTGCAAAACGAAACTGAAGAGATGAAGCATCATACTGAGTCCCGGACAGAGGCCCAAAGTGCCTCCCACTTTGGTCCTTCCATCCGCGTGCTGTTGCAGTTTTTAATCTAATTGCTAGAAACTTCAAATAGTAACAAAACATACATGTAGATCTAGATAGATAAATAATTTAGATCTTGTTTAAAATTCTGCATCCGCTGATAACGTTTTTTTCTACCAAACTGAGTATCAGTAAGTACTTATCAAACTTTTTTGATGTAAATTTTATTTTAAGCGCCATCTGTGTCTATGTTCTTGAACTAAGGAGCGAACTAATGAAGTATAATTATTATTGCGGTTGTTTACTAGAATACCAAGGTCTGTTGGTTTGTTGCAGAATGTAGGTACCGACATAGTTTTTGTAGCAGGTGGTAGATGGCGCTAAATGATGTTTGACTTCATGAAGCTTTTTGCTTAGGCACATGAAAAGCTCTCTATTTAAATTGCTGTAGTCTGAGTTAGTCCATAAAACAAAACAATGCAGCTCTACGTGTATTTGAGAGCAGATTAGATAAAATCTAGGAACAATAGTAATCTTCGAATTAGATAGATAGGTACTGAAACATCATGAAAGGATTCTTTAGAAAGTAACTTCATGACATTGCCAATATTTTGCAAACAGAGATCGCTCGGAATCTTCCAGACCTTTGTTTTCGATTTGCCTCGGTGTCCAGACTACGGACGCCACAGTTAACCTTCATTACCCTCGGTTACTTGGCCAACAAAAATGTCTACATACTATTAAAAAAAACTTTTTATTACTCATGCTTTGAAAGTGTCATTCTTTAGGTAGGTACCTCAAAAGCGGTAGAAAGTGCGTCTTTTCTTAACAAGGAAGAAAAGTAATTTTAAAATTTGAAAATCGAATTAAGTACGATTTGCTTTATACTCTGTCTACATATTCATGAATTGGATCGCAAAGCATATGAAGCTTTGGCACGCATTGCTTCGTGACGAGTGACGATAAACGCAGGTGCGGCCATAATAGGTATTACAACAACCATCAGTCGGAGTGCTTTTGTTCGTGATTGCATATTATACTGCATTTCTACTTTCTTTACATTCGTAATGATAAGCAGAGTGTTAACCTCGGGTAACAGTATCAATTTCACACTCGAACTATAGGCGCCCTAACTGAGCTCGGGCGCCGACAATCTCATGTGGAATTGATCCCTTTCATCCCTTGGCTAACAATTTACTATTTTCTCATACCTTAAAACGGTGTCCGTAATGTTTTTTTTTTCATCAATGGAGAGTACGATTAATTCTTATTGTTATTCCAATACGGTTTACCTACTATTCCATATTTGCTTACTTTCCTGTACGGATAGCGTAAATTTCAAAAAAATATTACCAATATTAAGTACCTATCTTAAAAAGGCAAAACTTATACATGTAAGTGCCGAAGTAACCACGCCCCGCACGAAAACCTGACACATTATAAATCAGCTGTTCTAACAAGGTGTTAAGCCTTTTCATTATTATCTCATTGAATACGTACAATGCCGCGAGATAACTGTTAGTTACCGCTTTTGTAACCTTTCGTATAAGACCTTCATCTAAATTTGAAACTCCTTTTAAGTACCTATACGTTTCTAACGCGTAACGTAACTGCAGAGATTAAAAACTAAAACAAGCCTTATCCTTGCACATAATCATTGAGATTATGATCGCCCAAAAACAGTCTGCTATATAAGGGTTCCTTAATGAACAACATATGGCTGTCAATTGTTAATGCTGTGTACTGGGGATAATAATGTAGGACCATAATAAGTATCCGTATAAATCCGTAGCTAAGGACCAAATTATATTTCACAGAAACAACAAGGATTCAAGTGACATTAGTCCCAGCATACTTTTACAATAACTTAAAACATAGTAATTAAAAAAAAAACGGAACAGGCATTTTCTTAAAGGTGATCGACCTCATCGCTACTTTCACCAAAGCTCAAAAAAAAAGTCGAAATTAATTAATCGAGAAATATGCTGATAAATAATGTATATAGAACTCTCTTCTTCCTATTTGTTCTAGAAAGGTAATGTTTCAAAGATAAGAAAGGAACGTGAAGAGACTGAAATCCTTCCATGTTTGAAAGCATTTTGTACTACGAGGATAGGTACCAAAATAGAAATCTATAATTATTCAATAAGGATATTGAAATCTTATTCCGTCATCAAGTTATTGCTTCAAACAATTTAAATAAAATGCATTTTTTTCGAGCAAGTCGTATCCTCAGCAGGATGTTGTCATATAATCCGCATACATAATGCTTCCACCAAATTACCTAAATGGAGCTAATTAAAAGTATATCGAAGCTTATCAGTTTGCGTAGTGGGACAAAGCACAGCCGTTGCATTCGCCGGCAAGGACATAGGTACCTACACAAAAATACAACACTACTAGAAATGGCACAGTTCTGTTAACAATTTAAATTATTTTCTTTAAATTAATCACAACATTTACGAAAATAGGTAAAGAAAAAAAAGACAATTTATGTAAATAACAGTATCTACATTATGATAGAAGTGGGCGTAATGGAGCTGAGAGTGAAATGACCAACGCTCATGATGAATACCAACAGATTAAAAAAATGTACCTAAACTAAATAGCACTAGTGCGGAAAGGTAAAGTTAAAAGCACGCGTGTTTTGTAAGCTGCATTATGAACCCAAAAGTGGTGCTGTAATGGCCAAAATACGAGCAAGTGTGTTGAATAAATATTAACAATACCTACTGCTTTCCACAATGTTTTTTTTGTCTTGTTCCTGGATAAAACCATCAATAATATGCTATCACATAAATATTAAATTAACTATCAATCCAAGAGCTACTCAACTGTTAAAACCAACAGACCCGACCTACCTCAGTTACCAAATGAAACAAGGCCCAAAGTTGAAGGTCGGCACTTGACATAAACGAAACTCAACCACAACAACGAGAATAGAATCTGCAAACAGCGATCCATTTGCCTATAGTGTAGGCAAATGGATCGTCGTAACTAGATATTTTATTAAAATCGGTCACGGCCAACCTGTTAAATGTCTGCAATCAATGGACGTGGAGAATTTCACATTTTAATATACATAGCCACTAAGCCTTCTGGCTACCAAACTTGTCTAATTTGAATTGTTCATTGTTTCCATTTATAAAAAGTGTAATTTTGTTTTTAAATAGATAATTATAATTAATTAAACTCATAAACAAAGTATGTCTTTCCACGAGTTGAGTCTTCTGGTGAAACCCATTTAGAAATATTTGCCTGTGTGCTTGTTTGATTGCTGTCATCCTGCATGCTTTCACGCTTGCATGCTTCTATGCTTGCAATGTTTCATGCTAGCAAGCTTGCTTGCATGATTTTCAAAATAATAAGCAATAATTTGACTTTTAAGATTTAGCAAATTCATAATTATCTCACGGAAAAACAAATTTTCGGAGAAGTTATTAATCTGACTTACCTTTCCGCGGAAAAACGTTTTGCGACAATTATATCATTACTGAGTAAAAAATGGTACAATTAAAAATCTGACCTTTGAAAAAACGGAATATAGTAAAAAGCCAACGTTTCGATAAAATAAGATTCGTAAATGAAAATAAATCGGAAGTAGATACAATATGTAACCTCTTTTATATGCTGCACAGCAATACCTGACACAGAGCGACTGCCGTTAAAACTTCTCCCTTCTCTAATTGGTAGAGTACTTAGAGATGCTGGGCTTCTGACTGCACGAAGGGTATGGCATACGTAGAAAATCTAATTAGTACTCTGTAACGACGAAGTTTTCATACTTGACCGCAGCAGAGAGCGCCATATCATTCATAACTTTTTCATACTAAGGGCTAATTTTTCAATCGTCAGTTAACTTTTATCTGAGGAATTAATAAGGCAGTTTGACATATTTTCTATACAAAAGCTGTCAAAACGTCAAACTTATTACTCAGATAAAATTTATCTGACGATTGAAAAATCGGCCCTAAATAATACAAGCAGTAATTTTTTTTCATATGTTTTCAGACAGAATTTTTGATTTTTGTATAGATTTAGCTGCCACGAGCTTTTGTCCTTATTCACATGAAATGCTACTATACCTACTGCAAAATATGAGACCAGGGATTGTTTTTTATAGAAACGATCGTGGTCTTCTTAGTACTTATAACTCGATTATACGAGTCATACATGCTTGCTAGTAATATCTTCAATTTAACCTGCTTACTTCGTACCATAAGATGATTGTGTCGAGGTAATTAGCTCGACGAAGTAAACAATCAATGCACGCAATGTCACTTCCATACATCGTGTAGTTCGTTGTCCGCAACCAAGGTGCGCGTGCGCAACCACTGCGCCGCCACTCCACCACCACTCGCCGAAGCGCGCGCAACATGGCGACCCAGCTTCTCAAACTGCTCGTGAGTATTCCATATTATTGCATTAGCATTTTATTACTTAAATATTTATCCATTACCTCATATTTATATATTTATGCGATCGGTTGAACTTTGATTGCGGGGTGTTAGGTAACCGGTCAGACGTACTAGCGTCTGAGCTATCACGTAGATAGGGTCAATTCAGTGACAGTCATTGAATGGGAATGTCTGTCTAAAGGACTTCGAAAAAGGAGGAGCTTACCAATTCGAGGCGTATTTTGTTTTATGTATGCACACTGATTTCTTTCCATTATGGTGGATCGATTTACGTGATTCTTTTATTGTTTGAAAGAGTATGCTCTCGAGGTGGTCCTTTTTGTCATGACCTTCAAATGTTTCGGAGATAGAGAATGGAACTCCTCAATGACAGCACACGTATCGGGATTGTGTTATCATAATTTGTTAGAATTGAAGATCAGAATCGAATAATTTTGCTTGTATGCTTAGCTGTGTTAGTTATTGATGACTTTACTCAAAACAGATAAATAAAGTTATAATATCTAAAAAAACGACTTCAAAGAACTGTAAAGCATCAAATTAGTGGAATAATAACATTATCATTTTCTGAAGCCTTCATTTCACTTAGATTTTATTTTTCCGACAGTTACTACTGACTTCAGAAAATGATTATTTTAATATATGACCAATATTTTGATGCGCTTGTTTTTTGAAGTCGGTTTTTTTTAAATTATACTGTTTTTGTTATACCATTACGGTAACGGGTCTTTAGCTAACGACTAACTGTTTGGTTATGTCGATGGTGCAATAGACATTATGACAAAAAGTTCGATTAGTCATAATAAAAGGTTTAACGAATATTTTGAGTGTCGACTAATTTGTGGGTGGAGATCGGTTGTGTGTTTCAACCCAAAATAAAGTAGCCGAGTATCTATAATTCAGTGCCAAATATGTATTTAATTATGATTTTTTTTCTCACGTGCTTCATATCAAGCAAAACCTTCCAGTGTTAGCTGATCTCGCATTGTATAGGCTTTCCGTACAGTGACAGGTCTACTTATACTGGATATTTATAGCTTGATTTGTCGCCGTGTGTTCTAAGTTTTGAGATTTTTTTATTAAATCATTTAAGGCCGACTTTTCAAGTGTCAGGTAACTCTTATCTGAAGAATAAATTTGGCGATTTGACATATTTTCCGTAAAAAGCTGTCAAAACATCAAAATTATCCCTTGGATAAAAGTTATCTGATGATTGAAAAAAGAGCTAGCGCGCACGGGTGACTTTTGTCACCGTGACTATTAAAATTTCATCACTCTTATAAAATCGCGCACATGGCTTTTGTCACCGTGTTACGACGTGATAACTGGGTGCATCTCCATACATACTCTTAGATTTTATAAGAGTGATGAAATTGTCACGGTGACAAAAGTCACCCGTGCGCGCTAGCTCTTAGTGGTATATTAAGGCTAATATTTTTATTGATCAGGAGAAGAGTTATCATAATTATTCTTCATTTACTTTTAAATGTTTTTTACTGTTTTCGACTTTTTAGCTTAGCTATTGAGCGGAACCGTGATTCAGATCGATTCGGTAAGCTTTTGCCCTCGTTATAAGTAATGTAGACGGAACGAGATAACGGTCGACAACTGCTTATCGTAAAAATTATGAATCTCTCGATTGATGACTTTTAGTACGAATTTACAAATCTGCTAAAATTAAATTGTTTTTCAGTACATTTCGATCAATCTGTGAAACTTAGCTAGATGTTATGATAAGCTACAGAGAGAGTGCTTCTTTTTTTTAAAAAAAGTGGAGAAAAACGTTTTTTTATTTAATAGCTTATAATTGAATAATATCAATTTTTCGTAGCCTATTCCCATGAAAATGGGGTGAGTTTCGGTGCATAATGTGCATTCTTCTTCTTCCCTCGTATCAGCACGAGCTACACGAAAATAGCCTACGTGGTGAAAAGATTAGCCAGTCAGCAAGGTTGCTAGCGGGACTGACTGCCCAGGGTGCGCCGGACATACTTAAGTAACGTCACTCGTGGAGGCTCTTTTCATACACTCCATGCATAATGTAAAATGTATGTACAAATAAATTAAGAATAAGATTAAGTAGTTCATCTGTAATTTTACGATAGGCAATCATCGTGAATGGGCCCGAGTCACAGTCACAAAGATTTGCATTGACCTAACTTACAGATGAAGGTACGCTGTTTGTGTGTGAGTCTTCCGCTTATCATAATTTTACTTATTATACAAATCTTTTTCTTCAAATAATCGTTTTCTGCAAATCCGTCCTTAATGGTCTCACAGCCCAACATCATTTGCATAATCAGTTCCCAATAAGTTAGACAGACACTTATCTAGATATAGCCGAACACGCTCAATGATCTAGATAACCAATTTCGAAGCAATCATGCGTCACCCTTAACGTGCGCTTACGCATAACCGTCCGGTCATTAAGCTTATCCACATAATAAGGTCCAAACTTAAGTAGGTAAGTTTACATTCACATTTATGAAAATGAAATTCGTTATAGGTATATAGGTACAATCTATAGCATGTAACTGTGGTTCATCAGTAGTGTTGCCGTGTCCGTTTTTCCAAACACCGGGACTTCAATGAAAAAAATCTCGGGACTGGGACGAAAAAATCGGGACGTAGAAGAAAAGCATAACAATGCTTAAAATCCTTGAATTATAATAAAACTCCCTAAATAAAATCACTGACAAAGAAGACAATTTTTTTTGGGCCCACTATCAATGGTAACGTATTTAATCCTATAGGCCAACCACAAATTGTGGCGTATAGTAATTAAATGCATGTTGGTTTATTGCTTATAATCTCTAGATTACAGTGGTAATATTAGCAAAACTTTATGTAACCGGAATACTAATAATAATGTGAGATAGGTACGACAATCAAAACATGACTCTATTATATTTATGGAATAAACTAACATGCATTTTATTACTATACGACACAATTTGTGGGTGGGCCAATTACCCGAACAAAAAAAAAATCTCCTTTAATGAAATCTTTATTTTTAAATTACGCCGCCAATATTTTAAACGTCCAGCTCAGCGTGCTGGCAGGACCCGTCCTGAGAGGGCTGATAAAATAACGTCCCGCTGACGGACATTTGTCAACACTGTTCGTCAGGCAAGTGAATTCGGTTTACGTATCTTCCAAGAACGAGATTCGAAATCGTTTATTGTTTATAACATTCGCCAAAACATGGCGCAGGCTATTTAGGCTCCGAATAACTTGATATGTACTTTTATTATGTTTTATCCCTAAGTAGAACTTCAGTGGTATCATTTCTGTTTATCAGCACTGCGGCACGTGCTGTAAACACATGCTAATGTGATTACAGTTTTATTTATTTATTTATTCAATCAATTACAAAGGTACGGTACCAATGACAGTAATTAATTTTAATTACTTTAATTTACATGTAACAACACAAACTTAATTCTAGGTCATACATAGTATGTTTCTAGTATACAATGCGAGATCAGCTTATGCTGGAAATGTATAGCTTGATCTGTAGCCGTGCGTACTAGACCGCGCACACTGTCAGAATTAGCCAAATCCGGCTGCCTGCGGGCTCTAGTTCAAAATGTATGCGCAGAGGGTGTTCAAGCACGCATCAGAAATTTTCTGACGGAATTTCTGTTACTGTGCGGCCAGCCTAAGCCGTTCATTGTGTCGTGCAAACACGAACATCGCGAACACGAATATCGAACATATTGTTTGCACGTGCGTACCACTATCGAACAGTGCGTTCGGCGAACACCTTCATAGTAATACGTGTTCGATGTTCGTGTTCGCGATGGTCGTGTTCGTTCGTACGTACCCGGCTATACAGGGGAGATTGCGCACACGACACCATGCGACACTGGGCCG
Source organism: Amphipyra tragopoginis (assembly GCA_905220435.1). NCBI lineage: Eukaryota > Metazoa > Arthropoda > Insecta > Lepidoptera > Noctuidae > Amphipyra > Amphipyra tragopoginis. Next base: position 13,757,573 of record HG991992.1, read on the forward strand.
CCGCGAATAATCTGTGTCGACGCTTAGGCCGACGCCTAACATAAGAACCAAACAGACTTAATACTTATCCGGTACATAAAAAACTGCATAGTTAGTACCTATGTTACCCAATGCGTGTGCGTTTATGGAATTGAATCCTTTCATGAGGATTTTGAGAGATTTGGAAGAATGTCACTCCCCCAGTCCCCATTAAATAAAGTTAAAAATACCGCATAACATTAGACTGCTACAAACAAACTGTTATTTTCTAATTGTTGTAATTAAAAAGTGTTCGATTATTATCGGTATATAGTTTGAAGGTAACTTGTTTATAGGTAGGTAATTGTAAACTTAACTATCTCAATGGTCAAATGTACCTTTAAGGATAGATTTAAGGTTGTAAATAAATAAGGATAAAATAACTAAGTATCCAATATTGCCACTAACCCATGCCATCGTATAATTTCTTGACCACAGACTCCATAATCACAATTGGCTAAACAATGATAAATTGCTTGCTAGAAGCACTACTACTACAATTATTATAATAATAACTCACTTTTTCAATTGTAGACTTCTGCAACTTGCACTAGATAATATTCCCTTAGAGCAAAAACCTATAAACACAACTTAATTAATACCTATGTGATTTCGTTCTCAGATCAGTAAACATTACGCACTTAATTAAATCGTTATTGCTACCTTGAAATACGTTAAACTTTACGCACTGGCATCTTCGCAAATGACAGCAAAAGGCACCATAATATTATACTAATATAATTAATAAGTATTATTGGTTTATATAAATTATGTACGTAAATCCCTACTAATATTATAAATGCGAAAGTAACTCTGTCTGTCTGTCTGTTACGCTTTTACGCCTAAACCGTTGAACCAATTTTGATGAAACTTGGTAAAGAGATAGTCTGGAACCCGAAGAAGGACACAGGCAACTTTTATCCCGAAAACCGCGAAATTTATACGCGATAAACGACATACACGCGGGCAAAGCTGCGGGTGACCTCTAGTATTTTTATATTTGTATAATTAATACAGAATGTAAACGAATTCGTGTAATTCCTTCAAACCGCGTGATCTACTGGTGACACTGATTGGCCCTGCACAGGTTTTTTTCAGAATCAATAAAAATAGTTTTCAAAATACGAACAATGGTATTCTGTAGGTATCTGTGTAATTTTAGCATCCCAAGTTAACTGACTGCGTGAAGCGATATCACGCTAGTCGTGCCCGTCAGCTGTGTCGCCGTGCCTTCATTAATTTATGCATGGCATCTAAATTTTCTATCACATAAAAGTTTTTTTTAAATTTTCAATTAATCTGAATCCCGTGCAGTGTCAATCTATACCAGTAATAGATCACAATGGTTTTAAGGAATTACACCATTTCATTTACACCCTGTATAAGTGTAAATATTATCGCCAAGAATGTTTTGCAGTATCTATTACTACCTATACCTTTGTGTTTATTTTGAACTAGCTTTCGCCCGCAGCTTCGCTTGCGTGAAATTTTGAACCCGTTATGTGACGATTTTCCATACAAACTTTCATCCCCTATTTAACTCCCTTAGGGGTTGAATTTCGAAAAATCCCTTCTTAGTGGATGCCTACGTTACAAAAGGAACCTACTGTCAAAATTTCAACTTACTAACCCCAGCGGTATTTTGAATATTGTATCGCATTACATTAACTTTATTTAGTGCACCTACCACGTTTTCTCTGCATCATCCTAAGATCCACTGATAGAAAATGCCTCAGGCATTTAGTCTGCCTCTGTATAATATAAGTAAATAAATAAATATAGTCTGTGTCGATAGGATCTTCCATGTATTATGAATGACGTTGCATAAGACACGAGGCGTGACTTGTATTGTAACCACAGGGAAAAAGAAATGAACGAAGACAAAAGGTAAAGCTGTAGACAGACGATCGACTTTCGATTGATCGCTAGCCCTGTTGAAGGTTCAAAATGTGTACGCGTACACACGGCTACACATCAAGCTATACAAATCCAGTTTACACTGACCTCTCATTGTGAGGAAATCCTATACAATGCGAGGTCAGCTTATACTGGAAATGTATAGCTTGATCTGTAGCCGTGTGTACAATCTACTCATGCACTCCAAATTATTATTATTTGCCCCGCGTGAACTCGACTTTGTTTAAAATAACGCCAATTAAAGAGTAGGAACGAAAAATTAATGGTGCTTTTATTTTTAGGAAATGAAATAGAATGATTTTGTAAGCTAAGTTGAATTCTCTTGAGGTCCTCTTGGAATAGGGAGCAGCTCTAAACACACTTGCAGGATTTATACATTTTCATATCGTCAGCGTACAGTAGGAAAGGAGCGTGTTAAAACAAGATTTAATATCATTAATCAAGAGTATGAAAAGCAGATATCGCCGGGTTAATTCAAAAACCAAATAACTGCCCAAATCAGGATTTCGAGGCGTTTTGAAAGTTTGTGTCCTAAAATTTCATATACTATCTTAGATAAGATAGTTGAAATCATGATTTGGGCAGTTAGTTGGTTTTTGAATTAACCCGGCGATATATAATAACTATCCTTTGCGATCCTTAAGGAATAAAACATCTTTAGAAATTAAATCTTTCTTCTATTTAAGTTTTGCAATAATTGGGCGTCATAACAAAAAGTGATCTGAATATTCTTACAGATTATTAAGGTTAGGTACTAACTTTTAGCTATCTAGTTTTTCTTTTAATGACTATTCTTATTTTTCGGCCTTTAATAACAACTTAAAATAACGTAGAGCTTTAACTAAAAGCTTTAGTCAAATGAAAAAAATGTTTTTGTCGGCTTCTCTCAGTTTTTTGTCCAAAGATGTATGCAAGTGAATGATGTCCTTAAAGGAGTGCCCTATAAAGAAATAATTACTCTACTAATGATTACTCTACTGATTACTCTACTAACAAACTATACTTTCCTTGTCTCTGAAATATTTGGTTTTTATCGTAATCCATGTGTATTATTTTCGGTTGATTAAGTATTACGTACAATATTTTTATTAAATCGACATGCTTTTGGGTTTAATGTAGATTTTGGTCGAAGCAAATTTCGTATTTGGTTGGAATTATTCAAAGAGATGTCTTATAAATTCTAGAATCAACTGATCGTCGATCCATCATCTAAGACCGTCGATTATTTGTTGCTACATCAGGCCAACAAAGTACCCTAGGTTCGTAAATATTGTATAATTTACGACCAAGTTCATGTAAACTACAATTCTCGCAATACTAAAGTCTTGGATAATGATCAGCTTACAACTTTATCGAAAAGCTAACAAAATCTTACCTAAACATTAGGAACCAAACTTCGTCAGCGTATATGATTGTTAATTTGAACTAGGATTTTTTGTTAAACAATATTAAAATAGAGGGACTCGTGGCTAATTAACAACCACGCAGATCGCAGATTGATTTGCGAGGTTAAGCTGCGCTTGCCGCGGTCAGTCCGTGGATGGGTGACCATTCATTACACATCAGAACTCCTCAGTGGCTCGGACCGTTGTTCCCGAGTGTCATACGAATACCTATGACAGTCTTTATTTGATTTTTTTATTTTACTAAATTAATATGGAAGACTTACAGCTAAAAAAAAACAGACTCGTACCTACCAGTAAATCAGACCGACAGCCAATTACAAGTCTTCACTTATAAATACCAGAACAATAACTACATATTCTATTGACATATAGCCTACACAAACAAAATAATATTAAAAAAGCTTAACAAGAAAAAAAAAATACTGAAAAAGGACAAAAAAAATTTTTTTTTTTACTCACGCTACTTACTTAACAACTTTCATAACCTAATAATAAAATTAAACTAGATGAAAAAGTTTCTGCTTAAACTCTTCCTGGCTGAGGACACACTAGTTACGAATGGATCGATATCATGCTGTTTACATAATTTATTAAGATACGGATAGTTAGAAGCCAGAAAGTCTGACAACCGGTCTAAACTTAGGATATCGGCATTTGTCCAATAACTGGGTTGCGGAGGTCTGGAAGCAGACGCTCCGTCTAAAATAAAAGCCTCGTCACGTTAGACTGGAAGCAGGACCCCAACACAATTGGAAAAAGGCTAAGAGGGAGAAGATTATTGAAATAACGATTAATATGTAGTCTAAAATCAAAGGGGTGGAAATCTTAAATTGAAAATATGCATTTTCTGAATTAAAAACTTCATGTTATTAGTCTCATAAGCACACAAATCATTTTAAACACACGGTGCTCTTCTTTGTATACCTACCTATGATGTTTTTTAGGATTCCGTACCCAAAGGGCAAAACGGGACCCTATTATCCGCTGACCGTCCGTCTGTCCGTCTATTACCAGGCTGTATCTCATGAACCATGATAGATAGACAGTTGAAATTTTCACAGGTGGTGTATTTCTGTTGCCGCTATAACAACAAATACTAAAAAACAGAATAAAATAAATATTTAAGGGGGCTCCCATACAACAAACGTGATTTTTTGCCGTTTTATAGATAATGGTACGGAACTCTTCGTGGGCGAGTCCGAATCGTACTTGGCCGATTTTTTTATCGTTTTCTCGATCTACAATTTCTCCTGTATCATGGGTGCGTTTACAGACATTAATCTCACATGCACAAACATAATATAAATAATGTACGATATACATAGATACTGCCCAAATTCTACCTCGTCATCTAACTCATTTTTTTCTCTCAACTCTGTGTATTTATACACGGCCTATAATAAAAACTGGCCTTTCCTTTCAAAATTCCTTCTCTAAAAACAACACTAATTTGATCTGAAATAATAGGTTCTAAAAATTCCACCGATCTAATATAGCTTTTGACGTTATTTCAACAGATTTAGCTCATGCAGTAATGTGACCAGAATGCACAAAGCCCCATTAGGGTAATGGTCACACTTGACAACATGATTGCATAAGCAAGCATGCATAACCCGATGAATCCAATTGAATACCATTCATTATTTTTTCACATGGCGTAGTTTCCTAACATATTTTTCATTATTTACGAACATGTTCGAAATTTTAGTTTTTCGAACGCTTTTCAAATGACAGCAAAAAACAGAAGGGATCAGCAGGCTTAATCCCGACAGCATCGAGTTTTGAATCGAGTCGACTTAGTGTCTATTCTTACTCTTGAAATCGACAAAACTGCACGACCGTGCTGAGGTTTGATTTAAAACTAACAAATATCAAAAACAGTCGTTAATTTTTATTCGAGCCGGTGAACAATTGTTCGCTACTGTCGATTTCAAGAGTAAGAATTGACACTAAGTCGACTCGATTCAAAACTCGATGTTGTCGGCTTTCGGGTATAAGCCTGCTGATAGTAAGCATTGATTGGCCACATTGATGCCTGTACGTATTTTTTAAATGGCGGTTTGACATGTTTTCTATACAAAAGCTGTCAAAACTTCAAACTTATTCCTCAGATAAAAGTTATCGAACGATTAAAAATCGGGTCTTAGAGAAATAAAAAACATTTAACATCAAAAAAATCTCCTGAATCATATTTTTAAAGAAATAAATGGCATTGTACTGATAAATTCGTCGGGTTCTAACATATGAACAAAAATGAGACAGCAAAACTATTCGGCAAATTGTTGCGTACCGTAGAGCACCAATATGCAGAAATCAAAGAAATACATTTGCGCACAAAAAGTTTTTAAAAGGTGAATAAAAAGAATGTAGAGATAAAAATATTCAAGTTAAGTATTTTAAGCCCTACATCGAGACTTTTTCCCTAGAAGAACTTAGAGGCTATGTGATTCAGGCATGCGCGCGCATCGACGTCGGCGCTGGGTCATTGACCCCGAGCTGCATGAGAATGCACAATGATGTACAAACCTCGTTGCAAATGTCATACCATATATCGCTCTTTTACTTAACAACTTACGTTTATACTTTTTCCTTATTTCTGTTTTATTAAAGTTGAGTGGAAACATGATGGCCTTCCTAGGGTTCTTCACACGATAGTGTTGACAACCTATTCGTGTGACGAAATAAACCCTTTCTTTTATCAAAATTTATCAGTACCTACCAATACTTTATGTTTGTTTTGTGTAATCTGAATAATTTAGTAGTATTGATAATAATAGAATATAGAATTAGAAAATCATCATCATCATCATTCAGCCGAAAGACGACCACTGCTGGACATAGGCCTCCCCCAAGTCATGTTGGGGGGGTTTGCCATAATCGCCACGCTTGGCAGGCGGGTTGGCGATCGCAGTATGGTTGTTAAAGTACTCAGAGAATGCTGCTGCCCATTCTTTAGAGAATCCCTTAGTCGCCTTTTACGACACCCCTGAGAATGCATTTAGATAATAATAGAATTAAAATAATAATAGAGGAGCTCGTGCCTCGTGGCTAATTAACAACCGCGTGGATCATATGATTTGCAAGGTTAAGCTTAAAGCTACGCTTGCCGCGGTCAGTTCGTGGATGGGCGTCCGTTCATTACACATCAAAACTTCTCCCGTGTCTCGGAGAGCACGTTAAACAGTCGGTCCCGAGTGTCATACGAATACTTACGACACTAGTTACGGGTAGTCAAAATCCCGAAAGTCTGACAACCGGTCTAACTCAACTCAAAACTCGTATATTCAAAATAAACTTTAAAAAAAAGTAAAAACCGACTTCAAAGAAATACTAAAAGGAGTAAAATAATCACCATAATATAAAATTAACAGTTTCAGAAGTCGGTGGCTTCTATTTGCTTCAGTGTAGAGTTGCACCGACTTCTGAAACTGTTAATTTTATATTATGGTGATTATTTTACTCCTTTTAGTATTTCTTTGAAGTCGGTTTTTACTTTTTTTTAAAGTTTATTTTTTATTGAATACGTTTTAGTGTCATAATTTTAACCCCCTCCTTCATAACCCTTCTTTTTGGCTTTGACGTAGTCGGGCATAAAAAGTCCTTTCAAATGATACCTTACACGATATAATGAAAACATTCCAAAGGGGGGGAGGGGGGACAAGCACCCCCTCCTCTTTTCAAGTAGTCAGTTCCCAACAACAAATATAAACAAAGCAATATTAGTAATTTGAGAATTTTGCTTTGATCCGATGAGGAGTTCCGTTCCATATCTCTGAAGTTCATGGTCTAATCATAACAAAATTTAAATGGGACCAATCGGGAAGTATACCCTTTCGAACAAAACAAGAATTTTTCAAATCGGTTCATAAATGACGGAGATATGAGGTAACACACATAAAAAATAATAAAAAAAAAAATACAACCGAATTGAGAACCTCCTCCTTTTTGAAGTCGGTTAAAAATAGACTAGAATTACTTAGTTCTTTTTGAACGTCAATTTTACATAAGACTGCCCCCAAAAGCGCCCAACCTTCACCGCTTCCTAGTGTTTATGCTGTGAAGAAGAAACGGCGCAACAAACTCCCCAAACCCTAACCTTAGGATATCGACATCTGCCTAGTAACTGGGTTGCGGTGGTCTGATGGCAATTTCTCCCTGTAAAATACTTAGACTGGAAAATAATCCCAACATAGTTGCGAAAAGGCTAGGCAGAACCCGGAAATGGTAGAATTTGCAACAGCTCATAGGCGAGGACCAAAGGTTTCCAGTACAAATTGTGCTTGAAACATTGTAATGAAAGTACTAGATATCGTTACGTAAAACTTTGTTTTTTAGAGGGGATATAATGGTTCACGTAATGTACACACTTATTTCCTTATTCCTGATACAAAAAATGGTGCGTGTACTCATGTACGCGGGGTAGAAGTTATAGGCACTTCGAATTTCAACCAGAGAGCTTATTTTGAAAGTTAAAATTTTATAATGTACCATGACTAGGTGTGTCCCCGTTTTTCTTATTCTCCTGTTGAAATGAACTTTCGACACCTTTGAAGTTTATGTCAACAGCTAACTTCATGGTGTCATATAGAAAAGAGGTATGGTCAACAAATAACTTCATGGTGAAGCATTTCCAGTGTCGCATTTTTGTTACAGCTGCGTGCGTAACTTCCATATCCCTCAAAGCGTCAAAAAAGTATAACTTCAAAAAATATGCGGTTACCGTAACTCGAGAGCTTCGAGTTTTGAATCTATTGAATTTCATTCAAATAATAATAAGTGTCAAGCCAATTTGTACCTACTCTTGAAATCGACAAATATTCGATTGTGCGGAGGCTTGAATTGAAACTAACGACGTTTCTAATATTAATTTCTGGTACCTAGTAGTTAGGTTAGTTTTATTCCGAACCTCCACCCGATCATGTGTACTCCTACACTACTTTAAGACTCTGAGCCAAAGTCGTAAAAAATATCTTAAGGATCTAAGATTATTTATTGATAACAGTGATTGTATGTAGGTTATCAAAATAGTTTAATTTAAAAGTTCTTATTTCTGAAAGACCGTTTATAAATTATTAGCGACCCGCCCCGGCTTCGCACGGTTCTCTACTATAATATGCATGTATTATACCTACATATATACCTTCCTCTTGAATCATTCGGTCTATTGATGAAAACCGCATCAAAATCCGTTACGTAGTTTAAAAGATCTGGAAGCGACTTTGTTTTATACTATGTAGAGATAACATTGAAAAAAGTCAATATAAGTAACATGCACACAATTTACATTTAAACCATTCAAACCCTTCAAGACGGTGTTAAAGTTACCATAAGACTAAAGGATTTTACTAGGAGTCAATAATAATTCTTGATGTAACTAATACGTACGATATAGTTATGTCTACACGATTCAAAACTCGTGCATAATTACGTATGGTGAATTTTTAACACGATTGGTACAGGTACAAACTGAAGTGCTCAATGAAAGCCCTTGAACTTTATTAAAGCGGAATTCTTAGTATAATAACTTTCTTTTACATTTAATTAAAGCAACCTCTCAATTCGATTAAGAACACAAAGAAAATCATAGCTATTGAAATATTTATATCGGTTTAATAACATTAAAAATTATTTTAATTGAGTTTCGCAAAAACAACGGAAATCTATTCTGTCTACAATGATATGAATAATCAGTTGGCTAATTCGACAACCTTAGTGGGTGCCAGTATTTTTTTCACGTTCATTTCTTAGACCTTGGGACTGGGCGTGGTCAAGGCGCCCGCGCCGGTCGGCGGTGGCATGGCATTGTGAATGATTTTGATTTCCGGATCGCAAACGGACACGACCGCCGACCATTCTTCTATCGACTATATTGTATTTGTATGTAATAATGACGACCATGACATGTTATTATGTACCTACTCAACTTCTAGAGATATTTAATTCTAATCCAATAAGGCTGTTAGCAAATAATTTTATAAAAGACATTGTAATATTTTGAGAACATAAGCAAAATAGAAACAATTCTTAAAAAAATAACTCGTGCATGAGATACTTATTTTTTATTATAAGGTGATACTTAAATATATTATTTGAGGCTAATTCATTTTAAAACAAAGAAGGCATGCGTTATTTGCGAATAATAATATACATAATTAAATCCGTAATTAAGCGTCTACTGCTTATTTATAAAAAACATGTCCTTGACTTTATTTAGGTACTTAGTACCTACCTAGCTATGCCACAGTGCCCTCACAACTCCGCCCGTGTAATAATATTTTCTTCATAATATAAACTTTACTCCTCAGGTGAACTCGTATTCCTATTGTTTTTAATTCTTTATAATTAAGGTTTAAGAACTTTATTTCTCAAAAAGAACTTTATGTCTCAAAAAGAATTACATTCACTTTTATGAGAAAACTATTAAGTTTTTAGTTTGTTTATTAATTCAGCAATTTGTTTCAAAGCAATTCAATAGTGCGAATAAAAAGTCCCTTAATTAATAAGCGGTTTTATGATTTAAGATACCAATCTATAAAACATGTACTTTTTCTAGACTGGTATGTGTATAAACATGTAGCCTGTCAAATTCAGCTCGTTGTCCTTAGCTACAAAATTTAGAACGGCAATATAATTATTAATTTAAACATACCTATTACAGGTCTTAAATTTTAAACGTACGAGTAATGTACGAAATTTATTCGACGTGTAGGTATAATATGTGCGGTGACATAGATTACTTACTTACTGATTTAATATATTTGAAAAGGGTAGGGCCACCACCTCCAATAAATGCAGTAAAAATATCATTGAGAAAATGTAGGAAGTACCTATCTTACTATCTCTAAAAATAATATCAATAAATGCAATAAAAATATAATTGAGAAAATATAGTAAGTGTAGGTACTTACTATATTTTCTCAATAAAGAAAATTGGTAAAAGGTGTATTATAACTTATAACGTTTTCCTATAGGCATAGCGAGTTATAACAATAATTTAATAGAATTGCAGACTTTGCACGCCAATATGTATGTTAAGTTAATACATTCATTCTCTAGCGTACAATGTAATTCAATTGGAAACAATTAAATTAATTATTAAGTATTTGCTGTTGTTCTACCATTTGCAGATAAAAAACTTCACTGGTGGGTTGAAAATAAAAAGTCCAGTCAAAATCGACACGAAATGAAACTTCGGAATAAATCGCATAGAGCTAAAAATTGGTTCAGAACCTTAAAAATATCATTACAAGTGCCAAAAGTGCCCCAAATCAAATGTCGGCAAAAAAAACAATATCAAAGGTAACAAAACGGTGTTTCGCAAAACTCTTTTACCAACGCCGCGTATTTGTGGCGGCTTCCATTGTTTATTTATTGTCTGTTTCCGGTAATTGATTAGTTGATACGGTAATCATGAGACATAGCGATTCGAAAAATTGGAAAAGTCATCTAGGTTTTCATAGAACATTTCTCTAATGCGGCGTTCTCACGAGGCGATTTTCATAATATGTCTGGGCACAGCATGATGTGGCCAATTCTACGATTGAACGACGACATAATTATACATATTCGTTATTTACCTATAAGAGTACTAGCTTTTGCCCGCCGCTTCGCTTGCTTGAAATTTTGAACCCGCTAAGTGACGATTTTCCATACAAACTTTCATCCCCTATTTAACTACCTTAGGGGTTTAATTCCGAAAAATCCTTCCTTATTCCTTGTCTACATTATAAAGGAAACCTCTATGCAAAGAACAATGGTCACTCGGCTAACATGCTTGTACTAGTAAAATCTAACAAAACTTAACTTGATGAAACATACATAAATACGACTAAGTACAACCTTCAATATATTTTTAAAAGGTCGGAGAGACAAAATATTTTGCCACTTCCAATATCAGATTCAAAACGTGATGCGATTCCAAGTCCATTAAACGAATGCCAAGTCAACAAGAGTAGAAGATCAATCGGAGTCTGTCAGCAATGCAAAAATATAAAAAAAAAACAGGAAAATAATATAAAATCGCAAAATTATAGCATGATGGGAGGAGAACACAGTCGTCGCCGAAACTACAACGACACGGTTACCATGGATACGGTCAGCGCAGAAAACCGTCAATTTATTTTGACTTGTTAAGAATAGGGAGGGACGTAATTGATCGATTTATGACAGTGTCGATTTTTAGATGTAAAATCATATATTTTTATCTAATTCATGGCTTTATTAAAACAATTTACCACGAAGTAACATTAAATTCTATTAGTGGCTAAGCTTAGTATAATATTAATGTGAGTTTATACGGTTGACATTGCCTGGGATTTTATTTCGATTTATGAAATAAAATCATAATAGACTAGAAAAAGTATGGACTTCTCTAGTAACGTAAGTAATTACGGATGCGTTCGAAGTTTGATATTTTATACAGCGTTCTGATAAATAAAATAGTATTTTTAAAATAAGATTATCTATATTTCCCCAGCTTTTAAAAATAAACGAAGATATCCAATAAATACACTAACAATGCACTAATATATTCGTGACAGTTTCATCTCGGGAACAATTTTTGTTTTTTCCTAGTCCAAAGTGACCATTGTTCTTTCAGCTTTATCGGTTCAAGGTTTGGGCTGGGCGTTGATGAGTCAGTCAGTCAGGACTTTTCTTTTTATTTATGTAGATTTTTGGTATGTTTCAAGTGTATAAACTTGAAACAAACATAATTATACACCTTGAAATAAGATTTTTCTTATAACCTTTTACCACAAGAATGGCGTTTGTAGTGTGCGTTTGTGCTATAAACTCTAAAATACAACTGTTCTTCAAATTTCTACTTTCTACCTTTAGCGGTTTAGACTTTGCGAGTCTTACCTCCGGTTTCTGAGTAAAGAATTCTAGGATAAGCAGCACTTAAGTAACATTTGAGTACGGAGTTCACAAAAAAAATATGGATTTTAAATGTAAAGCATTTTTTTGACAACGCCGTACTCAAATATTACTTAAGTATTACTTATCCTAGATTCCTTAACTCAGAAACCGGAGGTTACATAACGATATGTTCTTTACATACGTTACTTTACCAACTTTTAAATCGCTAGGTATAGGTAGGTAGCTATCTCATGAATGATAATTTGTAGGAAAAAATATTGATATCAATTTGTAGAGAATTGTGTTTCGTGAAAATCGATTTTTGACGTTTGAATAACCTTTTTTGCCGAAGTGGGATCGATCTGGATCGCTGGGGACTTTTGAAACTTTTGTAATGACATATTTAAGTGTTTAAGGTCTGTACCGACGTTCAGCTCTATGCGAATTATTCTGTAGTTCAATAACTTTTTTTGCTGGACAACTTTTAAACAATCTGCTATGGAACCCCGTATTGATTTAGGTGCATAAAAACTAGTAGTGGGTGGTGAACATACATTCGGCTAAATATCAAGCTCATTGTATAAGCTTTTCGTACAATGAGAGGTCAGCTTAATAGGTAATGGAAATGTTTTTTTTTTTTAACGTTGCCCCGCACTATGGTTTCTCTTGTATCGTGGGTGCATTTACAGACACAAATCTCACATACACAAACCATAGTGTGTCGTTTAGCTTGATATGTAACCATATCTACCAGGTATTTATTTAAATTATTTTCAGATAGGACCATAGTGATGCCACGGGCAATAACGACACAAATAAATAAATAGATTACGTACAATAATAAAATTAAAAACATACGAATCCAAGTAGGTACGAGGGTTATCGGTAAAACACTAACAACCTCTTAAAGGGTCATTGTGCTTATCATTATGAACAACTTTTAGTATGGGACAAAACAAGAAATCGCGAAAAAAAAAATCAGCTGTTCCATACATGTATGTTCGCATAACTCGTCAAAATGTAGGGAATAGCTGTTTTTTTTTGCGATTTCATGTTTGATCCCATATTAAAAGTGTTCATAATGATGAGTATAATGACTCCGTAAGAGGTTGTTAGTGTTTTACCAATAACCCTGTAGAGGGATTATACTCATCTGGCTTTCACATACTCACGACGGAACATAGTAAACGGCTTGGTGCGACTTTAATGTGAGCGTGTTAACTGACCAGTTGAACCGTATGGATCCTACCATTAGAGTGCTTTTCCACCAGAGATGTGCTATGCAGCTATGCTGTGAGAATGTAAAAGCTAGGCTACGAAACTATGTGACCATTTCCACTGATGCTAAGCTATGTAGCGGAGCTGTTAAGATGTTCTATGAAACGCGCGCCTTCTGTAGGTACACTGCTCTGCACATAGCTACACCACTCGCGACCATCTGTAGCATGCATCCATAGCTCGCATCCATAGCCCGCATCCACAGCACGCATCCTTCCATATAAAAAAACGTAGCTTACTTGAATCAGTTTCCACCAGTGCTATGCTATGTGGACCAATGAATATGATTGGTGGATATCAAACACATCCATAGCAACGTTGCATAGCACATCTCTGGTGGCAAAGCACCCTCAAGCGTGCAGGGCTTTGTTGAATCTTACAATACTCGACCATTCCCAGAGCGCGATGAGGAAGTTTTGTATTCTAGCCCGTCCCCCCCCCCCCCCCCCCCACACGGAATAAATGTGTATAAGCTTGTAGCATATAGAGAGTGCTACATACTTATATGAATCATTAATATAGTGTTCAAGGTAACCTAATTGCTCTCTTTGCAGTCGACATTTAATGTAATTCATAAACTGGTTTCCGATATAATATAGGGAAAATTATAGCTTTGACTGGAAGTTACCGCGGAAAAATATCTGCGTATCTAATATTGTACCTACGTTAGTAGGTAGGTAGGTATTCTACATTTTGCTTTTATAATCTTGATTTTATTGAAAATGTTATACTGGGATAATCTCTGCCCAATACAAATTATGGAAGTTCACAACTCAGTTAATCGGAAATTAATTACAGATGTGTTCAAACCCTGTAGATAGTGTAGATTTGAGCTTTTATAAGAACGTTTTTAGAAGAAGCGGCCGCATTATAAGAAATTTCTGTCAGAAAATTTCTGAAGCTTGGGCGAAGATCCTCTGTGCATACATTTTGTACTAGAGACAGTCCAGCGGGCTGTCGGATCCTACAAATTCTGACAGTGTGCGGGGTCTAGTACAAAATGTACGTGCAGCGACGCGCGTCAGAATTTTTTGTCAGAAATGTCTAATTCTTAATGCGCGGCCGAGCTAAATATCCACAGGTACATAAGTAAATAGACACGTATATAGCTCACGCCTGTTTCCCGCTGGGATAGGCAGAGACAATTGAACGTCACCTGCTACGATCGTGACATACATTCCTCGTTTCTTCTACATCTATTATCCTTTTCATATACACTGTCGTCGATTTTTCGTACACGAACATCCCCTTTTTTAAAAAGATCGCTCACTCTCTTAGTCTGTGTATATCCTATAGGCTACAGGGATGCCCTTTTCCTAGTATGCGCAGCTTTTGTAATCGTACTTTCATTTATTCTGCTCTAAATAACCAAACCACCGAAACATTTGTTTCTCTATTTCAGCCCCCACATCGTCGTTCAAGTCACGATCTTTTTCTCTGTAATATTCTTCACTATGCCACTTCTCACTAGTGTTGCCAGATCCGTTTTTTCAAATACCGGGACGTAAATGAAAAAAACCGGGATCGCAACGGCAAAATCGGGACGTAGAAACCCCTTGTCGCACAGTCAGCCATCAACCGCCACCCGCTTGTCTCATACACTCCTTCATTCGCTGATAGATACTTTTTAAAATGCCGTGCCCATATTACCAAGTTAAGGACTGATTTTTCAATCGTCAGATAACATTTATCTGAGGAATAATTTTGACGTTTTGTCGGATTTTCTACGCAAAAGTTGTCAAAGCGTGATATTTAACCCTCAGATAAAAGTTATCTGACGATTGAAACATCGGCCCTAAATTAAATAGCGGGATTTTGCGCGTCCTGAGAAGGCTGGAAAACTGGATGTACCGTCAAAAGCGGGACGTCTGGCAACACTGCTTCTCACATATTTCGCAAAGTCCGCATTTTTACTGCATTTATCCTGATTTCATGCCTATTCTGATACCCCTACATAGCATTCACTTCCATTAATCAAAATTGTACTACAATACTAGTTCTAGAGGCACGCATGGCTGCCCATCAGTAATGGAAAGCCATACGTGCCTCTTTTGATACTACCTACTTAGCCGGATTTTTAAAAGATTTAAGCCAAAACAATAAAAAAACCATAATTAAATTCACTTTGTCATCAATTTCAGTTGCTGAGCGTACTCTGGCTAGGGACAAGTGCCGCCCCGGATCCTGGCCGTGTCCCGAAGGTGTATAATGCTCTCATCACGTCAAACCAGAACCTGGAACCCAGCAAGGCGTACCCAGTATACCAGCCAGTGCTCCACGACGCGTTCGCTTTTTCGTATCAACCTGCCATCTTTTACGGCGGAGATTTACTTAGCAATGTAAGTGGAGTTAATTTTAATTTAAATGGATTGACGCGCAGTTCAGACTACGCTATAATATACACTGTGGGCCCGAATTACCCGAAAGATTGTATGCCTAATTGGATACGAAAAGCTAGGATACAGTTTGTTAAATAAAGCTTAATTTTTGAAATATTCATTATTTATGAAAATTCACAAATCGCAAAATTTCTATGGTAACAAGTCCTACGAGTATGAACGCGGCGTTGCGACTTTTGTCATACCATACCCCTCTCGCCGTATGTCTTATTTGTCTTGGAGGGTTGTGAAGTGAGAAGTTTCTTATCCACTCACACGATAATTTATAAATGTTGTCAGTTCAACCTAAGGTATTGTTTACAAGGAAGTACTAAAGTTCAATGATTTATTCAGAACAAAAAAATGGCTCAATTGGACTTTTGTTGATATAACATTTGACTCATAATACCATTAGAAAGGCGTGGTTAAAATCTTTCAGGTACCTCGGGCGCACGGTGTATAGCTTATAGCAAATATTGTATAACACAACGATATCACTCAGCATACATTTTATATGGACACGTTCACACAACGCTATGCTATAATAAAGTACGGGATTGCTCAATATGCTTTACTATATAGCGAAATAGTATATCGTAGTCTGAACTGCCCTTTATTTAGTGTTTCTTAATGCAAGGTGGCTTCCCACGGTACACGATTTTACGGATGATACCACGCACTACCGACTACCGTGCACAGTGAGCGTCGGTCTGTGTGGGTACGTGATTCCAAGATTTTTTGTCATTCCAAAATGCCAAGTAAAAGAGAACGTATCGCTGCAGCTGCAGCTCTATGGTATTATTAAATCATAACCACTATTGGGCTTAAATGAAAACATGATTCTCTGTGCGTCTGCCTATGGTAGGTACTTTTGTTCGTTAACTATGTATAATTCAGTCATGAAAGAGCCAATAGCACCGATGTTATTTTAAATCTTAAAATACATTATAAGTAAGATAAAAGAAGAAGACATAAGAAGGTGTACATAAAAAAAAATTAACACCTACATTATGGGTATATTTGTCGACAAAATTAAGTGTGAACCTTGTCGTTACATTTTCGGTAGTGCAACATCGAACACTATAGACATAGAGACTAGACCAGAGTGGTTTTTTAAAGAAGAGTGGTAAAGCCACCGGTTTTGGCGTTCAGATTGGTCAACATCACATGGATCATTTAGATAATCGACGATCTTAAAATTAGGTTAGCCTTGGCGTATAAGGTGAAGGGCCAAATTTCACAGCGCAAATTGAGCCCATGTCCAACAGCGGACGGCAAAAGGCTGACTAGACATTAATAACAACCATTTAACTGTTTTATTTTTAAAGCAAGTACCTATTTGCATATTTTACGCCTGATAATTTGGTTATGGCAATTTTACCATAACATATACGAGGCTTAAATTTTGCGTTACAAAAACGATATACTTACAGCAAAAGAATAATTATGACATAGATATGATATATTATTACACTATATTCTAAATTAATTTCTATACTGTATGTTCCCTCAAAGTATTGTGTAACTAAATGCATTCTATAATGCAAACGAAAGGAAAAATTGTAAAATAAAAACAGTTATCCTTAACAAAAGTAATCTTACGTAAAAGGCAGGTTTTAGGAAATTACGTAGAGGAGTCATATCGTACATAACCCGCAAAAAACAATGAGACTACCAATTCCATTGTATCTGTTTTTTTTCTCTACATTATTGAACACTGCGCTGTAGGCTTGTAGTGCAGACGACTTAAGCGCGAAACACATTATAAGCCTCGACTTACGGACGCGACTGACGGTCTTGACTTACGGTGTACACGTTCGTTATCAGGCGCCCCGCAAAATAAACCATGCGGTAATAGCAATAGGATTTACAAACAAATCTGGTTAAGCCGCAGTGGAACCGTTTTAGACCCTATTACTATTATCGTAGGGTTAATTTTGCGGGGCACCCGAAGACAACCGTTCACACTGTAAGTCAAGACCGTCAGTCGCGACTTATAATGTGTATCGCGCGTTAGGTAACCGTCATTGATATCCGTCGCGTTAGATCTGGATACCTCACGTTTGTAGTAATTTTGTGTGAATGTTACTTTTGTTCATTTCAGGGTTTATTGCCTGCACCAGCTTTGCTACCAAAGGAGCCATCCGAAGCGACATCCAATTCAACGCCTGAACCACCTGCAGAGCCCCAACCTTCTTCCACGGAAGCTCCGCCTACAACTCCTGAGGCTGCCAAGCCAGAACCGGACAGTAGTGGCTCCACCCCTGCTCCTCCACCACCGAACACGCCTTCCCCGATACCCCTTAACGAGTTCGGCCTCCCACCACAAGTTCTGCCGCTAAGCCACATAGATCCACTGTACAATGCTTTACCACAATTCAGCCCTTTCACCTACAGATATCCAGGTGTAAGATTCTATGATCCCTACGATCCGTTTGGTTTCAACCCTTACGCAGGCCTTCCAATATACCGTCCTATAACAAACGTGCTAGGACACAGTCTTCCAGTCGTTGCTGATAAAGAACCCAGTAATGCTCCTGTTCCTGCTGCTGAACAATCTGCACAAACCCCACCTCCTGAACCCAGTGATCTCAATATACTGAACTATTCCTCGAAGGACCCCGCCATACCTAACGTGCCCCCACCTCCCCTCCCCCAAGGCGGCCTGAAGACAGACAAATCAGAATAGTTGTAATCAAATAAAACATTAATTTCTAAGTATGGATTGAATTCTTGATTGTATGAGCCTGCGCAACCACTGATAACAAGACAAAAAAAGACAAAGTTCCTGGTAATTTATTTATTGTGCCATGTTTTACATTGAACGAGCATTAATTGACTGACAAAGTCTATATTTGGATTTACAAATGAATCTTTTAACTTATTGGACAGCAAGTCCCAATGAATGCCTTCTTGCATTTCGACCGATATGGACCATTCATAGAAAGAATAAATAAAAAGGAGTGCCTCCGCTGCCAGCGCCGGCACCCAAAAATAACGCCATTGGGAACCGAGGGCGGTACATCACTGCCGGAAGCCGAGATTAAAAACATCGGCTGCCGGCACCCAAAATGGACACCGACGGTAATAATTTGTTTGGTAGGTATGTTAGTTGAAAGGTAGGTTAGATTTTGGGCCAAACACTGTGTAACTTATCTTCCAACTGACTAATTTCAAGAGCTAGCGAAGCGAGCGAACGATGCCCCCGTCATTCACTTCGTGTTAGGTTACGTAACCCTGCTGCCTGCTATTAAACCCTGCTGACAGAAATAGAAGCCCCGCTCAACGGTGCTCCGTCGACTCTGCTTTGGAAACCCAAACAACCTTCTAAACATCCCCTTAAGTTTTTCATTTGTTTTTATTGTGAAAATGAAAGTGGGTGACGAGTAATCGTCTCATGAAGGGTTTGAAGTGAAGAGGCCTTGAAGATGTCTAAAACAGTGTATGTAGTCAGCGCGGCGCCGGCAGCCAGTTTGGCAACCGGCGCCGGCACTCGTAATGGCAACCGGTGCCGGCACTCCCTAAATAAAATGTTCTTCTAAATAATTGTATACGATTTGACATATCCATATTATGTTGAATTTGTAAGCATTATACTGAGCGATGTCGCCGTACGGAGGGATTGCCCGTATGTTTACGCAACTTGATAAATCCTTAAACTTGAAGTAAGCCTGTAATAAATGAATAATATATGTTACGAGCTGTACCCAGCACGCGTTGCAATACACTTTTTCCTACTTACTACCTACCTACTACCTACATTCAGAAACAAAATCAAAACAGTAACAAAAAGTTAAAACCACAGAGTTAAAACCATTTTCATGCATGCGGTAAACAAATGAAGAATATATGTACTGAGATAATTTCGTTTTTTTTTTAAATATCAAAATTGTCTTTCATAAGAACCTTCTCCTGACAAAAAAGAAAATGACAAAAAAAAATTAACGAAATCGGTACAGCCGCTCACGCGTGATGCCGTGACCAAGGGAAATAGGGATTCATTTTTATGTACATAGATATAAGTCACCGATATGCTTCAATATAAGAAATATACTAGGTATACTCATAGCGCTTCTTATTAGGATTCAAAAGGTTAAACCAAATAATTGCTCCCAAGAAATAAATATTAGATACGTACCTATAATGGTAACATCATAATATTATTAACATAGTAACATTATTATGCCGGTAGGTACATATCATAAAATAATAACCAACGTATGAATATTATTACTAGCTTTTGACCGCGGCTTAGCCCGCGTGGAGTTCGAAAAACGACATCATTTCAAAAAGTCACGGGTAAGTCATAACTATGAAGTAATAACAAAAATTATAAGATTAGAAATATTATATCAATTCAGTTTCACTTATTTTGCTTGACATATTACATGACTTGAAATAGTTAACGTTTCATATAATTTTAAAACAGATAATTTCGTAACAAAAATGTATGGAAAACGTTAATTATAACGATGACATCAGATAAATCTCTCATAGCCTAAAATTAATTGCATATAAAATTAATTTAATCGAACCAATAAAAACATAATAATCAAAGAACATAAAACGCCTAACCGATTTAGTCAAGCAATTACTACCAACAGACCAACAAATCGTCGTTTCTTAGTACCCATCTTTTCCTATACATGCAAGCAAGCATGCAAGCAAGGAAACATGCGAGTGCTTCTGAGAACGCTCCGCCAGAAGATTCACTCCTTCGTTTTGCTAGCGCACTTGACTGTGCAGCAAAACGCAGCTAGAACTCTAACGGCGCCGGCAGCATGGAGCTCAGCTCTTGAGAGCAGTTCATATGCCATTGACGGTGACACTTCATAAGGAACAATTTGAAACAATGCCTATGCTGAAATAGAAGGGATGATCGCAGTATCATGTTTTCTGTTCAAAGATCACTGCACTAAACCTTTTAATGCAGTCAATCAAATCATTGTTTTTTATTTCACATTAACCAATACAGGCGCTTATGAAAAGTCGAATTTAGGTGCACGGTTCCAATTGATCGTTTCCTATGGAGAAGAGCCGGCAAGAAACTCCATGGTTAGTCTTTTTAAAAAAAGGATATCTTTTACAATTTCAGTGAATACAGTAGGTACTATCAGAGAGAACAATGTTGTCTTGACCACAGACCTTGGAGTAGGTAATGTAGTACCAAGTCTTGAGTACAAAAATTAAACAAAAAGGAAAAAAAATAGAAGAAACAAATACAATATGAATAATAGTAATTTACACAATTATATTTTATGTATAGGCAATTCCACAAAGTTCTCACATTTACAAAAAATAAAATGAAGCTAAACTATACACAATAGACATACTTAAATGTCATCATAACTTAGAAAAAAAACATTGTAAAGTAAGATAAAAGATATCTTGCGAGGAATGATAGCAATAAAAATAAAAAATAAATCATAATTGAGGATAGTTAATAGACATACATACATCGTTAATGAGGTACCAGGGAAACCACATGTGCAGGAACTAGAGCCAAACATCACTGTCCTCGACGTAGTCCTTAGTCTTCTAAAATGTCCAGTGCCTTGTCTCTCTTGCTTTACATAGATTATACCTAATCATCTTCGGTATTATCATCATAAACGCTGCTGAGTACGAGCCTCCTACTCTACATACAGATTTTAGCCAATGGATTGATAGGAATTTAATAATAGTGCAGCTGCTGCACATCCTGCTAAGATAATTCCTTAGTCACCTTTTATGACATCCATGCCTACGAAGGAAGAGAGTAAACTTTTTTTAGTATTAGTAGAGCGTAGGTTTATGCTGTAAGGTAGAGCGCCTTGTGAAAGAGTTCGTTTTTTTTTTTAAATTATTTCTGGACTACTGTAGATGGTTTTAGGGGACCGTTTCTACGTAACCGGGTAGTCATTGGCGAGACCTGAAGGGTCTCCAGCCAATGGGGGGGAAGTAAAATACTTAACCTAAGCTAACTACTTGTACTACACTAACATCATGACTACCTGCAACAACAGCACTAAGGCATATTTATTCTGTGACTAAGGGCGACCCCTAGTGGGACTCGGACTTAGGCTTAGGGCGTTGCTGGCGGGGACTTAGGGGGGGGGGGGGATAGCTTGATGAGGGCTGAATTATCGATGTGAGAAAGAGTTCGTCTACGGAATTACCTTTTTATATCGCCAATCAGAATTGCTGTGCTCCGGTTTGAAAGGAATGGGTGCCGGTGAAATTACAGCCACATGAGACTTTTCAACTTTTTCTCCAAGCTTGGCAACGCATCAGCAATCTTCTTGGGGTTGTATACGGGGAATAAACGAATAATTCGTATAATTCCTTGAAATCACATGGTCTATTACAGGCAATTTACACCGTATGGGGTAAAGATAGAAAGAAAAAAAAAAACAACTGGCAAATTTTCTTTTGTCTGAAAATACTTGATGTTGTAGAACATTCCGATACCACGCATAAATGAATAAAAGCACGGCCACAGAATATGGCATGGCGAAACAGCTGGCGGTCACGACTAGCGCGAATATCGCATCGTGCAGTCAGTTAACTCGGGGCGCTAAAATGAATCAGAAAAAAAAGGTTTTATATTAGATTTTTTTTCTGTGTATTTTAATAACCAGAGCTTGGTCAATCTGTGTCACTGTGATCACACGGTTTGAAGCTGTTTGAAGGAACTACACGAATTCGTTTACGACGGCAACCACTTACCGTCGGATGGCCGGCTGGAATGAGTGCCAACATATTTCATAAAAATGCCTTTATGCAAGGAAACGCACGGGTAAATAAAATATAGGTAAGCTGATAAAATACCTCAAAACAGATGTCATATCCTTAAAGACGGGTTTAGAAGTCAGACTGGCTAAGAAGAAGACCATCCTTTCCTCTGCCATGTCAAATACTATCATTCACCAAAAACTTGGGCTACCCTTCGGTAAAAGGCGTAGGGTTCACGTATGAAAAAAACTGAGACTCCATTTAAACCATAAATAGGCATACATTATTTTGTTTATTTATTTATTTTATTTATTTATTAACGAAAAATCTACAGCTAAGCATACAGTTGTAGCGATAGTATGGAAGCAGAAAGCCAATTACAGATTTTCACATATAGGGAATTGAATACATAACTGTTGGTGTTTGCACGTCTCAACAAGTTAACTACTTATATACTACTCCATTATAATAGATGCTCACTATTTTACCTACTAATTACAAGTTGAAAAGGGTTTTGATACTCACCTGTAAAAACAATTAAAAATGGTATAGTTCTTATAAAAAAAACAAGGGTTAAGCACCGCTTTGCTGCTGTAATACTGGTTGTAAATTGATCTAGAGCATATTTTTTGCATATTTTGTTAAAGTTTCTACTTAACATATTATACTTATAGGGCCACGTTATGTTTTCAAGATAAGTCACAGTGAAATTTATCTCTGTTTATATCCTTCATGGGTTTTGTAACCAAATGCGGCTTATTGCATATTAGATTTTTTAACAAGCCCTTTTAAATGTGCCTAAGTTGGGCTCCGAAGTGGGTACCTTCGAGCTTACAGTAGTTCTTGTACTGGTGGCATTTCGGGGCCTGCTACGTACTATACGGTTAATCAAACATTTTTTTTGTGTTGTTTATGCAAACAAGTTGAAGAAATTCGGAATGTTAGTAAACAAAACAAAATGTGTACTTACTAACGACGAATTCCGATTATTTTCAAATAGTAAACAATGTGGTTGATACTATAAGGATTGATCATATCTTGGAGAAGTCTTTGTTGTAGATAGTACACTTTACATTCTTTGAAGCTTCTTAAAAATAATGAATAATCTTGTGCAATGTTTAACGTTGATTTTGTTGTTTATCGGTAAGTTCCAAATTAAAGTACATAACTACATACATACATAAACTCACGCCTTTTTCCCATGGGGGTAGGCAGAAACTGTAGAACGCCACATGCTACGATCCTTACATACTCCTTTCGCTTCGTCCACGGTCATACATATACATCTTGACATACACGCACGCCGGTTGAAAGTACTACGCACCTGTCCTTTTTGAAGAACATCACCAATAACATCAATGTATGTCCTTCTAGGGCGTCCTCTATTGGCGTTTCCACTGACATTCGCCTTATAAATTCCTTTTGTTAATCACCGTTCACTCAATCTTTCAACATGCCCAAACCACCGAAGATAACTCCTTTAAATTTTTGTCACTACATCATCTTTTAGACCGCAACTTTGTCTTATCACATCATTCCTCAATCTATCATTCAAAGTACATAACTTACTGAATTTTATGTCTTACTGTCTAATTGTAAAGTGTAGGAATCATATACTCTTAAAAATCTTACAAATAACAAGCCTCGACTTATAAAACAAAACAGTCCTGCCCTTTTCACCGTAAGTTGATTCTTAACGTTTCCCTACAAAACGTTACCATGATACAAAGAATATCAAATATACAAAGTGTAACATAATTTAACACTCAACCTCTTAAGGGATTACTGTACTCATCATTATGAACAACTATTACTATGGGACAAAATCTGAAATCGCGAAAAAAAATCAGCTGTTCCCTACATTTATGTCCCCATAACTCGTAAAAATCGCCTGGTCACAGACGGACGGACGGACAGCGGAGTCTTAGTACGAGTAATAGGGTCCCGTTTTACCCTTTGGGTACGGAACCCTAAAAACATTATAGGATGCAAGAAAAGCACCGTGTGTTTAAAATGATTTGTGTGCTTATAAGACTAATTACATGACTTTTGGCAAAAGTTATTGAACAAAAATTATTCATTATTATGACCACGTTACAACCCTATTGGATTAGTACCCCCTTTCTGACTCACTTTGTAAATAATTAACGTCAGTGTTATGTGGACATAATCAGTGTAATTGGCTTTATGTCGTTCTGACTGTGAATAAATAAATAAAATTAAATAGTTACCGCCCTTAATTTTTTTTTACTACATACCCGGACACATTGTATAAGATTAAACTAGCGACCCGCCCCAGCTTCGCACGGGTGCAATGTATTATACATATAAACCTTCCTCTTGAATCATCATTGATCCTCTTGAATCTATTTAAAAAAACCGCATCAAAATCCGTTGCGTAGTTTTAAAGATCTAAGCATACATAGGAACAGACAGATAGCGGGAAGCGACTTTGTTTTATACTATGTAGTGAAGAGGTTATCATTATTTAAGCCACTGCTGTATCTTGCTGGAAGGCGGTCCCGGCGAGTCAAGCCATGTATGCTCTGCGTTCAGCATACTATGGTCCAGCAGACCCCAAAGCGCCCATAGAGGAGGAGAATCGACTTCCCAGAAGTAAGTACATGTATCATATATAACAAAAAGGGATTTAAAATTGTACTCAAGCAACACTATTTTTAATGTACTTTCCCTCCATCCACTGCCTTATTCCAACCTGTATAATATAACCTAAGTTCACCGAAGACGATATTTCGATCCGCAGAGTATAAGAATTGAATAGAAATGTGGGTATAGATATAGAATATATTTGTATACTTGTCTTTAAACCTTTATAAATTAATTTATTTTAAACAAAAGAACGTTATTGTCGCATAAATAAAAGTACTGAATAACTTGCGTGAGAAACATTTATTTTTGACTAGCTGTATCGGGCATGCGTTGCAATGCACTTTTTCTTACTTACTACTTACCTACATTTACCTTCAGAAGCAAAATCAAAATAGTAACAAAAAGTTAAAAACAATTTTCTTGCATGCGGTAAACAAATGAAGAATATGGACATACTGAGATATTTTTTTTTTTTTTAATATCATGATTCTTTGTGAACCTTCGCATGACAATTAAGAACACAACAAAAAAAAAATTGGGAAATCAATCCAGCCGCTCACGCGTGATCCGTGACCAAGGGAAATAGGGATTAATTTTTATATATACATTATAAGTAGATAGATTAGTTACGGTTTACTCACGTGCATGACAGTTCGACTCGCGACCTCGCCGCGTATTTAGGGCTCCGCTTGGGTCCGAAGCTAGTCGAGCAAGCCCGAAAGATGCACTTGAGTAAACCGTAACTAATCATAGGTACAGAATAGTTAACAAAAGACAGAAAACAATGCCTATTTCAATTATTTTTCAGCTTTCATCCACAGCATCTACAAGTTTGGTTGGTGCACTCCGGATGTGATACAACATATATATCTGCGCAAAACAGCCAATATTACTCTGTCTGATTGGCAATCGACTCAAGCTAATTATATTTATGTAAGTGTGTTTACCTAGGTCAGCGTAAAAGGTCTATAAGGGAGAAGACAGATACCCTCGTCTGCCCACAAATCTCTGGTCGAGAGTATATATTATATCCATGTAACTTGTCCACTTAGGTGATTCCAAACTGGTTATTGTGGCATATACAGGGTGTAAACGAATTCGTATAATTCCTTCAAACCACGGGATCTACTGGTGACACAGATTGACCAAGAACTGGTATTTGTCAGATAAAGCAAAAAAAAACTTCAAAAAGTAACCTCGTTTTCTATTTCTGAGATAATTTAGTGCCCCAAGTTTACTGACTGCACGGAACAATATCGCGCTAGTCGTGCCTGCCAGCTGTGTCGCCGTGCTTTCATACATTCATGCATGGCATCAAAATACTCATCATCGTCATCATATCAGCATATTGCCGTCCACTGCTGAACGTAGGCCTCCCCCAGAGATGGTCGCGGTGCATGCAGCTGCGAATCCCGCGACCCCAGCCAAGGGTCAGGAGAAGGAACACCGTGGGTTTTTAGCCGGTAAGAGTCCGGCATAACCCTTCGCCATCCCTGGGCGAAGGTTATCCATGAGGATTTTACCACGATAAAAAAAAAGGCCTCCCCCAGAGATCGCCAACCATCCCGGTCTCGGGCAGCCCGCATCCATCCGCTGCCAGCCACCAGCAGGAAGGAATTACACGAATTCGTGTATCCTTGTATTATTAACTAGCTTCTGCCCGCGACTTCGTACGCGGATCCTGTTGCTTATGCCAACGACAACGGGGTCATCGAAATCGAAGATCTGAAACGTCTGATGTCTCTAGAGACCTAGAAGCAGATGCGTAGATACGCTGAGAACTCAAGTGCAATTCTTTATCCGTGAACATCTCCGACTCGCGAGACAATACGTGACGTTCACGATCAGCGGTCAGTCGCGCATCACGTTCCCCACTTGTCTCTAGAGACCTAGAAGTCGATGAGTAGATACGCTTGGAACTCAAGCGTAATTCTCTATCCATGAACGTCTTCGACTCGCGAGACAATGCGTGACGTTCACGATCAGAGGTCAGTCGCGCATCACGTTCCCCACTTGTCTCTAGAAACCTAGAAGTCGATGCGTAGATACGCTTGGAACTCAAGCGTATTTCTCTATCCGTGAACGTCTCCGACTCGCGAGACAATGCGTGAAGTTCACGATCAGCGGTCAGTCGCGCATCACGTTCCCCACTTGTCTCTAGAGACCTAGAAGTCGATGCGTAGATACGCTTGGAACTCAAGCGTATTTCTCTATCCGTGAACGTCTCCGACTCGCGAGACAATGCATGACGTTCACGATCAGCGGTCAGTCGCGCATCACGTTCTCCACTTGTCTCTAGAGACCTAGAAGTCGATGCGTAGATACGCTTGGAACTCAAGCGTATTTCTCTATCCGTGAACGTCTCCGACTCGCGAGACAATGCATGACGTTCACGATCAGCGGTCAGTCGCGCATCACGTTCCCCACTTGTCTCTAGAGACCTAGAAGTCGATGCGTAGATACGCTTGGAACTCAAGCGTATTTCTCTATCCGTGAACGTCTCCGACTCGCGAGACAATGCGTGAAGTTCACAATCAGCGGTCAGTCGCGCATCACGTTCCCCACTTGTCTCTAGAGACCTAGAAGTCGATGCGTAGATACGCTTGGAACTCAAGCGCAACTCTCTATCCGTGAACGTCTCCGACTCGCGAGACAATGCGTGACGTTCACGATCAGCGGTCAGTCGTGCATCACGTTCCCCACTTGTCTCTAGAGACCTAGAAGTCGATGCGTAGATACGCTTAGAACTCAAGCGTATTTCTCTATCCGTGAACGTCTCCGATTCGCGAGACAATGCATGACTTGAACGACCAGCGGCCAGTCGCGCATCACGTTCCACACTTGTCTCTAGAGACTTCGAAATCTATGTGTATATACGCTGAGAACTCAAACGTAATTCTCCATCCGTGAACATCTCCCACTCGCGAGACAATGCGTGACGTTCACGATCAGCGGTCAGTCGCGCATCATATTCTTCACTGGTCTCTAGAGACCTGGATGTAGATGCGTAAATACGCTGAGAACGCAGGCGTGCTTCGCGATCCGAAGAGGTTTCCACGGAGCGAGTTGCAGCCTGATGTTCTCGAACAGCATCAAGTCTCTCCGGACGCTCTTCGGTACATTTTTGGGAGCTTATGATCCTCAATCTTTTAGCTCCTTTGGAACATTGGGAAAGATTTGACCTCTTTCTAGGCATGGTTATAGTTTTATTGTGAAGATACCTGATCAATTAAACTCTAAGTGACTGCTCCCCTACGTTACCGGGTAGGCTACCGTGTCACGAAGATAAATGGAACAGGAAATTAAACACTCAAATAAAATAAGCCCGAAGACATATTTATTCGATAAAATAAAAAAATAAATGGGAGTTTTGGCCAGTAGAGTCAAATTTTCAATGATATACCATCGTCATCGAAAATCAGTCCTAAACTGTTACCGCCTTCACCGCGTGGAGGTACTCCCAGCTTATGTTATTTTATAATTATCTATACAGTGAAATAAGTGATAGCTTTGATTTCCACATCAGATGTTTCTGATCTTCCCATTGCTTCCCATTGTTGAAATGCCCATCAGACCGAACAACTTTTGCTAAAACGTCATTCCTATATGTGTTATGGTGTAGCTGGGCTCTTGGAGTTGCACAACAGGTGTTCCAGATCTTCGATTTTTATAAATCAACAGAGAGTGCTCATCAGATTAAACAACTTTTGCTAAAACGTCATTCCTATATAAGTTATAGTGTAGCTGGGCGCTTGGAATTCCACAACAGGTGTTCCAGATCTTCAATTTTTATACGTCAACAGAGAGTGTTCATCAGGCTGAACAACTCTTGCTAAGACGTCATTCCTATATATGTTATAGTGTAGCTGGGCTCGTGGAGTTCCACATCAGGTGTTCCAAATCTTCAAATTTATTCTCTCAACAGAAAATGCTCATCACGTGGAACAATTTTTGCTATGGTACCATTTTTGTATCTCTTATAATTTAGCTGGTCTGTTGCGGTTCTGCATCAGGTGTTCAAGTTTCCAAAATAAATTATAGCCTATATGTTGCCCAGACTTAAGAACTATGCAACAAAAAAAAATCATTCTATTCCGTCCAGTAGTTCCGAAGATTAGCGTGTACAAACAAACAGACAAACAGACACACAGACAAACAGACAGTTTTTTTTTTTTTTGGATTCGTGCTCTATTACTGTTTCTAAACCCCCCTCAATTTTTTTTTAATATATTTTATGTACAGACACCGTTTTTTTACTGTTTCATTATATGTATATTGATATGTATAGAAGATGTTGATTATTTGCATATCTTTTGATTGCGTGAACCGATTGCGATGAAACAAAAAAAATAATTTACTTTGAGATAAGCACAATATTTGTTTATAAAAGTCAACAGCATTGGGTCAGCTCTTTTTACGTGATGCTTGCATAAACATGCAAACATATGTTTAATCTTTACTTCCCTAGATGGCGTTGGCGTCGAATTAGATCGCGCTATGGTTTCGTTACCGTGTGATTTATAAGTTTTAGACGAAATATTCTTAGTTACTCCTGGAACACGATTTTATTATATGTATAGATTAACTGCGACTACTATGATATATTGTTGATTATGACGCAGGGCGAGTTTAGTAAAGCATAATTTTCCCAGCTATTGTAAAGCCATCGCTGCATGCGCAAACTTCACAAAGTGATAAATTTGCGACCAATGTTGAGGCAGCTCAATCTGGAATTCAATTTTTTGCTCGGAGATGCAGTGATGGGTGCAAAGCCTCACGGTATTCCACATAATTATCTATAATTACTAGCTTTTGCCCGCAGCTTCGCTTGCGTGAAATTTTGAACCCGTTAAGTGACGATTTTCCACACAAACTTTCATGCCCTATTTAACTTTCTTAGGGGTTGAATTTCGGAAAATCCTTCCTTGTTCCTTGTCTACATTATAAAGGGAACCTCTGTGCATAATTTCAGCTTTCTAGGTCCAAGGGTTTGGGCTGGGCGTTGATGAGTCAGTCAATCAGTCAGTCAGTCAGGACCTTTCTTTTTACTTATACAAGGTTAGTCGGAAAGGGGGTACTAATCCGAAGCCCACTTATAGTATCGCTGTTGACTGTTTGAAAGCAAGTGTTAAAATTTCATGATTCGATATTTTTTTTTCCATATAAAATGATTTTTATTTTAGTTTTTTTTCAAAAATTCTTCATCCCTGCTTTAGTTACAAATTCAGAAAATGGTGCTTCTAATTCATGACCCCAAATATGACCTAAAATGTAAACACAGCTGATCATAACTGGGGATAGATAGATTTTAGAGATTTTTTTTTGAGATTTTTGAATAACTGTTTCTCTTAAACTATTGAGTTTTGGGAAAAGTTGTAGCACAAAAGTTATTCATTATTATGTGTACTTTAACACCCTTTCGGATTAGTACCCCCTTTCTGACTAACCTTGAATAGATATTTATATTTCCTAGAATTTAAAAGAAGACGAGGACATTGAAGTCTTTTAATGATACTATTTTTTTTGTCATTATTTACAGCTATTGGAGCCTGGAGATACAATAAGATTTCGTCTAGCATGCATTATAATGAAGACTTACGTGCCTAGACGATATTTATTCCGTAAAAGCCGCTTACCGCTGTACTATTGTCAAGGTGAATTGTTCTATGTTTGGAAGCTAACGTTTCAACGACTAGAAATACATGAGTTTTATCTTCACAACAAACTTAATATGCCAGCTAACTTTGTTTTTGAATTCTACCATGCTCCTCCGTTATAAATACATTATTATATAATTGGAGACGTTATTCAGGAAAAGTCGGAATCAACTCATTTTTTGGTCTACTAGGTCAAAATTCATATTTAAAAGGTGACGGATATGTAAATTTCATATTATCGTTATGGCTGTCATTTCCATGGTTTTCGGAGGTGCTGAAGCCGAAAATGAGGTTAAAAACAAATCCAAGATGGCGGCTATGAAAATGTACAAATACCCGTCATGGGTATCAAACCATGATTTTCAGGGGCACTGATGAAGAAAATAATATAAATTCTCAATCACCAAGATAGCAACCACGTTTTAACTTATTTAATTTAACAAGTAAATCATGACCGCCATCTTAGATTGAGGAATAAGCTTTGTTTTATCATAATTTCATCGGCACCCCCGAAAACCATAGAAATAATACCCATAATAAGTACATTTCTATGGCCGCCATCCTGAATTTAGGAATGATTAATTATGACTCTTTTTTTGGCACATTTTTACTTTTCGCCCGATATCATTTTTCGTGTCCATTGCCCTTACTAATTTATGACTCTTACCTACCGCTAAAAGCCTAAGCCACTGCGACTATCATCTCGCCAAAATGTCTACTTTTAAATATTGTTAGAAAAATACCAGGATAAGATGGCTGAATTGCTGTTACATACCTTTGCATTATTTTGTCAATCGTCATAAGTACGCCATATGTAGCTTTTCTTATTGGCGTGTCACTTTTGTTATAAAACGTTAATTAATTTGGACGTTTGTTTGATAAAGTTTGTATAATTTGTTTTATGTCACAACCCTTTGTGCGTATACACGTAGAAGGCAGGTTGCCGGCGCCGATCTGTCAGCGCTTGTCGGTGCTGGTCCGCGCAGTTAGTCGGCGCAGGTAGTCTCTATACTGTGTGGCGAACCAGCGTCGACGAGCTCCGAACTGCGCCGACAAGTTTCGACCTGCTCCGATCAGCACTGGTAGGCCGTCATTTGCTGCTGTATTTGCAAGGGAATAAGGCGTATTTTTACTAAAAAATGCCAGCCTCTTCTGCCCGCTTCCTTTATGTAGCGGTTACCTGCACGCACCAGTACCGACAAGCGCTGACCTGCGTCAGCGAAGGTTACCCGTTTCTTTTATGTATGCGCCCTGTGACAAGTGTTACAAATTTTTACTTTTCTTAAAATGATGAAAATGTGGGCGCACACTGCTTAGAGCAACGCAGATAACATTGTCAGGAGTGGCCATGCGGAATATTTCCCCTCTGTCAACTCGCTTAGGCCCCATTTGACAGTTCGTGTCAATTTAAATGGGGTCTAATTTTGTTTTATTTTTAATGTGTGGAATGTCATAGCTACTGTGTAGAATGCTTATTATGAGAGATATTTAATGTAGAATTATGTGTGGTGTAACCTATTTGGTATGTCTACACCCGTGCGCTTTCATGTTCATCTTGCGCTTTCAACTTTCAATTCCTCTTGCGTCAAGCGCATGCAATATTGATTGCCATAAGACTCGAACTAGTATTAGGGCATGCGCTATGGCGCGTCATGCATGCGTCAGACGAAAGCGCAAGATGAACATGAAAGCGCACTGGTGTAGACAATAATTGATGTCTTTGAGTGTAAGTTAAGAAACCTGTTATATCCAGGGGCCTAATTCTCCTAAAATTAATCTTGATAAATCACAACCGAACCAATGCCGAACCGTTCATTCAGGCAGTTCTCAAGTTCAAAAGCTATCAAATTGTTTGACACAAAAAACAAAATCAATCATTTTGAAAGTTTTCGAAAACAAAAACTGACGACGGTTGTGGTTCGATTGCGTTTCACAACAATTTATTTTAGGAGAATTGGGCCCCAGTTGTGGACTTCAATAGCCTATAAGTTACATTTGAAGCCTGTATAGAAATGCTTTTATTTTTTAATATTGTTGTTTGTGCCCTTCCTTTTCAATAACATTTCGATGTAACAACGAGAAAAAACTATAATAAGTTGGGAATAAGAATATACTTACTTATTTGATTGTATCATAACGACATGTATTTTTATTTCTGCTATTAAATGAATTATAATAAAATATCGCTGTAATGTTTGTATTGATAGACCTCAGAGATAATTCAACATAATATAAATAAATACATAATTATATTATTTTGTTAACACCATATACATACATTATATTGAGTGTAGGTGACACTCAAATTATAAGGTGTCATCAAAATACCTGGACCAACTTTTACAGATCACAGTACTCATGAATATGAACAACCTTTACTATGAGACCAACTCTGAAATATAAAAAAAACAGCTGTTCCATACATTTTGATCGTTTATGTATTGCACTTTTGTATGGAACACGCATGACGGATTAAGCAGCCAATTAAGAAGTGCCAATGAGTCGCAGTGTGCAGTTGGGAATCGTATTCCAGACATTTCTATCTACAATCTACTGGTTTATGTTGTAATATGCTCTTGACATTAAAACACGCTTTACCAAAGACTTGAATTTCATGTAAGACAATTCAGTAATACAAGATGCAACTTTATTATATAACCAAATACAGTTCATCAGAACAGACTTACTAGTCTTGCAAAGTCTAAAACCAGGAACCACAAGTTTACTTTTTTTTACTGTAGCTATATTTTTACGGACGTACTAGTTAGATTGATAAATGTACAAGGAGGGTAAAGTAAGTAGGTACATTTATCTCCCGAAATCGATCACAATGAGACTTTCGAGAGCTAAAGTTATAAATAGCTCGGACTGCTCTTTTATGCAATATGAAAAGTGTCTCAACGTCAGCAGCTGACCCCCACAGTAAAATGCCGTAAGTCATAATACTGTGAAAATACGCAAAATACACCGTCCTAGCCGTAGTCACTTCAGTAAGCTGTCTTATTCTTCTAACAACAAAAGTAGCAGAACTGAGTTTACCCGCAGTAGCCTCAATATAAGGCCCCATTGTAGTTTCGGGTCTATTGTAATCCCTACAAAGACTGTTGAGGGAACAAGATCTAACCTTTTTCCGCTCAGACATTTGCGTTTATTGGAGCTACATTCGGTAATGATAATTTAATACATTTGGTTTTCTCAGCATTTAAAAGAAGATTGTTAGCAGAAAACCAATTCGAGATTGAATTTGGTGTTTTATATTAGGTTCTATAAGATCCCTGTCCATTCTGTTTATTTACTTTAAGTATTAATGATGTATCATCAGCGAAAATAACTATATTTGACATAAATCCTTCATCATAAAAGGAAGGTCGTTAACCAGAAACAAGAATGGACCAAGAATTGATCCTTGGGGTACTCCAATTCTGACTCGCGAGCCTGTAGAGATTAAATTATCAACAGCCACCCTTTGTTCCCGATTTGACAAATAGGAAGTCACAAGATGGAACGATATGACGGGTATCAGTCAGGCTTATCATGAAATGGTGCTGTTTTATGAAATATCCAGCCACATCATAATGCACTCAATTCAACGATTGGACGACGACAATACGCAAGATGAACAGAGTTACTGTGTATATTTCCCAGAACCGAAAACTGTTATTACATTCCATTTGGCATATCAACGAGCAAATGAAACAACAACACATGTTAAAAAAATCCATCAGTTTGATTTAGTACGGGGAGAATGTACGTTTGGAAGACAGTAGCTGTTTGTGCAATATGTTGGTATTCGTTATCACAAGTTTTGATTAGTTGTTATTATTTATTTGATTAGTTTTGATCAAGCATTCCATTTATATGATAAAATAGTTCCTTTTGAATCATTTTTCGATGTCTTACTATGGGTATTTGATAAAACTATGATTAGTAAACATGCAGACACTATTTTAATTGCGAGTTTTATTATAAGTGTCACAGTTTTAAAGTTATAGAGCATAACTGGTTAGTCACTTTACATCCGAAAACCATGAACTTTACTCGTCATTCTATACAATTTTTAGTATTGGACAAACTCTAAATTCGTGAAAAAAAAAACTGCTGTTCACTGCTTCAGTCTACCCGTGACCACGGCCGGTGCGATTCGGCCGAAACGTCGAGATCAAAAGGTATTTTGTGCCTCTTAAACTAATAATACGCGAGTAGACCCTATCTATACTTCCACTGCTGTTCCATACAAAATAATAATTTTGCTCAATAAAAGGTATATAACAGCTGACTTTTTTTCACGAATTCAAAGTATGTCCAATAATAAAAATTGTAAAGTTACCAACAAGACATGCTGTATTTAAGGTTTTTCGTTAAAATAAATTTAAATAGGAGTTTATCATATTGTAAGTTTTGTTATGTTCCTAGTATGTGTGCGTGCGACGTTGTGCATAATACGCGACTTCTCAATTTGCCACGATGACTTCAGTACAGACCCGCCGGATGGCGTGCTGAAGGAACATTCATTCACCTGGCTTGGTTTCCTGCAATACATACACGGTTAGACGATTTTATTTATATTTTTGTGACTTTTATCACTCTATTACGCGAGTTGAAATATCAGAGAAGTGGAGAATACTCAATTGAGATATACTTATCTTGCTCTGGTGTCTGGTCAGTTTTTCACATTCGACCAATGTGAGCTGCTGCAGGTAGGTTGTACCTAGTAGATACAAATTTCACATTGTGCAAACACCTAAACTTGGGGGCAAATAAATGGAGCCACTCCTTTTTTCACGTGTCCTGGTTATTAGTTTTGGTTTCATGGATTATACTTATACTAAGTTGACAAAAAACTACCCTCATTGTAAAGGTTATCAAACAACCTTTTAGGCGATATATGTTTAGAATTGATCTGTTCCATAATATACCAAAAATAATAACAATTATACGTGTAAAATAGAAGTGGCTCGATTTATTTGCTCCCAAGCATAGATACGGAACAAATATCAACAGGCCAAACAACTACGGTAATCAAACCCGCAACATTTAGTAGAAAAAGGTGTTTTGTTCTCTCTAGCCTTTTCCCAACTGTGTTGGGGTCAGCTACCAGTCTAACCAGATGCGGCTGAATACCAGTATTTTACACGGAGGCACTGCCATCAGACCTTCGCAATCCAGTTACTGACCAATGCCGACATCCTAAGGTCAGACCGGTTGTTAGACTTTCGGGCTTCCGACTACCCGTAACAACTGTCATAGTTATTCGGATGACACCTTTACTTTTTTTTTATCTTGGTGAAATCCTCATGGATACCCTTCGCCCGGGGAAGGCGAAAGGTTATGCCGGACTCTTACCGGCTAAACTAGGGTTGCCAACCGTACTATAATATATAGTATTGTACTGTATTTAGGGTCTCCGTACTATATACTGTTGAAGAAATATATAGTACGCGAAAATACTATATTTCAGTACAATAGCTAAAACTTCCTGCAATTTTCGAACGCGTCTTTCGTTTGACAGAATTTATTATTTACTTCTGTAACATCTATGTACACATGAATGCAATAAAGAATTTGAGTTTGAGTTTGAAAAAAAAATATAACTTACCTTACTTAGGTATGTCTTTTTTTTTATTCTTCCCTATTAAAATACTATATTTTTTTGAAGCGTACTATATTTTTTATGGCTTTTTTACAAAAATACTATATTCAGACAAAAAAATGTTGGCAACCCTAGGCTAAACACCCACGGTGTTCCTACTCCTGACCCTTGGCCGGGGTCACGGGATTCGCAGTTGCATGCACCGCAACCCCGGCAGGATTCGGATGACACCAGGGATTAACGGCTTAACGTGCTCACCCATCCCCGAACTACCCGCGGCAAGCGTAGCTTAACCTTGGAAATGGTATTATCCGCGCGATTGTTAATTAGCCACGAGCCTCTCCAGAATAAGGTGTAGTATAGACCATCTATCTATAATATAGGCATGTTGACAGCATCAATAAATTGCAAATCTAATTAGTCCGCCAGTTAGAGTTTTGAAAAATAATGAACATGTATTTTTTGTTTTGTTATAAATATGAATATTTGGAAAGATAAAACGAATCAAAACTCGAAAGTGGGGGCTTGTGACGTCAGAAGCAAGTACTTGCTTGTGACGTTTTGCTAATTTTAAAAGTGTCGTATCTTCGTCAATTTTGGTTTACGTAACAAAAGAAAAAATACAGGTGAAATATTTTTTGATAATCTAACTGACGGACTAATTAGATTTTTTCAGTCAAATATTCTATTTAGGGGATAAGTTTCGTTCCTAATAAGATTGAAATTTTGTGAAATATTTGATGGTAGTAACGACGGGGCTGCCTCACCACAGCAAGGCTCCTCGCGTGGTCCTCGTGCACAAGCAGTTCGTCATAGGCACCGCTACAGACATGATGCATCTTCCCAAGAATTATAAACTGTATGTCATTTTATTAAAGCTTATTTAATATACAACACAGCACGCTCCTTAAAAACTTTGTGTACATCAGTCACCGACTACTAGAAATAACTCTTGATTTCTATTTGCGTCACAATGATCAATCAATGAAAAATGAATCTTGATCAAAAATATAAAATTAAGAGTAATTACGAAAAATATCTGTAAACATTTACGAATACTTGGTAACTATCTACATAGAGAAAACAGCTTGAATCTTCCGATGTTATATACCATCTATCAATGTGTGCGCAAAGCATTTTTTTTCAAGCAAGTAATCAAGTTGGTATATCAAATAATGAAAGGGAACGCGATATCATCATCATCATTCAGCCGAAAGATGTCCACTGCTGGACAAAGGCCTCACCCAAGCATCGCATTCCTGTGCTTGTCGCATCCAGGAGATTCCAACCTTCACCAGGTCACCGGTCCATTTAGTCGCGACCATGTTAAATGATAATAATCAAAAAAGAGCATTCCAAAGGCCTTTTTATCTATTTACTCTGCTCACATGAACCCACTGCTGGATGTAGACCTTCATTTTGATAACTTGCTAGTCTTCGCCTACCCACGCTGCGCCTTCCGGTACGCGATCGCCACTCCAGAAGCTTTCGGCTCCATCGGCCATTAAGTCTGCGAGCAATGTGATCAACCGGTATTTGGAGAGGATCATAATTACACTTTGCTATGGTGTATGAATGTCATATTTTGCACGAGAGCCATGAACGGCCTAATACAATTTATATATTTTCAGAGGTAATGTTGTATTCGGTGATTATGAACGAGATGAAGAGGACTGTGGTTTAACGCGCGAACAAATTAAAATTGGCAAAAAGTGCGATCGCGCGTATAT
Source organism: Amphipyra tragopoginis (assembly GCA_905220435.1). Classification (NCBI taxonomy): domain Eukaryota; kingdom Metazoa; phylum Arthropoda; class Insecta; order Lepidoptera; family Noctuidae; genus Amphipyra; species Amphipyra tragopoginis. Next base: position 13,795,730 of record HG991992.1, read on the forward strand.
AGAAATACCACCGCTTGACATCACTCCTCATCCAGAATTTACCAGGTAACACTTCACCTGACTTAACACATTCCAGTCCTCCACACTTTTCATAGAGTTCATAGGCAATGCAGCCATAAGTATGGTTAAATGATGTCATCATCAATCAGGCGGTACTTCGCGAAAATTTATGACATACAAATGCAAATACAATATCTAGCTTTAATTGCGCTGAACAAGATCGCTAGTTTGGATGCAGTATGTAGCACCACCTTCCCGCCGACAAGTATATGCACATGCAGAAAGAGTGAAAAAAATAATGCAACCAAAGCAATACACTATTGTGTATTGGTTTGGTTGCATGTTGCATTATTTTTTTCACTCTACCTAAACCAACCTACCTAAACCAATACACTACGCATATTGTGTATTGGTTTGGTTGCATGTTGCATTACTTTTTTTCACTCTTTCTGCATGTGCATATACTTGTGGGCGGGAGGGTGGTGCTGCATACTGCATCCAAACTAGCCATCTTGTTCAGCGGAGTTGAAGCTAGATATTGTATTTGCATATTTGTATAAGTATGGTTAGTTACCTTCCAGGAGGGTCCTTAGCATTAGGTTTGCGCTAAGAGTAAGTAAACCCTCGAGGAAGGTTCTTGGCATTAGGTAACGGTGTTATAAAACACGCTAATACCTACAAAGTGAAATAGTGTTTCCAGGGGGTCTTGTTGCTTGTTTTATGATGGTGTAATTTCTAAGAAAAACCTAGATGCATTATAACATGAGCTCTCCACGGGGGCACTTGACATCGCGAATGCGACTAGACGGTAATTATAAACAATATCAATAGGAAATGAGACAACTGCATGTTTTCTCTTTCATTATATTTTGTTATGTTGTGTGTTGACAGAAATTATGTTTTTTTTTTTCACCACTTTCGCGGCTCTAATCGCCTTAATTTAAATTTCCTAAAATGCTGGTGCCGATATTTATCGGGCGCTAAACATTTTTATTGCTATGCTTTTAGATTCGGAGTCGGCAACAGTCTTGCTTTGATGAAATTACTTCGACCGATGAAGTCACGTAAGTAAATTGTTCTCCTTATTCCTGTTAGGGTTTCGTACACAGAACTCTTATGATTGAGACTTCGTTGTCTGTCTGTATGGCACGATTTTCTCGTGGAGTTAGTACTACATCTATCGGCTTAGCATAGTCTTTAGCTTAAATATCTACTGCGGCATAGTTGCTGAAGTTCGGCAGAAGTTGCCCTATTTTTTGTGATACAAATAATATCAGTTTTTAAATAACATTAAATACAGCGCATTTCAATGAGTTTGAATGGGAATTTCGCGAAGTTTTTCGCGTCAATTTCAAATGGTATCCGCAAATTTGGGGTAGAATATACCGTCCACCTCCCCTTACCTTCGAAGTTTGCAAGCCAAGCGAATGGCAGGAGCATCCTTCTGTGCACCAATAACAATATCGATCACAAAGCCATTTTTCAAGAATGGGTTATTTGAAAAAAAAAAACATAAACTTACCGGTCTATTGGTATTTGGTATGTCTATACCCGTGCGCTTTCATGTTCATCTTGCGGTTTCAACTTTCAATTCCTCTTGCGTAAAGCGCATGCAATATTGATTGCCATAAGACGCATGCAGCTTATCGTCTACACCGGTTACACCAGTGCGCTTTCATGTTCATCTTGCGCTTTCAACTTTCAATTCCTCTTGCGTCAAGCGCATGCAATATTGATTGCCATAAGACGCATGCAGCTTATCGTCTACACCGGTGCGCCTCGGTCAGTTGTCAGTCGACATACAATAGACGGATTAGCGTGCGCTAGGGGCATGCGCTTTTGTCGAACTAGTATTAAGGCATGCGCTATTGCATGCGCTATGGCACTTCACGCATGCTTCAGACGAAGACGCAAGAAGAACATGAAAGCGCACTGGTGTAGACATAGAATATGAGAGTGTCTGCAGCTTAGAGCAAAGCGGTCGACGACGTCATCGGTGGCCACGTTGCTCTATGGCCTGTAGTGATTGTTTTCAGGCTGACAGAATGAGCAACAATTTCGGTTTCAGACTACACGGTGCCAATATGTTTACCGACGATTGGTGAACGCATAAAGAAGAGAAAACAAAGAATCGTGTCCTTGGTTGACTACATAAGCAGTACGTTTTATATTTCATCATAGATTTTTTTAAATTCTAAAACGGCTTAAGAAGCAAAGGACGGTTATGACCTACGTTTAAATATGTTTAATTCATGCAAAATTTCGAAGTTTATATACGTATTTAAATGTAGATGAAAACAGGATTCTTACTGCGCAACACGCTCGTAATCTCTATGGCTTTGATTATAACAATACAGCAATATTCATTGCGTGGTACATAGGTGTGGAGAAGTCGGATTGATAATACATACGTTGCTATCGAAATTGTTGGCCTATCAAAATCAAAGTCATAGCGATTACGAATGTGTTGCGCAATTAGAATGCAGGTTTAGTGTCGAAACACACTATGCCGAAGATACGCGACCGAAGTTCTGCGGCTGATTTTATGTTCCGACGTATTCGGCTGATATGACACACCATAAGTGCCGAACTTACGCGGCAGAAATTCAATTGCGCAAACTTGTGGGCGACACGCGGGGCACAGGCATGCCTGCCTCCCGTTGCTACCCGCCCCGGATCTTCGTCGGCAATTTAACCGAACTTCGGTCGCGTATAATGTGTGCTCTACAGAATACGTTGCCGCGGAATTGTCACTGAACTTACGCCCGACCGAAGTTCGGCTGTACGCTATAACGCGACGTAATTTCGGCATAATGTGTCGTCAGTAATTCAAATAGCATTGCAAGCGTAATCATGCCGAACTTCGGTCGCGTATCTTCGGCATAGTATGTTAAGACACTTATACTTTAAACAGCGACATGGGTCCCTTTTACATGATTTACGATTGCGCGTCTAAGATCGCCTCTTCTTTAGAATATTCCATTCGCAGCCAGGTATGCAAGATTGCACTTATATTGTAATTAGACTACTTACTTTGTATGTTTTACTAAATAATCTTCCGTTTTTGCAGCCGTGCCAAGAGATTTCGATTCAGAAAAACTAGCCAAGAAAACGTTGAAATTGTATACCCACAGAGATTGTAAAAAGCATCGAATGAGAGCGGTATATATAGTTTAGACCAATATTTCAAACCGTTTTTTATTTACTTTCAATAGCATTAATTCGCACTAAAACTGAAATTATACTGGTATAGATAGTTGTAAGGTGTACTAGACACGGTGCTTGTTAAGCATTTTTATTTGGATAACTGTTGCACCTTTTGGCATTATACATTGTACGTGTATTGTGTCGATTTGCACACTGAATCAATTGATTTTCTTTCTTCTTTCTATATTCATTACACTTAGGATGCCGTTTAAAATTATGTAGTTCACAAGATAACAACGACGCGAAAACGCGAGTGAACTAAATCCTTCAGTTAAACAACAAATATTAAAAAGGAAACCTTAACTTAAAGGGCGGTATGGGATAAAAAAAATGTCGGCAGTCTGGAATGAAATAAATGTAATTAGTTAAAAAAAAGTAGGGCCAAGTAGTGGGTTTACGAGGAACGACACTCGTGGAGGCTGAACTTTAGGCATCATTGTCTCAGCCAATTAAAAAAGTAAAAACAAAACGCAGTTTTTACATTTTACCCATATTAAAAAAAAAGCAACTGCAATAAACATTGGTCAAATTCAGATCCTCCGAACTTATGTAATAAAACAATATTTTTATGAGTACAATCATGTAGGTACAGCATGGTTCAGCAACCTTTTGTTCAAGAGGACCAAATATTTTACGTGGAGACTAGTACGGGCCGCACTTGGGCTATTGTCAGTAGTAGTTCTCGCTCCCTTTCACTTTTTTGTGTATGATATCGTCTGTCACGTGCGTTGATTCGAGAATCATGCGGGCCGCAGCAAGCCGCTTCGCGGGCCGCATGCAGCCCATGGGCCGCTAGTTGCCGACCGCTGATGTACAGCATTGCATTGCCTGAGCTGATATAATAATAATATTTGCAGAAACTGGGCAGTGAAGGCGTTACTCATGTGTTGTGTAGCTCCGGGTGCGGTGTTCGGCCAGGCGCGCCCATCATCAGCCACACTATGGGCGGGCCCTACGAGTTGATCGGGGTGGCGGCTGGCGGAGCGCCCTGCCATCGCCGGGCCATGAGGCGACGTCTTAACAATGAGCCGCCCCTCTACATCGACGTATACCCCTACATCACGTGGATCATGAACGTTATAACCGCGCACCACCTTCCCAAAACGTACCCGGATAATTTTATGCTAGTTGACGCAGGCGCAGGTAAGTGAATAATTATTAACTTTAGTACTAGATACTTATTATATCGATAGCTAATTAAGATAAAGTTTAAAATGCGGAGTCATTTTTGGTACTGAAACTGCTCGCCGCTTCGCTTCCAGTCACTACCATCTCGGTTTGAGTTGAGCCTAAAACGTCCGTGTTAGCATAATGCACAATCAGCCCATTACCTACTGTCCCACTGCTGAGCACGGGCGTCTTTCAGTAACCTTTTTTCCTAACGAATATTATAAATTCGAAAGTAAGTTTGTTTGTTACCTTTTAACGCCTAAACCACTGCATCGATCATCCTGAAATTTTGCATATACTTTGTCAAGTGTACAGAAACGGGCATAGGGTACCTTCCATCCCGAAAAAAGTACTATTCCCGAGGAAAACAACAATAAAGTTCGTAGATGGCGCCACGTGTCTTTTGAATCAGGATTGAATTATATTATTATAGACACTTTAGTAGTGTGTTAAGAGTTTTTTGAGCTTAATTAACGCGACCGAAGCCGCGGGCAAAAGCTAGCATACAATAAATTAAAATGCCACGACATCTGCGTGTATGCACTTTCGTCCTCTCTGATGCACGCCTATTATGCGCTTCGACGCGCTGCTGCGCTTCGTTAGGTGTGAATCATACTTAACAGCTAACAAAAATTCCAGGCATGGGCGTTAACAAAGCATATCTGAGGAGAAGGAGAAGGCAGAAGACTGGCTGGCGTGCTCGTACATTCATGAGCGGAAATTTCTGCTTCAAGAGTGTGCAGAAACAAAAGCGAGCTTCATTTTTCTACTCAGAGAAGTTTGAAGTGAACGCTGATCCCCCTGCCAAACTAAACATTATAATGAAGGTAACAACCTAACCTAACGACAAATCGCCATAACTTTTTTCACACAGCGATTTGAAATAAACCGCACGATAATTTATAAATGTTACCATTTCAACCTAAAGTATTGTTTACAAGGAAGTAGGTACTAAAGTTAATTGACTTACGAAGTTCAGAAAAAATAATATTAACAATTGACTGAATTGGCCTTTTCTTGATATAACATTTGACTCATTATACAATTACATGCATTAAACCATCAGAAAGGCCTGGTTAAAATCTTTCGGGTACCTCGGGCCCACGTTGTATATTATTAGTTGTATAAATCTTAAAATCACAAAATCATCTCTTTAAATCACGGTTCATCTTCCATGCGGAAGATGTCCGGTCTTTTGGAAGGCACACACGGGGACACAGGTCCAACGCGCATAGGCCCCTTTGAGAACTTTAATCAAAAATGGGGTGGGGCACCAACCGGGGACTATTCACGGCTGCACTATTGGAGTACAGTCATGGACCATCCCAAGTGGGTGCAAGACTATTGTAAAATATGGTGAAAAATATCTGGTCTATGGGAAGGGGTGTTTAGTGGATCGGTTAACCTCTATTGCCGGAAGAAAACGGCGTCTGCCTTTCAAGTTTAAATTTGAAATGCAGACGCCGAATTATCATAAAAGTATTTTGTAGGTCTGTACCAATTTTCAGCTCTACGCAATTTTTTTTTTCTTCTCTATCCATCAGGCGTAGTATGGCCACTGTAAGCACGGATTTTGTCGGCTGAGGAATAGACAAGATGACGTATTGCCATTGTATACTCGTATACGTCATTGTGTCCACTCTTCCGTAGATAAAGCATACCATGTATAATAAATCGTCAAACTGCCAAACGCATTGATCACCACATTCATAAATAACATATTCGTTTTTATAGGTATCTGCGGGCATTGAATGCACAATCGTATGTGCCCGTCTGCTGATGCCCAACCGTCTGACAACACCGGTGGTACATGGCGTAGGTGGATACAACATAACAGTAGTGTTCGACACAGAATGGTTTCCATACACGTTCTACTTCAGCATGGCGCTAGATGGTAAGAATACCACGGCCAGAGACTTCCACACTTGGTTACCCGAACGCACACCTGGTTACTGGTGATGTGTATCCGATTATGCTTATAAATCATTTTCTTTTTAAATATTTGGTTTTATTCCAACCCCTCACATATCAAATCAGTAATCCTACTCAAGTTCCTCCTGTTTTACGAAGATTTAGGTATAGCAGTGACGGACAGTCGAAACCTAATTTTAATTTAACTGGAAATCTATGGGGAAATCTAAAGGAGCTACAGGAAAAGGTTCTTTGGAGACATTTTCTCGTTTTTAGGGTTTTTTCCGTACCTTAAAAGGAAAGACGAAACCTTATATGATATCACTTTTGTCCGCTCGTCTGTCTCAGGTTTTTCTCAAAATTTTTCTCAAAATTCGCAGCTGCATGCAGCTGCGAATTTATACCTAACTCTCTAGTCAAGCGGCTGCCTAAGTGCTTAGGACTACCCTAACTTTACGAGATTGATTTTCCAAGTCTTAGCGCCAAGCAATTGCTAATCAAGTGTCAAAACAGCAAAACGTCAAAGAGAAGGTATTGTAGCATTTCTCCTGCTCAATCTCGTATAACTATCTCGCTCACTCATTCTTCCATTCACTTACTTAGGTAATATCAAACATAGGAGTAACTTTACGTTAGTATTCAAAGTGCTTGTAAACAGAATAGATTTATTTACAGAAATAAATATTATTTATGATTGTTCATCAACTTTATCTTCTCCGACGTTAGGGAAGAAATATTCAATAAATCTTTGTTTGAATAGCTGTACAACAGGTCTAGGAACAGTCTCGGCCAAGGGATGCCTGCCGCCAATAGGCTCTTTGGAGACAAAATTTCTCCACATTTGCAGTTGCAGTCGCAACAGTTTTGTGGCAGACATCTTTGCTGAATCCGTGAATTTACCTAGAAACAAAAAAAAAATACAGTCAATACATTTTTTCATCGCTCATTTCAAAATGCGTAATGTAAAGCCACCAAGCCAGCCTTACTTTTTCAGTTTTTTTTTGTTTGAGTCCCGGATAAAGATACGACATCGTAGCCAACTGCATACAGCAGCATACACCATTTCTGCGGAAGCTCTCTAGCCAATTAAAAAGCACCGTGTATATCTACTGTGTTTTAGTTCACCACGTGGCCAGGTGTGGATTGGCGGACTACAAACTTCATCGAGAACATTTTGGAGCTCTTTCAGTTGAGTAGGTTTCCTCACAATAATTGCATTCACCGTTTACACGATCAAATTCTGATCGAGCTCCGAACCTACTGCATACATTAGTATCATTCTATAAGAAACCCACCTCAATATCGACGGTTGGCTCAATATCCATAATGTCACAGTATGGATAATAGAAGCAAATAACACACAGATAATCGACAGTATAATCAATAACGCGTAGTTTTGTTATCCACGCTGTGTCACGACAAATATCTAATTGACAGTCGCGATCGAGGTGAGATTCTTACAGAATTGCACTGCTGTATAGCTATGTGTACACCAGTGCGCTTACGTGTTCATCTTGCGTCTTCGTCTGAAGCATGCGTGAAGCGCCATAGCGCATGCCTTAATACTAGTTCGACAAAAGCGCATGCCCCTAGCGCACGCTAATCCGTCTATTGTATGTCGACTGACGACTGACCGAGGCGCACCGGTGTAAGACGATAAGCTGCATGCGTCTTATGGTAATCAATACCTACTGCATGCGCTTGACGCAAGAGGAATTTAAAGTTGAAAGCGCAAGATGAACATGAAAGCACACTGGCGTAGACGTACCGTAGGGACCGAAAGCGTTCATTCGTTAAGCTATCACTGTATTTTTTATAGATCAGGCAGGATAAAGAGAACAGGTCTCGTTGGTCTAGCGGTCGCAAGCACGACTGCTGAGCGTGAGGTTCTGGTTCAATCCCCAGCTTAGGCAATGTGATTAGGTTTTTCCGTGTGGAATTTCTCAGTAGCAGCCCGGAGTCTGGATTCATGCCTGGTTGATGGCAATAGGCTCGCCCCCTATTACATGGGACTTAAACATAACGGCGAAATGAGGGTGTACATCTCTGCTTAACCTTCGGGAAATATAGGCGTGATGTTATGTAACGAGAACAGCCCCCATTGGCTGGAGACCCTTCAGGTCTCGCTAATAACTGCCCGGTTACGTAGAAGGGGTCCCCAAGGATCATCAATAGAGGTATAAGAGAAAAAAAAAAGACGAGTTGCAAATCTTACCGGCGCCGGCCTGTCTTTTCACTCTGCCTTTTATGGTACTGCCATCATTTTGAATTGCATCTATATCAATAGGTTGAAGTAACACTATCATCGAGTAGTAGTTGTTATTGTACTGAAAATAAAAAAAAGTATAAAATAATAATATTATTAGATGTACGGCCCAATAAGAGACACAATGATCATAATTATAAGCTAAACGTCTACTGGTGAACATGAAACCCCATAAAGCGCAGTTCAATCTACGCTATAATATATAGCATATAGCAAATATTGTATAGCACAAAGATACCGCTCAGCATACATTTTATATGGACACGTTCACACGACGCTATGCTATAAAGCAGGTAAGGGGAACCTTTGGCAAGTTGCGTGCGAAACTTGACTATACTAATGCAGTCGCGGGCCATAGCAAGAAATAAAAAAGCTTAATTTATTTATTAGGTTACCAATGAAGCTAGTTTATGTGTAACAGTTAATGTAATATTTGTGTTTGACTTCAAAAACAAGTTTATTAATATCTGGATGAATTCCAGTTATATAGAGGCGTATCATCATTGAAAATCAGCGCTGTTGGCATTAGGCTCGTCTAAAGTCACAGCATAAAGCTGAGCAACGACCCAAATTCTTATGTGTCATGCGACGCGCAAATTCAAGTACTTATTCAATTATTTTGATGTATTTTTATTGATAAGATGTCTAGGTAACCAGAGACTAAATATGCAAACGTGATTTGCATAGATTACAAATTAAGTCATTGTTTTATTTTTTATTGTTTTGTGTTTGGGTTGCCAGGCAATTATATGTTTAAATTAAGAAATTGTTAGTTTTAAGAATAATTATGTTATTAATTTTAAGTATGCTTGATGCTTGTGCGTCTGTTTGGACGTAGGAATAAATACTTTTTCTTTCTTTTTTTTCTTTTCTATCAAGTTTTCCAGACTTTCTTTTTTCATACGTATTATTTAACTTTAGCTTTAAGTTACAGAGCGTACCCTATTTTCGCGCGAAATTTCAAAATGTCGCGGGTCGGTTCAACAACCGAGGCGGCCGTTCGTTGCCCATACGTGCTATAAAGTATTGGTTTGCTGTACGCGATAAACTTGAGCAATTCTCAGAGCTATATCGTACGATTCCCTGCTCCGCTTCACTTCTAACCCGTCCGTTGCCCGACGGATCACTGCCAAATAACTTGCTATACATAGTAGACCGGCTTGCGATAAAGCGTTTAATGTGAACGTCATGCTATTTATGTAGCTTATGACGCAATATGCTTAACTATATAGCGAAATAGTATGGCGTAGTCTGACCTGCGCTTAAGTGAGTAATGCCTTAATCACAGTGCCGGATTAAGTCTACTTATGGCCGATTCCTATAATTTACCAAGACTTTTGTATCTTTACCGATAGTGAAGCAAAGACCCCAAAACTTTACAAAGGAGATATCCCATACCATAAGTAGTAGCTATCACAGGGAAAATTAGCTTAAGAGTCCATGTATTTATATAAGTTTGGCAATAAAAAAACTACTATTAGTAAGCAAAACGATTCGTTTTTGGTCATAGGAACCAGGGGGCCTACTCCCTAAGTCCGTCAACGAAGTTAGTCGCCCGTCCGAAAGTAGGCCGAAACGTAGGAGTGAACAAAACAAGTGTCAAGATCAACTTTTCGGACGGGCAAAAACACATCGGTAGTAGGGACAACTGTCAAATCGTGTTGTCATTCATTCTTAGTTCAGGCCCCGAAATAATCGTGTGTCCGTAGGTGATAGGGAGTAGGAAACGCTCGTAACTAAGGCCTAAACCACGGACTTCGTGCTTAGGGAGTAGACCCCCAGGCATTAATGACCTAAGCATTCCACGCCTTTGGGCCTCGCACCTACCATCAGCCATCCAGGCCCAAGCAGAGTTTCAGATGGAGTGACATCAAAATATGACGTCTTTTTGTTTATTATGGAACCAAGCTACATACACTTCTTTTCCTCGAATAACAACAAACTGTCGACCCTTTATCGGCATTAAAGAGAATTCACACGTAGCACAATCACACCACATCGCAGCGATAAAAAGTGGTCAAGCAGTGGTTACGTATGAATAGTATCGCTGCAGCTTTGATGACAAAATGTTGTCCGTCCATTCATTGGTGTAGTTGTGGTACGTGGTGAAACAAGCCTTATATCAACCATTGAGGCTATTTTAGGGCATCGAAGCAAACAACAGAATAAGATTTGGGTTGCGGTGCTTTTGCGGTCCCGGTATAGTGTGCCTTGACCGCTCTGCTTTCTTACAAATATTTGTTGACATTAAAAAGGGTTGATACTAGCAAAAAAAATTCTATTCGCTTGAATATTTATAAGCATTATTTTTACTCTAATTATACTGTGGAGAAACTTGGTGTGGTGTTCCTCCAACCAAAGAGAGGATCCTCCAACCAGGCGGAGTCTAATTATACTGACGCTCTGCTTTCTTACAAATATTTGTTGACATTAAAAAGGGTTGATACTAGCAAAAAAAATTCTATTCGCTTGAATATTTATAAGCATTATTTTTACTCTAATTATACTGTGGAGAAACTTGGTGTGGTGTTCCTCCAACCAAAGAGAGGATCCTCCAACCAGGCGGAGTCTTGTGCCTGGCGGGCTCCTGCCCAACAGTTGATGTTGGGAGGTTGTATATACAGCGTGTCCCAGAAAGTAGTGTCAAGCGGAAGTCCAGAGGTAGAACATCCTTTGAGGTACCCAAATCACCCCCATGTATGTTCCGCGATTTTTTGTAGTTTTCGAGTTATGAATGTTTTTCATGTTTTTTGATCAAACTCTGACTATAACAACATTTTTGATCGTAGTGACGTGAATAGTTGAGATACATAAGTAATTTTTTTTTTCTAAATTAGCTGATTTGTGACCCTATTGAATGCATAAACATTTGTAACCATAGATGTAACACATACGCTACAAAAAAATATTGAATTGTCATAAAGTTAAAATCCTGTATGTTTCTTAAATCTTTGTGGGTGATTTAAAAATAAATCTCCCTAAACTTTTTTCGTCAGATGTATTTTAAAAACTTACCCATTTTATCAGCTATTTACCCTGTAAATTTCATCGAGCTTTCTTTTGTTTAAAAGGTGACTTTATCGAGAGTGTTCTTAGCTATGATTCAAGAAAGTCTGTTCAGCCGTTTGAAGATCATCAGCTCTTTTCTGGTTGTTGAAGGGATATAAGCAACTTCTACTGATCTGATCGATTCGAAATTTACTATCCTGTGACTTCAATGATATTACAATAACATGGTAACCTTGACCTGATACTCAAGCATCATCTGAAACAGCATGATACCCAACTTACAGTAGAGATATTGTGTGCCTATTGATTCTTTAAGTTTATGATAAGTTGTAATGACCTCCTTCTTGTCACATGTCATCAATATCATTGAAGTCACAGGATAGTAAATTTCGAAACGATCAGATCAGTAGAAGTGGCTCATATCCCTTCGACAACCAGAAAAGAGCTGATGATCTTCAAACGGCTGAACAGATTTTCTTGAATCATAGCTAAGAATACTCTTGATAAAGTCACCTTTCAAACAAAAGAAACAACTAAATCAAAATCCGTTTAGGAGCTACGATGCCACAGACAGACACACAGACACACACGTTAAACTTACAATACCCCTCTTTTTGCGTCGAGGGTTACTAAAAAATACGTTATTAGTTAGTTTTAATCAATTTTCCATTCACCCTTTTACAACTGGAATTTTCGATATTGTATGCTTTGAATGATATTTTTATTGTGATGTCGCAGAGATAGCTCGATGAAATTTACAGGGCAAATAGCTGATCAAATGGATAAGTTTTTAAAATACATCTGACAAAAAAAGTTTAGGGAGATTTATTTTTAAATCACCCACAAAGATTTAGGAAACATACAGGATTTTAACTATATGACAATTCAATATTTTTTTGTAACGCATCCGTTGCATCTATGATTACAAATGTTTATGCATTCAATAGGGTTACTAATCAGCTAATTTAGAAAAAAAAATTACTTGTGTATCTCAACTATTCACGGCACTATGATCAAAAATGTCGTCATAGTCAGAGTTTGATTAAAAAACATGAAAAACATTCATAACTCGAAAACTACAAAAAATCGCGGAACATACATGGGGGTGATTTCGGTACCTCAAAGGATGTTCTACCTCTGGACTTCCGCTTGACACTACTTTCTGGGACACGCTGTATATTATCTGCGTGTTAAATCTTGATTGCGCGATGTAGGATAGTTCGCATGTGCATGGCGAGATAGATGCCGATTGCCGCCACATCATTACCCCCCTGAGACCGGAGGTCGATCGTCTTGATGAGTCAGCGGTCGTTGAGACTTGAGAACTTGCCAGGGCCAGTGAAAGGTTCCTTTGAGTCGGAACTGTGAGCGGTGAGTGGTGGCTGTGGACTGCGTCGACCAGGAGAGAAGTGCCTCTGCTAGTTGATCGGCCGAAGTGCAGTATGATGCGCCATGATGCTGGAGTGGGCTGAGGGTCGTGACCAGGCTTGCGCGTTCACTGCAGGCTAGTGGTCACATCACCCGTTGAAGCCGAGGATGCTGGTGGCTGGCTGTGGGACTCGCTGCTTGCTGCTCGATTGAATGCTGAGCTGCTGAGGGAGTGGTGATGTGGCTGCCAAGGCTGCGAAGGTTGTGTGTGACGTCACCAGTGTGGAAACACTGTCTGTGACGATCACGTCGGGGTCACCAATGTGGAGAAACTTGGTGTGGTGTTCCTCCAACCAAAGGGAGGATCCTCCAACCAGACGGAGTCTTGTGCCTGGCGGGCTACTGCCCAACAGTTGATGTTGGGAGGTTGTATACATACTATCTGCGTGTTAAATCTTGATTGCGCGATGTAGGATAGTTCGCATGTGGCGAGATAGATGCCGCAACAATACCAGATAAAGAAATTCAAAACTTATAAGTTATCAGCAAACTGCGAGTGTAAAGTAGTACTTTGCTCTTCCTTTTAAGACTAACCTTGTATGTATAATAATGATTAATATAACAACTAAATATCAAACCTCCAACACTTCAATAATTCCAATGGGCGCAGCAAATGAAAAAGAACACCAGCTTATACAAAATAAAGTCACATAAAAAAATGCAGCAGTATTCTGCAATACCGACATTATGATTAGTAATATGAACTACTACTCGTTGACTATCAATTCAAATGACGATGTGAGGTCACATTAACTGTTTTATATCGCTTCATATCACGAATATGTTTTCAATACACACAATATTGAAAAAGTTTTTCAAAACAAAAGAAAGAAACAATAGTTTTTTTCTACATTGTTACATCGCGAGTAACTGAGTTGACGGACATACTAATAGTTTATCGTTTTATAATAATAATAACATCATGACCGGATTAGAGTTTTCAACTTAGAGTTTCAGATTAGAGTTTTTTAAGCGTAGGACCTGTGTCCCCTGTATGCCTTCTACCGGACTTCTTCCGCATGGAACATGAAAGGTGAATTACAAAAAAAAACCGCTGTGGTTTCTACTAAACCTATAGTCATAGGTATTATCAGTCTCGCTTGTGCCGCGTTCCGAGGCGGACGCGTTTACGTATTGTTTATATCGTTAAGCGCGGCGCAAGCTGTCGCTCGTAATTACTCGTCATGAGTAATGAACTTGTGGCAAATGAGCTGCTGGCGTTCCTGCAGCAGAAACTGGATGTGATGGACGAGGTGTCAGCTGTCCAGATCTGCGCAACGAACTTCAGCGAGAATGACATAGCTGCTGCCAAGCTGCTGTTGTTCACTGCGCTGAACAAGCGCGACCAGATGGTGTCCCGCCGGCGTGACGGGACTAAGAAAAGTCTGCAAGACATCATCACGCTGTTCAAGGAGACCGACCCTGATGACGTGCCGACGTTTGTGGCGAAGGAGCTACACAAGCTGCCTCCCGTCACGTTCGACCACGTCGATGTAACGAGCCTTCTGAAGGACATCGTTTTTCTGAAGGCCAGTCTCGCGGATGTTCAAGCGAAGTTAGATGCATCCCAAAACACTGTCGCCGATTTGCGCAAGGAAGTCAGCGAGTTGCGCAACAGTGTAACGGAAACTAGGTCACCAGTCGATGCATCTAACGTAAACACGCGTCGCGGAGCCGGCCTCGATACATCGTCGTCGAATTCCGCGTCAGCAGTTTCGTCGCCCGCGCAGCCGTCGATTGCTGAGTCTGCAGTGCGCCCCGCCTGCGCACCCCGCAGCCCTGTGCCCCTCACCGCGCCCGCACCGCACAGCGCCACCCCCGCCCCTCGCCCCGTTCCACTGCCAGTGTCTACAGGCCCGGCGAAATCTCTACGCAGGGATTTCGCTAGTGTTACCGCGAGCGCCCCTGGCGTTTCTAGTCGGAAGGATGTGCCAGAAAAGGTGCCGAAAAAGGCTGAGGATGGTTTCGTGACGGTGCAAAAGAAGTGCCGTCAGAGAACCAACAAGAACTGCTGCGGCACGGCTCCTGAGGAGCCGAACATGACGTTTCGTGCCGCGATGCCGAACACTCCGGTGTATATCTCCCGCGTACACTACACCACTAATGCGAAGGACATCGTGGAGTATGTACGCCAAAAGGCCAAGTCCTTGGTGAGAGTGCAGCTGCTGGAATCGCGCCGTAACGCCAACTTCAAGGCGTTCGTGGTGCGAGTACCAAACTGTCTTCTGCACCTCGTCATGGAAGAGAACTTTTGGCCGAAGGGAGTGGTGTTCCGTCGCTTCCGCGGACAAGTGCCATACGACCGCACAATGACATAGTGCTCAAGTGAAGTTTTACTAACATAGGCTTAAGTCTCTATACTAATACAAATGTATTATTATAAATATATGTTAGTTTGTAAGGTATATATCTATGGGCCTAAGTAGCCTGATAATAAAGAATTTATTTATTTATTTATTATTTATTACCGAAAAACTTCGAGATCGATGACAATTATTATAGCGCGTTCACACAAGGGCGATTATTTTGGGCGCGAAAGCGCACGCTCGTCATGCACGAATCGCTCCCTCCTCGGAAACTTTGGAATTTAGTAGTTAGTCCCTCGTTTTAACGTACATCAAGAATGTCATCCTAAGCGGGAGGGAAGGAGGTGGCGCGGGCGCTACGCGATTACGACGCGTGTACTATGCCATAGCTATTCGGGCGCTGAGTGTGCGCCTGTACTTTACATCGATAAAAAATGTACGTTAAGACAAGAGACTAACTATTAAATTCCAAAGCTTCTGAGGAGTGAGCGACTCGTATGCGACGCGCGCACGGTTTCGCACCGAAATAAATCGCGCATATGTGAACGCAGCCTTAGGGTAGCGGATGCTTTCACACTTAGTTTTTTTATTTTTATATGTAAATTTTGAAGGTATTTGTTTTTATTACCTTAAATACTTTTAATTAGAAAAACATCTTATTACTATAAATAATGAATGAAGTTGTGACAGATAGACGGACATGACGAAACTATAAGGGTTTCTGGCTTAGAGCAACGCGATTGACGAGTCATTAGGGCCATAGTTCAATACAAAAAAAAAATGACATTCTTTGCGGAGGGAAATCTCACATACGTACTTAGGCGATTCTCACACTGCACCGCATCGCGCAGCGTAGCGCGGGAATGCGTGTTCTTATGTTGTTCGCAAGTATCTGTATTTGTATAGAAAACACGCATAGTGCAACACACTGAATGATGCGGTGCAGTGTACGAATCGCCTTAAGTATAGTCACTCGTGGCTCTTTTCATGCACCCCGAACCGTACCTACATAGGATACTAATTAATGATAAAGAATAAATAAAATTACAACAATATTTCATTGTGTTTATTTAATTTTGATATACAAAATAAATAGTTAAAATATTTTACGCAATATCGATATCGAATTATACATGGATACATAAAAAATGTTGACCCACGAGACTGTTACAACACAAATAATGTCAGTCTCATAAAAAAAACTACTAACGTTATCATGAGAATTAAAAGGAATATGAAATACAATGACGTTTTTTTTAATTAATTTTGTCTAGGCGGACTCCACGGATATCGTATCTTCGTCACTCAGACTCTGATTTTCATTGATAGGAGCGGGGTAGTTTGATGGTGGTGATTGGGAAGGCTCCTGTGGGAAAGGATTTGGTGGGAACTGAGGAAAACCTGGGATTTGAGGTAACTGTGGAAATTGCGGGAAAGAGGGAGCCTGTCCCTGAGGATTTTGAGGAATTGTTGGGAAATTCGGGAATGTGATGGAAGGTGGAAAAGGTGGAAACTGTGGTGCAGCCGGCTGGGTTGGCTCTGGCATAGGAGGCTGGGAAGGCGTTGGGGTCGCAGATTCTGAGTCTTGTTGCCTTTGCTGTTCAGCATTATAATCTGCTGAGTCTACTACGGCTGTGTCAGCGTCACCGGCTGGTTGAGTAGGAGGTTCACTCGGAGAGCCTTGAGGATAAGTTGGAGCAGGAGCGCTAGGAGAAGCAGGGACGCTGGGAAAAACAGGAGCAGATGGGAATCCTGAGCCCAGTACTAAAGAAGGTGCTGAAGGGTAAAAGATATTACTTGCTGGGATGTAAGAATGTCCGGCTACAGGGTAGTACCCTGAGTTCAGAGAAGCGAAGTTGTTCACTTGGGGTACTTGATGGAATGCAAACTGCGGTTGAGCGGCGAATGCGTATGATGATGGTACCTGTCAATGAATTAATAAAAATATTGCTGTAATATTATAATTGGTTAAATTTAGTCGTTAGTTAGTACAATTTTCTAAATTATACTAGTAGATATACAACACAAAATTAGTCTAGAGCCACACCATGTCGAAAATATGCGACAGAAGTTCGGCGTTAAATGCGATGCCTTTAAACACACACCAGGAAATATTTTGCTTCTTGCCTAGCAGCGGAAAGTTGGGTGCAACCCTTTGTAGAGTGCGTCTCACGAAAGAAGTGCCTTCGGCGCTACGTTGGCACCACTGACTTTTCATTGTAAAAGCATCCGAAACAATGGAAAGTCAGTAGTGCCAACATAGCGCCGAAGGGACTTGTTTCGTGAGACGCACTATAATTATGCATTTTGTGTAGGAAGCGACAGTGTTACGTGGCTAAACTAAAAGTTCTGCCATATAAGATCGGCAATAGAGTCGCTAGATGTGCTCTATTGTCGTAAAACGCATCTTATAATGTGTGGCATCATTTAATGTCATTACTTCATTCCCGCTTTGTATAAAGTAATCCGATCGGCTCGTACCGAGATGAGCCGAGCTGGGGCCTAATTCTCCTTAAATAAATTGTTGCCAAACGCAATCGAACCACAACCGTCAGTCAGTTTTTGTTTTCGAAAACTTTCAAAATGATTGATTTTGTTTTTTATCTCAAACAATTTGATAGCTTTTGAAATTGAGAACTGTCTGAATGAACGGTTCGGCCTTGGTTCGGTTGTGATTTATCAAGATTTATTTTAGGAGAACTAGGCCTCTGGGGGCCAATTTGACTAACAAAATTGCTATCAAACACAAACGAACCACAACCGTCAGCGAGTTTTTTGTTTACGAAAACTGTCAATATGATTGGTTTTGTTTTTTGTGTCAAACAATTTGACGGCTTTTGAAAACGAAAATTGAATGAACGATTCGGCCTTGGCTCTTTCTTTTAGGAGAATTGGGACCCAAATACTGTTAATTAAGAGCTTTTAATATGCTTACCGCATTAATGTATAGTGTTGTCGAATAACCAGAAGCCTTGGTCTCCCCTGGTATGATGGTCTTCAGGTGTGGTGACGACACGGTGATGGCGCCGGGCCAGGCAGTCGACCCGCCCGCTGCGCAGCCAGCGAACGCGCACAATACTGTGATTACTAGCACCTGGAAATGTTATTCACAGCTAAAATCATATTCACAGTTCACAAACAAAAAAATGTTTTTTTTTTATTTCGTATTAAAACAACAAACTGTACCTATGACATAATTTCACAATAATTGAGCTGAAATACAAAGTTATTTTTCCGGTCAATAAAATCGAAATAGTATTGAACTGAAAATAGAGGATATTTCAAAAATTTCGTATCTTGCTCAAAATAGTTTTGGTTGATAATTTCCATTAAATGTGACACGGGTGGAAAGTTAGGGGGGGTTAACATTGTTAACGACATTCAAAGCTCATCATCTCACCATATTTTCACCTAAACAAAAAATTTACTGACTATGAAATTGTTGTCATTTTTAAAGACTTATCAAAGGAAAAACCAGAAATAAAAATAAGAAGTTCCCTTTTTTCGTGTATGCGATATGAATATTTTTTTCGTAATATTCACCACACGCCTGTATGGCGGTTTACAGAAGACACATATTTGTATAATTTAAATCTAGTAGTTTCCAAAAAAATGGCTGTGACATACGGACGGATGGACGGACACAACGAAACTATAAATTGACTACGGAACTCAGCAGCCGCACGCGCATCCTTATCACCACATTGCATACAGAAACAGCACAGGCGCTTTTTTCAAATAGGTTCGATTTTTTAAATCTTGGCTTCTCGCGTAGCCAGATGTGGTTGTATATAAGTAGGGATCAGTATTGTAAAAGGAAGGAACTTCTTCATCCACATATATACTAATACATCGTTTCGGTTTGATTCACAGAAAAAGCTGTATTAGTATCGGCTTCTCGGGTAAAGGCTTTTTAAGGAGAGCTTCGAATTATGCCCGACAATAAGAACACAAAAATTTTGATTTTATAATGAACGACATCTGCCTGCCTCTATGGGAAATATAGATGTGACGACGTTTCATTCCTATTTTTTAAACGAAACAACTGCCATCTCTCCTTCGTGACCATAGACATTCAGTAGTAGTAGTTATTCGCGACCCTGTTACTCAAGAAAATTTTAGCTAAAGACCCTTCAGGTCTCGCCAATAAGTGCCTGTTTACATAGAAATGGTCCACAAGGACCATCTACAACTACAAGCAGAACAGCAGAAAAAACAAAACAAAACTGATGAATACTGGCATTCCAATTAAAACGAATGCACTATACAATGTGTACGGTCATGGACTAGCGATATTCTAGTTACTTATACACCGTGGGCTCGAGGTACCCGAAAGATTTTAACCTTCGATTCCGATGCCTAATTGGAGAAGAAAAGCTAGGATGTAGTTATTATTATTCGTTATTTACGGAAATTCACAAATCGAAAAATATGTATGGTAACAAGTCCTATGAACGCGGAGTTGCAACTTTTGTCATATCATACCCCTCTCGCCGTATGTCTTATTTGTCGGGGAGGGTTTGAAGTGAGAAGTTTCTTATCCACTCACACGATAATTTATAAATGTTGCCAATTCAACCTAAGGTACTGTTTACAAGGAAGTATTAAAGTTAATTGATTTATTTAGAAAGGAAAACAAAAAAAAATTACTTAATTGGATTTTCATTGATATAACATTTGGCTCATAATAAAATCAGAAAGGCGTGGTTAAATTCTTTCGGATACCTCGGGCCCACAGTGTATAACAACTATTCTAGTACCTACACAAATACACTAAACACTAGTGGCGATGGGTGAATTTTCTTAAAAGGGAAGCCGGACCAAAACATGCTTGCTCATGTGTGATGCGTGAATTCCAGTAACTACTCGTTTCAAAGGGAAGCCGATAGGAATCGAGTTGTATGGAGCCTTTGCCACTGCTAAATACTAGAGTCAAATCCACTTCCACTTTTTTGTTGAGATATTCTGTAGGTACAAATAGTCATATCACTCAAAATTTTGGTACTACTGAGATAAAAGTTGGCTTATCGGGAGGGCAACAATATTATCTATCGTTTTCATTACGATACAATGGCTTCACATTCATAACTTTAAGATAGAGAATATCTCAAGAAAAAAGCGAAATGGCTGCCAAATAGCGGGGAAATGAATTGGACCCAAGTTTGTAGGTAATGTATTTATGTACTAGAATAGTTGCTATATAAGTACCTAGAATATCGCTAATCCATGACCGGACACATTGTATAATACATGTATGTCTGTTTTCCGTAATAAGCTAAAGTTACAATACACGTTACAATACAACGTTTTTTATAAAAAAAAAAAAAAAGTATTTAAAATGCTGACGGTTCAGTTTAAATATCTAGTATCTTTAAATAGTTTTAATATTGTGGTTATAAGTAAATACGTTATTAAACAGATATTAAAAGTTATAAGTGCTTTGTATGCAGACATTTATGTGTCTATAAAAAATACCGATTACAATTTTAGCATTCTGCATTACTGAAACCAGAAATGGTTTATTAAAAACCCGTTAGTTAAACCCGCGATGATACTTAAGTACGTCCGGCGCACCCTGGGCAGTTAGCCTCGCTACCAACCTTGCTGACTGGCTAATCTTTTCACCACAGCATGAGCTATTTTTGTATAGCTCGTGCTGACACGAGAGAAGAAGAAGAAGTTAAGCCCGCGTAGCTCTGTCCGCGTAAAAAGTTTTTCTATGTTAATTTCACCAACCCTTTTCACCCCCTCTTAGATTAATTGTAATATTTGCTTTAAAGATTATTTATACCTAATTTTGTGTTGATAGGGCTACGCTACGGAGAATCTTATTGATTCTCCATTAACAAATTTAACACCTTATTGAACTTCTTTTTGTGGGGAGATAAACACATTTTTCAAAATAGTTACTTTGAAGAGTATTAGTGCCAAGATACAAGTTTAATAACTCACGAATCAAAAAAACATGTAAACGATACCACTTAACTCCATTTCACCCTATAGGGTGATTTTCGAAAAAGATTTTCTTAATATGCGGTTGCGTTATAGGTAAATCACAAACTTCTCTCCCAATTCCAAGTTCCTACCTTTTACGGCTTAGGCTGTGGGAGAGGCTTACATTAGGACAAAAGGGAGGACGGGGGGCATAATTATAGGACCATAATTATCGCCCGCTCCCTACTTCACCTCGTCGCCGCCAGTTGAACTGGCAACTTCAACAATATCAAAACCTAGGACCTCTAGAACGGACCTCAGAAGTCAGAATGCGGTTCACATATTTTGCAAACGGATCTCCATGGGCACCCGGACAACCTTATAATTATAGTATTACAAACAAAGAACGATCACTTAAAAATTCACTTCAATAAAATCACAAGTCGAATTATCACAAAAACTCGTCACTGGATATGTATTTTTAGTATAGTCCAAGGTTATACACGTACCTTCATATTGGAGGCACAAGGTGTTCTCTGTAATACACACGTTGATCTCCTGACGAGGCTTTTATACATTCAATAGTACCCCGCCTACGAGCAAAGAAAGAAAGTTATTTATACTAGATACGTCTCGCATATCTGAATCACTCGAAACTGATCGCTAAGTTTTTATCAATATAAAAACTGTTTATTTTTGGGTTCTATTATCAATGGCTTTTTCGATTGTTGTGGAATCTCAATAGAAACGCTAATATTGAGATATTTATATATTTTGATACTAATCTCCACACTGATTCTAAAGGTCACCAGTAAAACTTCTTCATGGAAGCGATTTTACTGAGGTTCGCTTATCGTTCGAATATCCCACAGAACACACAACATTACGCCATAATAGTTTTTGATATCTGTTGAAGGGATTAATTTATTAATATTTATAGAACCGACAACATTTTAATGGAATATTTTCCGTTACTAGCAGGGATTAATAACCATCCATCTGATCAAGTGGGCCTCAGCAGTTAATCCTATGTAAAAACTGTTATAAAATAGTATTGTCAAGATGCTTCTAGCTCTTCATTCAAGGGGAACCGTAGGTGATGAAGGAACCTATTCTTCATAATCACTCCATCTTAACATATCTTTAATCAGCCCATATTCACTCTCTGCTTACTCTTCGTCCTAGCTAGACAACGCAGTGCGTTGCATTGCTTTAAGCATCGCGTAGCGAAAATAACAAGCAATAAGTATACCTTCTACAGGGTGTAAACGAATTCGTGTAATTCCTTCACACCGCATGATTTACTGGTGACACAGATGGTCAATCTGTTGCATGGGATTTTTTTATGAAACAACAACAAAAAATTCAAAATTATAATACGATGATGATGATGACGATGTTTTTGAGTCATTTTAGCGCTCCGAGTTAACTGACTCCGCGGAGCGATATCGTGCTAGTCGTGCCCACCATGCTTTCATTCATTTATGTTTGGAAAGGAAATGAAGGAAAAAAAATTGCCTCTTATTTTTTTGTTGAAACCATATTGGGATGTTTAGATACGATCACTTACCGCTACCGTAAGAAAAAAAAAGGTTTTAAATTACGATGCTAAAATTACTCAGATACAGAATAACATGTTTCGTTTTTTGAAAACTTTTTTTTGTTGATTCTGATAAAAACCTATGTAGCGTCAATCAGTGTCGCCAGTAAATCACGCGGTTTGAAGGAATTACACGAATTCGTTTACACCCTGTAGTAGTGGTCTACGTGAGCAGAGTATCTAACAAAGCGGCGCTTAAAGTTTATTTTTAGCGGTTTTCTATGACAGAAATTTCAATTTAGCCTTACTCATCAAATACTATAAAGACTGTATAAAAACGCAGCTGCTACGACACGTCGACTGCGTCGTGATGCGCTGCTTTAGCATGCGCCGCACTACCCAATGCAATGCTGCACAGTTAGGACGAACCCTATGTATACAATAGGAATCCTTATCGCCTACTTATCCGATACTGCCCCTAAAGGTACAAGTCCGAGACGGGCTGCAGACCGCAAACTGCAAAAGTAGTATCGCTTGCGGTGCGATCTGCGGCTGCGGTCTGCGGTTGCAGTTTTGCAGTCGCTGTCGGAATAGCACCTTTAAAGTGCACACCTTAAAGTCTCAAGTACTGTAATTATAGACACAATAGATAAACAACGGCACTGACGAATCGGTTCGTCCGTCGGGCCGCTAGCGGTTAAAGGCGCTATTCCGATGGCGACTTGTGGTCTGCGGTTGCAGTGTGCAGTTTGCAGCCCGTCTCGGACTTGTTTCTTAATTCAAAACGATTCGTTGAGTCAATTGTCGGTCAATTCGGTTTGTTCCTAGTTTTTTCTACAATTCTTGTCATGAGAGAAAATGAGATAACAAACCCAACCGTTCGACAACCGAGTTATCGAATTGTTCTAAATCTGGGAGCTGCGCCAGACTCATCCATGGCCACCTTACTACCCTCGCTATGTCGTCAGACTATTCTGACTGATGGTCTACCCAACAGTCTTCGTTCTTCCCGTAGCCACAATTCAGCGACCTTGGTCCACGTATAATGAAAAAAACATTATTAAAAAAAACTTGATAATGCGTTTCCACTCCTGTAAAATTTACCATTTTGTCTTTCGTAGTGTTAGAACTTGAGCGACGCTGTCATTTAATATTCTTGCTTACTCTATTAAAGTAATAGTAAAAATAAAACGGGAATTTTATTTGTAATAACATTTATTACAAAAGTTTAAAAATCACCATAATTAACATGCGAACATTTACAAAGCGCTACCGATCATCTGTGGATCATAACTTTCAAAACACGTTATACATTGACTTGTAAAAGTGTCTGTAGCAGATTTATTTACAGAAATAAAAATTATTTATCATTACACTACACTCCAAACTTGCTTATGAACTCATCATCATAAATTCCACGGACTTCTTCAAAACTATTTTATCATCTCACTCAAACATTGAGTATCTATGTGATGTAATGATAGTATAGTTTAAAGCATGATTTGCATTTGCATTTCGTCCCATTCCGCTCACAATAGTTGCAACATACTTCCGTAGGTACCTAATAAATTATTTGAAAAAATACAGTTCGATTAACTCTTCCATCTATTCTATTTGCTATATCTAGGTCACAATTAATACTACTAGTCTTTTTCTTGGACTGACTTGTCTTACGGTAAGGATACACGGCAACACATTACACTCGACACTCGGTGTCGACACCGAGTCTCATAGTGTGTACATCGCCGTTACACTGAGTTACGCATTAGCTCGGGTTTAATTTCAGTGTCGCGATTGCATTGTGTCGAATGTCAGTGTCACTGTGTATCCTTACCGTTAAGGCTTCACCGTAATCTTACCTATAAACTTTTTTATTTACCTCAAATATATTAAAATTACCGTACTTTAAAACATAATTAATTATTAAACGAAATTTCCCGTACATGTAGTTCTATCATACGAGCTGTTTCGTCCGAAAAAAATAGCAAACGACACAAGTAGTGACACCGTACGTGACGCAAGTTAATGCATTTTAGTTATTTTTTTGTACATTTAAAATTGCAAATACACTACGTACATTACAACTGATTCTGAACTTCATATTACAGAATTTCCTATGTTATGCTGAATAGTACAACACTTATATTTTGACTTTTTAGTAACATTTTTAGTAATGTTAGTATTTTTGAGCAGTCTTTTTTTTTAATGATTTAAATATTTTTTCAATTTATTTTTATAATCTTTTCTATTTTTCGTTAACCTGCTTGTTATGTATTGTATGATTCGTAATCCTCTTCAGAGCGTTTCCTTTAATCCATTTTGTAATAATACCTGGAAAAGAAAACTTTTACGTGCCTTACTGTGAATGTCGCTTACCGGTTGGCACGAACGAAAAATCAAAATAAAAAAATAAAAAAGTTATTCTTGATATTCTCAACTAAAGTTCAGTAACTGACGTCACGTACTCAGGTCGAAACAGCTAGTATAATTAACTTTTCTTATAATAAACATAGTAACAGAGTGTAAACGAATTCGTGTAATTTCTTAAAACCACATGAAGTATTACTGGTATACATAGATAAATCCAGCACGGGACTTAGATTGATTAAAAAAAAACATTTTTTCTCTTGTAGGTAGGCGTAAATCATCCTATCTAAACGACAAGAACAGGTATATATTTTTTTTTTTAATAATTTCGATGCCACTCATAATACACGAATAAAAGCTCGGTGACAAAGCTGGCGAGCACGACTTCCACGATATCGCTCGACTCAGAAACAGAACAACATGTTTTTTTTCCTGTTTTTTTTGTTGACCTTAACTTTCTCCTTTTCTGGGAGAAAGGAAGAAAGGATCTGTATCACCAGTAGATCACTCGGTTTAAAGGAATTACATGAATTCGTTTACAGCCTGATATGTTAATAAAGAGTAATAAAAGATCCAATTAACAAAATTTACCAACAACCAATTTCTTCATCAACAGCTAAAGTAATCGGTAAAATTATTTACTTTTACTTGACCTTTACCGATACTACGGCAAATGTGTTGCTTCATTCAAGTAACAGCTAAAGTTAAAGTCAAAGGAGCTGCCATAACACAAACGTCGTAATTTCCTAAAAAAATCGTGGGGAGCTTTTTTACAGATGGCATCACTGCAATTTTACTGTCAAGTAGTGCCAAATGTCAAAGTGAAAGTTCTTTGTGACGTTACTTTGGCTGTTCCTTTTGAATTGAAGAAACTGGCCGTTAGTAAGGTCTAACCTACAACTTGATAAAATGACGTTAACATTAGCTTTCACAGCAGCTTATTGAGCTGTAAAGTTTAGAGGCAAAAGTAACAGTAAAAGCAACAGCTAAAAGTGTGAAGAAACAAATTTTACCGTTACTTTGACTTGGTCACGTTACTTTGGCTGTTACTTTTGATGAAGAAACTGGCCGTTAGTAATTATTTTAATGCAAAAACAAAACATTGTACATTCTGATAAACTATACAAGGTTAGTCGGAAAGGGGGAACTAATCCGCAGACCACTTAAAGTACCACTGATGACGGTTTCAAAGCAAGTGTTAAAATTTCAAAATTCTACATTTTTTATTTTCATGTAAATACATTTTTATTTTAGTTTTTTCAAAAATTCTTCGTCCCTACTTTAGTTTCAAATGAGAAAATGGAGCTTGTAATTCGTGACCCCAAATATGACCTAAAATGTAAACACAGCTGATCATAGCTTACGATATATAGATTTTAGCATATTTTTTTTTGTAGTTTTTAACAGCTATTTCTCTTAAACCATTGACTTTTGGGGAAAGTGGTAGAACAAAAGTTAACATTATTATGGGTACTTTAACACCCTTTCGGATTAGTACCCCCTTTCTGACTAACCTTGTATAAAGACAATACCTAATATTTCTGTCTAAAAAGTACCTATTCAAAATGGCTGTCATCATGTGCGAATTCAGTGGCCAATAAAAAATTTCTTGAGTATTTTCATGATAGGTTGGGCATGTGAAACGGATATAGGATTGGTGCCGTCGAAATTCCTTGAATATAATAAATTCCTAATGGTTTGCAGATACATTTTCAGCAATCTGTCACCAGGCATCGTGGCTACTTCCTGTAATCTAAGAGTTTCTAGAAAGAAAACAAATATACAGTGATAGTTTTCACTATCCCGTGTAGATACTATATGGTGTCATTTGGTGGTGCTGTGGCTTACATCGCGCATTTTGAATATTTGGAACCCGTGAACCTGCGTAAAAAATCTGTGTACTATGAAACCACATTGAAACACGCGCATTGCAAATAATACATGGACTTATTAATATTTAATTTCATAAATTGGGGTGCATGAAAAGAGCCTCCACGAGTGACGATACTTAAGTACGTCCGGCGCACCCTGGGCAGTCAGCCCCGCTACCAAGCTTGCTGACTGGCTAATCTTTTCACCACAGCATGAGCTATTTTCGTATAGCTCGTGCTGACACGAAAGAAGAAGAAGAATTTCATAAATTCGACACCGAAATCCCCAATAACACTTAGCCCAACCTGGAGATCGAAAGCTTTTCTTTTTTTTCTTTTTTTTTCGTGGGGTAATCCTCTTGGATTCCCTTCGCCCGGGGAAGGCAAAGGGGTATGCCGGACTCTTACCGGATAAAAACCCACGGTGTTCCTTCTCCTGACCCGGGTCGCGGGATTCACAGCTGCATGCACCGTGACCCCGGCAGTGGGGATCGAACCCTGGACCTCACGCTCAGCAGTTCAGCTTGCCACCACTCAACCAACGAGGCAGTAAATTGTTAATTATCAACACCCACCTCGTTCCTCTACATTAGCATTAATTTCTGTCAGAAAATTTCTGACGCTTGCTCGAAGACTCTCTGCGCATATACAGGGTGTGTCGTAAATAGTGGTCCAACGTTAAGGGGTCGACACACCGTGTATTCAGCTATCACATACCACAATTTGGACCATTTTTACCATAGGTCTCAGATTTTTTATTAATTTTATGTTTTTTCAATTAACTCCTCGTTTTACTAATTTACCTGTTATTTCAACCCAATTCATTATTTTCCTATTTAGTTTTTTTGTTTATAACTGCTGAATACATTGTGCTATCATGCAAGTCATTTTTAATAAAAGTTAAATTTTTCAAAAAAAAATGGTTTATTCTGAGACCTATGGTAAAAAAAATCTAATTGTGGTATGTGATAGCTGAATATATCGCGTATCGACCCCTTAACGTTGGACCACTATTTACGACACAGCCTGTATTTTGGTACTAGAGCCAGCAGGCTGCCGGATCCGGCTAATTCTAACAGTGTCACGCATCAGAAATTTCTGATATTGTGCCGCCGGGCTTAATCCGTAGCCTGCTCCCACGAAAATAACGAGAATGAGATACTTTTTCCCCACATACTACTACCATTACTACCCCCGGTATACACTAGGCCCAGTAAAAATTACTTTTTCATCCCTCCATCTCGGAAAGAGTATTTTTGCTCTTCGATATCTGAGTGCAAAAGCCGTTTTTATCCGCTAGAGGATAAAGTAAATTGAATTTAGAACATCGTGTTCTGCGTGTGCACCAAGTTTGTGAATTCAAAACTTCATTAAACCTATTTACTTCTCTACCTCCATGGTGCCGAATTTATCATACAACCTTTTTCAATTTGTTAAAACTCAGACTCGGAACCTTCTTGGTGTATTACTTTTTTTTAATTTGCTTTACGCGCGCCTATTTCTTTTCACGTCAAACCTTAGGTTAAAAACAAGAAACTTGAAAACAAGTGAAAAACCTAAAATGAGTGATTCTAGCGACGAGGAAGTATATTTTTTTTACATTAAGTCATTTCCTCGCTGAGGTGGGATGAAAAGTTACGTGTTGCACTCGAGTGCAAAGATTTTTCACCTCGTGCGCTTTTGATTCCCTCGCTAACGCTCAGGATTCTAATTTTTGAATCACTCGCTGTGCTCGTGATTCAGTTTTAGAATCCTTCGCTTGCTCAGTCATCAAAATTGAGCACGCGGTTAAAAAGCAACTTTGCACTCTTGTTTAACAAATAACTATTATTTCCAGCTATGAATAGAGTTCAGCAAAAAATGTGATATGAGAAGACCAATGTTACCTGCCTGCCTTTGAACTCTGCTGTTTATGGTATTTCCATCGTCTTTATTAACATCCTTATCAACAGGTTGAAGTAACACTAACATCATGCAGTCGTAAATATTGTCCTGGAAATAAACAAGTATAAATATATTTTAGTTGTACGAAGATCATAATTATAAGCTTGTAAACATCTACTGCTGGACACGAGCCTCCTAGAGGTTTAATGCCACAATCACCAATCTTGGTAAATAGATTGGTGATTGATTCCTTCAAACCTGGTGATTAGTGGTGACACAGATTGAAAAAAGCACGATGTTCGTAACGTGAGTCATATTAGCGCCCCCAGTAAACTAAGAGCGCGAGGCGATTTCGCGCTAGTCGTGCCCGCCAGCTATGTCGCTGTGCTTCCATTCATTTATGCGTGGGTGGTATCGAAATGTTCTATCTGCTGTTATATTACTATTATCACCCTTTTCAACGTAAGTTGAGTCCTGCCGTTTGTCTACAAAACGGTACCATACAAAGAATAGGTATCAAATACTTTTCAAAATCAATAAATGGATATTTATTTATATTTATTTATTTACGGTTTACTCACGTGCATTTTTTCGGATTGACCCACGCGATGAGGTCGGGTCAGTAGGAGATCCTCGCCGCGTGTTCAGCTCATGATTAAGGGCTCCGTTTGTGTGCGGATAATATAGCTATTTTACGGTTTTTGATGATGTCGTTTACGTTTTTTCGATAACAGTTTCTTTACGGCTATAATTTACAAAATATCGCTATATCGGGACTCATCTTTCGTTGAACAGAGTGTAGTAAAAACTTAAGGTACAAGTCCGAGACGGGCTACAAACTGCAGACTGCATCCGCAGACCGCCACTCGCCGTCCGAATAACACCTTTAAGATGCACACATTAAAGGTAGTATTCCAACGGCGACCGCAAACTGCAACCGCAGATGACAGCAGCAGACAAGCGACACTACTGGTTCATACAAACCAATGTGACTTGCGGTCTGCGGTTGCAGTCTGCAGTTTGCAGCCCATTTCGGACTTGTACCTTTATCCCATTCGCTTAAATATTTTATAAGCACTTGACTCTAGTTAAACCAGATAAAGAAGTTCATATTTAAGTATTTACTCATACGTTACCGGCAAACTGCGAGTGTAATGTAGTAGTTACACTATTGCTACTCCCTTAGAGATTTAACATCTAATCCCTACTAATATTTTAAATGCGAAAGTAACTCTGTCTGTCTGTAAAGCGTGAATTACGTAGAAACGGCGTAAGGAGCAAGCACGGCGCAGGCGCGTCGCTTTCATATGTTTTGTCGTGCCGCTTCAAATCTTTTTCGCACAAAATGTATGAAAGCGACGCGCCTGCGCCGCGTCTGCACCTTACGCGTCATCCTACGTGAGCGATCTACAAGCGACGCGAAAACAACAAACAGTCGATATTGAAGTGGCCTACGTGACCAACGCACGTGGAGTGCGGTGCGGCGCGGCGCGGCGCGAAGCGAACGCTGTCAGTTGGCTTGATGTTTTCACGCGAACTGGATGCTTTTGATGGTTGATGCAAGCTCGTAGGACAAAGCTGCCGCTTCGCATCGCATCGCATCACTTCGCGTTATTCGCTTAAACCGCCTACGTAAGACGTCGCGTTACGCCGCTTCTATGTAATTCACACCTTACGCTTTCACGCCTAAACCGCTGAATCGATTTTGATGAAACTTAGTACAGCGATAGTCTGAAACCTGTAGAAGGACATAGGCTACTTATAGGCGATCAACGACATCCACGCGGGCGAAGCCGCGAGCGACTATACTACTACTTTATTATTAATATGTAAAGTAAGTATCAAACCTTCGACACTTCACTAACTTTAGTGGGCACAGCGAATGAAACAGAACAAAAATTTAAACAAAATTGAATTACATAAAAAAATGCAGCAATATTCTGCATTAACGACATTATTATAAGTATTATGAACTGCTACTCATTGAATCTCCATTCAAATGAATTGTGAAGTCACAATCATATTAAAACTGTTTTGCAAGGCTTGGTATCACGAATATGTTTTCAAGTATACACATAATAATATTACAAAAGTGTTTCAAAACAATAGAAAAAAACAATCTATAGATATTGATCATCGCGATTAGATAAATATCTGTAAGGGCCTGTACAGATCTGACGAACGTGCCGCGAATGCGTTGCAGGCACTGCTTTTAATACCCCTCAATTGTAGTAGTTATAAACAAACTGAACGCGTGAGCCCTGAGGTGCGGGACAGCCCTGAAGTGCGGGTGACAACAGGAGGAACTAAGCATGCGTGCTGTATGCAAGCAGCGCTAGCGCAGTTCACGCGTTCATGCGTAGCTTGCGCGCATGTGGCGCAGGAGCAGCGCGCGAGCAGATCGCACTACGTAATCTATGAGTGCAGCTCACGAGCATTTCGCAAACAGGCGCATTTGTCAGATGTGTACGCACCCTTATGTTTCATAATAACACCATGATCACTTTGTTTTCTACTTTTCCTAACTACAATCCATTGTTAATTAAGGATGCATGACATGATAGTCTAGTCACACTGACACATCATACCTTTGTCTTCAAATTAGTACAGTCCACGATGTAGACAAAAGCTCTAGTAGACCGTAGTACAGTCCAAATCTTTCTGCCCGTGGAGGGATCCATTTGACCACGTATGGCTGCTGTCAAGCGGCTCAAGTCCACTGACGAAGATGGCCGACACCAAAATGGCCGAAGGAAAAACGTCCTTTTTTTCACACAGTATAAGTTAATCTGTAATAGCAAACACGTGCATAAAATAGGTATTAAAAAATCTTTTTTTCTTTTCCTGTGCATATTCCAAACGTTCAGTCATTATGTCCTTAACAAAATTCATCATTAATTATCTTTGTTTTCTAAAAATGTTTTTGTTTAATTCATTTTTAAAAAAACGGAATGTGTTTAACGATCAAAGGTTTACCCTTTATAAAAACAATACCTGACTATCCTACTAACTCAATGTTAAACTTGTCTTATGGATAGACCCCGCTTTTAAGGACCTTTTGTGTGCGAATATAGCGCTGGCCGCTTTCCAGGGGTCGTTGGATCACACAGGAGGACTTTGTGACTATTAATTTTATTTGACCTAGGACATTTTTCCTTTAAAGTGTACTGATGGTTTTCTCTTTTCATCATATCGGCAAATTATAACCACCGCATGAAACTGAAGTACTATAGTACGGTGACATAAAATGCAGAAAATAAAATGAAAATTGAAACAGGATGAGGCTAGGAAGGCAAAGGAAAAATGTAACTATTATTTATTTTATTCTTTATGCATAAAATTAGTACAGAGACGGACTTTTTTCTACAAGTCGACCTTTAGGGTAATACAAAGACCAAACATGGTGGGTGCACTGAAACTGAACAACATTGTTGTGATACAATACGAGTATGACATCAAAAATAAGCATAAAGGCATGTATAAAACTTTTTATAAAAACGAATATACAGCGATTATACACATCTTACGAATATTTTATATACTTGGGAGCAAATAAATCGAGCCACTTCTATTTTTAACGTAGGTATAATTGTTATTATTTTTGGTATTATGGAACAGATCAATTCTAAACATATATCGCCTAAAAGTTTATTTGATAACCTTTACAATGAGGGTAGTTTTTTGTATTTTGAATTATATAATTCATGAAACCAAAACTAATAACCTTTCTTTGCTCCCGAGTACATCATATATTAATTAATGAATATAATAGGAATGTATTTATATATATTCGTACAAAATCAAACTTATAAAATATACAAACATAAATTATGACGTATTATGATGCAGCATAACATGTATTTCAATTTATTATCGCATTTAGTAGTTTATTCCATCTGTCCACGTTTGTTTGTGAAAGTACATACCTATATTCAAGGGCAAAGAGACAACACACACAGAAGTCCGTCCTCGCGGACGCAGCCAGCGGGTAAGGTTACTTGCTACAGATATCTATCGATGCTGACATTTCCCACCAGTTAATTGCCCCCATTATAATCTCTCACTGACATTTCTAACTCACCAAACTTGTACTACTATATTATGAAAGCTAATGTTTTAGTTGCAATGCAGGTATTATAAATCGATAATTAAAACTGAATAAATATTTAATGTAGATCAGTCGGCAGGGCGCCAAAAAGGGGTTTACCTTGCAAAAAGGTCGGGTAGTTCAGAATTTTGGATATGTTTTATGTTTAGAAGTTCTATAGATTTTTACAACCTTGTCTTACCTCAGCTCGCTCCGCCATCTTGGATTAAAAACCCCTATAATAACTCCTCAAGGAGCTCTACGATAAGAATTGCTGATCAATTTTGTTGAGGATTTAATTTTCTACAATTCTTGTCTCCAACATGTTTTTCTATAGCTAATAGTTTAATTATTTCGCTTTCAGGGAGACAAATTAACAATAATAAAAAAAAAAGAATTTTAAGGTAGAGCTAATAACAGTTCCATTATATTTATGGTTTTATTAGGGGTGCCGATTCCCGGCGTACCCTGGGCAGTCAGCTCCACTACCAATCTTGCAGACTGGCTAATATTTTCACCACGGCGTGAGTTGTTCTTCAATGGCTCTGGACAGGAGAGAATAAGAAAGTTGTTAGGGTTGACGAACTTCATAAAAAAATGAAAACGGTAATTTAATTAATGGGGGCCATC
The DNA here is from genome assembly GCA_905220435.1 of Amphipyra tragopoginis. NCBI lineage: Eukaryota > Metazoa > Arthropoda > Insecta > Lepidoptera > Noctuidae > Amphipyra > Amphipyra tragopoginis. The sequence continues at coordinate 13,829,340 of HG991992.1, forward strand.
GTAATCAGCCATCAAAATGTAGCCAGCACAGCCCGTCCGTTGCCCAATTGGAAGTCCGTGGGGCTAGATAAACTGCATAAAAATGGCTTAATTACTGCGCAGCTCCTTCGGTTGCTTGGTCTCTCAGTTCCAGTTCCAGTAGTCTGGGTCATACCCTAGTTCCGTACCGTGAGCTACCCACCCTAAATCAAATTTGCCGAAGTCGTCGTGTTTCAAAGTCATTTAAATATAAATTATATTTAATAACGAATTGTTTTCTTCAAATAATTATAATAATTGCAATTCCTCGCCATCTACTGACTTTCGCCTAGGCTACATGGGGGTACTAATTTGTTGCATATGAGAAAGGGCGCCGAGTGTGCGAACGAACGAACACTCCTCATCAAATATTTGCATCTCTATCACTTACACACTCACTCGCTCATCAGTCAGCAAAACACTCGCGCTTGTACAAATAATAAATTGAGGAATTAGATGAGTTAGTTCAAAGTTGAAATACGAGTGTACCTCATTCATTTTCCATTTTGAGGAACTCCAACAAGGTATTTCGCGAGTGATGGGCACATCACTAGTTCACTACAACATTACATAAAACAGCACGTAACATGTAAACATCAGTTCCTGTCTTAGAGCATATACCTATATGCTCTAAGGTTCCTGTATGATACGAAGTCCTTGATTTTATGTAAGATCAAACCACCTTGGTTTAAAAATAATAAAAACTTTTTTGTTAAAACACTGGCTGGTAAATTACGCAAATCAATTTAAAGTAATAAGACTCTCCCACATTTTAAAGGTTATAAACGGTAAAAAATTCCCAATCTGCTTCAAAAACTGAAAAGATAATTTAAATCAGAAATGAAATGCAATGTTACAACATAAAAGATAACGAAGATTCTATGATCCATACAAAAGTTTTCTGTAATGAATGAGAAATGTCAGGTGAGAATAAAATTAAAGCATGTTATGTCATGCGAGTTATAACGTGCATATTTTCAACTTATTATTTATTGAATTTATTTTTTATATTTGCGTATTTTTTTGTGTTCAGCAGCTGATTCTTCTGCACAAACTCAAGATATTACCAAACCCAAAAGAAAATGTAAGTACCTACCCGAAATTTTACGTAAACTAACCTTTGTAAGAATTGAAGTGCGCACCTTAGTTTCAACTGTGTGATTTCGGACCTCCTATTACGTATTAACAAAAGTGTTTGTAGGTTAAATAAGTTTACCTGTCTAATGTCCTGAAACAATGAGATACCTTTATACGCTCAAGCCACCATGACTCCTTAAATCTTCACTTGTTATGAACCTTAATCGATGTAGGATTTTTTTTCAGATAGATAGCCCTAATACTCATTCTTGGACATTTGACAGGGACAATATTAGCTTGATTTCATACTCAGTTATGAATTGTTTTTCCACGCTAACGCACCATATTTAAACTAAAATCATTGTGTAGCAGCCGTAATCAAAAAGTTGGCTAAATATTTGTAAAAACAAAGTTTTCAATTAGATAAAAGATTAATGTAAACAAGTGCATTAATTTTATCGCCAATTATTTGATTGAAAGTATGCTAACATGTTGGTAACGGATTAGAATTAAGTAGGTAGCCATTAATCTATCAACGGGATATTAATAATGGCTGCCTAGCATCGATATCAAATAGGGCTTTATTATTAATGAGTGCGTAGAGGAAAAATATTTCCCAGTGAGTATCGCGGGCGCCCCGCGCGCCTCTACGCTTTTCCGTCCGTCAGTCGGCCGGCTACCGCCGCGGAGTGACGAACTCGGTACCCGACGCTCGCACACAACACATTGCTTATTTACAAATAGACCGTCACATTTGACAACAGAAGGGACAACACGCATTCACGTACGTTGGTAGTACTAACTTTCATTGTTTTAAATCACCTCTCAGTATATAATTTGTTAAATTAACACGATTTCAAGCAGTGTCAACACAAACACATTGTTATGTTCAGCGTACATTCATGATAGTGCAAATTTTCTGTTCGATCTTACTTGTAAAGTGCGCTTAGCTTACTGAATTTAGTGTATTTAATTGCATAACACCTACAGTGTACCACCACGAGGTCTTTGATCCAGATGTTCGATCCCTCTCCGAGACTCTATCCCGGCAACCTCTTTCTATTTAACTTTACATACATTATGTCATAACATTTCAATCACATCAAGTGCCGTGAAGTTATAATAGGTCACATGTACACGTGTATACATCTACATCATTTCATGTGGAACTTAAAACATTTAATTTATCAGAAATATAAAAATCTTCTTTTCTTTTTACACGTGACATTGATAACATTCTAATTAAACTACACTTCACATTACCCCTGGTAGTAATCGGCTATTATGCTTTTGACAAATGTAACCTTAGACATTGTTCATGCATTTAGAACGCGTTCATTCCTAACAACACATCACAAGATTAAGTAACTGCGTTCACACGTTACCAAGAGCGATAAATCGTTTGAAACAAAAGCAAGTGATTAACGTTGTGTACATGCAAAAACATGCTGATGCAAACATGTGCCAAACATTCGTTACGGTTTTTTTATATTCATGACTATTGGAAAAAGCATCTTCCCATCGGATTAAATAAGATTTAGTTTGTAACTGTCCCAGTTATTCTTAGCTACTGGAAAGATTAATTAAAATAAAGCTAGCGTCACATCCAAACTCGTATCGATAGCTCAGAACTTTGTAATTTTTTGTTATTTAACGAGAAACTGTAGCATTTCTTCATGATAAGTTTTAAATATATATTTGTGTTGAGTTGCCAACAAATACACAAATTAATTCATGCACTCATTCGCTTTGTCCCCAATTTGTTTGTTTACGCTTGATGCACTGCGCCCTCGCATCGATCGCAATAACGCATATAAATCGAAGTAAATTCGTCTGACTATTATAATAATATTTTATAGCGATGATTCAATGGATTTCAAGGAGCGATTGAGTCATCTGTTAGAATTATTTAATGTTCAAGTTTACTACACTTTAGAGCAATAAAATCGCGCATCCAGAATGTTTGCAGTTTAATCCGTATTTTTTCTTAAAAATTTATAAAAATGAAGAACTCGTAATTTCAACTAAAAGTTTATTTCAGTACCTTTGCATTGATACCACTAAACAGTATGCAATGTAGGGAACTTTTATTGAATAAAATCAGACTCGCACATAAATATTCGATTATTTGCATTAAGAGAACTGTGTTAAAAATTAAAAGGAAATAACAAATCAAAATAGGTGTATTCCATCCCCTAGCCTTAATTCTAGCTCTTAACCTATTTTTCAAGGACCGTATTAATTTTACCATGAAATCTTGAGGCATGACATTCCACTCCTCTTCAATGTCAAGTTGCAGCTCTTGGAGCTGCGCAGGAGCTGGACTTCTAGTCCGAACTCTTTTTTTGAGCTCTTCCCAGATATGCTCAGTTGGATTGAGGTCAGGAGTGCGAGCTAGCCATTCCATCACGCTAATTCCAACATGTATTTGTAGGGCGGGTGTAGTATCCATTTTTTTCCAGCAAATCTTTCGTTTCTTCATGAAGGTGTTATTACGTCAAGCTTTGGTAAACCGAAATTCACCCTTTTATAACTGCGGGCATGAAATGGCCTAGACAAGTGAATTCGAGTAATTTTGTTGAAGTGTTGTTTTTATTTATGACTAGCTTTTGCCCGCAGCTTCACTTGCGTGAAATTTTGAACCCGTTAAGAGACGATTTTCCATACAAACTTTCATCCCCTATTTAACTCCCTTAGGGGTTGAATTTCAAAAAATCCTTCCTTATTCCTTATCTACATTATAAAGGAAACCTCTTTGCAAAATTTCAGCTTTCTAGGTCCAAGGGTTTGGACTGGGCGTTGATGAGTCACTCAATCAGTCAGTCAGGACCTTTCTTTTTATTTATATATATATAGATAAATAAATTAGTTACGGTTTACTCACGTGCATTTTTCGGGATAGCCCGACTAGTTTCGGCCCAAATGGAGCCCTTAATCATGAAATAATCACGCAGCGAGGTCGCGAGTCGAACTCATGAATGTGTCTAACGAAAACCGTACTTAATACAAAAAAAAAGTGTTGTTTTTGTTGGTTTTAACCTCTTTTATTGTTACATTACACGCGAATGCTCTCGGTGAGGGAGCGCCTTTACAAGTTTTTTTTGGTGAGTATACACAACAGCATTTTCTCGAGCATTTCCATGAAATGTAACGTTCGTACGAATGGTACAATACAAGTAAAAGCTCAATTTAAAAAAGCATTTCCATGTAATGTAACGTTCCACCGAATGCTCGACATGGTGTTTGAAGTAATGCTCACGGCGAGTGAGTATTTACCTGTAACCCTCCTTTCTATTTTGCATTTACTTTTCGCTGAAATGTCGGATCTGCAGGTCGCGTGTGCTGCGTTTGCGCTCGTATCTTTGTCCGACGAAATGTTACATAAATTCGCTCGGTTATTTGCAAAAATAAGTTGTAACAAAGCGCTGAGTGTCGTGCTTATTGTTCGGTTCGTGAAAGGGTGACACATAAGAGCAGCTCGATGTTTTGTTACAAGTAAATGCTCTAGTCTACCTTAAAGCTGTACGCTTTCATTAAACTTAAGGGTCTTTACTAAATGCCTTATAGTTTGAAAGAAATTCAGAACAAAACTAAATAACAAGGGGTGTGCGATTTTACTGCTCTCAAGTGTACTTAATTAACGTTTTAGAGATAAACACGCGTTGCCTCCATCGTTATGATTTAGCCTTGAATCTAATACTGTCTCAACCATTTTAATTATTGCAATTATTATTTTGACGAGCATCTGGCTTCCAAAGCTCGGGACAACCTTGGTATTCATGCATTTTATTATCTCGTCTTGACTGCTGCATTAAAACTTCGCCTACAAATGACACTCATTATATGGTTTAATGTCATCTGCAACCTAAACAGTTGACACCCGCTTCTAAGGCCCATTTAGCTTTAAGGTACAAGTACGAGACGGGCTGCAAACTGCAGACTGCAACCGCAGACCGCAAGTCACATTGGTTTGTATGAACCAGTAGTGTCGCTTGTCTGCTGCTGTCATCTGCGGTTGCAGTTTGCGGTCGCCGTTGGAATACTACCTTTAAGGTGTGCACCTTAAAGGTGTTATTCGGACGGCGGGTTGCGGTCTGCGGATGCAGTCTGCAATTTGCAGCCCGTCTCGGACTTGTAAGTACCTTTATCTTCACAGCTTTATTTACCTTTATTTTTATAACGGTAGTTATACTTAGAAACAAAAAAATCGGTAAATTCCTCTTATTATTGTTAGTTGCTTTCTCATCGTCATCATTATTATGCTTTAGGCAAATCATCGAGATCTTATTAAGTTCATAGAAAAAATAAAAACCGCTAGACAACTTTTGATCATCATTTTTTTAAACAGTAAATGCTCCTGTATTCTCCTCTGATTTTTTTACTACATCTACTAGTAAGTACTAGAACTAATGTCACTACTGCAACATAATAATCATTGTCAAGGTCAGCTAGCCTAAAATGAGCAGCTTGAGATAAATTTGTCGTCGAATTATCTCGATCAAGACGAGACAATGTATGGCGTATCTCGTCTCGACACGACATAATGCATCGACAAAATTATCTTGAGCTTCGCATGTTAGCCCGACAAGTCTCCCGCCTTTTGCACCACGCTACTATGGAGCTTTATAAACTTTCCGTGCAGTTTCAAATTGCTTAAGTTGAACTGTTACTTCAGTTAAAACGAGTTCAAGATACCCATTAGCTGTAATTCATTAAAAGCGCTTAAGCTATTTATGAGGCCGCGCTAAGCCTCATTGATTAGATCAACATTATGTTCTGTAGTTTTCTAATCGCGTATGGATATAGGAATCTGTGAAAAAGGCAAGTAATTTCCATAGTCTGCTTGCTGGGTTTGCAGATTGGAGACCACAGCTGTTCTCTCACCGCTGCACACGTAGCTCAGCATCACGTAGGGTTGAAAATTCAACAGTTTTTTCTCCATCTGTTGGTTTTATCAGCGCTTGGGCGATTAGTTAATCTTTATATTATTCACTTGTCCGTCACACTCTCTACACTTTTAATTAGTATTATCTACACACATTACAAATATACATGTGAAGAAGACAAACATATCATAATATCAGGCCGTAAACGAGGCTCCCTAAGATCGCTGTAATGTTCGGTTATGAGGAAGGAAATTTGTCATATTTGCCTGAGAGGGTGAGAGTGGTGACTGCAGTGTAAATTAGGATATAGCTACCCATCCTCTCAGCATAGTTCCTTTGTCATATTTTATATACGACTGCTTCTGCCTGCTCTTATCCCAAGTTAGATGGGATCGGCGCAAAATGTTTTCTTCTTCCATTCTTCCTTATTAACCATCCCGCTATCATTTACTCCCTTTTCATTCATTTCATCTCTCACAAACCATCCATCTTTTCTTTGGTCTCTCTCTTCCCTTCCATCATCAACATTTATATTCATCACTCTTTTAGTCACGTGCTTTTCGCCCCTCCTCATCACATGCCCATATCAAGATAATCGGTTCCCTTTCCCTTTATACAAGGTTAGTCAGAAAGGGGGTACTAATCCGAAAGGGTGTTAAAGTACACATAATAATGAATAACTTTTGTTCTACAACTTTTCCCAAAAGTCAATAGTTTAAGACTTAAAACGCACTAGCGGCCAGCCGCAATACGGCGTGCCGCTTGCGGCTGACCGCACATCGATTTTTACATGAAACCGCATGATCTCAACGCATTGATTTCCGGCCAGCCGTCGTGCGCCAGTACGTTGAGATCATGCGGTTTCATGTAAAAATCGATATGCGGCCAACCGCAAGCGGCACGCCGTATTGCGGCTGGCCGCTAGTGCGTTTTAAGGCTAAGAGAAACAGCTGTTCAAAAATCTCAAAAAAAAATCTCTACAATCGATCTATCCCCAGTTATGATCAGCTGTGTTTACATTTTAGGTCATATTTGGGGTCATGAATTAGAAGCACCGTTTCCTGAATTTGTGACTAAAGCAGGGATGAAGAATTTAAAAAAATAAATAAAATAAAAATCATTTTATTTGGAAAAAAAAATATCGAATTTTGAAATTTTAACACTTGCTTTCAAACAGTCATCAGCGATACTATAAGTGGGCTTCGGATTAGTACCCCCTTTCCGACTAACCTTGTATACGACACCTATGATAAATGAAATGGCTTATTCTTTCCAGGAACATACTTCATGTTATTGTTGTTTTGCAGCATTTCGCATGGCGGACGAGGCGACGGCCGACTGTCTGTTCGAGCGACTTCGGCTGCACCAGCAGCGAGCGCCCGACTCCACCGAGGTGGCACGCGCCATCACCGCGAGGATCAACTCGCGGCTTACGTCGCACGGTAAGCTGACACCATTATTATCGTGCACATCCATTGCTGAACATCGTAAATTCACGGCTGGCGAATGTACTCCGTGTTTAAAATCGCTGCCTTGATTTCACACGTAACTATTTCAGTCGAGGGTCTAGTTACGTACTTATCCACACAGCATTGCACGTAGATGTCGCAGCATAGTATAAAATCAGTTTAAACTTGAAGGGACTCTCGCGAATATACCCTGATAACGTATAGTCTGTCGGATAAATGTGTTTACAATTACATGAAGGTTGTTTAGGAAAAGCTTAAAATTGAAATTTGGCAACATAGTTGTGTCAAGTATGACAGTTGTGTAAAGCGACCGTTATTGTTGATATGTATGTTGTTGATAAATATGTTAAAAAATATTTATAATATTCGTAATGCGTTTTACTTCAATATAGATTAAGTAAGTAAAAGTAAGTACTTTTTATATTTCGGAATTACACCCTGCTAGATCCGAAAGCGGGCGTATTAATACTTCGATAGAGATACTAAAGTTTTACGCTGTAATTTGAAACAATTATCAGAACAAATCGATTGTACCTACTATATTATTTTCTTGGTGTCGCTATTTTATTTGTGTGGGTTTTAAGTTTTTTATTTTTTCATATAAATAAACATGATTTATTCGACAGACATCATTTTGCACATAAAACGTAGTTTCAACTAATTCTCTAAATTTCTCTGCACCTTTCAGATACCTTAAGTAAGAGTATTTTAAATCGAAGTCTATATTTTACAAAATACATGAAAGTATGAAAAAAAGTAGTTACCTACACATTTTACTGTATAATTAATAATTCATCGAAATAAGTAACCTATACGGTTTCATGTAATCCTCTTAACCTCAATATTCTGCTTTTTACATTGGCTGCAGATAGCTTACCACGTGTCCTAAATATTTCTTTAGTTTCCTATAATATTGTAAGCAGAACATTTCCGCATAATGAAGTCGTTGTGGTAGCGAATAACTTGAAAATAAGGTTATGAAACCATGAAACAATGCCTTTGAGCCGCAATCATACCAAGTGCCTGAAACAGAGCAATAATGTTACAATCTCAATTTAGCTGTGCCTTTATGGCCGAAGCTCAATTTTACTCTTTAGGCTGTGTATCTGTGTAAAAATCACCCCCACTTTACACGCAGGGGCGATATCCAAAAACATTTTTTTACGCTATATCCTCTTTGTGGATAAGTACAAAAAAATGTTTTTGGTCATCGCCCCTGCATGTAAAGTGGGGGTGATTTCTTTCGTCGCGTATTTCATTCTATAGGATGTAGAATAGATTCTTTAAAAAATGTTGGAGGTTGTCATAAACACTTTTTCGACACAGGGATCCGTTTACGAAATATTAAGCTTTAGAGCGGTTACGCACTGCATCCGATCCGAGAAAATACGTTCCTAAATAGTCATAGAACTATTGTATGGTAGTTTACGCACTAGATCCGACTTCCGTCATCCGATTTCTCTCCGTCATCCGTGAGTTTCTAATTCGGAAGAAAAATTGACGGACTGAAGTAGCCGTAGTACTGTTTGTATGAACGCTTTCGCATTACCTCGAATTCAAATCGGACGCCAAATGGATATTGGATCAGATGAATTTGGATCAGAGATCGGATAAGTGCGTAAGCGATATCGGAATTCGGTCCGAGTTTTTTAGACTCTTGATTCGTATTTTCACGTATTTGGATCGGATGCAGTGCGCAAAGCAATATCCGAATTCGGTCCGAGTTTTTTACATTCTTATTTTCACGGATCCGGATCAGATGCAGTGCGTAATCGCTGTTAAAGTGGTCATTTTCGTTAGTTATGTTTCCTCACCCTCTACAAGCTAAACCGCTATTTCTAAATATCTGAAAAGTATTCACAATAATTATAGTAGTCGGTATGTATATTACGGTTACAGGCTGTAGTGCAGTTTTTTTTTGTTATTTATCTGCTGACGTTCCGTCGACACTCTTTTTATTTTATTATCCATGTAAGTACATATTTATTCACAGTTGACAATATTTTGCGCTTAATTAATTATAGGAAATAATCCAGGTGTTAATACGATCAGTTACCCGTGTCTCAAGACAAAAAGGATTTTTTATTTTATTTTTGATCAAGCTAAATGCCGCGCGGAGTTAATCAATACCAGTATAGATCTTGTGGTTTAAAAGAATTACAAGAATTAGGTACAGCCTGTACATATTTTTTCTTTTCTTTTCCATTCACCTATTAAATTGTTGTTGTATGAGCCAACTCAATAAAATTGGCACACACACCACTAAAAATTCTGTTAATTACATTTTCATTTACACACCTATTTATACATAATATACATTTTAACATTGGGTGCCGATCCATGTCTCGACTCAATAGAGTCGTCCCATGCATCGGCAATTCGGCAACCTCACTATTTGAAGTTACACGCTTATTCCCTACTAGAGGTCGCCCGTAGCTTTGCCCGCGTAGATGTCGTTTATCGCGTAGATATTTCGCGGTTTTCGGGATGACAGTACCTTCTTCGGGTTCCAGATTATCTCTGTACCAAGTTTCATCAAAATCGGTTCAGCGGTTAAGGCGTGAAAGCGTAGCACACAGACAGAGTTACTTTCGCATTTATAATATTAGTAGGGATTAATCACTTGTAGACGGGGCCCGCTAGGGCCAGTGCCTGCCAGGGTTGTGGAATTTATTCGAAAGAGTTACCGCGGCCCTGGAACGCAAAGGGCATTAGAAGGAACACGGATGGGTTTTAGTCAGTAAGAGTCTGACACTCCCTTCCGCTCCCAGTTAGATGTCGCTAGTGACACGCGAAACTTCTACTCTGGGTATAAAAAATAATTAAAAATATAAAACACGAAGTTTAGACATAATTAAGTGGTACATTATCATCCCAATAGTGCAACAATCAAACACAATTGTTATCTCAGACTAATTTTACGTGAAAAGTGCAATAAAGAACAATGACCAGAAGCGTTGTTTACATTCCGAAATATCAATAAATGACTTTGGAATAACTTTTATTGAATAGTGCAGTGTGGTTAAAATATCAAATGAAGATGATTAACTTTTAAAAAAGTTTAAAATAAACAAAGTGTTTCGCTTCCACAAACTCATCCTGCTAATTGTAAGTTATAAATAATTAAAAATCATCTAAACAGTGCTCAAAGTGCAACACAACAATATCATAATATAATATAACCACATTAAAAGTGCAAAAAAAGTGATAAACAATAACTTAAGGCAAAAAAATTGTAATCTACCAAAACATACAAAGAAAACGGACTTTGAACTTTTAACATAATTTCAAATCTGTCCAACGGATCTTCAGTATTACTTCCCACATACAATACATACCGTAATTTCAACACCGACTTGTATGTTTGAGTAGCGCATTACATTAAGAAGCGCTCGGGCGGCAAGTTTAGGGAGCCGGCGGTTCGAGCCCCACAATCCGTTTTACTTTTTGTTTTTTTTTAAAATTTTCTTATTTATTTTTAAATTATTAATTTTTTGAACAATAAGCATTTAATGAAAGCATACTAAGAATATATTATAAAAATGTCACCGAAAACTGGTACAAAAAGCGACCGCAAGATGCCAGTGAAGGCTATATGTTTTAAATGCAAGAAGTCAGTTGACATTAAAAAAACAGCCTCATGTGTCATTTGTAACAACCGATATAAATTGGATTGTGATGGCTTCCCGGAACAAACCTACCGGCTAATGGACCAGGAGACTAAGAGAAATTGGAGATGTAAAACATGCAGAAAAAATACAAAAGTCCTGCCTACTAGCAGTGTATCTAACATCACAATGAGGAAAAGAGGAAACCAACACTTAAAGAGCTCCTCTCCGGGAAAAAGTGCGAATATTCAGGAAAACAAGCAACTTGTAGCTATGAAGTCTGCCGTACAAAGCAGTTCTGACATCTTGGATTCCCCCATACTGTCTGAATACGACACGTCAGATGAATCATACAACACACCCAATAAACTCTCTCATAGTGTCGACGGCACAATTTCTGAAACATTGACGGTACTAGAAATGAAAGACATCATAAAAAAGCTCACACATAAATTGGATAGTACTGAAAACGAGTTAGAAAACACGATACTTGAAAATAACAGTCTCCAGCAACAATTAAATAAGTTAGCTGCAGAGATTAAAATGTTGAAATCAATCTGTAACTCTTCGTCTGTCATTGGAAATAGCCTAGACATTAAACATAAACGAAGAGACTCTCGGCTACAACATATCTCTTTTTCCACACCTTGTACTCCCTTGGGGAATAAGTTGAATGTTAACTGTGGGAAAAGCATAGACATAATGAACCTTCAACGAAAAATCGTGGATCTGCAACAAGAATTAATAGAAGCACAACAGCAGATTGTAGCTCTCACGAAAATAATACACACAGTGAAACAAAACAACTTAATAACTAAACAACATTTTAGGTATGAAAAGGACAGGAAGCTTGTGATTCTTAGTAGCAACTCAACCAACAAAATTCTACCAATTGCTACCAGGTTATTTGGTGATACTTTTCAAATATGCCATTATATAAAAAGCAACTGTGGTTTAGAACAATTATTACACGGATTGGAGGATAAACTAAGTGAATTAACCTGTCAGGATTACTGTGTCATTCAAATTGGAGAGCAAGATTTCGAGACCTCATGTGACTACACTAAGCTGGTGAAACTTATACGGGATAAAGTAATGCCTATTAAGCACACAAATATAATGCTATGCGTACCTACTTTTAAAAATCATTATCATAAAGAGATGTATAACTGGCGAATAGAAGCATTTAATAATATAATTTATAATGACAATTTAATTCATAATCATATCTATTTAATTGATTCAAACTTAAATCTGACTTATGACTTCATATCTTATAATAAACATGGTAATGTAAATAATAGAGGTATGTCTAGTATATTTGATCAAATACAGCAAATTATATTAGAAATTGACACATATTCTGAATATTCAAATCCTTCCTTTGAGGAAGTTGAACAACACAGTCAGCTTTTTCGAGATTAGTGCCTTGGCTGGTGGTTTGAACAACTTGGCTATATTTAAGGACAGTCACTCACATGTTACTATTTTTCACCAAAACTTATGTGGAATAAATAATAAGAAGGATGAATTGGAAATGTATATAACTGAATTACCAAATGAAATAAGCTTTATTTGTATAAGTGAACATTTTTTAAACCAAATAATGGTAACACAATTTGATTTTCCTAATTATATCGTAAGCTCTTGCAACACAAGGTTAAATAAAACAAGGGGTGGCACTTTAGTATTAACACATAAAAACAGACAAGTTGAGGACTTGGACATTTGTAAAAGGCTGTATAAAACGGATAGCTTTGAGGTATGTGGGGTAAAGGACATTGAGACAAACTCTTACATAGTCTGTTGCTATAGAACACCAGTAAATAAAAACTTTGACGAGTTTCTGGATAGATTGGAACAATTACTGCAATACTTTTTCAATAAAATATGCTTTATCTGCGGGGATTTTAATATTGACTTGTCAAAACAGGACAATAAAAGAAGTTCGTTTACATCACTGTTGAAATGCTATAATTTTAGATATTTATTTGATTCAATTACATTTGTGCGAAATAACTCCGAATCGTGTATAGACAATATATTGACCAACACCTCTGATAGAAATATTAGTAGTACAGACATTGACCACAATCGATTAGCAGATGGACATGCAGCCCTCTTTTGTACAGCATATTTGGAAAAAGTTACTACTACACAATGGGTTAGTTTTAAATATCTAAAGAGAAGATTATATAACGAGAAAAATAATAATGCATTCAGACAGAAACTACTGGAGCACGACTGGAATTTAGGTACAAACACGTTTATACGAAAAATTAAAGAACTACATTCTAGTACTTTTAAAAAAAGTAATGTTAAAATCAACATAAAAAGAACTGGTCGATCTAAATGGCTATCGAAAGGTATAAGGATATCCAGCAAAATGAAGAGACTACTAAATTTTATAAATAAAGCTCAGTGTGACAAATCAATATTAGAATATCGTGAACAGTATTTTAGAATTTATAAAAAGGTGATTAGGAACGCAAAAAAAAAGGAAGTAACTAATCAAATAAATAAAGCAGCTAACTCTAGCAAAGAAATTTGGAAAATAGTCAATAAAACTCGAAAAAAAATTGATAATAATTTCGAAAATGATAATATAATACTGAAACACAATAATAAAATAATTTGTAACTCTACAGACATTGCTAACATTTTTGCGGAAAAGTTTGACAACAGTAAAGGCGTAAACACTGGTAATCCAGAACTGGCTAAGAAGCACTTAATTGAGAATACTGACAGAGTTGAGAAGTCTATGGCTTTTAATCCTGTCACGCCCACAGAGATTTATAAAATGGTAAAGGGTATGGATAGCAAAAAGTCTTTTGGACACGATGAAATACCCCTGAGCGTAATCAAAGATAATATAGATATACTGGCATACCCAATATCTGAAATAATAAATAATTGCGTCAATGAAGGCGTTTTTCCTGACCAATTTAAGTTAGCCAGAGTTCTACCACTATTTAAGAAAGGTGCTAAAACGGATCCAAGCAATTACAGGCCCATTTCATTGTTACCGGTACTCTCCAAACTTTTTGAAAAAGTAATCAAATTTAGGCTTGAAAGACATTTGAGTAGTCTAAAAATAATAAACCGTAATCAGTTTGGATACCAAAAAAGTAAAGGGACACTAGATGCAATAGACTCGTTAGTTAATAATGCAGTAAATAAGCTGAACAATAAACTTAAAGTTGCCGGCTTATTCCTAGACTTAAGTTCTGCATTTGATACTGTAGAACATTGCATTCTAATGTATAAGTTGGAGCACTACGGTATAAGAGAAAATGTCTTAAAACTTTTTAATTCTTATTTGACCAATAGGAAACAGTACGTCGAAATTAAATCACTTCAGGAAGGTGTGGAAGAAATTCATAAATCAAAATTATTTACTGTAACAAGAGGTGTTCCTCAGGGTTCGGTGTTGGGCCCCATTTTCTTTATAATATTTCTTAACGATCTAACTGAATACATTAAAAACATTCTACCGGATGCCGACTTGATAATATTTGCTGACGATACGAGTGCTGTAATAGCTGCTGACAATATGGAGACCTTAAAATGTAAACTAAATGTATTATTAGCTGCTTGTGAAAGCTGGTTTTCTATGAATAATCTTAAGTTAAATGTAAGTAAGACAAAATGTATGATATTTAGATCTACAGTTGGGAACAAAGCTTTAGTAAACGTAGAATCCTTGGGCAGCAGAATTGATATGGTGGAAAGTTTGAAATTTTTAGGGGTACAAATTGACTCTTTACTTAATTGGAAGCCAGAACTAAATTCAATTACGAGCGCAATAAGTAGTGCGTGTTATGCTATCAGATCTCTGAGGGATTTTTTGTCTATTGCCCAACTTCGTACCGTCTATTTTGCTCTAGTTGAATCTAAACTTAGATATAGCATTAAATTTTGGGGAAACAGCTATAAGTATAATGTTAAGGCAGCTTTTACTATACAAAAGCGAGCATTAAGAACCATGCTTCGTTTAAACCAGATAGAATCATGTAGAGACTATTTTGTTAAACTTGGAATTTTAACGGTACCATGTCTTTATATTTTGGTTCTCCTTACTCATTTAAACAAAAACCTAAACGAATTTGAAACAGATGATGAAAGGAAAAATAGAGTAGATACTCGCAGAAAAGATCTTCCTACCATTCTGCAGGCAAAGCTTAATGTTGTCAAACACTCATCACGCGTACAGTCTGTCAGTCTGTTTAACAAATTACCAGCTGAATTAAAGAATATTCAGAATGTGAACATATTTAAAAATAAACTCAGGGCTTTGTTAATCAATAAAGCTTATTATAGCATTGACGAATTTTGTAATGACAAAAATCTTAAAAATAGTACTTAAATAGATTACCAGTTGTTTTTTGAAATGTTGCTTTTTATTCTTAATATTTTTGACATATGTATTTTTGTAGCTTTTGCTAGGGACTTTGTTCTGTATCAATATGAATGTTAATGTTGTTAAAGTTATTAATATTTTTGATAGACGTTCTAACTTCGGTGATGGGTGAGGAACGAGGTTACTTATATTATAATTATTTACGTTGTTTTTTTTCGTGTACCACTGTGCAAACATTTCGACACAAATGTATTTTTGTTATGAAATAAACAACTTGAACTTGAACTCCGCCCAGAGCGGAAGGAGTCATATGATGATTTCGCATCCATAAAAAAAACAAAAGGGATTAATCACTTGTTGGTATGTGTTACAGCTAAACGTAGTTGGCTGGCACACAGACCAACAAGCGAACGTTTTTTTTTTTTTTACTCGCTTTTCTTCAATACGATTGTTTTAATTTTCCCGCTTTGATTAGAGCCTCCACGATCGTCTTGCTAGTTGATTGATAGCCTGGCGTGTTTTGTTTGAATTTATATTACTGGGGTTGCAATTACTTTCTTATAACACCCTTAGGGCCAATTTCACCGACCAAATAAAACGCGATCAACTGAGCATTAACGGCGATTTAATGTTAATCTAAGTTTAAGATTTGTTTTGGCATTTCAGCGACAGTATTTAAACTAGTTTAGTGCTAAACGCAGTTACTGCACTGAACGCCCAATTTTGACCGTTTAGCGATCTTAAACGCGATTAAGGAACATCTGGTACAAGCAAAAACTGACCTGCGGACCTTTTTTTAAAATGTGTATGGGTAGATTCGTCCTGACCAGTTTATTAGAAAAGGCCAGATGTCTCCTATTAAGGGCCAATTTCACCGACCAAATAAAACGCGATCATCTGAGCATAAACGGCGATTTAATGTTAATCTAAGTTTAAGATTTGTTTTGGCATTTCACCGACAGAATTTAAACTAGTTTAGTGCTAAACGCAGTTACTGCA
The DNA here is from genome assembly GCA_905220435.1 of Amphipyra tragopoginis. Taxonomy (NCBI): domain Eukaryota; kingdom Metazoa; phylum Arthropoda; class Insecta; order Lepidoptera; family Noctuidae; genus Amphipyra; species Amphipyra tragopoginis. The sequence goes on from HG991992.1 coordinate 13,845,757, forward strand.
CTGAACGCCCAATTTTGACCGTTTAGCGATCTTAAACGCGATTAAGGAACATCTGGCACAAGCAAAAACTGACCTGCGGACCTTTTTTTTAAATGTATTGTGTATGGGTAGATTCGTCCTGACCAGTTTATTAGAAAAGGCCAGATGTCTCCTATTAACAAGTAAAGGGATATTTCGGCAAAATCGTATATTTTTCTATTAAATATCAAAAAATTGGTTTTGATATCCAAAAACTATCACATCGATGCATAATCACACAATATTTTCAGATATATAATAAAAAGAGTTTACTCATTTTTTTCATTTCCACTAAATTACGTGCACTGCAAATCAGAAAAATACAGCCACGCAAAACGAACAATATAATTAATAATAATAATTAAATTCATTTATTCAGATAACCAAGATCCATAATGTTAGTAGCGATTTACAAAGAACTATGTTAATATGACATATTATATGCATTAATTCCAATCACATTAATTATATGTATTAATAATTAATTAATTATACAATTAAAATCATTGATATCAGATATTGTATGTCCATAATGTGTTAGTAGCATTGAACTTAAATTTATGTTAATAAAAAAATTCAAAAAAAATAATAATTCTTAATACATTAATCCATTTTCATAATTCCAATAAAATAATCAATTCAAATCAAATATCATAAAATATGCAGTTTGATAAACCTATCCCACACTGCTGACTCTGGTCTTTCTCACTCTTTTTAACGTTGTACTTTAAGCCGTGATCCCCAACGTATGACTCACAGATACTGAGCAGCTTCCTCAGTCCACCAATAGATGGACTCAGCAACACCATGTCGTCGGCGTAACTGATGTTATTGACGCAAACGTTATCTATATGACACCCGACATGGCTGTTGGTGAGCTCACCAATCAGCTGATTAATGTACACATTAAATAGTCTTGGAGAGGTCAGTCCCCCTTGCCTCACTCGACACTCAAGTGTATATTTCTCAGAATTAACATTTCCCCACTTGACCATATTTTTCTGCTGTCTGTACCAGAAAGAGAATATATCTATGAGTTCAGCAGGAGTCCCGATCTCTCCAAGCTTAGCCCAGAGCTTATTATAATCAACTAGGTCGAAAGCCTTCGATAGGTCGAGAAAGCATGCGTAGATAGGCGTGCTCCTATTATTATAGTATGAGACTGTGTGTTTGAGTGTTAAAATAGCACTTTCAGTTGACACGCCTTCACGGAACCCAAACTGCGCATCATACAAGTTGATGTACTTGCTAAGCTGTGCATCTAACAACCCATCGAAAACTTTCGCCATCACAGTAGCTAGGGAGATAGGTCTATAATTCTGCTTATCAGTCACATCCCCAGTGGCATTTTTAGGTATAGGTACAACAATTGTTTCCGTCATCTTAGATGGTAGGTATGAGTGACGTATGCAGAAGGTAAATAGCATAGCTAAAACTCTAAATAAGTGACTACCCGCGTGCTGTAAGTGCTCAATGCTGAGTCCATCACTGCCCGGAGATTTACCTCTTTTCATATTTTGGATGATATTTCTCACATTTCTGCTAGTAAATCCAATTGGGTTCTCATGGACACTCACGGCCTCACCATCCGCAGTCACTGCATCGGCAGCTAGGGTTGACTCAACTTTAAAATGGTTCTTGAAAATGTTAGCAATATCTTTGGGTTCACTACAACCGCCCACACTCACTGGCAAACTAAGCTTACAGTTCAACTTCTTAGTACCCTTCCAGAAAGCACGAAAGTTTTTACCCTCAACATGCGAGGCTAATATATCCATTCGAAGCTGGTCTTGGTGGTTCTGACAGTACTTCAGTCTTGATTTAAAAGTTTTACGAGTGAGATACATGTTATCATTAAAAGGCCCACTATCAGGTTTACCATGTATTACGTAACTGTGATACGCCTGCCTAGCCCGTCTATGTGCCTCTCTTACGTGTTTGTTCCACCCTACCACTCTCCTCCCCTTTCTAAACTTTCTCTCTTTCCTGCTTTGCACAGAAGCTTTACATAAAATGTTTATAATGTCATTGTATAGGTTATCAATAACAGACCTATGCTCAAAATTACTACACATACTATCTGCACACATACTCAACTCACTGGGGAAGTGAAGGTGTTTTAATTTAGTATTACATCTGTCAGAGAAAATTTCAATTTCGTCAGCTTTTCTGTCACCCCAAACAACATCATTTACATGTGAAATGTCACAGATACACTTCTTTCTAATCACGTCAAGGTTACACTTAATAATTAGTGGCAAGTGGTCGGACCAATACACTCCATAATCAACCTTAATACTACATAAGGTTTGCCAAGCTGATTCCGTTACTAAGCAATGGTCCAACCAGCGTTTACATCTATGAGCTTCACTATAGAATGTATGCGTATCCGTCGACCTACCCAGCATAGTCATATCAGCACATATCCATTTATTATCATTACAAAAATCAAGTAATTCTTCACAAAATGGTGCAGTAGGGTGAGCATTGAAATCACCTAGAATGTACACAGATTCAACGTTATTTTGTTGTATAATAGCACTAATTTCCCCTAAACAATTCGTAAACAATGGTAGATTGTCAGGTTGGTCCGTAGGCATGTACACACATATAACTACAAGTTCGCAATTCATACCTGTTACCGCTCTAATCGCCGTAATACGGTCGCTCTCACACTGCACCACCGACACACTTTTAAATACACTTTTACGCCATAGGATAGCAACCTCTCCGAAAGGTCTACCACGTCTCACTCCAGATGATAAGTCCATCGCGGACTTTCCAGTATAACTGAAGTTATCATCGATGTTACCGAGGAAAGGCAAGTCCTGCGGCACCAACCATGTCTCCTGAAGGGCTACCAAGTCCGCGCCTTTACACAGTGACCGAACACACTCGATACTCCTTTTTAAGTTTTTACAGTTAAAACTAACTAGTTTGCTGCTTTGTGTGTGATCCATTAAAATATTGCTCATCAGGCCCCCTTTTCAAATTAACAAAGCGGCGAAACTTAATTCCGTCCGGCCAAAGATTGTCATCAAGATACAAATGCATTCTATATCTTGAAACAAATAATTTAAAGGCATTGTAACCTTTATCGTATTTCATTTTAATTCTCGTTAGCCTCACTCTTTCCTGAGTTTTATCATGTATATAATTAATTATATCTGATTCCTCCGTATCTTTATGCACATTGGAGACAAAAAGGGGTACTTCGGTGTCGGCTGCCTTAAAATTACTTAAAGGTTCCGTAGCTGCCTTGCCTAATTGACTCACAAAACGATTACGAAGGCGTTTTTTCTGTACTGTAGTCCAGCTAGACTCTGGTTTATCTATTTTAAAGTCTCCGTTTTTCTGTACGACTTCTGCCATAGTTAGTCGCTTCTCAGCCACTTCACTAGACGTAGCCGTGGAACAAACCGGTATTATTGCAGGTACTTCCCGGTCAGCTGTTTGTGACAATTTACTCGCTAAGCAATCACGTTGTTTCTTATCTTGCGCCGTACTGGGTACCACTGTGTTTCGCTCGTCTACACCTATCTGGCTCACCGAGTCATCTGCCGGGCGCAGGTGTGACGGAGATAGCACTAACGGTGTGCTCTCGCCGCCGTGTTGCACCTGTACCGGCTCTTTAAATCGTTCTAAAACAGGTGATATGCCTACCGGCCCACTATCAAAACAAAACGCACCTCGCCTGCGTTTGTTTATGTTGCAGTCACCTATCCCTACAACTGACCCATATTTACAATCATGCAGTTCATTTCTTATATCCTGTAGCTGCTCCACCGTTGCGTATTTACTCTCCACATTATTCAACTGGTTTTTTAACACAACTAACTCCTTAAGCAGTCCCGTAACATCGATGTGATCAAATGTTACCGGCGGCAGCTTACACAATTCTTTAGCTACAAATATGGGAATGAGTTCGGGATCAGTATTCTTGAACAAGGTTATAATATCTTCCAAATCCTTGTGACGTTTGTCCTTCCGCCTTGATATTTTTCGCTTACCCGCCGACATAGATTCAAAAAGTAACGTCTTTGCATGATCGATATCCTCCACAGAGAAACCACTTGCACAAATACTTATGAGACTCTCATTGTCCATAACATCCAGTTTATTTTGCACAAAGGCTAACAGTTCGTTAATCACTATGTTACACGTCGTACACTTTACGATTTTTGCACTTGCCATTTTTTTTTTTATCTTTCACACAGCCGTACGGGACGACGCATGCGCGCTGACTGAATTAAGCTCACTTTACGAAGTTAACATGACATTAATATTGATAGCCAAAGAAATACGTTTTGTTACACGTATTTTTACACAAATATTACTATCGTTTTGTCAAGTTTCGATGCAAGGACAAAACGCAACGCGACGTTGCCGTTCTGAAATACCATAATCTCGGTTTTCGTAAACGCGATCAACGGGACGGCCGTTTTGCTCTGTGAAATGCAGTTGATTTTAATCGAGATCAAATCTTGATACTAAACTCAGTTAGTGTAAACGCAGTTTTACTGAACGGAGTTTTGGAGGCGATCGGTGAAATTGGCCCTAACAAGTAAAAGGGATATTTCGGCAAAATCGTATATTTTTCTATTAAATACCAAAAAATTGGTTTTGATATCCAAAAACTATCACATCGATGCATAATCACATAATATTTTGAGATATGTAATAAAAAGAGTTTACTAATTTTTTTCATTTCCACTAAATTACGTGCACTGCAAATCAGAAAAATACAGCCACGCAAAACGAACAATATAATTAACCTCACTTTACGAAGTTAACATGACATTAATATTGATAGCCAAAGAAATACGTTTTGTTACACGTATTTTTACACAAATATTACTATCGTTTTGTCAAGTTTCGATGCAAGGACAAAACGCAACGCGACGTTGCCGTTCTGAAATACCATAATCTCGGTTTTCGTAAACGCGATCAACGGAACGGCCGTTTTGTACTCTGAAATGCAGTTGACTTCAATCGAGATCAAATCTTGATACTAAACTCAGTTAGTGTAAACGCAGTTTTACTGAACGGAGTTTTGGAGACGATCGGTGAAATTGGCCCTTAGTTGTTTATTACCCGCCTTATTTGGGGGCGACTAATGCACCGTTTTAAAAATAAAAGTATTGGGTTAGCAATAAAGATTGTTATCGATATATAAAGTACAGCTGAAGCCAGTTAAATTGCACTAGAGTCAGGCTATTTTTACAGACGTCGCTATCGATTCAGAATAAGTAATATAAGTTGATCTTGGAAACTAAGGTCAAGCGAAGTCTTTCATAAAGTTTGATTGTAGTGTAAACGCGAATTCAGATGTTTATCACTAAAACTTTTACGATAAAAACTCGCAACGAAGTTAAACTTACACATATTTAAGTTGTTTACGTGCCAAACGGAAAGTTAATAGCTTTTAGTTTAACAAAAACACTTTAAGTTAGTTTCGGTTTCATTATTGCTAGTCAATAGTCCCATCCAAAGTTCTTTAATGTGTTAAAAGATTACCTTTCGACCCAATTTCGTGTTAGTATTGTTTGATAATTACAAACTTGTAACTGGTACGGCCGCGCGATTAAGTTAGGCAATTGTCTTATAAATCTTGATGATTTACGAAATTGGTCGCGATATTCCTGTTCCTATTCTTCCTATTTCAAATAACGCAATGGCGGTTTATCTATTTGATTCAAAGAAAAGATTGTAGGTATAAAAGAATAAACTTAATTGCTGAAGATTGGTCGTGTCGCACTAAAAAAATAATTGATAAGACCTATTTTATGAGGTTGTAACTCTAAGCGACCTGAAATTCAGGTCAGGTCGTCACAGCTTACATCAAAGTACACTTTGTTTGTTCTTTTTTATTACTACGCTACAAAGGTGACAAGGAGGTTGACCCTTAGTTTAAAAAAAAAGAATCCCACCTCTTTCTTATCTATGTTACAAAATATTTATTTAAATACACTAGAACAACAATGGAAAGGTATCTACTATAGAGGTTCAAATATTTTCCAAAAGAAATGGTAGGCCCTGACTGAATTGGGCACGGCCCGCACGGCACGATTGCGGCGATAAGTACAACCTCTCTTTGAAGAGTGGCTAGAGAGCCGCTATGGCGCTACGGCGTCCTCACTTTCCGCCTGACGCAGGTACATTCCGGACGCGGTTGTTTCGGAAGCTACCTGTTTCGGATTCGGCGGGAGGACACGCCTGGGTGTTATCACTGTGAGGATCGCCCGGAGAACACGGTGGAGCATACGGTGGAGGTATGCCCTGCTTGGGTGGAGCACCGCAGTGTCTTCGTAGAGGCGACCGGCGGCGGCGACCTCTCGCATCCGGCCCTGGTTCAATCCATGGTACGGAGCGAGGGGGCATGGGAAGCAGTCACCTTCTTCTGCGAAGCAGTAATGCTAGCGAAGGAAGACGCGAAGCGCGTGAACGCGCGCAAACCTCACGCCCCAGCCGTAGGCGCGGGCCTGCGGACGGCGAGCGTTGGGTGGCTCGCCATCCTATCAGAACCAGGTCCGGGTCGACGTCGCGTTGTGTTCCACGCGCGCCTCAAAGATGTGCCAGCTTAGTAGACGGGGCCCGCTAGGGCCAGTGCCTGCCAGGGTTGCGGAATTTGTTCGAAAGTGTTACCGCGCCACTGGAACGCAAAGGGCAATAGGAGGAACACGGATCGGTTTTAATCAGTGAGAATCTGGCACTCCCTTCCACTCCGCCCAGAGCGGAAGTAGTCATTTGATGACATACAAACCTTAAAAAAACTGACTGAATGTAGTTTCGGTACCATACAAAATTGATTAAACTTGGCCTACTTAGTTCGGCTAATAGTTTTACTCAGTCCAAAAGGGGAAAAGTACTCATATGACATTAATACAAGGTTAGTCGGAAAGGGTGTACTAATCCGGGACCACTAAAAGTATCACTGATGACTATTTTAAAGCAAGTGTAAAAATTCCAAAGTTCGGATTATTTTATTTCCATGCAGAATATACATATACAGGGTTAATTGAAAAACACCAACAACCTCTTAAGGGGTCATTGTACTCATCATTATAAACAACTTTTACAATGGGACCAAATCAGAAATCGCAAAAAAAAACAGCTGTTCCCTACATTTTGACGAGCTAAGCGAACATAAATGTAGGGAACAGCTGTTGATTTTTCGTGATTTCAGGTTTGGTCCCATAGTAAAAGTTGTTCATAATGATGAGTACAATGACCCCTTAAGAGGTTTTCAATTAAACCTGTATAAGTTTTTTTAAAAATTCGTCATCCTGTGGTTTGTCATAAATCATCGTATTCGTCAAATTCAGAAAATGGAACTTCTAATCCGTGATCCCAAACATGACCTTAAATATAAACATAGCTGAGGATAGATAGATTTTAGCGTATTTTTTATAAAATCTTTGAACAGCTATTATTGACTTTTGGGGAAAGTTTTATTATTATGGGTACATGTACCCTTTTCGGTTAGTACCCCCTTGCCGACTAACCTTGTATATACAATACTAGCCTTTGCCCACGACTTCGTCCGCGTGAATGTCGGTTATTGATCCCTAATTTACTGATTATAAAATATAGCCTATAGCACTCAGGGATAACGTAGCTTCGTATTGGTGAAAGAATTTTTGAAATCCGATGAGTAGATTCGGAGATTACCTCCTACATACAAACAAACAAACAAATTCTACCTCTTTATAATATTAGTATAGATTTGATCTGTGATCGTGTTACGCAATGTACACGCCTAGCCTACGAAGGTCATCGAAGGTTCATCATTTGTTAAATTTGACCAAATTTTGTTTAGAACGAATCCGATTCCATTCGGTGTTGAGCGGTATAAGGCCCAGTTCATTGGCATTCGTTGGGGCTACGTGTGTACGCCGCATAACATTTCCCAATACTCACATGTTCCATATAAAATAAACGAAACATTAGACATCCGGTTTTACGCCAGTGAGTGGCAATAATTACGCATGAGCGACAGTTTTCTTTTTAAATTTGTGTTTATGTTAAATGTGTCTATCTCTATCATAAATAAAATTATAATCAAGGCGACTGGAAATTAAAACTTGACGGCCATCCAAATGTTATATGTATTTTTACACATTAAAAGCTTCTTCTATGAGATGCTTATCATAAATAATAATAAAATAGACGAAGATTGAGTAAGTGGTCTCACCACATGAATAATCCTATTATATTGTTTTGATTACGCAGATTCAAATATCCATGTAACACCCACTCCCATGAAGATCGGAGACTCTACACTCGAAGTTGTCGACGATTATGTTTACCTAGATCAAACTGTCCAGGTAGGTAGGTCCAACTTCGAGAAAGAGGTCAATCGTCGAATCCGACTCGGCTCGGCAGCGTTCGGGAAGCTGCGTAGAAAAAACAGTAAAAAATTCTAAAAATGTAATTTTGGCATCAGTATCGTTCCTAGGGTGCGCTGCACTTTTTACAACAATATTTTATGTACAGTTTTAGCACAGTTACGATTTTATAATAATAAAAATATTTATATAGATATAGATGAAGCAAATACCTCATAGCTTTACATAGAAGACCCTCTCATACAGTAGTAGCTATCGCAGATAAAATTAACTTACATGTCTAATTATAAGTCTAAATTGACAATAAATGCCACCATTGGTAATCAAAACGATTCGTTTTTAGCTATAGCAATCAGACATGAAGTACTAAAATTCACTCTACACTTGAACCACAAGACGCACAAAATAAATAAAAATAATCAAAGTATCGAATAAAAACATCACTCAACTTTATTACGATAAGAAATCTTTTTACGGCTTCAAGGTAAATCGTACACGTTGCGTGAGAATATAAACTTAAACTTACATTACTAACTTATTTAGACAGCTTGCGTACGAGCTACGGGGCGTAGTAGGTAGTAATGGCGTATACTTAAGGCCCGTAGCGTGCTACGCAAGGGCAATGACGCCAACAGCCATTATTAAGAAAATTTAGTAGCAATACATTTTCATGAATTCCCAAAATTTTGCTCGCATTCGTAGCTATTCATACTATTTAGCATACCAAACTGAATTTCAAATATACGTTCGGGTTTGTTTTTAGGGTTTCGTACTTCAAAATGAAATAACGGAACCCTTGCAGGATCACTTTATTGTCCGTCTGTCTGTCTGTCCGTCAAGACTCTGTTTCTCAAAAATGGCTAAAGATTTCGTCTACAGCCTCACAGTCCTGTAAATCAAGTTTACAACTCAATGTAATGAAAATATTATCATCTTTTCAAACTGTATTTTAATACTAATATACTCACTGACTGACACTTCAAATCCTATAAGCTATTTCACGTTAATCTAGAATCTTGAGGCACGAATAAAGATCCCATGGCACAGTAAAGGAAAATATTTACTTAAGTTTTAGCCGTAAAACGGTACGGCCTAGTCTTACTCGCGCTTGTCCGATTTTTTAAAGTAACTTTAATGTAACTTTATTTTTAATTAAATTTGGAGAAAAACAAGCTCCTAAGCAGGCTTTATCTAAGAATTAAGAAACCAGTCGTTACAATTTATATTTCTTTGATAAAGTAATATTAAAACATAAAACTTGGATACTTTAACGATTCTCATAAAAGGCTGCACTCAATAACAGCCAGACCAACTCAGTAACATTTTGTCCTCCGTATTGTATACCTTGGCATCACAATAATTGGTGTCACACGAAAGCTATTCGCGTGTCTTTAAACCTATAAAACCTGAGCCTTTATTTGAAGAAACGTAAATCACCCCACAAGGTGTCATCACTGCAGTAACATCGCGTGAGAACCCTATATAAAAGGGTTTGGTGCATTGGGCCCTCGGCCAAAGCCCCACCCGTGGCCCCCACACCAATATTGTTACCATTAATTTATTCAACGATATCCGCAGCTGATAAACCATAGTTCAATTACCAACAACTGGTACTAACGGTACCAGGGTGTTCCACACTTCGTACCATTTCCCGACAGCTTTTGTTCAGCAACTTATTAAGTGTTTGTAGCAAAAGCAATACATTACTTTTATAATGTTTGTGTTACATTGCGCTTCGAAGACTATAAATCAAAATAAGACTTTTTTACAGCGAGAAACTACTTTCAAACTATTTGCATGCTCAAACAAACTTTAGTTTCGCAGTTTTGTACCACTTACTTCTTCACTTTGTAGGAATAACACAAGATTTACGAAGAAAATGTAAATACAGACTTTGTAAATAATATGAAAAGTGTTCACACAGTAACAATTAAAGCGATGTTTGCGCAGCAGATCTATTTTGGTGACGGCGTAAATCAAGTTTCTCCTTGACATTGGTCGGACGCCCGGCACTCCCCAACAACATAACTATATATAATACATATATTTGTTTACATTGCACCAGACTGGGGGCTAGACCTTAAGTGTTTTTTAAGTATCTACCGTCTGGAATCGAACTGTAGTCTAGGGACTTTGTTTTACTAAAGATTCGGTATTTCAAAAGAAAATATTATTATGAACGTTATTTATTTATCGTACGCAACACTTAATAAAAGTTAAGTTAATCAGGACCATAACTTACAAAG